>CM053787.1:556863837-558298837 GCA_028749045.1 Cupressus sempervirens | reverse complement strand
TAGTGTTTAGATAGATAGGTATGATGATGATGCTGATGATGGATATGTCAACATTTTTTTCAATGATTATTAAGTATTTCTTTATTACACATGTTTGTATAAAAATTTCTATATTGCGTCAATGTAATCAAATTGTTTAGCAATAGAATGTATAACATTTCTTCAATTTCTATAACATTAAATATTTATCTATATGATTTTAAAACATCTTTTTAAATTACTATTTTTTTTCTCTATACAACTTTTTAAATTTATTATATAAAACGTATACTAAATCATAATAACATTAAATATTTATTAATTAAAAATTTTCGTAATATATTAACTATAACAAATTATAATTTTTAAAATAATGTCTTTCATTTTGCATCGCGAGTGCTACTAGCTTATATATATATATATATATATATAAAATAAGCCGAGAGATATCCTTCTCGAGGTGCCTATTGCACTGAGTGAGATTATGAAAATAGGCGCCTCGAGAAGGATATCTCTTGGCTTATTATATATATATATATATATATAAGCTAGTTTATTTTTTTTCAAATTGTTTATGAAGATTCCATCTACCGAGCGTGACGAAAAAAATATTTTAATCTCGAGGAGGCTAAGGACCATTGCCTAAATTGGATTTCTTCTATTAACCCTTTTATATGCAATTCGATGACAACATCTTCAACTCTCTATTGTCTCTTGCCTACCCTAACTTTATGGGTTCAAGTTGGCATCATGTGGATCTAAGGGTCGGTCTCTATGTTGTTGCTAAGTTTATTTTGACTGGCAACCACTACTTAACATTTTCAGAAGCAATTTGTGGAGTTGGTAGTCGAGTGATTATTAGTTTTTTTGATTATCTTTTAGGAGATATCCAAAATTAAATGTTCAAATGAAAATTAAAAATATCTTTTAGAACCATATGTAATTTTTCACTATTTATTCCAACCCCCATTTATTTCAAAGCTTATTTTATAATTTTAAGCAATGGTTGTTCCACAAAAGTAAGGAAAGATTCTAAACTATTCATTTCTCGAGTAACACTCCAACTACTTAAGCACAAATTGTACTTAAGCAATGGCATGGGGACATGGGGCAACACTCGTTATTTCACCCTCTTCATGGATAGATGACTATAACAAGTGGGGGAAAAAAATTACATTTTTTTTCTTTTTTCCATGTGTCATTCAATGATTCGTTCATTGAAACCTACTGTAATGGCCCATTTATGAGATGAAATTAATAATAATAAAGATAAATTTAAAATAAATAGTATATATTATTTATAATATATTGAATATTGTCATATAAAATATATATTTTACAATAATATATATATCCAATATGTAAATCAGAAATTAGTCAATGGAGACATCTAATGTAAAATCATTATTATAAACTATAATTATTTAATATATGATGTATTTTGTCATATATGAATTTGAAATATATATTAAAAAAATAATGATCTATCATTATACGATAAAGTGAAGTATATTTATATTTAGGAATACATTTACAAAATATATCATAAATACAATAATATAAATATTTATATGTTATAATTAAAATATAAGTCTAGATTAGTCAAACTATTCAGTTACTATTAGATATATTAAAACATACCTAATACAAATTTATATTACACAAGCATTTAAATGAATCATCATGACTCTTCACCCATGCACACATATTAGGGAAGAAAACTTAACACATTCAAGGGGGGAGGAATCCAAACAAAATCAAGAAAAGGAAGACTAATTCCATGTTGGAGGATATCGTTGGAGAGAACCACACCCATCACTGTGCACAAAAGGAACAACTTGATAGCCATTAAAATAGCATATTACAGGATTGTGATTTTCAAAGAACATCTATTGCACATGGTAACATTAGAGTAAGGAGAGTTGAACAGACCTAGACATCCATGTTGGAAGTAATACTGATATAAGGATTAAAAGCAAGAAGAGATGCTTCAACCTTATCAGTTGCATCAACCACATCACCCCCATGGGTGTTAAAGCATGAGCATAGTCAACACTGTCTAAACCACCAAGGCAGAAACCACTCTCCCATCCAAGGAGATACATCATCATGTGGAGACTTTATGGTAACAATTAGATAAGAATGTCGAGAAATTATAAGCAGCAAGATAAATTTGGATAGATTGAATGCTTCTATTATTGATGCCCAGTTGCAGTACATAGCAATATATCCTATTATGGAACACCTCATATAGAGCCATGAGAACCAGTGAAGAAAGATTTGAACAATTTTTAAAGAGACTATGAGTTTCAGTCAACATTTGGATAACTAACCATACAAAGGCAATGCCAATATAATATTTATAAGCAATGAGGAGTTTGTAAGAAGGAATTGTTTGTAAATATATAGAATTGGTATAGAATAATCAAGAAGATTGTAAATTATTATTTTTAAAGGAATATATATATATATATATATATATATATATATATGGTATCATAGAGGGAAGGATACTTGAATTTTAAGAAATCAGTCTCAACTATCTGAGGATTAAATTAGGGGACATTTCAATGATATTAGAGCATCATCTTGCCATCCTATAGGGTGAATCTTAAATAATGATCAACATATAAGAACAAAAGTTGTCATTGAAGACGTGAAAGAAGAAGTAAAATAAAGAACACATAACTCATTCAATGAACAACAGCTATCACATAGTATTCATCTCAGATCAAACAAGACACAACATGTACCTGTCGACATATACAAAAGAAAGAACATCAATAGCAATGAGTAGTCAAGGGAAAGGAAAAATAAAAACAAAAAGAATAGAATGTGTACTGATCAAGTGGAGAAATGGATTAAGAACAAACATCTGTTTTAGATAGGTGATTAGGTCAGATATAATATAGTTCATACTTATTGTAAGGAAGAAAAATAAAATCATCAAAAGGAAAAGACAAGTAAAGTTACAAGTCTAGTCAACACTTATAGACCTCATCTCAGAAAGAATAGAATCAGAGATGAGTGGACAACCACCAAAGAGTTTCAGAACTAAGCCACATTTTAGATACTTTAACATCACCTCTAGAAGGGGGTCAAAAAGAAAAAAAGTCTATATCACATCACAAGACGTAGGAAGAGATTTTGATAGATAAACACCAGTTTCCCTTGGACAAATTGTACACTACTAGTAAACAATATCAGAAAAAGAATAAACATGTGTAGGATGGAAAAATTTATAATTAATTGAATAATATCTAACATAGGAAAGGTAACTCCATAATCACAGCAGTAGGAAGGAATAACACAAGCCTCCAAATAATAAGTAAGATTGAATCATACCAAAACAACATATAGAAAAGTGCCTTCAGGTTGACAGTATATTAAGATATAGAGAAAATATCAATTACCATAATAACTGTGAGATAAACATAAGGCCAGATTTATCATCGTGCTTATAATTTCTTGATATTATTAAATAATTGTTACTATAAAGTCTCCACAGGATGATGTATCTCCTTGGATGGGAGATTGGTTTCTACCTTGGTGGTTCAAACAGTGTTGACTATGCTCATGCTTTAACACCTACGAGGGTGATGCGATTGATGCAACTAATAAAGCTGAAGTGTCCCTTCTTGCTTTTAATCCAAGTATACCAATATTACTTCCAACATGGATGTCTACATCTATTCAACTCTCCTTACTCTAATGATATTGTGTGCAATAGATGTTCTTTGAAAATTGCAGTCTTGTAATCTGCTATTTAATGACTATCAAGTCGTTCCTTTTGTACACGGTGATGGGTGTGATTCTCTCTAGCAATATCCTCCAACATGGAATTAGTCTACCTTTTCCTGGATTTGTTTGGATTCCTCCCCCCTTGAATGTGTTAAGTTTTCTACCCTAATATATGTCCCTGGGTGAAGGGTCACGATGATTCATAAAAATGCTTGTGTAATATAAATTTATATTAGGTATGTTTTAATATATCCAATATTAATTGAATAGTTTCACTAATTTAGAATTATATTTTAATTATAACATATAAATATTTATTTTATTAAATTTATGATATATTTTGTAAATGTATTCCTAAATATACATATACTTCACTTTATTGTATAATGATAGATCATTATTTTTTAATATATATTTCAAATTCATAAATAATAAAATACATCATATATTAAATAATTATAGTTTATAATAATGATTTCACATTAGATGTCTCTATTTACTAATTTCTGATTTACATATTGGATATTTATATTATTGTAAAATATATATTTTATACAACAATATTCAATATATTATAAATAATATATATTATTGATTTTATTATTTATTTTAAATTTATCTTTATTAGTATTAATTTCATCTCATTAATGGGTCATTACACCTACCCTATCCTACCCCTCAACTTGAGTGGCATGCCCCAAAATTGGATAGGGTGACTTCATAGGACTCCATCACACAACCACCCAATCCACCACCTTCTTCTCATTTATTTCCCATGGATACTCTATACACTCCCTTGGAGCCTATTGACTATGCATCCCTTCTCCTTACTTCCACCAAAATGTTCACATTTATCAAGCAAAAAAACATCGAATGCTCTAGACTCCTGATTGATTGAGCCAACTTTTATTCCATTGTATCTTGCTTGTTGTGGAGTGTTTGACTATTTTCACACCAAAACATGTTTGTCCAGGGTCTCTGCATCTTCACATCATAGACCAAAACGTGTTCACACATTCATCAACAATGTCATTGATTCATAAGCTATTGATGTCATTATTTTAAATTCTCTAGTTTTTTCTTTGGATTCATTGTCTTGTCTTCACTGGTTTTTTAACATCCATTAATGCCATTATTTTGTAGTTACTTCTCCCCCTTTGCATATTATAGCTATTGAGAGGAGATTTCAGAAATTGCATGGAAGATAAGGTGTGTGTGTGTGTGTACACATATATATGTATATATCTATACATATATACATACATACATATGTATGATACATATACATACATACACATATACGTGTATGTATGTATATATGTATATATGTATATGTATGTATATGTATATATACATATACATATATATACATATATACACACACACTATACATACATACATACATATATAGTTCCTTTGCAATTAATAGTGACTTCTTTGCATTGCTCAATTAAAATCTAACACCATTATTGCATATACTTCCTCCCCTTTTTATCTTGCACATATTGCTAGGAGGTCATAAATATGGTGTGCAACTTTAAGTATTTATGTCATTGTTTTGCATTCCCTGGGTTTTTCTCTACATTATTTGGTTCAAATCAACCACCATGGGTGTGCATACTTCCTTAAATCTCCATCTTGCAAGCATTGTGACAAAGTTTCAAAGAACACATGTTAATTAAGGTATATACATCATTATTTTCCATTGACCATTTTAATGTCTACATTATTTGATTTAAAATTGGCACCATAGCTACATTTCCTTCCCTTTTAATCTTGCATTTATTGACAAGAGATTTAAAATATCGTATGCAAGTTAATGTATATACAACATTTTTTGTATTTAGTACATTTTTCTTTGCATTATTGAGTTCAAAAGCATTGCCATAGCCAAATTTACTTCCTCCAATTTTCAATTTGTAGGTATTGACAAGAGTTTTGGCATATGACATGTAGGTAAAAGTATATATGTCATTGTTTTGCATTTAGTTATTTTTACTTTGCATTTTATTCAATTAAAATCTGATGCTCATAATTGTCGAAGAGGATTGTAGGTAGGAGTATTGTGAGGTATTAAATACTTTATTTTCATCCTATATGAGGATGTTTCCTTACTACGACCAACTATTCTTCATTTTGGGCATTTCGCTTTTGTGCAATTTGAATGTTTGCAATTCATGTTTTATTTTAGGGGATTTTGATTTCCTCCTTATTTTCTTCAACATTTCCATCATCTCTAACTCTAATGTCCTCTGAATTTGTGGGGTCCTCTTCTACGAAGTTTGTAACAATTATGTTTGTAGACATTGCAATCTATGTCCATAAACACACATATCTCACAAAGGGAAATGTACTTCTCTTGTCTAGTTCAATGTTAATATATAATGTTGTTGGTTTCACAAAAAAGGTTGTTGATGTGATGAATTCAAAATGTTCTATTTTAAAGCATCAATATTAATAATAGGGTTTATGTTTCACTAATAATATTAGGGTTTGAGGGTTTTAATTCCACTATTGATATTAGGGTTTCAAATTCATTGATAATAGGTCAAATAAATTTATTGTCAATCGGTTGTTCAATTTCACTGTTAATGTGGCGTTATCATTTATTGTTAATTTTTATGATTTACCTATTTCTAAGGTTTTAAGGGTTTTGATTTCATAATTTAGTGTTTCAATCTCACTTTCAATATTAGACATGCAAACCTATTTCTTTATTACCTCATTTTAAACTTATTTTATTTCCTCAAATAATCACTACTTACCATTAGTTACAAAAAGTTTCTTGTATTCACTATACCTCTTTGTCTCTTCCAAGAAAAAGAAAATGTTGTACTTTGGATTTAAAAATTATGAGATTATTACACACTTGAATGCAAGAAATGTTGAATTAAATGTGTCATGTTGTTGATTATTCTCTTAAAACTACAATATGTATTAAATTTAAAATGGTGTCTAACTATATCTTTCTATGCATAGTATATTGTTCTTAGCATCCATGTGGTGAAGATCCCTCTTGAAATGAGCTACTAATGGTGTAATATTTTGGATTGTATTGATCTTTGCTAGTAGAAAAAAATGTTTCTATGCATTCTATTAACTCCTTTTATAAGTACCATTTTGCCACTATTTTTGTTTGTTTTTGAATGTACCATACATGAACTTAATACTATGCCATAGTTAATGTTTACCACATTCTTGGCCTGAGGTAAGTCCATTGATTGCAATATGCATTGAATTCATTAACTTATATGATTATATCTTTCAATCCATATCTATCTGATTATATCATTCAAAGCACATTTTTATTGTTCTTAGCATTCATTTGGCTTGTATGTTATTGCTTACCACATTCTTGGGCTTAGACAAATTTTCTAATGTATATATTGTTTGTTTGTGTGTTTTAGTGCATAACATATTGTTCTTAGTGTATATTTGGTTTTTATGTTATTGTTTACCAAGTTCTTAGCCTTAGGTAAGTCCACCTATTGCAATATGTATTTAATTTACAATGTTGTTTGATTATATCTTTCAATATGAATATGTCTTCTTACATCTTCCAATGCATATCATATTGTTCATATAAGTATCCATTTGGTTTCTATGTTATTCTTGTATCATCCTAAAATTTTAGCATCCATAAATTGGATGCTCTATTAGATCCCATTTGGATGATTTTGAGATTAGATGTCTATTGTTCTTTATCTTAGCAACCAGATTCCTCTTTTTCTTCTTCATTTTCACCACATAAATACCCAATTTAAACTTGGCTTGCTTTTCAAAGGTGAAGAATAACTCAAATGTAACCAAAGTACAATTTGTTTTAGACATTCTATACCCAAACTTTCTGCCCCAAATTTGGCCTAGGGCCCAATGTTAGAGCGTTAGTGGGAAAATAGATCCTATGGTTAGTCTAGCTTATTTTTGAATCCCAAAATAATGGATAAAGTACATAAACACCTTATCTCTCCTTTTTTTGCATATAATAACTATACTCAAGCTATCAAGTGCAATTAAGAAATCAAGATCAATTAGACAATTAGGCAATTGGATTCAAGATTTGAAGGAAAGAATCTAAGATCTAATTTCTCCAATACATTCAAGTCAATTCAAAGGAAATCTTCTCCATTGAAGAGATTTTCTCTCACATAATGGCCAACTAGATGAATTCTCAATAAATAAAAAAGCCCCTTCCACATTTTCCTCTCCTTAATTTTAGGTGATTGTCAAGCATATCTTAATTGAAGATCTAGGAGTGGTATTCATACATCCATGCATTTGTGATGGTGGTTGTGATTCATATTCTAGTATTCATACATCCATGCATTTGCGATGGTGGTTGTGATTCATATTCTACTTTTCAAGGTCAATTGCTTGATTCTAGTCACATTCAAGCATCTTTCTAGGTATGAGTAGTACTAACATCCATCCATGAGGGTTTATGTAAGGTGGATCAAATATTTTCCTTTATGCATACATTCTTCTCAATTTCAAGATTGACTCTTAAATGGGGGTTTGACCAAGGCAATCCCACTTTACCCAACATTTTCCCATTTTTTGTGTCTACAAAAATGTTACAAAGTTGTTAAAACTTTTATGGACACATCAAGAATAGTTAGAGCATCCTTGTAAGTTTTGGGCATAAACCTAAGGAATATAAAATTTTAGCCATTGTTTACCCTTCAAATCTAGCTCAAATTTGATAGGCAAATAGGTTACAATTTTGAGATCTTAGAAGAATAATTACAATTATCTTTGAGATTTCATATATATTTTTAGATCATAAGTAGCATACTTCTTATTTTGGTTCTAAGTACATATAAATCTTCCCTAATTTGCATTTATTATATAATTATCATTTTCCATTTCACTTTTACATATTAGTGAAGGAACATTGGCCCATATAGCACTTGGGACCATCCTAGCCTCTTAGGGAATCCTCCTTCTGAAGTGCAATCTTAAAATGAGAAGTGACTGATCTCTTTGCACTAGTTCCTTTTTCATATTGGACATCTTAGTGAGTTGGATGTTGGCATAAATATGCAATTGGGGATTTTGTTGGTATTACATTACATGTAGGCTCATTATGATGTTGTGATTGATAGAAACATAATGTTCTAGAGTTGATGGATCAACCATTCTGATATAGGAAATGCTCAAATGGTTAGAATTATGAAGTGATTAGTGTACCGGTGAATAGACAGTCAAATACAAAAAAAATTATGTGCAGTAATATAATTTATGTTTAAGAGTGTTTGGCTAATAGGAAAGCTTTTTTAGAGGTATATCTATGAAAATATAGAGTTTCATGTATTAGAGTAAAGTACAAACAAATATTTGATGAGTTAAACTAGTCAGTGTGAAGAACAAAGGAATTGACATAATTCTTTTATCTAAGTTTGGTAACCAAGTAATGTAAATTCAAAGGATGGATTAGTTACCTAGTAAATTGTGTTTGGCCAACATCATGGTAATGATTTCAATACATTAGCACTCACTCATGAAATTAAAATTATTTATGGATCTCACTCATGGTAAACCATTTTAAGGTATTTTTATTGTCGTATGACAAGTATAAATGAGATGTAAGATCAAATTGTGGTAACTATTGGTGTGATTGTTGATGAAGTGTAGAATTTTTTTAGAGAAATTCAAAAAAGAGTATTTGATCAAACATACATTGGACCTATCATGAATTAAGTGAAAATATAAAATCACATCTACTTATTGATTCTAATAGTTTGAAAAGAAAAACCCCTTAACCTAGCCACTACCAATTGGATGATTAAGATCCTAATAGGTCTAAAGTACAAATCATCTCATAACATGACTCTCAGGAGTCTAAAATCCCCATGAGTAGTTCCTAATATGTCTTTATAATACTTCTTAATCAAGATAAAATATTCTTAATTTAGTATGCCCTTAATTGGATGAATGAAACTTCTCCTAACATGGTAAACTTATAATTGTAGTGCTAAGATTTTTGGGTACTAATTTCTTAGATAATTTTTCCCTCTAACCAAGGGTTTCCATGTGAAAGATATTGGTGTTTTCTTGTTGCAATTGTGGATGTTTGATTTACTTTACTTTTATATTGTTATCTCCATTTCATGGTCGTTATTGTGGAAGTTATTGGTAAAAGTTTATAGATTTGTGGTTGTACTAATCTAAACCCCCTCCTCCCCCCACCCCCCAACAAACACACACACACACACACACACACACACACACACACACACACACACACACACACACACACACACACACACACACTTAATGTCATCTAGCATTAAAAATTAGTATTAGAGCCAAGTCCTCTTGAAGAAGATCATTAAGGTAGAGACAAATTTAGCTAGATATGTGAGACAACTTGAGGACTGAATTGAGGATGATATTGTAAGACTGAAAGAATAATTGAAAGAGACAAGGAAATAATTTTTTGATCAACTAGACACATACAACAATAGTGAATCTGAGGAAGTTGAAGCTTTGAAGGCTTTGTTGCAATAGAATGAGAATCCAAATAAGGAAAAGAAAAATATTAATAGGGAATTGGAAGCTTTGTCCATTAAGATGGGAAAAGGGGTGAAATAAAGGAAAGCATAAGAGGAAGTAAGAAAGGTTATAGAGGATGACCTAAAATATAAAGATCAAGACCTAAAGGATAAGGTACATGAATTCTTCAAATCTAAACAAGAGTTTGGCACATTACATGTATATTTACATTAGAGAAATGAAGAGAAAAAAGAACTAAAAATAAAGATTTGAATGCTAACACAAAGTAATGAAAGTATGGGAAAGGAGAATGAGGGGCTACAAGGAGAACTGAAGGCTGTAAATGATTTGTTGAAAAAAATCAATTAGAGTTCTACAAAATTTGATTAGCAAATTAAGAATTAAAGGATGCATGATGAGAGACATGGTATTGGTTGAATCATTTATTGTTATGACCTATCTTGCGACTTTAATGGTTTTGCCTATGTGACAATTATGTGGCAATCTTGTTGATTCTAACTTGGTCAAACCTTGATTTAACTTGGATTTAAATAATGATTAAGTTGACTACTTATTTATGATGTGATTACTAGAATGATTAAATGAATGATTAATGCATTGGAATTTTTGGTTTATCTTTTAATGTTAAATATGATTAGGCTTATAATGTTATTCTTAATTGATTATAAGTTGATGATATAATAAGTTATGTTTTTTGATGATGATGCATTACAAATATTAATGTGTGTGTTGTTACATTATTATTATTAAGCATACAATGTAGATTAATTATCTCTTTAATGGATATTGACTCAATTTTGTTTGCAAGTGTTGAGTGGATGCAAGATCGATAGGGCAAGAGTGTGGTTGAGGTAGAGAGGATTAGCCTCTTGGAAGGGAATGCATCAAATTGTCTCGCAACCACACACACACATACACATTTAGTATTTTTTTATTATGATTTGATAAATATGACATCATATTTTATTTAGTTTTATTTATTTATTTTAGATATGATTATATAGAAGTAATTCTTACATACTTTGTTAGAATAGTATATGAGGAATGTATTTGTTTTAGGCTTTTTTTTTTTTATTTAAAAAAAATAAAATTATTTTAATATATGATGATCAATAATTATCAATGAAAATGAACAAGAACATAGAGATCAAACAAAACATATTTTTGTTGTTATTGATTTTTCTTTTTTTGTTAGTAATTTAAACATATCGATGGTGTTCTTTATGTGTTGGAATTTATCATGACTCTTGCATTTATTGGGATTACCTGAGTGACATTGATTTACAACTAAGGGAGGAGATTGAGGAGGCAATAGAGGTTGGTATTGGGGGAAGATAGTTATGAAAAGGGAGTGGAGGAGATGTCTATTAACGGAGAGTACCAAATCTTATTAAAAAGGGGGGCAGAGGGGGGGGGGGGGGGCGGGGGGAATTAGATAAGGAGGGAAGGAAGAACGATGGGGCCATTGGCGGTTGGGGGACATTATAGACTGGGTAAAGTGTTTAGAATAGAGGGAATTTGCACTTGTTGGATCTAGCTAAGCCTTAGAAAGTGATAGTTAAGGGAAGGAAGCAGTTGGGAAGGGTGTTTGGCAAATAGAGTTAATGTCAGCATCTTCCAAGTGCTCTTTGTTGCTCTTTTTTTTTCTTTTCTAGCAAATTATATCAAATTTCTACTTGAATGGAAGTATGTTGAAATTATGTTGTGTTATTTGCTCTTGTTATCTTGAAAAGAATAGAAATTGTGTTCTTATTAGGCACTTTCCACTTTTTCCTAGGGTTTTATTGGTTTCCTTTTGTTCTATCCATGGGTTCTCTTAAGTAATTTATTCATGTTTGAATGAAAACATGTGTCAATTTCTTGCACCGTTGACCACTTTGGTAAAACATTAAATCCTTTTTTTTCACTTTTTAGTGACTCTTCTAGTTGTAAGTAACTTTTGGTATCATGGAACTCAAGTATCTCTACTTGCAGATTTGGGAGTTAGCGTAGACATTTATCATATTTGGAATTTAGGATTCATTTAGTACCTAAAAATTTATTAGCAATAGGGATGTGTTAGATTGAATTAGTATTATTTTTTTTAACACAACTAGAGAATTAGGATAAATAAAATCTTCTTTTATTAGATTTTCTTGAGTCATGGATAACACTGATATGAATCATGAAAACTTTTCCAGATTTAGTCAAATCAACCATTGTGGATGCAACGCATTTGCTAATAAGAATTACATACTATGGCAAGCAGTGAACTTGAATAGAAATTGTTAGATGATAGATTCCTACTACTATGAGCATTTTAAATTTAGCATAGGTATCCAACCATTGACTATTATCCTAGATTTTAATTTCACAAAGATAGTTTGTTTTAAAAAGAAGTATTCTTAAAGAACTCATTCTTATATTTTATCGATGTTATCATACACTCAATGGTATGAATATGTGGAGCAGTATTATATCTTTTTTTAGATTGACACATTCTTTTCAAAGTTGACCATGATTGAATTTAGATATTAAACTTCTTAATTATAATTCTTGTTCTCAAGTATATTTATCATGACAAGATTTCTATATTATAATCAACATGCCTGTATAAGCAATGTGGATATAGCATGAAATCAGACCTTCATTTTTGTCAATAGATTGTTTAAGAGAGATTGTGTTCCTAGTTCCAAGGAAGTCGACAACCAACTAGAATAATTTTTAGTTCCATGGTAAACTAAATTAGTGATATTCATGGGTGACGATGTTTATTCTTTTGATGGTTGGGTGCAATGTGGAAATTGGGAGGGTGAGATGGATGCATTACGTTTTGCCTCTCTCGGCCTATCAGGATTTGGAATGTAGGATTCATTATGTTTTTTCTCTCATTTTAGTATTACTAAAAAATCTTCGTGCTTGGCCAAGCCATTATTTTTACAAGCATTTAAGTATATTGTTTTTGACATTAGCATATGTGTGTGACTATGCTTGTTTCTATTTTGCATATGTGTAGATATGCTTAATTAAAAGAAATGAACATGTGGTTAGATATGTTATAGTTTTTCTTTCACTACATGTGGGTAGATGTGTAGTGTTCTTTTCTTTTCCTGCCACATTTACATGAATAGGATACTAGGCAAATGGTTGTGTGTAGTATGATTTACGGCTGCACTAGATCCATGTGATCCATCTTGTTCTGGGAAGCTAGGCTTCTCGTGCTAGGGTCGAGGTATTATTCATGTCAGGAAGAATCTTGGTGGAGTGAATATTCCATGGTTGGCGAGGTAAAAGTGCCTGGGCCATAGTCCCATCTTAGTTAGCAAATGGATGATGCCTGTGGGCTTTGGAGATAGGATACACTTCAAAAAACCTATCAAGTTTCAAAACCTTTTATATGGATTTGTAACTTCATCTTAGTGATGATGTACGATATTATTATATTGATGTCATGTTGATTATTAGATATTGTAAACTTAAAAGTTTTTTATTAACTAATGTTCATGTGCATGATGTTCAAATGATGTTATATTCTTGCAATAGAATCAACAATTTAATGTTATGTTGAATTTGTTAGTAAACTAAACGTATCAATTATTTAGTTTTGGATTATGAATGGGATTTTACTTTTCAAAATTTACTGTGATTAGTTTGTTTTCAACATTTTTTGTTGATGTGTGATGTGGCATTTCTTTCTTAGGACTTGGTTCTTACATATGGTATTAGAGCTATGTTCAAAACCTAGGCCTTTGGGCTATTGTGCTAACTTGCACCAATGTGTGTTAGGTGTTTGAATTATCACCATGGCCACATGAGCTAAAGTTAGAGGTGGATCTAGTAATGGTGCATGAGCTGAGGAACCTAATGAAAGGTTAGATCAAATAATAGCATTATTGACCCAATAGGGAACTTTGTTGCAATAATAAGGTCAAATGATGGATAAAGAGCATGAGAGTCAAGGTAGGCATGTTGAAGAAGAGGCAAGGAAGGAGACCTTATGTAATCAATAAGAGAAACTGAGGAAGAGCAATTGGCTAAGGCTCTAAGGAAATTTGAGGTAGAGCAAAAGGCCAAAGTTGATCACTAGGTTGCTCTCATTAATACTGATAGGGTACAAATAATAGTTGACTTGAGCAAAGATCTCAAGAAAGTTACACCACCCACATTCCATGGTAGAGCTTCTAAGGAATATGTTGAGGCATGGATCACTAGCATGGATAAGTATTTCCTTGTATAAAACTATACAGGTAAATCTAGAGCAGTTTGGGCTACATTTCAGCTGATGAGTGAGGTAGCTACTTGGTGGGAAAACGTGATGGTTGAAAAGAAACTTCAGCATGGAGAGGTAACTCAGGAATAATTTTTACATCTTTTTCACAAACAATGGTTACCATAGCTATTCTATGACAAGAAATCATCAGATTTCTACAAACTAGTTCAGGGGAACATGAATGTTACATAGTATCATGAGTGTTTTTATCATTTGGTGAAGTATGTTCCATATTACGAACATGATGAGTTACTCAAAACCCAAAAAATTTTTTTATGGGTTTGAAACCTAAGATTTACAGTGAGGTTGAAATGTAGGAAATAGAGACTAAAAGATGTTTCCTCATCTAAATCCTCCAACCATAACTATAAAAGGAAGTTCCGGGATAATAGTTCTTATCAGGATAACAGGGGTTATTAGGATGATAGACAAAAGGCAAACAAAAAGAAACAAAAAATCAAAAACATGAAGGATAAAGGATAGGACAACTCTAACAAGAACAAGAACAAGAGAAATTGGAAAAACAACAGGAAGCACAATAACATAAATGGAAATGGAAGTAATGGAAACAATAGGAATGATGACAGGAGAGGTCCTAGGATAGGATGCTTTGTATGTAGCGGTAATCATTTTTCTGCTAAGTGTCCACAGTGATCTAATAGAAAGGACTTTCCACCTCATCACCACATTCATGTTGCAATTGATCATAGACAAACAAATTATCAGGCCACTCCTATATAGATGATTGGTACACTTTTTGGTTACCCTGTTTCTATTCTTGTAGATACTGGTGCTACTGAATGCTTTGTAGATCCTAAGATAGTAGCTAAGATAGAATATGGTAACAAGACTGAATGCAGGGTTGAGCAAGGCTTATTTTGTAGTGAGTTGGAACTCATATTTTGAACTAAGGTCAACCTATATGTAGCACCTTTGGGCTCATACAATGTCATCCAAGGTATCAATTGGTTAAGTGAGTATAAAGCTTTAGTAAACTATCTGGATAAGGTAATTGAATGCCTCAATGAAATAGGTCACTCAATGGGTGTAAATGGTGTCAAACAACCATTTGAATTGAGACAAATTTCAACAATGCAATTGAAGAAAGCAAAGAGGAAGGTTGTCAGTTGTTTGTTGCCCATGTCAAGAATTTGGAAGAGGCTCCACCTCAATTAGAGGATCACCCTATCTTGTAGGAATTTAGAGACGTGTTTCCAGATGATTATCCCAAACTACCCCCTAAGAGAGAGTTTGATTTTTCCATAGACCTTGTGCCAGGAGCAGAACCACAATCTAAGGTTCCCTACCACATGACTTCCATAGAGATGTATGAGTTGAACACTCAGCTATAGGAAGTCTTCGATAAAGGTTTCATTTGACCTAATGTATCCCCATGGGGAGCTCCTATAATCTTTGTCAAGAAGAAGGATAGTACCTTAAGATTATGCATTGATTACCACATGCTAAATATGATAACCATAAAGAATTAGTATCCTCTCCTGAGAATTGATGAACTTTTTGATTAGATGAATGGAGCAACCATATTCTCTAAAATTTATTTGAGATCCAGATATGACCAACTTTGGATTGGGGAGGAAGACATACCTAAGACAACTTTTAGATAAAGGTATGGGCATTTTGAGTTTGTAGTTTTACCTTTTGGACTGACAAACACACTTGTCGCTTTCATGAACCTAATGAACAATGTTTTTAGACGTTGTCTTGACAAGTTCGTGGAGATATTTATTGATGATATTTTAATATACTCCAAGAATTTAGAAGAACATGAAGAGCACTTGCACATAGTTTTGTAGCATCTAAGAGAGAGGAAACTTTATGGAAAACTTTCCAAGTGCTCATTTTTACAGGAGGAGATCCACTAGTTGGGGCACATTTTATCAGCTGATGGCATAATAGTGGACCTACAAAGATTAAAGCCATCCTTGAATAGCCAACTCCATAGAACATAAGTGAAGTTATGAGTTTTTTGGGTATTGTTGGGTATTACCGAAA
The DNA here is from genome assembly GCA_028749045.1 of Cupressus sempervirens. NCBI lineage: Eukaryota > Viridiplantae > Streptophyta > Pinopsida > Cupressales > Cupressaceae > Cupressus > Cupressus sempervirens. The sequence goes on along the minus strand of CM053787.1, from coordinate 558,282,339 downwards.
ATTTTGTTGAGGGATTTTCCAACATAGCATCATCGATCACATCTCTTCAGTGCAAGGGTAAAAGATTTGAGTGGATAGAAGCATGTGAGAAAGATTTTTAGTTTCTTAAGAAAATGCTTACTACTACTCCTATTTTGGTTATACCAGATCATAATGGACATTTTGTTGTCACAACAGATGCTTTAGGAGATGGGCATGGGGTTGTATTAATGCAAGATGGTAAGGTTATTGCTTACGAGTCTAGAAAGCTCAAACAACATGAAGTGAATTATACTCCTCATAATTTAGAATTGGCTACGATAGTTCATGCTTTGTAGATGTGATGACATTACTTACTGGGAAAACCATTTGAGATTAAGACTGATCATATGGGGTTGAGATATATTTTTGCTCAACCTAATTTGAATGCTAGATAGAGGTGGTGGCTTAAATTCCTTAGTGAGTACAATTTTGGCATAAATTATATTAAAGATAAAGAAAATAGAGTAGTGGATGCACTTAGTCGCAAAAGGCATATCACCACTATCACTACATCTCAAACTCATATGAGAGAGTATATTCGTTAGTACCTTCCTAGCGATACCCATTATGAATGGGTGAAGTCAATTTTGGACACTGATGCTTCTTATTCATGATTTGATGATTATGCTTTTGATGATGATGGTGTGCTTAAGTACCAAGACAAGATTTATGTTCCCAACTATGAAGGGTTGCAAAAAGTTGTTCTTGAGGAGATGCATTGCACTTTATTTTCATGGCATCCAAGACTAAACAAGATGATGGTTGATCTGAGACTTGTATATTTTTGGTTGCGACTCAAATGGGATGTAACAGAGTATGTTGCCCAATATTTGGAATGTCAGTGTGTCAAGGCTGTGCATGTCCATCCAATAGGACTTCTATACCCACATGAAATTTTGTAGTATAAATGACAAGTTATTAACATGGATTTTGTTTAGGGTTTACCCATGATTCGATGCAAGCATGATGTCCTCTTGGTCATAGTCAATAAATTAACCAAAGTAGCCCACTTCATTCTTGGTAGTTTGAAGGATGGATCTCCAGTTTTGGCAAGAAAGTTTGTCCAAGAGATATTTTGAATGCATTGTATTCTAGAAACCATAATCTCTGATAGGGATACTCAAATGACTTCAAGGTTTTGGACAACCTTGAACTCCACTTTTGGTACATGCTTGAGCTTCAACACAACTTATAACCTTGAGACTGATGGGCATATTGAGAAGGTGAATCAGGTGCTTGAGCATATGTTGTGTATAATCTGTATGGGTCAACAATACAAATGGGAGGAGTATCTTCCATTCATGGAGTTTGCCTATAACAACTCCTATCATTCTTCTTTAGGTATGGCTCCATTTGAGGCTCTTTACGGATGGAAGTTTCAGACTCCTATCAATTGGGATAGAGTTGAGGATAGGGTTATTATGGGTCCTAAGATGTTGAAAGAGATGGAAGAGTAGGTGATCTTAATCCACAGTCAGTTTAAAGAGGCAATAGATTGACAAAAGAGTTACGCTGATAAGAAACACACCTTTTGTTAGTTCCAAACTAGGTATAAGGTTTTTCTAAGGGTTAGATTGAATAAGAGTCCAATCTCATTTGGGAAGAGCTCAAAGCTTGCTCTGAGATTTGTTGGTTCATTCGAGGGTTTAGAAGTTAACAATCCAGTTGCTTATTGACTTGCTATGTTGCCTACTTTAGCCCACATTCATAATGTCTTCTATGTTTCTTTGCTTAAGTTATATCATCCTAAGATATATCATGTGCTTGACTGGCATGTGTTGTAGGTACAAAACAAACAGTGATGGAAATTTAGCCCACCTGACTCATTGAGCAGCGTACCATCAAGGTACGAGACAAAGAGATTCTCCAATACAAGGTCCAATGGGACCAATTTGGTGTGGATAGTGCCACTTGGGAGGATGTGAAAGATTTAAAGAAATCCTTTGCCCATCTTTTTGCATAGCTTACTTTATTTATTTTTGAGTGTGTGAGCTTATTTTGTTGTGATCTGACATCGAGACAATGCCTTTTCCTAGTGGGAAGGGATGTCACGACTTGTCTTGCGACTTTCATGGTTTTGCCTATGTGGCAATTATGTGGCAATCTTGTTGATTTTGACTTGGTCAAACCTTGATTTAAATTGGATTTAAATAATGATTAAGTTGACTATTTCTTTATGATGTGATTACTAGAGTGATTAAATGAATGATTAATGCATTGGAAGTTTTGGTATAGTGCCTACCCTCGTTCACATATTTTTTGGACTTATTATTGCTATTATTATCAGACTATGATAGACTAGTTTTATGGTTGATGGATTAGTGGTATTGTTATGGGACTATCAGACATTATGTTATGGATCCAGTGGTTATATGATGAGATCATTTAGACTTTACATTTCATGTATGCATGATGATCATTACATTACTTCGAGTTATTGTTGATGATTAGTTAGATGGTTTATTAGTTCATGTGTTTTATTATGGATACTTACCCCATACTTGCATGTGTATGGTGTTTGTGTTTTCTTATTGTATGGCGTTTCTGATATGGTTAAGGAAGGGAGTCGTAGTCACCTACTTAGTCGGGATCTACACGATGCACCACTTCCTGCCATTATCTATTTAGTTTAGCATTATATATATTGTATGTACATGCATGGTTTTTCTGCAAGTTGCAGGTACCAGATATCGACTTCCCTGAATTGCCAGGATGAGCATATCCTATTATACTATCTCAATGATAAGAGAAGGGAGATAAATTGTCAAGTCCAAAGCCTAAACCCTTAAGCCAATTGTCCTAGTGAGGTAGGACAAGTATCTAGATATTTTACCCACCAAATGTGTCCGATGACATAATTTGTGATTTTTAACCCTTTAGACTGATTTTGTGTGAATTGCTCTATGATGGGTTTTCATATTTTGTCTTGGAGGTCTATGGTGAATTTTCTATTAATTAAGTCTTAATAAATAGATTTAATTAATAAATTAATTATTTTGGAGGAAATTAATATAAAATATCATGATATTTGATATTTTGATTATAATTAATTAAATGAGAATTAATTGAGAAAAAAGGATTAAATAAAAGAAAATTAGAAATCAAAATTAATAAAAATTATAAATAATAATAAAGTAATAAATAAATAATAATAATAAAAGTTATACAAATTAAAATGAAAGTTATAAATATTTAAATAGAAATTATATAAAAAGTAAATTGGAGTTATAAGCTTGCATGGGAGTTAACGCACTTTTCTATTTCTCTTATGTCAACAACACGAGGGTTAGTGCATCAATTAAGCACATGGTGTCTACAACCCTATGGCTCATCTAGAAGGTTGGAAAAGACCCATGCTTAGTTGGTGACACCTTCTAGCTGTTTCTAGAGGCATTCTAGATGTTTCCTAAGAGTTCTTTATATTCAGGCATTCCTAGAAGCTTAGACATAGCATTTGGAGTGCAATTGGAGCATTGGAGGATTCGAGAACTTTGAAGAAGGGAGCTTGGTCTGCGGGTTTTCTGAGAAAGAGCGAATTAGCATCAGAATTCGAGTAGATTCTTGTGATTTTACTTATGCTATTTTCGCATCTTGCATTCCCTATCTTCTTCGTGTCTTCCATATGTCTTTTGAGGAATTTCCTATTTTTATTGTATGCATTCTCAATATGGGTAGTTTAATTTATTTGAGAATTTTATATGCATAGATCTAAAAAGAACACGGGGCTAGGGTTTAGATTCATAGTCAAACCCATTAGATTAATTATTGGAAGAAGTTTGAGATCAAAGACTTATAGAAAAATTCTGAGAACTGAAATTTATATATTTATATTTCCAAATTTGAATACATATATATATATATATATACACACACACATATACTTTTATATATATACATATATACATACATATGTATATATACATATATTTATATATATATATATTTCATTAAAAAGTTGAATGACACATATTTGCATGTTAGATCACTTTCTACATATAATGTTGTATATGTTAGGAGTGACATTCCTACTATGTTAATACCGATGATCTCTTCAGTGATTTGGAATGTTACGCATGGAGGGATGGCTAGGATCCACAATGGTCTAATGATGCTATTAACGGTTGGGAGGAACCGTGCACTTAGTTTATTATGTTTGATCTTTATGATGGATGTATATATCTTCTATGATGATGTATCATGTTTATCATGTGATTATCTTTACTTTGATGTATCATGGATTAGAATAGAATGATGTACCTTATTCTATATATGTATATTCTTTGAGCTTGTCATACCCTGTGACATGTACAATGGATGATTGAGCATTTAAAATGTAATATATAAACATTGGACTTATCATTAATATTTCATGTGGATGTTGTACTAGATGGATTCATGTATGTTAGTTGATATAGATGTAATGCAACGTTAAGGGATCTTTAAAGAATTTAATCTGTTATGTTTACTTTTAGATGGACATTGCTATTGCTTCCGTTATGGTGCATGAGTTATATGTGGTATTTATTTTCATGTTCTAGAAAAAAAAATGCTACTAAACTTAGTAAAATTCTAGGTTAATTCTTTGGATCCCTTGGCGGGGCATTACATTTGGTATCAGAGCCTATTTTGTACATTGGGAGTTCTGGGTACTTTGGAATAATTGGAACTTTGAATTAAAGTGTATTTGTTCAACTTGAAACTAGGTGATTTGAAATAGAACCTAAACTGTTACTTGTATATTTTTCATACTTCAACACTTAGTTTCAAAACTGGAAATTTTACTTAAACCTAAACATAGAATTGAACTTAGTCTATTGCAAACATGTGTCTTTTGATTGTAATAGTACTTTGTACTGTTGTAGGATGGTATCTGGGACTAGGTCTTCTATTAGAGGCCAGGGTCGTGGCAGAGCTGTTAGTGCCCATGATTCTTCCCATGAGGGATCGACTCATGTAGAGAGCAAGGAAGAGCACTCTAGTAGGCAGTAAGAAGAGAGCTGTAGAGAGGACCAAGCTGAGTCTAAAGAGGTTGGTTTGAGACAGATGATGTAGACTATTCTAGAATGTTTACCTCCTATTCAAGAACAACCCAAAGTGCATCAGACAGAACAAGAGCATAGACCCAGATCTAGGAGTCCTCGAAAGGATCATCAGAGGTCCATTGTGTCCACTCAGATGAAGGATCTTTCAAGATCCAAGGTCAGGCCTTTCAATGGGCAAGGTTCTGATTATGTGGTCGAGCAGTGGCTTATTTCCCTCGACAGGATTTTTGCCATGCAGGAGTTTGACAACAATATTAAGGCAAGATTTGCAATCACTAATTTAGAGAATTTTGGGGCCACTTGGTGGACAATTGAGGAAGATCCTGTAAGGAAGACTTTAGATCACCCAGTTTTGCAAGATTACATAGATGTCTTTCCAAGTGAGGTTCCAGGCATGCCTCCAAAGAGGGATATTGAGTTTAGTATTGATTTGATTCTTGGAGTGGAGCCTATCTCTAAAGCTCCTTATCGCATGACTACAAAGGAATTGGGTGAGCTGAGTCTTTAGCTTGAGGAACTTTTGGCCAAAGGGAGCATTCAACCTAGTGTATCACCATGGGGAGCTCCAGTGCTCTTTGTGAAGAAGAAAGATGGTTCTTTGCACCTTTGTATTGACTACAGATAGTTGAATAAGGTGACTATTAAGAACAGGTATCCTTTGCCTAGGATTGATGACTTATTTGATCAGATCAAGTGACCTACAGTATTCTCCAAAATTGACCTTAAGTCAGGATACCACTAGCTTCGCATTAAGGAGGCTGATATTTACAAGACCGCTTTTTGAACTCGTTATGGGCATTATGAGTTCACAGTGGTGCCTTTTGGGTTGACTAATGCTCCATCGATTTTCATGAGTTTGATGAATGGTGTGTTCTGATCTTATTTGGACATGTTTGTACTCGTGTTTCTTGATGACATATTGATATATTCTAAGACTTAGAAAGAGCATGAGGAACACCTACGGTTGGTATTGCAGTGTTTGAGGGACAATCAATTTTATGCCAATGTAGCTAAGTGTGAATTCTTCAAATTAGAGATTTAGTATTTAGGTCATGTTATTTCAGGTGATGGTATTTTAGTGGATCTTGCAAAGATTCAAGCGATAATAGATTGGCCAACACCGACTAATGTGTCAGAGATTTGTAGTTTCATGGGCTTAGCTGGTTATTATCGCAGATTTGTCTAGAACTTCTCTAGGATAGTACATCCTATCACTTCCCTTCAGAGGAAAGGAAAGAAGTTCGTGTGGATAGAGAAATGTGAGGAAGCTTTCTAGAAGCTCAAGGGGCTTTTGACCAGTGCACCAATTTTAGTCGTACCTGATCCAGAGGGTGGTTTTATGGTGTGTATAGATGCTTCTCTTGAAGGGATTGGGGCAGTGTTGATGCAGAATGGACGGGTGATTGTGTATGAATCATGCAAGCTCAAGGATCATGAGTTAAATTATCCTACGCATGATCTTGAGTTAGTAGCAGTAGTTCATGCTTTGACAAGGTGGAGACATTTCTTGTTGGGGCACAAATTTGAGCTACATAGCAATCATTGTAGTCTTCAGTACATTTTCACTCAGCCTAATTTGAATGCTCGCCAGAGGTGATGGATGGAGTTTCTACGCGAGTATGATTTTGAGGTTAAGTACATTCAAGGTAAGGAGAATGTGGTGGTAGATGCTTTAAGTCGTAGGAGACATGTGGTATCATCGATGACTCTTAGTGTGGACTTGAGGAGTCAGATTCTTCAGGAACTTCCTATAGATTCTTGGTATCAGGAAGTTTGCAGAGAGATTGATTCAGGAAGACCTTTGGAAGGTAGGTTTGCAGGTTACGTTTGAGAATCAGATGGTCTTTTAAGAAATTTGGGGAGGATTTATGTGCCATTTCTGGATGAGCTTCGCACCTTAATTTTAGCAGAAGCCCATCATACACCTTATTTAGCATAGCCAGGTGTCAAGAAGATGCATGCTAATTTGAGACATTGTTCTTTTGGTCTGGGATGAAGCGAGATATTGCTGATTTTGTGGCTAGGTGCCTTGAGTGTCAGAGGGTTAAGGCAGAACATCAACACCCGATTGGACTTTTGCCACCAAATCTCATTCCTTCTTGGAAATGGGATATCATCTCCATGGATTTCATAGTAGGATTACCTATGACAGTTCGATGTCATGATGCTATCATGGTCACCGTTGATCAGTTGACTAAGGTGGCACATTTCTCACCGATCAGGTCTTCCTACACAGCAGCTTCTGTAGCTAATGTCTTCATGCATGACATTGTGAGATTACATGGTATTCCTAGAAAGATCATTCTGATAGGGATCCTGTATTCACATCTACATTATGGACATTGTTGCAGTATGAGCTTGGAGCACAGTTAAACTTCAATTCAACATATCATCTAGAGACTGATGGTTAGACAGAGAGGGTAAATCAAGTTTTGGAGGATATGTTACGGATGTATGTGATGGATAGGCAAACACATTGGGAGGACTATCTCTACCTAGTGGAATTTTCTTACAACAACCGGTATCATAGTTCTATTGGCATGGCACCATTCAGGCATTATACGGATGTCCTTGTCGTACACCATTGAGTTGGGACAACCTTAAGGATCGCATCCTGTTGGGTCCTGAGATGCTTCGTGATATGGAGCAATAGGTAGTGTGTATCTGTGAGCATTTGACTATGGTACAGGATAGGCAGAAGAAGTATGTTGATGCTCATAGGACTGATAAGTAGTTTGTTGTGGGTGATAAGGTTTTCTTGAGAGTGCGTTCGTGAAAGAGTCCGATCCGATACGGAAAGGGTTCTAAGCTAGAACCTTGCTTAGTGGGACCATTCAAGATTCTTGAGAGGATTGGCTTGGTTCCTTACCGCCTTGCTCTATCGCCCAACCTAGCTCGCATTCATAATGTTTTCCACATTTTAGTGCTTCGGCAGTATATTCTTGATATTGTACATGTTCTTGATTGGAATGCGTTGCAGATAGAGGACAGGCAGCTGGCTTTAGAGCCGGTTCGTATTCTGGAGCAGTGGGAGTTGACCCTCAGGGGTCAAACCATTAAGCAGGTAAGGGTCCAATGGGACCCTACTAATGATTCTTTAGCTACATAGGAGGATGCAGCTAGATTGTAGGAGTTATATCCCTACCTGTTTGTAGGCTTCCAAGAGTAAGCCTAACCCAAGGGGGGGTGGATGTAGTGCCTACCCTCGTTCACATCTTTTCTGGACTTATTATTGCTATTATTATCAGACTATGATAGACTAGTTTTATGGTTGATGGATTATTGGTATTGTTATGAGACTATCAGACATTATGTTATGGATCCAGTGGTTATATGATGAGATCATTTAGACTTTACATTTTATGTATGCATGATGATCATTACATTGCTTCCAATTATTATTGATGATTAGTTAGATGGTTTATTATCTCATGTGTTTTATTATGGATACTTACCCCATACTTGCATGTGTATGGTGTGCGTGTTTTCTTATTGTATGGCATTTCTAAAAAGGTTTAAGTAACGGAGTCGTAGTCACCTGCTTAGTCAGAATCTACACGATGCACCACTTCCTGCCATTGTCTATTTAGTTTAGCATTATATATAATGTATGTACATGCATGGTTTTTCTGCAGGTTTCAGGTATCGGGTATTGACTTTCCTTAATTTTCAGGATGAGCGTACCCCATTATACTATCTCAATGATAAGAGAAGGGAGATAAATTCTCAAGTCCAAATTCCAAACCCTTAAGCCAATTGTCCTAGTGAGGTAGGACAAGTATCTGGATATTTTACCCACTGAATGTGTCAGATGACATAATTCATGATTTTTAACCCTTTAGACTAATTTTGTGTGAATTGCTCTATGATGGGTTTTCATATTTTGTCTTGGAGGTCTATGGTGAATTTTCTATTAATTAAGTCTTAATAAATAGATTTAATTAATAAATTAATTATTTTTGAGGAAATTAATATAAAATATCATGATATTTGATATTTTGATTATAATTAATTAAATGAGAATTAATTGAGAAAAAAGGATTAAATAAAAGAAAATTAGAAATTAAAATTTAAAAAAATTATAAATAATAATAAAAGTTATACAAATTAAAATGAAAGTTATAAATATTTAAATAGAAATTATATAAAAATTAAATTGGAGTTATAAGCTTGCATGGGAGTTAACGCACTTTTCTATTTCTCTTATGTCAACAACACGGGGGTTAGTGCATCAATTAAGCACATGGTGTCTACAACCCTATGGCTCATCTAGAAGGTTGGAAAAGACCCATGTTTAGTTGGCAACACCTTCTAGCTATTTCTAGAGGCATTCTAGATGTTTCCTGAGAGTTCTTTATATTTAGGCATTCCTAGAAGCTTAAACATAGCGTTTGGAGTGTAATTGGAGCATTGGAGGATTCGAGAACTCTGAAGAAGGGAGCTTGCTCTGCGGGTTTTCTGAGGAAGAGCGAATTAGCATTAGAATTCAGGTAGATTCTTGTGATTTTACTTATGCTATTTCTGCATCTTGCATTCCTTGTCTTCTTCGTGTCTTCCATATGTCTTCTAAGGAATTTCCTATTTTTATTGTATGCATTCTCAATATGGGTAGTTTAATTTATTTGAAAATTTTATATGCATAGATCTGAAAAGAACACGGGGCTAGGGTTTAGATTCATAGTCAAACCCATTAGATTAATTATTGGAAGAAGTTTGAGATCAAAGACTTATAGGAAAATTCTGAGAACTGAAATTTATATATTTATATTTCCAAATTTGAATACATATATATATATATATATATATATATATATATATATATATATATATGTCTATATGTTGTGATATTTGATTAAACTCTGTATATACACACACACACACATATATACATACATATGTATATATATATTTCATTAAAAAGTCGAATGACATATATTTCACAGCGAGTGAATGACGCATCGCGATTGGAGGGATGCATTTTAATAAAATGCAATATAATTATAAATTTGAATGGGCAGGGGGACGTGTTTTCCCACCCCCGCCGGCGACAATACCAAAGCGGATTGTGCTACTGCACAGTACCTGCGGTCTGTAGTGTACCTGCGATCCGCGGGTCATATATATATATATATATATATATATATATATATATATATATATATATATATATATATATATATATATATATATATATATATATATATATATATATATATATATATATATATATATATATATATATATATATATATATATATATATATATATATATATATATATATATATATATGTATCGACAGTTATAAACACGCCGTGTGTTGTCAAATGTTTATTAATTCAATTTTTTATATAATTCGTTTATAAGTTAATAATTATATATGTATATGTGTGTGTGTATATATATATAAGTATATGTATGTATATACATTATTAATAATAAATAATTGATATATTAATAGATGTTTTGAATTTAAAGAGTAATATTGTAATAACAAGTTATTTTATTATGTTGAGCAATATAGGTTCAATATAATCTTTTAATTTGGAAAGATGAATATGAAAAGAATTTAAAATATTATTTTGGATATGATGGGGGTCATTATCATCAAAATATGAACATAAAAGACATTTAGAACATTTAGAAAATTGAGTCTAATGGTTTTTGGGAGAAACTTTTATCTATCAATACAAAAACATGGGTTAGGTAAAACGTGAAATGTCTCCACTTGATATTTAAATTGGAAAACATAAACCGAGACTTTTGCATTTAAATTCAAGTTGGTAAACTTAGCAAAACCAAAACATGTGTTTGCATTGTGTATTCTTTATGCTATTGTTTTGGGTTTTGGGTTGACTAGTGTTGACCAATTATAAGATGTCTACCAGAGGGTTGGGAGCTATGTGATTGTGATGTCATGATGATGTTTTAATCTCGATCTTTATAAACCCAACCATGGTTATGTGATGGAATGCTCTATGTATTGTTTGTAATTACTGATTGTTATAATTGAGATTCTTATGTATGAGACACTTGACTTAACCATTTTTTGTCATCGATCAGTTATCCTTAGTTATTTTCTAGTCGCCATGATGGGACTGTAATGTGGATTTATTCTTGATGATTTCATGTTGTGACATGTTTGACTCAACCATTTTTGGAGTCTTCGATTAGTATGATGAGATATATTTTGGTTATTGAGAACCATTGGATACTTTGATTATCAGTGATACTTCAGTTGCCAATAGAGAGCTATTGTGATCATGATTTTCTATGGATGCTTGCTCATGGAGATTTGATGCTTTTATGCATATTTGATGATTTTATTATGGATTATCTTTTGTGATTTTGAGATTTATGATTCCATGAGCTTAGGGTAGGATATCTACATGTAGTGTTGGGAAGTGGCTTGCAATGGGGGCCAAGGCCCTAAGAGGTTGCCAGGGTAACTCATTGTAAGTTGGATTAATAAGTGATAACATTCACACCTAATACTAACTGAATGAACCTAAAAAGATAAGAGTTTTGGTTCTCGCCCATGCCTTGAGTGCTTGTACAGGTTAGGATGGGAGTAGTGAGAACGCATGGTTGCGACCTTGCATTCCGTAGTATGCCTCGTCAGTATGAGAGGATACGAGTGGCCGCATGAGATCAGTATAGACCCGTGGAGTTTAGCTAACTACTAGGGTAACTTGTACGTGATAAATGCGATGACACTTTTCCGCTTGCATAGTAGGTTCCTACATGTCATTGTGTGCCTCTAGGATTAGATGTCGATTTTGTGTTTGGAATCTTTGAGTTAGTATACTTTTAGGATTCCTGGAGTTATAGAGATTTGTGTTATGTGTTTTGGATAGCCTGTTTGGGGACTTGAGATTATCTCTTCAGCATGGTGGGAGTGGACCACTTAGGTACCATGCAGTTGGGTGGTAGTGTATTTTCCACTCTTATCATTTGAGATTCATTGAGACATCGTGGCTGATGCATCCTTCGTGATGGTGGATATGTATCCTTTCATTTGATGATTAGCATAGGTTAGATGATGTTATCTTATGCTTATATTTGCATGTTACATCACTTTCTACATATGATGTTGTATATGTTAGGAGTGACATTCCTACTATGTTAATACCGATGATCTCTTCGATGATTTGGAATGTTATGCACAGAGGGATGACTAGGATCCATGATGGTCTAATGATGCTATTAACGGTTGGGAGGAACCGTGCACTTAGTTTATTATATTTGATCTTTATGATGGATGTATATATCTTCTATGATGTATTATCATGTTTATCATGTGATTATCTTTACTTTGATGTATCATGGATTAGAATAGGATGATGTACCTTATTTTATATATGTATATTCTTTGAGCTTGTCATACCCTATGACATGTACAGTGGATGATTGAGCATTTGAAATGTAATGTATAAACATTGGACTTATCATTAATATTTCATGTGGATGTTGTACTAGATGGATTCATGTATGTTAGTTGATATAGATGTAATTCAATGTTAAGGGATCTTTAAAGAATGTAATCTATTATGTTTACTTTTAGATGGACATTGCTATTGCTTCTGTTATGGTGCATGAGTTATATGTGGTATTTATTTTCATGTTTTAGAAAAAAAAAATGCTACTAAACTTAGTGAAATTCTAGGTTAATTCTTTGGATCCCTTGGCGGGGCATTACATTTGGTTTATCTTTTAATGTTAAATATGATTACGCTTATAACATTACTCTTAATTAATTATAAGTTGATGATGTAATAAGTTATATTTTTTGATGATGATGCATTATGGGTATTGATCCATGTGTTATTACACTATTATTATGATGCATACGATCTTGATTAACTATCTCTTTAATGGATATTGACTCAATTTTGTTTGTGAGTGTTGAGTGGATGTAGGATTGATAAGATGAGGGTGTGGTTGAGGTAGAGAGGGTTAGCCTCTTGGAAGGGGATGCATCGAATGGTCTCATAGCCACACACACATATACACATTTAGTATTTTTTTAATGATGATTTGATTAATACGACATGCTATTTTGTTTAGTTTTATTTATTTATTTTAGATATGATTATATAGAAGTAATTCTTACATACTTTGTTAGAATAGTATATGTGGAATGTATCTGTTTTAGGTTGTTTAATATATATGATGACCAATAATTATCTATGCAAATGAACAGGCAGATAGAGATCAAACAAAACTTTTTTTTTTTGTAATTAAATTTTCTTTCTTTTTTAGTAATTTAAACATATCGATGGTGTTCTTTATGTGCTAGAATTTATCATGACTCTTGCATTTATTGGGATTACTTGAGCGACATTGATTTACAGCTAAGGGAGGAGATTGAGGAGGGAATAGAGGTTGGTATTGAGGGGAAATAGTTTCGGAGGAGTTGTCTATTAAGGGAGAGTACCAAATCTTGTTGAAAAAGGGGGGGGGGGGGGGAGGGGCGCACAGTGGGGGAATTAGATAAGGAGGGAAGGAAGAATGATGGGGCCATCAACAATTGGGGGACATTACAAATTGGGTAAATTGTTTAGTACAAAGGGAATTTGTGCTTGTTGGATTTGGCTAAGCCTTAGAAATTGATGGTTAAGGTAAGGAATTAGTTGGGAAGGGTGTTTGGTGGACATAGTTAATTTCAACGTCTTCTAGAAGCTCTTTATTGCTTTTTTTTTTCTTTGCTAGCAAATTGTATGAAATTTTTACTTGAATGGAAGTATGTTGAAATTATGTTGTGTTATCTGCTCTTGTTAGCTTGAAAAGAATAGAAATCATGTTCTTATTAGGCACTTTCCACCTTTTCCTAGGGTTTTATTAGTTTCCTTTTGTTCTGTTCACAGGTTCTCTTAAGTAATTTATTCATGTTTGAATGAAAATATGTGTCAATTTCTTGAACCATTGATTACTTTAGTAAAAGTTGTTAATTTTTTTGTTCACATTTTAGTGAATCTTTTAACTATAAGTAACTTCTAGTATTGTGGAACTCAAGTATCTCTACCTATGGATTTTGGAGTTAGCATAATCATTTATCATATTTGGAATTTAGGATTTGTTTAGTACCTAAAATTTTGTTGGCAATAGGGATGTGTTAGACTGAATTGGTATTTTTTTTACATAGCCAATGAATTAGGATAAAGAAAATCTTATTTTATTAGATTTTCTTGAGTCATGGATAAGACTGCTATGAATCACGATAACTTTTCTAGATTTAGTCAAATTGACCATTGTAGATGCAACGTATTTGTTGATAAGAATTATGTACCATGGCAAGTAGTGAGCTTGAATAGAAATTGTTAGATGATAAATTCCTACTACTATGAGCATTTTAAATTTAGCATAGGTATCCAACCATTGGCTATTCCTAAGACTACGTTATGATTATCCTAGATTTAAATTTCACAAAAATAGTAGTTTTTTTTATAAAGACGTATGCTTAAAGAACTTATTCTTATATTTTGTCGATGTTATCATACACTCATTGGTATGAATATGTGGAGGGGTTTGTATTATATCTTTTTTCTAGATTGTCACATTCTTTTCAAAGCTGACCATGATTCAGTTTAGATATTAAACTTCTTCATTATAATTCTTGTTTTCAAGTATATTTATCTAGAGAATTTTTTTGTATTATAATCAACATGCCTGTATAAGAAATGTGGATATAGCATGAAATTGGACCTCCATTTTTTTTAATAGATTTTTTAAGAGAGATTATGTTCTTAGTTCCAAGGAGGTAGATAGCCAACTAGAATAATTTTTAGTTCCATGGTAAACTAAATTAGTGATATTCCTAGGTGACAATGTTTATTCTTTTGATAATTGGTGACAATGTGGAAATTAGGAGGGTGGGATGGATGCATTATGTTTTGCCTCTCTCGGCCTATCACAATCTAGAATGTAGAATTCATTATGTATTGTCTCTCATTTCAGTATTATTGACAAATCTCTGTGCTTGGCCAAGCCATTATTTTTACTAGCATTTAAATATGTTGTTTCTGACATTAGCATATGTGTGTGACTATGTTTATTTCCATTTTGCATATGTGTAGATATGCTTAATTAAAAGAAATGAACATGTCGGTAGATATGTTATAGTTTTTCTTTCACTACATGTGGGTAGATGTGTAGTGTTCTTTGCTTTTCCTACCACATTTACGTGAATAGGCTACTAGGCACATGGTTGTATGTAGTATGTTTCATAGTTGCACCAGATCCATTCGATCCATCTTGTTCTGGGAAGCTAGGCTTCTTGAGCTAGGGTCGAGGTATTCTTCATGTTAGAAAGAATTTTGGGGGATTAAACACTCTATATTTGGTGAGGTAAAAGCACCTAGGCCACACTCTAATCTCAGTTAGTAGATGGATGATGTCCATGGGCTTTGGAGACTAGATACACTTCAGAGAACCTATCAAGTTTCAGAACCTTTTATATGGCCTTGTAACTTCATCTTAGTGATGATATACAATATTATTCTATTGATATAATGTTAATGATTAGATATTGTAAACTTAAAATTTGGTTATGAACTAATGTTCATGTCCATGATGTTCAAATGATGTTATATTCTTGCAATAGAATCAACAATTTGATGTTATGTTGAATTTTTTAGTAAAATAAGTCTATCAATTATTTAGTTTTGGATTATGAATGAGATTTGACTTTTCAACATTTATTGTGATTAGTTCCTTTTCTGCATTTTTCATTGATGTGTGATGTGGCATTTTTTCTTAGGACTTGGTTCTTACAATTATGAAGTTAGTGAATCATCCAGATCCAAGAAGACTAAACATGATACTAAACATCCACCAAAGTTACCCAAGATAAGTCCTTTTAAGAAATCCTATAAACCTATTAGTTTCAATTTTCATGAGGTGGGACATACTACAAATATTTGCAGGAACAAGCCTTATACTCCTACATGTTCAAATTTTCATGAGTTGGGTCACACTTCTAGGCTTTTCAAGAATAGACCTATTATGTTTAATGGTCATTGTTATCACTAAAAAAAATTTCATAGAGCTAATGAGTTTAGGAAAAGGATGAACAATTAGGAATTATTTGTAAACCAAAAAATTCCTTATCAGAATGAGAACTAGAGGTATGTTACATGTTCATATCACTACAATTATAGTCACATGACAATTAACTACATACCAAGGACTAATGTAGGTAATGTTATACTTTGGAAACATACTCAGATGGCATATTTTCATTTTCATAATATTGGGCATACTGCAAGGTTTTATAGATCAATAAATAATAAGGAAACTAATTGGTGAACAAGCCAAGTGATTAGAAATGGAAAAAATTACAACTATTGAAGAGATCAAAAAACAAATAAGTCAAGTCTGGTAAATAAGGATGACACTAAAGCATTAGAAGGTTTGACATCTCCATCAAAAATAGAGAATTTATCAACAAACTAAGCCTACATTGGCTCAAGGTGAGCAAGTATTGTCAAATCAATCTTTAGACCCCCTAGAAGAATGTGTGGTAAGATCTATCTACATATTTAGATGCACAAAGATGAATTATGATATGTTATGAAGTTTGTATGTATTGCATGAAGATTTACTTTACCAAAAGTAAGATCTTTAGTATTAAGAAGTGCATAGTTATGCACAAATGATGATGCATTAAAGGCTAATTTGTAAAGGCAAATAAAAGGTTTTTTGGACTTTTCTTTCTCTCTTACACATTTGAAGAGCAGTACAAAATCTTCCAAAGCAAATTTTAAAAGGTATTTATTGATCTCGAGACTTCAATTTTTTAATCTCACCATGGATACACCAATTTTTATTGACGTGACTAAAAGACCTTAATCAAAATTCAAGAAATACCCTTTCAAGTTGATTGAGGTTGATCTAATAGGTGCCCTATCTAGTGTGCCCTATGAAGTCATGCATATTAAGGATGTGAGATCTAACATCTGTTGAAAACTAGAGAATATGAATGCAACAATGATCTTTGATTAGTATAAGGGTTTATGTAATGATAATATGGTATTAATAGAGGAACATAAGGTTTTAGTAGATAAGGATTTGGTAAAAATTGTACCTTTTAAAGGACTTCAATGATGAATATGTGAGATAAGACTTGGGTCGTGTACAAGATAAAGTCATGTGGTTGGACTAGCCCTACAAGATTACCAAGGAAGAAATCCATGCTATTAATGGCTATTGTGCTACCAATGAAGTGCTCACATTAAGAACTACACAACAAGATGAGTTCACTTGGTTGGCCAAGTCAAGATGGGATGTAAGGGTTGTGGTTGTGGATGATATTGAAGATCTAAAGGTGAGATTTCCTCCATGGTAATTGGTTATAAGGTTAATCATTCAAGTCGGATGAATAACATACATGCAACGACTATACTCACTACATATAAGATGGTGGAAGAAAGTAAAAATTTTGATCTTTGTGAACCTATGAAAGATAATTTATGTTTGAACATGGAGAAGATCAAAAGGGATAAAAGGGAATCCATCAAATTCATTTAGGTATTCATGGATTTTTTCTTTCAAAATTTATGTCCTGTCATTGGTAGTATTGCATGGTCAAAGGTCACATTAACAATAGTTCATATAAAAAATTGCATTAAAATGGTTGGAGATAACTTTGCTAGTAAAGTGTAGGGATACTTCAAGAATTTCCATAAAGATACACCAGAGAGACATACTCCCATCAATTATTGTTGAGAAATACAAGGATACCATTTATTTCATGGTAGACATTGACACTTGTTTGATGAAAGTACTAGAACCTATAATTACATGGGTTATGTTGATGGGATATGAAGTTGAAGTTGGTTCTTTGATAGCCTACATGGAGTACTTATTGTTTGAACCAATAGACCAAATTGTTCCAAGGTTCAAAACATTTGATGAGAAGGATATTAGTCAACTACAACAACTAGTTATTGAGAAGATATTATAAAGGAAGTGCACTAGTTTTCCTTGAAGAAATGTTCTACAAAAGAGAATATTGTTAAGGCTGGAGAAAAATATGAAGCAAATAATGATGGTACATCTATTGTTGTTGCAGTAGAAGATGAAGAAGTTGGAGTTATATCATCAACAATTAGTAGAGCTCCAATCAATACACAAACCAAAAGCGCAATTGACAAGAAGAAAAAAGGAAATCCTCTAGTAAAATTTCAAGAAGAAAGGAAAACCATGATAAGGATGATAATCTTGATCTATGTAAGGCCAAGAAGATATATGAACTAATAAAGTCAACTAGAAAGAGGAAGAAGGAAAAGGCACAAAGAGAAAAGGTTGTTGAAAAGAGTGAAGAAGAAGGAACAAAATCTAATGGTTAAAAGGAAATGAAGACCACTAGAAGGAACTTGGGTAGTTGGTACACCTGCCATGTAGACTGTACCACCAAATATGAGTAAGTTTGTTGGTATTAATGGAACTATAGATATGGTTAGGAATATGAGTAGAAAATATCTGAAAGATGGGTTCACTCCATTGCATTGGATAGAGTCACATTAATAGTAAGTGTTAACTAGGTCAAGGAGGCATTACAAGATGGTGGTAAGCTACTCACAACTATTTATGACTTTTCAAAGTTTGTGCAATATTTGGAGAAGAGAAGACCATAGACATAAGAGGAGTTAAAGAAGCTAGTTTCAAGTTTTGATTTGGTGGTTCATTCAACCATATATTTTAGTATATTAGTAGGTGTAATTAATAATAATTTGAAGACCTACAATAATATATAGGAGAAGAGAATTGCAACCTTACTAGAATTGTAGAGAAACTTGATCCCCAAGATGGACTTGTTGCAAAAAGGATTGAAGGAAGCAAAGGTTTTCCTTTCTTCACTAGATATGTATCAAGTAGATGCATTAGAAGAGTTACCATTTTTTCTAAGAGGTAATATTTTACCATGAGGAATATACTAAAGAAATGTGGAGAATGATCTTTAGGTATTGAAGACTAATTTTACAAAAAAAATTAAGAGGATATGAGTATATGTTGATAATTTTTTTTTTACTTTTTAAAAATATCTTTACATGCCTTATCATTGTTGTCAAAGGGGAAGTAGTATGCAATGGAATTTTTCACATGGTATTCAAAGGGGGAGTAATAGATTCATGAAGTCATGTACAAGATGTTTGCATCAACTGAGGAGGAGTCACTTTTTGTTCAATGATTAGTGATTCATTTTTTCTTGTATTGACACTTAGTCAAAAAATTCACAAAGTGTTGTCAAAAATTTTAGTAAGTTTTTCCATCAATGTCATCATTGGGAATTTTATATCATAATGATGCAATTCATAATATTTATGGTACTAGATTTCATGAAGGATCATTATGGTGTTTTTATTGTTGACAATATAGTGTTATGGAATTGATGAACCGATCAAATTGGCAAAAGAGATATTCAAATAATCAAAATAATGAAGTCATTAGTGTACCAATGACTAGATATTAAAATGCAATAATTTTAATGTATGGTAATATTATTGTGTTTTAGAGTGTGTGGTTGATAGGGAAGCTTCATCAAAGGTATATCTACATAAATCTAGATTTTAATCTACTAGAGTGAAGAACAGATCAAGTTTTGATGAGTTAAATTGGTCACAACATGAAGAATAAAACAAATAACATAAATTAGGCAAGATCCTACCATTATGAGCCTCATATATGAGAGGTATTGGGTTTGAATATAATAAAACTTAATAATTAATAATTAATCACAATGCATAATAATAAAAATAATTAATCCTGGATTCTGTCCCATACCGATAAAAAAACAACAACCAACAGATTTTTTATATAGGTTCAATAATTTGATAATTGAAAAGTCAAAGGATGGGCTAGTTACCTAGTAAATTGTATTATTCTAACATTAAGACACCAATTTTAATGCATTTTCACTCACTCGTAAAATTTGAATTTCTTATGGAGTCAAATCATGGTAAACCATTTTAGGTTTTTTCCACCACCTTAAGAAAAGTATAAAAGGAGATGTAAGATCAAATTGTGGTAATTGTTGGTGTGATTTTTTATGTTGCAGTGATAGCTCAAAAGTGAATAAGTGTATTTATAACAATTTAGAGCAAGCATTTGATCAAAAATACATTGGATCTATTATGCATTAAGTGCAAATATAAAATCACCTCTACTTTTTTATTCCAACAAATCAGCGAGAAAAATCCCTTAATTAGATCACTCCTAATAGGTGAGAAAGATTCTTATGGATTTGAAGTAAAAATCCTCTAATAAGGTGACTCCTAGATAGAGTACTTTTAAATCCCCTAACTAGGTATATCTTAACAAGTCTTTGCAATAGATCTCAACTAGGCTAAAATAATCTTAATTGAGTATGTCCTTAATTAGGTGGATGTAATTGCTCCTAATAGGAAAACTTATTATTTCAGTAGCAAGATTTATGACTACTAATTCCCATTCTAGTTTTTCCCTCTAACTAAGGGCTTCCACATGGAAAATATTTGTGTTCTGTTGTTGCATATGTAGATGTTCAATTTACTTGCTTCTATATTTTCATTTTCATTGCATGTTGGTTATTGTGGAAATTATTAATAAAATTTTATAGATCTGTGGTTGCATTGATTCACTCCCCCTCTTAGTGCAATTTACCATTATCACTGGGTGCATGAAACTTCCATTCTAATTAAGCATGTAGATCTCCATTTTATGCATTGTGTTGTTCTACATATCTAATAGAGTCTTCACTAAAGAAGAAATACAAGGGTATGGAAGGAGGGGGGAGGGGGCAGGGGGCAGGTTTAAATAGAGCAATATATTTTACCAAATGGGATGAAGAGTATTTTTTCTAGGTGAGGTCGAGATTTATCTAGGAAAATGGGTGTGAGGAGTATTGGGTGGTATTGTGGTTTCATAACACATGCCCCATTCTTCTAGAAATGGGGACCCCCTAGTAAATTTTTTGTCTCTTAGACCCCTAGTCTGAGGCCTAGGTCATTTTAGAACTTCACCTATAGTTTGAGTCAAGCCCTAGTCCTCTAATTGAGAAAATTTGCTATTAAAACTGGGAAAATTGAGCCAAGGAGGATCATTTTGTGCTAAAAGATGCACTAGCACACCTAGTGCACATGCACACCCATCTGGGGTGCATAGGTGCGCTAGATGTGCAAGTGCACACTTTTGTCCTTTGGAGATGTGTACTTATGCACATGCATAGGTGCACACCTCCAAAGGGTACATGTTTCCCAGGCCTATATGATGCAGGAGCAGAGGACTGGAAAAAAAAAAAAATTGTGGAGGAGAGAGAAAGTGACGAAAATAGAAGGAAAAATAATTTAAAAATAAAATAAGGGAAAAAGGAGAAAAGAGGAATTTCTATTTTCAAGATGCATAGGTGGCATAAATAGAAAAATAATAAAAATAGTTGTTATTCCATTAATTGAGGTGTGTAGGTGGCATCATGCATAGAAAAATAATAAAAATAGTTGTTATTCCATTAATTGAGGTGTGTAGGTGGCATCATGCATTTAATATTTGTTGTGATCCACAAAAGAAATGTAATTTTCTAATTAGGCCACATAGTGGTGCTTAGTTGTATTTAGGTGGAAATTCTAGAAGGTTGTAGATATTGTAGAAGGTTGTGGAGATTCTAGAATGTTAAGTGCCTATTTAAGAAAGGCCTATTATCATTTGTAAGGAAGCTCTTCGAATGTAATCTCTCTTAAGGAAGCTTGAGAAGTAGAAGTTCAAGAAATGGAAGCTCTTCTAATGGAAGTTGGAGAAATAGAAGCTCTTCAAGACAAGCTCTTCAAGTAGAAGCTCTTCGGATGTAATTTCTTGTAGAAGCTCTTAGCGAGCAATCTCTCTTATATTGTAAGAATTTGGAGTTTTTCCATTTGGAGAATATTCTAATGAATTTCAAGTATTAATGGAAGTTTTATGAAGCATTTTGTCATCTCTCTTGTCTCCATATTATTGCATTTTTTTTGTGAGTTGGTACGGGTGGTGTGGCTCATCATCAGTGGTATCAGAGCAAGAGTTCCTGAGAGTGCAGACAGATCACCGAACATGAGGCAGTTTGCACCAGGACCTTGAGTTGGTTGAAGTTTGTCAAGAAGTTCTTGATTGTGTAGATAGATCGCCGACTATGAGGCAGTTTGCACAAGGTTCTTGTGTTGCATGAGATTTGTCTTCTAAAGACTTGATTATGGAGAAGAGAAAGAAGAAGATGACTTTTTTGATTGGATGGATTCTGAGGATTCCTCGACTTGAGAAATTTAGAGCAAGAAATCAACAATCATTGCTAGTTGATTTGTAGAAGCAAGTGAATGAATTAGAAGCTGAGTTGCGGAAACAAAGAGCATGTCACCAGAAAAGAGATGTTGATAATTCCTTGGATGTGGAAAAGAAAGATGATCCAGTGGAAGAGCAAGTAGATGAAGAGGAAATCATTTGCGAACCTAAAGTTGAAGAAGATGAACGAAAAGAGGAAGAGCATAAAGATGACAAGACTTACGAACTTGAAGTAGATCAAGATGATTTGAAGATTGCAGCAATGGAGGAGAAGTATAGTGCCTTAGTTGGAGATCAAGCAAGTGAAGTAGTTACATGCATTGTTGACAACATGAAAGAGGCAAGAAAAGATGACTATGTCAAAGAGGTAAATTTCTATGAATTATATGATGTTGAATTTGATATGAGTTTAAAAGATATTGATGATTTTTTGCATGAAGATCTTGTTAGTCATGTGTGGTATGCAAAGGAAGATTGGTATGGTGTTGCTGGATTTATTACAGGTGTGATTAATTCAACAAGATTGAATGAGGATGAGATTTATGCTTGGATAGAGTTCATTGCAAAGGAGAAATTTCAGCATCGGATACTTGTTCCAGCTATGTGTTGGAGGAAGAGGAAAAAAAATTATGTCAACAATGGCTACTTCATTTTGTGACTCCATACTCACAAAATTTTTCCTACCATGGGAGTCGGATGCAGGAGCATCATGCATCAGCAAAAAAAAAAATGTGGAAGATTTGCATGTTGGTTTTCTTGTCCCTATTGAGGTGGAAGCTTGTGGTGAAGATGAAGATGGTTCTATATCTCTCTTTTGACATCAAAGTGTGGGACACACTTTTCTATCTACCAAGGGAGTCTGATGCAGGAGCATCTTGCATGGGAAAATTAAATTATTAGAAAAAAAAAAAAAAAAAAATTGTGGAGGAGAGAGAAAGTGACGAAAATAGAAGGAAAAATAATTTAAAAATAAAATAAGGGAAAAAGGAGAAAAGAGGAATTTCTATTTTCAAGATGCATAGGTGGCGTAAATAGAAAAATAATAAAAATAGTTGTTATTCCATTAATTGAGGTGTGTAGGTGGCATCATGCATAGAAAAATAATAAAAATAGTTGTTATTCCATTAATTGAGGTGTGTAGGTGGCATCATGCATTTAATATTTGTTGTGATGCACAAAAGAAATGTTATTTTCTAATTGGGCCACATAGTGGTGCTTAGTTGTATTTAGGTGGAAATTCTAGAAGGTTGTAGATATTGTAGAAGGTTGTGGAGATTCTAGAATGTTAAGTGCCTATTTAAGAAAGGCCTATTATCATTTGTAAGGAAGCTCTTCGAATGTAATCTCTCTTAAGGAAGCTTGAGAAGTAGAAGTTCAAGAAATGGAAGCTCTTCTAATGGAAGTTGGAGAAATAGAAGCTCTTCAAGACAAGCTCTTCAAGTAGAAGCTCTTCAGATGTAATTTCTTGTAGAAGCTCTTAGCGACCAATCTCTCTTATATTGTAAGAATTTGGAGTTTTTCCATTTGGAGAATATTCTAATGAATTTCAAGTATTAATGGAAGTTTTATGAAGCATTTTGTCATCTCTCTTGTCTCCATATTATTGCATTTTTTTTGTGAGTTGGTATGGGTGGTGTGGCCCGTCATCACTATATAAGCTCAGGACCCCCTCCCCCTTTTCCATTATTATCCACACTCCCCAAAAGATCGTTCCCTCGTACCCTTCAAGGTGCACCAAAATTTAGCTTGCAAACACAAAAAATAAATAAATTCAAAACACCAAAGGTGCACACATGCACACCTATTCAAGGTGGAAAGTGTGCACCTTTGTTACACATTAAAAACCTAAAAAACTAATCAAACACCAAAGGTGCGCATGTGTGGACCTTTGAAATTCCAAACATAGGGAACACAAAGGAAAGGTGCACACATGCACACTTTTTTTCACACTATGTCTCCTTTGCACAAGTAACATAAAGGTGCACAAATGCACACCCCATCAAGGTGCACATATGCACACCCTTAGTACAAAGCAAAGGGAAAACAAGTGAAGTTCCCCCACAATGCACTTTCACAATGCATGTGTGCAGTTTGCAATGGTCTCTACACTTATCCAATATGGGTTGGTCAATGTAGCATCTCATCCTACATTAGTGCAATCCTCAAAACTTATCATGACATTGGTGAAAAACTATGTGTCAAAAGAAAGAGTTGTTAAAAGTGTCAAGGGGAGATAGTCCTGGACCTTAGACCTAGGAATATTGAGAAAGTATTACATCTCCCTAGAGCTGATCAGTATGTGAAGATAACTTATCATCAAAAAGAAAGATGGTATAGGGAGAATGACAAGAAGGCCACAAAGATCATACAATCATCATTTTTTATTAATAGAACATCGGTAGGATGTAGAGATAGAAACCTAGACATGACTAGGGGATATATAAATGATGACATCAGATATGTCATTGTACTTTTGAGCAGAGTCATGGGTCTACCGATCACTAGGCATCTTCATATCTGGATGGTCCATTTCAAAAAGACCATCAGGATAACCAAAATGCTGATTGATTAGGCCACAATGTTGAGTGAAAACTTAAATGATCAACTGGTAGGAGTTAAAGTCGACCCCAAGTTTTATATGACATCATATTTGATGTACTTATTGGTGGCAAGGAAAACTAACTACCCAAGACTGTATAAGAAGGAAAGAATGCAAGATGCCAATGCCTAGCCCTATGTGCTATATCCTCATTTGGTAAAGAAGAAGCTCTAAGATCAAAGAAAGAAGTACTAAATAGTGAATGATGCTTTTATATTTGAAATCTTCCAATTTATAGAGGGTGATTATCCTGAAAGGATGTCAATAGAGGCAAAAACAAGGATAGAAAAAATTGATGCTTACTACATCTAGTTTAAAATATTCAATTACCTAAGGATAGTTGGTACTATGGTGAATCCAAAGAAACTCCCAAGATATCCATCGAATAGACTCATCTTATTGGAGATTACTAGACAACTCACATCTGCATATGACAAAGTGAGAAAGCAACATAAGAAGATATGGGTATGGCCTATTATTATAGGTGCATTTTAATTCAAATAGAAACAAGATATTATGACCTTTGATTCATAGTGGGATCAATATCCCATGGAAGATTACAACTCCCCTCGCCCTTATTTTGATAGTATTAGTAGAGTTCAACATTTGGCAGGGAAGCAATTTGTGCATGAAGATGCTATAGAAGACCATTGGATGAATGCAATAGATGACTATGATATCCAAATAAGGGATTATTGTAGGATGACTTGATATTTGACAGAAAAGGCCTTAAAAAGAAAGATCCTTCTCAAAGTTATTCAAAAAGACACTCAAGATGTCTTGGACCCATGTACAATTGCGAAAAAAAGTCTATGATAGGCCAATCATCAATGTGGAGATAGATAGAGATGAGAATGTAGATATAAATTACAAGGTAGGGCACATAATTTAGTTGATGAGGGAATGGATCAAGAAGCCTTTTAACCTTGATCTAGTTCCACAAGTTATTACCCTTTAAGCCACAACACACCCAATTAAGGGTAAAGGTGCAAAATTTATAGTACCAACTTTCCTTTCTCAATACCCAGTTAGGCTAGAAACAGTGTATCAACATGAGAGGGTTGTTGAATACTTTAGGGCAGATAAAGGGAAGAACAAGAGGAAAAGAGAGTCCCTGAAGCAAGTTGATCTCGAGATTGAAGAGCCTCAAGATGAAGAGGTAGCTCAAGCCCAAGAAAGTGAATGACTGCCCCCACTTGGAGAAGAACAAGAACAAGAGCTGGAAGAAGAAGCATAGGAAGCACCACCAGCTGGTCCAAAGGAAGAAGCCTCCCCTTTAGTTTCCAAGAAGGCTAGGGTTGATCCTACAGTGAAAAAGACAAGAAGAGGGAAGTTATAGAAGAATTTTATTCCCATCCCTTAGATGCCTAAAACCATACCTGAGGTGGACGATGAAGAAGATGAAGAAGATAATCTCCCCTTGAGTCAAAGGACTCACCTAGTCAGGGTTATGAAAGAAGAGTGAAGAAGGAGCTCCACTGTAATGTCTCCATCTATTCCTAGGCAACCTATTCAGGTTAGGACTTCACAACATGAGCAATAACAATGGAGGTGTACTTGGCCAAGGATTTGGATCAGTTAGAGGATTGATTGAGAAGATAGTGGCTCCATTTATTCCTAGGCAACCTATTCATGGTAGGACTTCACAAGATGAGCAACAACAATGTAGGTGTACTTAGCTAAGGAACTAGATCGGTTAGAGGATTGGATTGAGAAGATAGTGACTAGTAATAAAGTAATAGAGACATTACATAAGGGTATATAGAAGCTGATAGATCAAACATAGGAGCATATTTTGGAAGCTGAGAAGTATTATAGTGATGCCTACATTAATATTTTTAAACATGAGTTAAAGACTAAACTCATTCTAGTGCAATCAGTTGTCCAATAGTTCTAAAAAACCTTTGAAGTTGATTCGTCAGAAGAAAATATCAAACAAGCATTTAGGATTGAAGAGGCACTATTGGAGTTGAACACTAAACTTGAGGATTTTGTGGATATTCGTATGGAGGTTAGCAACTACTAGCAAATAGTAAAAGATGAGTATAAAAATTTAGATTTTCCAAATGCTACCCAAGTGGTGGAGATTATAGAGAAATTTAAGAGAAAACATCCAAACATTGCTCTAGTATAAAGGGGAAGAAAATCTAGAAGCTAGAAAGTCAATTTTGACACTTGGAAATTTTTTGAATTTTTTAAACTTGCAACCAAGGTGTGTAAGGTGCGCTTTTCATACAGGTGCACCGACAATTTTGAAGAAGTAACAGTGTGCTAGCAATTAACTACTTGTTCTATTTTTGGAGCATTCCATGCACCAAAAACATGTTTTGACGACAGTTCAACCCCCAAAAACATTTAAAGAAGGCCAAGCTTCCATTTTTAGAGCTTAGAATGACTTTCAAATCCTCTTACAACTTCCTTCTTATCTACTTCTTCTTTCTTTGTTTTAAGACATGCAAATGCTCATGCACCCATTAATTGATATAAACAAGGGTGGAGTCCTACTTAGCACCATTTAGAGAGTCTGTTTGTACATAATTAGATTTGTTTTATTAGTTTAGAAGCATATATTTGGATTAAGAGAGCTCTCACTCTCAATGCATATTGAGTAGATGATTTCTTATAAATATAGGGATTGAATATGTATTCTAGGCCTTATTTTGATGCAATAATAAATGCTATTGGTGCTCTCATTCTAAGTGTAATTATTCTTGCCAGAGTGTGTTATTTTTGTGAATGCATGAATAACATTGGAGCCAATGGTTTTATTGTGTTGATTTGATTGTGCAATCTTTTAGTTCTAGTATTTTCCATGTGTTGATGAATTCCATTGACATACCAAGTTGGAGAAGAGACCACCCTATTGTTCGTAAATAGCTTCTTGTCTCGCATGGTCACACTTTTCGTGGCCTTGTGATTTGATGAGAAGTGAAACATCTTTTGATTTTTACTAAGTTACCATTGATGATTGCATCAGTGGATTTGAGGAAGCACTGCTCCTATTTTCATTGGTTTCCTACCTAATCTTTTTGACAATTTAACTCACAAACATGTTGTTACTGTGGTTTATGTCTGTTAGGAATTTCCTTTCATGTTATTTTCTTTCACCTCTTGTTACCTTATCTTTGTTATTTCCTTTACTAACACTTGGTTAAATTAGGAATACATATAGTTTCATTGTTAAATTGCATTCATCATAAAACATAAAATACCAAAAATATATCTCTTTTGTGGTTACTTTTTGAGACAACAAGCAGATTGAACATCTTATTCAAAATTGGTCTGAACAAAAAAAGGCCTCCTTGTGAACAAATACATTTATCTTCAACTGAGCAGATTCCAGTAGGTCACAAGATCGCTTGAAACCTTGGATTTGATCCTAGATTAGCTTTTCATGAGAGGAATTTGAAAGGATTCATGTCATTAAGCATTGTGCAAAATGATAGCTCAATAGAAGTGGTGCTAGAAATAGGGCCCAGAACCATTCGAACAAAGAAAAAAAAACTTGCAATTTGAAAATTCTACACTTTTCACAAGTTCAGAAAAGTTATTGTCTGTCACTGTACAAAGGCGCACTTTTTGAAGATGTATGCTTTTGCAAAGGTGCACTTTTTCAGAATTTGATACAAACTAGAAGATCTTGATCCATGATCTCCATTTCAACAAGCTTTAAGATCTTTGGATAGTGATCCCGAGTTTTCATAACTCAGTCATTTTCACAAGCCTCACAGTGATAAAGGATTTCCCAAAATTCTACCACTTCCACTCCAAATTTCATCACCTTCTGTTCCACCTCCAAACCAACCTCCACCCATTGTTCCACCAAATCATCCACCTATGGCCTTCTTTGCAAATGCAATGATTCACCAATTAAATTGCAAGGTGCATTCAATGAACTTCCCATGAATCCTAAGAAATTGTGCCCTAGGTTCATCTATGGAGAAACACGAACAATTAAGGACCATGTTAAATTTTTCAAAGAAATATGTAATCAAAAGAAAATTCAACAAGAGAATGTGGTCCTCCATTTATTCCCATACTCATTGGGAGAAGTTGCATTTAATCAGTATGTGAATTTTCCACCATGATGTATCTAGAATTGGGTCACCTTCAAAATGTTGTTCCTAGAATGATTCAACTCATATGTCAACCCTGTTGTGATACATCATTAGTTCATATCAATCAAAAGGGATCTAGCAGAGATTATTTCATGGTTCAATCATCGCTTCCATATGGCTTACTGCAAGTTGGAAACACCCTATGCTAACTAGTTGAAGCTGCAATTTAGATTTATCTTAACACTATGGACTAGTTGACAACTATCTTTCTATGAAGACTCCCTATTGCAAACATTGACACATTAGAAAGAGTCTTCAATGAAGCAAACTCTTTTACCAAGCAAGTCAATCCTAATGGAGGAGGATTGATGATTCCAGCTAAAGTGACTATAGTGAAACCAACATATCCTACTGGAACACCATTGATGCTTAGTCAATTCATTCCAATGAATCCAGTAGCACTATAATAGGAACTAGAGGTACCGGTTCCAACCATAACCTATCTAGGATATGAACCTCCAAAAGTTGCTTTCTTTGAATAAAAGGCAACAATTTTTGTTGAACTAGTAAATAACGTCAATTCTGAGATTGGTCAAATGAAGAAAACAATGTCTCAAATTACCAACAAACTAACCCACTTGAGGTTGTCACAAGGGAAAAACAACAACTTTCAGAGAATGAATGCAGCCCCTTACAACAACTATGGTTAGAATTACAACAAGAATTTCAATAGAAACATCAATGCAGGAAATAACAATGTAGGGAATAATTATAACCCTCTAGATCGCAATAATAGTTTCTAAAGGTAGAATTGACAATGGAATACTCATCCTAACAATGGAAGCAACCCTGCTAATAATAACAACAATACTCATATGTGAACATCAACCAATATGAAAATAATCAGAATATACCTAATGATGGTAGCTCATATTTTAGTAGACATCAAGAGGTGAACCAAAATTCACAAAGCAATAATGGTGAGTCCCCTATGCAGTACAATGCTATGGTGTTAGAATCTTATGATTCTCCACAAAATCAGCAAATGGAACAACTAACTAGTGAAGAATTCACATTTCTATTTAGTCAAGAATTGAATCCTTAACAAGAAGAGATGTCTTCTTTTTAAAATGACAATCTAAATACTTACAATATGCATAACTAAAGGGAACCCATGAATGATGGGATTCCTCTTGCTTTGCATCTGACACCTCATAATCCAAGAGCACCCAGTACCTACTAGAGCACCCTATGTTGGGCAACAAAATCAAAATCAAGGGAACATATCTACAATCTTGAAGAATCTTATGTGGGCAACTGAAAAGTACAATGTAGTGAAAGATCTAAAGAGATCCAAGGCTAATATGTCCATGTTTGATATGCTACAAAATTTTCCTAATCAAAGGGAAATAGTGCTGAGGACTCTAGATCATGTAAAGGCAACACCAAATGTGAACACAGTCCCTCAAAAGACAACATCACAACAAGTCAATACTTCTAAGCCAATGCCTACTATGTATAAAGACAAGGCTAAAGTTCCTCCATTTTTACTTAGTCTCAAAATTTTTGGAAAGAACATCCATAATTGTCTTATATATTCAAGAGCTTCTTGCAACAGCATGCCACTTTCAATAGCTCAAAGGTTGGGAGTCACTCCTCAATCCTCAAATCGAATAGTGATACAATTTGACAAGACAAAAGTAAAAGTTATTGGGGTATTGAATGATGTTATAATACAATTGACTATAGATGTCCAGATTTAGGACATTATAGACATACATATGGTTGAAATTCTTGGAACTTACATATTATTGCTAAGTAGAGAATGGATAAGGTGCTTGAGAGCATAGTTTTCAACCGATTTTACTCAATTATGGCTACATTGGAAGGGAATAAATAATCAAATTGAGATTGATGTTGAGCCAAAGCTTACGATGATGATCACAGAATACAATGCACCAAATGAGGTAGCATTTTTCCAAGCTGAGTTAAGCTCCTATAAAGTAATGTCTTTGGACATAAATATAGTTGAGAAAATTGACCATCTGAATAAAGAATCTATGGTTCCTACTCTAAAAGAACTTGTTGCTCAGTTTGTAGACAGTATGGTTGCAAACTTACAATGCTTAGGAGAGGAAGAAAACCCAAGTATTTTTCTTCTTCTGGGATTCTATAGGTTACACAAAGTTAGTCATTCAAAATTTGGATACTCACATTGTCAGGAAGTAGTAGCTAAGGTACTCACTCAGATAATGCAATTGAAAAATGACCAAATACAAAATAGGGTACAAAAGGAAAGTTCAAGTTCTACAAACACATTTGAATTGGTTGAGATTCATGAAGAAGAATAGCAAGATTCCAATCCGTCATATAGTGACACTTCTTAAGATAGTGGGGGCTTATCCAATCCTCCACCTAGAGTGATCAAATTCCAAATGAGGAGACATTTTATAAAAGGCCAAGGTTGGACTTTAGTGGTCATTCATCCAAAACCTTAGATTGATAAAATAACTAAATTGATTGGAGATATTCAAAGTCAACAATAAAAACAAATGACCCCTATATCCAAGATAAACTGTGGAAACTCCACCACATGAAAGATTGCAATGGGTCCCAAAGAAACAATCCTTTAAAACTCAAGTCAAGGAAAAGCTACATACAAACAAGCACAAGATCAGAAAGCCCAAAGAACAACTAATCTAACACTCAGGTATGATGACTCTAAATGAAAATTAGGAGTTGGCACTGGTATTGAGCTAATTAATCCCAAAGGTAGGACTTTTTATGCAACATATCATTTACAATGAAGTCCCCCCATAGTGCACTTTCACAATGCATGTGCGTATCCTACCAAGGTGTGTAGGTGCACAATTGCACAAAATAGTCTAAAGAATGTTATTTGGTGCACCTAGTGTACATGTTAGGATGCACAAGGTGTACTAAGTTGCATTTCAGGGCTCTCCAGGGGGATTTGAGCTTATTTCCACTATTCTGGTGATTTGGGTTTGGTTTTCTTACTTTTAGGGTTTGTTTTAGGCAATAATTTTAGATTTCTAGACTAATTTTTTTCTCTTGTATGCAAATTAAGTGGTGTCTTCATCATCCTCACTTATTGAAAAGATTACTCCAAAACCCATTGTCTTCAAGTTTCAAGATGCACCAAGGAAATCATGTTTTTAGGATGGACGTTCAGAAATCAGAGATACAAAGTTGAGACACATAGACTAGAATACATTCCTCCTACATTGCAATAAGCCTAAAGAGAGGTTCGCAATGGTCTCTACACTTATCCAATCTGGGTTGGTCAATGCAACATCTCATTCTACATTAGTGCAATCCTCAAAACTTATCATGGCATTGGCAAAAAATTGTGTCAAAAGAAAGAGTTGTTAAAAGTGTCATAGGGGAGATGGTCCTAGACCTTAGACCTAGGAATATTGAGAAATTATTCCATCTCCCTAGAGTTGATCAGTATGTGAAGATAACTTATCATCAAGCAGAATGATGGTATAGGGAGAATGACAAGAAGGCCGCAAAGATCATACGATCATCACTTTTTAGTGATAGAACACCGGTAGGATGCAAAGCCAGAAAGCTAGATATGACTAGGGGATATATGAAGGATGACATCGGATATGTCATTGTACTTTTGAGCAAAGTCATGGGTCTACTGGCAGCTAAGCATCTTCATATCTGGATGGTCCATTTCATAGAGACCATTGTAACAAACAAAATACCAATTGATTGGACCACAATGCTGAGTGAAAACCTAGATGAACAATTGGTAGGAGTTAAAGCCAACCCCAAGTTTTATATGACATCATATTTGGTGTACTTGTTAGTGGCAAGGACAACTGACTACTCAGGATTGTATAAGAAGGGAAGTATGAAAGATGTCAATGATTGGCCCTATGTGCTATATCCTCATTTGGTAAAGAAGAAGCTCTTAGATCAAAACAAGGAGTACCGAATAATGAATGATGCTTTTATATTTGAAATCATCTAATTTATATAGGGTGATTATGCTAAAAGGATGCCAATAGAGGCAACAACAAGGATTGTAGAAATCGGTGCCTACTACATTTAGTTCAAAATATTCACTTACCTAAGGGTAGCTAGTACTATGGTGAATCTGAGGAAACTCCTGAGATATTCATCAGATAGGCTCATCTTATTGGAGATTACCAGACAACTCACATCTACATATGACACAACGAGAAAGAAACATAAGAAGACATGGGTATGGCCTATTACTATAGGTGCATTTGAGATCAAGTAGAAACAATATATTATGATCTTTGATTTAGAGTGGGATCAATATCTCTAGGAAGATTGCAAATCCCCTTGCCTTATTTTGATAATATTGGTAGAGTTCAATATTTGGTAGGGAAGCAGTTTGTGCACGAAGATGCTATAGAAGACCATTGGATGAATGCAAATGCAATTGATGACTATGATATCCAAATAAGGGATTATTGTAGGATGACTCTATATTTGGCTAAAAAGGACTTAAAAATGAAGATCCTACTCAAGGATGTTCAGAAAGACACTCAAGATGTCTTGGACCCATTGTACAACTGCGATAAAATGTATGATAGGCCAATCATTAATGTGGAGATAGATAGGGATGAGAATGGGGATATAAATTACAGGGAAAGGCACATAATTTAGTTGATGAGAGAATGGATCAAGAAGCCTTTTAACCTTGATCCAGTTCCACAAGTTGTTACCCTTCAAGCCACAACACACCTAGGTAAGGGTAAAGGTACAAAACTTACAGTACCA
Source organism: Cupressus sempervirens (assembly GCA_028749045.1). Lineage (NCBI taxonomy): Eukaryota > Viridiplantae > Streptophyta > Pinopsida > Cupressales > Cupressaceae > Cupressus > Cupressus sempervirens. The sequence goes on along the minus strand of CM053787.1, from coordinate 558,248,553 downwards.
ACTTTCCCTGCTCAGTCCCTAATTAGGCTAGAAATAGTGTATCAACATGAGAGGGATGTTGAGTACTTTAGGGTACATAAAGGGAAGAATAAGAGGAAAAGAGATTCCCCAAAGAAAGTTGAGCTCTAGATTGAAGAGCCTCAAGATGAAGAGTCGGCTCAAGCTCAAGAAACTAAATGAGTGCCCCCGACTAGAAAAGAACAAGAACATGAGCTGGAAGAAGAAGCACATGAATTACCACTAGCTGGTCCATTGGAAGAAGCCTCCCCTTTAGTTACCAAGAAGGCTAGGGTTGAGCCTACAGTGAAAAGGACAAGAAGAGGGAAGTTACAGAAGAAAGTTATTGCCATCCCTTAGGTGCCTAAAACAATCCCTGAGGTAGACGATGAAGAAGATGAAGAAATCTTCCCTTGAGTCAGAGGACTCACCTAGCTAGGGTTACAAAAGAAGAGCAGAGTAGGAGCTCCGCTATTATGTCACCATCTATTCCCAAGCAACCTATTTAGGTTACAACTTTAGAAGATGGGCAACAACAATAGATTGAAGAACAAGAGGGGCAAGGAACATATGTCTGTAACATTTTTTATTTTTATTTTATGCTTGTGGGCACTAAAATGGTGGGTGATAAGATATGAGATACACCTATGAACAAACCTTTGGGAGAGGATTGGAACCAAATACCATCTCTACCATAAGGATCTCTAAGTATACCACCACCACCATTTCAAGACATTTCTTTCTTGGACAAAGGCTCAATCACCCCACTTCCTTCCACTATATAGATGGAGGAACAAGTAGTGGATGAAGAAGAGCTAGAATAGATGCCGACTGATGAAGTATTAGAGGAGGGAAAAATACTTGAAGAACCTCAACAACTTCTCAAGATATAGAGGCAAGGACTTTAGCTACAACGGATACATGAACTCCCAACATAGATCTCTCTCAGAAGGAGAAGGTTCTAGAAAGGAGTGATAAGGGAAAAGGGCTTGCAATGCAAACCTTTCCTTTAGCCAAATATATGTCTCCCATGGGCACTACAACTACTTGGCTAAAGAGGGAAGTTATTGTCTAGAAAAAGAGGCAGCTGAATTTAATTGCAGATGAGGGAATGGAGTTAATCAAAGCTATCAACAAGCTTGAGCCACCTATGAAGGACCAAGACGAAGATGTGCTTGCACATATTGCCATCCCTCCTCCACATGCTAACATTGAGGACTTGACCCCTACAGACTATCATATCAAGGAGGTTCAACTAGGGAGACCCATGGTAGATATTGCCAAAGTATTAATCATTACAGGTAAAAAAGAAGTATTTTGGCACATGGATGAAGATGAGTTTGAGTTGATAATGTTGAGGAGACAAAACAAGCTTATAAGAGGCTATTTACATGGTGTAGTGGGCCCCATTGTCCTAAATAATTGAGAGATTTCTCTTCCTGCAACATTAGAGAGGAGAGATAAGGGGAGTGTACAAATAGATTCATTTTTGGGTACATGAGAGAAATGACACGACAATTTTGAGGACAAAGGTGTACATATTATATAGGCTAATTTGAACATGTTACACCATATTTAGTCTAGTGCAGATAAATTGGTATCTATATCGAATTGATTTTGGGCTATTGGATGAGGTACATACCTAGGGAAAGGACCTCCAAGAAATTCAATCAATAAAAGGTAAAAGGTATCATGTGCTCATGGAGGTGTAATCGATTGAGGAACTGGATCAGTTAGAGGATTGGATTGAGACAGCTAGTAATAAAGTAATGGAGACATTAGATGAGGGTATACATAAGCTAATAGATCAAACACAAGAGCAGATTTTGGAAGATGAGAAGTATTACAATGATGCCTACATTGATATTTTTGAAGATGAATTAAAGACTATACTCATTCCAATGTAATCAATTGTCCAAAAGTTTTGAAAAACCTTTGAAGATGCTTCGTTAGAAGAAGATATTAGACAAGTAGTCAAGATTGAAGAGGCACAGTTGGAGCTGGACACTAAACTTGAGGATTTTGCAGATATTTGTATGGAGGTTAGCAATTACCAACAAATAGTAAAAGATAAGTATAAAACTTTGGATTTTCCAGGTGCTACCCAAGTGATGAAGATTATAGAGAAATTCAAGAGAGAACATCTAAACATTTCTTTGATATAAAGGGGAAGAAAACCCAAGAGCTAAAAATTCAATTTTGACACTTGAGAAAATTTTGAATTTTTTGAACACACCACAAAAGTGTGCTTTTGACAGAGGTGTGTCGACAATTTTAAAGAAGTAATAGTGTGCCAATAGTTAACTGCCAGTTCTATTTTTGGAGCATTCCATGCACCAAAAATGTGTTTTCATAACATTTCAACTCCCAAAAACATTTAGAGAAGGCCAAACTTCCATTTTTAGAGCTTCCAATGACTTTCAAATCCTCTTACAACTTCCTTCTTCTTATCTACTTCTTCTTTCTTTGTTTTAAGACATGCAAATGCTCATGCACCCATTAATTGATATAAACAAGGGTGGAGTCCTACTTAGCACCATTTAGAGAGTCAGTTTGTATATAATTAGATTTTTTAAATTAGTTTAAAGGCATATGTTTGCATTAAGGGAGCTCTCACTCTCAACAAAAATTGAGGAGATGATTTCTTATAAATATAGGGATGTAATATGTGTTCTATTCCTTATTTTGATGCAATAATAAATGATATTGGTGCTCTCATTCTAAGTGTAGTTATTCATGCTAGAGTGTGTTATTTTTGTGAATGCATATTCATGAATAATATTGGAGCCAATGATTTTATTTTGTTGATTTGATTGTGTGATCTTTTATTTCTGGTGTTTTTCATGTGTTGATGAACTCCACTGACATACCAAGTTGGAGAAGAGACCACCCTATTGTTCCTACATAGCATCTTGTCTCGCATGATCACACTTTTCGTGGCCTTGTGATTCAAAGAGACGTGAAATGTCTTTTGGTTTTTACTAAGTTCCCATTGATAGTTGCATCAGTGGAATTGAGGAAGCGTTGTTCCTATTTTTATTGGTTTTTTGCCTGATCTTTATGATGATGTAACTCACAAACATGTTGTTACTGTGGTTTATGTTCATTAGGAATTTCCCTTTCATGTTATTTTCTTTCACCTCTTGTTACCCTATCTTTGTTATTTCCTTTGCTAACTCTTGGTTAAATTAGGAATACATATAGTTGCATTGTTAAATTGCATTCATCATAAAACATAGAATACCAAAAATATATCTTTTGTGGTTACTTTTTGAGACAACAAGTAGATTGAACATCTTATCCCAAATTGGTTAGAACCAACAAAGGCCTCCATGTGAATAAATACATTTATCTTTGATTGAGCAGATTCCAGTAGGTCACAAGATTGCTCAGAACCTCAAAGTTGATCTCAAATTAGCTTTTCAAGAGAGGAATTCAAAAGGATTCCTATCATTAAGCATCGTGCAAAACAACAACTCAAAAGGTGGGTTTTGAAGGAAGGTGACGAAAAATAAGTTTGGAAAAATAGTTTTTTAAATGGCGGGTTCTTTAGTAAGCCACAAAAGCATGTTCTATGATTTATATTCACTAAGTTAAACTCCCATGAGATATCTAGGGTCATCTATTGTACATCTTGGTGAATTTGACTTTTCTTGCATACTTCTTATTAGTGTTTAGATCTCCTTTTGTGCATTACGTTAATCATTGCATACTTTTAATTATCTTCATATTTAATTTAATAGTTATACATGTTTTTTTTTATTAATGTAGTAATGTGTTTATTTGATGAATATTTGCACATCTCTTTCAAAGTTCATATTTACATTAGATAGATCAATCTTTTATCTTATTGTGCATGATTTTTATTACATTTAGTCCTACTTATAATATTCTTATTCATAGAAGTTATTAACTTATGGATTCTTTTGACCCCAATTCCTTTTTATTTCCTAGGAATCTTGATGAGACTAACATGCTAACTAATTATATTACTCCTATTGAGAACAAATTTTCTCACTCTTGTCATGATGAAGATGAGACCATACATTTTCCTCCTATGAAAGTCCAAAAGCTTTCCCATGAATTTTGAAAAAATTGAGAAAAAGTTAGGACAAGAAAACTCCAATCTTGAAGTCATCTTCATTGTAGAGGGTTTGAGGAAGACAATTCATAATGATAAACATGGTGCTTACATCTTGCATAGCATCTCTCATCTCATTTATATTAATTTCAATCTATTAGAGATTTGTTCCTACCAATTAGGTTTGTTTCTAGGTACCACTAGTGTTGAGACCTCTATTCTTATTCCGCATCAATACCTAGTGTGTCAACTTATGCTCCATCTCTCATAACTACTTCAGTTCAAAATACCAATCCAATACATGTCAACATTCCTAATCTTATTGATCCCCGTTTAAGTGTTCTATGTGTGTCCTTAATTTCATCAAAGCCCACTTACAATAGTGTTCCATTTTCATACTCTTACCATTCCTTCCATTTCTCAAAATGGTAAAAACCTTTCACACATCTCCTACCACACTTTTTACATGGGTATGTGAGTTTCCAACACCCATCTATGGGGGTTTATCGAAGGTGAATTAAACATTTAACTTTTTAAAATATTTTCCTTTACTCAATTTCCTTTAATTTCAAAGGCTTATTCCTAAAAAGGGGTTTGAAAAAGGAAACACATGTCCACCCCACACTTTTGCCATTTTTCTATGCGTAGGAACATGTTATAGAGCTATCACAACTTTTCCAAATAGATCAATAATAGTTATAGAATCCCTATAGGTTTTAGGCATAAACTAAGGGAACAAATGTTTTAGCCACTTTGCAACTAGGTACGAAAAAATTCAACTATTATGTACCCTCCAGATCAGGTTCAAAATTGGCAAGAAGATGGGTAATAGTCGTAGGATCTTAGAATAACAATTACAAATATTTTAGGGATTTTTTTTGTCTTTCAATCATATATATGAAGTAGAACTATTCCTATTTTAGTTCAATGTGCATATAAATCTTCCCTAATTTGCATGTCTTACCTCATTATCATTTCCCATTTTAACTTTACATATCAACAAAATAACATTGACCTGATTAGAATTTGGGACCATCCAAGACTATCGGAACATCTTTTCTTCCAAATGTGCAATCTTGAAGAGGAGAAGCAATCTAACTCTTTTCATTGCTTAACATCTCCTATTGCACAATTATATTATTGGCCATATGTGAGTCCACCAATTGCTTTTTTTTTACCATATTCTTGGCCTTAGGTAATTCTTTCAATGCATATCATATTGTTTTTTGAATCCATTTGGTTTTTATATTATTGTTCACCATATTCTCAACATAAGGTAGGTCCACCAATTTCAACATGGATAAATTTATAATGTTATCTAAATATACATTTCAATGATATCATGTTGTTCTTAGATTCGATTTGGTTTCTATGGTATTTTTCAACACATTCTTAGCCTTAAAAATTCCAACATTTGAAAAATGTATTAAATTTATAGTATTGTTTGATTATATATTTTAATGCATGTCTATTTAATTATATATTCAATGTATACCATTTTGATATTGAGTTGGTTTCTATGTTTATTTTTTGTACAGCATAGGTATTCTCGCAAACTATCTCAATGCCTAACCCACTTAACCTTGATCTTGGTGCGAAGTTGGGGTTGGGAAGAGATAAGATTAATGGGGTAAAAACCCATATCCCAATCTATTAAAGCCTTAGGTAAGTTGAGCAATTTTTATTTTATTATCTTCATTAGGTAAGTATTGATCCTAGTTTTTGAATTTAGTATTATAATTGTCATGGTTTCACAATAAAATCCCCATTTTAAGCACTTGCAGAAATGAGGATCCCCTCTTTTTTGCTTCTTTTGTCTCTAGTCTCTCTTGATTTTGTTAACTATTATTTTTAGGTTCTTGTGTTTTAGTCCTTTCCTTTCCTTGTTTTTTTTTTGAATTTTGGAGTGTTTTTGAAGATCAAAGATGTGGAACATCTAATATGTCTGAAATCCTGGTCAAGTCAATCAAGTTGAAGGTAGATTTTTGGAGTTTTGCACTTTGACACCTCCAAACACCCTAATATCTCCACATTTTCTTCCTTCCACTTCAAAAATTTGTCCAACTCCATAATATTTTTCAAAGTTGTCAAATGTTTAGACATCTGATATCTTTTCTCTTCTAAAAACTTTAAAATCTAGAAAAAAAGGTTTCCTAAGTCCATAATTTTTTTTGGACATGTCATACTTTCAGACATCCAAAAACTTCAAAAACTTCAAAAGTCATAAACCTCCACATTGGAATTCCAACCAAAAAATTAAAATAAAATATTCTAAGTTGACAATTTTTTTGAACATGTCAGACTTTTAGACATCTAACACCTTCGACAACTCCAAAAGTCTGAAAACCAGTATTGAGTAAAATTCCCAATCCCATAAAACTTTAAGAAATTGTGGAGTTTTGCACTCAAAATTTTCAAGTTTCACAAATTGGAATTAAGACCATCTTCCTTATGAGTGGCTTCCATAGAAATTTTATTTTCATCTTGGTATAATGAGTAATGTGTCATACTCGGTAAAGGCATATCTCATCTACCTCCTCTCTATCATTTGCATATTTGATGACCATATTTCTATCTTCAAGAAACTTAAAATAATCCAATTTCATCTTTATAACCAAGGCCTTTTTAAGTTTCTGAAGGTGTGCACTAATAATTATATTCACTATTCCCCTTTTCTTTTCTTCAATTTGAACTTCTAGAAAGCCTCTTCAATGTTTTTATGAGTGTTATCAAAATGCACTAAAGCTACAATAACTATATCATTTGAGACTCTTCCCTAATTACTTGCTCCAAAATCCTCATCTAGAAATAAAATTTGTGATTGGTCATTCAATTAAAACCATTTAGTGGCATCCTCATTGCCAAACTCATGTTTACAATTTTGGACAACCCCTTGGTTGGAAGAAATTTAATTATTTATTGCACTACTTTCAAATTTATCAAGAGTATTTTCCTCCTCTAAATGTATGGCCTCACATACTATTATGCCATCATTTACTAAATGATTCATCAACGTGGGAAAATATATTTCCTTCTTCATAGACATCTTGAAAATAAACATCATCATAAAATTGCATGTTAATAAACACTTCCAAGTCACCAAGTATGACGCTACTATATTCCTCACCATTAACCATAGTTGATTTCAAGTGAGGAATATAGTAGCGTCATACAACTATACTTTAATAATTATAAAGTTAATAGTTATACTTTAATTACAATAACTTTAAGGGTGACCCTTTTCCCTTGTTGTTTCCATACATGTGATCAAGTCAGCAAGCCTCTCGGGATGTAAAACAAATATGCTCTTCCCTTATTTAGTTCCTACTCTTTTTAGAAGGTCCTAAAACTTGTACATTGAATGATATCAGCTTATTTTTCATCATATATTCCTTAAACCTTCCAATCTTATGTTCAATTAATTACATCATGATCTCATAAGGCATAAGTGAGAGTTTATATTCCCTCTCCAAAATGCCAACGAATCAAATTGTAAATATTTTCTTATGTCACCATCCTAATCTAAGATGAATGGCGTGATTTTTTTATGCAAGCTCTCACATGGTTCGGATGATGCTTCTTGAATTCTCTAAAGAAACATTGAAACAAATGTAGAATCGTTTTTTTTTACAATTAAGATCCAACATGGTGATAAAAAATCCATCTTCTACAATAATCTCGAAAGTCTTATCCCTCTTATCAAAGGTAGGGACTTTGACATCATGTAATCCACACAAAATTTCTACTATTAGTTGAAGAACCTTCTTGGATATGTTATCATTATAAGTTGTAGTGAAGCTATTACTTATATGATTTCACTAAGACAAGAAGCAACTATTAGTCTCACAACTTCACACAGATGTTCCATTACTTGCACTAGACTAAAGAAACCATCGAGTGTAGTAAGTCTCAATTCAACAACCTCTAATCAAACTGGTCCATTTTGGATAAACATGATTCCATTTCTTCCATCTTAGAAATAAGACTATCTTGAGATTTTCATATTCTAATTGCAATCCAATGATATACAATTCATTCCCTATTTCTTCTTTTTGGAAGTCTCATAGCTAATTGCCATTGAATGTATCATTAGTTTCCTTTGAGAAAAAATGCATTTTGGATTTTTTTCCCACATTTTAAAAATTTTGTTTCACTTTCACCAAATCTGATGCATGAAATAATACCTCTATTTCCACTATGATTTCTCCATGAACACTACTATATTATCTCAGAATTTTCACCATACAATTTGCATGCATGTTGGTTGGATGTTCCAATCTTAAATAGAATTGCCAAAAATAATTGCCATAACTCAAAGTCCAAATTAATATCATAATGTAAATGTGAATGAACACAGATTAAAAAGCTCAATGATTGAACAAAAATGAAAACTACCACCAACTTTTTAGTCCTCTAACATGTTACCATTTGTCAAATTGTTTTAAGGTGTTTATCGTATAAATGAAAACCACCGCCAAATCTTTTGTCCTCTAAGATATTATCATTTTGTCAAAAGGTTTAGGGTGTTTATTGTATAACCAATAAATTAAGAGTTTATGAGAAAAGGTTCCCACTAACTTTCAATTCTATCAGCTATCTCCTCAGGTTCTACTCATGCCAAACTACTTATTGAATCCCTTGAAATATTTCCTAGCAAATTTAGAGTTTACATTGAAGCCATGAGATAGTACTACCAACATGTATATCCACTAATGAGTGATAAATGACAGCATTTAGACTGAGTCATCACTAGTTTGACAAAAGAACACTCATGGAGGAGAAATCATTTTTCCTTGCGCTATAACTCCAAGAAACCAAAATGTCAACCTTATTGATATGATAATAGTCCATGACATGTATATTCAATTCTATTTTTGCAGTATTCTAGTGTCCAATCAGATTTAAATTAGAAAGACCTCCCTCCCAGATTGCATTAATTATGCAAATTTTTAAAAATTACACTCACAATAAAAATCTACAAACTTTACACACAATTTGTGGGAATTTTTATTTGTAGGAAACAAACTTCTTGATACACCTTACAACCCTAGTGAATGTAAAATAACAAACAAGAACTATATGGACTCTAAATATTTTTTCATGTTCTTACAATACTTCTAGTTAATGATGACCTTCCACCAAATTTAAACTCTATTTATGAGGATGTACTCTTCTTATGAATGATTATAACAAGCTTGACTGGGCTGACAGGTTCACTATTGACACTCAAGTATAGAGAATCTTTTCCCATAAGCCAATGTCTCATTGATAATGTGTAATACCCCCCTCTAGCATTCAAGTAATTACACTATCAATTAAAGAATAGAAAGATATCTTGATTATCTATGATAAATCATTTGATAAATAGAGGCAAGTATTTCATATATAAGTAAAATGATTATATAAATTCTAAACATGAATTAACTAAATATTACAAACAAATATAAGTTAAATAATTAAATCAATCAATATATAGACACGAACTAAATAGTTAAATAAAAATTAGTACTACTAAATATAGAAGTAATAAACAAATCTTTATCGATAAATGGAATCCCATATTAGATTTAATAATATATTAAAATCAATCTCTACTTTACAAGTTTAAAAACTATTATAATAAACTTCTAAACTCTTAAGGAAAGTATTATTAACCATTCTTAATAATTAAGGCAGAAATCCTACATAGTCGACAAAGGTGGCAAAAGTGTAGACATGCCCCTTGGCACAAATGAATAGAGGCATATATAATTTTATGTGGTTACAATAAAAGGGTATGGAGCGATAAGGTGAAAATAAAATAAAGAAAGGAAAAACAATGGCACCATGGAAGGAGGAGATAAGAAAATACATAAAATATATATTCATAAGAAAAAGGCAAGTACCCACATTGGAAAGGATATAAAAAAATTGATAGGGATTATAGAAGAGAAATCCTTTTGAAATGAGTGAACTTCCAAATACATGGAGTTAAGGGGGTTAAAATATATTAATTGAAGAGATATAAAGTACAACCATAAACATAGAATAAAATATAAAATGGATAGGAGTGAGCAAATTTGAAACAAAAGACAAAAGGTCTTTGGAAAATAAAGGAGCCACGAGAAACAATAGAGACCAACACTAAAATTGGGTGTATAAAAATGTAAGGGAAAAAAGTAATTTAACTAACTCGTATATGTCATTAAATATAAGGTGGAATAAGATAGTCTAAAGAATTAATGCCTTTAGTCCCCACCACTATAACATACTATATATGAAGAGGTTTATAATTTTAAAATAGAAAAATACGTATGTAAGGTAATAAAGCATAAGGAGAAAGGGTGAATATCAAAATGGTAGAATAAAATGAAGGGAAATAATAGAGGATAAATACAAAGTATATAAATTGAAAACTTTCATATTATTAGAGGAATTCATAATATTAAATGCACCCTACTTTGTATACAAAGTAATTATCTTTCACATATAGATATATTATTTAAGATCTTATATATCTTTGAAGGGACATAAACTTCATACAATGTTTGAGTGTAAAATATAATCAAAATTACTCATAATATCTATTTTGAACCCCCAAATACAAATTTGAAGCAATTAAAGAATTTATTCAAAATGGAACATTATATAATGTCAACACATCTAATTCATCTTATATTTATTACCCATACAACTAATACTTCACGACCAAGTCACCATGATTTTGATTTTTCCCTTTGTGAAAACAATGCTACCAAAGTAGCCCAGAATGAGACGATGACAATATCAAACCTAAATTTTTTTGTTATGTTCTATCACAACATACCACTAAAATCATGCTTAGAATGTTGAGAGAGGATATAAGTCATCTCTTCAATATGTTCACTAGATGTTTTTGGCTTTATTCCCATGGAAAACTATCAAGAATCGTGAAAAAAGTCTGTAATTTTAACTCTTTCTCCAAAATGGATATTGAAAAACTATGGAAATACTAAGGTTGTTCACCATTCATTATTTCAATTACCAAACTTCTTTCTTGTTCAAAACCAATACTCTTGCAAATGGTGACCACATAGAAGTATGAAAACACACAAATCCTCAACTTTCAAACTTTTCAAACCATCCATATGATGTAATCCAACTTCCATCTCAACTAATGACATAAAAGGTTTGCTCAATTGATGATTCTAGTTACATTTGTCATTCCAGTCAAGGAAAAACTAAGATTCTTCTTAGTTGCATCGACTATGCTCTAAGTTATGATGCAAGTCTTTCAACTACTACATAATAATATCAATAACATTCTCCAAACGATTGTTGATATGCCTTCTTTCTTTACACAAGTGCATATTTATTCACCCAACCAATAGAAATGTCACCCTTAAAGTATTACACCTATAACTTCCTAAGTACTGATCATGAAATATTTGATCGCATCTTTACAGATATATTTGTGGCAAGGCGATATTTGATGTCTTAGTGCTATATTGTTTCAAAATATATATAATAAGTGTCACTTAATATGGGTTCAAGAATTTTAAAGGCAACATGAGCTTATAAATCTGATTTACTAGTTCCCATGGTGAGAATAAGTAGTTGGATCCACTATTGTATGAATCAACTTTGATACTAATACTTCTTCAAACCAAAATGGAGTGAGCATGGACATAGAGTTAGACAAAAAGGTTGAGGCCATCACGAGATGGAATTTGAAGCAACACTTTGAGCCACACAATGATAGCAGATCCAACATAAATAGAGAAGTAGGAGAAAAAATAGAAAGCACGAGGGAACTATGGGTCAGACAATGGATTTCAGGAAGGTGGAGTGATGAAATCAAGGAGGAAATACCAATGCATGAATCTATGGAAAAGATCAACAATGGATGAATGATTTATGCTAAAGAACTGGAACAACTAAACCATCAACATCAATCATAGTGGGTTTTGAAAGCTAATAGTTACATTGATAAATCATGGGAAAACCACTCAAAATCATGATAACCTCCTCAGATTTGGAAGCCAAAATAACTTCTCAATCCCATAAACCCTCTATGGGAAAGAAGGTTTGGACAAAACTATAGGTTGTGGTTACAAATAAACAATCAAAGTAGGTATGGGAAGTGCATGCAAAATGTTAATTCATAAAAAAAATGGCAAGAAGAAAAAAAAAGCCCTAGCAAGCCCTAATACATGAACCAACTAAACTTGGAAATCATAGGTCACGCATGCAAGGATCCAAGAACAATCCAATCTGGTTTTGTCTACTACTCCAACATGTGGTTCTATTAAGCTAAGGCAAGGACATATAAAACAATCAATCAGGAAATATCAAGACACTTGCTTAATATTAAAATAGAGTGGAGGATTCATTGAATTAAGAACATAAGAAAACCAACTTTTGATAATTTGGGTGTAGATTTCTAGATCCACAAATTGCCTTCAATTTTTTTCTTTATGAACCTTCCTTTAGAACAAAAAGGGACGACATTCTAAAGTGGGATGCTAGAAGGTAGAGGGTCAATAACTACTCATGGACAATGATAACTTAATATTTATCAATGAAAGTTTGAATTTAGCAAAAATATCGTGTGGATAAAGATTGCATGAATTGTTAGTGGAATGTGGATAGAAATGTCTTAAAAGAGATAGTCAAAGGAATAAGAGAGCTTCATGAAATTGGAGAGATTATTTCAGATGAGAATTGGGGAGACTATATCATTCTCAATATCAAAACTACTATGTATGCCTAGAGCCTGGGTGAAATTGAGATTCGGTCTGGATGAAGGATTTGGAAGTAAAAACTTATTGAAGACATAGAATCAATTCTTCACCAAGAAAGGACATCAAGGATATGAGGTAGTTGTAGCACCTCAGATCGTGACCAAAGAACCCTATGTCAACTCAGAACCAAGGAAAGAGATAGGAACTCACATCCTAGAAGAAAACCCTAGACAAGAAAGAGAAATATTAGTCGCTCCTAAAATGGGCCAAAAAAAATCCCAACTTTACAAAACCAGCAGAGCCTATCAAGATAAGAATGACGATGAAGAATTGTAGTTAGAAGAGACAAATCATGCAAATCAAGAAAGTGGTTCACTAGTACCTCTAGTATAGAGAATTGAAAGGAGGCATAAAATAATTAGTCAAATGGTAACAATGATGATTGTATTAATGAGGCAGAAGGGTTTGAGGACATGGTAATAGATGAGGTAGTGGATTGTGATGAAGATATAATCAATAGGATGATGGAGCTAGGTATTGTGCAGTAATCCTCCAAATGTAAGAAGTATGTCTACACCTCGTAGAAAAGGAGAGATCACAAATCTAATGCACATAAGTTTGTAATCGTCACCAATGCAAAGTGTTAGAGAAAATTGTAAAATGGGCCATTTAAGCCAAATGGTGGCACATCAAGTGCCAAATTGATCAAAGAAATGCTGACCTCTTCATGATTCAAGACACAAAGTGGGACCAAGAAGAAGGAGAAAAGTGTTTGAGAGCATAGAAGCAATGTTAGGGACTTCTTTTGGACATCCTAGGAGATTCAAGAGTTTTGAGGGTAATATGGAACCCTAGAACCATGACTTGTTCACTTAACCAAGAAAACCAATTTTGGATACTAGTTGATTGCAAATTGCTTAGCAAGAACAAAAAAATCATATTGATAAATGTATAAGACCTAGTATCAACACTTCTAAAAAGTGTATTATGGAGGGAAATTAATGAGTGGTTGGGTTACTATAGGGATTGTCATATCATCATTGGTGGATACTTCATTGCTACCCTAGATAATTGAGAAAAGAAAGGGAGCATGAAGAAAACCTTTAGAACTCAAGTAGACTTCCAAAACTAGGTTCAAAGGATAACTAACCTAAGAGAGATTGTAACCAAGAATGGTGTGTACACTTGGACAAATAGGAGAAGTAGATTTACAAGTATTGCAAAAAATTTGGATAATTTGTTTATGAATGATGGATGGAATGAGCCACTTGATTCTTTTGAATCACATATTACCTTATTCTAGGTCTACTCACTATCTAGTTCAACTCACTGTAACCTAGGGTCATCCCTTGGGAAATTCCCTCTTCATATTTATGAATAGGTGTCTAAGGTTTTACCCATAGTGGTCAAAAAATGGAGGGGAGAGGTCAAGTGTAGGAATAAACACAAAATGACTCAATTCAAAACAAAAATCGCTCATAAGGAATGGAACACAACTTCAAAGACATCTTCAAGGAGAAGACCAAGGTTGAGGATGCATTAGCTAATTTAAATGAAAAGGTAATCATATATGGAATGAGAGATGTATATTTTCTAGTTGGGGAGGAAGTCTTCTAGAAGCATAAGTCCAAACAAAATTAGCTTATTGAAGGTGACAAGAACACAAAATACTTTCACAAGACCAAAATGGAAAATAGAAGTAGGAATCAAGTTCATTAAATCATAAGGTATAATAAAACAACATGGCCACTGTAGAGGAGGTTAATCAAACAATCATTGACTATTTCCAAGACATTTTCAATCAGGATTATCTGGCAAATGAAGAGGATCGAGGTTGCACTCCTTAGCCATATCTCCACTTTAATCAGTGATGAAGATAATTAGAACCTTACACAACCAATTAGATTAGAGAAAACCAAGAGTTGTTTTTCAATTAGGTGCAGACAAGGCCCCAAGGGCCGGCTAGGTTCCCTACCATATTCTTTTAGACCTTCTAAGGTATTGTAGAGAAGGATCTTCATGGAGAAATGGAAGAATGTAGGTGAAATAAGATTATGTTGGGTTTCTTTAATCACACCTTCTTGGCATTAATCCCCTAAAAGAATCTATTATAAACAATAGGGGACTTCAAACCCATCGTATTATATAACACCATATGTATAGTCATAAAAAAGGTGATAAAACATAGGCTCAAGATAGTCTTGAATAAGATCATTTTGAATTAAAAAATCACTTCTCTCTAGGCCGGTCAATTTCAAAAAGGGAAAATCATTGCACATGGAGCCATTTATATAACTAGAAAAACAACATTAGACATACTTAAGGATAATGACTTGGTAGACAAATATTTGTTGTCATGTATTTCAAAAATTTGGAATTTGAAATGAATGGGTAAGTTGTGTCATTTTTTGTATTTCAAATCCACACTATTTGATTTTGGTCAATAGTGTGGTGCAAGGCTATTTTTTCTCCACAAGAGAGATTTGCCAAGTGGATCTCTTATTCCCCTTCTTATTCATAATATACGAAACACATTAGGAAAAGCAAATCAACACCATAATTCCACCAAAAAATGAACTCAAATAAGAGCTTGCCTAGGAATAGATAACGCTACATGTCAACCATTTGCTGATGATACAATTTTGCTTAGAAAAGCTTGTCAAATAGAAGCCAAAATCATCAAGTCTTCTCTTGATAGTTATTCGAGGGCCTCTAGGAAGATAATTAAGTGGAGGAATTCTAATGTCTATTTCCTTAATGTCTAACAAGGGCTACATATTGATATTGCAAGGATTCTAGACTTGTAAAATAGTTCCATGCCTTGGTGAATTCTTAGGAATGCCACTTTTTGGTGGACTGAAAAAGAAGGCATATTGGGATTATCTAATTGTAAAGTGCAAGAGAATGGAATCTAGGAAAGCCAAGTAGTTATCATCAACAAGAAGGAAATTGATGATTAAGTCTATGCTATCAGTGATCCCAATCTATTCTATGACATGCTTGAAATTACCCAAGGTTGTGGATAACGATCTTGTCCAAATTATGAGGTAATTCTTGTGGAATGAGCTAGAGGACAAAAATGAAATTCATTTGTTGGCAGGGGATAAGGTCAACAAGCCTTATAGTGTCCAAGCAGCATGCATTAGGGAAATTCACAATATGAACCTAGTAGTGGGTGTTAAACTAGTTTGGAGTAATATCAAGATGGTGACAGGAAATGAGTCAAATTGATCAAAGGAAATATTTGGACTTTGATGACCCTATCAAAATTCTCAACACTTTGGATTTGTGATTTGGAACTTTGACATTATGGAAAGCTAGAAGGTAATCCTCAAACATATCATGTGGGAGGTCAACAATTGTAGGCGAGCATAGTTTCAAGAGGATTCATGGGAAGGAAACTCGACCCTCAAAACCTTGTTGGAGTTGGATGAAATCAAATTTTAGACCTCTAGGTTATGGGGAAACAAGGTTGATAACTATGGCTAGGTGGATAAGCCCAATAGTATAAAACAACGAAAGCTCTTAGATTATATTCATGCCCCAGATGATCAAAAGAGTATATTGAGGGAGATTCTCTAGACTTGGAGAATTCTTTAGCTGACCAAGAGGATACAATTCTGTGGAAGGTCTCCCAAGATGGGAAGTATATGGTAACTATTGGATAAAAGGCTCTGGAGGTGACAAGAGTCGATTGTTTGTGGCACAAGAACTTGCTATGATGCAAAGATTGCTTATTGAGAGCCAAAGTGCATGCATGGCTTGCCATTCAAGGTCACATTATGATATAAGACCAATTGAATAAGATTGGAATATATGTCCCAGAGTGGTGTCTGCTCTATAAACAACAAACTCAAGATGTTGATCATCTTCTCCTTCAATGCTCTTTTGTAGATTTTCTTCACAAGCTAAATTTCTAGACACCCAAACCCAAAATGATAAGCCATTGATTCTACATGTGGTCCTTCAAGATGGGCAAGGGTGTATTTAGAAGTCTATGGCAAGTAATACCCTCTATGGTGATTTAGGAGGTTTAGAAAGAACGTAATATGAGTGTTTTCAAGGAAGAATCCATGCCCACAAAGCAATTGGCCAAGAAAATTGAAGCATCTAAAATTGGCCGATTTAACTACAAAGAAAGGCAACCATAAAACTTTCACTCTATGGGATGATAATATGACCAAGACCTTTGGAGGACTTATCGTTCCACCATTGGTTGGCAATAATGGTGTCAATGATAAAGCAAAAACATGTGAAAAGACCAGCCTTGTACAACAAGTTTGGACCCTATAATTTGGTATTGTAATTAGGAATGACTTGGGAAACACATTTGCAGATGACTTAGAACATATAGAAATGGGAACAAATAATCTAGTTGAGTTGTGTACGACTATCAAAAGCATAGAAATGAGCTTACAAATGATGTTAAAAAAGATTCAGCTCGAAGGAGACTCCATGGTCGTGATCAACACATTTTGCCAAAGCCAATCAACAAATTGGAAGCTACACAAATGGATTAGATAAGCCATGGAACTCTTACCATAATAAAAGTCTTCAGAATTAGCCACATCTATTAGGAAGGCAATACCAAGATCGATACCCTTGCCAAAAAGGGCATCATTGGCAACCATTAGTAGAGAAGGGAGTCTATGGAAACAAGAATTACAATCACACCATGATAGAGCACAATGCAAAGTGAGAAGGGATTGAGGATGGCTCGTGTATAAGTTAAGCATAACCCAAACCACATAATTAATGAGCGAAGGCCTAAAGGGCGATGAGATGTGAACACAATTTTCGAGACACATGGAGAAAAACATGTCTTGGGATGGACATAAGTTTGGAGGAGGGTGTGCAGGAATGATGGAGCTCAGATGATTGACGTGAAAATATTGCTTGCCCAATGTACTTCAATGAGTGAGACCGGGGTAAGCTGGCAACATCAAAAGGATCCTTAATAAATATAGTAGGCCTTTTAAAAACATTCCAAGAAATTGTGGCAATAACGAACAATACTCACTACCATTAGTAGGCATGTCTGCAGGATTTATGATGCAATGAAAATTCGAGGGTACCCCTGCTAGAGGTGATCTGGATCCTTGCAAATAACCACATAGTGAAAACACAACAATAATACCAAATCACAACACTTTATTAAAAAATATAACTGTTTACATGCAATATGCTTGGCTATAAGGCCTTCTAGGTTAGGGCCAAATACAACAACAATTACAAAACAATTTTGCAAGATATCACAAGATCCAACTCACAATCCTAATCCCAGCTAGTCCAAATCCACACTTTGGTAGAAAACCTCAAGGAAATCCCAACTTGTGCTCTTAAGCCCACCAAACAATCTCCTAGTTTACCAAGTCTCGACTACTAGCCCTTCAAAGTTCGCTCCTACACTTTTTCCTCTTTTTCAAGCTAGATGAGTCTCTACTCTCCTCCTTACGACTCCACAAAAACTCCTTACTTATACCCAACAAAGCCACAAGTCAGCCTAGCCCATTAGAAATTAAAATAAACCCTTACATTAAATGTTTGCATAAGCCACAAGTCGGCTACAACACAAATTAAATACCCATACATAAATTAAATGCCAAAAGTTGGCTCACAAACAACTTGGGCACCACATGAACCAAGACCAAACCAAGTGTTAGAGAAAACCATATTGAGTGTCAACATTCCACTAGACATAACCGAGTTCCTTCACTAATTGAGTTGCTTAGGCAACACTACCGTCAAGCTCCCAATATCTACCGAGCTCCCCAAGCATCACTAAACATCTTCATTAATCGAGTCACTCTATTAAGACATCAACCAAACCAACTCAATATCGATCGAGTTACCCTTCGTTCTTTGACCAGTCCTCCAACTCCAAGGTCAAACCACACCAACATGCAAGATTGCTAGCCAACCAAGGATGCTCCTGCATCAGACACCCCAGGTTCGAAAAGATGTTCTTAATAGCTAGAAGAACATCTTTTGGGATTCAACCCATAAATCCCAAATTGGTTCTTCACATACATATCCTCCAAGTCCTCAACTTGTACACTCTTTCCTTTGATCTTCTTCTGCTTCTTCACATCCATCATCGGTATGCTACAAGTCTTCTTTCCATTATGATCTCTAACCCTCTCAAAATTCTTCAACTCAACTCGACTGCCAATGCCTAGGTTCCTCCTACCATGCTTCTTGCCACCTTTCACAATTGAGAACACATTCTTGACACAATCATGCATAGCCCTACAATCATATTGCCAAGGTCTACCAAGCAACACATGACAACTGTTCATATTCACAATATCTCACAACACTTGATCCTTATACTACCCAATCTGAAAATCAACAAGGCATTGCTCCCTTAATTCTAAAGCATGCTCACCTTGTAACCAGCCAATCCTAGAAGGATAAGGATATCTTACTCTTCTCAAACCAAGTTTCTAAACCATCTCCTTAACAACAAGGTTATCAATACTACCACCATCCACAATCACCTTGCAGACTTTACCACCAGACTCACAAAAAGTCTTGAACAAATTAGTCCTCTGAGAAGATTCCATTGTTCTCTGACCAATCAACACTTGCCAAGCTAGTAAATTCTCTCCTTGCTCAGGTTGGTTGTCTTGGATTTCAACCTCATTCACAACAGCGACTCTTTTGCACCAGCCTTAGGACATTCAGAAACTCTATGCCCTACTTCTCCACATTTTTAACAAGCATGCTTAAACTCACCTCTACCTATCCTTCCCTTTTGATCAATAGGTTTTGGTTCATCTTCATCACTCGGTTTAGCTTTTGCCGAGCTATCCTACTTCTCCTTCCCTCTAGAATTACCTTGACTTTTTCTTTTCAATTTATCTTCTGACTTCAAGGCATATTGATAAGCATCCTCAACCGAAACAATCTTCAACATGCCAACCTCATCTTAGATATTGAATCTCAAACCATTAATGTACCGAGCTACCTTCTCCTTTAACAATTCTCTATTCCAAGACTGAATAGACAATTTATGGAACTCCTAAATATAATCTTTCACAATCATATCTCTCTGTTTCAAATTTTGCATCCTCTTGAACAACTCATTTTCATAATCAGTAGGAATGAACTTAGCTTTCAACTTAGTTACCATCAACCTCCATCTAGTGATCTTCATTTCACCTTCCTCCTCTCTGTTTCTTTGCAATTCTTTCCACCAAAGAGCAACATGTCCTTTCAACTTAGTTTGTGTCAACCTTACTCTGAGTGAATCTTCAATATCCTCAAGCTCAAAGTAGTCTTCCAATTAACCAATCCAATCAATCAAGTCTTCAAGAGTCAAAGTACTTGAGAAATCAGAAACCTCCATCTTATGCTTCAACTTCAACTCAAATCCAGGTCTAGCAAATTGACCAACCCTAATTTCAATAGGTCTCTCCACACGATCAATTATGTCCTCACCACTTGATCCAAGAACTTCAAAATCTTTAGCAACTTCCTTATAACCATCTTTAGTACCCACATGCCGAGGTACACCACCTATAACACTCACAATTTCAGCAATCATGTCACCCTTCATCAATGCTATCTCAGATCTAAATTCTAGTTTAATCTTCTCTGAGATCCTTTCCTCTGCAACATCACTAAGATCATCAATTGCCCTAGGGTCCAATCTTCTTGGAGGCACCTTCCAAGACCCTCTGCAAGCCCAAAGCAATAAATCCAAAAATCTAGAAGATTAATTAGCTCCACAAGATCAACCTTCTCTTCCAGCCTTCACCCGAGTCCTAGTGCAAACTACCTCAACTTTGGCGCTCAGTCTACACACTCAGGAACAACTGAGCTCTAATACCACCTGATGCGGCGAGAATCCAAGGGTACCCCTACTGGAGGTAATCTGAATCCCTGCAAATAACCACATAGTGGAAACACAAGAATAATGCCAAATTTGATACCAAATCACAACAATTTATTAAAAAATATAACTATTTACATGCAATATGCCTAACTGTAAGGCCCTTTGGGTTAGGGCCAAATACAATAGCAATTACATAACATTTATGATCCTCTGCAAGCCCAAAGCAATAAATCCAAAATTCTAGAAGATTAATCAGCTCCACAAGATCAACCTTCTCTTCCAGCCTTCACTCGAGTCCTGGTGCAAACTACCTCAACTTTGGCGCTCGGTCTACACACTCAGGAACAACTGAGCTCTGATACCACCTGATGCGGCGAGAATCCAAGGGTACCCCTACTAGAGGTAATCTGAATCCCTGCAAATAACCACATAGTGGAAACACAAGAATAATGCCAAATTTGATACCAAATCACAACAATTTATTAAAAAATATAACTGTTTACATGCAATATGCCTAATTGTAAGGCCCTTTGGGTTAGGGCCAAATACAATAGAAATTACAAAACATTTATGCAAGATCCTACAAGATCCAACTCACAATTCTATTCCTAGCTAGTCCAAATCCACACTTTGGTAGAAAACCCCAAGAAATTTTCAACTTGTGCTCGCAAGCCCACCAAGCAATCTCCTGGTTTACCAAGCCTCAACTACTAGCTCTTCAAAGTTTGCACCTACACTTCATCCTCTTTTCCAAGCTGGATTACTCTCTAATCTCCTCCTTAAGACTCCACAAAAACCCCTTATACCCAACTAAGCCACCAATCAGCCTAGCCCATTACAAATTAAAATAAACCCTTACATTAAATGTTTACATAAGCCACAAGTCTACTACAACACAAATTAAATACCCATACATAATTAAATGCCAAAAATTGGCTCACAGACAAGTCGGCCACCACAAGAACCAAGACCAAACCGAATGTTAGAGAAAACCATATCGAGTGTCAGCAATCCACTAGACATAACTGAGTTCCTTCACTGACCGAACTGCTCGGGCAACACTACTATCGAGCTCCCAGTATCTGTTGAGTGCCTCAAGCATCACTGAACATCTTCATTAACCAAGTCACTCGGTTACTAAAACAACCAAACCAACTCAATATTGACTGAGTCACCCTTCATTCTTTGACTGAGTCCTCCAACTCCAAGGTCAAACCACACCAACATGCATGATCGCTAGCCAACCAAGGATGCTCCTGCATCAATTTAGGAAGATTTGGGTTGTTAATGCAAAAATGGAGCAATGTTATTTAAATATCAAGGCCCTAGTGATGAGTCATCTTTGTTAATTTATGGAGAAAATAACACCTAGATTCTATGGATACTCCTATTTGCCTAGAATTAACAATAAATATAGTGGCATTTTCTAGGAGAGGTGACAAACAATCACTTCCTAAGAATGCTCTCAGTATGACATCCCCTCAATCTGTATGCAATGAAGGAATATATAAGGCAAGAATGTTTATGGACTTACCATAGGTACCACATAAACACTTATATGATGACCATGTTCTTGGCTTTGGCACTTACTAGAGGTATTCCAAAGAGAAAAGCCTAGAACCTCTATTAGTGCATGTTGAAGCGTAAGTATTTGGGGGAGATCGATGTGGTGCTTGATAATGTGGATGCCCACAATATGGTCCCCATGATACAACAATACTATTTGGGTCGCAAGATGAGTTTTGAAGGGAACAATAGGAAGTTCCCCCTCATTTTTACAATGGAGTTGGACTAATTGGTGAGAGGTTTGGGGGCTATGGACAAGCATGTCCTCTTTTTGTGAAAGGAGGTAGAAGCTCACCCTCCACCTTTTGTGGAGTGGTTTAAGGACTATAGATAGGAGGCAACATTCTAGGGTCTAGAGGGGGAAGAATTGGAGCTAATAGATTTGTACTTCTTTTTGTTGCCCAAACATGGGGATAATTGACATACTTTTGACGATCGATATGTTGAGGAAATTGCTAAACGAGAAGCCCACAAAGAGTGCAAAGCGACTATTGAATTATTCCTCATCCAACACATGCAAGGAAACTCAAGGCCAGAAGTAGTCTTTCACTCCGAATGTAGGGGTTTTCAGTTCGCATGAGCATTGCAAGGTCCATAGTAGGAAGTGTGGGAGGCATGCATAGTGTTTGGGGTATTGGTGCTCTCTTGTTCTTTTTGAGATAGTTGTTTTAAGGTTATGGTGGTTTTTTGTTTTCCTATTAATATGCATTGTGAAGGTAGCATAGAAATATAATGTTGATAGTTGGGTATGTATAATTCAGTCGACAAGTAACGTCTAGTTGGAGAAACGGTTCCTTTCTGTATGGGCTCTTTTTCTATTGGCTGAATAATACTCACTTTGATGATTTAGGTAGGGTGTTTTTCAATGGCTTACATTCTTAACAAAAATTTGATGTAGACATCTTTTTGATATTTAATACTAAGGGAGGTGGCCCTCTCCTGCTATCTACTTATTAAAAAAAAAAAAACTTCAAACCCTCGATTTAAAATTTGCCAATAAATTAAACTTTAAAACCTTAGATGAAAACTAAGGAAACCCAAATACTAATTGCCGAAATTGCTTCGATTCTGCCCAACTTTAGGGGATGGAGCTTGACAACAATACTTAATCAAAGTATTTACTCCTCATGATAACATTAACATTGCCCAAAACCACTGTTTCATTTGTGTTTATCAGACATTATAAAATCTCATTAAAGTAAAAACCTAGTCCACCATCTTAACAAGTAAAATATTCAAAATATTAATTTTCTCATAGCTATGACACCTTAGAATGATGCTCTTTTTTTTAAAAAAAATCACAAGTACGAATGGATTAAGCACCACCAATGAATTCAAATGTAAAAGGTTGTTGCCAAAAGTTCATCTTAATATCTCCAGAAATCATTAATTTATACTTTGGATCCCAAGTAATCAAATTGGATTACTCTCTTAATTAGAAAAACCTCGCAGGCTATGATACCATTGAAATATCCCACTCAGATATTTAACCCAATAATAACACTCAAAAATTTCAGAAATTTAAATAGATAAACTTATGCAACACATTTAAGAATAACCAGTAATTAAACCAACAAATACTTAGATAAACAGCCTTAGAAATGTTATTGCATTGTAATAACAAGCGATACAATAACATAATATTGTCCAATCTTAAAAACAACAGTACGGTCAGATTGAAATACTAGAAAAGGAATCTACAATGCACTGCAAACTCCATTGCATATTCACCACGGAGATGAACTATGTTTGCATCCAATTTGCCATGAAGCTTGAAAGTTTTTGTCCTCAGGTTTTAAAAATGAAAGTTAAAAGCTTCTCCAAGGGAAAATTGAAATCCAAACAAACCAAATAAGTCTCAATTCCTTCTTTTGATGCATCAAGTTGTGACTCTTCAGCTTCATCCGTCTTTTGTCTTCTTTCTCATTTGTCACTTGTTTTTCCCTTATTCAATATTAAATTGACTTTTAATGGTTTGCATTCAGCTCCCAATTAAGTCATTTTTAATGTTTTATTTATTTGGCTTGCAATTTGCCACATGTCCCAAAAAGGGAACATTACAGATCGAGTGCTTGACACAAACTTGTTGAGTTTTCTTGAAAAACTCATTGTTTAAGTCAGAATTACTCACCAATGAGAAAAAATTGGCATGTTTCTATTTACTTTGCCAGTAATCGACAAGTATGCCAACTATGGTTATCAACATATTATTAGAGTAAATAATTAATTTATTAATTATTTATTCTATTACTTAAGCTTACTTAGGTAAATGCATTTATTTAATATTTTGCATTTAATGCATGTAGTAGTTAGTTGTTGACAACACGAGAGTTTGTTCCCTTCTAGCATGTTCCACCTTTTGTGGATATATGTTGAGTTGTTATCCTTATCTTCTACCACCTTCCAGCTTGTTCTACAAGCTTCCATGAGGTCTTTATAAGCGACCTCTCACTTTTTGTATTTTCATCACAATATCATTATCACATCATCACATATCTCATTTGTGCATATTGTAAATACATTTTCATTGTGTTTGCATATTCATCTCTCATGTCCGTTTAGGTTTTTACCCTTGCTCCATGCTCTTCCTCTTCTTGGCTTCTCTTTGACAGGTTCTCGCATGCAGGTGATCATGGGCATCTTCGGAGTGCTTTCCTCAACTCCAACACATATGATAAAAAAACCTTCAAATTTTTTTTTAAAATGTCAAAATATAAAAACCAAACAAAAAATTCAAATTGGCCCTACAACAACTAGAGTTTCGTTCCAAGAAGCCACTATAGTATTTACGCTCTCTCTAATCAGACTTTGAATCCAAAGGACCACAAGGAAACATCACTAAGATTGCTATAAAAAGAGATTTAAAAATGTTTATTTTTCCCTTGGTAATAAGGTTATTCGAAGATTTAGTCGTTTGTGGTCTAGCCTTCGAAATCTGCATAAGTGGATATCTGAATCCTGGATGCCCTTAATTGGAAAATGAATTAGATATGTATCCTTCTACATATCTTTCTCAGTGTGTGTAAAAAAGACTACTTGTCATGATAGCAAAATTTGTTGATGCTTAAATCATGGTATCTGCATTTTAACTCGTCTATTGAATCCTTCTTTGTCATGCTAAGCTAGTTCCATTTGGTTAAGTCTTCCCTTCCACTTCTGGTTCAAATCTTGCTTCCCAGCTATACAAAATAGTATTGGCAACTTTATGACTGGATTTAAAAAATCAGCAGATTTTAGTTACACCACCTTGGCTTTAATCTTGGCGGAATTAGATATTTCCCAAAGATCTTTTGACGCGAACAATTTTAGATGGTCAAGGAAGGAAACAAACCTTAAACTATGAAGGCTTATCATTCCAAGACAGGAGATGTCATAAAATTGTACATAATGCATTAGACTGCAAAAATATTACAGAGCAACCGAAGAGAAGCCTCATGATGGAATGATGTTTCTCATTAACATTACATTGTTGACAGTATTTCCAGAAGGATGGCTACCTCACCAAACAATGGGGAAGGGAATAACAATGATTTTCAGAAATCTGCTTTCCTTTTAAGCTCAGCTGGATCAAAAGCCTCCTTAACAGGTTGCTTCTGCATCATTGGATACTTCAAAAGGTAGTAATTAATCAATTCAAGGGACCCTTCAAGATTTAGCCAAGTACCCAAAGGCCAATCAATCAATTTTGACACCTCCTCATCTTTCACCGAGAGGATCTACTGGCTGGTGGGGGTGGTGGTTACGAGTGGCAGATAATGTAGAAATATAAAAAGAACATCTACAAATGTGAAGAGTAATGTAACAAAATGCAACTGCAGTCCCACTCCTATCCACGCGTTAAAACATTAACATAAGTAATTTCAGAAGTTATTGTGACTGTCTGTTTAATGGAATTCTTTGGTTTATTCTAATGTAATGTACTCCTACTTTTGGGTTCATCTCTGTATTTTGCTAAGATTTCCTTGATGATTTGATTTGTTTGGACTTTTGAAGCAATCATAACCTTAAAAATTCAGATTATGTAATATTTTTTATTAATATAGCTGGAGAAATCCCTGTGGTTGCAATTTACTGATCAAATATATAAATAAATATAACAGCTTGTTTATTTTTATCCTCATTCTCTGATCAACCCACTTGACACCATGTACTTCTGGAGTTATCTATATGATGAACTCTAGTCTCTCATCCTAATACATCATTCTTAATATCCTGCACAGTTTTCTTCCAAAGATGTTTTCTTATTAATGAAGTCTTATTTTCAACACCTAATCAATTTAGCTGCAATTTGACTTAGTTAATGGATTGGACCATATGAATTTCTAGAGCTGATGGAAACAAGCCACACATTTTTTTCATTGAAAAAGATACTAAACTAGCCATTATTAACCTTAAAGAAATGCACTTGGAAACCCTGGCATTTCCAACTGAAGTTGAAACAAAAGCAGTCCATAGTATACATAGTGGCACCATGTATTAAATTACAGAAAACTAATTATTACTTTCCCAGAGCAAACGTGCTAGAGATATTGAAGCCTGCAGTCTACAGTATTAAGGAATGCTATGTGACAGCTCTCTTTTCATAAAATACAGACAGACCCATTGAACACGGTGTACATTGTCTACAGCAATTACCTCAACATTTTACAAGCATAATGGTGACATATCTTCCAGCATTAGAAGACCCACACAAATTTGAAAGAGTAAATAGTTTGAAGCATATGGTTTCTTAGGCACAAATACAAAAACCATAATGAATGGATCATTTATCTGGCTTTGCTAGAGATACATCATTATCCACAACATGCAAAGAATAATAAATATTTAAAATACAAATTGAATGATCTAAATAAATATCTTATTTATACATCATTGAAAGATTTGTTGAAATACAGCTTCAGCACTTCCGTCATACTGCGCAAGCAGCTGGATTGCATCAGATCTGGGCAAGGCTAAGAATTCCTGCAAAACAAAATTCTTATCAAAAGATATGCTTCCATCATAGCCTTAAAGCATTGGGAACTATCATATACAGGGTCACACACACATGTAAAATCAGATACATATAATTTCCAAAGAGATCCTTTTATCGTCTTAAACCTTCAATTGTTTCCAAGAAAGTCATCATTATCAAACAAAGTTGTATGGTCATGGCCACAAACATCGCTATGGTACAATTCAGATAAGGTTGCTTTTAAAGATTACATAATATGGTTTCTAAAACAGACATAAGTACATAAAACATAAATAGACACGCACACTAGGAGATGCATCTCTAGACCCCTGCGACGCATCCCAAGGACTGGGACAAGTCTCCCACCTTCGAGACGTCTCTAGAGACTGCTGGGATGCCATGGTGCTAAGGCTACGATGTCTACCAAGCCTCAAGTGTCCCACAAGCTTTTCTCATGTCTGCCGGCACTAAACTAGATCAAAATGTTTGTTTCAGCTTTTAAAGTTTTCAAATCTTGATTTATCTAATTTCAGATCTGTAAGTTTTCTCCATTCAACATTCCTTCATCAGATTCAGAGTCTCCAAGACAAGGTCAACTTTTTTGGACAATTTTGACTTTTGTCAAATAGTCCTTTGGATCGAGGATTTTTACAGCCAGAAGTTTCACGTGTAGTGTCAGATCCAGAACCATTTATGATTCCAACAACTCTATGACAGTCAAATTTAGTTCTAAAGTTTATTTGTTCCCTCCTAGCTTGAATGTGAGTTCATTCTTTCCATTTTCCTCCAGCACTTACTTTTATGCATTAGATCTGATATCATATCTTGCCAATTGTCTTTTCCTTACCATAATGTCATTCCTTTTACATATCATAATCACCCTTTATCAACAAGGAATACCCAACCCCACCTTTCACCTAGATCTTGCACTAGCAACCCTTTATCCTTCTTGGATTGTGCCAATCAAATTTGTTTAAGGGTGGGTTTGTATTCCAATGCACAATGTGATTTGATGAATGATTTAAATCCTAGCATTGCTCACCACTTTCTTTCATAGAGTCTTGTAGGCTACCTGGGACAGAAAAGGGGCATAAAGGCTACCTAGCAATCGCACCTTAGTGTGCGATAGGTACACTGTAGAGATATGGAAGGTCAACTAATTACTTGTCCTTTTATGTGTCTCTTGCTCTCATCCTCTATATATCTCGTCTCTCTATCAATCTATCTCTATTTCTCTATCTATTTCTCTCCAATCCCATCACTCTATCTTTGTCTATATTCCTATCCTTCTCTCTACCCTCCATTTCCCTCTTCTTCTCAATCTCCATCTCCATACCTCTCTCTATCTCCTTACTCTTTATCTCTTTTGCCCTTCCCTCTACACCTCACACTATTTGTATACATATCTCTCCCTATCTCTTTCCCCCCTCTCTCTCCATATCCCTCTTTCTCTTCCCATCTCCCTCCATTTCTATTTCATTATCTATCCTCTCTGCCTCTATATATCCCCCCCTCTTCATTTTACAATGTCCCTTCATTTATCATTGATATCTCTCAATCAATCTAGGCTTTTGTTCCAAAGATAACATCAATTGCCAAATAGACTCCTAATTGACCTCATGAACCACCCAAATATATGAAATAAGTAGACCTCAACTTTTCCTTGCTAACCTTCCTAGTGGCTAAATAAATGCCTTTTTGAATGTTAATTGAGTATGTATCCTTTTGTCAATCTCTCCCTCTCAGCCTCTTTATAACTCATTATCTCTTTATCAATCTATCTCACAATCTATATCTCTTTATATTTCTCTTCTTATCCATCTCTCCCTCTTTATGCATCCCTTCTATATCGCTAAATTTCTTTCTATGTTTACCTCTCAATCTATCTCTATCTCTCTATCCATTTTATTCCATCCTCTCATTCTATAATCATCTAGACAAATATATTTCTCTCTATCCATCCATCTCTCCCCATTACCCCTTTCCTATACCCCTCTCTCTCTCTCTCTCTCTCACACACACACACACACACACACACATCCTCCTCCTCCCCATGTGATTGTTACAAATTTTAATAACCAATTATACAAATAATATATTCACAATATGTTTGAATAAATTTTAACTTAAATTTGATAATGATCAATTTGAAATTGACTCCTATTTATGTTCTTTATTATTTTTATCTAGAACTTCAATTTAAAATTGTAATAATGCAGTAAAAGAAAATAATGTAAAAGAAATAGACACAATATTTTTGAAATACATTTTATTTAAAATATTATTAATACAAAAGTCATTATTTTACAATAACAATAACAAGAGTTAAAAATAATCTTACCATTCAAAAGATTAAATATAAATTATCTAAATAAAACTACCTAACAATATATATTTTTATGATTATCTATTTCAAAATGCTCTTCAAATATTAAAGTGAAACCAACATATTATAATAACAAAAAATAATCATATAATAAATAACGAGTCTGCTCTAAATCTTCTCCAAATCTCCCCTTTCAAGTCACAAAATCTTCGTGGACAAAAATGACAAAATGCGGTGGGAGGTGGCCCATCAAATTGATGTGTAGCTAGATAGACATTTACAAATCTATTATCGAAACCTCCCAAATTAAGTAGCATATGCATTATTCCCCATTGATGGAAAAGACCTTGTGCTCTCATTCTTTTATAGACATTGCTTCCAATGAGGTGTTAGCTTCTATCAATGCTTCTTGGGTCACACAATTATCTATATCCCCACCTACTCGCAAACAAAGTAAACTGACTTTGGATCCGGATCAAATGAATTAGCAATGCACCAGAATTAGAGGCTCAAGGCAATCTTCTCAAGCAACTATAGGCAACTATAGTGAACTTGCATCTATAACATAAAAGACTGGCACTAGAGCTTCATGAGGTGCTATTGTCTCTTTAACGTGTGACCCCAATTTTCCCCATCACCCAAATAAAACATTCCAGGAATTCCAATGTATCTTAATTAAGATGCAAGGGGAAAATCAATTGTGAACCGTTGAAGATGAGATTTGCTGGTTAGCTAAATCTAGTACACAGGAACAAATTCACGAGGAGATTAGAAGAATAGTTAAAAAAATACAAAACTTACATCACGGGGAGTAGAAGCGTGGGTTAATCTCTAACTAGAAAATCTCCACAACACATCATATGAGGCGAAATATCCTCATTTGGCTTTCCAGTAAGTGCCATAATCAACTACTTCAAACAATAGGAAAAAGAATTAACAATGGCCATGGCCTGAATAGTCGAGCAATATACTAAAACAACGAAGCATCATTCTAAGTATGTGTTGCATTGTCAAGAGAAAGAAAATGTTCTTTCATTATTTAATTTAAATTTGTAATATTTCTTTTTTATCAATACAATACTTTGATTTTTCATATGACTAGTAATATTTTACACTAATCTAAATTATGTATTTTATAAATTGGCAAGAGTTTACAACACAATGATAAATTGTGAGCTTCTTATCTAATAGGTATAATAATAATTAATCTTGACTTGGGCCTTTTACATATCAAAATAAAAACTATATATTTTATACATAAAAATAATAATAAAAACATTAAATAGATTTGTAAATCAAACCATTATAATGATATAATTGCATACAATACAGTATAATAGAACCATTAAAATTACTATTAATCAATCTCATTAAAACTATCTTAAATTAATATCAAACCACCTTAAACAACTATCACCCACCTAACTTTTGAATTCCATGTTAATAATCTCATCCTCCCTTAATTATAAGAAGAGATCTCTGAAACAAATATCGATTAAAAAAACTCTTCACATTTGCATAAGTCAATAAAATAAAAACATCTAAATATTGAATTCGCAAAATATAGCATCGCATCACTCCAATCTAATTATTTTCTATATAACATCTTTAGTATGAAGACATTACATTAGAAAAGGACTATCTCAAACATCCAAAGATGCCCAAATTAAAGATAAAAATGCCCATGAGAAAAAACTTGTGCCCTTGATGCTTTCATGACTGCCAAGCACAAAAAGGTCTTGTAGGCCTACATTGATTTGACATTGAGAATTCTGAGAGCAACTAACTCAACCTGAGCCCACGGGATTTGAACAGAGTCTAGATTTGATCTCCATTGTCAATGCCATTGATAGCTCTCGAACATTGCAAACGCCCCAAATCCACAACGAGCTCCACACATCTGTCAAGATAGTAGACTCACATCACTAGTGATCTGCAACGACCATCAACAAAGCCCAAAGAGATCGCCAGATTCAACATTAGCTATGGAGCCATTGTCGAGTACGAGCCATTCCGATCTAAGACACAAAATTCTGATTTGAGCAATATCCCTTGCCATTGCACACAAAGTTTTGTTCTAACAACGACAAAAACACTAGCTACTGATAAATTATTCCCCAACTAAATGATAAGCCCGTTGAAATTGTAAATGCGAAGTTTTTGACGTGTATAAATTATGTTCTCTTAACTATCAAAATGATTATTTTTAAAACAACGTAGAAGTAAATGTCAACCTAGAACAGTAAAAAGGTAAATAGTTAATGTCAACCAAGAATAGTGAAAACGTGGATAGCAATCTACTTTCCAAATTGTCTCAATGGCAGTCATTTGATTTCCACAATTTTCCATTGCCAGATGTAACTTTTAGCTCCTCCCATTCAAATAAGAAAATGTCTTTGGCGTAATTAGCCTAGGCAATTTTGGTTGCACTTCACTCCAAGGTGATTTGAGGTAGTTTCAACAGACTCTATATAGTAAGTCATTCAGACATGACTAGACATCCAGTGGCAATGACACATCGATGGTAACTATTCAAAATTAACAAGAAGTTTTATTTATCATTAATATGATTTATTGTGCATTAATATAGTTATTTAAAAAAAATTAATTTGTTTATTTAACTTTATTAATGCATTGTCTATAACATAGTTCAAAATGTCGTTATTGACAACTTATTACCGAGGGCAAAACAAAATATCAAAAAATATTAGAGATAAGTTGGAAACTTATATGAGGGAAATATCAAGAATTTAAAAAAAATGCTTAAATTTAATTAGAAATGCATTTTATATTTGCAATATTCAATAAATGAGTAAACAAACCAAACAAGATGATCTAGATATCTATAAATGCAAATTGGGTACAAAATTGCATCCTTGTGTGGATTGTAGATGACTAGTAGCCATAGTCTGATCGTCTCAACTTTGAAGCAAACTAAAAATAGCAAATTGTCATTGTCTTTGTAAAACTACATGTAAATACAACTACAATATCAAAATACTCTACTTCTTCCTCTTCCCCTTCCCAACAACTCCAATAAAACTAGGGTGTCTAGCCCTAGAAGTTCGTTACGGTTGTGGATGTGCCTCCTCTCTCTGCACAACTAGTTGTGACTTGACCTCCATCCTAGATATAGATGGTGCTAACATTGGCAATGACTTCTTATTTGTATCCTCCTCACTCTCGGTGCCCTCATCCTCCTCTTAAATGGAACTTAATCCAACTACAAATCCACCCTCCTCCATAGCCTGCCTCTTCAATTCATAGATATCATCCTCTGTGAAAAATGGAGGTTGCTCCTATGATATCCAATCACATTAAGGATCTATGTCATCCAAATCATGTGAACTAGTTGGTGCTAACTCTACCTTTCTTATGCACAACTTACGATTATTTTACACAAAGACAAGGTCATTGAGATGTTTTTGTGCTAGCTTGTTCCTCTTCTTTGTGTGAACAACCTCAAACAAGCTCCAATTATGCTCACAATTGGGGGAGCTATAAGTTTCGCATAAGATTTGAAGGGCGAGTCTTGTCACTTTTGGGACATTTCCACAGCAATTTCTCCAACAAGCATCTGTAGGATAAATATTAAAATGTTAGAAAGTAAGGTGAACACATATTTTAGCAATCTAGTTTTTATATACTTATGCATGTGAAAGACTCCAAAAATCCAAATACTGTACTCAAGGTTTTAAGTGTTTCTTCCTCTCTTTGCTAAGTTTGAAGAGAATAGTTTGCCAATTGCATTATGGTATACTTTCATCTCAACCACAATGAAGTCTCTCACCTCAACCTCAGGTAGTGTCCTTTGCATGCATTCAATGAAACCCTCTATGACCTCTCCATTATGATCCTCGTAGAATGGAGAGAAGCGAAAATGAGGGTTAAGGAAGTACCTTGCCGAATGAATGGGTCGGCAAATCTGATTATTCTACCTATCAATAATTTCCTATATATGGTCAAATTTGAAGTTGTCCTTGTAGCAATTTTTGATAGCCTCTTTGGCCCTATCCATGACCTCATAAAGATACCCCATTGGGGTTTGATCCCCATCTACTGAGTAGAGAACTCTAACCAAGGGCTTCGTCACCTACAATTGAAAAGTAGAAAAAGATTATCATTTTATTAGAGACTAGAGTTACAAATTAATAATGTAAGATTTGATTCTTGAATATGAAAAACATAAATATTCAACTTTTGAGGTTTCCAAGTTGACCTTCCTAATTTTTGTAGCAGCTAGTACAACTTAGCTGTCAAAGATGATGGATGCAACACTCTCTCCATTAGGCTTCTTTGAATAATTTGAGTCCAGTCATGCTTGACTCACAGACATTTGCTTCAAAGGGGTTAAAGAAGTAATAACACTTTGCAACATTAAGAAAATTGTTGCAAACCTTGTGACTAAAGGTCTAACCAACTCCTTCCCTTGGGTGTCTTCTATGGTAATTGTAGATATATTTTCATTACATTTCTTGCATCCTCTACAACCGGTCTCACTCAACCCAATTTTTCTCTGTCCTCCAAAAGAAGGTTAAGGACATGTGCTATACAAGGAGACCAAAAAAGTGTGCTATCCTAATGACCTCCCGACGCATCTACCTGCGACGGGACTACTCTTCTCTCATGCCTGCATCTGGTTATCTCTTTTTAGTATCTATTTACCTCTCCTCCGCGCCCGAGCCCGTGCCTACTCATCCTTTCAATCTTCTACAATGGCGTCTATGATCTGTGTGTGGATGAGTGTGTTTGTGTTGTTTGCTGGTGCTCTCTGTATTATTCTTTTTGTTGCGATTTTTGGTGCTTGCGTTGGTCATTGGTTAGGTTGCTTGTTGTTGCTCAAGGGTTACTGGTCTTCGAGATACCTTTCATTAGTTTGACGGTAGTCACAAGTCCTTCCTTTTGTTTATTTGTGCATTGCGTTTGTTGCTTTTGCATTCTGTTGGGTCTGTTACTGTTTGCAGATTGATGGTAGTTGCTTAGCATTTATTGCTTCTCTCCTGCTGCCAGTTCTATTATTGTTTGCGGATTACTCGCGGAAGCTGCTTGGCATGTGACTATTTTGTTTGTGGAACTTGTCTCTCCTTATAGCCACGGGTTTGTGTGTTGCTTCCTACGACCGTGGGTCTATTGTTGCTTCTCTAAGGATTGATGTTGTTTCTCTTGTTGTTTTCTAATCCTGTTTGCTACTTCTTAGCAATGTCTGACATTGGGGATTCATACTCTTTACAAGCCCAACAACCTTTGACCTATCAAAGGCTTTGTGACAATATTTCTAAGCTGGAAATGAATAATCAACAACTCAAAGAGCAAATTATCTCTTTGAATGATACTATCTCAAAACTCAAGACAACCACTAGATCCAACTCGTCTCTGATCAAGCATTTTTCTGATACTTTTACCTCCGAGACTACATGTTTAGAATCTAATATCCATTCCATCAAAAAGGAACAATCTATTATCGCAGCAAAGCATTCTTCTTTAATCACTGAAACCAAATAGAAAGTTAAATTGTGAGCTTCCCTCTGCAATAACACAGTTTCTATGCCTTTAGCTAATCCTGACAAGATTGTTCAAGGGAAAATTGATGATGAGAGGGTGAGGTGGATTTGATAGCTCAATCTATAGGTCCATGGACTCCCTCCTATATCTGATCCTCTCTCAGCTAGATGCTCTTTCGTTTGTGATCAGCTTGGTATATCTGACATCACATTGGATAAATGTCGGGTTGGTCATCGTGACATTTTGTTTATCCGATTTCTCACGCTTACAGATAGGCTCTGTGCTCTTAGAGCTAAGAGGAAATTGTTCTCTCTTCTAAGATTTTTCTTGATGAAGATCTCACAAAGGCTTCGGTTGCAGAGGTGAAACACACTCGCGGTATTGTGGCTGAGCCTAGACAGGCTGGTAAATGGGCAGTTATTAGAAATCTCAAAGCATTTATTCAAGACTCCCCCCCAGTGGTTGGGAAGCGAGACTGGCCCCCAAGACCAAATGATGGTCTCGCCAACAGTCGGACAAGAGGGAGACCCCCACTTGCTCCCTTCTTGTTAACTGTTGGAATGGCAATGGCTAGTAATGGCTCTTTATGGTCATTACCTAGTCTTTTATATGATGTTGTGGGGTACGCCGATATTCTCATCATTACCGAGACTCACAAGAGTCCTATCAGGCCTCTTCCGGGTTTTACAGGTTATTAGTGATTATCTATTTGTAGAGAGGAGGTTCATGCTTCCAGTGGGGTTCGTAGTTCTGGGGGTGTGGCCTATTTGATTAGAGATGATATTTTCAAATGTACTTCTATTATTCACTCTAATCCGTTTGTCAAATTTTTGTGGGTCTGCATTGATCATAAGTGTCACTGTCAGAGAGATTTCTTTATTGTTGTTTGTTATTCTCCATCAGCGTCCTCCCATTATGCTATCCATGCTTCCAAGGGTAGAAACCCTTATGTTGATCTTAGTAAGTGTTTCTCAAACTGTTGCTTTGGGAGACATCATGATTCTCGGTGATTTCAATGCGAGGACCAGAGAATTCCAGACTCTGCTTTATGACTGTAGCTCTAATTCCATGTGCTCCACTGAAATTGATCTGGCTACTTTAGGGCTTCAATGTACTTCTAATGATGCTCTTGCGTCCGATTTCTTGTTATGGTCACCATCTTCTACAACTTTTTGAGTCTACTGGGCTTGTGATCTTGAACGGTCTTTCATGCTTTCTTGGGTCTAAGCTTTTCACTTTTTGGCCTCATTGTGGCGGTGCTAGCATTGTTGATTATGCCCTCACCTTTTCCTCCTTTATCCCCTTCATCCACAACTTCACCATCTTACGCCTTCCTCTTGCAGACCATGCTCTCCTTAGTATTCGTACTCCCATTTCTCCTCTTGTTCTGCCTCCCCTTTGGTCACCTCGTCTTTCTCTTGCTGTTGTTCATTCCCCCATCCACTTCTGCTTTCTCGACGGTGGTAGTGATCTCTTCTCCTTCCATCTTTTGAGGCTCCTCACTCCTGACCGTTTCATTCATTCTTGTGAAACCTCCTCCATGTTCGACTTGCTTGCAATGACCATTCGGAAGTCTACCATCCTTTCCATTCCTCATCGTCCTTCACTTCCCCATGGTAGCAAACGCCGTAATACATGCCTTATGAACCAATGGTTCAATGTAGATTACAAAGTTTTCCATTGCTCAGTGCGTTCTGTTTTTGAGACTCACTCCCCTAACTATGTTCGCCTTAGGTTGTCTTACCTTCATTTTCTTCGCTATAAGAAACGATCCTTTACCACTTCCTAGTCCAAATCCCTTTTCTCCACGCTAATCCGCAACCCCCAACTTTTTCGGCACATCCTTTTTCCTCATTGTTCCCTTCTGTCTTCCATCCTTGACTTTTCCTCCCTTACCTCTCATACTATGGCTCTTTATGACATTCCTGGGAAGCCTTCTATCCACCTCACCCCGCCTCCTCTCTACCACATGTTCACCCCCTCTTTCATCTATGAGGCCATTAGATCCATGAGATGCAGTAGAGCAATGAATGAAGAGGGGTTTCAAGCAAAACTTTTTAAGTTTGGTGCCTTGGTTCTGGGCCCCTATATTTCTTCTCTTTTCAACAAAGTGTTTTGCATCCGTTTCCCAACTTCTTGGTCCAGGCATTTGATTTACCTTATTCACAAATCTAGTCCTGTCTCAGATCTTGAGAATTATAGAACCATTATGATTGGGCACACATTTGCCAAACTTTATGCCACAACTCTCAATGCTATGTTATCTAGTGAGCTTGACAGGAAAGGGTGTAGAGAGAGAGGTCAGGCTGGTTTCCGAGCAAACTATCAGACCATGGATCAAATTTTCACATTACAGGCTATTATTGAGGAGGCTAGACATAGATCAGCAAAATTTTATTGTTGCTTTGTTGATTTTTGTAAGGCTTTGATCTTGTTCCTCGGGTGGCTCTTTTTGAGAGGCTTCAGGCGATTGGGATTTCTGAGATGTTACTTACTGCTACTATGAGATTATATGAGACCATGGTTGGTAGATTTAGGACCCCTGAGGGATTCTCAATTCCGATCCATAGTAGCATTGGGGTTAAATAGGGATGTCCTCTCTCCCCTACTTTGCTTTATATATTGATGAGCTTGAGGAATTCCTTTTGAAGTCATCGCTCTCAGGTGACGGTTGTTACTTACAACAAGTTTTGATCTCCATTCTTTTTGCAGATGATGTGGTTCTTCTTGCTTCTTCTCCAAAGAGTTTACAAAGGCTTCTTGATGACTTGGCTTCCTTCTATGATCAATTGCAGCTTATGGTTAACCTGGGTAAAACTCAGGTTATGATCTTTAATTGCTTGAAGACTTCTCATCTTTACTTCTTTTTTCAGGGATAGGAGATTGAGATCACTTCATTGTATATGCATCTGGGGGTGAAGTTTTCAGGACCTCGCTTCAGTATGAGATCAACAATTCAGTCCAAAGTTAATAAGGGTATGGGTTCTCTTGCTATGCTTGAAAAACAATGTTTCAGACACCACTTTTAGGATACTTTGTCCGAGTTATCCCTCTTGGACTCCCTTGTTCGGCCGACAGTTCTTTATGACTCTATGGTTTGGGGTCTGTCTCTCCTTGGTTTTGACTGGGCCTCAATCGAATGGGTTCAGACTTTGCTCTTACGACGCATCCTTAGATGCCATAGGTTCACTCCTCATAGTATCATTCTTGCTAAGTTTGGTGTTCATCCCTTCAGTCTTATGGCCATTTTTTATTTGGTTTGGTTCCTTCATCGTTTGTGTTGTTTTGTGGATTCGGCTAGTGATCGTGATACATACTCCTACTTGGCTTATTGTTCTTCTGTTGCTATTGCGAGTTCTGATGCTTGTTCTCGTGCCCATTGTTGGTATGCACAAGCATCTTCCCTACTGAGATCGATTGGGATTGATATTGACCACCATCCTCCTTACCAATTCTCGCTAAATGCCCCTGCTCATCTTCTCCCCTCATGAGAGGAGTTAAATGAGCATGTCAGACTTGATATTTATAGACAATACATTATCACTACCTAGATTATCCTGCCTACTGGGTTGCATCCAAGGATGACCTTCTATGCGGAGCACTTTTTGGAGATATGTGATGGGATTATTGTTTGTCCTAGTTATCTATCTTGACGGTGGTTTCATGCCCTACATATCTCCCTAGGATCCTTCAGAGTTGGTCTCACCGTCTTCGGGCTCAAGCTGACCATCATATTGTTAGTGGGGAGCGGATCTGTAATTTATGTACTTCAGCTGAGGTCGAGACAGAGACTCACTTTATCTTTCGTTGCCCTATCTATTATGAGATCAGAGGGAGATTTTACTGTCTATCTGAGATTGTTCTTCTCTTTTAGACTTCTTCAATTATTGTGCCCGTGATTGCACTTTACAGTCACTTCTTCCTCACCGACATACTTCAACTTAGCTCATTACTACTTTTTTCACACCCTTATCTCCTTTACATAGTGTGAAAAGACCGTCTAGTTCTAGTTCTTTTGGTCATTCCAGGTCTGTTAGACCCTGTACAGGGTTCTTACATCAACGACACTCCTCTATGAGCTCGCAAAGACAAATTAGAGCTCCTATCCACTCGTAGTCGTATCCTTTTGTGACTGATTTCTTTTTGGCAAGAAAGGACTCCTAGTCTTTGTCTTGGCCCCTCTCTCTACATCTCGTTTTGTCTCTCTTCTTCTTAGTTGTATGCTTTCCTTGGACATCGTTTGATGTTCCTGTTGTTTTCAACTTTATGTTTGTAACCTTCTAGCCCCATAGACCTTTTGATCTTTTGTTGGACATTAATACTATTATCTTATCTTATCTTGGAGGATCCTACCTGCTACCACATATGTCACTACATTGTTAGTTATGACTTGCACCAAATTATCAACCCCACCCCAATCACAACTTTCAATTGTCTTTACCTTGTTTGATGCATCCAAGGATTTCGTAATAAACACTTAATCCTTGAAACAAACCAAAACATTGACGATACAGTTGCTTCCATCCATTCATCCATCTAAAAGTATGGTGCAACCAAATTGTCTCCATTGTAATATTTGGTCATCTACCACATGTTTGCCCTTATAAACATCTTGGAGCAACCTACAAGCACAAACTATAATTAACGTTAAGTACACATTTTTGATTAAAAAAGCTTACATCCAACATAATAAGTAAATTGTAAAATTGTAAAACATTTAAAAATTAGAATAAGTGAACTAACCTCTCACTCAAGTTTGCAAGTATAGGCACCTTGGAGCTCTTTCCTGCCACAATAATTCCCATCATAAAAATTAGCAAATAGGGACTTGCTACAACATTGAAGGGGATGTTGAAACACCAGAAATCAACATATTGAATGTCGACTTGCTGATGCACATCATTGTTCCACTTAGTACCCTTCAATGGTGGTTGTGCTCCAAGTGTGTTTTTTTTGCACAAATGAACTATCTATACAAGATGTGTGGCACAAATGGTAGTGGTCTACTAGAACCAAAGAAGTAGTGGCTGAAGGGATGGTATATTTGCGGATCTATGAGCCATGAAGAGAGCCCACTATGTCCTCAAGTGTTTCTACTTCAAGGCTAATTGGGGAACTTGGTCACAACCCACATTATTTCATTATGATCATTGTTAAAAAGGAGATAGTTGGATATCCGATACTTTGAGATTCAACAACAACTACCTTCATGGCTCATTTCACCCCTCCCCATTGTAACTTTTTCTTTTCTTGGGTAGTGAGCAAGTCATTAATCTATCTCTTTATTTCCTTTGTGGTGAACTCACAAACCCTTATATCACATTTAATGCATATTACAATATTACATTCTAGTCCTTCAAAGGTATATCTCCAAGCCTTGTCTCTAGCCCCTTTAGGATGTGTGCCTAGATATCTTGATAGACATGCGTCTATTGAGGCATTGGCAGACCCTACATCTGATCTAGTTGTGGAGTTATCCCTATTTGCCATTTTAATGAAAAATCAGCCAATACATACAAATTGAAGGCACAAAATTAGAAATTTAATAAAGAAATTTAGAAACAACTAAAATTAGTTTACAACATTAACTAAGTTTAAACATAGCTGAAACTTGAGAGAAAAAAACAAAATGAGTATTAGGTTTTGAAATTTTCAAGAAAATATGAGATTATTGAGAAAACTATGAAAACATTTGCAAAAATTGCTAAAAATGGTGTTAGACCTTAATCATTATGCTCTAAAATGAGTACATTGAAAATGGTATTATAGAGTTTGTATAAACTTAGATGCAACTAAGACAAGAAAAAATGATTTAAAGACAAAAAGAAAAAAAGAATTTGAAAACAATAAAAAATGATTTAAAGAAAAAAAGAAAAAAAGAATTTGAAAACTTACTTTTGAATCTGAATTGGCTTGAAAAATCTATTTGAATTTGCTTCATATTGCTCTACAATGTTGCAAATCACATTCTTTCTCCTCTAAGATCTCTCTCTTCAGTGCAAACTTGTTTATACAACAAAAAATTATGTATTGACCTTCTTTAGACCATCATTGTTTTCTAGCTCATCATGATAATTTAGCAATTTATCTATGATATTTTGACAAGTTATGTATAATAAGTTTTGAATTTATCTGCTATATTCCTGCGAGAAAGCAACACAATTTCTCGGCACGTATAACTTCTCACAATAAGTGAATTTATCACAAAGATATCTACAATATTTTAAAGTATGCTCTATAGTTTGTAAGAAATATTTAAATTACAGTCCCATTTATTTTATAGAACATGGGAGGCATAAAATAAGAGTTATTGGGGACTTCATGAAGAAAAATCATATTTTTTTTATCGATAATAAAAGTATTATATATATAATTTAATATCCAAAAAGATTGCATAGATTGTAATGCCCATTATAGGCTATGCCACAAGACAACCACCGAACCAGCACATCCAGCTCTCTTGACACAAAAAGGGATTACAAGACATCAAAATGATTACCAGATCCAAAAATGTGATCACATTAAACAAGCCCAAAAAACCCCTAAAACTAGAATTGGTTGGAACAACAAGACCAATTGTCACTTGAACCAATTGGCAGCCTCCTCGCGGGTGAAGTTAAGGAAGTCACAACCCATAGCATCCTTAGTCCCACTACCAATGAGCAACACCAGCCCTTCTAGCTGTAGCACTAGCAACCTTAGTATGTTCTGACAATAAGGAGAGGTCTACCACCATCATCACACCACTAGTAGATGAACAAGAAGCACCACTTCACAAACCACCAGCAAAGCTTCGCTTAGCTAACACACCACTACCCACACCCACAACACCACCCCTACTCGAAAAAGCCCCGCAACCCCTATTACCATCCAACTTGCCTCACTTCAACGGAAGTTGTCTACCAATCAATGGGCACCCTTCCTCATTCACCGCAGTAGAGAATTTGACTGTCGTTGATTTCTTCCTCTTCACTACCCTTTCCCCAGCAAGAGCACGTGCATGTGCCTGGGATCATAGTGAAAACCCCAATTTAAACCAACCTAGATGAGCAATCAACAGGTGGACCTTACCGTGTGCATTGAAGGACCATACTGGCAAAGTCTACAACTCATACAAACCTCCACCAATCAGCCTCCATGGATGCTCCTCCATATTTATACCGAACCCCAACTAGGCCCTATTCACAACAATTTCCAAGCCCACACCCCACTTTGACAAAACACAAGCTCATGCCATGCTCAACACCTCTGACATGAAGTTAGTAACCATCAAGGCAAGCACCAAAAACTAAAGAGGAAATGTCAATGTTTGATCTCGGTCTCCAATCAAATGCCATATAATTTTCCCCAAACAACAGCTTCAGAGCATCCCAGTACAACTCATCGTTGAACTTGAAAACATTCTGCAACTATTTCATTGAGATTAGTCCTTCAAATGATGGAATCGAGCCTGTCATGTTCAAAGAGAAATTCGCTTCCATCTTTGATTCCTTCCTTATGCTCAACACCCAACTCACACTATGACTGATCTAAAAGTGTAGTAAAGTTTAAAACCCACCATTGAAGCCTCGAGAAGTAATGTATTCCAATGATCATAATGGTAAGCGATTTCCCAAATGACTTACACATGCCAAAGGCATGGATTCAAATTGTTATCAGTCACTCCCGCCTACATTTGATTATGGGATGAAAATCTAGTGGTATTTAGAACCATGGCAGGTTTAGATCACACGAGGAAATATCCCTATAATCTTCAAAAAGTACCAAGTTGGCCTTGCTCCAATTTTTGATAGTTTGTTTGCTACCTCATTGGCCTTCCTCAAGATGTGTAATTCTAAAATCCTCAATTTCTTCCAATAAACACCAAATCTGTCTAATATGCTTATTCAAGTACCAGGCCTCCATCTCACCTTTCACAATTCCCCTTAGGACCAATTGGGAATCCCCCTCTAGATGAATTTTGCATGCCCCAAGCTTTTGACCTAATAAGCTCACTTTTATTGCTACCAAGCATTCTATCTAATTGTTCGTGCCATCAGCAACTCATTTTGCTATCATTTCAAATGCTACCATCGTCACCTTTAGCAATTGCTCCTATACCCAAAATTCTTGGGTTGCTTTTTGACGCTCCATCAAAATTGATTTTAATCCATCCAGCTTCCAGCGGCTACCACTAAACCACTTCTCTGGCACTATCACAAGGATTAACCCTCGAGGGCCCATTAACAAGCCTGAACTTAACTAGAGGCCATCCCCACAAAATCTGCACGTCTTTCAAATTGAAAGCAATTTTCCCAAGATTTACTCTCGAAGCTGCATTGGATATCAGTTTTGAAATTACTCTCTCCAACCTGGCTAAGAATCTGGGCACTTTTTCGGCTTTGTCTTGAAATACTCTTATGTTCCTTTTGTTGGGTGGATATTTTTGCAATTGACAGTTTATGTTCAAATTTAGTCACAAAATAGGATGACCAGCCACATCATGTGAGATAGTCTCTCCTACCTTGAAGGGAAGGCTCCCTTTTCTCACTGTTCCTTGGATCAACTCAAGGTAAGCAAGAAGTAAGAGGTATTTTGAAGGGTGTTACTAATATTGTTTCCTCTTGTTTCAGGAAATAATCCACTTACTCGCACAGCGAGTAATGGGCAAGAAGAACCCCTAAACTACACCTCTATCTAGGATTTGGATACAATGATACCGATAAACCAACACTAACTCAAAGGCTGATTGAAAGCGTACAGGGTTGGATTCTAAATCCAGTTGTTCTATACTATAAAAGTAAATCACTACTATTGGGTTGCAAAGAATTCCAAAAGTAGATGATTTCTATGCTATAATCCTTTAAGTTATTTCAGTTCAAAAATATGAAAGTAACTTCAACTTAACAAAGTACATGAATATCATGAAGTAATATAACCTACAGTCAAAGTTTCTAGTATCATATTACCACAATTGTTCCTAGTCAAAGCTTCGGATCTAATTGTTTCCTTTACTCACTTGCTCTAATAAACATACAATAGTAACATGAATCAAATACAATAGACACAAATCACAGTCAAAGCTTCTAATTTGTTCTATCACAATAGCTTTTAGTCAAAGCTTCGAATTCAATTGCTTCACTGTATTCACTTTTCTTCCAAATTGGTACTATATAATCAAAGTTATGCTTGCACAAGTTTGGCTGAGCTCTCTCGCATAAAATAAAACATGATTTTTACAATGAGGGGGGCACTCTTATATAGGAAAAATGAGTGAGAAAAAGATGGGAACAACTCAACCACCTTGACACGGTCAAACTAGGAAAGAAGCTTTACTAGATTACATGTACTGAACGTTCGTGTAATCGAATTACATGCAATTTATATTACATGTAATCTATCTTCTGCATCTACAAAGCTGAAAATGCTAAAAACAAAAAAAAAAAAAAATGGAAAAAGTTGAATCAATCC
This sequence comes from Cupressus sempervirens, assembly GCA_028749045.1. Lineage (NCBI taxonomy): Eukaryota > Viridiplantae > Streptophyta > Pinopsida > Cupressales > Cupressaceae > Cupressus > Cupressus sempervirens. The sequence goes on along the minus strand of CM053787.1, from coordinate 558,204,135 downwards.
CATAGATTGTCGTCCAAAGCCTTATACTTGGCAATACAATCATGAAGCATGGGAAGATTTGGAATCTTCATTGTCTATGAAATGGCATCAACTGTGATTACATTGGCATGTCCTATTTTTATAACTTGGTAGTTTTCCGCAATGGAATCCCATAAGTGCTTTGCTGCAAACTTATATGTGCCAAACTTGTTCATTATATATGCTCCAAAATCCTCTTAATCAAATTTAGCATTAACTCTAGCGATGAACTTTAGTCATTTCTTCTTCGGCGAACAAGTTTTTATCCTCTATAAGGATCTTGCATCTGATGTGTCTTAGATCGCTCATGATCTCTATTTCCACAACCTGGCAGCTTTCTAGGGCTCCCTGTGTCTTCGTCAAGAGCTTTTCCATCACATATGCCTTGTGACCCATGAGTCCTTGATATTCATAGAACATATCCAGGGATGGAATGATGTCGTACGTAATCAAGACATCCAAGTCACCCTTTTGCATTTGATCCCACGAGCCAAAATCTTCTTTCAAGGCATTGGTGTCTTGATTGAAAGAGGCAATCATATCATGGAGGCTTTCTTCAACACCTCTGATACGTTCAAGGACTTTTGAGTGCATCTTTAATTGACTGAACTCCCTCTGAGATAAGCTCCTTGAAACAAGCCTTAGCTACCTTAGCTCTCCAATTCACTTGAGCTATTTGTAATGTGATTACCACTGGCTAGGAGGATTGTTAGCCAATGATCTCATGAAAACAAGCATTTTCCAGCGTCAGTTGAGTTTTCTTCTCCTAGAGCTCATTCTTCATTTCTGACAAATTAGAGAGTGCATCATGGTCATTTTGTAGACACCTCACCCGTGATTGTTTCCCAAGTTCAATTTTGATTAACTTGTAATCAACGTGATTAAGATCTTCAGCTACTTATCCACCAAAGGATCTGCAATCTCAGCATATTTGATCTTCTCAGAATCAACAAGGATTCTTGAGACAACCATAGCCTTATTGCTTAGACTTGTTTTTCTTTGTAGAGAGATTGTTTGGGGGCAACTCGATCTTTCTCCTTTTCATGGTGATGTTTCCTAACCATGCAAGCAAGCTGAAACCTTCATCCACCGAGACTGAAATAGTGGCTATGATAGACATTGATCTTGATTGTATTTCTGTTGTCATAGTGCATGCTTCAGTTTGCACAGTTGAAACCATAGGTGTTCTTTGGGATGATTCTATCGTGAACATTTCGAAACTTGCAGCTGAGGTATCAAGTTGGGAAAGTTGTCCTTCAGTGAGAGTTGGAAATATCATCAAACATATTTCTCAAGTTCTCCCATTACTTTGCTGTGAGGATAGGAGCTACAGAAGAGATAGGTAGTGCTAACATATTCATTTCTGAAATGGGACTTGTAGGCATGAATACGATGGAGAATGAATCCATATCATCGTCTATGACAACCAAGAATGGTTCCTCTATTGTAGACAACTCTTGGTTGCTTGGTAGCTATGGAGGAGAATGATCATTATCTCTTCTACTTCATCTGATTCTTGTGCTTGTAGGGGTGCTTGAGAAGAATGTAAGCGCGAAATCACAACTTTTCCACCTTTCAGCTTAAATTTGAGAGTTTTCGCTAGCTCTCAGGAGGATGAACCATCTTTCCTCTTGATCTCCACTTGAGACTTCCTTCCAATGGCTCCGAAATTATTGCAATCTACTCCAACCTTTAATTGGACTCAATTAAGACTTTTGCTTTTTAGTTATTTGTTGTATTCAACAAAATAGACTGGAATCTATCAAAGATAGCAGTTTCCTCTAGATTTTTGAGGACCAAAAATATTTGAAGCTTCAATAAACTATGGTGGAAATAAGGGATGTTAGAGGATTTTTACTCCTTTCACCAACTTTCAAACTTACTTTCTCCTCATGACACCCTATCATCTCCTTTCATCCTCTTCATGTTGCAACTTGGAAAATGAATGTTGTTTCTTTTGGCTACATGGTGCAAAGGCGAGATTTCAACATGTTTGAGAATTTTGGATTCCTCTTGGGGTAGGATATCCACCACTACTAGAGGAATTTTGCCCTTCACTCTATTATTCCTCAAACTCCTTTTTCATTGAACTTGCCCAATAATCTAGTCTTTCATTTTGTTGACCATCGCAAAAATTTAAAGGACTTAATTCATGTTTTCGTGTCATAGATGCAAGGCCGAAATCATGGTATCAAGATGAATTTTGGAACTGCTCACCTCAACTCAATCTTCACCTTAACTTTCTTTTAAATTCTCCATCCTATCTTTTATTTCCTTTCTCACAATGCAGATTGGGGGCTTTAGTGCATGTTTTGCTTCTTTTTTCCAAGACAGAAATATGGGGTGGGAGAGGGATATAGATTCCTCATAGGGCAGGTGTATGCTACCATGCCTTGAGAAATCTCATCTTGGTCTTCTCAAACATCTTTTATCATTGTGGAGGCCATGTTACACTTTACAATCTCTCCAAACTCATGGCCTCTTCCCTTACCTCATTTGTCCTTCAATATGTCAACATCATTTCCTTCAATTGCCTTCAATGTGGTGGTGGAAATTAGGGATAGGAGAGGAATTCTCTCTTCTTCACACTTCAAATTTCAGCCACCCTGATTTTGCCTCAAACTCGCAGCATTTGTTCGAAGTTGACGGGAAATAAGTTAGTCACATGCTATAATGCTCTTTCCAAGCTAGACATAAGGCGAAACTTTGTGGGTAGAGAGGAATTCTGATTCCTCTAGGGCTGGCGGATTCTGCCATGCCCCAAGGAATTTTCCTCTTCCACTTGCATCTTTATCTTCATCTCTATAACCTTGAGTTTGCTCCTTAGCTGAGTTTGAAACCATCTCATGCCTTCTTCAATGCAATCAAGCTCTCCATCATGTTTCTAAGGTAATATTGGTTATCATTTCAATCTGATTTTGCCTCGATTAAGTCTAATTTTATGCTCCATCCCTCATCTTTCACTCTAATTTTCGCTTTCCTTCAACAAATTATCCTAAAATATATCTCATTTTCTCACTTAATGACCTTGCTTATGATGGAACTCTAAATTTTGGCAAAATTTAGAATACCAAATACCATGGCAATGGGAGAATCTGTAGATCTTACCCACTACTTACATTCAAACAATATGTTTCAAAAACACAAGCAAAATAGTGTCAAACACATAATACAATCTGGAATCATAAACAAAACATGACTTTTTCAGAAAAATCCTCAAAGAAATGTGTTCCCATATAATACAGTAGTGACAAGAACACATAGGAACCTACAAAACGGGATCTAAGCAATCAGACAAAGGAATGACACTCTCAACTCTTTACTATGTCCTTCTGATTACATGCTAAGCTATATCACCATTCACTCCATTTTTACTGAATCCATGTATCAAAATCCAGTTGAAGTTCTTGATTCTGGAACAGCAGATTAATGGTGTAGCAGCAACTTTGTTGATTCTGTCACTTACAGCCCTACCTCCACACCTCTCGCATGGTGCCCAGATCTTTATGTGCAAGAACTATTGAGGGCCAAGAGGAGGTTGGAACTCCTAGAGGCTAAGGAACAAGAAAGTTATCGTAATATACAGGTGTTAATTGCAGCAAATAAAACTCTTGCATATAATAACAACATTTTAAAAGCTCAAATCTCAACGCTGCAAGAAACACTTTTAGCAGGGAAGCTTGAATGGCAGAACATGAAGGATGAATGGAAAAATCTAAATGCTACATTGGAAATAAACAAGGTCACAACAAATATCGAATCATCTCATTATAAGGAGAGACCGATTTTTCACACTAATTCGTTGGGAAAGCCAGGGGTTAAAGAGGAGAGGAGAAGTTTTTCAGAAGTCACCAAAACTTGGGACAAAAATAGCAAACACCTTGATATGGCAAGAGAAGAGGCAAAGATTCGTGTGAACACACAAGACGGAGAGGTCAAGGAAAGGCAGCGTAGGGCATCCAATATAACTATCAAAGGGATAAAAGATTATGGGGAAGGCGAACACACCCTCGACTTAACGAGGGATTTCCTACAAGATGTGTTGTTGTGGCAAGGACAAATCTGTGAAGCTTGGAGGGTTGGCAAACCACAAGCTGAGAGAAATAGGCCAATCAAGGTAGTCATGCCCAGCATTAGCGACAAACAAAATTTACTTAACAAAAAACAGCTCTTGAGGGGTTCTCGCTTTGTTATAGAGGAGGATTTAACCATGAGACGGCAAGTAGAAAGAAGAATGGAAATGGAAAAAATCAGAACAGCTAGAAATGAAGGCAAAAGAGCTTGGATGTTCAAGGGAAAAGCAATTATTGCTCATTTTGGCTACCGCTCCAATGAAGGGCAGCAAGAAGGCAACAAAGGTGTGACAACAAACACATTAGCATGCAGCGATACAACAAGATCAGCAATCACGCTTAGCGATAATAACTCAACTTCGAGTCTTTCACATCAAAACAAATAGCAATCAAACTTAACTCAGGTGTCCTTAAGTTTAGTTTGTTGGAATTGCAGAGGTTATCCATGGAGACGTGGGCCTGGGTTAGGACCTATTGCGGAAGGCAAAGACATTATTTGTCTCATAGAGACACATGAGCATGAGGGATGTAAGACCCCATTGTTTGAAGGCTACTGGAAGATGGCAGTGTGGAATGAGGTAGTGAGAAATGGTAAAGGTTATGGAGGTATAATGGTTCTAGTAAAAGAAAGGGAAGGTCGTACCATTCAGTTGGAAAAGATTGATTCTAATAAACAATTCATATGGCTCAAAATTGTGAAAAATAATACTCTGAACAAGATTGCAGCCTGTTACTTTGCTCCACAAGTATCTAAAACTTATAAAAAGTGTGGCTTAGATCACAATGACCCCTATGTTGCGTTAAAGAAAGATGTTGCTATTTTTCCACAGCATGGGGATGTTCTTTTTGTTGGAGATTTCAATGCTAGGACAGCAAATTGGCAAGCAAGTATTTTCAGCTCCAAAGTAAATGATAACCCTATTTGGCTCAAAGAAGAAAGAAATCATCAATGGGAAAGAATATCCGAAGATGCTAAAGGCTGCAATCATTTTGGGGAAGAATTGATCACTCTATGTGGCACATTTGATCTCATAATTTGTAATGGTTTGGCTAGATGGGCTAAGTCAGGCACTTTCACTTGCAACACATACAATGGAGCAAGTGTGGTAGATTATGTAATTTGTTCGCAGAATTTGTATGAAAATATTGAAGAAGTTGCAATTGGAGAACACATTTGGGATCTCAAATTAGATCATAGACCGCTGTACGTAAATTTGTATTGGGCAAAGGATAGGCGGATTGGAGCAAAAACCCAAGGCCCTCCATACCCCCCTTTTTAGGGCAGAATTTTGTTAACTTCAGAAAACAGTAACACTTTCAGAACTACTCTTGAGGAACTTTGTATGGGACACCCTATGTATAAACATGGTGTTAACAATTATGATTTATCAAATTTGATTCATAAGGCTCTTTCAAAATGCAAGAGAGCAAAAAATAGAAAATCTAAAACTAATTGTTTTCCAGCCAATGCTTGGTTTGATAAGGAATGCAAGAGGGCTAAAAGAAACCTAAGGGAGTCAAATAAAACTAACCTTGACATTAAGGCCTACAAACAGATCCTAAAGAAGAAAAAAACTGATTTTATGTTCACAAGGAGAGAGGAGTTAATTTTCTTGGGCAGAAATAACCCCAAACGTTTTTGGAAAGAACTCCAACCAAGGAGAAAACAAACTGAAAATAATAATATTACTGCCACCCAATGGTTTGAATATGCTAAGAAACTTTATGAACAAGAGGGTGGAGTGGGACAGCCACCTTTGGTCAATGATGATACAAATCTTTTCACTGTGCAAGAGATAGAGGCAGGGATTAAGAAGTTAGGTGGAGGTAAAGCAAAAGACCTTGTTGCGCTCCAAGCAGAATATCTAAAGTGGGGTATGAAAACTCTTGCACCGCACATCATTGAAATTTTCAACAAAATTTGCCAAGAAGGGTTTCCAAAAGATTGGACAATCAGCCTTGCAATACCACTTTTTAAGAGTGGTGATGTTAACAATCCCTCCAACTACAGGACTATAATGATCAATCCCCTCTTTGCTAAACTTTTTGGCAGCATGATAGAAACTAGGATCAGCAAATGGGCAGAAGAAAACCATAAACGTGCTAAAGGGCAAGCTGGTTTTAGGCCAAAGCACTCGACAGTGGATCACTGTGTCACTTTGAGACACATTATTGAAAAAGAATGGGAGAAAAAGGAAGAGGTATTTTGTTGCTTTGTCGACTTTAAAAAGGCTTTTGACACCGTCCCGAGACACAAGCTTTGGTTTAGGATGGAAGAATTGGGGATTCCTATGCATCTCAGAGCTGCTGTTCATAGGATGTACGAAGAGGTGAAAGTTAAAATCAGAACTTCAGATGGCATTTTAGAATGTTTTAGGAGCGATATCAGGGTCAAACAGGGCTGCCCTTTATCTCCTACTTACTTTGGTTTATATATTGACAAACTGGAAGAGTGGTTAAACATGCAAAAGGGTGAAGGCATTCAGCTAGGTGAATTTGTTATAAAGCTGCTCCTATATGCGGATGATCTCATTTTAATTGCCAAATCTGCCTATGGTTTGCAAGATCATCTATCTTCTCTTGAGCGCTTTTGCGGAATGGTGGGGATGCAGGTCAATATCATCAAGACTAAGGTTATGATTTTCTCTAATAATAAAAAACAACACCAACATGAATTTTATTACAATGGAAGTGCTCTTGAAGAAGTTGCGGAGTATAAATACCTTGGCATCGATTTCAACAAAAAACTAAGCTGGTCTAGCTGCAAGTATAAAAGGATATTAGGTGGGTGGAAGGCTTTTTATGCTCTTCAGAATAGGTGCCGTGAAGCAGAGTTGTGGGATTGAAAAACTATTCAAACCTTGTTCGGTCTTCTTGTGCTGCCAGTTGTTCTTTACGGGTGTGAATTATGGGCCAGCAACACTACTATAGCACAATGGAAACAAATCGAAGGAATCCAAAAGCGCTTGATCACAAGCAAGTTTAAAATCAAAAGCACTGTTCCATATGATATCATGCTAAGTGAAATGAGAGCTGCTCCTATTGAGGCACTTGCTATGGTTTGCCTTCTAAGTTATCTAAAAAGAATCGAAAAAATGGAAGAGGATAGATGGCCTAAAGTGGTCTTTAGTGACACACTATGTCAGCGAAAAAGGACATGGATGCAACAAAACATCAAATGGATGAGTAAATGGAATATTCAATTCAATATGTGCCCCACAAATAATAAAGAAATAAAGGTCTTTGTCATGGAGAAATTCTACAAGAGAAATTGGAGAAGCGAGATCGGAAGGAAGAAATTATATTATATAAATGAGTTCAACCCCGCTTGTGATCAACTCCAAAAAGCATACATAGGAGCCAACATTTCTTGGAGGGCTAAAATTCTTATTGCTCAGCTGAGAACCAACTCTCACCAGCTTTGTTATGAGACCGGATGTTGGAAGAGGCCAAAGGAGGCTTGGGAAGAAAGAATTTGCAGATTCTGCAATTCTGGGAAAGTGGAAACTGAACAGCACTTTATTTTAGAATGTGACGCCTACAAGAGTAGTAGAGATAAATTTGCGGACACTATATGTGACAGTTCTTGGCATAACCTATTCAACGAAGAGTACATTGAGCAATTGGGTGGACTCATCATCATCCTACACAAGCAACGAACATTGTTACTTAAGTCTGTTTGAGTTGTCTTGCTGTCCCATAGGCTATTTTTAGCCTCGTGGACGTTAAAATTTTATTTATTTATTTTATTTTATCAACTACTCTGGTTTCAATGGTATTGCCGGTGATTTCAGAATAGGAATGATATATGGACTAGTTTGAAAGTAAACAGCATTCCTGACTCCAGTCAATGTGAATCTACATTCATATCAATAAAGAGACTTAATAAAGCATAAAGAGACATGTTAACAAATGAAACTGTATGAGACTCAGAGCAGGACATAGTATGAAATGTATACTGTCATAGTATACCAATACATTGAATGCAGGGATTAAAGACAAAACCGAATACAAAAAATATAGAAACATCATCAACAGATTCCATGGACTGCAATATTTGTATCGTGCCTGAGCAATGATATGGAACATGGTAACAAAGGTAAAAATAACACCACAATGATAGAGCAGTTATATAAGGATTATTATTGAAGAGAAATATACAGCATTTATACACAGTTCAAACATCTGGAGATGTCGTCAATTCTGTAGCGATAAAATTGAGGATGCCCAATAGAAATCAAATCAGTAATCAATTATTTCCCAATATTACAGAAATAGATAAAGACTTATGCTGGGCAGACATTCACACAGGAAAAGGACAAACAGAGTTGAAGATTTACTGCAGATATTTTCAACAAGTCAACGTATGGAGAAATGGAAATATACAAGGGGCCATGAAGTCAGTGATAAGGAATGATATACATCGATGGCATGAGAGAACAGAAGCCCAACCTGAAGACAGTCACCGAGTGGTTGTGCGGAAGTTTTAATCATAGCAGAACTCACATGAAATTGACAACAATATGATGAAGTCGATAGTTTCCAAAGAATATATATTGGGAGATATACGCAGTCAAAGAATAAATCTACGAGAAAGATAATACTTGCATCATTATGAGTGGAGGCATAAACCATTAACGTTGTTTCCATTACCTTGTGCGCTCACGGAAATGAAAAATTCATATATTGCTTAGTATGGAAAGGCCCGATAAACATATTTTAAATGTTTAAATGTTTCGTAAAAGAAAACGATGAGATTAAGAGAATAATTTCAGAAGGGTCCAATGTTTGATGGAAAGAAACGATGTTCTATTCCAAGCGGTCACACCCATACAAGGATAAGATATAAAACTTATTTCATTTTTGAAGAAGACATATTCGTACATTCACATTCAAATTCGGGAGAAAGTATTTTATATTTATTAGTGTATGGAGAGATAAGGAGCAACATTATGACTTTGTAATATAAATTCTATTATTTTATTTTTATAATAAATAAAATGTCTTTTGTTTATTTTTAAATGGTATTGAGATTTAAATCTGCAAATGAATCGTTTTTTGTAATTATATTTTGAAATTTTGTGTACAATTTAAATGTCGGATAAGTAGACATGGTCATTTAGCATTTTAAATTTGATTATCACAAATATCATGAAATATTAAATTGTTTTCGTATTTGTGTCCAGTTTGTCCCTTGCCAAAGGAGTTAAAGTTCAATCTGCACTAATTTAAGATTGCATAAATATTTGATCTATCGCATCTTGATTATTTAATTGTTGGTAGTAAAGTGTGTAAAACATTATAAAGTTGCACATTAAAATTCATTGAAGTTGACTCTATTGCCCGAACGAGCAGAGGCACTGGTCTTTCTATTATTGAAGTCAGAAAATCTATAACTTCTTTCCTACAAGCATCAAATTCATTATTAACAAACCTTAATCAAAACATTCAATTATTTCAAGCACTCAACATCCAGTTCTCATTTTAATTGAGTTCGAGGACCTTGCTAGCCAGAGAACTCCAAAGCTTAAATTCGCTTTAGTAAAACTCTAAACCAAGTGATCAGGTTCGAGGAGAAGGTCTACCCGCCTAGGTGTAGTGGAACCTGAAGTGCAAGGGAATCAAGGTGATTCTTGTTCATTGGTCAAAACTGATTGAGAAGTTCTATCAGAGAAGTGGCAAGCTCTTGGATTTCCAATTTGTTGTTTTGGGAACCAACAGCTTACTTGCCCAAACGCAAAATTGTGGATGAGGAGATGATTTTAGGATACAAATAGGGGGTAGAAAATTTAAGTGAGAAGAATTTTGATTCCTTTGGGGTAGGCAAAGTCCATCATGCTAGGAGGAATTTCCTCTAGGCAACACATTGTCCATAGTCATTTTCTTCAGCTTAGAGGGTTGAAGGATTTATATAAAATATAAAATTTTAGTTACATTTCTTTAAGTTATATATTATAAATAATCTTACGATGTTTGAGATAGGTTTCAGATATATAGGAGTTGTCATAAAGATTCTAGGTTTTAGGAGTTTTTAAAAAATTCTAGACTTGTTCAAAAATCATGATTCAACATGCCTTCAACATTGTTACCTCCCACAACCTTTCCTGACTTTCTAAGGTCAAATTGGAGCTGGAACAAGGAATTTCAAAAGCTTCGCAATCATATCATCACAAATCACTTGGTTTCAACTCCATATCCTTGACTAGTTTAGTCCAACAATCACCCATATTCTTGATAGACTTGACTACCTCGACAAGCCAAAATTGCCCAGACTTATCCCTTGAGCTTAGAGACTTGAAATTTGCCACTAACCAAGACATTCTAAAAGCATCTAAGATCACTAATAGTGCTAAAGAAAGAGAGGAGGGCCCCATTTGTAATGGGGAGATGGTGTGAAGACATCACAAAAGGTCCCACACATACCCACCCACGCATTAACCTTTTTTCCCAATTTTTTTAAAAATAAAATTTTTATAAGCACGAGACTGTGTGTTTTGTGTGTGTGTGTGTGTGTGTGTGTGTGTGTGTGTGTGTGTGTGTGTGTGTGTGAGAGAGAGAGAGAGAGAGAGAGAGTAATGTCCTCATTTTTAGTAGGTTCTTGTAGTTGGCTTGGTCAGTTCACCATTGCGACCCTCGTGAGCTAATAGTGAGATTTGAGGGTCTCAATTGTGGGGTTATAGGATTTCCAGCAACCTATGGTGTGTTTTGCCTCCGTTTGAGGGACTTACTATTTATAGTAAGTGAAACTGTTGGTTCCGATGAGGTTAGTTAAGTTAGAGGAGTTGAGTGATGCCCTCAATTTTTATTTTGGGCTTTTGGTTTGGGCTCCAAGAATCTTGGAGGGAACATCTATTTATAGTAAGTCACCCCGTCAGGTTCATTCGTCCTCTTTTTTCATCAGGATCACTCTAGTGTTGTCAGATTTTGATTCAAATGCTTCTTCAATTTCTTTTGTAAGATGCGTAACTTATTATTATTCATCTAAATATGTTGAGGTTGCTACTTTTGTTTGTATTGTATGTTGGTCAGCTCAATATCATAGCTCATTGGCACTGGGTTGAAATTTTTTAAATAGTGAGCACAAGAAACAGTGGCCTTGTGTGTTAGAATATTATGTTATGGTCGAAAAGGTCATTTTTGGAAGCCAAAAGCAATTAATAAATTATATTATAATGACACTTGATTATATTTTAATGTTGTGATGAGGAAGCTTCTTAAGTGGAGTTCATTTTGGAAACTTGTGCCATTTGCAATTTATAGATATGTGCCCATTTGATGAGAAAAACATCTGATTATTTGATTATCTTATTTTGCTTTGTAGATTTTGTGACATTTTCTGAGGTGGTTTCCTGTGCCCTTGCTTAAGTATAAGGGTTTTGAATTCTAATAACTGACTGAAGATTGTTTATGCAAATTGTTGTTGTTGTATGGCAATTTGCCTTCTCCTATTGTATTTGTTGTGTCTCAAGAGAGATTGTGATTGACTGAAATTTGTGAAGGAGTTTGAGCGATTCAGCATACCTGTGTTTCATATCAAAGATTCACGTGGGTTTTTACAGGCAATCATTCCACTTATTGGCAATGTTTGGCATTTGTAGAAATTGCCTTAGTCATTCCCAGGCTCCACATGGTAATTTAGAGGGAAAGCAATCATTCTTTATACCTTGAGGTTTGTCCAGGCATTTGCGTTTTCGGTCTAGAAGCTGAATCATAAGTTGATGTTGCATATTTCTAGGCTTTTGTTGCCTTGCTTTACCTAGCAATTTACATTTGGGCTGCCAGTCAGTTAATTGGACCTGTGGTTGGAGATTAAGGGTTGCAGATCAATTTCAATCACATACCATTCTGGTGACTGCAAATTGGTTGGTGAAGAAAGCTGATCTTATTATTGGCTGCGATCTGAACATTGAAGCCAATCAATCTACTTATACACACACATTCCAAATTATTGTTTGTAACTCTCAATGTAATAGGAAATTAAATAATTGCATGATTGGTTGTTGGTTTCGCAAATTCAAATTATTGCATTTTCAATTCAATATTTCAATTGGGTTTAATATTTATTTCAAAAAACCCTAAAAAGCATATATTCCCAAAATCACAAAAAATCAAAAAAAAAAAAAAAACCAAAAGAAGGGAAATTTTCCATCAACATATTAGTGGTGTTAAGGAAGGATCTTTACAGTGGTATCAGAGCAGTTTCTTGCCATCCTGTGGGGTGGGAAAGTTATTTTTATTTCCAATCTGCTATTGTTTTGGGAGTGACCAGCACTCTAGTTTTTTCCACCTATGGACAAATACAAGAGGCCTAGTAGTTTCGAGAGCTGGCGGAGTAGTGAGGAAAGATAGCAACAAAATAAATGCCTTGAGGAGAGTATGGAGAAACTTAAGCTTCATCAACAAAGGTTGGCGGAGAGACTATTGGATCTGGCGATGGTAGATAGGGCAACAAGATAAAATGGTTTCTGCTTTTAGGAGACCTACACTGAGGATGTAAGGAAGAAAGTTTTAGTTCTCTCTGGTTGGCATTCAAGAGGCAAATTTACTTATGTTCAATATGACACCCACTAGTTCTATTCGTAGTTCTGATGATGGACTTTCCACACATAGACATGTGGATATGTCAGTGCCACTGGTGGACTGCAACACTGAGCATCAATGGGTTCAAGATTCCAGAGTTTTCACTATAGATAGTTACCACTGATTGTTCAAACTCTCTCGAGGAGGGAATTATGATTGGATATTTATATAAGAGGTGTCGTAGTGTTGCTCCAGTGCATGAGGTAGCTACCTCCTTAGGTGGGACTCATGCATGTACGAAGTCACCCAATTGTGTTGATGATTTGGGTGTTACAGCAGAGTCAGTAGATGTTAGTTTAAGCTCTACCATTGTTGAATTACAACACGACATAGAGTCGTGTGCAAAGGTGAGTGTCAACAGTTGAGGTTTTATTAGGAGAGTTGGAAATAGATAGTATGGACACATCTAATGATCCTTTTGTTGATGTGGAATTGCATTGGATATGATATCCCTTGCAAGTTATTGGGTGATGACTCCAAGGAGGTTTTGGATGGGTCCTAGGATCAAGATTTACAGGAACTTTTTGTTGAGGGGGAAGCAGAGTCATGCAAGGGGTTTGATACAGAGACGACTTCCACTTTACCAAAGGAAGTGTTGGTTGAGATACCAAGTAGTTGTATCACGGTTGCAGAGGTGTGAGAGGATGATAGCACACATGTGGTGAGCAGTTCTGATTCAGTTTCCTATCACAATGTAGATAGTGAGGTAGTGTGCTTGCAGAGGAGTCAAGGGTTACAAAGGCATCATGTGACTAGTCAGTTGAAGGTGAGTGAGAGTGACATCACTTTAGCTCTAGAGCATTATGATGCTATCAATCAAATGCTAGCTGCATTTGGTTGGGGTGCTCTGATGTCACATGAGCACAGTAATAGTAGTCTTTCCCTAGCAGAGGTTCGTGCACTTCGAGAGGCTGTCAGAATCTTGAAGCATACTTATTCACACTTAGTTGCTAACAGGAATTACCTTATGGAGTGGGGTAGCACTTGTTATGAGACATTGTAAGGGAAAGAGGAGGTGGTTGAGCTCACCCAAGAACTTGAGGTGATTGTTGACTCTCTTCAATTTACTCAGTTGGCTCTCTAGGAGTCACTGTCACATTTGGATAACGTAAACAATGGAGTTGGAGGATGTTCCTTTTGCACCAGTTACAAATCCAATTCAATTGCATATTGTGGTGGTTGTTGAGTTTTCTTCCACAATTGGGGATGAGGGATGTGATGATGTGGCAAACACATTTGTCCACGATATGGGTGTAGTAGCTACAAAGGAGGTGAGAGCATTAGTGGAGACAAACTCTCATGGTGATTTGCTTCCTTATGTTGGAAGCGAATCTATTTCTTCATTTCATACAACTAATAACATTGGACAGTTGGCAGTGTCACATTTTCAAAGGGATCAGTTATGGGTCACAGGGGAGCAAGTTGATGGTTCCACATATTATTTCTACTACGCAGAGCCTTTCATGGAGTATCTTTTGGAGAGTTTGAATGTGCAGGAGGATTCATATAGAGTGTCTGAGGGTACTCTCATCCGAGGATCCTGTATTATTCAGAGGTTGGTGGGAAGAATTGTAGAGACTTCGTTTATGATGCTTCCTCACAAAAAACTTGTGGTTGGGTTTGCTGAGAGAGTTGCCCAGGATCTTGCTCGACTAGTAGTTCAAAGTCAGAGATTGGAGCCATTTCCTGATTCCGAGTTTGATATTGATGAGCTCTTGATAGAGATTGGGAGTTTTATTAGCATCACACTATGAGGAGTGCCCATCACTTCTCTCTTGACCCACAGGTAGACGATTGAATTTTATGTTGGTGTGGGTCAGCTCTAGTTTCATACCATCCATTATGGAATTGGTTAGCACCATCTTTTGCAAATGTGGTCGACAACTGCAAGTTACACCTCTTGTACTATCCAGACACCCAAAACAGTTTATCAGATGTTAGAGTTTGTGATAGTGGTTCAGGTACTTATGGTTGTTATCATATCCAGAGTGTAGTTGGGTGTGAGTGTCAGTTTGATAGGGACTCTAATGTTGACAAAGTTGGCATTTCAATTGGATTGAGTTTCGATGAGTTGTTACTACCATTAGCGCCTATATTCAGTTTCCAAATGGTTCTATTGTTGATATCAGTTATTTGGGTGCTAATGCTACAGGAGTTGCTGGTACACAAGAGGGATACTAAACAGTTCTACCCTTGGGATCCAGGTGGACTGTGATGTTCATTTTGCTCCGGGATTGCTTGGGGACAAGCAATCTTAGGAAGGGAGGACTGTAATATCCTCATTTTTATCAAGTTCCTGCAGTTGGCTTGGTCAATTCACCATTGCGACCCTCATGAGTTGGTAGTTGGATTTGAGGGTCTAAGTTGTGGGGTTATAGACTTTCCGACAGGCTATGGTGTGTTTTGGCTCCATTTGAGAGACTTACTATTTACAGTAAGTCAAACTATTGGTTATGATGACCTCAGTTGAGTAAGAGGAGTTGAGTGATGCTCTCAATTTACATTTCTGGCTTCTGGTTTGGACTCCAAGAATCTTGGACAGAACGTCTATTTATATTAACTCACCCTGTCAGGTTCATTCATCCTCTTTTGTCATCAGGATCACTCGAGTGTTGTCAAATTTCAATTTTGATGCTTCTTTAGTTCTTTTCGCAACATGGGTGACTTATTATTATTATTCATCTATATATGCTGAGGTTGCTATTTTTGTTGGTATTGTATATTGGTCACCTCAATATCATAGCTCGTTGGAACCCAGTTGAAAAGTTTTAAATCATGAGCACAAGAAATAGTGGCCTTGTGTGTTAGAATATTATGCTATGGTGGAAAAGGTTATTTTTGGGAGCCAAAAGCAATTAATAAATTATACTATAATGACACTTTATTATATTTTAATGTTGTGATGAGGAAGCTTCTTAAGTGGTCATTTGGGAAACTTGTGCCATTTGGAGATTATAAATATGCACCCATTTGATGAGAAAGGCATCCAATTGTTTGATTATCTTATTTTACTTTGTTGTCTTTGTGACAGTTTTTGAGGTTGTTTCTTGTGCTAAGTGTAAGGGTTCTAAATACTGAGAACTGGTTGAAGATTGTTTATGCAAATTGTTTCTGTTGTATGGCAATTTGCCTTTTCATACTGTATTTTCTGTCACCAAGGAGAGATTGTGATTGACTGAATTTTGTGAAGGAGTTTGAGAGATTCGGCATACCTGCATTTCATATCAGAGATTCGTGTGGGGTTTTACAGGCAGCCATTCCACTTATTGGCAATGTTTGGCATTTATATGTATTGCCTTAGTCATTCCCAGGCTCCACATGGTAATTTAGAGGCAAAGCAATTGTTCTTTATACCTTGTGATTTGTCCACACATTTGGCTTTGGGTCTATAAGCTGAATCAGAAGTTGACATTGCATATTTCTGGGTTTTTTGTTGCTCAGCATTACCTAGCAATTTATATTTAGGCTGCCAGACAGTTAATTGGACCTGCGGTTGGAGATTAAGGGCTGCAGATCAGTTTCAAAGTCCACATTTTTTGTATGTTTACAATCACATACCATTCTGGAGGCTGCAAATTGATTCGTGAAGAAAGTTGATCTTATTATTGGCTGCAATCTGAACATGGAAGCCAATGAATCTACTTATACACACAGGTTCCGAATTATTGTTTGTAACTCTCAATGCAATAGGAAATTAAAGAATTGCATGATTGGTAGTTGGTTTCATGAATTCAAGTTATTGCATTTTCAATTCAGTATTTCCATCGAGTTTAATATTTATTTCAAAAATCCAAAAAAGAATATATTCCAAATATCACAAAAAATCAGAAAATAACAAAACAAAACAAAAAACAAGCAATTTCCCATCAGCATCAGTGGTGTTAAGACAGGGTCTTTAGAGAGAGAGAGAGAGAGAGAGAGAGAGAGAGCTCAAAATAAAACGGAAGTAAAAAATATTCCATCTACAATGAAAATATTCCGCACTGACATCGGAAGGTCAGCCCTTATTTGCGCCCCTCTATTTACATTTTCATTATGTGAGCCAACATTTGAACAACGATATCTCAGTCATCTGGACTCCTTTGTGTGAGCAATCTTTTGGACTTGGACAAACCTTTTATTCAGGGCACAGTGGTGGAATCAAATGTTGGCTTTGCAATCATAATGCATAGATCTTAGTTTGATTTTTTACATATTGATCTAATTCTGATATAACGAAATTGTGGCCATTGTAATCACTAAAATCAGAAGTCCCTGCCTTCCTGTTGCAAGTGGTCATTGTAATTGCACTAAATATAAAAACACCAAATCATTATTTGTTTTTTTTGTTTTCTTTTTTTTTTTTTTTGGGGGGGGGGGGGGGGGGGGGGGGGCGGGTGTAGGGGGGTGTTGTGTGATTGTGCCTTCAACTATCTCTTGCTCTCTTCTAGTTTTGTTATAATGGGATCATTAAAGTTTCCTCTTTAAACTCCACATAATTATGCAATATGGAAAGTAAATGCATGAAGTAAACTAGTGGAGAAAGAACTAACTCACTGCAATGATGGAACTGTTCAAACAACCATTCGATCCTAGGTTGAAAATAGATTAGCTCATTAAAAGTAATGTGACTTGGAAAATTGAGGTACCAGTTTATGTTATATTTCATTAATAGAAGTATAAAATAATTGAGGAGTCTTGGAATAAACTTGCTAAATGGCATCAATTGATGAGATTAAGGGATTTAAAAATGATAATATCTCACAAATTTAAAATCTAAGATTTTTTGTACAATCCAAAACAATGTAAGGCAAATGACATAAGAGTGTAACTCAAAGATTGTGGCACTGATAAGATGGATGCACAATTGGTCTTCAATTTGTTGGACAAGCTTCCTTCAAAGTATGGAACTTTACTTTTTAGTTTTTACACTCATCAATTGACAATGAGGAGTGCCTATACTACACCATCAATTGATTCATTCATTGAAAATGTTGATGCTTGAACAAGAAAAGTTCATCACAATGGGTATTATTAGTCATTCAAGTCACATGCTTTGGTGGCTATTCATGAGAAAGGGTCCAACAAGAAGCAAAAACAATCAAAGCACAAGACACAAGGAACAAAACTACTTCTCCACAGCAAGAAGATTCTACATCCGCTCCTAAGTGGCAATCATCTAAAAAGGACAAACCTACTCGTTATGAGAAGGATATCGATGAATTGAAGCATCTTCTTGAGAAGAATAGAGTCATCTCAGGTTCAAAAAAGTCTACTTCTTCCAAGAAAACAAAACTTCAAAAGGAAAAGAGTTGCACTTTTGGGACAAGAAAGAACAAAGGACTACCTTTTGTGCTACTACATGTCATTATTCAATGAGATTGCTTCTCTATTCAAGGGCTTCTCATCATATGTCATCTTCATAGTCTATGTTCTCTTCATTTGAGCCTTGCAACATGCCACGCATTTTGATGGGCATTGATATAGATATGAATGTAAATGGGAAGGGATCTATGCTATGTGGATGACAACTTCAATGATGTGTTGAGTGTACCTCAGTTGACAAATAATCTTCTTTCCACCTGTCAGATTGCTCATGGTGGAGAGAGGCAGATTGCGGAGTTCACTCATGTTTCAAATATTATCAGAGACTTGGAAACTAGAGCAATCATTATTGATGGAGTGGTAGATCATGCATCTCAGTGATACTCCTTTTAAACCTTTATTCCAGTATCGTCCTAATAAGTTCGCACCCATGATTAAAGGCTCTAGGACCTATTAAACCCCAATTTGGTTATTTTGAGGTCCAAATGTCTGTATGCTTGATCCTAACATCCTATATTTTCTCCCCTCACATCTTCTCGGGTCCCCCCAAGATACCAACAAATCTTGAGGTGATTTTACCTATGAAAAGTTGCCTTGTCTCCAGGTTTTTGAGCCCAAATTTGGCCCAAGGCTTGATGCCAAGGTTTTCTTCCAAGGTCTAGAATTGTAATTGCCTTGGATTTAGTTTGAATCTTGAAAAGAGTATTAAAAGACATCTCTCCTCATTTTGCATATGACGTCTAAGTGAAAGCTATTATTATCAATTATTCAACCAACTAGGAATTCAAGTTGTGTAATTGAAAGTTTGTACTTAGGGTTTGAAAACAAGCATCAAATTCAAGATCTCCAAGTCTCCATTTCTTTAAGATCCATTCAAGCAAAGGCAATTATCTTTCAATGATGTAAGTTTCTCTTCTATGATGGTCAAGTAGAGGAATTTTCAGTCAAGCAAGACAATCAATACATCCATTCTTTCTCTCTCCTTCATGTGGTTATCAAACATATCAACATTCAAGATCCTAGGAGTGACAATCATAGATCCAAGTGTTTGTAAAGGTTCTTTTCCATTAGTTCCCTTTATGCAAATTCAATTTCATTTTACGGTTAATTCTTAAACAGGGGCTTGACTGACACAAAACCTTTTCCCCTTCTTTCTGTGTATAAGAACAAGTTGTGTGGTTACAAATTCAAATTTGGGAAGAACAGGGTCACAAGATCTCGGAAAATTTCATCAACTTTGGAAGAGTTGGTAACAAGTCAACCTATTGACTTGTTCTTGGAAAACTGACTTTTTCCTGTACTTTTTGGTTGAAAACTACATAATAGAGAGATATAGGTCTCAGAAACCTAGATTTGGAGTCACAACAGATTTCGACATTCTGGCAACAGTAGAATTCAAATCCAAAGACCAAATCTCCTCATCTTATTTCAAGGTACACTCATTCTTTCCTCTTTCCTTGCATTTACTTTCATAGATCAGATTTGTCATCATTTACTTCACCATTTTCATTTCCATTTAACACATCTACTAGGAATCCACAAAAAAAATCTTATTGAGTTCCATCCATTCATGAGGTTTTCCTGCAAGATCAGTCAATAATTTACCTTTCTTTTCCATTACTTTCCTTTATGCAATTTCAATTTCATTTTACAGTTAATTCTTAAACAGGGGCTTGACTGACACAAACTCCTTTCCACAACATTTTCCCCTTCTTTTTGTGTGCAGGAACAGGTTGTGTAGTTACAAATTCAAATTTGGGAAGAACAAAGTCACAAGATCTCGAAAAAATTTCATCAACTTTGGAAGAGTTGGGAACAAGTCGACCTATTGACTTGTTCTTGGAAAAATGACTTTTTCTTGTACTTTTTGGCTGAAAACTACATAATAGAGAGTTATAGGTCTCAGAAACCTAGATTTGGAGTTACAACAGATTACGACATTCTGGCAACAGTAGAATTCAAATCCAAAGATCAAATCCCCTCATCTTATTTCAAGGCACACTCATTATTTCCTTTTTCCTTGCATTTTACTTTCATAGATCAGATTTGCCATCATTTACTTCACCATTTTCATTTCCATTTAACATATCTACTAGGAATCCATAAAAAAAATGTTATATTGTGTACATCTCACATTGGCACCCTTACTCTCATAGTTGTGCTAATTGGGTTCCATCCATTCATGAGGTTTTCCTGCAAGATCAGTCACTAATTTACCTTTCTTTTCCATTACTTTCCTTTATGCAAATTCAATTCCATTTTACGGTTAATTCTTAAACAGGGGCTTGACTGACACAAACCCCTTTCCACAACCTTTTCCCCTTCTTTCTGTGTGCAGGAACAGATTGTTTAGTTACAAATTCAAATTTGGAAAGAACAGAGTCACGAGACCTCGGAAAATTTCATCAACTTTGGAAGAGTTGGGAACAAGTCGACCTATTGACTTGTTCTTGAAAAACTGACTTTTTCCTATACTTTTTGGTTGAAAACTACAGAATAGAGAGTTATAGGTCTCAGAAACCTAGATTAAGAGTTACAACAGATTCCGACATTCTGGCAATAGTAGAATTCAAATCCAAAGATCAAATCTTCTCATCTTATTTCAAAGTACACTCATTCTTTCCTGTTTCCTTGCATTTTACTTTCATAGATCAGATTTGCCATAATTTACTTCACCATTTTCATTTCCATTTAACATATCTACTAGGAATCCACAAAAAAATGTTATATTGTGTAGATCTCACATTGGCACCCTTACTCTCATAGTTGTGCTAATCGGGTTCCCTTTGTAGGGGGGTTTCGTATTCTTAATGTATAGAAGATTTGGGTCTAGTAGCTTCTATGTTGCCTAACCCATTTTTCCTCTATACAGTTCCTATTTATGACTTTGATTCTTCAAATGATGATCACATTTCTGGTATCAACTCGGATACTAAGGATAACTATGGTTCTTTGAACTTGGATATTATCAATTGCGATCTACCGCTTAAGCCTTGCATTGGCACCCTTACTCTCATAGTTGTACTAATCGGGTTCCCTTTGTAGGGGGGGTTTTGTATTCCTAATGTATAGAAGATTTGGGTCTAGTAGCTTCTATCTTGCCTACCCCATTTTTGCTCTATACAGTTCCAATTTATGACTTTAATTCTTCAAATGATGATCACATTTCTGGTGTCAACTCAGATACTAAGGATAACTATGGTTCTTTGACCTTGGATATTCTCACTTGTGATCTAGCTCTTAAGCCTTGCATTCCATCTCCTCCTAATGAGGCCAGATTACTGTTGCTCTTGATGGTGCTTGCGTTGCTAAAATTTTGGCTTCTTGCGACTTAGTGCAGCCAGATATACATTATCTTTTGTACACAGTTCCATGGGATGACTACTTGACAGACATTGCAAGTTTGTTAGTGCAGTCTTATCTTGTAGATTTGGAAGACACAATTGATGAAATTCATCTTCTATTTGATTGAGAAGATCCTTCTTAAATTGTCGAGGGAATACATTGACCCTCTTCATTCTCTGCATAAACATTCTTCACAATTTGACATGAGTATGGATACTTTGAGCCAACATTTGGAGGAGGTTGTTTACTCTCAAACAAGATGCTTGAGTTTTTGGATCATGTTCTACATTCATCTTCACTACATTTTGGATTGGTTTTTTCAGCAACACGGCCTGGTACACCTAAGTTGGAAGAGGTAACTTTCAATGTTGACATGAGGACATTTGAGCAGCTTTTAGGAACTCCATACATTTTGAGATTTCTTTTAACATCTTCCTTTCAAGTATGGAGCGATTTCATTAATACACTTTTGATTTTGATTATTTTGAAGGGGGGAAATGTTGTTCAATGATCATGGACCATCTTCTACATCCAATTGGGAGCATCTACCATTGGTATGTATTCTACATTGAGGAGTCACGGGGGGGACTTTTTCCTCACATGGGGGTCCGTCCTTCTCATTCTTCCTTAAGTGTGTTTTGTATTTTAATGTCTCCTTTCGGAAAGAGCTTTTTTCCATCGAGAGTTCTTCCTTTCTCCATTTGCCAAAGATTGCATTGCATTTCTACAAGGGTATCTAACAAGGCCAAGTAGGCAAGACTTAACTTACTTGTTGGCATACATTCTCCTAAGTTCCACTTAAGGGTGTGATGAAGTGTTGTACCTAGTAAGTTCTCTTAGGTTCTAAAGACACACATTACTTAGGTTTACTTAAGGACCGCATACGAACATTCCTACTTTTGGCAGTACTGTCACATTACCACTTCCCCACCTAAATTGGGACTTTTAACTTTAGTGGACATATCACGTCATCACTCTTCCACATAAACTACATGATAAGTTATCAAAATAAGAAACTTAATAGGATTAAGGCACTTTTCATATTCTTATACCTTCTATGTCTCACCTTGGCCTATTTAAACAAAGGGTCTCCCATGTATATTCATTCCATTAATCTAGAATATGGCCTTCTTGATGATAATATAGTTTATTCTTATCATATTGATCTTCTCTTGTTCTTGTGCTTTCCATTAAGGCCTCTAGATCTTGAGTGGCTATCTCCAAAGACAAATCTTTAAAAAATTACAAACAATATTTAGTGATCTTTGCAATGATTTTCATCGAGAGCATCAAAGTCAACATTTGGTTCAATTTCATTTGAACCCCAATGAGTTACAATGCCACTTCCACTAGCCATGTGATGTATAGAAGCTTCCTTATTTAAGGAGATTATTGGCAAGGTGCACAATAGTAATGTCTAGTCAACACACTCGAGGGTTTCAGAATTCCTTGGCACACACTCATTGTAATCAAGTTCCTTATGCAAAAAGAGATCCCAATAACTAGAGGGGCTTGAGAGTGAAGACTCCAATGAGGTTGAGGGGCAGTGCCCCTCACAAGGGTCTTAAGGAAACAACCCCAGTAGGATTGAGAGACAACACCTTAAAAGAGTTCTAAAGGCAACAATTCAAGTGCACGCCATGTCATCATACGGAGTAGGGTCAATGGATAAAACCGACACCACCAAACTCGGATTAAAGTTTTTGATACCACACAACAAATTGCATTTTCACAATTTTATTACTAAAGGCAAACTAGAATCATTCAAATGTTGCAAATCTCTTCATTTTTTGTGCATATGGGACACTTTCTAATTTAACCATTAAAAGACATTTTTTAAGTATTTTCTAACATGATTGAACATTAGAAAAGGTTTAAACAATTTAAAGAAATTGATTCCGAAAATGCTTATAGACCAAAGACTTGTAGCAACAAACAGTAAAATACCACCAATATAAAGCTAAAAGCATGGATACATTAAATATCTAACATTTAATATAACAAGATTCAGCACACCCTAGGGCATAGATTATAAGTAAAACCACCTTGCAATTGCATGCCCCTGAAAAATAATGCAAAAATCACAGGTAAAAACCTTCCTAACAACTCCAATAGGTGTGTAGGTGGAACCACACAAAAAAAACAGTTAAATCAAGAAAAATAGGTCAAAATTGGTGCTCATCATTTTTTCATAAAATCACATTTTGCTGTGGAGGAAATTTGAGAATTTCCCCATCCAGGACTTATGTTGTTTCCTGTATTTTCCCCCAATTTATGCTTATATGGACTTTAGGCTAGGCATTCATACAAAGCACAGTGAGAGAGAGAGTGTTTCCATCATATGTTTGTCCATCTAGAGCCATGGAAAAATAAAATTGCAGTATTCCACTAGTCTAGCATATTAGTTACCCCAGTAAAAGTGATTATTAAAGTAACAAGGCAATTAAATTTCTATAATATAAGGTGCCTATTATTAGAAAACAGAGATGAATCATAAAGTCTCTTGCAGACTTTTAAGAGTGATTCTGCATCTGATCTAGGAGTACGATACAAGATAAATTTTACTTTTGAACAGATCTTACCATTACTTGTAGTATTGCGGTTTCATTAAAAGCCAAATCTCTAGAAGGATCTAATGGTTGATTACTGCCATCCGATGTCCTTGAAGTACTTGAACTTCCAATTACTTGTGAAGTAGCACCACCAAAAGAGTCTAGGCTGTACTCAGAATTTAAGTTTGTGTGTGTGCTATGCTCCATCTCTTTCAACTCATTTATCCTCAAGAATTTCTCAAACCGATCTGTACACATCTGAAGCTTAAACCATTCTTCATGAGTGTAAAGTGTAGCTCTTATTATCTTCATCAATAGTGGTTCTTCAATTCCCAGACTTTCACCTAGTGTAACCTGCAATATAAAGACATAAGTTCTTCTTACTAGAAACAACAACTACAAATCGTATTTGCAAAAAAGGTGTCATTTTTATCATATATAAATATGAGAAAGAAAGCTCCTCAGCTACACTAAAAAGATAACTAAACATGAAAAAGATAACATATCAGAGAGCTGCCATTTAAAAGTCAAATTAGGCAATGCGCAACGATGATCCATATTCACTTGTTATTTTGTGTATTTTCCCATAAGTGAAACTTAAAAGTTAGCGTTAAAATTAGTAAAGAATTGAAGAATAGCTACTAAGAAACGAAAATCAAGTGTCTTAAAGGTTATATTAAATCACTTTGACACCAACTGATTAATGTTTTGATGGCAACAATTAAGAAACTAACCAAATAACTGTTTATGTGGAGAATATGGGTTGTTTGAGAATGGAAAATCATTGTGTCATGTCTAATGCCTTGGTTAACTACATCCAGTCCATCAAAAAGCTTGTAGAAGCAATATCAATTTTGACATAAATTAAATGCTATTTATTTCGTAAAAGAAATCACAAGTAAGGTTTTCTGTGCATATATTATTTTTTGCTATATGTATTCATGTACTTTTGTCCTGAGTTGACAAAAAATAAGAGATGACAGATTTGAATGAAGTGGTACCATTAAGTTCATAAATCAATTGGGTAGTGTGTGACACACTTTCCTATCCCCCAAATTGTAAGAAAGCCCCTTCGCTCATAGTTAACATTTACGAACACTCAACTTGTTGGATTGTGAAGATTCTTTTCATTTAACCACGAAAACTCCATTCTTGGTTTCAAATGTATGATAATTGAGTCCCCAAATTAAAATTCATAGGATGGTGCTGATTGCCCTCTACTGCCTTGGTCCAAACCTTGTAACCAACATCCCATAACAATCCTTTTTTATGGTGCACTAATGATACACAAGACATTCAACTGCAACCAATTGTAAATACTACGGGATTTGTCTACTTATGCATTGAGCACCTATTTAGGTCAGAAATAATTGGTGTGAAAGGCAAGCTCATAAGTGAAAGGATTAGCACATTTTATCTGCATTATTGAAGCAATAAAGCTTAAAAGAAACTGGCGTTGTGGGGAGTTCCAGAGTGGGGCAACTCTTCATAAAGATTGAGGGAACCATAACAATTGTTGGCAACATAATGGACCAGGAAACAAGGAAACTAGTACAATTTGCCAGAGGTCAACTTCAGGTGATATTGACAGGTTTAAGGTGTAGCATTAGGATCTCCATGCACCCCAAAGGAAGGAAACCTTTTCATGGAGGACTTTGAGAAGAGTTATGGACAGATTTGTTGATGCCACCATATTTTATTAGCCACAGAAGATAACAGTTGGGAAAAAGATAAAACCAACTTAATTGCCACTGGCAACAAGTAGAGTTTACAGGAGAAAATGAAAAGAAGAGTTCCCGTTGCTTTGATTACATGACTGTTAGAATTCTTTAATAATTTGTCTTTGACTGGGAGAGAGAAGGCTATGCGAAAATACTAAGATTTTCTTCTGCAAGGTAAACTGGTTTTGTTTCTTGGAAGGACGAAATCCCTTCTCATATCTCGAATAGAATGTAGCTCCTACTCTTTCCTTTCCCATACTCCATGTAATCCTCGGTAGTGTTTTTCTATAGGTTGGCAACCATGTGGGGATAAATTGCAGTTAATGTAGCACCCAAGGTTACAGGCACCATGCAAACATCACAAGAGATAGCTGGTTATAGTGGTCATTTCCAACAGTGAAATAAGGGAGTGTGTGGATGATTATTGATCACAGTGGAGGTAATTTCTCAATCACATGCTACAGGAGAATGCCTATTTGTTGACCACAACAGAAGACTACACCTCATGCACATGCTACAGGAGGGACTTGGGATCACATATATGACCTGTGGAATTGTCAAAAAGACTTCTTTCTAGTTATGAACTCGCCGGAGTATAGGACAACTTCTCCAGATCTCCATCAAAGCTTTGCCACAGGACTGGTAAAACTTTATTAATTCAAACAGTACTTGTGTTTCTTGCAATACAAACTCATTTCCAATGATAAAGTTGTTGTGTCTGCAATTTTTCGAGTGGTAGAAATAGACTCAAATTCTATAAGAGTTTTGGCACATAATATTCCTCAGTGCTCTATTACTGATTATCGCTTTTGAACATTTTGCATGAATGTATTTGATTGAATCTAAATAATATCAGTACTTCCTTATGCTCTACTGTGTTAAATTGAGCTCTGTTGCAAACTTAAATTTTTACAAATCAGGAGATACAAAATTCTATAAAATTTGGATAAAGGTCATAACAGTGGTATTAGAGCAGCGATCCTGCTGCCTTGGGATTATCATGTTTGAATGCGTCAATACAATAGGTAACCCTGTAAAATTTTGAAACCCCCACAAATTCGAGAAGGTAAACCAACTTCAAAGGTTATTGGAGTGCATTCAAAGGCTGAAAGGGGCCCAAATACAGTTGAGGAAGCAGACAGGGAAGCCAGGAAAACCTTGAGGGCTCTTAAAGATGGTCAAAATCATGTCACTAATGTTCTGCAGCAACTTACACAAGCTATACGACAAATGAATGCTGGGCCTAGAAGACCTCAAAACCATCAGTGTGGGTGGTAGTGTAGTTGGATCACCGTGAGGCAGGGAAGCACCCACTCAAACCACAGATGGGCCTTTAATGCCACTTTTTATTGAACCTCAGGATGAGGCTGAGGTTGTTAATGTTGAAGCTGCAGGAGACATTCTTGACGATGTCATGGCTACATATGCTAAATGGGATTTGTTTTCAAATAATGTTAAGGCAGTCTTGGGCTTTGTTCAGTATATGGACCAGCAGAGGGAATTAATGAGAGCCAGGCAGGATAGGAGGCCAATGGCTCCAAACAGGGATTTAAAACATGCTATGAACAAGCTTTCATTACCAGTATTTTACGACAGTGGGATAACTATAGTCGGGGCATGGATACGAAGATTGGATACCTTTCTCACAATAAAGCCCATGTCTGAAACCAATGCAATCAAGTTTGCTACTATGCATTTGGATGGTCCAGCTTACGACTGGTGGCACATGATTTAGTCACTTAGGATCATGGCATGATTAATTCTTATGAGGAATTTAGTAATATACAGATAAACATATTTGACAGGAAAGACATAGAAGTTTACTATAGGGAAATAGCTCAACTCAAGCATAATGGAAGTTTGGATACTTATATTGTTGAATTTCAAAGGATATCCATCATTTTCCCAGATATGACTAAAAAACAGGAAGTTAATATTTTTTGTGGAAGGTTTGAGTGAGTGGTTCAAAGGGTTTGTCAAAGTGCTGAAAACAACTACTTTACAGATGCAATCAAGATGGCACTTGATTTGGATAGCTCATTTAAGCGGTACAGCCTCCCAAAAAGCCTCTTAAGGGACCTAAGACCAATCTGAAATCTTCAAATCATAATAGGAGTGATCCATCCAAAACTGATTTTGAGTCAAGAAATGAGCTAAGAAGGCAAAATTTATGTTTTATATGCAAGGAATCTTGATCACTAGATCATATATGGCGAGGGAAAGGCAAGGTTCACTATATTGAAATAGTTTCAAATGTTGAAAATGATGGTAACAAGTCTGATGACAGCGATGAGTATAGTGTTCATGAGCAGCCCAATTGGGTAAGGTGGAGAAACAAGTTTCAAATCAGCCACCTACAGTTGCTACTCTCTTAGGAATTCCTACTGGTAGTCTCATCTGTCTTAAGGGAGTGGTTAAAAGACAGCAAATGGTTTGTTCGGTGGACACAGGGGCCAAACATAACTTCATTAGCACGTCTATAGCAGCCAAAAGGAAGTTACAGGTAGATACCATTTTGCACTTTGATGTTAAGGTTGTTGGTGGAGATCTTTATTGTTCAGGCATAGTTTCTCAGCTTGACGTTCAGCTAGGTACTTACTCTCTCACAACAAATTTTTATGTGATTGAGTTAGGTGTGATAGATGTCATTTTAGGCCTATAGTGGCTCCAGACTCTTGGCAGATATATCATTGATCATGATGAGAAACAAATTGAATTTATGAGGGGAGATCAACAAATCATTCTCCGACCCATGACTGATAGAGGTCCAAGAATTGCTTCAACTTAGAGAATGGAATCCATTTTGAGGCATGAGGATACAAAGTGAGCAACACAATGTTTTATCTCCACTAAGTTTGTTTCAGACTTAGGACAGCAACATCACATCGATATTCAAATACGGTTAGACAAGCACAAAGTAGTCTTTGGTGATATCCCTCCTAGTATACCTCCTGACCATGGATTTGAGCATGTGATAGAGTTGGAAGAGGGTGAGAAGCCAGTCATTATGACCATAGTTGGAAAACTCTCACTCGGAAACAACTCGCTAAGCTCCTAAAATTTTATTCAAGAAAAAATCAGCCATTATTTTGAAAAAACTCGGGAAAACTCGAGAACCTAAAAAAATTGCTAAAATTTAATTAAAATTAGATTTTTTTTGCTATTTCAATGACAAGATGCATTTAATGAGCTAATTAAAGAGAACACAAAAGAAGCAAGCAGAGTTTAGATATATATAAATGCATAGTGGGTACAAAATCGCATTCTCATGCAAAATGTTGATGGTGGGAAGCAAAATAGTAAGTAGTTTCTATCAAAAAAATAACATTTTTTGCTTTTACCTGTCATGACTAAGTCGTTTTGTAAAACTCACAGAGTCTTTTCCAAATACTTACAAATTAAATAGCGAGTTTTTTGGAAAAATTGAGGTTTTTTTTTCTACGAGTAAAACCGCCAAAAACTCGCCACCGAGAACTCGGCTGTTAGTGGCAAATCGTTGAGTATTCGGCAATTATGCCAACTATGATTACAACGCCCTATCGTCACCCTAGACACTACAAGGAGGGGATAGAGAGGACCATTCAAGAGTTACTTGACAATGGGCATATAAGGTCGAGTTCTAGTCCGCTTTCTTTATCTGTGGTTCTGGTTAAGAGAAAAGATGGAACTCTACAGATGTGCATTGACTATAGGGCATTGAATAAGAGGACCATCAAGATTAGGTATTCCATACCACATATTGATGAGTTGTTAGATGAATTGCATACGGCTGTCAACTTCTCTAAGATTGATCTCTATTCTAGGTACCATCAGAATAAGGTTTGTTTATAGGATGTACATAAGACTGCATTCAAATGCCACTATGGCCACTATGAGTTTTTGGTGATGTCTTTTGAACTCACCAACACTCTTGCCACACTCCAGTCATTCATAAATCATATATTTAATAGGTAGTTGCATAAGTTTGTTCTGGTGTTCTTTGATGACATTTTGGTTTTCAGTAGGACATGGGAGGAACACCTGCAACACTTGGATGAGGTTCTAGGGATCATGGAGCAACACTCACTGTTTGCTAAGAATCCAAATGCGAGTTTGGGTTAACAAAGATTTTGTACTTGGGACATGTAATTGGGGTTAATGGGGTGACGATTCATCAAGAAAAGATCCAGGCTATCCTAGATTGGTCACCCCCAAAGAACATGTCAAACTTGAGGGGGTTCTTGGGCTTGTGTTCTTACTACAGGAGGTTTGTGAAGGGATTTTCACAACCTGTAGCACCACTCATTGATCTTACGAAACTAGGGGCTTTCAAGTGGTCTGCAGACTTGGAGGTGGTATTTGGCAGAGTCAAGAAGGCGATGAGTACATGCAGGATAGTAGCACTACCTAATTTTACTAGACCATTCATCTTGGAGTTTTATGCTTTAGGTGATGGTATTGGTGTTGTACTTATGAAAGACAGACATCCTATTGCTTATGAGAGCGAGATTTTGAAAGATCATGAGAAGTTGTATTCCACCTATGATAAGGAGATGCTAGCTATCATGCATGCTCTACCTAAGTTCTAATAATATCTGGTGGATGGACATTTTGTAGTGAGGACTAATCATAACAGCTTGCACTTTTTCTTGGCACGGAAGGAAATAAATGAAAGGCAACAAAAAGTGGATCTGCAAGATCCAAGCTTACGATTCAATATTGAGTATATCAAGGGGAACAACGTGGTTGCAAATTCTTTGTCCAGAAGAACAGCTAGTACTTCTTGTTGGGCTATGTTAAAGATCTCAGCTGATTGGAAGTCTCGACTACTAGTTGAGTATTCCAAAAACACCTTCACTTGTGAGGTTATGGATGGACAAATTCAGGATGACAGGTACAAGGTAATAGATGACCTTGACATTCTTTACTACAAGAACAAGATTTTACTTGGTTTTTGAATCCAAATTGAAGGAGTAAATTGTGCATGTCATTCATGACAACCCTATAGCAGGCCATCCTAGCTATTTGAAGACCTACAAGCACATATGTGAGAGTTTCACCTAGAAGGGTCTCGAGGACGACGTCCTCCACCATGTTAGGAAGTGCTTACCCTATCAACAGATAAAGTCAGAACATGTACACCCTGCTGGTTTATAGCAGCTCCTACTAATTGCAAAGCACAAGTAGGAAAGTATATCGATGGATTTTATCATAGGGCTTCCAAAAGTACAAGGTAAAGATAGTATTTTTGTTGTGGTAGATAGATTAACAAAGTGCGCTCATTTCTTTGGAGTTGCAGCTGATTGGACAGCTTCTTAGGTAGCAACATTGTTCTTCAGGGACGTCTTGTGATTACATGGTCTACCCAAGACTATTCTCAATGACACGGATAACAAGTTCCTTAGCATGTTTCGGCTTGAACTTTTCAGACATTAAGGGACTCAGCTTACACCCAATACCAATTACCATCCACAGATGGATGGTTAGATGGAGAGTGAATAAGTGGATAGAGAGGTACCTCCGTACTTACATTTCTAGACAACGAGCATGGGTGAGATGGTTGTATTTGGATGAATATTGTTACAGTTCTACTTATGACATGACTATTGGTATTTCACCATTCAAAGCACTTTATGGGTATGAACCTTTCTCTTTTATGAATTCAGCCTTAATAGATAGTCAGGTACCATTGGCCAAAGATTGGTTACAGGAATAGCAAGACATTCTATCCACTCTCAAAGAAAATATGCAACGTGCTTAGAATCAGCAAAAGACTTCTGCTAATCGGTACCATTAAACAGAGAGATTTTTTAAGGTTGGAGATGTTATTGCTATGATTCAACATTACCAATAGAGTTCGCTACAAAAGATGTGCGAGAAACTCAAGCCTAGGTTCTATGGACCTTACAAGGTAACAAGGAAATTGGGAAAATTGCATATGAGTTGGAGCTACCATTAGAAAGTCGTATTCATATCTTTCATGTCTCTTCTCTAAAAAGGGCCTTGGGGCAGCATGCTACCACATCGCTATGATTATCACCACTTGATGAAGAAAGTAAATTGGAACTTGTAATCTTCCCAAGTACAGAGGACTGAATAACTGGCGGAGATGAAGCTCAAATAACTTGTACACGTGTGAAAAGATCAGCCACACAATGCAATGGGTGGGGTCTGTATAGTGGAGAAAAGGGAAGAAAGTACAACGTTTCTGTCCAAGAAGTCCATATGGTGCTGGAGCAAGGCGCAAGAGAGGTTGTACAGTATCCATAGGAGGGTCATATGGTGAAGAAGTAGGAACCGTATGATCGGTGTGTCAAGGTGACTCCTGTACAGTAGAGATCAAAAGGTCGTACGGGAGAGATCAAAGGCCGTACGATGAAGGTATGTTTCAGGCCGTTCGATGGAATTAGCAAGCCGTACGGTGCAATGAAGGGTAGTATGGAATGTTGGAGGAGGAAAATCATCAATGACTATTTGTGTCGGAAGTGATACAACCAAAACTATGATGATAATCTTGCTCATAGAAAATAACAACAAATTTAGATGAACTCTAGACAATAATAGAGACTTGAATACAAATAATCCTTTGATTAATATTAGCCAAAGATGATGCTCAGATTTGCCAGATCCGAGCGAAGTAGTACAGGCGACGGAATACGGTGAGGGTTGAATCCCACCAAAACTGCACAAGCCAAATAGGGAAGATCTTTCACTTCTGAAATGGCGAACAACAAAGAATCCCAACTGGAATTCGCAATACTAGAAATAACCCAAAAATGCATGCCTAAAGACTACCTACAAGCCGTGTTTAAATACCCATCGGGAAAACTTTCAGAGGGTGTACAAAGATAGTCGACGGTGACACAAACTACGGAAACAAAATGAAAATACGTCTGAGATATATTAAATCAATCAGCCCATTAACAATAGTTTTTAAAAAAATGATTTATTTTATAATAGGAATATTACAGTCCTCCCATCCCAAATTTTGCTTGTCTTCAAGCAAATGCAATGTCAGGTGCTGGAGAATGTGCTCACCCTCCCATGTCGCATCGTCCAATGGCAAGTGTTTACAACGCACCAAATATTCCTTCACCGCACAGTTCCGCAAAGTCTTCTCACATACTTCAATGATCTTGGTTGGTTCTAATATGAGCTTTCCTTCTTCATTGAGTGGTGGAAGGTCTGTGACTACCGTGACATTCTGCCTTACGGCCTTCTTTAGGCATGAAACATGAAAGACGTTATGAATACGGCTTCCCTCCGGAAGTTTGTACTCGTAAGTGACTTCACCAATGCAACAGACTATGCGATAGGGGCCATAAAATTGTGCCTTTAATTTCTCTTTTCCCTTTTCCTTCAATGAGGATTGTCAATATGGCTGGAGCTTGAGATAAACCAAGTCCCCAACTTCGAAACTCCTCTCTATTCAGTGTCTATCGGCGTACATCTTTGGTTGATTTTGTGCCCGTTGTAAGTTTTCCATCGGGTATCGTAGGATGTCCTATCCCTCCTGAAGCCAGTCCCTCACCCTTGGTGCGTGATTGTCTTCCAACATTATGTCAATGAAGGAGAGGGGTTTGTACCCATACAGAGCTTTGAATGGTGCCATCCCGATGGACATGTGATACGTGGTATTGTAACAATATTCTCCTAGATGTATCCACTTGACCCACGCCCATTGTTGTGCCAAAACATAGTTTTGAAGGTAACATTCAAGCCACTTGTTCACAATCTCCATTTGTCTGTCTGTTTGAGGATGGTAACTAGTACTTGGTGACAATTCTATCCCTACCAATCGAAACAATTATGTCCAAAAGATACTAATGAATCGCCCATCCCGATCACTGACAATGTTTCAAGGTAACCCATGCAGACGAAAGATTTTTCTAAAAAATAGATCGACAACTTGTGCGGCTTGAAAATCTGAGGGGATGGCGAAGAAATGTGCATACTTTGTCAATCTGTCAACCACTAGGAAAATACAATCCATTCTATTCACCTTGGGAAGCCCTGTTATGAAATCCATCGAGATACTTTCTCACTTATGTTCTGGAATTGGCAAAGGTTGCAGTAACTCGATAGGAAGAGTATGTTCGGATTTGTTCTATTGGCAGACCGCACACTCTACCAAGGGTGAGTCGTCTACTTCCTTCAAGATTTTCTACTTCAATTTGTATTCTGGCACTAAAAATATCCGATTCTTATGGTAGATGATGTCATCCACCACTGTGTACTGATCATCCTAGGTGTTGTCATCCATTAGCTCGTAGGAAAATGTGTTTTTGGAATATTCTACCAACAAATGTGCCTTCTAGTCAGCTGAAATCTAGTTTAGTGAGCAAATGTCGAGTTTCCTGGACAAGGCATCTGCAACCACATTGTTCTTTCCTTTCACATACTCAATGTCAAAATAGAAAGCTTGAACCTTGCTTACCCATTTTTGTTGCCTCTCATTCAAGTCTCTTTGCTCCAGAAAATATCTCAAACTGTTGTGATCCATACAAACGACAAACTTGGCACCCACTAGATACTGCTAAAACTTGGTTAGTGCATGTACGATGGCCAACATCTCTTTGTCGTAGATGGAATATGGGCGTTCCGTTTGTGTAAGCTTCTTGCTCTCATAAGCTATGGGGTGTCTATCCTACATTAGTACCACGCCAATGCCTTCTCCGGATGCGTCGCACTCCAAAATGAATGGTCGAGTGAAATCAGGTAATGCAAGTATGGGACAAGTGCTCATTGCCCCTTTCAATTTATCAAAAGTGAGTTGTGCCTTTTCGTTCCACTGGAAAGACCCCTTCTTTGTAAGATCTGTTAAGGGTGCACTGAGCTGAGAGAATCTTTTAACGAACCCTGTAATAACTGCACAGTCCGAAAAATCCTCGCAATTCCGAGAGTGATTTTGGAGGAGGCCAATCAAGGATAGCCCGAATCTTCTCCTGATGAACTTGAACTCCATATTTGCTAACAACATGACCCAAGTACAATATTTCTGTCATATTGAATTCACACTTGGATTGCTCGACAAACAAAGACTATTCCTCCATGATCCTTAGGACTTCCTCTAGATGCTTTAGGTGCTCCTCCCACGTCCTACTATAAATAAGATAGTCAAAAAATACCAATAAGTACTTATGCAATTGTTTGTAGATGTGATTCATGCCTGATTGGAATGTAGCAAGTGCATTTGTCAATCCGAAAGACATGACTAGAAATTCATAATGCCCGTAGTGACGATGGAAGGCCATCTTTTCTACGTCTTCCTCCCTCGTGCGGATTTGCTGGTATCCAGAATGTAGATCTATTTTTGAAATATAGACTATGCCATGTAATTCATCCAACAATTCATCTATCCTTGGAATGGGATATCAATTCTTTATTGGTTTTTTGTTCAACGCACAGTAGTCCACACACATGCGCATCGCCTCATCCTTCTTCTTGACTAATACTACTAATGATGCAAAGGGGCTAGAATTGGGACAGATCCATCCTTTCTCTAGCAGTTCCTAAATAGTAATTTCAATCTCATCCTTGAATTTCTTGGGATGACAGTAGAGTGTGGTTATGACCGGCTTGGCTCCAACTTCCAACTCGATAGTATGTTCAAACCCTTGATGAGGCGATTTGCCAGGAGGAATGTCAATGAAAACTTTACCATGTTTACTCAATATTCTAGAGATCATCATCCTGGGGAGGTGTCTGCTGCCCTTTTATAGGTTCTACCAAGACAAAACAATGTGCAACCCATGCAATGTCATCATGTTGAAAAATTGCCTCCATCCGATGTGTAGAAACTTCCTTCGGACCTTCATTTGTCATTCCACAAAGAATAACCTTCTTTCCATCAACAACAAAAGTGAAGTCCATTTGTTTGAAACTCTATATATTCATCAAGTGTCTCCGTCCATTGTATGCTTAGAATAACCTCCATATCATCAAGGTCTACTATAAAAAAAATTCTTGGTCACCGTGTGATTTGTCATTGTGATACTTAGCTGAGGAATAAGGTGTGTGCAGTGCAGGAGAGTCCCTCCGGCAACCTTGACTTAAAATCCTGCGTGTGTCTCCAAAGGTAGACCTCTTCGCTTCACCAGAGATGAATTTATGCAATTTAGAGTAGCTTTGCTATCCAGCATCACTGTAACCCTTTGTCCTTGAAGGATACCCCGTACACGAAAAATTGTGCACCTCAGGCTACCAGCTAGGGCAATAGTTCCTCCGCACTATACTAAAGCTGCAATTCTTTCCATACGGTTCAAACTAACGATGTCGGTGTCATCGTGATGTTGGTTGTCTTCGGTGAGCGTTTCTTCCTATTCATCCTCATCATCGGACATGACCTCAATGTAGTGTATTTTTCCTTTTCCAATGCATTTGTGGCCATTTTCCCATAGTCCCTTGCAGTTGAAACATAATTTCTTCCTTCCGAGTTCTTCTTTGGTAGCTTTGTCCAATGACGACTTCCTTGGCGGAGGTTTATTATCTTTGTCCCTCGGAAATGACAGTGGTTTGGGGTGTGAGTAACTTCAAGAGGATGACGTTGATGATGATGCCATGCTCCATGCCTTGTTAATAGACTCCGACGGGGTGGTAGGATTGAACCCTTTTACCCAACCTTTTAGTAGTTCTGTCAGTTGAAAGATCCCTGATGCATCTCTTTTGTTGATCTGTTGTAATCTTATATTTTTAAATCTATTTTCTTATTTATTTATGTTTTCTTGCAGAACTAGACAGAAGTGCAGAAAGGTTTGTTTGCTTTTGATGGTTTTATAACATAGAAAGGAATAGAGAATAGCAACCATGAAACAAGACTGAAATAAATAAGGTATTTAGTAAAAATCAGAATTATTGCAAACCATACCAGGTAGATTTGTCTGAATTATAGAGCCAAGCAATAAATCCAATGTATTTCCCAAAGCTCACATACAAATTTGATGTCAAATTGGAAGGTGAAGATTGTTCTAGAATCCAGCATACATTTGAAGGTGAATACAAACAAATACTCTATACACCACATGGTGTATCTGCTGCAAATGGCGTCCCACAAGCTGCAATGAACCATATCCCAACTGGAAAGATGATATGCCACGCTGAAACCCCAATGAGAATTGATGCCTTTGTCCTTAATCACCACGCACAATGCCAAAGAGATTCAGTGCCAAAGATTGCTAAGGGTTATGTCCCAGCCAATCACTAACTTGGGGTTTGCATCCTAGAGTAGAAATCGCCCATTCAGAGAAAATTCATAAACAAGTTGTCAAATATGCAAAAGACGCTCTTAGAATGAAGCTTCTATCTCCTTATAACCCCTCTCAATTGCAAATCAAACCCTAAGTGTCTCCAAGTGGCGTTGGGTAGTGAAAGTGTTATAATTTCTTATTTTAAAGTGGTCATGTTACTAGAAAATGACCTTTTTCCTCATAAACAGAAATCTGTTCACTGAATTGCCCTAAGACCAAAGAGAAAGATTTAGAGAATTTCAAGACCTTTCCAACAAGCTATCACACCAATAGGATGCACATCCAGATGAGGCCAAAAACCCCTTATTACTCCAAAATGGTGTTGTCGATAAATATTGTGTAGCCGACAGGGTGTATGTTGTCGATAAATGCCCCTTCAGGAAGGTTCTTCGGAAAGTATTTATACACCCTCCCGGTAATCATTGTAATTGTCAGAAGCATAATGTAATATCTTTGGCATATGCGAATAATACAAGGAGTTTTGTTGTTCTTATCTATTGCCTATATGCATTAATTTCTTTACCCCAATGCGGTAAACATTTGGCATCATTGTCAAGGACCGAACCTGGGTCACCCGCATGACAAGCGGGAATACTCACCACTATACTACAAAGCAAGTGCACAAAGCACACTTGAAGGACACTACTGGTACCTTAGCAAGAAATTGTGCGGAACAGAACATCGTACGATAGATATTACAAACTGAAGTACCAGTCAAGATAAACGATCTGCTGCTCACAATGCCTCAACTTTGATCGGCACTCACAAACATCGCTCCAACTACTAAACTACCAGGAGAACATGGAAGGGAGCAGAAAAGTGGAGCAAGTACAGTGGACAGAAGAGAAAAGGAAAGTGGCGCAAGTGCAGAGGATCTAATGCTGCTAGCCCTCTCATCCGGACGGTATCTGGTAGTCATCGAGATGGGAATTCTAGGAACTGTTCTGACAGACACAATTGTGGATGGAGGGTCTGGTGTGAATGTGTTACCAGAGGACACTTGGAAGAAGTTGGGACAGCCGACGTTGTGGCCACCTACATTCCAGTTGCTAACAGCAGACCAACACGGCATTAAACCTCTCGGCGTCCTGATGGCACAACCAGTGACGATTGGAACACAGCTGTTCCTGCTCGACTTTGTCGTCATCCTGTTGAAGAGAGGGTACAATGCTATTATGGGCCATGGATGGCTCGTGCAAGCGAAGGTCAAGCATGATTAGAAGAAGAAATACACTATCAATGGAAAGTAGGGGACGACGATTCATTATTGATTTACACACACAAAAGGTAGGTGGGGAGGCAGCGTATGGAACCAGATCAGGAGGGAGTCCTGCGATTGGAAGGAGACAACAATTTGGATTTAGTGAACGGTCTCTACCATTGGCAGATGGAGGGCTATGAACTATTTCAGAGTTGCAAAGTACTGACAATAGAGGAAGGGCACAACGCTGATGGATTTCTAAGAGAATTCACAGAGATAAAAGAAGAGGATGCACCGCTCAATGAAACACCCGCCCATGCATTCACTAAAGGGGAGCCCATCAAATACAATGAAGCCACACTGCAAACAATGAATTTGGGAGATGAGGCCGAACCAAGGAACATTCTAGTAGGAGACAATTGGGATCCAGTATTAAAGGCAGTATAGCAACACTTGGCTCAGTGGACCCAGAGTTGGAAGCAGAAAAAGTGGCACGGTTGGCTATCTAGGTTAGCTTGACTAGGGAGACAATATTGTGTTAGCAGAGGCTACAGATGCAACGTGGGTTGGAGACCAGTTTAGTGCAGGCACAGAACAAATGTGAAAGTGATGAGGCAAATCTATCTTGTTGTAGTTAGTCAG
Organism: Cupressus sempervirens; assembly: GCA_028749045.1. Taxonomy (NCBI): domain Eukaryota; kingdom Viridiplantae; phylum Streptophyta; class Pinopsida; order Cupressales; family Cupressaceae; genus Cupressus; species Cupressus sempervirens. The sequence continues at coordinate 558,165,474 of CM053787.1, read as the reverse complement.
TTAATGTATTTCATTTGTTAATTTGTCTCAGATATTTTGTAGTTGTTTTGAGTTTTGTTATGTTGCTTTCGTGAGACGACTTTTTTTTTGGGGGGGGGATGATGTTGTCGGTAAACATTGTGTAGCCGACAGGGTGTATGTCGTCGATAAATGCCCCTTCGAGAAGGTTCTTGTTATGTAGCCGACATGTTGTATGTAGCCGACAAACCCCTTCGAGAAAGTTCTTCAAAAAGTATTTATACACCCTCCGAGTAATCATTGTAATCATCAAAAGCATAATGTAATATCTTTGGCATATGCGAATAATACAAGGAGTTCTGTTGTTCTTATCTATTGCCTGTATGCATTAATTTCTTTACCCCAGTTCAGTAAACAAATGGCTAATAACTTAGCCTTATTTAATTATTAAACGCTAACTTAGAAAATATTATCAATATATCCCAAATAGCCACGAAATGCCCAACTGACATCACAAACCATAAAATCATCCTGTCATCTATCTGTGAACAAAGTCGGAAATCAAGGATCCACTGGCAGTCTCATCCCTAAAATCTAGGGATGCTCCTAAAATTTAGGAAACAAGCCCTATCCCTCTTAAACTGAACCCAAAGAGTTATCTCATGGAGACCCAACCCTGGGCCAGATCATACCTACTAAAATGTAGGAACTACCTCCTAAAAACAAGGAACGTCTCCCAACTGATCAATAACTACCAAAACATCAAGTCCCCAACACTGAATAACCATACTGGGTCTATATCCAACCCTGTTAGCCTACAAGACCCCATAATAAGCTAACTCACATGTCTCTACTAGACTAAGCTAAAAGAAGGGACATGACATCAGTTCATCCATGAAGAGCACTATCTGTCTTCTTTCAGAAATGTCTATGACCAAAACAGACAGTTTTTGAAATTCCGCAATGTACTGGTCGACCGATCCAGTTTGCCTCAGCTGTGCGAAATCTTTGAAATTGAGTTTCGGATCTTTACCATCAAATCGATCTATCAATCTTTCGGTGAATTCCACTTAAGTATTTATTTGATCAAGTCCCAATGTGATGGTGTCGTGATGCCACCATTCATGCGCAACTCCCTCCAAGTGTAGTGCCACAAATTTGATTGCTTCTTCTAGCATGGGATTAAGCTAGAACTATCGGCCTTCATTACCCACGCTTGCGCAAATATAGATCCGGATTCGTCAAATGGAGACATTTACTTTACTCAACTTTATTCTAATATCATCGTTAAAATATCCTCGGTTTCCACCTCCCAAACATCTCATTCTCAGATCCGCGTAATCTTTGTAGGATATATCTTTCTGAAAATTCGCATTCCAGTCTTCTCTTAGTTTGTCTTGCATCTCTTCAAAGGTTGGTTATTTCCCTTCGTGTGGTGCCTTCGTCCGTGGGGGAAAAGATGGCATGAAAGGTCAAGAGCATGTTGGATGAGGGTTTGATTTACCTGACACTGAGTTCGCACTGTGACCATTTTGTTCTCCGCATATTTTATTGTCTGGCAACTTCTTGATAGTCTCTTCCACAAGTCGCTAAGCATTAGTGATCTATGCCTAATTCCTGACAAATTCTCTTAGTAGTGCCATGAGTTTGGCAGATGTCGATTTCGGTTCGGCAACCATTCTATCAATGGAATGTGTCCTCTTCCGGCTATAAACTCTCATTCACTGTCCACATCCCCAGGTTGGCAAGATCGAAGCGCTCTAATACCACTAAATGTTCCCAAGTACAGAGGACTAGATAACTGGCAGAGACGAAGCTCCGATAACATGTACATGTGTGAAAAGATCAGTCGTACAATGCAATGGGGGGTTTGTATGGTGGAGAAAAGAGGAGAAAGTACAGAGTTGCTGTCCAAGAAGTCCATATGGTACTGAAGCAAGGCACAGGAGAGGCCATACGGTATCCACAAGAGGGCCGTACAGTGAAGAAGCAGGAGCCGTACGGTGGGTGTGTCAAGGTGACTCTCGTACGGTAGAGATCAAAAGGTCGTATAGTGAAGGTATGTTTCAAGCCGTACAGTGGAATTAGCAGGCCGTACGGTACAATGAAGGGCAGTACAGAATGTTGGAGGAGGAAAATCATCAATGAGTATTTGTGTCAGAAGTGATACAACCACAACTATGACACCGATCTCGCTCATATTAAAATAACAACAAATTTAGATGAACTCCAGCCAATAATAGAGACTTGAATACAAATAATCCTTTGATTAATATTTGCCAAAGATGATACTCCGATTTGCCAAATCTAAGCAAAGTAGTACAGACAATGAAATAGGGTGAGGGTTGAATCTCATTGAAACCGCACAAGCCAAACAGGGAAGATCTTTCACTTCCAAAATGGCGAACAACAGAGAATCGCAACTAGAATTCGCAGTGCCAAAAATAACCCAAAAATGCATGCCTAAAGACTACCTACAAGCCATGCTTACATACCCATTGGGAAAACTTTCCGAAGGTGTACAAAGATAGCCGATAGCAACACAAACTACAAAAACAAAATTAAAATGGGTCCGAAATATATTAAATCAATCAGTCCATTAACAATAGTTTTTAAAAAAATTATTTATTTTATAACGGGAACATTACAGAACTAGTACCAACAAAAGTTTTGGACACCAAAGAAAGGCAACTAAGAAGCAAAATCATTAGAGAGTATTTGATTAGATGGGCCAATTTACCAATTGAAGATGCTACTTCAAAAGGTGATGAGATTCTTCAGCACCCAGCTCTTTGACTACTTGAGGACAAGCAATCGTGGTAAGGGAGGACTGTCATGTCCCCTCCCACCAACTAAATATCCTACACCAGCACTTAACCTATCCCACACCCCAATAGGCCTAGGTCAATTATTAAGGGGTCACTTGAGCGTGGAAGTGACATAAGCTTACTACATTTAAAAACATCCATCTCACCTGTTCTTGCTTCCACTTTGTGTCTTTGTTGAGGTCTCTGCTTACGTGGCTTATGTTGATTGTCTTCCTCCAATTTGGTAGCCAGCTCACCAACTCCCTCTGACTGCTTTGAGTAATGCTTGCATGAGAGTAAGCGGTAATGTTTCTTTGCAACTGCGGGTGGTATCGTGGGTGAGTTTATGGAGATGTTCGGGAGAGAGGAGGCTATGTGAAACTACTAGAATTTTCTTCTGCAAGATAAACTAGTTTTGTTTCTTGGAAGGACGAAATCCCTTCTCATATCTGGAATAGGATATGCCCCTATTCTTTCCTTCCCCGTACTGCAGGCCCATATCCATTGTGTAATACTCGACAATATTTTTCTGCAGGTTAGCAACTGTGTGAGGATAAATTGTAGTTAATATAGCACCCATTGTTAGGGGAACCATGCAAACATCACAGGAGATATCTGGCTATGGTGGTCATTTCAGCAATGAAATAAGGGAGTGTGTGTGCATGATTATTGATCACAGTGGAGGAAATTTCTCAATCGCATGCTACAGAAGAATGCGTATTTGTTAACTACAACAGTAGACTACACCTCACTCACATGCTACAAGACAGACTTGGGATCACATACGACCTGCGGAATTATCAAGAAGACATCTATCTAGCTATGCACTCGCCCGAGTATAGGACAACTTCTCCAGATCTCCATCGGAGCTGTGCCATGAGACTGGTTAAACTTTATTAATTCAAACAGTAGTTGTGTTTGTTGCAATTCAAACTTACTTCCAGTGATAAAGCTGCCATGTCTGCAATTTTTGGAGTGGTAGAAAACGACTCAAATTCTATAAGAGTTTTGACACGTAGTATTTGTCAGTGCTCTATTACTAGTTATCGCTTTTGAGCATTTTGCATGAATGCATTTGATTGAATCTAAATAATATTAGTACTTCCTTCCTTATGGTTTGCTGTGTTAAATTGAGCTATGTTGCAAACTTTAATTTTTACAAATCAAGAGACATACAGAATTATATAAAATTTAGATAAAGGTCATCACAGGGGATGGAGGTATGTGTTGTCAAAATGGATAATTTTAAGGTTATTTTTAGGGAATGGCTATTAAAAGAAGAAAAAAGCTAAAATACAAGGAAATTTCAAATACTTATATTATAATACTGATCAAGCATTCATCATATACATAATAGAACCTTCAAAAGCATTGGTAGTTGAATAGGAATTATAATTTGTGTGGGTGTGTGTGTGCAGGCATGTGTGCATGTGTTGATAAAGACATGCTTTATATGTGTGTGTATTCATGTAAGGGAATTATAATTGAAGGTTTCTTGAATTGCTAAAGACCACATGTTATGTTGTCGAACCCATAAACTGATGCAGGAGCATCTTGCATCCAAAATAAAGGGGAGACATGTTGAATGTAAAATTTAAAAAAAAAAAAAAAAAAAAAATTGGAGGAGAGAGAAAGTGACGAAAATTAGAGGAGAAATAATAATAAAAAAAAAAAAAAAGGAAAAATGGAGAAAAGAGGAATTTCTATTTTCAAGGTGCATGGGTGGCATAAATAAAAAATAATAAAAATAGTTGTCATTCCATTAATCGAGGTGTGTAGGTGGCAAGTTCCTTAAATCATGCATTTAATATTTGTTGGGTGCTTAGTTGTATTTGGGTGGGAATTTAATATTTATTTAAAGGTAGTTGTATTTACCTTTTATCCCACATTGCTTGTGTTTGTAATGTCTTGGGTTAGAAGTGCCTATTTAAGCAAGGCTTATAATTGTTTGTAATCAAGTTCAAGAAGTTCTTGAATTGTAAGCTCTTCAAATGTAATCTCTTCTAGTGGATTTCAAGTATTAATGGATGCTTTATGAAGCATTTTTTTTTTTGTCATATCTCTATCTCCATCTTGTTGCATTTTTGGTTGTGAGTTGGTAAGGGTGGTGTGGCCCGTCATCATAAACAAAGAGGTAATGTTAAATAAAACAATAACTGTTTATGTTGCAGCTTGATCTTGGTTAGGATACTAATAGATGGGATTGTTCCATGAATTTTGTGTGTAGGAGTGATTAATATCTGTTTTCATTGTCAAAGTGACATCTCCTACCGACTATGGCTTAACATATATTCAATTGTATAATGGCTATAACATGCCAAGCTATCAGTGGCAGTCCTTATCTAATGAAAAAAATGGCAAATGCACAAATAAGATAATCATTGATAGTGTCTTTGACTGTGAACATATAGAGATCTGCAATAGGCAATATGTACCTTATAGATTTTGAGGTCATGTTTAATCACTGATCTATTTACTTGGGTAGGCTTATAGTTTGGTGGTGGTTTGCAGGCAGTGACACAAATAGGTTGAGTGACAACAAAACCAAGCCTAAATGAAGACCATTAAAACCAAATAGATCTTCATGGTGCACGTCATTTTCATAATTTTAAAGTTTTATACATATTACATTGGCATGTCATAAACGAAGCAGACATTGAAAGGTTGTAAGCTTGAGGAAAAGAAAAAAAATAAAAAATCCTATGTATGTTGGGGGCAGCTAGTTGTCCCTAGGATAAATGGGGAATGTTTGGACATCGCCTGGCTATCAAAGTCAACCATCGCCTAAGAAACATTAGTCTGTACGAGGGATGTTTCCAATTTTTTGCAAAATTGGGGATGGACCACAAACACTTCCTACATGTCTTTGCATCCCCAAAACATTCCTTATGTGGGACAAGGACATATTTAGCAGGGAAGGTTTCCCAAGGAGCATAGATTTGAAACACTCATGATAGTTAACAACAATATGCCAACATTTGCAAATACCAAACAAAAAGAAATTTGTGAAGATGGTTGCAATGCTGATAAAAGTTGGGATATAAGGAATTGTATAAAGATGGACCGTTTCTCATTCATATGTCGCAAGTTGCCCCTGCAGTTGGTTTCTAAATTGAGGGAGTAATTATGGTGTAAGACCTAAGTATCTTCAATATAAAAATCAACAGTTACAATATAGGTGTGCCGGGAGAAACATATCAGAATTTTTCAAATTTGCTTAAGAATCACCTCAGATAGAAGAGTGAAGAATTATCAATTCCAGGTGAGGGTCAAACTGCTGAAAATAATAATGTCATCAAAGAAGATGTAATAACCCTCACTGGTTCAAGATTAATGAACTCCCAATTCTTTACAACTCAGACATTTGGCATTTTGTCGAATGCTTGACAAGCAAACTTATTTCCACTGAATGATTCTGAACAAGTCCTCTGACAGTGCTAATAGATTGCAATTCATATATCTTCTTTTTTACTTGATAAAAGACTTTGAATTTCTTTAGTTTTTTAGGAAATATAGATATATATAAATTGTAAGGAACAAATATGGATAAATCTGAAACAAATTCTGATGTTTCTGAAGTATTCAATTCTCAATAATCACAAGCAATTTTATTATGCAACAATAATTGATCAGCCTTACAATTTAATACTTCAGAATTATATTTACTTGGCCAAAATAAACAAATACAAAGGAACCTGATTTGTCACTTCTTCCCAGTCCCTTCCCAAGAACCAAATCACAGCCCAAGAGGAATGTTTTGTGTTGCAAATATAGCCATGATTGGGTGCCAAAGATAGGCATTGAAATACAGAGATCAAACGCAGGTGAGAGAAGTGATACAACAGTAGATCACACTCCAGTTCAAGGTGCCAAAATGAACAACAATGCAGCCCCAATATCCCATACTTCCAATACAGCAAATAGGCACTCGATTGAAGTTGCAATTGCTAGCAGATTTAGGCTGTAATGAAGCCCAGATTTGCAATAATTCCCAGTGACTTTTATCAGTAATCCCAGATAAGGAAATGCTGCTTGGGGAAGCACCCAGGTTTGGCGTCTAAGTGCAGAAAACTCTTATGCTGAACAGTAATAATACATGCCAAATTCCCTTCACAATCTAACGCCAACTTGCAGAGGTAATACACAATACTTTCAGCTAAACCAATGACCAGATTCGTGAATTCTAAATCAGAATTCCAAATTAACAGAAATCAGAGATAAGAATTACCAATCTCTCTAGAATATTTTTGCCCTCTCAGCCACAGCTGATACAGTAAGAGAAGACACTTAATGTTTCTTCAACAAACAATTGCTCCTCAGCTACAGTGGATACAGAAAGAGTAGAAAATAATAAAGCTCAGAAGTGAATCTACAATACTTCAGCTATAGATCCATTGGAACAACTCAGAATTCAGACCCTTATACTTCAGCAAGGGCATCAAAATTCAGGACCTCAGAAAAAACCACAAAGGCAACAAAAGCAAATAAATATCCAAGCATGCTTTTTCCAATAAAATGAGCTCATATATATAATACTTTGTTGATAAAAGTTTCTAAAAGAACCCAACTTCAGAAACTGGGAAAGTTTCCCAAATGAACTCAGCTCTTCAAATTTTCCAACCCAACATCACTTAAAATATTTAATACTTGGCTTAGGCATATAATAAATGGCCCCTTTCAATGATGACTCAACCCTCAACTTAAGTGAAATTATAAAGTTTAATTATAATTATATAATAATCCATTTAATGATTTAATAATAATTTGGCCACTAAAAAGGCAAGAGCCCACAACACAATGGTAAATTGTGAGCCTCTTATCGAAGAGGTCTTGGGTTCGAATCTACCCATGCTTAATAAAATAATAATTAATAATAATACATAATAATTAATCTTGGCTTCGGCCTCTTATCAATAAATAATAATAATAATAATAATTTGGCCACTAAAAATATAATAACTCCCAAAATACTCATCATTTAAATATGTCGTCTGAAATAGGAGTCACACCTATTATTTCTCCATGTGACCAAATGCACTTTCCAAAAATACAAAAGGTCCATCTCAATCAACACCCAACTTACCACAAATAGTAAGTACATAAGTCTAAGCCCAAATGAAGTCCAATCTGAGCCAAATGAAGACCAACCTATAGTTTACTGAATTGTGGAGAAGATAAGACCCTCCCAAGCCAAGCCTCTACCTCAGAAGTTCCTCTATCCACAAATATTGGCCTATGAGGATCACGATAATAAGCTAATCTCTCAAGCTTCGATGCTAGCGAAAATGGGGACATTACAGAAAATCATAAAAGCATCAAATGCAAAGGCTAGCCAGTGGAAGATGCTAAAGAGATTGGGCATTTATACAGCACATGGTGAAGAAAGAGAACTGCCTCAAAGCAAGTACTTCATAAAAGAAGAAACTTTGCCCTTTGGAATTAAAGAATACTTTGGGTACAATAGTTGTAGAGGTTATTAAAGGGAATAGTACAATAATAAAAAATAGGGAAAATGAAGATGATAGGTATAAAAGTTAAACTGAGTGTTATTAAAAGATGGATCATAACACTAACGGATGTATCGAAACCCATAACACATTCCACATAGGAAGATATTGTATAAAATCTAGATAATCTTACAAACTAATGCATCAATGATACCTCAGAAATATGGTGCAGCGACAAAACCTCGCTGATATGGAGAACCAAAGCTAACACAACGAATGTGTGACATTGGAACCAATCACAAACATAAGATGTTCACAACCTTACAAATAGACCAATTAGCAAAGAAAATGAACTCTTGGTGGGAACCTAAGCTTAGCCTTAATGCCTTTTTCAGAATAAATAAATAGAAGAGTGAAGAAAAGTCACTTGTTAGTGGATTTTAACATGATACCAAATGCAGCTCTTCATGAAAAGAAAGTGTGTCAAGTAAGCTATAGCAATAATTGGCAACATTGCTGACCACAAGATACCAAAACTAGTGGAGTGCATGTCAGGTCAACCTTTTTCGTGATTAAAGGTGAGAGTTTTAAAAGGTAGAATGCACAGCGATTCGATTTCCCCTCCCTAAACAAAATTTTTCATTGGAAACATTTAGAGAAATTATGAAGCTAATTTCTTAGAAGAACAAGATCGGAAAAAAAAATTGAGGGGACATTCACAAACTACTGTTGGCAGCATAGCTTCAAAACTCAGCAATTGGGAAAACATGGCGGACCCAAATTTTGGCTTGAATTGGTAACCCGCCAGGAACTTGGAAAAACTCAGCAAATTATAGAACAAAAGAGAAAATAAATAAATAAATAAAAATAAATATTTAAATTCATTAGTTTAGCAAACTTTGGAAGTATTTGCCAAATTCAGAAAGGTGAGTAAATGGACAAATTACTAAGCAAACCAAACACTCACAAGTTAGGCAAGAACTTAGAGATTTGTAAAAACATGGATAGCAGGATGGAAGATAAACTTTGGGGAAAGTTGAAATATCTTAACGAAAGATTTCCACATAAAATTTATGAATAAGAAATATAGCCTTCCTTTTTTGGACATGTTCACATCAAAGAAAGTGGACGAATCTCTCACAATGAAATGTAAACAAAGAAAAAACGTATAAAATTGTACCTCAATGTTGGCTCATATTGCCTCCCCTCCGAAAAAATGTTTGTATTGGACACCTTGGCAACTAGAGCAGATAAGGACCACTTAGATAACCAATTGGGATGCCTCAGAAAGGTCTGCACAAAAACAAAGTGGAGGAGGTACAAAATCAAGAAAAGATTAAAAGTGTTAACAGATGGAATGCCAGATTATCAAAGAACTAACTCACTGAAAACAAAGGGATAAGGAAAGACACAAGTGATCAAGCTTCCATATATATGATGTCAAATGCAATTAGGCTAGAACTGTAGAGAGGGGCCTCAAAGTTGTTTTTACTACTTTTGAGATTCTTAGGGACACATTGGACAGAAGACCCTGCAAGATGCAATGCTCTATTGTATATAGATATACTTGACAGAAAGTACTGCAGAATTTATTTTAACCATGGCAATGGTGCTTGAATTAACTTTGGATTGCAATGTTATTGCAGCAGGTAGTGGACAATGCATTAGTAAGTATTTGAACTTACAACCTATTAGAAACCAGAAAGAATAGAAACAAGGCACATGACACAGAACTTAACCTGGAAAATTTGAAGTACGGGAACAAACAGACTTTGGCAAATCCACAGCACTCTCTTTGCATTAGAAAGAGCTCCCTGGAGCAGCTATTCCTCAATTATCTCATGCAACTAATCTTCCTAATTTTTATTTAGAAAGATTACAAGGAGCACATAGTAGATGTAACCATTACCCATATGTCCATTAGCTCAATTTTTTATCATGCCTTGTAATTAAGCATGTCCTACCATACAAAATTTGGGAGCATCCTTTTGAGCTTTAGATGAATCCCAAATGACTCAAAATTGCAAGAACCAACACTTCCATCAAGGCATAAAATGTCAGATAACTATTAGAACCACTATGGTGCATTCAGAAACTCGAAGACACAAACAAAACCAAAATTGACAACATAGTGGTACACTATTGTATCAAGAAGTATTACCACTATGCAAAACATACTTTGTCTACATGTCTGATTGTTATAAGACATGGATTCCAGTGGAATTTGAAGTTTTATGTATATCCTTACCAAACATACCTCCTCTTTTCCTGGGTCCCTCCTGGTACCACAAAACTTGGGTTTACAAAATGTGGAAGAACTACACCAGCTACCTCTTGACATTTCTGTATAGTTTTTTAGTGTTTGGCCTTGAACATAGGACTTCATGCAAAAAAAACTTTCCTTTTCCCTAATTATCGAAAAAGAATTTCAAAAGCTTTCTTGTTCATCCCAAAACAATGTAGCCAAGATAAAAGGCATTGATGCAAAACATTTAGAATTTACATCTCTCCAAGGAATTCTGCTGAAATTTTGTGCACGAGCTCCCATGCTCAAATAGAAGGGTGGTAACTTCTGTGGGACAGTAAATTGATTCACCTCTTATAGAGTGGATCTATCATCTTTGCCTTGCTATAATTAAAATGGTTTTGAGGTCTCCTCATTGTATAACAGACAATACCTTTCCTCTTCTCCACATATTAATAGTGATGCCCAATGTAGTAACAGCTATGTTTGCAACTTCCTCCAAAAGAAAAAGTGATAGAAAGTTATTTCTACAATGAGTTGTTCAATCTACAATTTTTGAATTGCATATCAATTACAATTATCTTGCCCATTCATGCATCGACATGAGAGCAATACAAGTTCCTTACAAGAAAACACACTAGAAATCATCTATGGAAGAGCAAAAATCACTACTTATACATCCACTTTTATTCAAAAACTGTCTCCAATTAGAAGCCAACTATAGAAGAACAAGACTTGCAACGTGATATTCAAATTTAAATGTCCCTATGGGAAATTGAACTTGGGTCTCCACAATGAAAACCCATTGTTTTAACCAATTGAATAATTCCACCTGCAACTACATTGAGCTAGCTACTCATTAGACTTGCAACCTTTTCTGATGCCAGAGCATTTTACAGTAGCTGCAATGTTCAATTCGCATTCATTCTTCCTACATAATTATGATAAGTTATGAAATTTCTGTATACACCGCACTTCTACTTTAATCTCATGGGAAATATGTGTCAAACACAATACAACGAATCGTGTTATATAATTGATAAAATAAATGCCTTTCATTGGACATATTGTCAACATTAGCAGCCTTTGAGTGTCTACTACATAGAATGTCTCTTGCTACCTGTTATCTCCAAAATCTACACCCTAATTTGCTTTAGGTCCTAAAACTCTCAGTGATTTTGGAGAAACATTGGATCAACCAGAAGTTGTAGGTAACCTATGACTTGGTTAAACCTCTGGATTCTAGGCCGGTTCCTATATGATATATCTGATACCTTACTTGTACTAATGGAAACGTGAGAAACTTATATGGAAAAGGGTAAAAGGACAACCTTAAACATGAAAAATCTAACAGATTAAAATAAGGTGATACACCAAGATTGATAACACAAAACACTGTTATACCTGAAACACAATGAAAGTTTTTGACCGATAATCACAATAAACCCCTGCTTGAAGATCTGCTAATTCATATCAATAATTTAAGAGAAGGTATATGAATTTGAAAATATACGAAAGGAAACTAATCACAATCGAATATATCAATAACAGAAACACAACTCAAAACCTATGAAACAGATATTAGATAAGGAAGATGCAAGACGAGACACAATTCAAAAAGGTTTATCAGCAAAACACAATTGACTAACATCAATCACCTTAAAGCATACAACCAAATCTTTCACCCCAAAGCTGGTTTCAATGAAAACTTTATTCCAATCAAAGGCCCAAATAACAATACATTTGCATAATAGCTCAGAACAATGAAGAAAAAGATACCAAGGACCAAAAATCACATAAGCATCCTTCTTCTATCAAAATCTGAACCCCTTCTTGAAAAACAAGAGGGGTATATAACAACAATACCACTTTCCATCAAATCAAGAAATCTGGGTCGAAATAATGAGTTAACTCATTATCAAGAACCTCTAAAAACTCCAAAAATATGTTCCAAATATCTCAAACTGAGCCTTCACCATCCATGCATAGGAAAAGCCTAAAAAAGACTCCAAAAATGTCACAAATAACTCCATAATGCACTCCAAAGTCCTCAGTCTGAACTGGGCCTCTAAAAATATCAACTGAGACTGCCCCTTCAAATTTGGCATTAAAAAAAATATTAACACCCTCTCAACCCTAGTTCAACTTAAAATTACAATGCAAAGTCCTTTTTTTAAAATCAAACTCTCCCTTTTTTATTATTATTTATTGCATTTTATGACTATTATTATCTAATAGTTGATATATAAATTATCAACTAAAGAAAAATAATAATATTTATAATTTGGAATGCAATGAATAATAATTAAAAGTTTTTTAAAAGAATAATATAGACACCTAGGAGATAAAGTCTATACTATTATTAAAATAACTTGCATAAGATAAAAACAACTCCATATTACATTTCATCTTGCATGGACCCGAAATCTTCTAAAATGCAATTAAGGAATTCATAAAAGGAAGAGTCGAGAGTTTTATTTTGTCTTTTGGATTTATGAGAATGTGCAAGCAACACACTAGGGTTATTGTCAACCCTAGCCGCCATGGAGCATTCAGACCCTGCATTTTTGCTTCCTTGACGCCACTATTTGGTGCATCCTGCTATATCCAGCTGCTTGGCATATTCTCAACTGCTGGTATGAGAAATGAGGGGTTTTTCTTAAGCCTTCAGCTGGTGTTTGCTGTTGTTTGGAAGCAAAACGTGCCTACTATTTTATGAGTTCTTTTTGCTCTGCTGAAGATGCCACTTTCTATGTATTTGCTTGTTCTTAGACGCCTAGAAGATTCTCATATCCTGTCATGAAAAATGAAGGGTTCTTTAAAGCTGAAACTGCTTTTCTTTTTGTGGGTTTCTCTCTCCTTCACTAGGCTTTGGAATATACAGTTTGAATATTTCTCTTTGGCCGCCATGAAGCGTCCATGCGGATTTCTCATGAAATCATGGCGATTATTTGAAGACGCCAACTGTTGCTGCTGCACTTTGAAAGCAAAAACGTGGGTTATTTGCTGGAAGATGTCATTTGATGTTGTAAGCAAACTTCTTCTCTTCTTTTCCCTGTTAACTTTCTCTACTTAATGGGCATGAAAAATGAAAGGTTTCTCTAAAGATACATCTGCTTTCTCATGGATTCTTTTTGCTGTATATAAAATTTGGTTGCCATTTTATGAGTTTGGATCTTGACTGAAGTTTGGATTTGCTGGGTCTTCATTTCTTTCATGAGCTGTATGGATGTTTCGTACCAAATGCTGAAAGTTGTAATATCTGGGCATTATTCCTTATTCCTTTAAATACTCTGCTTTCTTTAAAAGATGCATCTGAAAGCTCATCTCTGCCATATTTCTTTATGAGGGTTTCTCTGCAAGTTGTAATATCTGGGAGTTTTTTTTTTTGGCTCCTTCCTGGGTTGCTGTTTGAACTCATACATAACAGATTTTATGAGGGTTCTTGCTGTATGTGAGTTTTTAACTAAGATGTTTGCAAAATACTCTTGTAGATAGTGATTGCTTTGCTGAAAGTTGCCATAAATTGCTCTCTGTTACTGGTTCTTGTTGAATATGAATCTTGAGCACCCTTTTTTTATTTCAGACCTGTGATTTTATTCTGAAAGTAGCATACTTCTCAAATGGCTTTCTTTTTTCCCTCATGTTCGTCTGTAATATTTATAATCCCAGATATGCACATTGTGGACTACTAAGCAAAATATTGTTGACCCTGCTGTAGCATATCAGAATTACATAGAAATAAATGTTCATGAAATATTTCAATGCTGGAACTTTCTTTTAATTCTCACTTCTGCTGGTTGTTTGTTGAGATAGTAACACACCTTCACATCACATAGTTCTATCACACACATATTGTCGTTCAAGTAAACTAATACATGACTTTCTCACATGAATATATCTCAGTCCTGTCACCTTTTAAGTGCTTTCATTTCCAGCATTACCTGATAGTCATGAACGTATTACTTGCCTGATGTCTTTATTTGGAAATGATGCTTAGACTGTTCACTTTGCTCTATAGTCTGAACTTATGCTTCTCGTGCAAGAATTGAAGTTTCTCCTCCTCTTGCTATCATATCTTGAGTGTACATGCAATTCTTGATGTGCTTTTGCTGCTCTTACACATGTTAAAGCAAAAGGTTTCAAAACTAGTGTAGTTTGTCCCTTTAATGCTCTTTTGTTGTTATTTGTATGCATACCAATCTCACCTGCTACACCTATCCTATTTTCACCAGTTTTTATAAGTAAAAGGTTTCAAATCAAAATGAATTGTCACTTTAATACTTTTATCTTTTGTGATTGGCTTCTCGATCTGCTGATGTATGTCTGTATTTTACTGAGATGAATAGCATGTAGGATGATGAATGTGAGATGAAGTGAGCTATCAGCATTGCTTAGATCCATTGGATCTAACCTATTCTGTTTCATGGATGCAGGGATTGGAAGCACGGACGGGGCGAGATCCAAAATAGCAAAAAGATGAATGCGGATGGATGCCACTTCACCAGTCATTACAGGCGATGACTGGTGCCCATGACCCTTTTCTCTTTTTACTCCTCTTTCATGTTACTGATTTTAGTAGAGTATAGGTGTATATCAGCACATAGGGACTACTCTCATAGTCAAATGTGTGGGAGAAATTTACTTTCAGCATTTTATTTCTATCATGATTTGTTCCATCATACAAACATTGTCTATTATTTCAATATGAATAAAATACTTTCCTTTAATGCATTTCTGCGAATTACTTGAAAGTAATAAGCATGTATGTTTTCCTCCATTTGAACATGTGTAAAAATTGAGCAACACTACCATTGATCAAGCATCATGCCTATCAGTTTCTATATGACAATCAGGTTCATAATAAATTTGTCATACAAAAATCAGATGTGAAAACTCTTGCAATCATGTCCACTATGAGTACAATAACTTATAAGTACGCATGCTCTATCAAGCCCTATCCATTGCAGCATTCTGTGTGCATGCCATACACACTCAATAAAGCCCCTTGGAGTCAATGTGATGCCCACATAAAACTATAGAGAATAATGTTGAAATCAGTCTTATGCATGATACTAGAGTCATTTAAGTGCCCACATACATTCTACAAGAACCAAATGATACTGTAGCAAACAGTTTCTGATTTCCCAATCACATGAAACAAATATGAAGAGAGAAAAAATACAAGCTACAACCATGGAAACTCAAACAAGAATTTTCCCCTCTTGTGATTAACGATATCTAGAGGTTGCTGCCCAACATCATGCTTTGTGTGCTTGTTCTCTCTTTCCCCCATGCCTTAGTATGCATAGTGTAAGCATGCTTTCAGCCCCCAAGTTTTTAAACTCTTAAAACAGAACTCCATGAAGGAATTTTCCCAATGTCCTGTAGCACATTATAATGGTTTCAGACTAATGATGTTTTTGTAAAGCATTCTAAAGAAGAAGCATTAGAGATGCCACCTCGCCGATGAGAAGATGCCACCTCGCCAATGGACCAATGAAAAAATGGAAATGTAGCAACCAATGAGAAGGCACCAAAATGGTGGCCAATCAAAATTAGACACTTATCCTACCCTAGAAGAAAGAGAAATTGCCACTTGGGCTTACATCAAATGATCTTCTAATACAAATCTCTCTTTTTCTTTCGTTCTTTTAGTTAAGGCAATGAACCTAGGTAGCCTTTCATTGAGTTCCTCTATGGGAGGGTAAGGTGTATGCTTTATCCTGAGCTTAGCCGATTTCATCATGCTACTTGCTGCCTGTAGTGTCTTCTCATGGTCCTTCTCATACTCTTTTGCAAATCCGATAAAGGCATTGAAGGAGGAAAGGGTTCCCAAATGTTTCTTCTTGATAGCAACCTTTCCTAACTCATCCAATCTTGATCTAAGTCTTGTCTCATCAATGTCCTCTTCTCTGATGTTTTCAAAATCAAGTGCCACCCCAACGTCGCTCATCATGGTTGAAATGGAAGTGTCGACGCTTGGGCTGTGCTGTGCAACTGCATTTTGTATCTCTTTGAGTGTTCCCAATTTGGTAGTCAAGGCAACAAACCAAGACTCAACCGTACTCAATCCTCCTTCATCAACCAACTTGGCCCTTTCCAAATATGCCTCTGGTAGCCTTATGAACGCCTGTAGCCTGGGAATAGCTAAATCCTTGACTGGAAGGAAATCCTTCCACTCCTCTTCAAATATTCTGAATTTCTTTCTAACAGTCACTAATGATTGGAATGTTGAGACAAAGGAAGGCAAGAAATTTCGCCCATCTTGGATTGTATCATGGATCCAATCCCTGACTTCATGTAGCTGAGCTGCTATCTCATCTATATTGCTCCCAATGTCTTGAGGAAGGGTTGCCTAGTGCAACTATTGGATAGGCTAGTAATCTCTCCAATATCTGTTCTTGGCCTCCAACTTTATGATTCTTTCATTTGCCTTCCTCAACCTTTCTCTAATTGAAGCTATACCCTCCTAGATCTCTTCACATTCCATGTCATCTGTGTTTCTTCCCAAATTATGTTCCACTATCTCATATTCTTGGGTCGCAATCTTATCCAATGCCATGTTGACTGTTGGTATAGCAATCTGAACCTTTCGGTGACCATCGTTATCGCTCCTGATTACCTTTGCCACCATTTTTGCCATTTGTTTTTGGTTCTCACTATCACCCTTTTCTATTAGTCCTTGGACATCTTCAACCGTTCGGACAGTTACTACCTCGCCTCTTGGCATAAGCATTTTTCTTAGCCACAATAGTGCGGTGCATCTCCCCAAATCTGGATTTGGTTCGACTAACAAAGCATCAGCAACAGCCTCGAGTGCCTGAGTTATTGCCTCAATATCAATTAGCCGATATCCTTCTTCATTAGTAACTACCATGTCATCTCCATGTTGATTTTCTGAGAGAGGAGAGTACTCAGTGCTATTACTGTAACCACTTGACTCTGAATCAGAGCTCACTTCTACCACGGTCCTTTGTCCACTTGTGTTATATTCTTGGCCTCTAGCCTCAATTATACTATTCACTTGTGTTATCTTCTTGGCCTCTAGCCTCAATTATACTTGACGGCGCTATGTGTTGTCTCTTGGCTAGATGTTCCGAATATTCTTTACTTTTCTCAACCTCTAAAGCTCTCTTCTTGCTTCTAACTATTTCTTGTTGCTAGCTACTTCCTTCACCCTTCTATCTGACTGATTCCACTGGACCTTCTTTTGGCTTCATCTTCTCATAAGGGGAATCCTTTGACTTTGTAGCTTCCTTAATCTTTTATTGTACCATGATTCAATATGCAAATCAACTACTCTTGTAACTGCCTCCAAGAAAGGATCTTGATGATCATCCCAATCTTCTGGATTCAACTTTGTTCCTTCAATTGTCTCATAATCTTCTATCAACACATTTCCATCATTTTCCAATTGATCGGGAATATCAAGGCCTCTCCATTTGATATCTCTCATCATGTTCACCGACAATCTTGAGAAAGCTAGCTTTCTCACATGAAAGTCATCCTTGGCATTGGCCCAAAAGTCCTCTATAGTGGGAACATGTTTAATTGCATTTCCATGAGATACCTCGATAAGACCATTAGGATTGAATCCTTGCCTTGCTTTGTACCATCCTAGATGATACCTTCCAATTCCTTCTCTGCAGCTGCAAAGGCGACCCGATTGGGGCAACTATCATTGCCAATTCCGAATGAGAAGGTAATCCCTGACTTACCCTCGAGTTTCATTATTCTATCATAATGCTCAAGTTGCCTAGCCAATTCCATCAAAACTACCTTGTCGAGTGGGTATCTTGGAAGCCTCCTAGGACAAACTATGCTTCCTGCTACTCTAATGTAGGTGAATTGTGGAAACTAGATAAACCAACTCCCATATTTTTTTATCTTTGCTTCGGCTTCCAATGAGAGTCTCCTAGCAGGTGTCCCTTGTAATACCCTTACTATCTTCATGGCAAAGGCATCACAAAACATCTTGTAATCCTTGTTGTTGTGCAAATGAAGTTGCGGATATAATTCATGCACCAAATATTGCCCCGGCCCATTGCCAACTTTTCCTAAGGCCTTAAGTCTTGGACTTTTATACAATCTAGCAATTAGGTAAAATAGATAGGATCCCATGTAGAATTGCTTTTGGTTTTGTACGGTTCTAAGTTGCAACTCTAGATTCTCGCTTATGATCCTAGCCCAATCTAATCTTCTATTTCCTTTTTCAATTTCATCAATAAAGAAGTACATCCAGTTTTCGAATTGCATACCTTGAGTTAGGCCCATGATCCAGCTAAGAAGCACAATGAGATCGCCATATTCTGATTTGAAATCTACCATTGTGAGCCTCAATGATCTTGTTACTCCTTTCTTTCACTCATGTAGTCAATCCTGTTTTAGATGCATGAAATAAGCTTCTGGTTATCCTAGAATGACTTGGCAACCTGATCCATCATCACCACTATTATGCTCTTGTACTAGGGAATGTTAAATGCTTCTTCGATTGTCTATCCGCCAATGTTGGCCAACACCCTCTTCCCTTCATCAAAAATGATGGATTTACTAATCTAATCAAACCTGGATGCGCACTCCATAACCAATTTTGTACAAGGCAAGGTAGGAGGAAAAATTGTTGTCTATACAATCCCACTTCTGTATATCATCTTTGCCATGGGGGATTGTCCATCCTTTAGCCTATCCTTTATCTGTATCATATTTATTATACCGACATTGGTATCGGTTATTCACCTCATTTTCGAGAAGAAAGTTGTTTTAGGCATCATATCCTCTTTATCTTTCTTAGTATTTGTTCCCTTAGAGTTCTTGCTTGCACTAACATCTACAATCCTAAACACTTATTTTTGCCCCTTCGTTCTAAGTGATATGGACTATCCTTATCGATCTCCAACCTTCTTTCTATCGATGGATTCTACACCTATTTTGGCCTCACCAAGTCCTTTCACTACACTTATCAATCTCCAATCTTCAACCTAGGGTGGGACTAACACTTATTTCTGCCTCGCTATTACCTTAGGATGGACTATACTTATATCTCCCAACTTCAACCTAGGGGTGGTCTAGCTTATTTCTGCCTCTTCAAATGTCCTATCATGGATTCTACACTTATCAATCTCAAATCTTCAACCTATGATGGGATGATAAAGTAGTGGATGATGAATGCAAAAAAAACCAAGGGAAACAAAACTAGACAAGAACAAAAGAGCGAAATCCACTTAAGGACCACTTTCAACTCTAAATGAATTGAATTTACCTTTACCAATGGCCGGGTCTTCTTATTAATTTTGGATCAGATCTAAGAAATTCAAGCCCCTTGCAAATATTGATGCCAGCTGGAGAAATCAGAATTCAGTGCTCTTGGAATTGCCCATGCATGTGCCACAAAAATCAGACTTTACCCCTTGTTTTCTTCTTCAACCAAAAATCATCCAACCTTGGGAGAAATTCGCAACCTCTAGAAGAACACTAGATCTTTGTCCACTTGAAATTGCATAGGGCAAGGAAAAAATCACAGCCTTATAGCAAAAAATATCAGACTTCAACAATAACAAATCTGCCCTTTAACCTTGCCAAATTTCAAAATGTTCTTTGTCAAAATAAATCGCGAAGAATGGGAAGTCTGATCTGCCCTAGAGAAAATCACCAAGCATGAAAATTTTGCCTTTAACATGGAAAATCACCAATATAGAGTGCAAATCAGCCCTACAAAGAAAATCGCCAACCATGGGAGATCTCTATCATGAAGAAAATCGCCAAAAATAATGCCAATCTGCCCTTTCTAAAACTGCCAAACACAATGAAATCTGCTCCAAGTCAAAATTGCCAAACACCATGAAGAGGAGGAATGAGGAATGAGGAGATAAAGGGGAAAGGGCTTCCTCTTATACCCCACTTGCTTGCCCTCCTTAGCTGGCCAACTGGGACCCTAGGAGAAATAAAACATTAATTAGAGCACAAAGTTGGTCCCAATTAAATGCTTAGTTAAAAATTAATTTTGCCAAGATGAAATTTACTCTATTTTAAATTGCTGGCTAGACCAAGATTGCAAAAATAAAGTAAATAAAGCCTTGGGGATGCTAAATGTTTCCATTTAATGATGATTTAGTAATTAATATATCATTAAAAATCGGATTTTGAGTAGCCAAAATTGATTTTTTTTAATTTTAAATTATTAAATTCTTTAAATATTTTAAAATCTTCAAGGCAAATTTAATCCATTTAAAGCCGATTTTTCCAATTTAATCCAAATCGATTTTGCTTTGCAATTTTAATTTTTTGACAAAAATACATCATTTCTCTAGAGTCTAAAATCGATTTTCCTATTTGATGTCATCATCACAAAATTAATTCTCCCCGAAAAAAATTCAAGATTTTCCAAAAACCTTAAATATAACAAAAAATTATTTTTTGAAAATTATTCAAATTTATACAATTATATCCAAATTTTCAAAAACAATCGCCTAAGTACAAAATTTACAATTTTATCCTACAAATTTTGTTCTTTGAAATTTGTTTGGCCTAAGGATGAAATTGGTTGTTCTGGAAAATCAAGTTGAAACCAGGTGAAAATAAATCTAACCCTCTCCCTTTTGGCTTGAAGGCATCCAAGACTCAAAAAATTTTGCCAAGGCGACCGAAAAAGGGGGTCCCCAAAATTTTGGGGCAATGGTGTGAGAACCTCACAATAGATTCTTTGTTGTTTGCCATTTCAGAAGTGAAAGATCTTCCCTATTTGGTTGGTTTCCAGTTTCGGTGGGATTCAACCCTCACCCTATTCTATGGTTACATGTATTACTTCGCTCGGATCTAGCAAATCGGAGCACCGTCTTTCGACAATTATTAATTTCGAGGATTATTCATGTTCATTTTCATTTCTTGTTTGGCTATTGAATTTGGTTCTATTGTATGTCTGAGCATTCCCTCTCTGTCTGGACTCCATCCACTTATTCAGCACGAAGTCCATCTTTCTGTGGCTACATCACCCACCGTACGGCCTAAATTGTTGTCTATGAGACACTTCCCTTCCTACACTGTACGGCCTTCATTTGTGTCTTCCGTGTATCATCCACTCTCATCTCCATATGGCCCTCTTACCATGCTACCCCCGCATACAACCTACTATACGGTCATCACACCATACGGCCCCTACACCCACTGTACCGTACGGCCATCAAGATCATACCGTACAACCACCACATCCACTCTACCATACGGCCTCCCTGTCTCTTGTTTGACTATCACTGTATGGTACCAGTCTCCTCCACCGAGTCGTACAACATCCATCCTAGTCACTATCGTACACTCTGTATACCATACGGAATTGGACTCAAAGGGTATCAAATTAAGTCTCCAGAGGTCAAGAACATTACAGTGGTATCGAAGCTTTGATCCTGCCAGCTTGTGTACAGTAAATGGGAGTTCATAGTCGAAATAGAAGAAGAACCCATTCCCTTGATAGAATGACTGCAAAATTGGAACCCACAGCTACTAATCTCGTGGCACTATTGAGAGAACTTGCGAGGAATCAACCATAGATCAATGATACTCGGCATCTCATAGAAGAAACTCTCAAGAAATTGGTAGACAATAAAATAATTGGTGAATAAAATGGTCCCAACACGAACTCGATGTTGGATAAAGAAAACCCTCATCCAGCCCACTCTCGACCTTCCATGTTGTCTTTTCCCCCAAGAACAGAGGCACCACACAGAGGGAAGCAGCCAACCTTTGAAGAAATGCAAGAATAGCTGAGAGAAGACTGAAAGAATGAAAACTTGGAGGAAGATATATCCTACAAAGATTACGCAGATCTGAGAATGAGATATTTGGGAGGCAAAAACCGAGGATATTTTAATGATGATCTCAGAAAGAAGTTGAGTAAAGTAAATTTGTCTCCATTTGATGAATCTGGATCCATATCTGCGCAAGTGTGGATAATGAAAGCTGATACTTCTAGCTTCATCCTATGCCAAAAGAAGAAATTAAATTTGCGGCATTACACTTGGAAGGAGTTGTGCATGAATGGTGGCATCACGACACCATCACACTAGGGCATGATCAAATAAATACCTATGCGGAATTCACTGAGAGATTTATAGATCGATTTGACGGTAAAGATCCGGAGCTCAATTTCAAAGATTTGGCACAGCTAAGGCAAACTGGATCAGTTAACCAGTATATTGCGGATTTTTAGAAACTCTCTATTTTGGTCACGGACATTTCTGAAAGAAGATGAATAGTGCTCTTCATGGACGAACTAACAAAATCACTAAAAGGTTGGATAAAGGGATTTAATCTTGCCACCCTTGTTTACCGTATGGATTAATTAAGCAACGCACACAATGGACACAAACACCGAACAGCAAATAGCAGAACTCTTATTATTATTCGCATATACCAACAGTACATTATGCTTCGATGATAAGATATGATGATAAGATCTCATTACAATGCTTTCCGAAGGGGTTATAAATACTTTCCCGAAGGAGTCCGTTGGCCAGATACATTATGCCCGCTACAAACTGTTTACCCGTCGACTACATAACAAGACTTTTACCGAAGGGACCCGTTGGCCGATACACAATTTCTTCCGATGACAACCCTATCAGAGGCCATTAAGAAGGCACGGTGTATGACATCATCATCGGCATCATCTTTACAAAGTTACTCACATTCCAAACCACAGGTGTTTCTAAGAGACAAAGATAATAAACTTCTGCCAAGGAAGCCATCATTGGATGAAGCTACCAGACAGGAGCTCCGAAGGAAGAAATTATGTTTCAACTGCAAGGGACCATGGGAACCTAGGCACAAATGCCTCGGGAAAGGAAATATCCACTACATTAAGGTCGTGTCCAATGATGAGGACGAACAGGAAGATATACCCGCTAAAGACAACCAACCCCATGAGACACCAAAATGGTTAATTTGAACCACACGGAAAGAATTGAAGCATTGTTATGATGCAAAGGAACCATTGCCCTAGCTGGTAGCGCAAGGTGCACGGTGTTTCGTGTACGTGGAACCCTCCAAGGACAAAGGGCTATAGTGATACTCGATAGCTAAACTTCATAAACTCATCTCTGATGAAACGAAGGGGTCTACCTACGGAGATGCACGCAGGATTCTAGGTCAAGGTTGCCAAAGGGACTCTTCTGCCCTACACACACCTTGTTCCTTAGCTAAGTATCACAATGGCGAATCACACGATGACCAAGGATTTCTTCATAGTGGACCTTGATGATATGGAGGTTATTCTAGGCATACAATGCATGGAGACATGTGATGAATACACTGAGAGTTTCAAATGGATGGACTTCACTTTTGTTGTCAATGGAAAGGTTGTTCTCTGCAGAATAGCAAATGAGGGTCTAAAAGAAGTTTTTGCACATGGATGGAAGCAATTTTTCAGAACGATGACGTTGCTTGGGCTACACACTATTTTGTCTCAGCAGAACCTATAAAAGGGCAACAGACACCTCCCCAAGATGATCTCCAGAATATCTTGGGTGATCATGATAAAAAATTTATAGATATTCCACCTAGCATACCTCCTCATCGAGAGTTTGAACATACTATCGAGTAGAATGCAGGAGCCAAGCCGGTCATAACCACTCACTACCGCCATCTTAAGAAATTCAAAGATGAGATCGAAAAGATGATTCAGAAACTGCTAGAGAAAGGATGGATCGGTCCCAGTTCTAGCCCTTTCATGTCATCAGTGGTATTGATCAAAAAGGATGGGACAATGCACATGTGTGTGCACTACCGTGCGTTGAACAAAAAAACAATAAAAAAATAGATAACCCATTCCAAGAATAGATGAGTTGCCAAATGATTTACATGTCGTAGTTTATTTTCGAAAATAGATCTTCGTTCCAGATACCATCAGATCCACATCAGGGAAGAAGATGTGGAAAAGACAGCCTTCCATTGTCACTACAGGCATTACGAGTTCCTAGACATGCCGTTTGAATTAACGAATGCACCAGCTACATTTCAATCATGCATGAATCGCATCTTCAACAAATGATTACATAAGCACGTACTGGTATTTTTTGATGATATTTTTATTTATAGCAGGACATAGGAAGAGGACGTGAAGCATCTGGATGAAGTCCTAAGGATCGTGAAGGATCAGTCTTTGTTTGCTAAGCGATCCAAGTGTAAATTCGATGACAGAAATATTGTACCTAGGGCATGTTGTCAATAGATATGGAGTTCAAGTTCATTAGAAGAAGATTCAAGCTATCCTTGATTGGCCTCCACCAAAATCACTCACAGAATTGCGAGCATTTTTCAGACTGTGTTGTTATTATCGGAGGTTCGTTAAAGGATTCTCTCAGCTTAGCGCACCCTTAACGAATCTGACAAAGAAGGGTTCTTTTTAGTGGAATGAAAAGGTGCAACTCACTTTTGATAAGCTGAAAGAGGTAATAAACACTTGTCCTATACTTGCATTACTTGATTTCACTCAACCATTCATCCTGGAGTGCGACACATACGGAGAAGACATTGGTGCAGTACTGATGCAAGATAGACACCCCATAGCCTATGAGAGCGAGAAGCTTATGCAAACAGAACGCTTATATTCCATTTATGACAAAGATATGTTGCCCATTGTACATGCACTAACCAAGTTTTGGTAGTATCTAGTGGGTGCCAGTGGGTGCCAAGTTTGTCATTCATACAGATCACAATAGTTTGAGACATTTTTTGAAGCAACGGGACTTGAAAGAGAGGTAAAAAAATGTGTAAGCAAGGTTAAGGCTTTTGATTTTGACATTGAATATGTGAAATGAAAGAACAATGTGGTTGTAGATGCTTTGTCCAAGAAACCCGCCATTTGCTTATTGACCCCGATTTCAGCTAACTGGAAAGCACATTTGTTGGTAGAATATTCCAAAAACACATTTGCCTGTGAGCTAATGGATGGCAACACCCAGGATGATCGGTACAAAGTGGTGGATGACATCATTTTCTATAAGAATAAGATATATTTAGTGTCAGAATCCAAATTGAACTAGAAAATCTTGAAGGAGGTACACAACTCACCCTTGGCCGGACACCCGGGTTTCCTCAAAACTTACAAACGTCTCAGGGAGAGGTTTTCATGGAAAGATCTTAAAGGAAACGTATTGCAATATGTAAGGGAGTGTGCAATCTGTGAGCAGAACAAATCCGAACATACTCTACCCGTCGGGTTACTGCAACCTCTGCCAATTCTAGATTAGAAGTGGGAAAGTATCTCGATGGATTTCATAATTGGACTTCCCAAGATGAATAGAAAGGATTGTATCTTTGTGGTGGTTGACAGACTGACAAAGTACACACACTTCTTCGCCATCCCCTCAGATTTTCCAGCCGCATAAGTTGTCGATCTATTTTTTAGAGAAGTCTTTTGTCTGCACGGGTTACCCCGAAACATTGTCAGTGATCGGGATGGGCAATTATCAATATCTTCTAGACAGAACTGTTTCGGTTGGCGGGGATAGAATTGTCACCAAGTACTAGTTACCACCCTCAAATAGATAGAAAAACGAAAATTGTGAAGAAATCGTTCAGAACTACATTTCGAAACAATGGGCATGGGTCAAATGGATACACCTAGGAGAATATTCTTACAATACCACGTCCCACATGTCCATCGAGATGGCACCATTCAAAGCTCTATACGGGTACAAACCCCTTTCCTTCATCGACACAATTATGGGTGATAGTCATGCACCAAGGGCAAGGGACTGGCTTCAGGAGGGATAGGACATCCTAAGATACCTAAAGGAAAACCTGCAACAGGCACAGAATCAACAAAAGATGTACGCCGACAGAGACCAAATAGAGAGCAATTTCAAAGTAGGAGACTTGGTCTATCTCAGGCTCCAGCCATACCGACAATCCTCATTGAAGGTAAAGAGAAAAGAAAAACTAAAGCCATGATTTTATGGCCCTTATCGTGTAGTTCGCCACATCGGTGCAGTCACCTACAAGTTGGAACTTCCAGAGGCGAGTCATATTCATAAAAATTTTCATGTTTCCTACCTAAAGAAAGTTGTGGGACAAAACGTCATGGTACCTATAGACCTTCCACTGCTCAATGAAGGTCTCATATTGAAACCATTCGAGACTATTGAAGCATGTGAGAAGACCCTATGGAACCAAACATCGAAGGAATATTTGGTACACTAGAAACACTTGTCGCTAGATGATGCAACCTAGGAACGCGAGCACATTCTACAGAATTAGGCATTGTGTTTGCTTGAGGAAAAGAAAAATTTGGGATAGGTGGACTATAATATCCCCGCCATAAAATATATTATTAATTAATGGGCCGATTAATTTAAAATATCTTGGACCCATTTTAGTTTCGTTTTCGTAGGTAAGTGTTGTTGTCGGCTATCTTTGTATGGGTATTTAAGTACGGCTTGTAGGTAGTCGTAGGCATGCGATCTAATTATCTTACTTTGTACTGCAAATTCCTGTTGGAATTCTTTGTTGTTCGCAATTTCGGAAGTGAAAGATATTCAATATTTGGTTGGTTTCCAGTTTCGGTGTGATTCAACCCTCACCCTATTCCGTGGTTGCATGTAATACTTCGCTCGGATCTAGCAAATCGGAGCACCATCTTTTGGCAATTATTAATTTGGAGTATTATTCATGTTCACTCTCATTTCTTGTTTGGCTATTAAATTAGGTTCTCTAAGTTTATTGTATGTTTGAGCATTCCCTCTTTGTCTAGACTCCATCCACTTCATTCAGCACAAACTCCATCTTTCCATGGCTACATCACCCACCATACGACCTAATTGTTGTTTGTGAGACACTTCCTACACCATACGGCCTTCATTTGTGCCTTTCGTGTATCATCCACCCTCATCTCCGTACGACCCTCTTACCATACTACCCCTGGATACAACCTACTGTACGGTCATCATACCATATGGCCCCCACACCCACTCTATCGTACAGCCATCAAGATTATACCGTACGGCCCCAACATCCACTCTACCGTACAACCATCAAGACTATACCATACAGCCTCCCTATTTATTGTTTGACTGTCACCATACGGTACCAGTCTCTCCCACCTAGTCATACAGCATCCATCCTCGTCACTGTCGTACACTCTATATACCATACAAT
Source organism: Cupressus sempervirens (assembly GCA_028749045.1). Classification (NCBI taxonomy): domain Eukaryota; kingdom Viridiplantae; phylum Streptophyta; class Pinopsida; order Cupressales; family Cupressaceae; genus Cupressus; species Cupressus sempervirens. Next base: position 558,137,869 of record CM053787.1, on the reverse strand, counting down.
ACTAGACTCGAAGGGTATCAAATTAAGTCTCTATAGGTCAGGAACATTACAGTGGTATCAGAGCTTCGATCCTACCAGCCTGTGGACAGTGAATGAGAGTTTATAGTTGGAAGAGAAGGAGAACCCATTCCCTTGATAGAATGGCTGTAGAACAAAAACCCACAATTGCCGATCTTGTGGCACTACTGAGAGAACTTGCAAGGAATCAGGCACAACTCAATGATACTCAACGTCTCATAGAAGAAACTCTCAAGAAGTTGGCTGAAAATAAAATATCCAGTGAACAAAATGGTCACAGCGTGGACTTGGTGTCGAGTAAAACAAACCCTCATCCAGCACGCTCTCAACCTTCCATGTCGTCTTTTCCCCCATGGATGGAGGCACCACACGGAGGGAAGCAGTTGACCTTTGAAGAAATGCAAGAACAACAGACCGAAGACTGGGAGAATGCGAACTTGGAGGAAGATATATCCTACAAAGATTACGCAAATCTAAGAATGAGATATTCAGGAGGCGGAAATCGAGGATATTTTAACGATGATCTCAGAAGGATCCAAATCCATATCTATCCAAGCATGTGTAATGAAGGTTGATACTTATAGCATAATCCTATGCCAAAAGAGTAAGCAATTAAATTTGCGGCATTACACTTGGAGGGAGTTGTGCATGAATGGTGGCCTTACGACACCATCACACTAGGGCATGATCAAATAAATACCTATGTGGAATTCATTGAGAGATTGATAGATCGAATTGACGATAAAGATCCAGAACTAAATTTCAAAGATTTGGCATAGCTGAGGCACTACAAGTAAGTCTAATTAGGATTAGGATCATCTCTTAGAGTTGCTTTGATACCATTACCGTTCACCATTTTGCAAGATATGCAATTTTGAGAATATTTGAGTGCACTATAGTTAAGTCTGATCAGGATCGTCTCTTAGACCTGCTTTGATATGAAAAAATAACAATATGATATATTGAAAACATTATGATAATATATATATATATATATATATATATATATATATATATATATTATCATGTTACATCCCAAATTTTTGACCTAATTTTAAACTTGCTCGTAACTATTGGATTTAACGGATTTTTCTTTCATGATCATGTGAAGTAGGTAGTTATTTATATCCGTTGTATTAACTATTAATGAAGATGGTCGTTAACCATTAACTATTATATGATGTTAGGAGTTGCTTGATTTTGGAATTATGATTAATAATTTAAAGTCTTTTAATGTTTATATCAAAATTCTTATAGAATTATTATTATGGCGGAAGTGTTTTCATGGGTGATTGCAGGAGAAGATGAAGGGGGGGAAGCATTGCTAAACGAAATCATTGGAATGGGATGCTCGCTTAGTTTAGTTAATGGGATTGACAGGTATGACCTTAAACTTCTTTGGTAAGGACTTAACACAAGATACATCTATGGGACCCGCATGAGCTATTTAAATAAATAATTTGATAAACATAAAATAATTGAGTCAAAATATAAAATGTACCTCATAGGATTTTAAATGATCTTTCACCATATTATTATAATATATATATATACGTACATATAGATATAAAAATAAATGCACCATTATATTATAATAATTTAATAAAATTATGTCACCTCATTAGTATATTTACATGTACATATATAAATATAAAATAATAATAATATTCAAATTTTAATCTTCCAACTCTAACTCCAGTTTTATCTTTCTTGCTTTTAACCAATTAAAACACTTGGCATGATAAACTGGCAAATAATCTTTTAACTTGCGGAAGCCAAGAAGTCACAATTTGTTCTTTTAATATGGAAGTCATGAGAAGAGACAGACATATATGTCATACACCCGACTATCTTCTTCTACTACGTTTTTCTAGTATTTTCTCTGCCCTCCATAACACCCAACTTCCATATATTTCATATGCAGAATTCTCTATTATTTTCAATCTGCACTTTCCATTCACAAACAGCACCTTAAAACTCTGTCATATGCGACTCGATCATCACTAAAGACTAAGTATCTCTGCATTGTGGATACGTCCACAGTAACTAAAGGAGAGTTGGTTACCAAGTCGATTTGCATATACTTCAGGATAGACCCAAACTTATATCAGGTCATGTAAAAACCATTCCAGTTCATGTTATTCCCATGATATTTTTTTTACAAGCGATTTCCATAGCTATAGATGTAACGTACCATCACTTATAACTTTAGAGAGTTGCTTAGCAATAAGCATATTGATGTGTTATAGCATGGATTCATAAACTATTTGCCAATAAATTTTAAAGTTGGCTGATAAATATTTATGCAAGTCTCTTTCTTTAAAAGAAGCTTGTGAAATGCTAGAAGATTGCAGTATTCATGAATCAATAAGAGTCGGATGCTCTGAAATTCTGAACACCTAGGACTCGTCGACTGTTAAGCCATGGAAAAGGTGAAGAGGTGAGATAAAATCCTACAACGATAAGAGAGTAAAATCAGACCTAATACATTAAAACAAAATAAATAAATCTTACTTAATAGCTCATGCTCGTCCCTAATAATATAACCTGTTGTCAAATCAAGCGGTGGTGATCGGGTCATTGAACCCAACAGAAATCCTTGGCCAAGGTAGTTTAAAGGCATGGTTGCCATCTACTGATCACTTGATGTCAATGGCGCCAGTTATGCACGCATGTTTGTTTCATAACTGTGCGGACATTCTAAACACCAAGATGTTCAAGTGACTAGACTAAGAACATCCCAAGCCCGATCCCGAGGTAGGGAGGGTCTTTCTAATTTAATAGATTGTGTGGGGATAGGTATGGTCCGAGTTTGGGAGGTTAAGCCTATGTCAATGCTTCTCCCCTCACCAAAGCCGAGGCTTGCACAACCAGCTAAAGATCCTTCAGATGACTCTTGTATGGTCTTTTCTTCTTTCTTGTTAAGCATTTACCTACTTGTATGAAGATCGTTAATCTAGCTAGTTTCAATTGATCATAAATACAATTACTTTCAATTGATCATAAATGCAGTTATTTTCAGTTAATCGTTACTTTAGTTATTTATAGATGATCATAAATATTGTTATTTTCAGTTGATCGTTAATCTAGTTAATTTCAGTTGATCATAAATACAATTACTTTCAGTTGATCATAAATGCAGTTATTTTCAATTAATCGTTACTCTAGTTATTTACAAATGATGATAAATATAATTATTTTCAAATCTAGTTAATTTCAGATGATCATAAATACAGTTATTTTCAGTTGACCATAATTCTGTTATTTCAGTTGTTTGTTAAAACAGTTAATGTCATATGAATAGGATTTTCAGTTATCTATCAATGAATGTGGGTAATCTTTATTTAAAATTGTCTTTGTTTATATATACATATATATACATATATACATATATATATATATATATATATATATATATATATATATTCAATAATAATTTTATCCTGATTGAACTAACACATTAACACTTCAGAGTGAGCCAGCAGGGGTCCTTACAAAAAACAAAAATTTCTAATGCCCCAATGTAGAATTTCTTGAAATCTATGATTTTTTTTTCTGATTTTATGATAATTTGAAATAGAAGAGCGACTGAAAAAAGTTTTTAAAAAAGTACTTTGAATCCTCAACTTCTTCTCAAGCAACTTGCCGATTAGATCAAAATTGTATTGCATCAAACAATAGTTGATTTACAAACCCTATATTCTACAACAATGCATATAACTCCACGTTTACAGTAAATAAACAAATATGATGCTCCAAAGTCCAACTTGAATACTGCGATTGTAGGTGACAATGTGGCAGCTAATGACACGCCTGCAATCTGCATCTAATAGCCACAAAATTCCTGACTCTGCATAAGCTATCCATCAGTTATGGAAGTACAGAAAACCCAAACTCAATAATCTGCTGTTTACAGGCTTCAATGTCTCCTACAGCCTTCTGACAATGACCTGATCACTATCACAATAAGTCAAAGATCACACCTTGAACCCTTGTTGTATGTTAGCAAGTGACTGTACTGATGCAATGGACAGTTCGGGAAATGTGAGCTCCAGCAGGCAGCAGGTGACAACTCCCAAAAATCTCTCTTTTTATAGATGTGCCTATTCAAACGTGTCATGATTCATTCACTCTACTTCAATATGCTGCAGACTACGGACAAATCTATGATAGTTGCAATCATACTTGATTAATTATGTTGAGTGTTGTGGATGATCGATGCCTTAATGTGGCCTCACCAAAATAGGAGTAAACTCTAAAATCAACAATTGTGCCCTGAAATTTGCTTGCAAATCAAACTGCACCATGTGGAAACTTGCGCTCTCCAAAATCAACTCCAATGCATCTCTTGTGTGAGGACACTCTGACCAGAAATGAGTGGTTTTGTCCCCAATTATGAAAATGAAGTCTGTGAGGGTTTTCATCTTCATATACCTCTGGATACACAAAAGATTGTGTCCTCGGTTGTGCATCTGAACACAGATACTCCAAAGTGAAAACTGCCAAATGAAACCAAGAGCCAGCTCTTCAACATCTCCAGAACCAAACCCTTGGTAACATTTCCCTGAATCCCTCCAGAGGATTTTAAATGCATTTTTGTAATTAAGTATTTAGAACACATTAGATTAGTTATAATAAAAGTATTAGGTTTCCCCTTGAATATAAAATCGTTAGGCCCAACTTAAAATATATTATTAATTCATTCACTCTTTAAAGAGGACATGACAATCCACCCTTTCTAGAATTGTTGCCCTCGCACGATTCCAGATGCTCAAATATCATCATGCTAATGTGATTATTTATATTGTAGAGTCCATAAAGTTTAGATCCTATACTTGTCAAGTGAAACAAGTTCTGGAAAAAGCATCGTGGGATCTACAATCTCCTTCATCCATAACATTGCTAACCAATCCATATAACTTAATCACTTCTTTGAAAAATAATTTGGCTATTTTAATGCAAATAATGAAGGAATGTGCATGATTCATTACAATAGAAATGCAAACCTTTGATATACTCATGATGAGTCACGTGATTGTACCTTCCACTGTTTGACTTGAATCAGGAAAGGAATGACACCTACTCAGAAAGTGCTTTTGTTTTGTGTAATGAAAAATAATATGCTCTCCCCCATGATTGAAGGTGTCCTCGAACTCTAAAAAAACCGAGGGCTGTCCCATGGACTCAACAGCATGTTTTTGCACTCTATCCTCACAGTGAGCTGAAGAATCTAGAACCCCAAATCAGTCAATGTCCAATAGATCATACAACCATCATGTGAGCAGAAACAATCATTATATTCTCCACATCAAATTGTGCCCGAGTTGGAATAAAATTGGAAAAGTGCAAAATCATTTGATAACCCCCCAACAACAACCAAACATTAGCCAGAGTAATTGTTTTCAGCAGCTCCATTGGCTAAAACCACTTGCAAACATGATGCAGGAAAATCTCTTGGAATCTAGAAACCAGTAGCTGCATGCAATTTATAAAAGGAGTCCACAATCAAAAAATAGTGAAATTCAACAATATAAAAGTAGTACAGCACCTGCAATGCTGAAAATCCTTCGCAAAATATAGGAATACTAGCAAAAGAGAGGCTCAAAAAAAGAAAAAAGAAAACAAACTCCTTCGGAAAACAGAAGCTCCCTCCTGAAACCCCTACAAATCAACAACCATAGGTGTGTAAACACTTGTATGGCTGTAAATGATGAAGTGTACTAGCTGGAAATGGCGATGGTAGCAGCCCCAAAGCTGAAAAACATAACAGCAATCCCTTACATATTTCCTTTGTAACATAATTGTAATATTACATTACAACTCTTTCCCCATGACTTGTTTACTATCGTCTGAAATCAATCCAACGAGCTTATGCTGCACTATTCTTTTATTTTAATGGACAACTTCTTGACGCCTTGTGGTGCCAATCACTTCCTTAAAAAACAAAGATAACTAAAACATAACTCTTCCCTATCACTTGATGAAATTCCCTATTTAATGGTCATCTAACAGGTATAACATCAAACACCGTACTTTGCTGATCCAAAATTTAGACTAATTACCACAATGCAACTGTATCTCATCTATAGATTAAGTCATGGTTGTTGCCAATTGATATTCCATCATTTTCGCTATGATGACCCTTAGAGCTTCATCTTCAATGCAAGGCACTATCTTTTCCCTTTTATTTGAAGGAGAAAGGCTCTTCTGTCACATGCAGCACCATCACAAATTGTTTCTAAAATTTGGCCAAACACTACTATTTCTTGCTTCAATTGTGCTAGATCTCCTAAATGAATTTCTTGGCCCCTCCTATCAAATCTCTTCATTTGTCTTTGATCTGATTTTCTAAGGTGGTAATAGTGTCACTCCCTTGAGAACCATGTCATTGCACCACAACTCATCAACCACACCTTCCAAGAGGAAGGTAGTAAACTTGATTGCAATCTCTTGGCAAAAAAAATGTACACTATTTTTGCAACGAAGCTGTAGCATACCATGTCTTGATCCATCATATTTAGGTATGGTGATATTACCCAATTGATGTTGTATGTCATTCTAAGTCTAATCAAATCAATTTTTCCTTCTTCTAATATGCCCATTCTAATCCTGAAATTATTGAGCTCACTAAAGAATAATATTACAGACTGCCTAGCTTGAGCTTTATACACCTCCTCATACATAGCCATATCACCTATCACATGACACTGACATTGATTTCCCTCCTATAGTGGTTCTTCTTCCCTTGGCAGAAACATTTCCCAAAATGTCCATTTAGGTGTGTACATTGAAACCGAATCATTGGTTAAATTATTTTCCTTATTATTTTGGATTGGGTTTTCCCCCTCATGATATTTTAATTTTCTTGCAGTAGCTTGCATCAAAATTGTGTTCAACAAGATTTGTTCTTCCCACACAAGTAGGCAAGATCAATGCTCTGGTGCAACAGCAATGTCTAAATCCAGACTTTCTAGACATATATGATTTTTTTATTTTCTAATATTTTTAAAATATAATGAATTAGAACAACTGAAAAATTGAAACAAGTATTCCAGAGTCCAAGTTTTCATCAACCTCTCAGGCAGCTTAATAATTAGATATAAATTGTCTTACATTAAACAAGAATTAATTTACAAACCCTATGCTCTACAACTAATACATGTAATTCCAATCAGCAAATATGATAGTCCAACTTGCAACTTGCATGCTATGATGCTAACCTTCACTAGTGCTGTGACAATGTGGCAGCTAACAACAGATCTACAATAAATATATAATATCTGCAATTGTTTTGATTCTGCACAAACTTTACAATCAGATTGGAAGCAAAATAAAACCTCAAACACAATTATCTGCTGTGATCAAACTTCATTATCTCACGTAACCTTTTCACGACGATTTGATATCAATGTGTGATGCAACACTGAAAAACAATGTGTACGGATGATAAGAGCCTTGAATCAATATTGTTTAGCAGTGAGCGAGCAGTAGGATGACAATAGGTAGTTAGGAACATGTTAAATTCAGTGGGAAACAAATGCCAACTCCCTAAATCTCCCCTTTTATAGCTGTACTTATTCATAAATGTCAATTGCCCTTGTTTCATACTCTGTAGCCTCTGGCCAACAAAATATACTCCCTCTAACAGTTGCAAACACCCTTGGTCAATTATGTTGAATGTTGTGGATGAACAAGATTACTGTGGCTCATGAAAAAAGAGTAAACTCTGAAAATCAATAGTGGTGCTCCCTCATTTTCAATTGCAAATCAAATCACCACACCAGAAACTTAACCAAATTTTTCCACAACCAGCTCCAATGCAATCCCTAATTTCAATAATCAAGTCCAAGAAGGATTTCATCCTCCAAGACCTCTAAACAGCCAAAGGTTTTCATGCTTGGTTGTGAATTTAAAAATGAACATTCCAAATTGAAAAACGTCAAACAAAGCCAAGTAAAACCTTTTTAAGCCTCCAAAAATAGGCCAAAAAACAGCATACTGGGATGCCCTGATAGTACCTTGGCATATCTGACCAAAATAATGGCATATTTATACATAAACAATGAAACTCATAGCAGGCATTTGCCCTTATGTCTTATTGTTATAGATGCATATTTTCTTATCATTAATCCTTGCTTATACATTTCCACAATAATACAAAAACATTTGCATCTTCATTGTTAGTTATTTGGAGTTTTTTGCAAGCGTGTCTGTTAAAATTTGGTATTTAGAAAGAAACGGAATTTAGATCAGCAATCTATTCCTTGCATGCAAAGTGTTTGACAAAATTCTCAGGTCAAGAAATTAGAAAATTAAATTCAGAATTGCAAGGGATGTTACAAATCATGTGTAATTGGGCATTCACAATATTGGCAAAAAATCATAGCATCTGAGTGTAGATACAATTAAACTATGATAATGTAGACACAAAATACGAAATATAAACAGCAAGTTAAAACATGACCTGAAAAAAAAATCATTCACCAGTCAACAGTACAATACTATCTTTTCAGATGGAAACCCTAGCAAAATAAAATAGATTTAACATTTTTTATCTTGTTAATTTAAATTGAAAAATCCTTATGATGTGGACATGAAATTTTTATTTGACAAAGAGAGCTTTGTTTGAATTTTATGCAAACATTATTTATGTAGCATGAAGTTATAGAATGTATTTGTGATAGTCGTACAACAAAACTCGCCTACCTCCAACTCGATGCATTGCCTCCCATATCAATGCAATTTTGCATCAAGTTGTGCCTTCCATGCTCATCTTGGTAAGCTCTAGTTTGTAGTCATGCCCTAAAAATGTTGTACAACCATTAAACATTTCAATGTAATTAAAATGTAAAAATTGTACGAAACGTTTTTTAAGAAATATGTGATTTTCCTTTCAGGGGTGAAGGGGATTGCTTGTGGGCCTAATTCAAAAAATATTATATATAATGAATAATTGTGATTTACTTGACTATTTTGCTTCAATGCTATCAATTATGTTTTAAATTGTAGATATATTACGGATACTTCATGTACTTTGAATAACCTCCATATATTTTGTATGTACTAAGATGATACTCAGCCATACCAAACCCAAGAGAAATCACGATACAACCCTATGCCTAGAAAAATAACTTGGCTATTAAAGAGTATGTGGATTATTGAACTGTAGAGTTTGAACATGAATACACTTATGTTAGAATCTATGGATTATCATAAGGTGAGATGGGAAAAAAGCAATTGACATTAAATGTGCATTTCAATAACATGTCAGTGATAAAAAGATACTACCTTATTGGATATGAAGATATTGTAATGTGTTAATGTCAAATGGAATACCCAAACCCCATTTAAGGCATGAGTAATCGTAGTGCCTAAACATTGTCCAATATACATTACTGACACTCTCATGTTTAAGATTGTGTGATGTGATTACTGATTGTCGTTAGTATGGCTAGAACAGATCACCCTGATTAATGGTAATTTTTGTAGCATGGACTAAGTTGTAATGGGCAGTTGGATTGCTAAAACGACATGTTGAATAAAGGCTATCTAATTTTAAATATTCTCGAGCGGTAGTAATACATTAATGGCCAATTGTTGACTTGTTCTAATCAACAAGCTCCAGCAATTTAAATCTCCCTCAGGTGTAACAACATCAAGAAAATGAATTGAATATGATATTAAGGTCCTGTTCAAGAAATTATACACTGTCATTTAATTTGAAGACCTCATCACAGTGATTTAGTCTGTTAATGTGAAATCTGAATGAGTTAAGCTAGAGATAAAATAATCATGCTATATTATGATAGAATTTGTAATATAGCACAAGTGTATTAATAAGCAAATGATGCACCCAAATATCAAGTCCTTCATGTCATAATAACACTAATAGCTGTGTCATTTAGATTCCAGATCGTACCTGAAGTGAAGTCGCAAGAACAGTTAATGACATGCACTTTATTGATGCACTATCCTTCGCCTTTGTCAATACCAGCATTGTCTCTTTCAAAGGTTTCAACAATTCTGAATAGCTTTGAGCAAGAGGACCCATGTCAGATCGTGCAACTCTGAGAGCCCCCGCATAATCCCCATCTCTTACAAGTTTAAGAAACTCAACCTGGATATCATAACCAGTAGTCTGAAAATGCCGTGACTGTGAACATAGAAATAATTGACCATCCTTTTATATCAAATATACTAAAAATTATAATCAATGAGACCATCCTAATACCTGCTTTAGTTGAAATAGCAACACAGGATTTTCCTCAAAGAAGTTTGAATTCCATTGCTTGATATTTTCAACAACCTTGACAAACATGCCTTTGCTTACCAGTTCTCGCATCTCCAATACAAATTCAATTTTATCGGCATAATTGCAATTCAAACCACCCTAAATAAAAGATCAAAAAGACTTGAGGGTAAGTATCTAAGAAAACATGATCTCCTTAAGGGAAGATTGATCTTGTTTGTTCTCACCTGTACATGATCAAGAGTCTTACTACTGATGCCAGAAAGAAGCTGATTACGATCTATTTGTTTGGTAGAATCCACCAATAAATTCCCTTGTGATTCACTCTCATTATGTCTCCCTTTCCACCTAGGACGATTTCCAAGATGTACTCCTGATTTATCAGTCTGACAAGTTCTGCTGGTGCTGCAAGCTTCACCACCATGAACATGTTCGATTGGAGATCTCAATTCAACATCTTGATGTTGCTTCTGTAAGCAATTTTCTCGGAGGTCATCCATCACCATGTCATTTGCAATGGTTTTAATAACTGCCTGCCCTTCCCCACTCCCAATGTTAACAGTAGAAAAGTCCATTGAGCAAGTATCATCTCGCTTGGTATCTTCTGCAATCAGCTTCAGTGATCTACTTGTGAGAGAGACGTCTGCACCTATCAGCAAAAGTCACGGATTATGAAATTTGCAGTAATACCTTGCTGAGGATAAATTCTTTATTTCAAAGATTATTGGCATCTCAAAACTAAAAAATGTCACCACTTTGAAAAGACATCTTGCCTTTGCCTGAATCTATAAGTGACCTTACCTGAGGGAGAAATTATGCTAGAATCTACAAGACCTCTGTATACACAATATTCTCGAACCAGGTCATCAAGCATTTGCATGTTCAGCTTCATTCGGCTAAGTTCATTCTGTGAGAAGAAATGCACATAAGACAAGAAATTCATGCAACAAACCTGTGACACCTTATCGAAAAATTTAGTTGCATTTTGAGCTTTTAATGTTACAGGGATGTGTAGACAAGCATATTGCACTTCCAACATGACAGAAGAAATTTCTTGAATATAAATAAAATCTGACATCTGACCAAAGTCTTGCAGGAAAATCAAATTCAAGCTTGCTTGTACTGATGTCACTTAACTTTTCACAACTGCATTGCTGGTAAAATGAATTCAAGTCTATAAAAAAAGCATGGAACTTTTGACATGCTTAAGAGATATGGCAAATTCAGTCTTTATGTGATAACATGGTAATGACAAATTTATAATAGACAATATCCAGGCTATGATAGATGAAATGGAAAGCCTACAGCATGTGACAGATACTCCAGACCCTGTGCATTTATGCTTCTAGTTGCATCTAAATGAATCTCTCCTCTCAGAGACTGAAATGAAGAACTTTTTCAAGGAACATAAAATTGATGTTAACACAATTACATCTACCAAATCACTTCAGCTTTTACACTTATTAAACTCATGGCTCAACCCATAGGCAAAGCTCATTTGGTACAGATTTTGCCAAAGAACACCACTAATCATACAGAGAATTTAAATTAAAACATAATAGCATCTTCAAGGAAAAAGAAGATTCCCCTGTATTGTATATAAAGTTATAAACTACTCATATAACATTCACAAACTAAAACATATTCTTATCATTGAAATTTGTTATAGAGAAAATTTTCCAGTGAAATACATTTTTTCATGATTAGGACCAACCTAACCTTATAAATACTGATAATTATTCTTCATCCCATTTGACAAGCAGCATCTTCAACATCAGTACAGCATTTTACAGCATATTTCAGAGCTGCTGAATGGCACTGATGGTGCAAATTGTGAAGGACATAATGGAGGTTCAAAAATGACAAAGCTAGTACAGATAAGCGCCCAACTGTGGATCAGTCATCATAAACTTCCAACCAAAACTGAATTGGCCAAGTTGTCAAAACATTCTGCTTCTACTCAAATACTGGCAAACTTTGCTTAAAATTCCACTTCAGATCTTAGAAGTGGTGTTGCCAGTGCAACCTCTGCGAAAGGCATTCAAAAGTGGCATTGATCCCTCTAACTTGTGCCAGGCTTGGTTAATCCATTGTGAATTACTACTTTCATCACAAACTTCTGCAACAGCAAAACAATTTCGTTGTTCTGCCTAGCTAGATTGGTGGCGATTTTTGCCTCACAGAGACATTAATCTCTGATATTAAATTTATAATAACAATGTCAACAAGAGTGCACACAAATGACGACAAGGCCACTAAGTCACTCAAAATATCTGCCTCAAATCTGAATATGCTGAGTCATTTCAAAGTCCCATCAAAACAAAAATTGTAGCAATAACACATATAAAGCACAACAATCAAGCAGTTAATCCACATTTCTATAAAAAGCTGACCCTGCATTGAAGAAAGCTGATTCTTTATGTTCAACTTGATGCAACAACTATAAGCAGTTTTCTAAGCAAAAATTGGAACTTATACAGCAGAAATTCATCTCTTTTCAATCATTTTGCAAAGTCTGTCAGCAGGATTTCAGAGCCATCACAAGACATTTTCAAAGGTACAGTAGTGCTGAAAGTCGTCACAATGAGTGTGCAGCATTTAAGGGCAATGGTCAGTGTGGATTAGTGATATTCCAGGAGTTTCAGGGCCTAGGGCATTTGTAGATATGAAGATCGTTTTCCAACTATATGGGGTTTATGACTCTTAGATGAAGATGTGATGATCCCCTGAGGTCTGCTGAGCCTGAGTTTATTTCAGCCTATTAGACTTAATTTATTCATATGCCACACAAGATGTGATATCCTACGGTTTGGTCTACAGTTTCTAAGAATAGTTGTAGCTATTCTCATGGCTAAGATTTTTCTCGTCTCCACCTCTGATCATCTTATCACCACCTTTTTTTGTGCTCGCCTCTGGTGCGGGGGGTGAAATGGTCATCCAGTATCTCCACCACTAGTCACTCCAGATCTGTGCATCGCTGCAGCGTTTCTACTTGCCAGTGGCACTCCTCCAGCAGTTTTCAGCAACGGCTTAGGGTTCCCACTCGCCCTGACCCGTACCCTTCAGTGCTGGATTTCTTTCAGCCGAGGAAGGATCTCTAGTCCTTGCCTTGGGGCTGGTTCTTTTGTCTCTTTCTCCACTTCCTTTTTTCTTTTCCAGACAACATTTGGTGTTCCTTGGATCTACTACTTCTTTGTTTGTATGCTTTAAGTCCTGTAGACCCTTCTGGCAGTCTCTTATTAGACATTAATAGATTTATCTTGTCTCCACAAGTTGTTGCCAGTTTAACCAAACTTAGAATCAAGGTTTTCAAGGGAGAATTCTGGTGTCGTCAAATGTGTTTGAAGCTTCAAAAGTCTTATCATGACCAAGGTCTCAGAGTTCGCAAAAAAATCCATCAAAGTTGCAGTGCCAAAAATGTTCTCAGAATCAGAGGGTGGATGTACGCAAATCACTATTACTTACATCTACTAGTGTCTATATCTGGTGTTCTACAATCATTGGATAATGGCCTATTTTTAGGCCACTTATGATTTTATTTTGTTGGTTGTTTGGATTGATATTGAATTAAAGTTATCTTTGTTCTCCAGTTTTCTGCAACTTTTGGAAGATTTTTTTAAGAACAGTTGTTTTTGACAATTAATTATAATTTTTGAATCCCGTAAACTTATTTTTATAAACATTCCATAGGGTTTCTGTCATTGTATCAAGGTCAGAATTCATCTTGGCAAGTAACTCTATGTACTTCTAACAGTTCATCTTTCTAAAATCTTACATTATCAATGTTCAATAGCCGTAGTTTTGTTTACCCTCTAGTGTATGTGGCTCTATTATCAGCCAGTTAAGAAGAATTCTATAATCTCATTTACTTTGTTTCAGTTGCAACTCTTAATGATAAAAAACTTGATCATGAGAGAAGAACCTTTCAGATCTTATACTCATCTTGCTAGAACCAAAAAAGTAAGCGGAGTTTATTTCAGTTATTTGAATTTCATTTATGCACACCCCTTTTGATAATATTGTGAAGTGTAAACAATTGTTGATTTCAGTACTAGCTTAACCTTAGGCTTGAGGACATTGTTTAATTTTCAGGAAACTTCCCATACAAATTTATAGAGAGGTTTGTCTTTGTGTGTTGCTCATTTTGTGTTGTCTCAAAAGAGTCAAATTTAAACACTAACGAAAATAAACTTGTACAATTCTGGCCTTCAACAATGCTCCATAAAATATGTTGGTGTTGTTAGTTGTCCTCGTGAAATATTTTCCATCAACAATGCTCCATTTTTAATTTACTATTAAAGGCCGCATGTATTGTATGCTCTTAATCGTAATTCAAAAATCTCATTCTCTGCCACTTATCAGCGAGGCCAAAAAAAGTTTTCTCGGCAAATATCAGAGATAATAGGTAACTTTTCGGGAGGATATTTTAAAATGACTTAAATAAAAATAAAATTACAATTTTTTGGCAAAATTCAATAAGTTGATGCATCTAACGAGTCAATAATTGAGTAAACAAACCAAATGAGCTGATCTAGATATATATAAGTGCAATAAGTAACAAAATTGCATCCTCATGTGGAATGCCGATGTAGTCAAAGACTCTAAACTCTGAAATAAACTACAAATACCAAATTGTCTTTGTAAAAAGATAAGCAAATATGTTATATGCCAATTTTTGGCTCAATTTTAAAATGCTCATATAGTTGTTGAGGTCTAAGTCACAAGGTTTGAATTCGAATTCGAGTTCGGCAACTATAAAATTCGAATGAAGTTCGGGAAGAGTAAAAATTCGAGGAAAAATTCAAATTAAATTCGCCTTATACAATTTTAATTATTTTTTAGATGTATGTAATATATCTCATCAATTATCAAAATAGTAAAAATTGTTAAATAGATCTCACAACTTCATAAGCTTGATGAGACATTTATTAAGTACAAAATATAAGAAACATGTGAAATCACAATAGCAAAGATATGTTTTTGTTGCGAAGGTACAATCAAACGTCAAGACTTCATAGCTTCAAGAAAGCTCGAAGTCATCAAGAGCACTTGGCTTAGATGGTGTAGCATCATCATCAGTATCACTAGACAATTCTTCCTCAAAAAAGTCAAGCTCATCTGCATCTGGTACTGCTATGTCTTTTCAAGTATGTTGTTGTGAAGATGACTCATTTGTTGATTTGTTCATAAGCAATTTTAAATTGCTGCGAACATAGACAAGATCTCCCAACTTTCCAAACAACAACTTGTTCCTCTTTTTGGAATGGATGTGATCAAAGCAACTCCAATTTCTCTCACAAGCTGATGAACTTGCTCCTTGACTCAAAATTTGAATGGCAAATCACTGAAGTTCAAGAGTTGCTGCCCCATAGCTCATCCACCATCTATAACCAGGTACCTCATCTCATCTCATATCATATTTGGCTGTTCCTATTCAAAACATCCCTTCCGCTGTTTTGTATTTCCAACATTGTTCTCTAATTAGAGATGCAATTGTTGGATCTGGTTCAAATCTACCAATGGCTTCATAAAACCCCAGTGTAACATGGGGACGCGTCCCCCCCCCCCCCCCCAAAAAAATTGGGCCGTTTCGGAGACGAGGACATCCCCGGGACGGGGGGACGGCGTCTCGGTGTTTCGGGCGGCGCCACTTAGAGCGCCGCCGTCGCCGGAGACAGCGAGACGTCTCCAAGACGGCTAGAGGTCTCCGAGACAGAGGAGACATCTCTAAGACAGCTAGAGGTCTCCGAGTGTGGGGGTGTGGAGGGACGCCAAGGAGTCTCCTTCATTGAGGGGGGACGCCAAGAAGTCTCCTTCATTATGGGGGGACGCCAAGGAGTCTCCATTGATTTGACATTTTGATTTGGACTCTAGGAGACTTGTAGTTTTTGTTTGCATTATATACTTATTTTGATATCATGATTCATGGCACATGATACTTATTGTAGTCATCTTTATGTGATGACTCATATGATCATTGATTACTATTAGATAGTAGAATCTAGATACTCACACTATTGATTAGAAGGCTAATATATAGAGTTTAGACTAATATTTATTATTTGCTGATGTTCAATGTTTAATGTTCATTGTTTGTTTGTCATTTGATCATAATTCATGATATTCTAGTTGATATGGTATATGCTATACCATATGTATAGTATATACACCCCTACTCCTTCCGCCAACCCTCCATCCCCCGCCGTCGTCCCCAAATCAAGGCCCCTCTGTCCCCCCATCCCCCCATCTCCCAGGGCGGTGTAACTATGTAAAACCCTGCCATAATTTCAGCATCACCTTTTGTCTATCAATGTGAAACAGTTTAGGCTCCAAATAGCAAGTTGTTGCATGTAAAGGAGTGTGCATCATTTTCCATCTTGAATCAACAGTCTCCCATATCTCTATGTACTCTGCTTCCACATTATTTAGTGCTCTCTGAATAGCTTCCTTGCAACGGTCCATGCTTTCATAAAGCATTCCAAGGCAAGGAGTGTCACCATCAACCATGCGGAGCATGTCGACAATTGGACCACATATATTTAAAGCCTTTGCGCCACTTTCCCAAAAGCTACTATTTAGAACAATTTGCTCTATGATCTTCCCCTTACCACTTTTTGAGAGAGTTGAATTTTCCTACTCATTGGAACAAATTACAAATCTTAAAGCTGCTTTCTCTTCAACCACTCTTCTCAAAGTGATATAAAATGAAGCAAATCTTGTATCAGAAGGCCTCGACAACTCTCTAGATGAATGTTTCTTGTAAAGGCTCAATGTGAGACGATGATTTCGTACGAAATTCGCAACTTCTCTTCCTCTATGAATTACTTCATGTATCCAAGGGAATTTTGCCAAATCATGAAGCAACAAATCCAAACAATGAGCTGCACATGGGCTCCAATAAATTTATGGGTACTTCTCTACAATCAACTTGCCAGCTCTCACACAATTTATTGTACTATCAATAACCACTTGAACCACATTTGCAACCCCTACTTCAAGAATTGCTTCCTCTAATATCTAAAATATATATTCAGAAGTTTTTTTATGAATCATAGTGTCAATAACCTTCAAGAATACAACACCATGTTGCCTTCCAAGAGGCTTTGACTACAGTTAATTTATTAGTCACTCTATGTTTTGACCTCTCTAAGACAGTTGTTCTCAAAGCCTCAAAATGAGGTATGTACCCTTTGCTAAACTCTCCAACCTTTTGAAATACAACACGATAAAACGGATTTCTAACTACATTGAATGGAATTGCACTAGTATAGAATAAATCAGCTAATAAATCATCAACTTGTTGTGTCACATTCGGTAATATTGGAATATCAAGCTTGATATTCACCGAACTTTGTGACACAGGTTGAGGTTTCATGTGAAGTTAGTTGATAGGTAAAATTAGTTATGATCATGTGAAATGGTAAGATGGTTAATCATTATAATTTTATATAAAGATGGCATGCTAGTTAATTGTTATGATGCTATTATATTGTTATCTTGAAATATAGGAAAGTTGGTTATTCATCATAAATTCATGGGAAGTGATATGGTGGTTAGTCGTTATGATGGTTTGTGAATAATAACTTGTTATAGTAAATGTGATTTTATTGAGGAATATGATATTTGTTGTCGATAAATTTGGTATTCTGTAGCCGACTGGGTTATGCCGTCGAAAATTTTGTATTTGGTAGCCGACGGGTAGATTAGGATTGTTTTGTAGCCGACGGACCCCCTCTAGAAGGTTCGGCGGAAAGTATTTATACACCCTTTTGAGTCATTGTAAATCATCTTATCACCAGTTATGTAATCTCTAGGCATATGCGAATAAAGGAGTACTGTTGTTGATGTTCGTGTTCATTATCTATATGCATTAACAAATTAATCTATGCGGTAAACATTTGGCGCCATTGCCCTATGAACCTGGAAGGAGGGAGGAATGAAGCTTAATGCCAAATCGGCTTAAAAAAGATCGAAATAAGATAAAGGGGAAAGATGACATACGTACTGCGCAAGAAAATTTAATTTTGGCATAGCAAGCCGAACGCAGAAGGAGGTTCCAAAAGATTGCCGACGGACACAGAAGTGCGGAAGAATTGTTGAAGGAGACTCGAGAATGGGTGGAATTGGTGGAGGAAGCAAGGGAAGAGTTTTTGGATTTATATTCGCCGAGGGAAGAGAATCCAAACGGAAGAAAATCGACTCGCATGGCTCGGAGTACCTAGGGAGCAAGAGCGTGGAGTGAACTCTTCGTCCGGGATACACTTCTGGAAGGGACAACTTCAGAAGATCCTTCTTCACCACCGTTCGCAACTGTTGAGACCGCTAGTGTGGGAGAACAATCTGCTAGTGTAGGAGTGCAGACCGTCGATATGGGAGAACAGTCCGCCGGTGTGGGAGTACAGTCCGCTGGTGCGGGAGAGCAATCCGCCAGTGTGGGATTGCAAATCGCCGGTGTGGGAGTGCAAAGCCACAATGTGGGAGTGAACAGCGCTAGTGTTGCAGGACCAAACAACGCCCATTCACAAAATCCAATAGTGATGGCAGGACCAAAAGAAAAGCTGTCGAAGTTTGATGGCGATGGTACGATCGACCCCATTCAACATTGCAAGACATGCGAGACGATTTGGAGGGAAAATGGCATAATAGATACAAACGAATGGGTCCGGCAGTTTCCAACAACCCTACAGGGTGTTGCAATCAACTAGTTTGCTGATGCAGATCCTCAAAACTTAACCACTTGGGATAACCTTAAAAAGGAGTTTATGGCAAAATTTCAACTACTCCGCAACGACAACAAAATTGTAGCAGAAATATACAATACAAGACAAGGGAAAAATGAAAAAGTCTGAGTCTATGCCGGCAAGCTGAAGGACTTGATCAACAAAATGGAGAATGAGCCAGCTGATGGATTACAAAACAGGTGGTTCATTGAAGGCCTACACCCAAAATTGCAAAAGAAAATGAAGATCGTGTCGTAGTCATCGTACACTGAAGCATACAACCGGGCACTGAACCTGGAGAGTGAGCAAAAGACGAAAAAGAAGAAGAGTAGCTCCTCTAAGTCAGACTGGAAGAGAAACACTTTATCACTAGAAAGAAAAGGGAGAAAGTTTATCATTAATTTGCACACTCAGATGGTGGGAGAAGAAGCTTTGTCATCAGATTCCAAAGAAGAAGATGAAGGGAGGCAGCGTATGGAACTAGATCAGGAGGGAGTCCTGCTGTGGGAAGGTGGATAAACAGATGACGATTTGGATTCGGTCAACGGTCTCTACCACTGGCAAATAGAGGACTACGAACTATTCCAGAGCTGCAATGTATTGACAATTGAGGAAGGCCTGAGGGCAGATGAATTTCCAAGAGAATTCATTGAGATAAAGGAGGGGGATGCCCCGTTGGATGTCACACCTACCCATACATTCAATGAGGGGGAAACAATCAAGTATGATGAAGTCACACTGCAAACAATGAATTTGGGGGATGAAGCAGAACCGAAGAACATTCTAGTGGGAGATAATTGGGATCCGGTACTCAAAGCAGCAACATTCAAGATATTTCTGGAATACAAAGACGTGCTTGCATGGACATATAATGACCTAAAAGGAGTACCACTAGAGTTGTGTGTGCACCGCATCTTGCTGATCGAAGGAGCAGTACCTGTACGAAAGTGGCCCTACAGGATGAACAAGAACTATGCAGCACGGGTTACGAAGGAAATCAACAGGATGCTGTAGGCCGGAATTATTTTCAAGGTGCAAACAAGTGAATGGGTGTCACCTATAGTTATTTCATTGAAGAAAGACACCACCCAGATCCGGATATGTGTGGATTTCCGATGCCTTAATGCAGTCACAATTAAGGATCCCTTCTCGATTCCATTTATAGACAGCATTGTGGAGGTCGTCGGACATGAAATTTACTCCTTTATGGACGGATTCTCCGAATACAATCAAATCTCTATAGCGGAGGACAAATTGAAGACCACGTTTGTCGTCGAAGATGGGGTCTATGCATACAATCGGATGCCATTCGGATTGTGCAACACGCCTACCACCTTCAAGCGGATTATACTGCACATCTTTGACAACATGTCCGTCAGCAACTTCAAAGCATTCCTCAACGATTGGTCTATATTCAGCACGGAGGATAGACATCTAGCAACACTCGGCGAATGTGTGGAGAGATGTCGAAGGGCGTGGCTAGCTTTGAACCCCAAGAAGTGCAGATTTATGGTTTCCCAGGGAAGACTGCTTGAACACATCGTCTATAAAGAAGGATTGAAGACTGACCCGGACAAAGTCAAAGTCATCCTAGAAATGCCGCCATCCACTAATGTGACAGAGGTAAAGTCTTTCCTCGGACATATAGGCTATTTACAAAAGGTTTATCAAAAATTTTGCCAAGGTATCATATCCGCTAGATGGGTTAACCTGCAAGGGAGAATCATTCAGATGGGAGAAGGAACATGATGAGGCATTTGAAGTGTTGAAGGTACGATTGGCTACGGCACCCATCTTGGCATATCCAGATTGGGTTAAGGAATTCCATGTTCATGTCCAACTATGCGATCGGAGCAACCTTGGCGCAAACAGGTAACCACGGCTTGGATCACCCAATATACTTTGCCAACCAACTATTATCTAAAGCAGAACAGAACTACGCACCACGGAACGGGAAGCATTGGGCATGGTGTACACAGTACAGAACTTCCGACACTACTTGTTGGCGACACCATTTGTGTTCTATGTGGACCATCAAGCTTTGTTGTACCTTGTCAATAAACCTGTCATTCAAGGAAGAATCAGCAAATGGTTGCTTCTATTGCAAGAGTTTACCTTCAAAATCATTATACGGCCAGGGAAGAAGCATGTCAGTGCCGACCACCTGTTGAGAATCAAAATAGGGGAACCCGCAGACAGGGTGCACGACAACTTTCCTAACGCACAGTTATTTCAGATTGCAGTACTGCAGGAATGGTACAGAAGCATTCGAGAATACCTGTCAACAGGACAGTTTCCCAGTGAAATGCCAGCAAACGAATGGTGCAAGTTGATAATCAGGAGCCATACCTTCCAGTTGATCAACGGATTGCTCAACAAGATGGGGCCGGATCATATTCTTAAACAGTGTGTGTTGGAGGAAGAAATACCGAAAGTACTGAAGGAAGCACATGAGGGACCAGCAGGTGGACATATGGGACCCAACACCACGGTGAGGAAGATACCACTGGCAGGATTGTGGTGGCCAATGGTATGCAACGACGCACAGGAATGGGTCGTCGGTTGTGACACTTGCCAACGGATCGGTAAGCCGCTGAAGCGAGACTTTATGCCGCTCAATCCCTCACACGCGCAGGAGCTCTTTGAGCAGTGGGGATTGGATTTCATTGGACCCTTGAAGGTGAGCAAGACCTGACGAAGTGGGTGGAGGCACGCACACTACCAGACAACTCGGTCGTCAGCACAACAAGGTTTATTTATGAGCAAATCATTACCAGGTATGGAATTTGATTACAGTTAAAAAGTGATAGGGGCGGACATTTTGTTAATCATGTCATCAGACTGCTCACCACCGAACTCAAGATCTGCCATTCATTATCGAGCCCGTACTATCCGAGAGCAAACGGGCAGGCGGAAGCTACCAACAAGATTCTAGTATCCATTATCTGCAAGTCTGGTGTAGTCGAAGGGGAGGATTGGGAGGAAAAGCTACCTTCTGATCTGTGGGCATATCGTACTACATACAAAGTGACGACAGGGCACACACCCTTCCAATTAATGTTCGGACAGGAGGTAGTGGTATCGATGGAATTTATGATACCGAGCTTGAGGGTAGCACTCGAAAACAAGTTAGGCGATATGGAAAGCTTAAGGGAGCGGCTGTACAAATTGAACAGGCTCGAGGAGAAGCGGTTATTGGCACAATGGGCCACAAAGGTGACAGAACAGACATAAAGCGTGGCACAACAAGCATCTCAAACTCAACAGCTTTTAGTCGGGGCAGTTGGTACTAAAATATGACGGTCAGAATGAAATCAAACCCGAAAAGTTTAAGGTTAGATGGGTTGGACAATACCAGATCCGGGAGGTCGGCAACAATGGAGCAATAAAATTGTGGACCTTGGATGGGCAAGAAGTGCCTCAAACAATCAATGGATCGAAATTGAGGATATACCATGCAAGGAAGAGCTCGTCGTCGTTGCAGAATGACCAAGCCCAACAGTCCCCATCGTCATCGCAGGGTGGCGAGGGAGGGAAAATTGAGCAGTTGTATTTTTTTTATTTTTTTTTAAAAAAGAAAAAAGAAAAAAGAACAAAAAAAAAAGAGAGAAAGAGAGACAGGACTATGGAAGTTTTGAGATCTCATTGGAGCTAACCATTAAAAGAAGCTTCATGTCGCTAATTATTTCTATCAAGAAATAAATTATAGTGAGTGCACTAAGAAATAAAATTAAACAACTATCTATTTCTTGTGGGGAAGACTGCCTTGAAGGGAGTGTAAGAGAAGAACGGTTAAGGTGCGAGGGGGGCTAGCAATAAATAGAATGAGTGAACAGTCAAGAAGTATGCTATCATCAATAACAATCAGCTAGTACAAGCACGCATAGTGGGAGAAGGCGGTTGACCTTAATAATCTGTAGCTTATTTCTCCATGGGGCCATCCAGCAATTTCTTCTTCCGCGGACCCTTTTATGTTCCCCCATGTGCCTGGCCCGGAGTTACAAATGGTTCTTAGCCGCGGATAGCACATTTCCACGGACAGTTGTATCTTCCGCGGGTCTTTTGTTTCGTCGGCGAGCACTCTCCTTTCCCTATCTCGCGGGTGATTCTTGCTTTCCCATGGAGGTCTTTTCTTACCCACGGGCGGCATATTTTACTCTCGACGGCGTTTCCCTTTCTACGGACCAAGCAATGTGCCGCAGGTTCTATTCTTCTGCGAACTAGTCTCTTTCGGCGCGATGTTCCTTCCATTCCCCGTGGTCGGCGTGTCTCGCAACAGTTAAACTTTGCTCCTCGCGGATATCTTCTCCTTCCACGATAAAAACTAAAGCATTTTGGCAGTTGGGCCATTGGCACGAGAGGATCGCATCGACAAACCAGGCTCAGCGGTAGTTTGTAAGACTCTGGAGCAGCACTTTCTTTCCGCAGACGGCAGTTATGTCTTGGTATTAACTTCTCGTGGGCGTCCTAAGTTCCCTGCGCACATTGTATTCTCTCTCTGCGGACATCTCCAATGGATAATCTTATTCTTCAGTGGTTATATAGCTCCCAGCCATAAAATCATTACCATTGAACTATGAAAACGAGATGTTTATTGATTTGAATCAAAGATAATCGCGGGCATTGAGCAGGTTGCAGCATTCTCTTCGACTCTGGGCAGGCTCTCCACCAGCACTCTACGGTTCACGTCTGTTGCTATGATCGTAGGCGACAAGAGTAGTTGGCTTCCATCTGCTTTCATTCCATCTCCGTCGGCATTGTTGCATACCTTGTGCGGGTTCCTTTCCGCGGGTTGTGAGATTTGCTTTTGGCTTTCATTCTAACCTTTCGTGGACAGCATTTCAAATTGAGCGAGAGCTACTATAAAAGCAAGAAGGAAACCATTGCTATGGAATCAGCTGGCAAATGGAAGTGGAAGAACCAGCTGAAGACAAGTATGGAGAAAAATGCAAGGGTTTTAGCATCGGGAATCCGAGTTGCAGGGCCATCCGCTTCCAGCAGCAAGAAACGAAAAGTTAGGGAGGAACTCACTCATCTCACGGTCCAGTTTGAGGGTCTCCATGGTAGTGAATGCCAGAAATGGTGGTAGGAAATTCCGGACGCCGACCTCGTTAAGCAAATTTTGGTACGGGCACAGGTGCATTGGGCCATCCAGCTTCTAGTTTTTTCTATCCAATTATTTGAATCAGTTTTGTGGACTATGATAGAAGCATTTAATCGGCACAACAGAACAAGCACATTTTTGTACAAAAAGCATCGGATGACAGTTTCTTTTAAGCCTATGGATTTCACGAGGGTTTTTGGCATTCCTGGTCCTAGAGGTAAGAAGGTGGAAATCAAGAATCACAAGCTCTCTCAAGAATAGAAGGAACACTGGATTCGATTAGTGGGCCGCGATCTTACACCTAACGAGATGGAGTCAATAATAAACAGGTCTAAATGCAAAAGACTTTGGCGAGATCTTATTTGGGAAGGCCACTGGAGGTGCATTATGGATGTTATCAAGAGCAAGCTGACAGGGGCGACTCGGGCTTCAGATATAGCATTGCCGCAAATAGTATTCATGAATGGCATCATGAACGGCACAGTCTATGATTGGGCTAGAATTCTTGCTGACAGGATGGGGGAGTTCATGACACTCCAGCACCACACATTCTTTATGCCGCATCATGCAATTGGCTTGTTTCTAGAGGCAGCGGTTAATCAGATACCCATGGATGATTTTGAGGCGCCACCTCGGGGGAAGTTGGCTCAAGGAGAGCCTCCGATATTTTATTGGAGACATCTAGACACAGGTGGGACAGCAACGGGACAAAAGAAGGTATTTCAGGGATTGCAAGAGGCTCACGAGGACACTGACAACAGACGGGAGGAGACTTCGGAGAGCAGCGGGGCAGAGTACGAGGAAGAGAGTACTTCTGCGGAGGTTGGCAACAAACCAATAGATAGTGAGCCCACATTTTTCACCCCGCCCTAGTTGACACTTGTCCGCTCCCACGTCACACATTCCTCCTTTTGGTCAGCGTCATGCACTGGTCGTGATGACCCCGCCGACGATAGCAGATGTCCCCCGGGCAGTAGCAGGGGTGTCCAACCAACGACAACTGTTGTTACACCGGCGACCACTCCATGTGCTACTTTCTCCATGGCCATAGCAGATGTTGTTCCAATTGCACCAGTGGAGCCAATCTCGCAGAGGGTAGAGTTGCCAGCATCGGAGCCTAAGCCTCCAGTTCGCTTGGATGTGATTGACTGTGATGCAATCCTCACCGTTTCGTCTTCCTTGTTAGCAGTCGCCGAGCCAGTACAGACAATCCAATCAGCCCAGCCAGCACAACAGGAGGAGAGCATGGAGCCCGCACAGTTAGAGCAGCCGGAGGTGATGGATAGAGCTAGTGCTTTCTTGAGAAAGCAGTTCCAACTCATCCCTGCCGAGGTTGGTCCGTCCATCCAGTGCCCCGGGCACTTAGGAGTATCAGCTACAATACCAGAGCCTAAGGAGGTGGGAGTGCCACAAACTGAGGTTGCGTCGAGAGCAGAGGAGGCTGCACCGGATGTGGGCATGGTCCCCGCAGATCAGGAAGAGAATAGTGATGCCAAGTGGACGATGGAAGGTTTTGCCAAGGACGATTATGGGTCGAATGAGGATAGGTGCAGGGACTACCTCAGGGCTATGAAGGTTGTGCTAAAGAAGGGAAATGATGTGGCATTGCAAGCTATGACTCGGTGGAGGGAATAGCATTTGGTTCGAGCTTACATCAAGGGGATCTATCCGCAGCGATTCCATTCATGTTTTGAGGAGAGAGGTTGGCCAGCAGTTGAGACACCGAATATGTTGGCAGATTGGGCCAATGAGTCAAAGTTGGGGCCGCGCAACACCCCGCTGCAGAAGCTGGCGCATGAGATTGTGGGACTGTATAAGGAGGTTTATTATGCTCACAGACGCATGGAGGCGGACAGGGCAGCGGATAGGATTGCAACCAACAGATCTCTGGCAATTGAGAGGGAGGCTAGACAGAAGTTCGCAATGGATTTGGCCAATCAATACTAAGAGGGCAGCTTTGTTGAGGAATAAGGACTCGGCTGTGCAGGATAAGGATGCAACAGAACAAGAGTTGCAGTTAGCCAGGACGCAAGCTATGGATGCGGCGCTTCTCCTGAAGGAGGCCGTCAAGGTTAATTCACGGATACAAAAGGATTTGAACATCCGAACGGAGCAGGTCCATGAGTTGCATCGGCAACAGCATTCTTCAAGGGCACCACCTTCTCTCTAGTATTTTTGTTTTGTTGTATGTGGGTTGTCTCCTATTTTGTTAGTTGTCAAGAGACGACTTTTCTCTTTTGGGGGGGATGATGTCATCGGTAAATTTGGTATTCTATAGCTGACTAGGTTATGCCGTCGGAAATTTTGTATTTGGTAGCCGACGGGTAGATTAAGATTGTTTTGTAGCCGACGAACCCCTTCTGGAAGGTTCGGCGAAAAGTATTTATACACCTTTTAGGGTCATTGTAAATCATCTTATCACCAGTTATGTAATCTCTGGGCATATGCGAATAAAGGAGTATTGTTCTTGCTATTCGTGTTCATTATTTGTATGCATTAAGAAATTAATCTATGCGGTAAACAATATTATCATGGAGAATTTATTTCCTTGCAGAAGCACATCGAAGAGGGGGAAGCATTGCTAGAAAGGAATTGGGCACGGGCACCACCTACCATTGAGCAAATAAGCAAGATCCTAAACCACCACGACCAAGGAAAAATGACTAGGCAAGCAAGGGTATACTAAGGGACAACCATGAGCTAACCAATCATTATGTATGACTTAACAGTTAAAGAAAACACTGAGCATATTTTTAACTAAGAACAAGTTTATAAGTAGGAGATAATTTCCACAACAAGTCAAATTGTGATGTGAATATCAGGGTTTAACTGTGTGATTTTGAGTCAAACTCATTGACCCATGTTTCATGAGTAGTGATTCAACATGAATCCATCTCTCGTGAGAATAAATGGAACGCTTAGCACTCATTGGATTTAGGTGATGCTCACAGGGGTGAAGCACTGGGACTTCCCGGGAGGTCACCTATCCCAGTACTACTCCAGCCTGAGCGCGCTTAACTACAGAGTTTCCTCCATAGTTAAACCCAAAGCTTGCAGCCCCATTTGCAAAACCTTCACCAAGTGTTGTGCCTTATGAACCATTCATTAGAAAGCCCCTTAAGCTCATCAATTGATAAGTAGGAGATAATTTCCACAGCAAGTCAAATTGTGATGTGAATATCAGGATTTAACTGTGTGATTTTGAGTCAAACTCATTGACCCATGTTTCATGAGTAGTGATTCAACATGAATCCATCTCTCATTAGAATAAATGGAACACTTAACACTTAGCATCACCTAGATCCAATGAGTGCTAAGTGTTCCATTTATTCTCATGAGAGATGGATTCATGTTGAATCACTACTCATGAAACATGGGTCAATGAGTTTGACTCAAAATCACACAGTTAAATCCTGATATTCACATCACAATAAGAACAAGTTGTTACCTTTTTATCTAAGGATTATTGTGGAGCCTCCTGTCATACTTTATATATCATAACCATGATATCATGATACCTATACTTACACACACACATAAATATATACATATATGATTAAATTTAGGCACATGTATGTATATGTCTATGTACAAATATAGGTGGCATAGGTAGCATGATGCCAATATATTTTTAAATCATTTGGAGGGAGAACCTTTATCATTATTATTGTTCCATGGCAAAAAGAGCCTATTTAATTTATTTTAAGCAATTACCTATCTTTCTCATCGGCATTATATCTCTCAATTGTTCTTTTCAATATTTAAATCGATGGTAAATATTTTTTTTGAACCGATGGAATTATGATTATTTTTGGAACTGATGCTAGCTATGTGTCTGCCACCTCAGCCTTTCTTGTAACCGAGCATGTACCTGCGGACTATTTTATATCTTCATGCCATAACCTTGCGAGCATGCTTCCAAATTACTAGCTCTACAATTTCTATTCATTCTACCGGCAATAATTATAAGCCATACTGCGAGCACTGCAATTAGTCTTGTGTTCGAGCTCCTATATCTTTCAAGAGCCAAGTGCCTATGATTTTCAGACTTGCCAAATCTTTTTAGCATCCAACTTGTACAGATTTTCATTACGTCTACTAGATGAGAATTTCAATTTATATCTGTGTAAGGTTTCATATCTCTTTCTATTAGTAAAGCAAGGTTATGCATTTCATTTATTCCTTTATTGCTACAGCAGGAAGATCGAATGATGATATCATAGATTTGAACTCCATATGTTGTCAATGTATTAATGCAAGTAATCCGTCATGCATATATTCCTTGCAAATTCTGTGTATGATATGATATTTCAAAGCACCAAAGTGCCTTTACTACACATATTGTCTATGTGTGTTGGCTTACACAGAGATGTTGGCAATATGCCTAGGAGATAAGTACAGCATTTGTTGCCATGATAATAATTTTGTACATGAATATGATATCAAAACAATAACTAGAAACAAAACTAAAACTTTACTCAAGGGATCTCCCAGGAAAGCACCCATAAGGACAAGCATGGTTGAGATGAAGGATGGGAGGAGAGAACATCCCTACAATAGCAAGAACAAGATGGCTTAGTAACATATAACAGTAATAAATAACTGAATCAGCTCATGGTAGTCCAACATATAAGTCATGTTGTCTAGTTGAGCAGTGAGTGATACTCTAACACCAAGTTGCTCAATGGCTGAACAGTGGTGGTCCTAAGCCTAGGCCCGAGTAGGGAGGGTCTTTCTCGGTTGAGATTGTGTGCGGTTACTTAAGGGTCTACAGTTGGGAGGTTAAGCCCCTGACAATGCTTCTTCTCTCCAACAGATGCCAAGGCTTGCACAAGGCAGAGATAGATCTCCATTCAAATATCTCCCACTAACGGGTAATTTACTTTTAAGAATTTGGAAATTCAAGTTGAAGGTATGTCGGATGGTTAATATCGTTTTATCTATTATTCCCTTCAATGCTTAGAAATTGGTTTTCCTTTTCAACGTATTAGGAAAGCAGTTGATTTTTCAATTGAACATGTAATGTAACTGCATGCATGAGATAGGCTTACTTGATGGTTGTTATAACTGTCCTTCATTCATGTGAATACAAATATGAACATATCTTTTATTTACAATTAATTGTCATAGTAAAAAATGGGAAAATGGGGATGTTACAACAGCTTAATTTCCCTAAATGGTATTGGTTATTATGATGCAATGGTATAACGTTTTGTGCCCTAAGTGCTATATCTGGACTAACCTGGGTTTTGCAAGTGTTGCCCTAGGCAGATTCTAGTTTTAAAATTTAGGTTATTGCAAGCTTAATATCCTCAATTTAGTTTTTTTGATTATGCCATCAATTGTTAGTTATGATATTTCAATTAAACTGATTGTAACCGTTAATCTCTTTCATATGAACTAGCTGTTATAACTGCCTTCTCATACTCATGAATATGGAAAAGCAACTGTGTTCAATCATATGAATTAGTACCTAAGACCGGGGAAAAGGGGTTGTTACAAAATACAAATTTCAAGTACAATATGATACTAGTCTACAACTTCCTCTTCCCCCTCATAGTAGTTCTAGTAAAAACCATGGGAGAGGGAGGAGTCTAGTGCCTCTACCCCTAGCAATCCTCTATGATGTAGATTCTGTCGGTGTGGTGCAAGTGTTGGCACTAGCAATAACTCCTCATCATCCAAATCCTCACCGGAACTATCCTCAATCTCACTGCCCTCCTCCTTCCAGTTCCAGTGCAAAACCCTTCTCCTCTATAGCCTGCCTCTCCAAATCATATATGTCATCCTCTGTGAACAATGGATGTTGCTCCTGTGTTGTCCAATCACCAAAAGGAACTATGTCATCTAGATCAAGTGGCTCAACATGTGATCACTACCTTTCTTATGCACAACTTAAGGTTATATTGCACAAAGGAAAGGTCATTTAGGCACTTGTGTGCTAACTTGTTTGATGCAATGTAGAACCGAATGAACCCCCTATGGAGGTGATCCAGTTCCCAACAAATAACCACACAACAAAAACATGACACAAAATACAAGATATGATACCAAACACAACTCTTCATTTATAAATCAACTGATTACATGCAATGCGTCAAGTTGTATGGCCTTCCTGGTTACGACCAAATACAAAGCAAGTAATAATTCTGCAAGATCCAACTCAAACCGTAGCTAGTCCAGATCTGTAACACAACAATACTCTGGTAGAAACCTCTCGCGAAATCTAAACTTGTGCTTGCAAGCTACCAAGCAATCTCCTTGTTTCCCAAGCCAAAGCTACTAGCTCTTCTCAACCTCACTCCTCTCAGCTTCTCCATGTTGAACTTAATAATTCAAGACTCTACAAGACGCTCTACTTACACCAAACTAAGCCACAAGTCATCCTAGCAAGTTACAAATTAAATAAACCCTTACATCAAATGCATATTTGAGCCACAAGTCGGCCTGCAACAGATATTAAATACAAAATGCCTTAGTCGGCTAACAACACCAGTTAAATGCAACTAGGATAAAGATCCAAGGCCCAAATAACTCCATACATCCCTACAATCGATTCACATCATGATCACATGCATTAAAGATGCCAAGTCAGCCAAGCAAATCTGCAAGAACTCCATTCCACAGCCACATTGTCGAGCGTCAACAAAAACCACAAGCATCGTCGAGCTCCCACAAGCATTCTCAAGTTCCACATGTGTCAAACAGCCAACACATGCAGAGCACTATATTGAGTGTCGAACATCATACCGACCGAGCTCCTCGGTCAATACTCATCAAGAACTACCCAATAACAATCGAGCACCACTCCTATGCTGACAGAGTCCTCAACTCTAAAACCAAAATCCTTCCAACATGCAGGATTGCTAACTACCCTAGGATGCTCCTGCATCAGACACCCTAGGTGCGAAAAGATGTTCTCAATAGCTGGAAGAACATCTTTTCGGATTCAACACATAAACCCCAAACTGGTTCTTCACATACATCTCCTCCAGATCTTCATATTGCACACCCTTTCCCTTGTTCCACTTCCGCCCATCCTTTCTAGCGACAGACAATTGTTTTCTTTGCTTCTTCACATCCATCCTCGGTGTTCCACAAGTTTTCTTTCCATGCTGATCTCTAACCCTCTCAGAATCCTTCAACTCAGTCAACTACCAACACTCAAGTTCCTCCTACCAAGTTCTTCATTCTACAAAGCAATCAAGGATTGCTTCCTGCCATCTTTCTCAACGATAATCACATTCTTGACATAATCATGGATAGTCCTACAATCATACTGCCAAGGTCTACCAAGCAATATGTGAGAACTAATCATGTCCACGATATCACACAACACTTGATCCTTAAACTACCCAATTTGAAAATCAACAAGACGTTACTCCCTCACTTCCAATGTATGTTCATCTTGTAGCCAACCAATCCTATAAGGACAATGATGTCCTATTCTCTTTAAACCAAGTTTCTGAACCATCTCCTCAGCAACAATGTTATCTTTACTACCACCATTCACAATTACATTGCAGATTTTACCACCAAACTTTCAACAAGTCCTAAACAAATTACTCCTTTGACAAGGTTCCAGTGCCTTCTTACCAAACAATACTCGTTGAGCCAACAAATTCTCCCATTCTTGCTCAAGTTCATTGACATGGTCTTCAACTTCATTCACCACAGCACCTCTCCTATCACCAACCTTCTATGAACACTCAAAAGATCTGTGACCTTCTTCACCACATCAAAAATAATTATCTTTAAAGGCAACCTTACCCATCCTCTTCCTCAGCTCAACAAGTTTTGGTTCATCTTCTGCACTCGATTTATCCTTTGCCAAGTGATCCTTCTTCTCCTCTCCATGCAAACTACCTCGATTTCTCCTCTTCAACTTATCTTCTACCTTCAGAGCATACTGATAAGCATCCTCAAGTGAGTCAATCTTCAACATACCAACCTCATCCTAAATATTGAATCTCAAACAATTAATGTACTGAGCCACCTCCTCCTTAGAGAGTTCTCTATGTCCAAACCGAATAGGCAACTTCACAACTCCTCGGTATAATCTTTCACAGACATCCTTCTGCTTCAAATTCTACAACCTCTTAAACAATTCAAGTTCATAATCAGAAGGTATGAACTTAGCCTTCAATTTTGTCACCATCAATCTCTGACTGATCTTCATGTCACCTTCCTCTTCTCTATCTCTTTGTAATTCTTTCCATCATAAAGCAACATGTCCTTCAACTTAGTCTATGCCAACCTCACTCTGAGCAGATCTCCAATATCCTCTAACTCAAAGTAGTCTTCCAATTCACCAATCCCATCAATTAGGTGTTCAGGATTCAAGGTATATCAATTCAAACATTCAAGGGTACAGATTCATAGCCCAAATCCTCAGATGCTACAACAGAGTAAGATGGAGAATCCCTTGTGGGAGAAGAGAAATAATTCATCATTCTGAAATAGATCGCACTTGCCTTTGAATAGGTCCAATAACAATCATCACAGGTACCAATGAAAATTTATCCCACATGCATCTAAATTGAATTATTGGATTAACATCAAGGACCCAAATAATTCCCATGTTAGATACAATGGCCTTGACAATGAACACATCCTTGCTACCTATTTACTATGGTATTAATGGTATTTATGACATTTCTGTTTAATTTGAAGATTGACTGCTGTGGAGATAAAAACAAGCCTCAAAGATCCACATTAACCCTTACCATAAAATGAGGTTGTTATTCCCATAAAAGAGGATCAAAGTTTGAATTGGGATATCAGTTCACAAAGCCCCATACCCTTTTGATCCTTATTAGGAAGTTTGAGAGGACCAGAATCATAATGCCCCTTCTAGCCAAATGAGAAGGAACCCTCATCGAGTTGTGTTTGGCATGAAGATTGAGATGTGTGAGGATGTGTGTGAATTGACTGACAATATGCCAATATAGTTTTGATGTCTTAGCAATCACGCTAAATGCAGTGGTGTTATCAAAATCTCTAGTAAGAGCGCACCACAACCTGTTACAGGATGTAAGGCATAATCTTCACATGCATACCAGCCATCATTATGTGTTGAGCCAAATTCAAGACAACCGACTATTTGCACAACAAGATTCAAGTGAGTATGGCGCATAATGGTTCTACATCAACTCATGATTCCTCAATCTGACCCTATGACATCCAAATATGCACAAACCTAGGCAAGTTATCTTTAATTGAAATCAAGGTTGTGTAGTTGGCACCATGAAGAAACGAAGCCATCATTTTCAATTAGGTTGATCAATCCAGAATATAGAGTCTGTGGTTCTATTAACATATGACATGTAAATAGCGCCTTGAATCACAGAGTTCCAAAATCACTGTCATGATGGAGGCATTGACGGTCATAGAGTATTCACGCTTGAATATAAGAACACAACTCAACGCCTCACTCATGGTCAACTTCCGGTTGCATCTCTAATGTAACTTATGGCATCACCCAAATGAACCAAGCATATAGGAGTACGTTCACAATTACCTTGCTCCGTTGAAGAAACTTAAAGGCTCACAGGTTCGTGGTTAACGATTTTGACTCTGCACTAAGGCTCATCGCTGAATAAGTTTCTCAATCCCAAACCATGCCCAAGAACCTTCTCCAATAATCATTATGTAATGAAACAGAGGCAGCACGTACGAATTGCAGAAGCATAGAAAATGTATGCTCGATGTTCACAATGAGTCAATGGAGGGCTTGATGAAAAGCATGGTTTGTCATCAAATCAATACACCTAAACAGAATGGTAGATATGCATGTGATCAAGGTACGTGGAAAGATTGAAATAGAATTGACTAACTAAATGTCATCTTGACACAAGTATTTGACAACCAAGGGAGAGGCGAAAGTCATGAATGCATGTGACATCTTCGATAGAACGCCCCAGTCCATCATGTTTGAGTAACAAGGTGTAACATGTGCCCGATTTAGAGGAATAGATTGAATGGATTACAAACCCATATGGATGTCAATAAAAATTGAAAATCAAGTCCATCCACAATTAGAGCACTCAAAACCCGAGCTTGGAACAGATGTCGATGGGAATTCAAACACCCAAGCATGTTGGATGCCACAACCAACGAGGATCTTCAAATGGTAGAAGAAATGTGTAATGAAGGGTGATTGTGCATATGATGACCTTGAACCAAGTAAATGGTGAGCCGATGGGTAACTCATGGTAGAATCATTGATAACTAAAGACATGTTGATAAAAATAGGCACTCCACATACATCATCAATATTGAAATAACATATTATCATTCAAATTTGTTGCAAACACATAAACAAGAGGAACGCTCTCCACATGGCTAAGTGTCTTTGGGAATGTTTGCATAAAGATTGGGATGATAAGAATGTGTAACCCACGGTTCCTTCTCCAGAAAACACCTGTCAGTTAGTTGCACCATATGTTAAAGAATGTCGTTTTGTCTTAATGTTCATAGAATATTAGGTCATATATTTCAAAAGGGTTAATCTGTTAAGATAATAAAGAATCAGTTATAGAAACTGAAAAAGATTATCAAGAAGGGAGAAGATAAATATGTAAGAGAGAACAAGACCAAGGGTACCAGTTCGAGGGGGCATGGGCTTCTTTTTCTAAGACTTTGGGCCATAGGAAAGGAGGTAGTTCTTTGTTGTAGACTTGTGCTACAGGAAGGAATGAAATTTTATCTTTAATTGTAATGCTGAGAAGGGGACATTTTGTTTTCAAATAATGATTAGTGTATATACAAGTAGAATCTCTATTATTTTGTTGTGTTCAGAGAGGGGAAATATCAGCATACTAAAACTTCAAGTTTAGATGCTTGTGTTCTAATTAATATTCATCTTGGAATGATATTGGTTTTTCTTTGAATGCATGTCTATTACATCTGATCATCATCACGATCATCTTTGGACTTGGTGCTCTAGTTCTTTGTGTATTTGGAAAGAAGACTCTATCTTTCTCTCCACATTCTTTCTGTAATGCAGCATTTGGGTAAACAAACTTTGTGTTATTTACTATTTATTTCCTCTTAGTTAGTAAGTCCTTTCGCATCTATGTCATGTTTACAGATAGATGTTTGTAAACCTTTATTTCTTTTAGGTTAAAAACATTATCAATTATAGTTTAGCTGATTCATTGTAAATCTTACACAAGGAGCTGTACCTGGATGATTCAGAGGGTGCTTACGCTTTTCAATAGCGAAGCAACCAAACTATTAGTTTTGATCGAGTCTTTTTGTCTAGGTGATTTAGGGTCAATTTGTATGTATTTCTTTGGAAGACAATATGTTCACTAACATGTTCCTTAAAGGCTATTGCATGCTCTGACCCCATTGGTCGGGTTCGTTGTTGGTTCACACAGACCTCATCTCTATTTGGTTCTATCAAGATTAATTTTGACTGTCTCCCCCCTTTCCAATACTCCTTAATGCCCCCTTCCATTTTTTTCCTCCCAACAAGTGTTGAATAGGCATGTCAAAACAGACATCTACAAACAGTATATCTGTACCACTTGGACTACTCCCACTGAGGGTCGTCGTCCTAGGATGGCTTTCTATGTTGAACACTTATCGAGCTATACGAAGAGGTCATTATTCACCCCTTGTACCTTTCTCATGGTTAGTCTTGTGCCCTATGTATCTCTCTTGCATCCTTCAGAGTTGGCTCCCACTAGCTTCACACCTAGACTAACCACCATATTGCCAAAGAGGACAGGGTTCACCATTTTTGTGATATTGGGGAGGCCGAGATGAAGACTCGTTTCATTTTTAATTGCCCCATGTAATATGAGATTGGAATGAGATTATGTTGCTTATTTTGAGACCTAATCGCTTCTGACCTCCTCTTATACTTATCAGAGGTGTCTACACTATCTTCAGGAGATGCGGAGACTTTGAGACCACACACTCTCGCAGATTACTCCCTCGAGATTGCACGCCGACTAACTCATTGTTTACCGTACTGGTAAAGAAATCAACGCATACAGACAATGGAACAGAATAGCAAAATTATATTCGCATATGCCAAACATACATTATGCTTCATAAGATCCGTAATAGAAGATAGAAGATGATTTACAATGTTCCAAGAAGGGATATAAATACTATCCGCCGAACCTTCCCGGAGGAGTTCGTCGACCACAAACATTATATCCGCTACAAACTATTTACCGTACTGGTAAAGAAATCAACGCATACAGACAATGGAACAGAATAGCAAAATTATATTCGCATATGCCAGACATACATTATGCTTCATAAGATCCGTCATAGAAGATAGAAGATGATTTACAATGATCCCAGATGGGATATAAATATTATCCGCCGAACCTTCCCAGAGGAGTCCGTCGGCCACAAACATTATATCCGCTACAAACTATTTACCGTACTGGTAAAGAAATCAACGCATACAGACAATGGAACAGAATAGAAAAATTATATTCGCATATGCCAAACATACATTATGCTTCATAAGATCCGTAATAGAAGATAGAAGATGATTTACAATGATCTCGGACGGGATATAAATACTATCCGCCGAACCTTCCCGGAGGAGTCCGTCGGCCACAAACATTATATCCGCTACAAACTATTTACCCGTCGGCTACAAAATACAAAACACCGACGACAATCATTCTGTCGGCTATAGAAACACCGTCGGGACCATCCAATCGGTGACACCATCCCCCCCAAAAAGAAAAGTCGTCTCCGGACGACAATTACAAAATATCTAAAACAAATTAACAAACAAAATACATTAACGGACTAATTACAACAAGATAAATCTGCTTCTGACACGTCACTGTCACTTTGTCCCGTGCCTGTAGCCTCTGCTAACACAACACTCTACCTCCTCAATGAAACTGACCTTCATAGCCACCTGTGCTGCTTTCTCTATTTTGAATTCCACGATACCCTAAGCCAAGTGTCGCTGCACTGCCTCCAACTGGATGATTAGCTCCTCCTGAACTCTCTACGCATCCACCAAAACAGCCTCCTGGCCAACACCTACTCCCAGTGCCTTCGGTACACAGAAAGTCCATCCCTGCAGCAACTTCAATTCTTCTCAGCTGGTCAAACTCCCACGACTAATATCCGCAACGACTGGGGGTCCAAGGGGCAACGCCCCCGGCCCTCGCCGCCAAGACCAAATTAGCACTTCGAAACCCACACAAAACTGCACAGAACACACCATTTCTGTCATTTTCTGCCGATTCTACATTCTTTCTGGCAACCACTAATGCTTCCCCTTCCCTTTGGCATCATCTGCTACTCATTTCAAACAACTTGAATTTGTCGTCGTTTTTTTTTTTTTGAAAGAAAACCCCTCACACCCATCTTCTACACAGACTCGAATACTCTCTCCTCCACAAATGAGAAACAAAACAACAATCTTTCGCTGAAACATATCCTCCAGCAATGAGAAACACAAAATTTTGAGAATCACAATGGATGTATTCTAATACTGCTCCTTAGATGGCGCCCTCAAAAACAGAGGAAAGCTTCCTCGGCAAGAATAGCCCAAATGTCACAGCCGGATTCCAAAATCCTTCCTCTGGAAGCCCATGGCTAAGCACATAAGCCGCGGTGAAGAGAATAATGGGCCAAGCTCATCTGAGAGTGTTGCCAAATCTTTTCGTCCACCAAATACTGGTTTACATCCGTGGGAGGCTATTGGATCTAATAAACAATAGAATCGCCACGTGAATACAGCAAGAAGAGAACCCCGCGGACAACCTACTACAGACAGGTGCCCGTGGACAGATGCTCGCAGAGCACCTCCCCCGGAGAGGTGCGCACGGACAGATGCCCGCGGAGCACCTCCCGCGGACAGGTGCCCACGGAGCACCTCCTGCAGGCACCTAGCACCTCCCGCAGTTTTTTTTTTTTTTTTCAATTTTTTTTTTCTCAAAAATAAAAAATACAGAGGTACCTCAATTTTGCCTCCAAGCGTCGCCATTCTGCAACGACGACGAGGGAATCATCTAATCATTCTGCGACGGTGACAGTGACGGCATCTTCCTGGCACGGTAGGATCTGTTGACTGCATGAGGTATATCTTGCCCGTTCAACATCCCCAACTTTATCACTCGATTGTCGCTGACCTCCCAGATCTGATATGGTGCAACCCATCTTGCCTTAGACCTTTCCTGTTTGCTTTTAGCACGACCATCGTACTTGAGTACCAACTGCCCCGGCTAAAACCTACTGAGTTTGTCATGCCACGCCTTATGTCTGTTGTATGTTACCTCTGTCGCCCACTGTGCCTGCGGTCATCGCGCATCTACCTTAGTTGCTTGCTGTCGGCACCCTTCAAGTAATTTTATGGTGCGACGCGTTCTTTTCCTCTTGTGCAATCCGTTCACCGTGTACCAAATGGTGGGATCTTTCTTTTTTCTAGGTTTGGACTATATGTTCTTCCCCTCAACTTCAGGCATAACCACCTTTCCTTCTTCCGCTGCTCTGTATTCCTTCAGACACTCATTTTCCTTTTTTTTCTCACCTTCGTCGACCCTTAGCATATTACAACTCCGAAACAATTTGTAGTCTTCTATCTGCCAGTGGTAGAGGCCATTCACCGAGTCTAGGTCGTCATCATTTGATCCTCCTTCTAGTGTCAATACTCCTTCGTTGTTCGGTTCCATTCTCCTCTTTCCTTCATCGTCATTTCTTTCGTCGTCACTGTCGCCTTCACTTTCTGAGTTTGACGATGCTGCCTCCTCACCTACCATTTGTGTGTGCGGGTCAATTATGAATCTTTTGCCTCCACGCTCCATTGATAGGGTATTTCGTTTCCAATCATGTTTTACTTTTGCTTGCACCAACCAATCCCGTCCCAGAATAGCATCATATCCTTTTCTTTTCAATGGAATGACTACGAAATCCAATAAAAATGGTTGCGTACCAATGGTTACCGGTTGCGCCCTCAAGATTCCTAATGGTTTGATCCCATGCTGGTCCGCCGTGAGCAACTGGAATGTAGGTGGCCACAGCGTCGGCTTTCCCAACTTCCAAGTATCCTTCGGCAACACATTCACGTCGGACCCTCCGTCAACAATTGTGTCTGTCAGAACATTTCCCAAAATCTCCATCTCGACGACCGCTGGATGCCGTCCGGAGGTGAGTGCCAACAACATTGGGTCTGTTGCCGTCGTTGGACTACTGTCCCTTCCTGTGTCCTCCGTTTCTTTCGAAAATCGTGTATGATTCAGAATGGCCATCCGTAACTAGGGCATTGTGAGAAGGAGGTCACTTATCTTGACCGGTATCTCCGTTTGTAAGATCTATTGTACAATGTTTTGTTCTGCGAAGTTCCTTGCCAAGGTGTCGGTGATGTCCTTCAACTAAGATGTCCCCGTCGACGATGCCTTTGCAATTTCTGCCTGCTCTTCCCCCAATTTTCTCTTTTTCTCCGCTTGCCTCCGTGTAATTGCCAGAACCTCCTCTACATCCGTGCCGACAGTGATCAAGTTTACTCCAGACTTTGGGCACTTGGCATCTTCATGGTCACTGGGTCCGCACCATCTGCATAATAATTTCGGTGTGTTTTCCACTGTACAATCCCCCGCAAAATGACCCCACAAATTACATGCTCAGCATTGAACGATCGGCCATCCGTTTGCATCATACTGAGTTCGACTGCAGCTCCCATTATTATTGTTATTATTTGTATTGTTGTTGTTTTGCCCTCTGTTATTATTCTTGTACCCTCCAAATGTGGCACCTGCATTATTCGTATTTCCGCTACTGCTCGACGGGGAAGCCTCCTGTGTAAGAAACACCTGCGAAGATCCTCTTGTCTTCATGTTAAAGGGGCACTCTTTTGTGGGATGGCCTATGATCTGACAAATGTCACAAAATTGGTTCTTCGGACACGATCCTTTAGTATGACCGTCGGTCTTACACTCCGTGCACCATAGCTCACTACCTTTTGGCTCCTTCTGCATGTTTTTAAACTCCTTTATCATGTGGATCATATCCTTCTGTAGGGCATGAACCTTCTTGTTGCTGCCTTCATCGTCACTGCTATCATCTCCGACAGGCTCGTCGTCATCAAAATCAGAGGAGCTAGTCTTCTTCTTCTTTGTCTTCTGCTCACTTTCGAGATCCAGTGCTCTATTATAAGCGTCCGCGTATGACGACAGTGGCACAATTTTCATTTTCCTCCACAACTTCAAGCGTAGGCTGTCCACGAACCATCTTTTCTGCAATCCGTCCGCCGGCTTGCTTTCCATTTTGTTTATTAAGTCTTTTAATCTCCTGGCGTAGACGCGGACAGTTTCGTGCTTCCCCTGTTTGGTATTAAAAATCTCTGCTACGATTTCATTATCATCCCGCAAGAGTTTAAATTCTGCCAGGAACTCCTTTTTAATGTTATCTCAGCTATTTAGCTTTTGTGGATCCGTATCCAAAAACCAATCAATTGCCACACCCCGTAGGGTTGCCGGAAATTACCTAACCCATTTGTTGGCATCTGTGATTCCATTTGCCCGCCAAATCGTCTCACATGTCTTACAATGTCGGATGAGGTCGACTGTACCATCGCCCTCAAACTTCGGCAGCTTTTCTTTGGGTCCTGCCATCACAACTGAATTTGGTAGAGAGGTGTTACTGGGTCCTGCAACACTGGCGCTGTTTACTCCAACACCGGAGGTCTGCACTCCCATACCGGAGGTCTGAACTCCCACACCGGAGGTCTGCACTCCCACACCGGTGGTCTGAACTCCTACACTAGAGGTCTGAACTCCCACACTTGAGGTATGAACTCCCACACCGGAGGTCTGAACAGCTGTGGACCTTGGTGAAGAAAAAGGATCTTCTGAAGTTGTCTCCCGTGGAAGTGTATCCTGGACGAAGAGGTCACTCCACGCTCGTGCTCCCTCAGCACTCCGAGCCGTGCGAGTCGATGCTCTTCCGTCTGAATTCTCTTCCCTCGGCGAACACAATTACAAGAATGCCTCCTATGCTTCTTCCACCAACTCCACCCGCTGTCGAGTCTCCTCCAATAATTCCTCCACGCTTCAGTTTCCGTCGGCAATCTTCTGGAATCTCCTTCGGCGCTCTGCTTGCTGTGCCAGAATTAAATTAGCTTGAGTTGCGCGAATCTCATCTTTATCCTTCACCGTGTTCTTATTTTTATTCAACAGATTCGGCATTTAATTTCCATCCGCCTGCCTGCGTACCAGGTCCATCGGGCAATGGCGCCAAATGTTTACCGTACTGGTAAAGAAATCAACGCATACAGACAATGGAACAGAATAGCAGAATTATATTCGCATATGCCAGACATACATTATGCTTCATAAGATCCGTAATAGAAGATAGAAGATGATTTACAATGATCCCAGACGGGATATAAATGCTATCCGCCGAACCTTCCCGGAGGAGTCCGTCGGCCACAAACATTATATCCGCTACAAACTATTTACCTGTCGGCTACAAAATACAAAACACCGACGACAATCATTTCGTCGTCTACAGAAACACCGCCGGGACCATCCAGTCGGCTGACACTCATCACCTCCTATTTTACGGTGGTTCCCCACACACGGTGCACCAAGCAAGTATTGGATCCCACTTCAAGATCTCTAATGGTTTTGAAGCCTCATAGATCCTCCACTTAGCAGCGACTTTCTTCTTCTAGCACTTCCAAGGGCTCTTAGGAGGTCATGGGACCTCCTTTCCTATGGCCTATCTATCGATTCATGACTTTTTGCCAATTGATCGAAGTAGCTAGTTTGTTGGGATTTGTTTTTTGTTTTGTCTTTTTCCGAACACCATTTGGTGCTCCCACTGTTTGTTGGGTTGTTGCTCTATTTTTGGCTGTCCCTTGGGCCCCTTGTTGGACATTAATCAATTTATCTTATCTTATCTTATCTAAAAGCTATTAATATTCTTTGAACAAACAACATAAATCCCCCTCCCCTATATCACCTAAGCATTAACTTTGGAGGTCAAATAACACTTTACTCGTTAGGATCTTTAGAGGAAGGCACAAATGGAAAAAAGACAAATGGAAATGAAAAGTGATTCTTATGTTGTTGGTTTACATTAAGTTGAAGTAGCCTTTGAGTCTTTGAATCATATTACTTATGTCTACTTTCAGATAGGGACTCCATCTTAAATGTTGCCGAAATAAATGCTAAACAATTGAAAGAAAATGAGGATGAGATTAATAAGCTCAATTGGGAGCTTACTGTTTCTCTTAAGGCATTGGATAATACACAAATTGCTCTTTGTGAAGCAGAAAAACAGATTGTTGCCACCAATAAGTACAAGGAACAAGAGATCATGGAAGGCATAAATTTTTCCAAGAAGTGATAGTGGA
The DNA here is from genome assembly GCA_028749045.1 of Cupressus sempervirens. NCBI lineage: Eukaryota > Viridiplantae > Streptophyta > Pinopsida > Cupressales > Cupressaceae > Cupressus > Cupressus sempervirens. The sequence goes on along the minus strand of CM053787.1, from coordinate 558,095,429 downwards.
ACGTAATAGCATTGACTAGACTTATGATTTGGATAGCTGCCCCAATAATTTGTTGGAACCATTGGAACGTCGAGATGAGATGGAAAAAACTCGGTTAACAATTTGGATAAAATGTTTTGGGATTCAATTGTGTCAATATTTTTGCATCAACGTTTCAAATCACACTCTGTGATCCAAAATGTTGACACAAAAACACTGACACAATTTGATGGATCATCACAAAGTGTGATCCAAAATGTTGATGCAAAAACATTGACACAACTTGATGGATCAAAGAGTGTGATCCGAAACGTTGATGCAAAAACATTGACATAATCAAATCCATAAACATTCTAAGAATTGTTCTATGGATTGTGGAAATATGCTCTTTATGGTTAACAATTGTTTATTTTTTATGGATGTTGATATAACTTTTGATAATCAACTTTTTGAATTGGATGAGGAAGATCCTATCGACTCACATGACGACAATGGGATTGATTGCGGGATTTGGGACCCAATTGCATGTACTAGTGATGTGACTCGGTCACAAGACTACATTGATGGGGTGATTCGCAGAGAAGAAGGTAGGAGGATACACATTTATTTCTACTCCCAAGATTGTAAGGATAGACTAGTTTGGGATCCAGAGGTTGATGGGATGAGTGCTTTACTTTTTAGGGTTTATGACGAGTTCCTACATAGTTTGGGGCTTGGAGCAGTTGTAATCAGAGTAGTGCAACAAATAGGTGTAGTAGTGTTTTTTAGGTTGACATGGAATCAAGAGATCCTATGCATAGATGAGTTGTACTTGGATTTGTTGCTTCACAGTATGACAAGATGTTATCTCACTAGTTCCATACTGGGCTGCAGAGCTTCTGGCAGATTTATATGGGATCCAGGGATAATTGCAGTCTTATGACTGCTCGAGGACAAACAATCTCAAGGCAGGAGGACTGTAATGTCCCTATTAGGGACATTAGAAAAATTAAAGTTAAATTTATCAAATATTTAAATTGACTTATTAGAACCTAATGCAGATAAAAAGGTCAATTTAATATTATAAACGAAAGAGACAAAAATGGCAAGAAGACAAGGAGACAGTGAAGAGGAAGCCAAAGGGTCATGACATTGAATGTAAAAAGGAGAGTTGGTTTATTTTGGGCTATGCATGGGATTGAGTTTGATTTCAGATTTCTCATAGACAATCCCGGAAGCTTGCAGCTTTCAAATTCAGAACCTAAGGATGGAAACCTTCAAGCTCTGTGGGTGGATTGGACAGAGACCCTATTCATTGTGCTGTGGTGAATTCATCATAGAGTTCACAGTTGCATTTCAAGTTCATTATTGGTTATCCAATTTGACTGTAATCACTGTTTTTATAATTGGATTGTTATTGTATTGCTGAATTTTATAATGCAATGGCATTTTCAGAGTATTTCATATGAGCACTTGACATTTTCAGAAAATTTCATGAGCACTTGCTGGTACATTTGTTGGTTTAATTGCATAAATTATCTGTTAATACTCTAAAAAATATTGTGAAAAAGTTGGGGAAAAAAAATCCGGGTGGGATATTGCATTATCACTGTTTCTTTTTCAAAAAATGATGGATACTATCAATCTGCAATTTATCTTTCTATAAGCTCTTTATTAGATCTGTTATCTATCTTCTTAATAATGGTTCTTGGTGGCTATACATTGTTTTCTTTTAAACACACTTTGTAAGGATGTTATGATTACACAGTTTACACTGTATGTCAATCAGCGGTATGTCCAGCACCTATGTACACATTTTTATAAGTATTCACTTTTTGGATCACAAAGCAGTCAATTCTGTTTAGTTGCATCACTGGTGCAAATTTCCTTTTTCAATGCATTGTGAGCAATGGCACAGACAAGAAGGAAGACAAAACTCCTTTATTTCCACTTTCCTTATTTCTTGAGGCCTTCTCTGCAGTTGTTATGTTTGATTGTTACTAGATTCCAGAAATTTCTGTCAACAAGTTTCTCCTTTAAGATCCACATCATTTTATTAAATAGACAAAATTAACATAATATACTATTACTCCTTATAATATTCCCGACAGCTCCTCTTTTCATATTCAAAATAGAAGTTGCAGTTTAACACAAGAAGCATTATCTACAAAAACTAAAAACACTAAGGCGGTTTAAGGCTTTGACAAATGACAGTATGTCTCAATCTGCACGAAAATTGGAAAATGCTCCTCCCAGTATTTAATGCATGTTGCAAGTGTAAATTACAGAAAAGGTACACAAACAAATATGCTACAAATGAAACATGCCCAAGATAACATGTAATATGATAATATAAATTAAAGAAACAAATATGTACCTCTGCAAAATAAATCAAGTACTAAGAGATGTGGTAAACATTAAGTTTTTAAATGCACCTGAAAGGCTGCATATAAGTCACCATCTGTGTATCTCAAACTGTCTATTGCACCTTGTCTTGGAAGTTCCACTGAATGTGCAAGGGCTTGCACGTCAACCTAGTCAAAGTCACCTTTAGACTCATTGAGGCATCTCTGGGACAATCCATAATCTAAAATATCATGAATCATTGATATTTCAAAAGGAGTTACAAACCACAAATAATAACACACCTCATTAAATTGAGGAGCTTCATATAAAGACTCACGACGTGTTGCAGGAGGATCTCGTTCTTGTAAAAGTAATTCGTTGCTAACATGAGAAATTGAGGATATTGAATCTTGGCGGAAGTAATATGCATTGTGTATACTGCAATTGATTTTGGATATGGACAACAATCATTGAGTTTTATATAAACCATTTAAAACAAATGCATACACATGAATATTCTAAAAGAACAATTTGTTAAGTGATATCTACATTTTGTAAATTCAATTTTATTTTATTTTTTTAAAAAGACCAAAGCATGCTTGATGCAAAGCTAATACAGACCTTAATAAATATTTAAGTGTCTGGCAAAAGCATGGATCATATGCCCGTAAGTGTGCTTTCAATGTTGATACCATCAAGGCTGCTAACTCAAATCTCCTTTTCTCAGACCACTAAACAAAAGGGGGAAAAGACAGATTTTATCATTTCCAGAGTAAATTTTATAATCAGGATAAGCATGAAAACATAACCTTCAAAATATTTTTCCTCGGCACATGTTTCTGAGAAACAATCCACATTTGAATATTCTTATTCAAGAAAAAGTTAAAACACAGAACTGGCAAAACATCAAACAATTAATTTAACAAATTAAGGTGTAAACATAAGATAAACATGAATCTGGGAAATCATTAACCGATTGATTTGACAATGTTACAATATGATGAACAAAACGAGTATCAAGAAGAAAACTAAAATATTGGCCTTTGAAAGAAATTAACAAACCAAAAGTGTTAACGTAATAAGAATAAAGAATTCAAGTTTTGACCTATGTCGCAAGGTTGGTTTGGGTGCGTCTGTCAGTGGCTGTTGGGTGCGCACAAGGTGCAACCCCAGCACTGTAGGTGCACCAGGGTGCACACCTACATGCTCCTGTGCACCCAAAGTGTTGGGCACACACCCTAAAATAGCCCAATATGAGGCCTTCAAACACAAAAGCATTTCATTTGTACCTCTTATTTCAGTCTCAATAGATTTTATCTCCATCTTGGCAAAATTTTGAAGGGAGGTTATTGTATTCAAAGAAGATCGAGAGTGGAATGTCAAGTAGCTTCCACAAAGGAGATTTTAATATTTAAGGTATGAATTTAAACCCTATTCTTTAGTCTTTTGTAATAGCCTGCCTTGTTCTGCTATTTTAATGTCTATTTCTTCCACTGGAATTTGGTCAAACGATTGGCTTGCAACTAATTTTTTTTAATAGTTTCAGCTTGATGTTGATTAAGGGTTTCTCAAGATTGTTTGTGATTCATATAAGATGCAGATAGGAGGCAACCATAAAACCATATGCAGCTAATAACAATGACCATTTATTTATTTCTTATTTCTAGATTATCAGAAAGTTACAACTACCATAACAATCATATCTTCTCATTAAACTCAACACATTATATCAATTATAGAGTTCAATGGTGGTCCATACCAATTGCAGCAACAGCCGAGTTAATAGTTCTGAGGTTGCTACAGTAACTCGCAGCTACAGTGATCCGGACTGCGACAGTAACTTGCTGCTACAGTCCCGCGCTACAGTGATTCGGCCGCTACAGTAACTCGCTGCTACAGTGTTTCGGCTGCTACAGTACCACGCTACAGTGATTCGGCTACTACAGGAACTTGCTGCTACAGTACCCTGCTACAGTGATTCGGCTGCTACAGGAACTTTGCTGCTACAGTACCGAGCTACAGTGATTCGGCTGCTACAGTACCGTGCTACAGTGATTTGGCTGCTACAGGAACTTGCTGCTACCATGTTGAATCCCAAGACCATATCTTTCAATGGCGTCAAGATTTCCAGCTTGAAGCGGTTTCGTCCTTCAAACTATTGAGACATAATCTCCAGAAAATTTCCCAATTTCTTTTATATTTCCAAGCATGAATAAATGAGAGCTATCCTCTTTCTTTTAATCTCTTCCTCACTTGCTCCACGCTTCCGTCTTGCCAATGTGGGATAATACATGAGTTTTAATATTACTTCTTTTTTTCCTTTTACAAAGTCCATATATGTACTCAAAGGGGGACTCTTGATTTTTTATATTGTGACTTTATGAAACATTATAATATTTAATTTAAATAGTCACTTTACCGTTGTAACTTCAAACATTAAAATAATATACCAAATAAACTCGAAAACCCACATATAACAGCTCATCAAAAAGAGCACAACAAAACGCATCTCATCCTATCACTAAAAATTGAAGGCACTGCATCCCCCTATTGGCTTACTAAAAATAGCAAGTCTTTTCGAAAACCCAACAAACGAACTCCGTTCGGCCTATAATTAAATTTGACTAGGCCAAATAACCTCAGGATCCCTTTTGAAGTTCTAGTTAGCCCTCAGGACCATACAAGAATGGGCTAACGACAACATACCTCCAAACTGGCTAAGTGGGGGACATTACATCTTTTGATGATTATTTCAAGTTTTTGATGGACTCTTTCAAGGTTGTGAAAAAAAAAATTAGTATTTTTTTTCATTGTTTATAAATTGCAGCAATGGCCATTCGAAGTTCAATGAGAGGGGAGGGAAGTCAAAAATTCAAAGTTGATAAAGCATCTCCCTTATGGAGACATACCACAAGAATTTCACAGCTTCCTAGAGGTGGAGGATTTATTTGGAAGTGTAATTTTTGTAATGCACAATATAATAGCTCTTATTACTTAATGAAACTTCATTTTATGTGTCTTAGTGGTAAAGGGATTAATATGTATGAGGGCCCAAATAAGAAGGGGTTGTCTATTGTACAAATAGCAGGATTTATACAAGAACAAGATGTTGACAAATTAATTGCAAAACGAAAACAAAGTGGTTATAGTTCTGGAAAGAAAAAAAACAATGACATTACACTCTCAAACAGTTGCGGCCTCCAAACATCCCTTCTCGCCTATGCCCTCTACCGAAAATGAAGATGAAGAACTATAGATCCTCACCTACAAGAGAGGTCTATTGAAGAGGGCATTTATAATGGAGGCAAGAGAAATTGCTGAAGAAAAATTTGCATGTCACCTCTATGTCAATGCTCTTCCATTTGATTTGGTGAGATCACCACATTGATGGGACATGGTGTTAGTAATAAATAGCCAACCTCCTGGTTTCAAATGTCATGGGTACAAAAAGATGCATACCACCTTATTGCAAAAAGGGAGGAAGGCTGTAGTGGCCCAACTAAAACCAATTAGAGATTCTTGGACTGAAACAGGTGTATCTATTGTTTACAAAGGAGAAAGGCCAACTGCTGATGTGGTTGCCTGTGTAACATGGAGTTGGGAGATCAGCTTCCTTGTCCTCATGAAAGGATGTAATATCCCCCCAGTAATGGATGTTAATATTAAGTCATAGTAGAATTGAAATATAAAATTTATAAAAAGTAATAAATAAATAATAAATAATGATAATTAGTATTAAATAATTTTATTTATATTAATAGTAAATACAAGTAATATTTCAATGAATAAAGACTAGTTCATCAATCAATAACAATGATATTATTAATCAATATTCATGATCAATGTAATATTAATGAAATCAGTAATATTTTAATTAATAATCATTATTAAGCTACGATATAATATTAAAGAAATTAATCACAAAAAAATTGATAGTCAACTACTATTGATAATGCAATGATCCCAAAGGGAACCGCATACTTACTAATAAATTGAAAATAAAAGACTAAGTGTTATTGCAGCAGTCAAATATGGCGGGATTATCATATATGCAATGGTTATCGAACACAAGGGTCACACCTATGACAAGTGTCAAGAAGAAGAATTCATTATCTCCACAATAGATAGTGACAAAGAACATTATCAACTTCCATTCCTTGCAATAATGGAGTGTGGCTATATATTGAGGATCCCGCCATTTTCTGTCAACCAAAATAGGAAGGTGGAGGAGAAACGTGGGTCTGCAGATCGCTTGTTGCAGTGACGGTCATATGATTTGTGGTTTAGATACCTGCAATTCTCTCTGAGCTTGTAACACAATAGTTTTCTCTTGGATGGAAATAGAGAAAGTGCAAGCTATGTTCAATGAGAGACTGCACCAGCGATGTTGAGGGCATTTCAGTGTAAAATATGTCCTTAGGATCGTATGTAGAGAATAATCTACTATAGTATGATTTGGAGTGACCATGTTGACTCCACATACCAATCACTGATTCTAAATAAAGGATTAAGAGTACAATGATAGTTAAGTCTAATCGACGCTAATAAGATTACTAGCCAATTATAGGTTCATAAGATGTGCCCTTTGAATGTAACCTATCATTTCCATCAATGAGATATAAGTAATCATTCAATCCTGCTATAGCCAGGAGGGCATAGGAGAATCAATAATGAAAAGGAATAAATAATAAAGGGAACTAATATTGATCAAGTAGTAGACCTCGATTGATCTGAAGGATCATTGTAGATAATACAAAATCTCTATCAATATAATATTGATCAAGTACTAGACCTAGATTGATCTGAAGGATCATTGCAGATGATACAGAATCTGTATCAATTACTTATTAAGATAAAAGCTATGTCGGCCTGAAACATATCTATCTATCTATCTATATATATATATATAGACGTGTGCGTGTGACATATATGTAAACAACTAAGTTATCATAATTAACTTATAATGCAAGAAAATTATATATTGAATCTATTTTTATTTAGAATAGGGATATATATATATATATATATATATATATATATATATCCTTTCATAATAATAATTAAAATTATATGGTTATATGTTTGTAATACAAAGGAATTAAATGTTTATATCATATTCCTTAATCCCTTGCTATAGCCACGATGGTGTTGTGTAGGGAGAGGAAAAGTAAAACCAGAGAATATACTGTTACCAAGCACCCTACGACAAGTAAACCCACACTATTCTTATGGTTGAGTTTAGGAGAGAAGTAACAAATTAGGCTTAAATATGTAATCTAATCTACCCAATACATTATGAACTATTCATTGAGTTCTTAGTTGAATCGATTTGGTTTCATAATGAAGTGTGTTAAAGATTGAGAATTAATAGCCTCCTAGTTGGGGACATTACAAGTGTTATCAAAGTATAATCGTACTATCTGGTGAGGGAAAGCTATGCAACCATATGAAAGAAATAAAAAAAAGAATGTATAATTAGCCAATGAAATGAGGGCATTCATGGAGCAGGAAATAATCAGGATTAAACTTACCTAAACAAATTAATTAAGGTTCAGATCAAATAGCAATCATTAAGTCCTTTGATAAGTGTGATTATCTACCTGCCTCAATAGATAAGATAAATTTATTAATGTCCAACAAGAGACGAAAAGGGTGTAAGGGACTGAAAAGTATACAACAGGACCACAACCAGCTTGAGGAGCACCAAACAATGTCTACACAAAGAACGTATGTAATGTCCCCATTTGGGACATTAGACGATTTAAAGGTATGTTCCTATAATATTAAAATTACTATGAGAGTGAATAAAAAGGGGCAATTTAATATTATAAGGTGGGCTAAAGGTGACAAGGAGGGATAAGGCAAAAAGACAGGAAGGAAATTGAAGGGCCACAGCTGTGAGGATTAAAAGGAGAAGAGATTCATTCATTTGGGATGCTTGGTTTATGATTCAGATTTCAGTTTCTCTTGCGAGAGTTATTCAGAAAGCTTCAGCTTTCAGCCAATGTAAGGGCGTAGCCCCTCGTGCCAGTAGGCAGTGGATGCAAACTCATTGTCCGTGGAGACATCATGTCAGTCTCTCGCGTGTGCTTACAAGTTCTTTTCTTAGTGTGCCAATCTGACTGTTAAATTGTGTTTAAGATTGGACCTTGAATACTGCTTATTGTATTGCTGTTGAATAATGCAATAACACGCTTTAAGGACTTCTATGAGAACTTACTGGTTTTATATTGTTGGTTGTAATGCAATTTCATATGTTTATGTTCTGAATGTTATCTTGAGGAAGAAAATCAGGTCAATATCAATTTGGGATAGTTCAATGTAACAAAAAAGTAAAAGAACAAAACCAGAACAAGAAAAAGCTAGATACTTCTCACGGGCGAGAAGTAGTCAAAAACCAGGGGATGAGGCCCGGGGCGAGGATGGGCCCTAGACTGTCTCAGAGAACCGTTGGAGATAGGGTGATGTTGTCAAGTCAACCCTCTGCAAGGTCTCACAAACCTGGTATGACCCAAGAAAAGGCAAAGATACTGCTTAAGCCCCCAAGCAGGAGACCTAGGAGTGAAGAAGGGAGTGATGAGTTGGTCTGTAGTATGTCTTGATGAAAACTGAAGTTGTAGAGTGTGATCACAAAGTTGCATGGCTTCTTGAAGATAGAGGGCAAGACATCGTTGGTCGGTATACCTAAAGAATGAAGAGAGGGACTTGCACTCTCTAAACATCAATAAAACCTTCCTCTAATCTCATAGTAGATGAGGCAATAGGAAAATAAAGTGCGTCTCTAACTCCGTTTCCTTGAGAGGGCAAAGTCATCAAATCTTGTCCTCTCTATCGATGTGGTGTTTGGTCTGTATACATAACTGGTGGGAGGCCACCCTAAAAGACCCCAAGGAGATGTGGAGGGCATGAGTCCAACTACGAGTGAGGTACCACAGGTGCATGATAACCCTGTCATGGATATCAATGTAATACTCAACATAGAAGACCATCCTCAGGCAAAGCCCCCCTAAAGGGTTACTCCATATTGTACTAATGTATTGTCTATAAATATTGGTCCTAACATGCTCGTCCAACTCCTACTAAGAAGGAAGGTGGGTGGCGGAATTCAAAGAGAACTAAAAGGGGGAAACGGTCCATCGTGATCCCAATTGAGCCAAGATGAGCAAAGGCCTAGACAAACTAATAGTGAGCCCTATCGACGAGGTCAGAACCTTCCACCACCTTGGAAAAATAATAAGCTAGGTAAGAATATCTGTGACATCTCTCTATGGAATCTGTGAAGCCCCGAAGCCAATGTAGGAACTAGACCAAGTCGAAGAAGATCCCAAGCCTGAAAGGATGAACCCCAAACTCAACCAAGATGAAACTGTGAAGAGTGGACCAATGACATTTGATGATATCCCGAAGGAGAGACTAGACTCTCTCGATTGAAGCTCAACCAAACTCCAAAAGAGATGGCCCCCACACAACGGAGCCATAGAGAATGGCTAGTCTAGGTTCTAAAAAAGGAGTCCAAGAGGGGCATCTTGGTTGTGGTATCCTAGAAGTGCTCTGTGAACCACTATTCTCAAGCATAGCTGGGGAACCAAGAGCTTTATTTACCCAGGGCTACATGACCGGTCTCAAGCTAAAGTGAGGTCCACAAAACTAAACCCCCAGATAAGTATAGGAGGAAGTGATCTCAACCTCCTTGCCCTAAAAGTACAAATGGAGATGCGAGGTCTTTAAGCAATTTAAGACCATCACTAGGGTCTTGCCAAGGCTTACGACTAACTATCGTGAATCACAAAGCAAGGGCAACCCATCAAGAAGTAATTGTAGCCCCTCTGGAGAAGATGCTAAGAGAACCACATCATCAACAATGTGTAAGATGGAGATCAAAACTTAATGCAAGTAAGAATCATCACCTGGGAGTAAGAAGTCCTACAGGATAGTATCCAACTCATCAATATAGATACCAAAGAGAGTAGAGGAGAGAGGGCAGCCCTACTTAACCCCAATGGTGTTTTGAATAAGATCTGAAGATCCTAGTGGAGTCCTAAACCTACCCACCACACTCTTATATAACATCATGATAGTTGTCAAAAGGATCTCAGATATCCTAGTGTCCTTTTATCTTTGAAAGAGGATCGCTCGGGGAATAAACTCAAAGGCTTTGCGAAAGTCTACGAAGCAACAATAGACTTTCACCAAGCAGTGTCCAATCTCCTCAATGACAGCCCGCAAAGTCACGATATGACCCATGGTCTAAAAATCTGTACGGAATCCAGCCTGCCCCCAGGCCCGAAAATGTTGGCGGGCAAGCTCCTTAGATAAGATAGTGGTCAACATGGTGGTGTAGAGTTTGGAAAATGTGTGCCCAGCCATGATGGTCCCATAGTTGCCAAAGTCCGAGACCATATTGGCCTTATAGTTAAATAAATAGTGTGTCACAACCAAGAGTCAAGAAAGGTAGTACAAACAACTCTGTTGAGGAGCACTATAAGAATATAGACCAGAATTGTAATGTCAAGTTTGAAGAACTCCACTTGGAACCCTTCCTCATCAGTTGTCCTGCTACTATTCATGAATCTAATTGCCTCACTAATGCTGGAGAAGGTGAAGAGGAGGCAACAAAGCTGGTGGGTGAGGTGTAGAGGGGCTTGCCCAAGAATCTCATAAAGAGCGGTGACATGAGAGACAAGGGAGTTGTGGTCCAAGGTGGAGGGGGCAGGGGGTAGCGAGGGAACAGGGTGTGCCAGAAGAGCTTCGGGGAATGCACAAGAGATGCACAAAGGGATCTACACTAAAACAAGTACAACATCCACTTCTTGTGACGAAGAAGGGGGCGGCAGTAGAGCCTCAACTAGGCGAAAGAAGTAGAGCGGTTGGAGAAGGTTGCGCAAACCAAGTGGTGAAAGAAGGACTTGCAATCCTGGTCAAACCACTGGTTCATGGGGCAAGTAGTCTTGCGCTTGGGTTGTGGAGAAGGGAGGAGATGCAGTGGGGGAAGGAGGGCAAATCCTCACATAGCGATTGCCAGTAAATCCAACATGGAGGGACTATCTCCCGAATCAATGGAGGAATCCTAGGTGATGAGAAACCTAAAGTAGTGGACGAAAAGGTCGTATTCACTTTGTAATGTTCCCATCATAAAATAAATAAATTATTAAAACCTTTGTTTATGGGCCGATTGATTTAGTATATGTCGGACCCAATTTATTTTAATTGTTATGGTAGGTGTTAGTCGTGTCCACTATCGTCACTTAGTTTCTCCCTTGACGAAGTATTTATCTCCGTGAGGTTGAGCTGTTTAGGTATGCGATTCAAATTATTTTATTGTACTACAAATTTCTGTTGGAATTTTGTATTGTTCTCCATTTCGGAAGTGGGAGACCTTCCCTATTTGGCTATTCGAGTTTCGGTGGGATTCAACCCTCACCCTATTCTGAACCTGTATGACTTTGCTTTGATCTGGCAAGTTTGAGCACCATATATAGAAATTCTTGATGCATTTCGGTGCATTTCTTGCAAACATTCTCTATGTCTAATAAATTATTATTATTGGCGGAATCGATACGATTGCAAATATATGTAATTGTGCACTTAAGTATTGGCAAACTCGTGGCATGAAGCTAACTCTGTGCACAACTTGCAGACCATACATCTACTCTTTTCTACATTGTACACCCCTCCTACCATCTTTACCCTCATCGTACGGCATATCAATCTCACTGCACTAGCCCCAACACTTGTCTTCCTACCGTATGAGCCACCATACAAGCATCTCATTCATTGAGACACATGTTGTACAACCAATTTTGACTACCCATATGACCACTCTTGACTACCGTACGATCATCTAGTAGACACCATACCAACTAACTTCACCATTACCATGTGGCCTATTTCCACTATTGACGATGCATCCTTTACCTTCACTACTATGTACTGCCTATCTTGCACATCCTCCACTGTACAACACACATAATTGGCCACTTGAGCAATCAAAAATCTGCCCTCCAATTCCTCACCTTTAGACGTATTTGTCTCCTGGAAGATCAAGAACATTACAGTGGTATTAGAGCGAGTGATCCTACCAGCCTATTGACAATGAATGAAAGTTTATAGCCAGAAACTAAGGAAAACCCACTCAGTTGATAGAATGGAAGATCAAGAACCCACTCCTGCTTAAGTCATGGTATTACTAAGAGATCTTCCGCAGAATCAAGCACAGATCAATAACACTCAATGACTTATGCAAGAAACTCTCCGAAAACTGGCAAAAAATAAGATATTTGGTGAACAAAATGGCCACGCTGCCAATTTAGTCTCAGGAAAGGCAAATCCTTAAGTGGCACGCTCTTGACCTTCCATGCCAACTTTCCCTCCACGTATGGAGGTACTGAATGAAGAAAGGCAACCAACCTTTGAGGAAGCTCAAGCACAGTTTAAAGAGGACTGGAAGAATGCAAACATGGAAGAAGATATATCCTACAAAAATTACGCAAAATTCAAAATGCGATATTCTAGAGGCAAAAATCGAGGATGTTTTAACAATGATCTCAGAAGTAAATTGAGTAAAGTGAATCTGTCGCAATTTGATGGATCCGGATCCATGTCTACCCAAGCATGGGTAATGAAGGTCGACACCTACTTCCAACTCAACCCAATGCCAAAAGAGGAAGCCATTAAATTTGCAGCACTCCACTTGGAGGGAGTTGCACATGAATGGTGGCATCATGGCACCATTATGCTAGGACATGACCAAGTAAATACTTATGCAGAATTAACTAAAAGACTGATAGATCAATTTGATGGTAAAGACCCGGAAGTTAATTTTAAAGAACTAGCACAGTTAAGGTAAACAGGATCGGTCGACCAGTACATCATAGAATTCCAGAAACTCTTTGTTCTGGTTACAAACATTTTTGAAAAGAGACCGATAGTACTATTCATGGATGGGTTGACAAAACCACTGAGGGGCTGGGTAAAGAGTTTCAATCCTGCCACCCTCTCGGAGGCTATCAAAAAGGCGCATGTATGGCAACATCATCAACATCGTCCTCTCGAGGTTACTCCCACTCCAAACCACCATTGGTTCCAAGAGACAAAGATAAAAATCTCTACTGAAGAAGCCTCCGTTGGACGAAGCTACCAAACATGAACTCCAAAGGAAGAAATTATGTTTCACCTATAAGGAGTCGTGGGAACCTAGGCAGAAATACTTCGAAAAAGGGAAAATACACTACATCGAAGTTGAATCTAATGATGAAAACAATCAAGAAAATCTATCTCCAGAGGGAAGTCACCAACAAGACTCCAAGATGTTCAACCTAAACCATACAGAGAAGATAGCCACATTGGTACGATGCGGAGGAACCATTGCCCTGGCCGAAAGCCCGAGATGTACAGTATTTCAGGTATGGGGAACCCTCCAAGGACAGAGGGTCATTGTAATGCTTGATAGCAGAGCCACACTATATTTTATAAACTCATCTTTGGTGAAACGTAGAGGTCTACCTATGGAGGCACGCATAGGATTCCAAGTCAAGGTCATTGGAGGAATACTCTTACTGTGCTCACACCTTGTTCCCCAATTCAGTATCACCATGATTAATCACATAGCGACGAAGCATTTATAGTAGACCTGGATGATATGGAAGTCATTCTTGGCATACAATGGATGGAGTCGCTGGATGAATACGCACAGAGCTTCAGAAGGATGGACTTCACTTTTGTTGTTGATGGAAACAAGGTTGTTCTCAGAGGAATGGCCAATGAGGGGCCAAAGGAAGTTTCCACTCAATGGATGAAGGTCATTTTCCGGCATGATGACATTATGTGGGCTGCACATTGCTTCGTATTGACAAAACCAATAAAGGGGCAACGGGTGTATTAGGATGATGAGCTATAGGATTAGGATGATGAGCTATAGGCCATCTTGAATACACATGATAGAGTTTTTGCATACATTCCTCCTGGGATACCTCCCCATCATGATTTCGAGCACACCATCGAATTGGAAGCCGACGCCAAACCAGTTATCACTACACCGTACTGCCATCCTAGAAAATTTAAATATGAAATTGAGAAGACAATCCAAGAACTTCTCGAGAAGAGATGAGTTCATCCCAACTCTAACCCTTTTGCATCATTGATGGTGTTGGTGAAAAAGAAGGATGAGAAGTTACGCATGTGTGTGGACTACCGTGCGTTAAACAAGAAAACAATCAAAAATAGATACCCTAATCCCAAGATCGATGAATTGTTGAATAAGTTGCATGGCGCAATTTATCTATCTAAAATAGATCTTCATTCTGAATACCATCAGATCCGCATGCGAGAAGATGTGGAGAAGGTGGCTTTTTGTTGTCACTACAGGCATTAAGAGTTCTTGGTCATGCCATTCGGATTAACGAATGCACCGGCTACTTTTCAGTCCAGCATGAATCACATCTTCAACAAACAATTGCATAAGTACTTGTTGGTGCTCTTTGATGATATCCTTATTTATAGTAAAACATGGGAAGAACACTTGAGGAATGTGGATGAGGTCCTCGGGATCATGGAGGCAAACTCCTTGTTCGCCAAGCAATCCAAGTCTAAATTTCGAATGACAAAGATATTATACTTAGGACATGTTGTCAGTAAATTTGGAGTACAGGTCCACTGGGAGAAGATTCAGGCTATCCTTGATTGGCCTCTGCCAAAATCACTCTCAGAGTTGCAAGGTTCCCTTGGGTTGTGCAATTACTCCTAAGGATTTGTGAAGGGTTTCTCTCAACTCAGTGCTCCACTAATAGATCTAGCTAAGAAGGGCTCCTTCCAATGGAATGAAGAGAGGTAATACACTTTTGACAAGTTAACAGAGGCCATGAGTACTTGCTCGGTTCTTGCCTTACCTAACTTCACTCAACCATTCATTCTAGAGTGTGATGCGTCCGTAGAGGACATTGGCGTTGTACTGATGCAGGAAAGGCACCCTATAGCGTAGGAGAGTCGAAAACTTACACAAGTTGAGCGTCTATATTCTATCTATGACAATGAGATGTTGGCCATTGTGCATGCCCTGACCAAGTTTTGGCAATATCTAGTAGGTGTCAAGTTCGTTTTCCATACCGATCATAATAGCTTGAGATATGTTCTGAAGCAGCAAGATCTAAACGAGAGGCAACAAAAATGGGTAAGTAAGATTCAGGTTTTTGATTTTTACATTGAATATGTGAAAGGAAAGAATAATGTCGTAATGGATGCTCTGTCAAGAAAACTCGCCATCTATTTATTATCTCAAATTTCAGCAAATTGGAAAGCACACTTACTGGTGGAATACTCTTAAAAAACATTTGTATGTAAGTTAATGGATGGCAACACTCAGGATGATAGGTATAAGGTAGTTGATCTACTACAAGGATCGGATATATTTAGTGGCTGAGTCCAAATCGAAGCAGAGAATCTTGAAGAAAATGCATGCCTTACTATTGGCAGGACACCCTGGATTTCTCAAGACATTAGACAGCTCAAGGAAAGGTTCTCATGGAAGGGACTTAAAGAAGATGTCTTACAATACATGTGGGAATGTGCAATATGCCAGCAAAACAAATCCTAACACACCTTACCCATTGGATTATTACAACCCTTGCCGATTCTGGAACAAAAGTGGGAGAGCATCTCTATGGATTTCATCACTAGACTTCCAAAGCTAAATGGAAGAGATTATATCTTCGTGGAAGTTGACCGGTTGACAAAGTACGCACACTTCTTTGCCATCCCCTTAGATTTCTAGGTCGCATAGGTGGCCGACTTATTTTTTGGAGAAGCTTTCCGATTGCACGGGTTACCACAAAACATTGTTAGTGACAAGGCTAATCGACTTCTCAATACCTTCTAGACAAAATTATTTCAATTCGCGGGTATAGAATTATTGCCAAGTACCAACTACCACCCCTAGACCGATGAACAAACAAAGATTGTGAACAAATGGTTGGAAGGTTATCTGCAAAACTATGTTTCAGCACAACAAGGGGCATGGATTAAATAGCTGCATCTCTATAATATACTATTATAATACAATGTGCCACACGTCAATCGAAATGGCTCCCTTCAAAGCACTTTAAGGGTATGAGCCCCTTCAATTTGTGGACATGATTTTGGGGGACAGCCGAGCATCGAAACCAAAAGATTGGCTATAGAAAGAGCAAGACATTCTGAGGTTCTTGAAGGAAATTTTGCAAAGGGCATAGAATCAACAAAAGATCTATGCCGACAGACATCGGATTGAGAGAAGTTTTGAGGTAAGCAAACTAGTCTATCTCAAACTTCAGCCATACAGGCAATCATCGTTGAAGGCAAAGGGAAAAGACAAACTGAGGCTGCATTTTTACCGTTCCTACCATGTAACTCGCGGCATCGATGAAGTTCCCTATGAACTTGAACTATTGGAGGGAAATCGCATCCACAATGTCTTTCATGTATCCTGCCTGAAGAAAGTCGTGGCACAAAACATCACAGTAACTACAAATCTTCCACCGCTCAATGAAGAAGGGAAACTGGTGTTGGAACTAGACGAAATCATCGATGTTTGGGAAAAGACACTGCGGAACCGTACCATCAAGGAATACTAGGTACAATGGAAGCACTTGCCGCTCAACGATGCCCACTTGGGAGGGTGAACACATTCTCGAGCATCCAACGTTGCGTTTGCTTGAGGACAAGCAAACCTTGGGACGAGAGGACTGTAATGTTCCCGTCATAAAATAAATAAATTATTAAAACCTTTGTTTGTGGGCTGATTGATTTAGTTTATCTCGGACCCATTTTTATTTAATTGTTTTGGTACGTGTTTGTCATGCCTCCAATCGGCGCTTAGTGTCTCCCTCGACAGGGTATTTATTTCCGTGAGGTTGAGTTGTTTAGGTATGCGATTTGGATTATTTTATTGTATTGTGAATTCCTATTGGAGTTTTGTATTGTTCACCAATTTGGAAGTGGAAGATCTTCTCTATTTGGCTATTCTGATTTCGGTGGGATTCGACCTTCACCCTATTATATTCCTATATTACTTCGCTCGGATTTGGCAAGTTTGAGCACCATCTATAGAAATTCTTGTTCCATTATGGTTTATATCTTGCAAACATTCTCTGTGTCTGATAAATTATTATTATTGGTGGAATTGATATGATTGCGAATGTATATGTAACCATGCACTTAGGCAAGTATTGGCAAACTCGTAGCGTAAAGACAACTCCGCATACTAATTGCAGACCAGACATCTCCTCTTCTCTACATCGTACACCCCTCCCGCCACCTCTACCCACATTGTGCAGCATATCAATTTCACCGCAATGGCCCCAACAGGTGTCTTCGTTCTGTACGAACCACCATACAGAAATCTTGTTCATTGAGACACATCCCATACCACCACTTTTGATTACACGTATGGCTAGTCTTGACTACCCATATGGCCAGTCTTAACTACCATATGATCATCTGGTAGACACTATACGAACTATCTTCACCATTACTGTATTGTAATGTCCCCATTTTTTAGCATCTCAGTGGAGTTCTTAGCCTTTACATTCTCTAAAGGCTAAGTGGAGAAATAAGAAAAAATTGATTAAATTAATTTCTTATAAAGTCATTAAATAAATTAAAATTGAAAGGTGACTTTATATTTAATTTAATTTTCTAGAAGCACAACTAATTATTGTATTGGAAAGAGAGAAGCTTCTAGAGAGTGTATTTTCTAGAAGTACAACTAATTATTGCCTTAGAAAGGGGGAAGCTTCTGGAGAGTGCAATTAAATAATATTTTATTTCCTTTTAGAAGGATGAGGGAAAAGAATAAATAGAGGAAAAAGCTTCATTGTTAGGCATCCGATTATTGTCAATTGCATTTGATATAAACTTAGGAGAAGAAACTAGGGGTCTCTGATTTCAATTAGCCATTGGAGAGTGTTAATTCTTCAATGTTGCAACCATTTGAGGTGGTGAAATATCCAATGAATTTGGCATTCTGGAGTTTTATTTGTGCTTAAATTGGAGAATACATTTATTGTTAGCTTCTACAGTACACGTGAACAATGTTGCACTACAATATTTATGCTTGATTCCGATTGCAACTTTCATCTCAATCCTTGGGCATCACTATTATCAGGTTCCTCTTGCAACTATTAGTAGTTAGCATTGTAATTTTAGGCATATAATTTTGCTATTGTAATTGATAATTCAGAATCAGATTTGGCATTACTGTAGTTATTATTGTAAGCCCAATTGTCTTAACAAACTCATAGCAACATTGTACATGGGAATGAATTCAATAAAGGAGATATATGCTGCATACCATTTGTTTGACGAAATGTCCATTTAATAGCATATATGATTAGCATAATAGTTGTATGTCAATTGTTTGTCAAAATGTCAGTTGGCTGTAAGTATGCATTCTATATCTAGTTTCCACGTATATGCATTGAAAATACCAAAAAGAACTGCACTTGCATATTAGTTCATTGTAAGAGGTATTGTAATATCATTTGCGAACATTCTAAATTTCTTAGCATCATTCAAACTATATCAAACAATCTGAAACACAAAAAAATCAAAAAAGAGAAAGGCAGCATACAAGTGTTTGACAATATTCCTTGAACTAAAATCAGTCAGTTTGGGCAAGGGATATTACATTGTTATCAGAGCTAAATTATGCCATCTTGAGGGTTTAGCAATCACATGCAGCCACCTAGGGTTGGCTCTCATAGATTTAACTTGCAGGCAAGCTTTGCTTGACAGGGAACAAGATTTTGACAGGCAACCAGACACCATGGATGATAGGCAAGAGCGTAGCCCACCAAGAGACAATAGGAATGAGGATCAAGAAACAAGGAAATTTTTCAAAGCAATGGTTATAGGACAAGAGCGGATGGCTCAGGCTTTGCAGGCACTCACCACCATGGTTGAGCGCATGAACCCACAAGACAGAAGGAATCAGGAACAAGGGGATAACAGGAGTGCAATGGGATCACCTAGAGCTCATAGAACTCTTTCCAGAACAGCAAACAAGCCCACATGTCCTACCTTTGTTAGAGAGGAACCAGTACAGGAGCCAACAGAGGAGGCTGAGGATGGGACTTTAGCAGATATCCTTATGGCTGCTAATGATGAATGGGAATTATTGGCACTGCAGGTACGGGAGAGAATGACTTTTGCGAGGTTTGTGAACCAAAGAAGAGAACACTACCGTGCAGTCGGACAAAATATGAGACCTCATGGTAAGGATAATGAATTAAAGTGGGCTACAGGGAAGCTTTCCTTCACTACATTTGATGGGAGTAGCAGAATGACAACGCAAGCTTGGATTCACAAGCTTATACCTTCTTAGCACTAAGACCTATGACAGAAGTAGAGGCAATAAAATATGCCACGCTACATTTAGAAGGAGCTGCACATGATTGGTGGTACCATGGGATGGTTACCCTTCAACATAACCAAGTGACTTCATATCAGGACTTCGTGGACAGATTGTTAGAGAGGTTTTGATAAGAAAGATCCAAAAGTCTACTTTAGGGAGTTGGCACAGTTGAAACAGATAGGAAAATTGGAGTATTTCATTAGTGACTTTCAGAGGCTATCAGTTATGGTGTCAGATATATCAAATAGGAGATTGGTTGATTGGTTCACGAAGGGATTATCCGAACCACTGAGGGGTTGGGTAAAAGCCTTTAATCCATTCAATTTGCAAGAAGCAATTAAGAAAGCTAGAAGTATGGAACAAGCAGCCCCAAAAAATAAAATTCAGTCAAAAGGTGCATCCTCTAGCAAAGACAAACCATTCTTCAAAAAACCTGAGAGGAATGAAACAAAGGCTGAAAATAAAGATAAATCATTTGCTCCTTTGGATAGAGAGATATTGAATGATTTAAGGAAGGAAAAACTCTATTTTTATTATGAAGGACCCTATGACATGAACCATTACTGTCCTTTGAGGCCAAAGGGGAAAGCAAACAGGGTTATGTGGGCTTATTATTAAGATTCTGATTCTGAAAATTTAGACCAGCAATCTGAAAATGAGGTATCAATTGAAGAAAAGGAAGGCACAGATGATATATGTGATGAGAAGACTGAGGGTAGACTTAAGAAGGCCCATCTCACTAGTGTACAACAAGAGGGATCATTCAGGATGAGAGGGGTATTGGCTGGTCAGCGAGTTATTACTTTGCTTGATATAGGTGTTACTCATAGTTTTATTGATTCCAAATTGATTGAGAGGCGTGGAATATAGACAGAGGAATTTGAGGCTCTGAGAGTGAGGGTAGCTGATGGCTACATCCTCAAATGTGACAGGAAGATCACAAGTTTGCCCTAAAGATCAACAATTTTGATTTCAAAGCAGATTTTTATGTTGTTAACATGTGTGATACAAGTTTGGTCTTGGGTATGACTTGGTTACATGACATAAGGGAGTTCAGTCTCAATTTGAGAGATATGGAGATGAAGTTTCAGTTAGAGGGGAAGACCCATATACTTAAGGTCATTTGTGATAGTGGGTTTAGGATGATGTCTTGCAGATACATGGAGAGCTTGTTGAGACATGACCAGGTTGAGTGGGCAGCCCGTTGCACTTTAATGCCATCATAGGGGCAGCAAAAATCAGAATATCACCCAGACATATAGGAACTAAGAATGAAGCACTATAAGGTTTTTAGTGAAATACCACCAGGTAGACCTCCAGATAGAGGTATTGAGCATATTATTGAGTTAGAGTAGGGTGCTAAACCCATCATGATCACACCCTACAAGCATCCAAAGAGACTGAAGGATGAGATCGAGAAAACCATCAAAGAACTACTTGCTATGGGGCACATTAGACCAAGTGCCTTTCGCTTCTTCTATGGTTTTGGTGAAGAAGGATGGTACTCTTAGGATGTGCATAGATTACAAGGTCCTGAACAAGAAGACTATAAAAAATAGGTATCCAATCCTACGGATTGATGACTTATTAGATGAGCTACATAGAGCATGTTTCTTCTCCAAAATTGATTTGAGATTAGGCTATCATCAGATCTGAGTCAAAGAGTAGGATATAGAGAAGATGGCATTTAGATGTCATTGTGGCCATTTTGAGTTTGTAGTTATGCCATTTGGGCTAACTAATGCTCCAGTCACTTTTCAGTCCACAATGAACAGGGTCTTTCAGCATCAATTGAGGAAATTTGTATTAGTCTTCTTTGATGACATCTTGGTGTATGGTACGACATGGGATGAGCATGTGTGACACTTGCACACTATGTTGAGCATTCTGAGCAGGGAGTCCTTATATGCAAAAGAATCAAAATGTGATTTGGGATTATCAGAGTTATTATATCTGGGTCACATTATCAATGCTCAGGGAGTACACATGGATCCTAAAAAGATTCGTGCTATTATTGAGTGGCCTACTCCAGTAATCCTGACATAGTTGAGAGAATTTTTGTGGTTGTGTGGGTTCTACAGGAGGTTTGTTAGTGGATATTCCAAGCATTTAGCACCCTTGACGAACTTGATGAGAAAGGACGTTTTCTTATGGACTCTTGAGGCACAGGAGTGTTTTGGTAAATTCAAGGAGTTGATGACTTCTTGTCCAGTGCTAGCATTACCAGATTTTAGCAAACCTTTCGAGTTGCATTGTGATGCATCTGGTGAAGGTGTTGGAGTGGTGATTATGCAAGACAAGCACATAATTGCTTATGAGAGTAGGAAGCTCAAGGGGCCTGAGAGGAGCTTCAGCATTTATGATAAAGAAATGTTGGACATAATGCATGCTTTGGCCAAATTTAGGCAATATTTAGTGGGTAGCAAATTCAACATACAAACCAACCACAATAGCCTAAAACATTTCCTGGGGCAGGGAGATCTTAATGACAGGCAACAGAAATGGGTAAGTAAATTACAGACATATGATTTTGGTGTTACCTATTTCAAAGGGGCAAAGAATGTAGTAGCAGAGGCCTTGTCATGAAGACCCCACTTGAGCTTGATGATCGATATATCAGAGGATTGGAGACATTTGATCATTGCAGAGTATGCAAAGGATACATGGGCATCGGGATTCATAGATGGATTGATCCAAAATAGTGATTTCACCCTTGTGAATGAGATCATCATTTACAAAGGGCGCATTTATTTGGTGCTAGGGTCAAAGGTGAAGAGGATGGTGTTGAGAGTTTATCATGACTCACCTATGGTAGGACATCCAAGTTTTTACAAAACCTACCGGCAGATTCGTGACCATTTTTTTTGGAAAGGGCTCAAAGATGAGGTGTTGCAATATGTTAGAGAGTGTCCTACTTGCCAGCAGAATAACCAGCAGCACTCTTATCCAGCCCACTTACTTAAGCCACTTCTGATTCCTAACAAGAAGTGGGAGTGTTTATCCATGGACTTCGTCACAAAACTGTCGAGAGCCCAGGGTAGAGTGTAATGACCCCAATAGGTTATAACTTCTTCAAACACCAAAAAATCTTTATACTTCAGTTGTTTGACATTTCGTCAAACACTTTGCAAGCAAGCTCTGATACCACTGTAATAACCCTCCTCAGATCTGCCCTCAAAAATGCTGATGAAAGCTCAAGGAATTTCATCAAACAATTCACATGCAAGGGACGTATGACTGATATAGTATTTCAGCTAGCTTCAAATGACTTTTTTACAATTTGCATCAATGAAAATCTTGTGCTAGAAGACTACAATGGACTACACAATGACCTAACATGAGTGTGCTACTAATTTTGACAATATTCAGTGCATATATATGATCTAACCATGAGAAATGAACACCTACAGCCAACTGGCATTTTTACAAACAGTTGGTATGCAAACTAACTAGCTGATAAATAATGATATTAAATTGCTTAAATGACACCAGCAACTATTA
This sequence comes from Cupressus sempervirens, assembly GCA_028749045.1. Lineage (NCBI taxonomy): Eukaryota > Viridiplantae > Streptophyta > Pinopsida > Cupressales > Cupressaceae > Cupressus > Cupressus sempervirens. The sequence goes on along the minus strand of CM053787.1, from coordinate 558,072,241 downwards.
TCTTCTTAATTGCAATGAAAATTACAATGCTCATGAAATATGGCCAAGACTTTGGCATTTACATGGATTACAAAATAATAATGCTGGTATAATGCACACTTATAGCTGAAAGCTTATAACACCCTAAAAACAATACTAACAAAAGAACCTGGTTGTAGATGGCTGAAATAATTTCCTTCTATGCTGCCCCTTTTGCTTTGCTTTTTTCGAACTGCTTTTTCGGCCTGCTTTTTCGTATCCACTTTTTCAGCCTGCTTTTTCGGTTCTGCTTTTTTCGGACAGCTTTTTTCGTACCCGCTTTTTCAGCCTGCTTTTTCGGTTCCACTTTTTCGGACTGCTACTATGTTGAATCTCAAGACCATATCTTTCAATGGCATCAAGATTTCCAACTTGAAGGGATTTCGTCCTCCAAACTATTGAGACATAATCTCCAAAAAATTTCTCAATTTCTTTGATATTTCCAAGCCTGCTTAAAAGCTCTTCCATTTCTTTTATAGTGTTCTCACAAGAGCTCCATCATTCATTTTCTCAATGTGGGATAAAACATAACTCTCTTTATGTAACTTATGTCTCCAATGTGTTATAAAATAAAGGGGACTCTTTTAATTTAAATATTTCTTACAAACTATAGTCTATGCATTAATAAAGTTAAATATTTAAATTTAACTGTATAAAATAGCTTTATCAATGCAAAACAAATCTTATCAATGATAAACAAATCTTCTTGCCAATTTTAAACAATTACCATCGACATACCGCTGCCACTGGATGTCCACCCATGCCCAAAATGACTTACTATAAATAGTAAGTATGCCCAAAGTTGCCTCAAAACCCCTCAGAAAGACCTGCAACTGAAACTATCTAGGCCAAATGGCCTCTAAGCCCCTTTAATGTCCTCGTTAGCCTACGGGACCGTGGGGAAATAGGCTAACGACAACATCATGCTATGAAAGCTAAAAAGGGGACATTACAGTCCGCCCTTCCCAAAATTGCTTGTCCCCAAGCAATGGCCGAACAACAACCCAATCAATCCACCTGGATCCCAAATGTAGTCATGAACTATACTGTTGTTAGTCAACATAGGCTCCTGCAACAACCTCTGAAAATTAACCAAGAGGAATCCATAATCAAATTGGCGAATACAACTCACCTAAACTCCAAAGTCAGGAACCCATGAGAAACAAGCTCTCAAAATATCAGAACCCAAGTAGAGTAGATAACCCAAACTGCCAACACAGTAAATACCATCAACGCATCCCACTGGTCTATATGGAATGTACAATCCAACTTTGCAACAATGGTGACCACTCCCACATGAAACTGCACCAAATACAAAGAATCCACACACTGTACATCTACTGCAATTGACACAACTCTGTAGATTATGGGCCACTGTCTCATAACCATAACTCCCATGCACCGCTGATGGTGAAAAGACATCACAAGATAAACAGCAAGAAATGGAACCCAAACCAAATCTGCCTGCAACCAACTCCTCAACACAAGGATCAAATGCTAACTGATGTACATACCCTGCAGTATAATGCTGATAAAAAGAACCAACCCCAGTCAACAGCTCACCATGAACAAGTGATACAACCCACTGTGACTGATCACCAGCTAAGTCAGGAGATGTCATAACCAAAGGAGTAGAATCAATAACAACAACCGCTGAAGCATCACTCCCAAACTCCTGCTCTAAGTCATGTATTATCAAGCTATCAACCACAGAACCTATTGCCATGTCATGCCCATCACAACTCTCATCCTATGGCGTCAAACCATCCCATAACTGATCACAAGCACTAGGAATCAAAGTATATCTCCATATCATCATCTCATCAACATGGTCATCAAAGGTAAATTGATGAGCATACCTCACAGTGTAATGCCGATAGAATGCGCCAATCTTAGTCAGTGGCTCAGACTGCAACCCAGATGAAACTAACTGCAATCGATCACTAACCAAGCTGGAACTGACTACTACCTTCGAAGACATCGCCAAGGAAGTAGTATCACTAGCAGGAACCATGCCAATTGCCGGCTCACCAACATCACACATGATCTTTGATACAACATCTCTAGTCTCTATGCCATCAGTACTAGAGGCCACCACCATGTCAGGCATACCACAACAATCTGCTATATCACCCAACTCAACTGAACCTGACTCTAGTAGGAATGGAACCGATATGCCAATGTTAGTATCAAGGGTGGATGCATCCCCATCTCCACTGTCTCTAACAATCTCAACCATGGACATCCTCGGATCACTAGACACCACAGCTTGTGACTGTACAGAATCTGGCAAAGACTGCAGTCGCTCTAACTCCATGGTCACCTTAGCCAAATGAAACTGTGACTCCTCGAAAGCCAACTGTGTACTCTCAAGAATCTCAGAAGTCACCTCGAGCTGCTGAGTGAGCTCACTCACCTCATCTTCCTTGGCCAATAATGCATCGTATGTTGTACTCTCCCACTCCATAAGATAATCTCTGTCGGCTACCAACTGCATATAATCCTGTCTCAGAATCCCAATAGCCTCCCATAAAGAGTGGATCTCTGTCAAGGAAAGATAACTACCTCCCTGCTCATCACTAGTAGGACAACCCCATCCATAAACTGCTAAAAACTGACGAGCAGCGTCGAAATGCTGACAAGCGATAGAAATGTCTCGCTCACTAACTCTCAACTGACTAGACACATGATGGCACTGGCTAGACTGTCTCCTAGAAACCTCCTCTGACACACTGTCTAAAGGAGCATCCTCAAAGTTACTGGTCTCTAGACTATTACCATCCATATCCTGCGAATCAACTCCAAAGCTCATATCAACATACGTAGTATCAAAAACTGTAGCATCGTTGTCCAACCCCTCCGTACCATAAAAAACTGCTGAGGAAACTAAGTCCTCAAAACTATCCACAACATCCCCCTGGGTGTCATCTGTAATAATTAGATCCCGGGACTCTCCTGTAAACTGTCATCTTTGAGAAATCATCATGTGACCTGACTGTAAAAGAAAACTAAGTCCCTGCTATAAGCGCTAACTCCCGAACTGAGCTCACCTCAAGACAAAGCTCGTCCACATGTCTCTCAGAATCCTGGAGAGCCAACTGAATACACACCAAGGAATTCCAAGTATCCTCTAGCTCATGAGAAAGCTGGTCAACCTCCTCCTCCTTCTTCAATGCATCTAAATAGATCCCTGCAAGACTAAGGAGATGATCGCGATCTGAAAGTCGGTGTATGTAACTTACCTTCATTGCCTCCATGCCTTCCTTGATCTGTTGTAAGTCGTCACAAGAAGAACCTGTTGTGACTCCTTTCTGTCTCTCCTACAATTGAATATCCAAATGTGATTCTCAATCAATCCATACATCCTGTCATGATGAGATAAAGTCGCGACAATATCCTTGTCCCTTGTCTTCAGCTGGCTTGCCAAACCAAGTGAAGAGCTACTAGCCTCTATCTCATGTGAAGAAGCATCCAACTATGCTTGATACTCATTTTCTGCAAAGTCCTGAATGCTCACTTTCTGATCAACTATACTATCCTCAAACATGATAGTATCCTCAACTGCTGTAACTTCATCCAGCCCAACTGTACTGGAATCACTATCTGTGTCAATCATGCAATCCGATGTGCCTATGATATCACCTTCTGATGCAACTGGCTCAACCTGCACAACATCTGAAACCCCTTCTGCCTATGAAGATGATGCAGATAAACCATTACCTGAAGATGTGTTGAAGTCTCCCTGTATCGAATCTGCATGTCTGTTAAACTCGTCATACAAGTTTTTGCTTGTCATAGGGAAGGTATGATCCTTAGGCCTATCAAAGCGTTCAATCAGTCTCTCCGAAAACTCCACATATGAGGTAATGTGTGCATGACCCATAGTGACCATACCATGATGCCACCACTTGTGTGCTAACCCATCCAGGTGAATTGCTACATATTTAATAGCTTCTTTCTCAGGCATAGGGTTCATTTGAAAGTATGTGTCAAGCTTTTGAACCCAAGCTCTTGCTGTAGACTTCCCCGAGCCATCATAATATGGTAACTGAAGTTTCCCTACTTTCTTCCGTAGCTCATAGCTCTGGTTCCTATCATGTCCACGTGGCATATGCTTCATCCGCACATCTATATACTCCCTAAAGGTAATTGCAGCAGTAAAATCTGGACCTTCGGCTTCCCAATCTCTCCTCAACGGGTCTTGTATATCAGTGATCTAGGGCTCTGGTACAGGCTGCTTTGGAGCTCTAGGAGGAAATGTGGGAATAATGGGCCTCGACCTCACTGTCCTAGATTGCTGAGGTGCATGACCGAAATTGTTCCCAACTTGTTCACCTCCATTATGTGTCCCATCCTGATTATTCCCATTCTGATTGTTACCATTCTGATTATTACCATTCTGATTATTTTCTCCAACCACATTAGCATTCAACCCCATTTGACGAGCCATCATTTGCATCATAAGCTCAAATCTCTGACTCTGTTCCTATGCTCTTTGCTCTTCTAATCGCTGTCCCTGTGCTAAGGTGTCTAATAATTGTAAGAATCTTTCCTTTCCCTGATCTGGACCGGCATTTATTTTGTCAAACATATTTCTCTTTATCTGGCTAATCCAAATTCCCAATAAGACCTCCACAGGATGGCAAGAAACTGCTCTGATACCACTGTAATGACCCCAATAGGTTATAACTTCTTCAAACACCAAAAAATCTTTATACTTCAGTTGTTTGACATTTTGTCAAACACTTTGCAAGCAAGCTCTAATACCACTGTAATAACCCTCCTCAAATCTGCCCTAAAAAATGCTGATGAAAGCTCAAGGAATTTCATCAAACAATTCACATGCAAGGGACGTATGACTGATATAGTATTTCAGCTAGCTTCAAATGACTCTTTTTACAATTTGCATCGATGAAAATCTTGTGCTAGAAGACTACAATGGACTACACAATGACCTAACATGAGTGTGCTACTAATTTTGACAATATTCAGTGCATATATATGATCTAAGCATGAGAAATGAACACCTACAGCCAACTGGCATTTTTACAAACAGTTGGTATGCAAACTAACTAGCTGATAAATAATGATATTAAATTGCTTAAATGACACCAGCAACTATTATCTTCTTAATTGCAATGAAAATTACAATGCTTATGAAATATGGCCAAAACTTTGGCATTTACATGGATTACAAAATGATAATGCTAGTATAATGCACACTTACAGTTGAAAGCTTATAACACCCTAAAAACAATACTAACAAAAGAACCTGGTTGTAGATGGCTGAAATAATTTCCTTCTATGCTGCCCCTTCTGCTTTGCTTTTTTCGAACTGCTTTTTCAAACTGTTTTTTCAGCCTGTTTTTTCGTACCCGTTTTTTCAGCATGCTTTTTCGATTCCACTTTTTTTGGACAGTTTTGTTCGTACCCGCTTTTTCAGTCTGCTTTTTCGGTTCCGCTTTTTCGGACTGCTACTATGTTGAATCTCAAGACCATATCTTTCAATGGCGTCAAGATTTCCAGCTTGAAGGGATTTCGTCCTCCAAACTATTGAGACATAATCTCTAGAAAATTTCTCAATTTCTTTGATATTTCCAAGCCTGCTTAAAAGAAGCTCTTCCATTTCTTTTATAGTGTTCTCACAAGAGCTCCATCCTTCGTTTTCTCAATGTGGGATAAAACATAACTCCCTTTATGTAACTTATGTCTCCAATGTGTTATAAAATAAAGGGGACTCTTTTAATTTAAATATTTTCCACAAACTATAGTCTATGCATTAATAAAGTTAAATATTTAAATTTAACTTTATAAAATAGCTTTATCAATGCAAAACAAATCTTATCAATGATAAACAAGTCTTCTTGCCAATTTTAAACAATTACCATCGACATACCGCTGCCACTGGATGTCCACCCATGCCCAAGATGACTTACTATAAATAGTAAGTATGCCCAAAGTTGCCTCAAAACCCCTCAGAAAGACCTGCAACTGAAACTATCTAGGCCAAATGGCCTCTAAGCCCCTTTAATGTCCTGGTTAGCCTACGGGACCGTGGGGAAATAGGCTAACGACAACATCATGCTATGAATGCTAAAAAGGGGACATTACATAGAGACTGTATATATGTTGTTGTTGATTGGCTTACAAAGTTTGCCACTTCTTCCCAATCAACACTACATACACTACAACACAGGTAGCAAATTTATTCTTCAGAGAGGTATTTAGGTTGCATGGTTTACCTCGGAGCATTGTCAACGACAGGGATAGCAGGTTTATGAGTCACTTCTGGCAAGAGTTGTTCAGATTGTGTGAGATAGCGAATACTACCTACCACCCCCAGACAGATGGTCAGACAGAGGTAGTGAACAAATGGGTGAAGAGATACCTCAAGAATTACATAACAGGGCAACAAAAGGCTTGGTTTAAGTGGATATATCTATGTGAATATTTTTATAATTCCACTTATCACATGTCTATCCAGATGTCACCATTCATGGCATTATATGGATGAGGCACCCAGTTTCATGGATTTGTTGCTATCAGATAGTAGAGTGCCCAGTGCTGGAGACTTATTACAAGAGAGTCAGGACATTGTGAAGGCTCTTAAGGATAATATCACTAAGGCACAAAATCAATAGAAGCAGTATGCTCATCAGAAGAGGATTGAGCAGACTTTTGAGGTAGGTGATATGGTATATTTGATGTTGCAGCCTTACCACCAATCCACTCTCAAGAAGAGTGGTGCTAAAAAACTTAAGCCACGCTATTAAGGGCCTTTTAGGGTGATCAGGAGAGTTGGAGAGGTGGCTTACAAGTTGGATTTGCCGACAGAGAGCAGAGTCCATAGTATTTTTCATGTGTCACGTCTCAAAAAGGCGTTAGGACACCAAATTGTTCCTTCTACAGTGTTTCCACCCTTGGACGATGAAGGGAAATTGGTTTTAGTACCAGAGGCTATCATTGAGTCCAAGAAGAGGAATTTGCGGAGACGTACTATCAGGGAGTACTTGGTGAAGTGGAAGGACCTACCAGTAGAGGATGCCTCTTGGGAGAGTGAAGAAATTTTGCAGCATCCAGAGTTGAGATTGCTTGGGGACAAGCAATTTCAAGAGGGGTTGACTGTAATATCCCCATCTTTTTAGCATCTCAATGGAGTTCTTAGCCTTTACATTCTCCGAAGGCTAACTACAGAAATAAGGAGAAATTGATTAAATTAATTTCTTATAAAGTCGTTAAATAAATTAAAATTAAAAGGTGACTTTATATTTAATTAATTTAATTTTCTAGAAGCACAACTAATTATTGTATTGGAAAGGGGGAAGCTTCTACAGAATGTTTTTTCTAGAAGTACCACTAATTATTACCTTGGAAAGGGGGAAGCTTCTAGAGAGTCCAATTAAATAATATTTTATTTCTTTCTAGAAGGGTGGGGGAAAAGAATAAATAGAGGCAAAAGCTTCATTATTAGGCATCCGATTATTGTCAATTGCATTTGATATAAACTTGGGAGATGAAACTAAGGGTTTCTAATTTCAGTTAGCCATTGGAGAGCGTCAATTCTTCAATGTTGCAACCATTTGAGGTGGTGAAATATCCACTGAATTTGGCATTTAGGAGAGTTTCATTCTAGAGTCCTATTTGTGCTTAAATTGGAGAATACATTTATTGTTGGCTGCTACAATACGCATGAACAGTGCCGCGCTAGAATATTTATATTTGATTCTAATTTCAACTTTAATCTCCACCCTTGGGCATCACTATTATCAAGTTCCTCTTGCGACTATTAGTAGGTAGCATTGTAATTTTAGGCATATAATTTTGCTATTGTAAATAATAATTCACAATCAGATTTGGCATTACTGTAGTCATTATTGTAAGCCCATTTGTCTTAGCAAACTCATAGCAACATTGTACATGGGAATGAATTCAATAAAAGAGATATATGTTGCATACCATTTGTTTGACGAAATGTCCATCTAATAGCATATATGATCAGCATAATAGTTGTATGCCAATTTTTTGTCAAAATGTCAGTTGGCTGTAGGTATGCATTCCATATTTAGTTTCCATGTATATGCATTGAAAATACCAAAAAGAACTGCACTTGCATATTAGTTCATTGTAAGAGGTAGTGTAATATCATTTGCAAACATTCTGAATTTCTTAACATCATGCAAACTATATCAAACAACCTGAAACACAAAAAAAATCAGAAAAGAGAAAGGCAGCATACAAGTGTTTGACAATATTCCTTGAGCTAAAATCAGTCAGTTCGGGCAAGGGATATTACATGTGCAGCCTGTTTCCATTGCTGACAGTGCATCCTCTGCCTTCACCACTAGGTACGGCCTATCCGGCACATCCTCCACTGTATGACACATGTAATTGACCACCTAAGCAATCAAAAATCTGCCCTCCAGTCCCTCACCTTCAGATGTATTTGTCTCCTGGCAGATCAAGAACATTACACGCTCTCAAAGAAGCAGAAGGACGTGCAGATGGGGAAAGTCGCCATAGGAGGGGGTGAGGGGGGGAGGGAAGAGGTGGGGGGGAGAAGACATCGCGAGGATAAGGCTAAAGAGGGCATGGCCAACCAGGGGGGAGGCTGGAGACAGTGAAGCATCTAATAAAAAAAACTGGCAAATTGTTTACACATTTTATGTTTAGAAACTACTATATTTAGCAAGTATACTTTTTCAAGGAAAGGAAAGGCTCAAAAATCTCTTTCAATTTTTAGAAAGTTGTTTTTCCAAAAAGTGTTCTCATTAAGTCGTATGTTCACAAAATTGTTTTTCACAGACAGTCATTAATTCCATTTCCATGCACATGTTACAGCAATTTTAACAGGCTCCAAAAAAATTATAAACTGCATATAGCACATAATTTGTAATAGGAATTTATGTCAAAGTTATGCTAGCCAGGTTATTTCTTTTTATGAATGTTTAAAATTAATGATTTGGTCAGACATTAGGCAGAAACTGTCATCCAAGATGAATTATTGTTTGTCCATATTTTGTGATCTCTTTCAGTAAAATGCGTTGAATAACTTTATCAATCTTTCAGTAGATGCTTATTATGCATTTAGCACAGGTTTTGTATGATACTTCGGAGTTTATTTTCTGGGATTGTGTGATGTTCATCTTTTTAACTATTTCCTATTAAGATGGATTTATTGGTCTCTAATTTAGCCAACAGTCGGCATCCAATTTTGCCAACAGTCAGCATACATCTATATTTTTTCCTTCAAAACTTTGTTTACAGCAAAATACTAGTCTCTACGTTTAGTGGCTGCAAATAGGAAATTGAGTTTAATTTTTTGTGCTTGATAGTTTACCCTCTTTTAAAAGTAATATTTTGTATGTTTTGGTCTCTCTCGTCTGGTAAGGAGATATTATATCGCTTTGTTTTCCTATGTTGCTTGCACTTTTTGGGCTGTTTGCTAGGTTTTAAAGTGGCATTATTTCTGGGCTTTGGCATGGCGGTTAGCATATGCAACTTCGTAAACTTGTTGACACATTTTTAATTGTAAAGTAGTAAGATATTGATATATACGTAGTGTAATTTCAAGGACCCCAAAAGAGCCCTGATTTAATTATTGAATAATCAACATGCTATTTTTCTCTGACTGAAATTTTCAGTTTTCAAATTTTGAGTGTCTGAGTGGCTTGTGACGTGAACTTCAAATTTTGTCCTACAGATTATTTTAGTACTTTTATGTGTTCTTAACATGCATTATTTTTGTTTTTTTTTTGGTGAGTAATTGCATTTATTTATTTTTCTTTTGTGCCATGTTTTCCTTTATTTTGCCAGACGAAGTCAAACTCATGGGCTGCTGATTCTGTGTTTTCCAACTATAACAAATATGAACATAAAAACAGCAATAATAACACTCTTTCGTAACAAGACACAGCACAATATTTGTAAGCATAAATTTGATTTCCTACCGACTAGAACCTGACATACAATGAATTGCATGAAAATAAGATAGTACCTCTTCTGCCACAGGTGATGTTTTGTCATCTTTGTCATATATAAAGGCCAACAATATGCGCTTGAATTCCTCATAAGCCTCCTATTTTGAAATGAAAACAATTATCCATTTTAAATAAAGTAATAATAAACAAGTTACTGGAAACTATCAATCAAAATTACAGAATTAAAAAAATTGAATATAGTAGGCAGGTGTTTTAAGTAAGTGACATTGATCAGCATTCTATGGAAAATTCAGTGATCAATCATGAAGAAAAAATGTCAAAATACAGAAAAAAGGAAAAACGTTTGGATATTTCACTATATGAATTGAATTATGTGGAAATACACTCAGTCAAATTTTTGCAGCTTCTCCACCATCTATGAATGAAGCAAAGATGATAAAAGAATAGACCATATTCATTCTACAGATTGATATATCATATAAGTATTAGTATGATACAAAATGAACGATAAAAAGATTGAGCATATATCTGTAATATAAGACTCACTGGGTATGTGGTAGACTTGTCGAGTCTTGAGCTGAGCTAGGCCAAACAAGGCTTACAGACTAAGGTGATAAACACTCATTGTAAACAAAAGGAACACTCCTCCTTTAAGCAATTGCATAGATCATTTCATAGCGAAACAACTAAGAACTAAAGACAAAATAGGAACATATGAAAACTAACTAAACAACGTACAAAATAGAAAGTTTCTAAACTATATGATTCCAATGACACTATAAGCTAAATATCACAACATTACTTTAATACCCTCCCTTAATGGTCATTCTATTAACTACACCAAGTTTGGCCCAAGATTTTACAAGTTTGTGCCAAAGAGTACAGATAAAAGAACTCTAGGCAGCCAATGCAAGATCATGAGACTCAAAAATGGTGAGCACGTGCTGTTTCCAAATGCCTTTGAACCTCTAGATGCCTTTCAACATGATTTTGACAAACGAAGCCATCCATCATGTCATCCAAAGACAAAAAAATGTGACAAAAATAAGCTTCTCAAATACCTTCAATTTTGGTTGATAAAAATTTGGAAAAAAACTGAAACCCGCAATTTAAAAAAAAAAAATGCAAAAAAATGAACACCCACAATTTTTTGGAAGCAAATCGCTCTAAACATTCACAGTTCTGAAAATCCAATGTTTTCCCCAAAATCGTCAAAAAATAGCAATGTACAATTTTGAAGAAAATCTACGACATGAAGAAATAACTTCCACAATTTTTATCAAAAAATTGTTCAAAAACTTGGCTGCTAAAAAACCCCCAATCTCCAACAAAAAATCCACGATATTAAACAAGAACTTGATAAAAAATCCTACTGATTATTATCTTTAAAAAATCAACCAAAAAAATCAAGTAATGGTCGACGAATTTTATTAAAAAGTAAATCCGGCAAAAAACAAGAACCCTCAATGTATTTAAAAAGTAGAACCAAAACTTCTGTCAATAAAAACCAAGGATCCATAGACAGAACACACAATTTTGTTTTTTAACAAAAGGAAGCAAAAACTTCTAAAAAATTCTTTTAAGTCTCTAGCTAAAGACCACAATTTGTTTTTACATAACTCACCAAAAAAAGAACTTATGCTCTAATACCGTGAAATGAAAATCAATTGTTGCAAACAAAGGAGAGGAATACTCCTTACATAAGCAAGCAATTACAGAGGATCTTTCAATAATGGAAACAATCAAGAACTAAAGACAAAATAGAAAGATACTAAAACTAACTGAACAAAAAAATATATTAAATTACTAAAACTAAACTAAACGACTTGAGTGACCATTATAAGCTAAATCATAGTTGGCATAATTGCAAAGTAATCTGCGATTTTTAAAAAATCGTCGAGTATTTTGGCCAGGCAAGTTTTTCCACCAAAATATCACAGATTCAAAAACTCGGCAGCCTGCGAAAAATCGCATATTAATGGCAGAGTTTTTGGCGAGTTCTAAACAAAAACTCGCGAGTTATAATCAACGACTCGCCCACTTGCAATGGCCAGGGATATAGACAAAAAAATTACATTTTTTCTTCACCAATTTTCATTTGTGTGTTTCAAGGCTTGAGGAATGGAGAGAAGAAGGGTTCCAAGGCATTCTAAGGTGATTGCAAGCTATTGAAGGCGGATTTGAGTGGATTTGAAGAGGATTCCAACTGGTTTTAAAAGACAAATCTCTTTCCTCGATAGGTTGAGATTTTTTTTATACTTTTAAAAAATGTTCTATTGTTTTCTTGTTGCATGCTAATGAATTCAAATCATTTGAAACCATTTCAGCTCTATGTTTGAATCATTTGAAAGTATTTCAACTCTATGTTTGACCAAAAAAAAAATTTGAAGAATATGTAGTTTTTCTTTAAAACAAACCCTAGCAGTTGTGTAGTTAATGTTTAACTTTGAGTGTCATCTAAAAACAATCAAACTAATTTACCTAGTTTCTATTTTTAAGTTCTAACTTTGTTTCATCATTTTTCTATATATTTTAATTTGTATTTTAAATTTATATGTGTAGGGCAGTGGTTAAGCATTAAAAAAGCATGGCAAGTTCACAAAAAGAGTGGCCACATATACCATGCCCATCTAGATATATCATGCCCATATGGATATATAGGCACTCGGCCTAAAAATCCAAGAGATAGGGCATGGTGGTATGCCTATAAAGCTCCAAATGATGTTGGGAAGGTTATATGCATTCTATGCGAAACAATTATTTCTGGAGGCATAAACTGTTTCAAATACCACCTTGCAGGCATAAAGAAACATGATTCAACTCCTCACAAGGTAACTAAAGAAGAAAAAAGATCCTGAAGAGAAAAAATTGAATAGGGAGAGGGCAAAATTAGCTATGAGGGAAGCCATAGCTGAATCTCAAAGAGCTCCTATTTATATTCAAAAAGAAGAAGCACTCAAGAACATAGCAGGATCTCTTTGTGACCTACAGATCCGCAAACAAAGTGCCTCTTTCGCCAGTTTCACTCCCTCTTCTGCATTACCTAGTTCTTCATCACCATTGGCATCAAGATAAGGAGCTATTTTGAATCCAGGAACACAACACGATCACAACCATCATTAGAGGGCACTGGATGGAACAAGGAGGTGCATGAGCACACTAATATTACATGTGCTGATTTTTGGTTTTTAAACAATCTCTCAAAGTATGTGACTCATAGTCCCTATTGGCTGAATTCAGTGAACGCAATTACAATATCGGGCAAAGGGTACAAGCCCCCTTCTCGCAAGGATTTGAGTGGAAGGTTAGTATTTTACTATCTAGTAACTATAAATAATTTAAATCCACTTGAGTTCATAGTTATATTTTAAATTTTAATTGTTATTTCCTATTTATTACTAACACTTGATTTCACGTTAATTTTGTAGGTTTCTTGACAATGTGGATGAAATGGTAAGAGTATTGGTGGAAGACCAAAAGAAAGAGGGGAAGAGATATGGCTGCACCATTTTATCTGATGGATGGACAGATGAAAAAAGTAGAACCATTATTGATTTCTCAGTTGCTTGCAAAAATGATGTGGTGTTTTCGAAATCTGTTGATGCCACCAGTAGTGAAAAATTCACACACATTGGCTTTAATGTTGGAGAATGTTGTCATGGAGGTGGGAGTAGAGAATCAAGTGCAAATCATCACAGATAATGTAGCAACATATGTAGCACCAGGTTAATTTTATTTTTTATGTTCAATATGAATCATGAATCTAATTCTATGGTATTATTCAATTTAGATTTGATGTAATTATGGAAAGTTTGCAACTAGTTAATGATTTTTTACTAATATTTAGGTAGAATCCTCCAAGAGAGGCACCCCACACTTTTTTGGTCACCTTGTACAACACATGTCCTTGACCTTCTTTTGGAGGACATGGGAAAACTTGATTGGATGAGTCCAGTTGTGGAAGATGCAAGGCGAGTCACCAAATATATCCATAATCACCCATGGGTTCTCAATTTGATGAAAAGGATCACTAAAGACAAACATTTGGTGAGACACGCTAGTACAAGGTTTGCAACGACGTTCTTGATGTTGCAAAGTATTATTGACACAATATGGCCTCTGAAACAAATGTTTGTATGTGCTGATTGGGTTGCTTCACCTTACTCAAAGAAGCCTGAAGGAGAGGCTAGTCTTTGATGATAGTTTTTTTGAAAAGACTACTAAGATTGTGAAGGTAACTTCAAGAATCAAAACATTATTTTTTTAGTTGATTCAAGTTTCATTATTAATTTGTAACTTACTATGTTAGTAACTAATTTGTATTTTTCAAATTTCAAATCTAGATGTCCATGCCCTTAGTTAGTGTCTTGCGCATATGTGATGGGCAAGAATCCCCAAAGGGATGTCTTTATGAGGCCATGCATAAGGCCAAAGAGGCTGTAAGTAATTACTCCCATGTAAACAGGCTCAAAACTGACCCCATTTGAGAAATAATTGATAGGAGGTGGAACAAAATGCTCCACCAACCAATTCATGCAACAAGTTGCTTCATCAACCCCAAATTCAAGTACTATGATTCTCCTTAGAAATTTACTAAGACTTCATTTTACTTTATTTTTTAAGATTGTGTACTAAGATTTGATTTCATTTCTATTTGTTTTAGGGCTGATGATCCACATTCATATCCTAACGGAGAGGTCGTGGAGGGTCTCTCTAGATGCATTCAGAGGATGATATCCAATGGAGCAAAGAGAGACCTTGTGACCAAACAACAAGTCTATGTGGAATCAAGGGGTAATTTATTCTCTTCTACACTATCAAAGAGAGCAAGAGGCACACTAGCCCCAGGTAGACCGTCAAAGTTTAAAGTTAAACTTTAAAAGTTTTGCAAACTGATAAGTTGTGTTTTCTGGTTACCTTTTTTCATTGCTTTACAACTTATTATATTTTGTGTTACTAATGGTTGGTGGGCAACTTGGGGTGGTAATACCCCCAATTTAAAGAATTTTGCTCTCAAAGTCTTGTGCCAAGGTTATAGTGCATCCCATTGTGAACGCAATTGGAGCTTATTTGAGTCCATCCATCCAAAGAAAAGAAACAAATTGACTCAAAAATGGCTCAAGGACCTTGTTTATGAGCACTATAATCTTAAGTTGCACATAAAAAGGGCACGGAGCTCAGCGGTACCTGGTCCACTTGATCTGGATGAAATAGGTCCTTATTTTGATTAGCCGGCACAGGAGCCAAGTTCATTTTTTTTAGCAAAGGAGATTGTTGATTTAGAGAGGTAGGCCATGGAGGGGAGGTGGCTCGAATAGATTTTCATTTCACAATGGATGACATTCAGGATGATGAGGATTGAAAGAAGGCATTATCAATGCCACATATAGCAAGAGATACATCTGCTTGCAGGACACTGAGTTCAATAGGGATGCCAAGCAAGGAGGCACAGCCACAGACTTCACAGTCACGCCCACTCCCAGTGTGGGCACCTATTCGAGGCCTAGACCCCCCTCTTTTCTACTAGTAGAGTTGGGAAGAGGAACATGTGATTATATTGATGTATTTAGTATTTCTTCTAGTTTGACAGAAACTATTTACTATTTTGCTTCCCGCCATCAGCATTCTACATGAGAATGCAATTTTGTACCCACTGTTTACCGCATGGATAAATAGAGTAATGCACACAGATAATGAACAAGAACAACAGTACTCCTTTTATTATTCGCATATGCCAAGAGATTACATAATGCTGATGTTGATTACAATGATCCCAAATGATGTATAAATACTTCCCGCCAAACCTTCCTGAAGGGGTCCGTCGACTACATAACAATACTAATCTACCCGTCGGCTACACTATCTTTACCGACGACATGAATGTAATGTCCCCTCTTTAGTTCGACATGGCATTGATCATGGATTTGCCTATTCCAAACTCTCGTAGGCAAATGGTGTGGAAAGAGAGTCAATTCTGCGGATCAGATAGTCATATCTTGCTCTTGAAGAAGTGTTAAGAGGTTATATTTTATCATTATGTGATATTGGGGCCCACATGTTATAATTTTAATTTGAGTTGCACTTTTTATTTTATAAAATTACTTTATTATAAAAAGTGCATTATAATGAGAAATTATAAAGGATGTTTCTAGAAGTTCTAGCAACTTCTTAGAAAAGTGAATAAATAGAGGGTTGGGCCTCTCATTTGGACATGCTTGGATTGGAGAACTCTTCTACTTCTTCATTGTGAAGACATTTGTGGACTTTGGATCTGCAAATTATTCGATCTTTGGGAACGAATCACTCCCTTGGATTGGCGACTTTGAAGGTGTGAAATATCACCTGAATTGTTGCATAATTGGAGTTGGTATTCAGCCATCTCATTGGAGCTTATTGAGAATTCGTTGTTAGGGTTTGTTTTTGGTTGGAATAAGGATTTCAGATTTGCCCTATCATTGGAGAAGCATTTGACAAGAGTTTGAAGACAAAATAAGTGCATTTTCAAAATTGGCAAAGTAGGGTTCGGAACCACATAATTGCTCATATCTCCTCAATCCCTTGGAGTTATTTTTTATGGTTTTACAGGGTTACTACCTAACCCTAGGCACCCATTTTCCTTGCATTTGGGGGTCCCAAAACCCTAATATTATTTTATTACAGCAGCCGTACAGGTACGACCTGGTACGGCCCTGCTAGTTTGGGCAGCAGCAGCAAATTAAGGACAGTTTGGGGGTGCGGTTGGAGGTCTTCATCAACGATCTGCAGCAAAACGTGGTGTTCTTCCATAGTTCTTCAAACCAGGTTCTTGCATTCTGAAATATATGTCAATTTTTGGGTAAATTTGCTGTCATACAGTCATTGTAATAACCAGTCCAGAATTGGTAATAAAATAATTTCAGAATTTATTGCATTGTAATTGAAATATAGTTCAATGGCTTTATATATATTGTAATTCTGTGAGTATATTCTGAAAGTATCAAATCTGAAATTACCATATTCTGAATATTGTTACTGTTACACGCCAAGTGTTTGACAAAATTCCTAAGTTCAGTTTGAGGGTTTCTATGGCCTTTATAGAGAGGGTCATTACAGTGGTATTAGAGCTATAAGTCCTGCCATCCTGTGGAGGTCTTATAGGGAATTTGGAACAGCTGGATAGGAGGGAAAGTGTTTGACGAAATGTCAAAACACTAAAATCAGAGCATGCGACAAAGGCCTTATAATTTCCGCAATACCAAAGCAAGACAAGATAGGATTTCAGACCTGCAGAGCGAACAGTCTAGCTCATCTATCCAGGTGGACATAGAATCCAGTCATACTGACACAAGGGAGGTATTCTTTGATCAAGACTACGACTACAATATGGATAGAGGTGGGAATATTGGTCCAGATCAGCGAGAGGAGAGATTTTTACAGTTATTAGACACTTTGGCACAGGGACAGCGATTAGCAGAATAGAGAGCACAGGAACAGAACCAGAGAATGGAGCTTATGATGCAGATGATGGCTCGACAAATGGGGTTGAACGCTAACATAGGTGGAGGAAATAATCAGAATGGTCACAATCAGAATGGGAATAATCAGGATGAGATACATAATGGAGGCGAACAAATTGGGAACAATTTCGGTCATGCCCCCCAGCAAGCTAGAACAGTGAGTTCGAGACCTATGATTCCTACGTTCCTTCCTAGAGCTCCAGAGCAGCCGGTACCAGAACCCCAGATCACTGACATACAGGATCAGCTGAGGAGAGATTGGGAAGCAGGAGGACCAGATTTTACAGCTGCAATCACCTTTAGAGAATATATGGATGTGCGGATGAAGCATATGCCCCGTGGACAAGACAGGACTCAGAACTATGAGCTACGAAAGAAAGTAGGCAAACTACAGTTACCATATTATGATGGCTCGGGGAAGTCTACAGCAAGAGCTTGGGTTCAAAAGCTTGACACATACTTTCAATTGAACCCTATGTCTGAGGAAGAAGCTATTAAGTATGCAGCAATTCACCTGGATGGGTTAGCACACGAATGGTGGCATCATGGTATGATCACTATGGGTCATGCACACATTACCTCATATGTGGAGTTTACGGAGAGACTGATTGAACGTTTTGATAAGAAAGATCCAGAACTCCATTTCAAGGAATTAGCCCAGCTTAAACAGTGGGGCTCATTGGAAACATACATTTCAGAGTTTCAGAAACTTGCAGTGTTAGTAACAGATGTATCTGAACGAAGGCTATTGGTTTTATTTATGGATGGGTTAGTTGATCCGTTGAGAGGGTGGATTAAAGCTCTCAACCCTCCCACTTTACAGGAAGCCATTAAGAAAGCTCGTGACATGGATTCCTCTTCAGCTTCAAAAAACAAATTTCAGGCAAAGAGTTTCCCTTCAGGAAAAGATAAGGACAGGAAACCCTTTCATAGAGAGGCACAGCTACCTAAGGAAGAAAGTATGAGGCTGGACAAAGAGACACTTAATGACTTGCGTAGGAAGAAGCTATGCTTCTATTGCAAAGGCCCATATGAGTACGGCCATGACTGTCCTATGAGGCCAAAAGGGAAGGCCAACCGGGCAATGTGGGCTTATTACGAAGGCTCAGATTCAGATGGTTCAGAACATCATGATGAGGATCCTGATGAAGCAGAGGGAGAGCAGGAGATAGACAGTGCAGGGCAAAGGCAGGAAACAGAGCTACATTTACAGGAAGCACGACTGTCTAGTATCCAGAGAGAGGGATCTTTCAGACTTCGAGGAGTCTTGGCTGGACAAAAGGTTATTACATTATTGGACACAGGTGCCACGCATAATTTCATTGATGCACGATTCATAGAGAAGCGTGGACTCATTACTGAGGAATTCGAGGGACTAAGAGTCAAGGTAGCTGATGGATACACTCTGCGTTGTGACAGGATGGTACGAGACTTACCTTTGCGCTTGAACAACTATGAGTTTAAGGCGGACTATCATGTGGTCAACATGGGTGACATGGACATAGTACTTGGAATGCAGTGGCTACATTCATTGAAGGTGGTTACCCTAAGATTAGAGGATATGGAGATACAATTCGAAATGAATGGTAGGACTCATGTGCTAAAGGCTATCCGTAATGGAGACATCAGGACTATCTCATTTAGGCGGCTGGAGAGATTAACTAGGCATAATGATATAGAGTGGGCAGCAGTTTGTACTTTGATACCTACACAGGAGGAGCAACATAAGGCGGAATATCATCCTGATATTCAGAAGTTGAGGATTAAGTACGAAAAGGTATTCAGTGAGATTCCACCAGGCAGGCCACCGGACAGAGGCATTGAGCATATTATTGAGCTGGAGGAAGGTGCTAAACCTATCATGGTCACACCATATCGACATCCAAAGCGACCCAAGGATGAGATCGAAAGGACCATTGAGGAGTTGCTAGCAATGGGGCACATCCGACCCAGTAAGTCACCTTTTGCATCTTCTGTTGTTTTGGTAAAAAAGAAGGATGGAACGCTTCGGATGTGTATTGATTACAGGGCATTAAATAAGAGAACCATTAAGAACAGGTATCCTATTCCTCGCATTGATGAGTTGATAGATGAATTGCATGGGGCCTGTTATTTCACGAAAATTGATTTGAGATCAGGATATCATCAGATCAGAGTCCGTGAACAGGGTATTGAGAAAACTGCTTTCAGATGTCATTGTGGGCACTTTGAGTTTGTAGTCATGCCTTTCGGCCTGACCAATGCACCTGCCACTTTCCAGTCCACTATGAACAGAGTTTTCCACCATCAGTTGAGGAAATTCGTGCTGGTGTTTTTTGATGACATTTTGATCTATAGCCGATCATGGCAGGAGCATCTAGAGCATTTGGAGACGGTGTTGAGCATTCTACAGAAGGAGTCCTTGTATGCAAAGGAGTCCAAATGTGACTTAGGGATGACCGAGCTGTTATATTTAGGACACATCATTAGTGCAGAGGGAGTGCGGATGGATCCTGAAAAGATTCGCGCTATTGTTGATTGGCCTCCGCCAGAGAACCTTACACAGTTGAGGGGGTTCCTTGGTTTATGTGGTTTTTATCGCAGGTTTGTCAGTGGCTACTCACGACATGCAGCTCCCATGACAGATTTACTGAAAAAAGGGGAATTTGTGTGGACTCAGAAGGCACAGGACTGTTTTATGAGATTTAAGGAGATAATGACTACGTGCCCAGTTCTAGCATTACCTGATTTCACGAAGCCATTTGAGCTTCAATGTGATGCATCTGGAGAGGGAGTAGGTGTTGTACTTATGCAGAATAAGCACCCCATAGCTTATGAGAGCAGGAAGCTCAGAGGCCCTGAGCGTTCATTCAGTATATATGATAAGGAGATGTTGGCCATCATACATGCTTTGGCCAAATTCAGACAATATCTTGTGGGTAGCAAGTTTTGTATTAAAACTGATCATAACAGTCTGAGGCATTTCTTGGGACAGCAGGACCTGAATGATCGCCAACAAAAGTGGGTAAGTAAGTTGCAGGCATATGATTTTGACATCTCATATATCAAGGGAACTCAGAATGTTGTTGCAGATGCTCTATCTCGAAGGCCACACCTCACTCTTATGGTTCAGATATCAGAGGATTGGCGACACTTGATTATAGCAGAGTATGCCAGGGATACATGGGCCTCCGATATAGTAGAGGGAACAGTAATTGATACCAGATACACACTTGTAGATGATTTGATCATTTACAAGAACAGGATTTACCTAGTCCCAGGATCTAAGGTTAAGCAACTGATTATGAGAGCACTTCACGACTCACCGACAGCAGGCCATCCCGGGTACTTCAAGACTTACAAGTCGGTTCGAGAGCGGTTCACTTGGAAGGGGCTGAAAGCTGATGTTTTGCAGTATGTTCGAGAGTGTCATGTTTGCCAGCAAAACAAACAAGAACACAGCTATCCGGCAGGGCTCCTACAGCCACTTCTGATTCCCGACAGGAAGTGGGAATGCATCTCCATGGACTTTATCACAGGTTTGCCCAAGGTACAAGGACGAGATTGTATTTATGTGGTGGTAGATAGATTAACGAACTATGCTCATTTCTTTCCTATCACCACTACACATTCAGCAGCTCAGGTGGCAGAGGTTTTCTTTCGGGAGGTTTTCAGATTGCACGGCTTGCCTCAGAACATTGTGAGTGATAGGGATAGCCGTTTCATGAGTCACTTTTGGCAGGAGGTATTCCGGTTATGTGGCACGGAGCTTACACCCAGCACTAGCTATCACCCACAAACCGATGGTCAGACAGAAATTGTGAACAAATGGGTGGAAGGGTATTTAAGGAATTATGTGGCAGCTCAGCAGCGAGCTTGGGTCAGATGGATATATCTCTGCGAGTATTGTTACAATACTACATATCATATGACTATACAGATGACACCCTTCATGGCACTTTACGGTTATGAAGCACCTAGTTTCTTGGATTTGTTGTTGAGCGACAGCCGGGTACCCAGTGCAGGTGAATTATTACAGGAGAGTAAGGATATAGTTGCTACCCTCAAAGACAATATTGCAAGAGCTCAGAACCAGCAGAAGCAGTATGCAGACCAGAAGAGAACTGAGCGTAGTTTTGAGGTAGATGATATGGTTTACCTCATGTTGCAGCCATACAGGCAATCTACTCTTAAGAAGAGTGGTGCAGAGAAACTTAAGCCACGCTATTATGGACCATTCAGGATTATCAGGCGAGTTGGTGAAGTGGCTTATGAGTTGGAGCTTCCCGCAGACAGCAGAGTGCACAATGTGTTTCATGTGTCACGCCTCAAGAAGGCGTTGGGTCAGAATGTGGTGCCTTCTGCAGTATTACCTCCTTTAGACGATGAGGGAAAATTGATTTTAGTACCAGAATCCATCCTGGAGAGTAGAGGAAAACAGCTTCGTAGAAGGGTGATCAGAGAATACTTGGTTAAGTGGAAAGATTTACCTGTTGAGGATGCTACTTGGGAGGGGGAGGCTATTTTGCAGCACCTGGCGTTGAGATTGCTTGAGGCCAAGCAATTTCAGGAGGGGCGGACTGTAATGTCCCCTCTTTAGTTCGACATGGCATTGATCATGGATTTGCCTATTCCAGACTCTCGTAGGCAAATGGTGTGGAAAGAGAGTCAATTCTGCGGATCAGATAGTCATATCTTGCTCTTGAAGAAGTGTTAAGAGGTTATATTTTATCATTATGTGATATTGGGGCCCACATGTTATAATTTTAATTTGAGTTGCACTTTTTATTTTATAAAATTACTTTATTATAAAAAGTGCATTATAATGAGAAATTATAAAGGATGTTTCTAGAAGTTCTAGCAACTTCTTAGAAAAGTGAATAAATAGAGGGCTGGGCCTCTCATTTGGACATGCTTGGATTGGAGAACTCTTCTACTTCTTCATTGTGAAGACATTTGTGGACTTTGGATCTGCAAATTATTCGATCTTTGGGAACGAATCACTCCCTTGGATTGGCGACTTTGAGGGTGTGAAATATCACCTGAATTGTTGCATAATTGGAGTTGGTATTCAGCCATCTCATTGGAGCTTATTGAGAATTCGTTGTTAGGGTTTGTTTTTGGTTGGAATAAGGATTTCAGATTTGCCCTATCATTGGAGAAGCATTTGACAAGAGTTTGATGACAGAATAAGTGCATTTTCAGAATTGGCAAAGCAGGGTTCGGAACCACATAATTGCTCATATCTCCTCAACCCCTTGGAGTTATTTTTTATGGTTTTACAGGGTTACTACCTAACCCTAGGCGCCCATTTTCCTTGCATTTGGGGGTCCCAAAACCCTAATATTATTTTATTACAGCAGCCGTACAGGTACGGCCTGGTACGGCCCTGCTAGTTTGGGCAGCAGCAGCAAATTAAGGACAGTTTGGGGGTGCGGTTGGAGGTCTTCATCAACGATCTGCAGCAAAACGTGGTGTTCTTCCATAGTTCTTCAAACCAGGTTCTTGCATTCTTAAATATATGTCAATTTTTGGGTAAATTTGCTGTCATACAGTCATTGTAATAATCAGTCCAGAATTGGTAATAAAATAATTTCAGAATTTATTGCATTGTAATTGAAATATAGTTCAATGGCTTTATATATATTGTAATTCTGTGAGTATATTCTGAAAGTATCAAATCTGAAATTACCATATTCTGAATATTGTTACTGTTACACGCCAAGTGTTTGACAAAATTCCTAAGTTCAGTTTGAGGGTTTCTGTGGCCTTTATAGAGAGGGTCATTACAATGAACCCGTCAGCTACATAGTTTCTACCAACGACATCATCCCCCCCAAAAGAAAAGTCGTCTCTTAGCGACTTCAAAACTAACAAAAATAGGAGACCACGAGATACAATATAGAAAGAATATACACTAGGGAGGAAGCTGTGATCCTGAAGAATGCTGTTGTCTGTGCAATTCATAGACTTGATTCGTCCGGATGCTCAAATCCACTATGCATTTATATATATCTAAACTCTACTTGTTTCTTTTGCATTCTCTTTAATTAACTCATTACATGCATCTTCTCATTGAAATTTGCAAAAAAAATGTATTTTTAATTAAATTTAAGTGGTTTTTTAGGTTCCCAAGTTTCTTTAAAAAATTTGCGTACTTTTTCCCAAATAAACTTTTGGGGGTTTGGCGAGTTGTTGCCGAGCGAGAGGTTTCCAACTATGAGCTAAATATCACAATATTACTTTAATACAATCTCAACTACAAGTTTGGGCAAGTTTCTATCAAACTCACCACATCCACAACCACTCATGAGTCCCAAGGGTAAAAGTCAACCATGTAATAATCCCATCAAAAAAATGACAAAATGACTTTCTAATTTTTAAAAAGCCATATAAAGTCAACAAAAGATGCATACTTGTGACCAGTAACAAAGACAAGAAAAAGTCATAGACAGAAAAATGAGGACATTGTAGCAAAACAGAGCCAGCGAATTATGTAGCAAATGGTGATTTAAGTGTCTTATGTGTAGATTTGTACTCAACAACCCCAACCAACACACACAATGGGTCCCAAACCCAATCAACACCAACAAAACCACCTCCAACATCCTCCAAACTTGTTGAAATGAAAATTAACTGGCCTGATATAATTGTTCGAGTGATATCAGATTTGAAACAACACTGTTGCAAGTCCAAACAACCCCTTTAAAGTTTAAACCTTCCAACTATTATATGCTTCCATGTTCAGCTCCAAGCAAAACCAAGCAGCAAGGTATATACTAAGCATCATCAAAAAAGGCTTTCAATCACACAAACAAGCCACCAGCTGGAAATAAACCTTAAATATATAATAAATACCTGCTGGAGTAAGTGTAAAAGACAATGAAAATGACTCATAATTCATGAATGATGCATGCCAAGATCATCACTAATAAATGTAGACTGCACTAAACACATCCAAATGTCATGCCCTTCAACAAACTAGTCCAAGAAGCCAAGAAGTGAACATTTACTAATCTGGTATGAGTAAAGCATCATAGTTACACTATACCCAACTCCAAATATCACTTCAAATACATATCTAAAAAAACCTGCAAACTGAAAGAAAATCTCACCGAAATATCTGCAAATCTAAAACACATCAAATACCTTCATATTAAAATTCCAAATCTAAATCACATCAAATACCTTCATATTAAAATTTGGTAACATAATGACATATGAATCTTCAGCATGTCACCAAACGAGCTTCAACCTCATTTATAACTTTTTGAAAGTCATTTTAGGAGGAAAAAAAGTTGTTTTGCTTCTTCTTTTTTCATAAAACATCATTCATAACATAGTTTACTAATTATTTAGAAGAATTAATCGGTTACAACTAGTGTTCACTTGTCGGATTATATTAGATTAGATTAATCTTAATCTACATTTATCTTGCCATTTCTACTCGAGCAATTGTCAATTTCCATCAACTTACCAAACTACTTCCGGAAAAATTCAAATCTCTACAATACTCAAACTACAAACTTTTGCAAATGCTCAATCTTTTGCAACTTCTTTAAAACTACAAACTTAACAACAAAACTGCTTTACAAAATTTACGTTACACTTCAACAACTTTGCAAATTTGAAACTCTAAATAATAATACGATTGTGTTGAATTTCACACTTAAAAACAAAAGCAATAACAAAAAAGAAAAGTCGTCTAAATAAAGATGACTATAAATAAAACGGGTTAATACAACTAAAAAATAGAACTGGGTTTTTGGCTAACTTAAAAACTCCTTGATTATAACAGAACAAAGGAGTATGTCCTACTTGAGGCATGTGCATGTCAACAAGCATCTTTCAAAGCCAAACTACCTTACAAGCTGCCTCAACAGTACCCTGAAATTCAGCTTCGATAGAGGAGACAGCTATGGCTTGCTACTTCTTGCTCGTACATGTGACTGCACATGTGCACAAATTAAAAACATGCATAGAAGTAGACCTTTTGTCGTCAATACAACCTACCCAGTCTCAATCTGTGAAACCAATGAGCCTTAGATCTATGCTTCTTCTGTATAGAATGCCAAAATTAAGAGTGCCCTTCACATATCTCAGCACACACTCCACCGCAACTGAATGTTCATCTTTTGGGCCTTTCATGAAGCGAGAGATGTAGCTCACAGCATAGCTGATATCAAATTTAGTAGCAGTGAGATAGATGAGGCTGCCCACTGGTTGTCTGAGCGTTGATTCATCCACCACTAGTGAGTCTTTCTTGCTAGTACATGTGACTGCACATGTGCACAAATTAAAAACATGCATAGAAGTAGACTTTCTGTCATCAATACAACCTACCCAGTCTCAATCTGTAAAACCAATGAGCCTTAGATCTATGCTTCTTCTATATAGAATGCCAAAATTAAGAGTGCCCTTCACATATCTCAGCACACACTCCACTGCAACTGAATGTTCATCTTTTGGGCCTTACATGAAGCGAGAGACGTAGCTCACAGCATAGCTGATATCAAGTTTAGTAGAAGTGAGATAGATGAGGCTGCCCACTGGTTGTCTAAGCATTGATTCATCCACCACTAGCGAGTCTGATTTAGGTGAAAGTTTCATTCCTTTCACCATAGGTATATATACGGGTTAGCAATCATGAAAACTTATCTAACAAACTTTTTGCATCCATTGATTGAGAAATGAATATGTAGCTAATTGTCTACCAAACCTCTACACCAAGACAATAATAAAGAAATCCCAAATCTATCATATTAGATGTCTAGCACAAATTCCATTTGACCTACTCGACCAAATATGATGCACTACAATAAGGATCAAATCATCAACACAAATGACAAGAATAAGAGTCTCGCCACTAGCATGCTTGACATACAAATTACAATTAGAAGGATTCTATTGAAACTCTTGATCAATCAAATACTTTTGATGTACCTCACGATTGACTGTTTGAGGCCATAGAGGGCTTTTACCAATTTGCAAACATAGTGTTCTTTATCAGCAACCTGAAAACTTGAAGGTTGTGTCATGTAGACTTCTTCCTACAAATCACCATTAGGGAAAGCATTCTTAAAATCCATGTAATGCTTCTGAGCTGAAAAGGCGAGCACAAGACAAGTGGTACTTCCTTCTACGAACCCTTTAGCTACTAACCACGCCTTGTAGTTGTCAAGTGTGCCATCAGCCTTATATTTGACCTTATACAACTATTTCCAACCAATGGACTTCTTTCTTGGTGGGAATTCTAACAACACTCAAGTTTTTTTTTCAAGATACCCTTATGTTTACCTCTGATAGTGTGTTCCCATTCAAGAATATCTTTAGCCTCTGAATATGTCTAAGGCTCAAAATATTGTGAATGTTTTCCATAAGAGCAAAGTTGACAGTGATGCCCTAATTGCTCTCATTCTTTGTAGATCTACCCTCAACAAGTTCATCATCATGAAGAACACTAATGATATTGGCCCATTACTGGAGAGAGTAGAATAAACATCCACTGCAAGAGGAACTTCACCGGGTATTTTTGGATGTGGAACCTAATTGTCCTAAGGAATGACGGGTGGCATAATGTCATATGAATTCCTCCCATCATATGAAATGAATGGAAGACAAACATCCAAAAATGTAGCCTATGGAGGCTAATCCTCGGGGCTACAAATTGGAGAAGGCTGAGATGGACCTCATTCTTCATCAAACACCAAACCTCGACAAAATATGAGACAATGAGTATCAACATCACTCGTTCGATAAGCCTTATGTGTATCATTGTACCCTGTGAATATCAATTTATAAGTCATGGAATCCAATTTGGTGTGCTTGGCATCTAGAATAGATGTTTGTTGTACAGGTAGAGAAATCAACACATACAGACAATGAACATGAATAGCAGAATAATATTCGCAATAGTAGATGAATGATGCTTTACAATGATCCCAGACGGGCTATAAATACTACCGCCGAACCTTCCCGAAGGAGTCCGTCGGCCACAATATTACATCCGCTACAAACTATTTACCCGTCGGCTACAAAATAGAAAACACCGCCGGAACCATCCAGTCAACTAACACCATCCCCCCCAAAAAAACAGTCGTCTCCTAACGACTAACAAAATTAGGAGACAACTTATAGACCACAGAAGAAATACTAGAGAGAAGGGGGCGTCCCAGAAGTGTGTTGTTGGCGACGTAACTCGTACACCTGCTCTGTCCTGATGCGGAGATCAGTCTGAATCTGAGAATTAACTTCGACGGCCTCCTTTAGAAGAAGCGCCGCATCCATGGCCTGCCTCCTAGCTAACTGCATCTCGTGCTCAGCCGCATCCTTATCTCGAACCGCTGCCTCCGTACCTTGCTTAGCGACGTCCCTCTCCTGCACCGCTGCTGCCAAATCTGCCAGTAGTGCTTCTTCCACCAATTCCACCCGCTGCCGAGTCTCCTCCAACAATTCTTCTGCACTCCGATGTCCGTCGGCAATCTTCTGAAATCTCCGTCGGCGTTCGGCTTGCTGTGCCAGAATTAAATTCTCTTGCGCAGTACAAATTCCATCTTTTCCCTTCACCTTATTTCGATCCTTGTTAAGCTGATTTGGCATTAATCTTCATTCCTCCCACCTTCCAGATTCATAAGGCAACGGCGCCAAATGTTTGTCGTACAGGTAGAGAAATCAACACATACAGACAATGAACATGAATAGCAAAATAATATTCGCAATGGTAGATGAATGATGCTTTACAATGATCCTAGACGGGCTATAAATACTACCGCCGAACCTTCTCGAAAGAGTCCGTCGGCCACAATATTACATCCGCTACAAACTATTTACCCGTCGGCTACAAAATAGAAAACACCGCCGGAACCATCCAATCGACTAACAATAGAAAAATTGGTTTTAGAGCTAATAACCTTTAGATGGTTGATTTCAGGCTTTCACCTAGACCAATCTTCCTTTGGGGTCATCTTCTTAACAGCCTGTATAAAAAACCGATTTAGAAGATAAACTAACAAAGACTACCTCTACCAAAAACTACTTTGGAACATTTCTATACTCCAACATCAATTGAGCCATCTCAATAACTGTACAATTCTTAAACTCAACAACACCATTTTGTTGTGCAGTGTAAGGTGTGGTAAGTTGATGCTTAGTGCCATGTGATGCACAAAACTTGGAGAAATCAATTGTCGGGCTGAAGAGTGATATAACAACTTAACTCTTTTTCCACTAAGGCCTTGAGCTTCTAAAATATGTTGAACACCTCTAATTTATGTTGAAGAAAATACACCCACAATTTCCTATTAAAATCATAAACAAATAGTAGAAAACACCTGCATCCTATGACTGATGGAGTGTTCCTAGGCCCACAAAAATCTACATGAACCAATTGTAAGACCTTGGATGCCCTCCAAGCATCACAAACTAAAAATGGAATCCGATGTTGCTTCTCAGCCTAACAAGCTCCGCAAACTCCACGATTTTGTGTTTGAATCTCAAGTAATCCAATAACCAAACTATCTCGAGCCAACTAAGGCAGATAGTGAATATAGAGATGCCCAAACTATTGATATCAAAGATTGTTGATAGAAGTACTTCTTGCTACAAAGGCCTACTCCTAAGAATCACTTGTATGAATGAGTCTATGAAGACCATATTATGGTAAAATAATGAATGTGTTATTAAACAAAGATCATGAATGATTTATATATGCAAGATACAAGAGAATGTTTCTATAATGAATAGGCGAGAGGAAATAGAAACATTCCTGTAGAGTGAAAAAGAACGTTTCCATAACAAACAGAAGGAGTTAATGGAAACATTACAAAAAGAGTGACGATTAGAAAAAGATGGAAGAAAGTAAATAGAAATTATCTAACATCGTAATATCCTCCCTTAATGATCAATCTATCTTCAAAAAACAAAAATTTGCATGTCCTCAAAAAGCGTAGAAGGCAGCTTTGGGTTGATCAGTGAGGTCTACATGTTCTGCAATGTTGACCTGCGGCTGAGACCCTCCCTAACAAAAGCAATGTGAGTCCTGCAATCTTGAATCACAAGACCAAATTTATGGCAACAGTTGCACCTAATTTGTTTCTTCTTGGAGCTATTCTGAGACTGAGAAGATGACATTGCATGCTTTTCAATGAAAAAGTGTGAAAAAACTAAGATGGCACAAACTTTGAGATAGATTGACGGAAGACCCAAAAAAATTGAAGAGACACTTGGATAAGAGCTTGAAAAACCCATAAAGAATCTGAAATTAGATTTTGAATCTGCTGGCTCAAAAATTAAGGCACAAAAATCAATGCACCCACGAAAAAGTGAGACTAACCCAGTTGAGATCTACAAAACTTTGGTAATCTGACACAGGAATCGAGGGTTTTTAAAAAAGCCATAGTCAAATTTAAAATCTTGAAAAAATTTGCAAAGTTCTTGAACAAAGTGCAGATTTGAAAAAAAAAGGCAGATTTTAAACCATGCAACACAAAGAAAATTGCAAAAAAAAAATTGGACGTCGAATCCTCGTCGAGTTTGGAATAAATGAATGCTTTTTAATGATGTCCACAAGACCAAAGCAGTCTAAGGGACCGAAGAACAACTGCACTAGATAATTTATGAATTCCTTTCTATTTCTAATCTTTTGATATGTATCTTAACCAAAAAAGCAGCAGTCTGCTTTATCTTATCCCCTTCAAATAAGTTATGCATGTTGTCTGCCTTCAAGATGCCATCATAGAGAGATCGGATGTTATCGTATGCCATTCCGTTTCAACCGCTCCAGACTTGCAAAATATGCAAATTCTCTGCTCCCAAGTCTTTTTGGGCCTCTTCTATCTTCCTGTCTTCCACTTGAGGTGATGAGATCCCGTCCTCAATTGTGTCACTAATAACCTTGCCTTTCCTTTAATAGCAGCCCCAAGGTACGCTTTTTCACCAAGTTCCCCGGTTGGATTAAATTCTTTAATATAATAGGCTTTTTTTCTACTCATATTATTGTTTCGCATGGCATTGTGAATTCCCTTTAAAAACTTTCTTATGTCCACAATTGTGTTCGGGCAATCTTGTAACTTGATGTTCCATTTAACCAACCATTTAATGTTTTGCTTCATCCATGTTTTCTTCCTTCGGTTAAGAGCCTCTCCTTTCACAGTTTTTGGTCAATGATGATCCTACATGATTTCAATCTTCTTTAAGTAACTAAGTAACCAAATTACCGCTGAAGCCTCAAAGAGAAAAGCCCCAAGCCTCACCAAAAGAATTTTATAAGGCACAAAACTCTTGACTTTGAGATTACTTGTGGTTAACTGTGTCATTATGTAATGGCCCTTACCAATAGGCCACTAAAAACCACTAATACTGAACTATGGAATTTCGTCAAACACTTGGCATGCAAACTAAATACACTGCTGAAAGTAAAATGTTGAATAAAGGAAATTGTTGTGCAACAAATCTACTCAAATAATTGATGTAAAATAGTGCCAATATATTCATTCAATGATAACCAAATGCTTTTACATATGATATGCGATTTTCATCTCAAGGTATTACAACATGGCACATTACAACAAACCCTTACTAGCTGAATGCAACTGAGAATTTCTTGCAACTACAAACTGAAATGTAAGAACCTGGATTGAACAAACGCTGGAGACTGAATGCTGAAGATGAAATGATGAAAATGCAACTCCAAACTGCCCTCCAATTTGCTGACCGTATGGCTTGTAGGTACAGCCATACATGTACAGATTGGTACAGCTCCTAGCAAAAATAAATGCTGGGCTGAAAGGTGTGGAAAATGATATAAAAATAATTGCCAGGCTCCAAGGAAAATTCTCACAAAAAATAAAAATCAAACTCCCAGTCAATAGTGAGATATGAGCAAAAATGTATGTCCAGGCTGAAAATCGAACTCTACTGAAAAAGCTCAAATAAGCTCAACTTGAAGTAGCTGAATACCACTTCCAAAGTGCAACCCTTCAAAGAATATTTCACCACCTCAGTTATGCAAATCCTTAGGAGACTCTGTTCCCAAAGATCAATTGACAATCTGTAGACCAAGATGGTGCCACAAATGCTCAAAGAAAAAAGTAGTGTAAACTAAAACTTGAGATGTCCAAATGAGAGGCCAAGCACCCTATTTATTCACTTTCCTAAGAAGCCTCTAAGAACTTCTAGAAGTATCCATAAAATATTCTTATGAAATCCCTTTATAATGCACTTTTATAAAAAGTAACTTTATAAAATAAAAAGTGCAACTCAACTCAAAATTATAATATTTTGGCCCTACATAACACATAAAATAAAAATATAATAAACCCCATCTCTCCAAGAGCAAATAAGACCATCCAATCCCCAAATAATCATCAGAATGACTCTCTCACCAAAACCATCTACCTACGAGAGTCCATGATAGGCAAATTCAAGCAAAATAACATGTCACTAAAAAGGGGACATGACAGCCCGCCCCTCCTAAAATTGCTTTCCCTTGAGCAATCTCAAAGCTGGATGTTGCAAAATATCTTCTCCCTCCCATGTGGCATCCTCCTCCAGTAAATCTCTCCATTTCACTAAGTACTCTTTGATAGTCCTCCTACGGAACTGTCTCTTTCTGCTGTCAATGATGTACTCAAGAACAAGAACCAATTTTCCTTCATCATCCAATGGAGAAAGAACTGCTGAAGGCACAACATGCTGGCCCAACACTTTCTTGAGTCGTGACACATGGAAAACATTGTGCACCCTGTTGTCTGTTGGAAGCTCAAGCTCATAAGCCATCTCACCAATCCACCTAATAATCCTGAAAGGACCATAGTATCTAGGCTTAAGCTTCTCTGACCCCCTCTTCCTAAGAGTAGACTATTTGTTGGTAAGGCTGCAGCATGAGGTAAACCATGTCACCAACTTCAAAACTCCTCTCTGTCCTCTTCTAATCTGCATACTGCTTATGCTGATTCTGTGCTTTGGCAATATTATCTCTGAGAGCATCAACAATGTCCTTGCTCTCTTGAAGCAAATCCCCAACACGAGGAACTCTAACATCACTCATAAGCAAATCAACAAAGCTTGGCGCATTATAGCCATATAGTGCTCTGAAAGGAGTCATCTAAATAGACATGTGATAGGTAGCATCATAGATGTGAGTATCACCGATTAATCGGCGATATTAGAAAAAATCACGATTTTTTGGGGTCGGCGATTTAGTCGCCCCAAAAATCGCGATTTTTTTTTCGCAGATTTTTTCAAAAAAATCACAGATTAATAGGCGACGATTAATCGCCTAAAAATCGTGATTTCTTGGAAAAAAATCACCTGCGCCCAGCAATCACATAAAGTGACGAAAAAACATATTTTTTTCATTCAATTTTTAAATTGCTTAAGGCGTTTTGGAGAGGAAAGGATAGAGGAGGAGTTCTTGGCAAGCAAGAGGCAGAATCGAGTGCATTTGGAGGCCTTTTGATTCGATTTCTTCGTTACTAGGTAAGTGATTTGAATCTTTGTTTTTTATTTTTGCAAGAGATTGCATTCTTTTTTCTTGCATGTAAATGGATGAAAATACATTCCTAATTAG
Source organism: Cupressus sempervirens (assembly GCA_028749045.1). NCBI lineage: Eukaryota > Viridiplantae > Streptophyta > Pinopsida > Cupressales > Cupressaceae > Cupressus > Cupressus sempervirens. The sequence goes on along the minus strand of CM053787.1, from coordinate 558,039,242 downwards.
TTAGGAATGCATTTGATGAATGTAAGCAAGATTAAATGCATTCATTTGCATTTTTTTCCATTCTAGATCAAATTTATGTTAGAAATTTGCACTTTTTTGAAAAATTTGAAACCCTAGCAGCTAGTTTCTTTGAATGTTATTTGGATTTCAATTTATTGGCGTTGTTATTGGAATGTTGCTTGAATTCTTTGTTTAACTGTTAACTTTGATCTTGTTATAATTTATTTATAGTTTTTTTTTTTTTTTTTAAAATTTGTATGCGTAAGGTAGCCTGCAGCAGTTTTAAATGGCAGACAAATGGCCATTGACTCCATGTCATTCAGGCTACATTGGCACCAGGCCAAAGAATGCGAGAGATCAGGCATGGAAATATGCCTATGAAGCACCCGATGAACCAACCAAAGTGATTTGCATTTGATGTGAAAAAGTAATATCCGGGGGCATTTACCGGTTCAAATATCACATCGCAGGGATCTCAAAACATGATACGAATCCTTGTGAGAGTACAACAGAAGAAATAAAAAGGTTTGCAAATGCCTTGCTCGCAGCTGGAGAGCAAAAAAAATTGCAAAGAGAGCGGAATAAATTGCATGTCAGGGCAGCCATAGCAGAGACCCAGGGCAGTTTCATTGATGTTCAGGAGGAGGAGGTAGCCATTGAGAGCATGGCCGGCTCTTATCGTGGGCCGCGTGTCCGCAAACAGGGTGGTTTTTCTTTCATGAGTTCCGCTCCCACTCCCACTCCTACACCTCCTAGCACTTCCGCACTATCAGGATCAACGGGTGCTTCTGGGATAGAGAGCTATTTTGTGCCGAGGCACACACCTAGTGCACAACCTTCATTAGAGGCCACTAGATGGAATTAGGAGGTCCATGACCAGGTGGACAATGCACTAGCAGATTTCTGGGTTTTCAACAACCTTCCTATTAGTGTTGTTGACAGTCCCTATTGAGAGGCTTTGGCCACAAGGTTGACAGTTGCAGGAAAGGGGTACAAGTCCCCTTCTCGTTTTGTATTGGGTGGCAGGTAAGCGAATAATTTTATTACACTCGAATTCCTTTTAATTTTTAACTTTTTTCTTAGTTCTAAATTTTAATTAATTTATCTAGACATTAGAATGTTGATTACTAAAGTCTAAATCAATTTAAAATTACTAAGAATCTAAGACATAACTAAATTCTATTTTTGTAGGCTTATTGGAACTGTTGTTGAGAGGGCCAAAGCATTTGTTGAGGAACAGAAACAAGAATGGACAAAATTTGGTTGCACCATTCTTTCTGACGGGTGGACGGATGGGAAGAGCAGAACCATAATTAATTTTTTGGCCTGCTATAATGATAATGTGGTGTTCCTAAAATCAATCGATGCCTCCAGCAAGGTAAAAAAATGCTCAGACATTGGCATTGATGTTGGAGAACATGGTCTTAGAGATTGGCATTGGAAATGTGGTGCAAATCATCACAGACAATGCTGCTGCATATGTATCAGCAGGTAAACCGTAATTTTATGTTGCATGTGCATTGTGAATTTCACAACAAGAATTTTTAATAGTTTGATATTTTTGAAAAGTTGGAAACTAATTAGTATTTGCTTTTACAATTGGCAAGAAAACTCCTATAGCAGAGGCACCCCACTCTCTCTTGGACCCCATGTGCAGCACATGTCCTTGACCTTCTTTTGGAGGACATGGGCAAACTTGAGTGGGTCACTCCAATTGTGGAGGATGCAAGGCGGGTGAAAAAATACATATACAATCACCCATGGGTCCTTAGCCTGATGAGAGAGCACACTTATGGCAAAGAAATTGTCAGGCCTACCGTCACAAGGTTTGCAATGATTTTCTTGACATTGCAAAGCATTCTCGATAATTTGGTTTCTTTGAAGCAAATGTTTGTTTCCAAAAAATGGCTTGATTCCACATTTTCAAAGAAGAGTGAAGGAGAGAATATTGTACGGATTGTGTTTGATAAATATTTTGCAAATAAGGCCGATGAAATAGTAAAGGTAACTACAAAACTTTAGATTTTAGTTTACACTTTACAACTTTATAACATACTAAGTTTGTAACTCAAGTAAATAATAATTTTGTAACTTGCCAACTAATTTCAAATTTATATTGCAGGTGTCTGAGCCTTTAGTCAGAGTTCTACGTTTGGTTGATGGAGACCAAACGCCAATAGGTGAACTACATGAGGCCATGGACAAGGCCAAAGAATTTGTTAAAAATTACTACAAGGGGGAAAGCATCAAATATGAACCCATTTGGCAGAGCATTGATAGAAGGTGGAATAATCAGCTCCACCAACCCATTCATGCAGCAGGATATTTCCTCAACCCACGTTTTAGGTATACCGTAAGCTCATTCTTACTCAAATTTAAGTTAACGAAGACTTGAGTTCATTTTGCTTTAGTAGGGTGTTGGGTGTGTACTAAAATTGCAAGACTTATTTGTTTTTGGTTTTTGGTTTTAGGGCTGATGGTACATATGCAGATCCTGATGGAGAGGTCATCAGAGGCTTAAGTGAGTGCGTCCAAAAGATGGTAACCAGCGAGGAAACAAGAGATAAAATCATCGCTGAGCAAGAGATCTTCACTTCAGCAGGGGGCAAGGTGTTCTCCACTCCTCTCTACAAGAGAGCAAGGCTTACACAAACCCCAGGTAATACATTTGCAAACTTTTGAATCTCAAATGCTAAATTAACATTTATGTTTCACTTTTTGTTGTCTATTAGTATTTTCTAACTTGTACAATTTTTGTGATGCAGTGGCTTAGTGGACCACTTGAGGTGCAAGCACTCCAAATCTTGCAAAATTTGCTCTCAGAATCCTATCACAGCCTTGCAGCGCATCACATTGTGAGCGCAACTGGAGTTTGTTTGAGGCCATCCACGCAAAAAAGAGAAACAGGTTGTCCCAAAAGAGGATGAATGACATGGTCTATGTGCAATATAATCTTAAATTGTGCATGAAAAGGGCACAACAAGATCCTCCTGGGCCAATTGATTTGGATGAGATAGATCCTTATTATGATTGGATGGCACAGGAGCAAGCTCCCTTATTTACAGAGGTGGACATCTCCAATTTGGAGAGGGAGGCCGCGGAGGAGGCTGCGGGTGGAACTGGATAAGACATTGATTTGGATGACATCAAGGAGGGTGATGATGAGGATGATGACATTGAGCTTACTACAGAGGACCTTGACATCTTGCGCACAGCGAATGTGGAGCTACTGACATCTAGTTCTATAACTACACCATCTCCTGCATTGGCACAAACACAGACACAGACACAAACACAGGCACAAACCCTGCAGGGTTCTAGTTCTAAAGCTTTACCCTCTCCCGCACTCGCTAGTAAAGCAATTGGGAAGAGGAAGATGTAGTCCTGTATTTGACATTTGTACTTATTTGTAGTCATGTTGATGTGCTTATTTGAACTCTTTACATTTGACACTTTATTTATGAGAATACAACTTCTCATGTGTTGTGAACTTGTTAGTTGTTAGTAATTTACAACTTGTCACTACTTACTTGTTAGTAATTTACCGATTAATAACTCTTTTTGCATTGATATATATCTAAACATGATTGTTTCTTATATATTGTTAGTAATTAAGTCATTAGATGCAAAAAACATTGAATTCTGTAAAAAAATCGCATTTTTTAATTAAAATTTAGTGGTTTTTGAGTTCCCGATTAAACTTTTTCAGGCCTAGGCGATTAATCTCCTCAAGCGATTTTTACATCAATGGGTAGTATTATAGCAATACTCACATAAATAAATCCATCTAACCCATGCTTTTTGCTAACCAACCACATAGTTCCTCAAATATCCCTCCACCTACTTATTTACTATCTTTGTCTGCCCATTAGTCTGCAGGTGGTAACTGGTGCTAGGTGTGAGCTCAGTGCCACATAAACGGAACACCTCCTGCCAAAAATGACCCAAGAACCTACTATCCCTGTCACTCACTATGCTCCGGGGTATCCCATGTAGTCTAAAAATCTCCCTGAAAAAGACTTCAGCCACCTGCACTGCGAAAGAAGTGTGCATACTTTGTCAACCTGTCTACTACCACATAGATGCAATCTCGCCCTTGGGCCTTAGGCAAGCCCGTAATGAAATCCATGGATATACACTCCCACTTCCTATCAGGAATGGGAAGTGGCTGTAGGAGCCCTGCTGGAAAGGTGTGCTCTTGTTTGTTCTGCTGACAAACAGGACACTCTCTAACATACTGCAACACATCTGCCTTGAGCCCCTTCCATGTGAATCGCTCCCATACTTGCCTGTACGTTTTGAAGTATCCAGGATGTCCAGCTGTAGGTGAATCATGAAGTGCTCTCATAACAATACGCTTCACCTTCGATCCTAGGACTAAGAATATCCTGTTCTTGTAGATAATCAAATCATCCACGAGTGTATACCTGGTATCGACAATTGTCCCATCAACAATCCCGGATGCCCATGAATCTCTAGCATACTTAGCAATGATCAAGTGCCTCCAATCCTCTGATATCTGAATCATAGCACTGAGATGTGGTCTACGTGACAATGCATCTGCTACCACATTTTGAGTCCCTTTCACATAGGAGATGTCAAAATCATAAGCCTGCAGTTTACTAACCCACTTTTGCTGCCTGTCATTGAGATCTCTCTGTCCAAGGAAGTGTCTCAAACTATTGTAGTCAATTTTAATGCAAAACTTACCAAATACTGTCTGAATTTAGCCAATGCATGCATAATAGCCAACATCTCCTTGTCATATATACTAAATGATCTCTCCGGCCCACAAAGCTTCCTGCTCTGAAATTCAATGAGGTGCTTGTCCTACATCAGAACAGCACCTATACCCTCTCCAGATGCATCACACTGAATCTCAAATGGCTTTGAGAAGTCGGGTAATGCTAACACAAGGCACCTAGTCATGATCTCCTTATATCTCTCAAAGCAAGCTTGTGCCTCAGGTGTCCAAACAAAGGCTCCCTTCTTCAACAAATCTGTCATAGGAGCTGCATGGCGTGAATACCCACTGACAAATCTATGGTAGAAACCACACAACCCAAGAAACCCTCTCAACTGTGTCAGGTTCTCTGGAGGAGGCCAATCCACAATAGCACGGATCTTATCAGGATCCATCCTTACTCCCTCTGCACTAATGATGTGACCCAAATACAATAGCTCTGTCATGCCCAAATCACATTTGGACTCCTTGGCGTACAAGGACTCCAACTGCAGGATCCCTAAAACTGTCTCCAAGTGCTCCATGTGCTCCTGCCAAGTCCGACTGTAAATCAAAGTATCATCAAAGAAGACTAACACATACTTCCTCAACTGGTGACGGAAGACCCTGTTCACGGTGGACTGAAAAGTAGCCAGCGCATTGGTCAGCCCAAATGGCATGACCACAAACTCAAAATGCCCACAATGACATCTAAAGGCAGTCTTCTCAATATCCTGCTCCCTAACTCTGATATGATGGTAGCCGGATCTCAAATCAATCTTCGTGAAATAACATGCACTGTGAAGCTCATCAATCAACTCATTGAACCGTGGAATGGGGTACCTGTTCTTGATTGTCCTTTTGTTCAGCACCCTGTAATCAATGCACATCCTCAATGTACCATCCTTTTTCTTCACCATCACAACTGAAGAAGCAAAAGGAGACTTGCTAGCCCTGATGTGACCCATTGCAAGAAGCTCCTCGATGGTTTTCTTGATCTCATCCTTGAGTCACTTAGGATGCCTATATGGTGTATCATCACGGGTTTAGCACCCTCTTCCAACTCAATGATGTGCTCAATACCTCTGTATGGTGGTCTACCAGGTGGGATGTCACTAAAAACCCTGTCATACTTCACTCTCAACCTCTGTATGTCTGGATGATACTCTGTCTTATGCCGCTCCCCCTGTGTAGGCATGAGAGTACATACGGCTGCCCACTCAATGTCATCATGTCTGGCTAGCCTCTCCAACCGTCTAAAGGAAATGGTCTTGATGTCTCCATTCCTGATGGCTCTCAAAATGTGTTGTTTCCCATTCACTTCAAACTTAATCTCCATGTCCTTCAATGTGAAGGTGACCTCTTCCAATGAGCGCAACCACTCCATCCCAAGAACAATGTCCAGATCACCCATGTTGACAACATGGTAGTCTGCCTTGAAATCATAGTTGTTCAAGCGCAAGGGCAAATTTCTAACCATTATGTTACACTTAAGAGTGTAACCATCAGCAACCTATACTCGTAGTCCCTCAAACTCCTCAGTCATAATACCACAACGTTCAACAAAACGTGCATCAATGAAATTGTGCACAGCACCAGTATCAACCAAAGTAATAACTCTTTGCCCTGCTAGAACACCATGCAATCTAAAAGATCCTTCCTGCTGAATGCTAGACAAGCGTGCCTCTTGGAAGTGCAACTCGGGCTCCTGCTTAGTCTCTGGAGCTTCTGCTTCTGCCTCGGGCTCTGCATCACTATGATTAATCTCATGTCCAGGATTATCAGAATATGAATCCTCGTAGTAAGCCCACATAACCCTGTTAGCCTTCCCCTTAGGCGTCATAGGACAATCATGATCTCTGTCGTAGGGACCCTTGCAGTAAAAACATAGCTTCTTCCTGCGCAAATCATTCAGTGTCTCCATATCCAAAGGTGCAGTAGACTTACCCTTGGTGTCACCTTTTTTGCCCTTGTTTTTATCAAACTTCTTATTGTCCTTGAATGAAGAAGTGCTCCTGGAGGTGAACCTACTAGAGGCTGTTGTGAGCTCCATGCTTTGTGCCTTCCTCATAGCCTCCTGCAATGAAGGGGGATCAAATGCCTTAATCCACCCCTTTAGAGGTTCAGACAACCCCTCAATGAATAGTATAACCAACCTCCTCTCAGACACATCCTGCACCGTCACCGATAATCTCTGAAACTCACTGATGTAGACCTCCAAAGTATCTATCTGTCTCAGTTGTGCAAGATCACGGAAGAAGACCTCCGGGTCTTTCTTATCAAAGCGCTCTACCAATCTATCTACAAAATCCTGATAGGATGTCACCTGATTATGTTGCAATGTAACCATACCATGTGACCACCAATCATGTGTTGCGCCCTCTAAATGCAAAGTGGCATACTTGATAGCATCCGTCTCTTGCTTAGGTCTTAATGCTAGGAATGTATCTAACTTATGGATCCAGGCTTGTGCTATCATCTGTCCACTGCTGTCGAAAGATGGTAAGGTGAGCTTGCTAGCAGCTCACTGCAACTCATTGTCCTGACCTCCTCTAGACCTCCAGTTCTGCCTGCTACTCGTCATGTGTTCTCTACTCTGACTCAGGTAGCGATCAAAATTCAGCAACTCATGAACATGTGGAGGTAGTGCCTGCCATTCTGCATCTGCAGCTCGAAGATCATCTTGAAAATCCTTTGACATATAATCCTCTACTGCCTCCTATGTCACCTCTCTGAGGAATGTAGGACGTGTAGGCATGTTTTCAGTCCATGACCTGTGCCTAGGAGCACCCTGTGAACCTGCTACACTCTTGTTATCCTGCTCTGGTGTCCCCCTATCCTGTTCCTGATTACGTCTGTCCTATGGGTTCATGCGTTCAACCATGGTGGTGAGTGCCTGCAAAGCCTGAGCCATCCGCTCTTGTCCTGTAACCATTGCTCTAAAAAATTCCCTTGTTTCCTGATCCTCATTCCTACTATCTCTTGGTGGGCTACGCTCTTGTCAGTCACCCATGGTGTATGGCTGTCTGTCAAAATCTTGTTCCCAGTCAAACAAAGTTTGCCTGCGAGTGTAAAATCTGTGAGAGCCAATCCCAAGTGGCTGCATGTGATTGCTAAACCCTCAGGATGGTAGGATTTAGCTCTGATACCACTGTAATGGCCCTTACCAATAAGCCAGTAAAAACCACTAATACTGAACTGTGGAATTTCGTCAAACGCTTGGCATGCAAACTAAATACACTGTTGAAAGTAAAATGTTGAATAAAGGATATTGTTGTGCAACAAATCTACTCAAATAATTGATGTAAAAAAGTGCAAATATATTCATTCAATGATAACCAAATGCTTTTACATATGATATGTGATTTTCATCTCAAGGTATTACAACATGGCACATTACAACAAACCCTTACTGGCTGAATGCAACTAAGAATTTCTTGAAACTACAAACTGAAATGTAAGAACCTGGCTTGAGCAAATGTGGGAGACTGAATGATGAAGACGAAATGATGAAAATGCAACTCCAAACTGCCCTCCAATTGGCTGACCGTACAGTTTGCAGGTACAGCCATACATGTATGGACTAGTATAGCTCCTGGCAAAAAATAAATGATGGGCTAAAAGGTGCCGAAAATGATATAAAAATAATCACTAGGCTCCAAGGAAAATTCTCCTAGAAAATAAAAATCAAACTCCCAACCAATAGTGAGATATGAGCAAAAATGTATGTCCAGGCTGAAAATCGAACCCTGCTGAAAAAGCCCAAATAAGCTCAACTTGAAGTAGCTGAATACCACTTCCAAAGTGCAACCCTTCAAAGGATATTTCACCTCCTCAGTTATGCAAATCCTTAGGAGACTCCGTTCCCAAAGATCAAATGACAATCTGCAGACCAAGATGGCGCCACAAATGCTCAAAGAGAAAAGTAGTGTAAACTCAAACTTGGGATGTCCAAATGAGAGGCCAAGCACCCTATTTATTCACTTTCCTAAGAAGCCTCTAAGAACTTCTAGAAGTATCCATAAAATATTCTTATGAAATCCCTTTATAATGCACTTTTATAAAAAGTAGCTTTATAAAATAAAAAGTGCAACTCAACCCAAAATTATAATATTTGGCCCCGCATAATACATAAAATAAAAATATAATAAACCCCATCTCTCCAAGAGCAAATAACATCCAATCCCCAAATAATCATCAGAATGACTCTCTCACCAAAACCATCTACCTACGAGAGTCCATGATAGGCAAATTCAAGCAAAATAACATGTCACTAAAAAGGGGACATGACACATTAAATAGGAGGAAAAAACTATAGTTATTAATGTAAATTTTAATTATTCATTGGCAATTATTAAAAAGAAGCCAACTTAAGTTATGACTTAAGTCTTTCCTAGGCTATGGGGATGACTTATTAAATGAGGCAAATATTATTATTTGCCAAAGTTGCTAAATAAAAGAATAAGAACAAGGAAATTGCTAGCTTCTTGGTTGGGGATTCTTATAAAAGGTTCGATTGGGGCTTTGAATCTCATTCTATTATGAGATGAATTTGTTACTTGAAAATTTTTTGTAATGTCCCTAATTTTTTTTAAAAATATTTGAATTAAATTAATTAATTAAAAGGTCCTAAAAATTAAATAATATCACAAGAACTTATTTAATTAGTTGATTTAATTAATAAAGTGGACCGAATCATATTAATTATCCATAGGTGTTAGCCATGTCGACACTCTTTTGTAAACTCTCAGGACTTTTCTCCGAGGGGGTATTTATGTGTGGCATGTAAGTAGTTGTTGGTATGCAATTTGGATTATTTTCTTTGGACTACGAATTCCTATTGGAGTTCTCTATTGTTTGTCATTTTGGAAGTGAAAGATCTTCTCTACTTGGCTTTCCGGTTTCAGTGGGATTCAACCCTCACCCTAATCTGTTGCTAGTAATACTTTGCTTAGATCTAGCAAATCGAAGCACCATCTTTGTCTGTGAGTATTAATTGGAGAATATCGATATTCAATATCTATTCATGTTTGGCATTTATTTGATGGAGTTGTTTTCTAATATTATTTGCATATGAGTTTGTATGCACTTTCCAATTTTTGTACAATACCCGACGTACTCCTCCATCCGCCCCCTTACTTCCAACTCCATCTTGCAACCTCCATCTTCCATCTACCAACTTCCACCCGCCATCTTCCATCTCCCAACTTCCATCCACCAACTTCCATCCGCCAACTTCCATCTACCTTCCATCTACCATCTTCCATCTTCCATCTCCATCTTCCATCTGCCATCCTCCAAATCCACTATATGACATTCCATTCCTCTATATAGGCATATACATTCCTTCGTACGACATTCACATTCCAAGCATATCCATTCCTCCGTACGACAAAGTCATTCCACCGTACGGCATCCTGCTACACCGTGCGGAATAGACATTTCCCCCTTCAGACTTAGACAAACAGTAAGGTTTGGAAAAGGAACATTACACTGGTTTGACAGTAGCAGCCATATTTGACAACAGGAACCCTTGGATATTCGTAGGTTGGATGGAAACTCAACACTACTTGAGAGGCGACCTCACTTGGAGTTCATCATTGAGCAGATTTTTATTGTTCTAAACAGGTTTTGGAGGAAAATTCATGCATGTTCTAGCATTGTAATGGCATTATATTTAATGTACCAGCCATGCATATTTTATACAGAACCATTATCAATAGATTTGTGTTTGTAATTGAATATTTCAGTGGAAATCTATAACATTTCCTTGCATATTTAGTTTGAATGTTTACATGTTATTTGGTGATGAAATGAAGCAAAACATGTCAGGATTTGAATACCCAAATCAGATTTGAGAGTATCCAAGTTTGGGATATTTCAAATTCCCTTTTTAGCAGACAAGAGAGTTCGGGATTGCTCTTCATTTGGTTCAGTTTGGTACACCTACTATTTATAGTGTCTATTTCGGGAAAGTCAAGATTCCTATCTTTAGCGGAGCGCCTGAACAAGTTATGATGCAGAGTGAGCTCTGACACCTGTGGTACCACTGATTGGAGTGGTTACTCATGGACTTACCATTATAGTAAGTCAATGTTGAGGAGTTGCTATATCTGGCAAGGCACCTGGACTTGTGGTTTGTTCAGTGGTTGACTCATTCATCAATTGGCTTAGTTGAATGACTTTATTCAGTGATTTTTTTTATCATTAATTAAGTCATTTTATTAATGATAAAGTCATTATAAAGTTATTTAATGAGTGTGGCCAAGTGACTTTAAAAGTCCATTAAATGATTATAATATTAAAAGGGGTCAATTATTTACTGTTTTCCTAACTCAACGTAAGCTCATGATAATAGAAAATGTATTTAATGATTATAAACAAAAGGCAAGTGTTTTGGCATTAATTATATAAAAAGGCTTTTTGAAGAAAGTCAATTATTATGCAAAGTATTCTTATATTGGATTTGGCATAGGTTTTTTACAGAATTGGTGCATTTTGTTCAAGGGTTTTGCAGATTGGAGGAACGTGGATTTCTTCCAAGATTTGACATTTGAGGTGTTGGAATAAACAATGAAATTTGCTTAGAGAATGACTAATCTCAAAGCTACATTTGTGCTTCAATTGGTGAAAGGAATTTGACAGTCGTGGGTTAATTTAGAGTGAAATAGCAGAATCAATTCATAGGAAGCTATCAATGATGGAACCACACCTTGTGGATGTTAATGTTTTGACCAGAAATGAAGATGAACAGCAAAAACAAAATAATGAACACTAAGAAAAACTCAGCCACACAATACAATCACTTTATTGATGAATAAGCAGAAGTCTGAAACATAATATGCCCAAATACAAGGCTCAAGCTGAAGTAATTTTAAGAAACAAATGATGTCAATATCCATCACATATAAATTCCTCTTAAAGAATAATAAAAATTTCTTGAGCGTTCATTATCTTGCTGTTACAAAGTGAAGACCCCTTTGTTGTCTTGACATTTCATTGTGTTTACTCTTCAATATTCACACACAGTCTCTTCATTAGCGAACGCTGAAGATTCTTCACGCCCTTCAAAGACGTAGTTCTTCATATGAAAGATCGTTCATAAATGAAGAGTCTTTGCAGCCCAATCATAATAAAGGATTAGATAATGCAACAGAGAGTTAGATAGCAAATATCTCAAATATAATGTTGATACAATCACAGTTACACAGATATCTCCTGCAACCACCAAACTTTAACACTCCCTCTTAGCAAAAGAGATATATGACATGGAGTCTATCAACATGATAGTCATAATGGCTACACCCATTGTAAAGGAACCAAACTTTATCATGAAATCACTCAAGATGATGGTCACCATCACTACTCCCATGTGTGAAATAAACATAGCTACCATCACAGAGACACTCAACATGATGTTGCCATGGAGTCTCTCAATATGACATCCACTATGGAGTAGAGCAACAAGGGCTTTCACCCCAATTTTTCCTTTGTCTCAAAAAATAATGCATTACAAAGCTTTCATCTCAAATTTCTCCCTCTTAGAGAAAAATGCATTACAAGGGCTTTCATCTCAAAATGAAGTGACTCCCTTTGAAGCTCCAAGCACTTGCATCAACACAAATCTTCATGATGACAGGACTCCTGAAGCTCCAAGCACTTGCATCGATACAAACCTTCGTATCATTCCTGCTATCAGCACAATCAGCTGCAGCAATCCTCCAAAAGCATCACATGCCATGCCTCCCACGGGCCTATTATGTGTCTTCCAATGACTGCAGTTTACAAATCCCTTAAGCTCATTTAGAGTACTGCTAGCTCTCATTCCAGAGCTCCAACTGCAGAAAGGAAGCATACTTTCAAGGGGTAAAATAAGAATTACTGCTAATTCCATCAATCATAAGTCGATTCCTCATGCTCAGGATTTGATGAATTACTGATTGAATACAGAAGCATCCTCCATCCAAAAAGTATCTCATTTGCCAGCTAACATCAACTTCATTATACTGGGAATGTTCAGACTTATGCCAACAAACAACAATCAAACATATGTCTTCCCTAAATATTTGCAGTCCCCTCTATATTTCATAGCAAATATGTTTCTAATATAATTCTCGGCAATACCCAAAATTGCTCAGGGATTTACAGAAGTCGTTTTCAGATATTCACATTTGCAATATACATCTTCGCAATTTATATTTGGATCAGGAAATGATTACAGAATCTATGTATTGACTTGCATAAGTTGGTAAATCCCAAAACAGTTATGGCTTATACCAGTAGTGTTGTTTGGTCTCCAACAGACATGCAGCAATAGCCCATCTTCTCCAAACACTTCCAAAAAAATAGTTGGTGATAGAGTCTTCAGACTAAATAACTTACTCCAAATAATACCAAAGCATAGTTACACCGCCCTCGGAGACGAGGGATGTTGGGATAGGGGGACAAGTATCTGGGTAGGGGGATAGAGGGGTCTCAATTTGGGGACGGGAGGGGAGTGTGTATACTAAATACTATACATGTGGTACTTAAAATCCTAGTTATGAAAAGATGTATAACAATATAAGACACAAATTTAAATACTTGAACATTGCATTGAATATTGAACATGAAAATGGACCATTGAACAATAAATATTAAAACTTTAAATACTCAAATCAACAGAAGATGTATAAATATTAAATAATAAAAGTCATGGATATCAAAAGTAAGAGTATCTCATCATAAAGATGATTACATTGAGCAACATGATATGCAAGGTTGCATGGGTACTCGTACCCACACCCCTAGTACTCGTACCCACATACCTAAGTTCCGGGTACACGTATCCCATGTACTAGGTGCTCGGTGGAGAGCATCATACCTAAGGACCTTGATTAAGATTCTGATTTTTTTTTTGCTTTTTTGTTTTTGTATTAGCTTGTTGTTTATCAAACTTAATTCAATACGAAATCAGTTTGAAACTTTGATACTCATTAACAATAAACTTTATCACTGTTCAAGTCATGAGTTTATCATTTGCAATATGTCATTGTCATATGATTTAGGATCTTCTTGTTCATGTTTAAAGTCTGCCTTCTTTGTTATGCATCTAAGCATTTACCATGTATTATTATTTTAAACATATAGCAAATCTGAAACTGAAAAACAATACATTAAATTTGCAAACTTTATCACTGTTCTTGTTTTGAAAAACCATTGTCATGACTCATAATTTCAGATTTTTTATAAATATAAAAGTATAATTTTTAAATAAGTTTGACATACCCAAGTACCTCCGTTCCCTATTATGAAAATTCAACAATAGCATATATATATATATATATAATTTGACTCATGGCTCATATTTTCAAATTTCTTGTTTTGAATGCTCAATGTCATGACTCATGACAGATATTTTGATTTTTATATTTTCTATAAAATATTAATTATATAGAAAAAATTAGGCATACACACATACCCCCGTCCCCTATTTTGAAAAATAGGCGTACCCGTACCCGTTCCCGTACCCATTCCCATTCCCGTACCCACGTACCCATGCAACCTTGATGATATGATATTCAACACGACCAATATAATATTTTAAAAATGTTTTTGTTAACAAACTTTTTTTTTGGTTAGAAGGGGGACGCCTGACTGTCCCCTGGAGGGGCTAAGGGACCCATTCCCATCCCCCCATATCCTCAGGGGACATCGAGATGCCCCCCCATCTCCACCAGAATGGTGACAAATTGGTGGCACCACTAGAGACGTCAAAATTGTGTCCCCCTATCTCCATCCTCATCTCGGAGATGTTGCAATTCTTAGAGGGGACGCATCCCCGTGTTACACATAACCAAAGGCTCGACAAGAAGAGACTTCTCATTAGTCTAGCAACACATGACCTCCATAGTGCGATAGTTTCTTTAGCTTTAGAATCCCACAATGATCTTAGAAGGTTTTAAAAAAATCTAGAGCATCGTGGATGCTCACAATAACAAAACACCCACCAATCATATCATACAAAACACTTCTTGTCAAAAAAAAAGAATAATCAATTTTCGAGATAGATACTGAAAAGACAATCAGGAAACATCAAGTGAATGCAAATAGCAAGATGCCTGTCTTTATGGTGGTTGGTACACATTTGTGTCATGAGGCTTTGACTCAGTTGTCAAAAACTAGAAAACAATTTAGAATATCGAACATAAGAATAACCTATCGTGACTCTTCAGAATTCTTGAATCATTCATCTTCATATGAAAGACGCTTCAGATCCTTAATGATCATTACCAAAAGACGTGACTCTCCAATTTATGAACTAAAAACTTTGCAGTCTTATCATACCCAAACTTTAATGTATTCATTAGCATCACATGGACAACACCAACAAATGATAATGAACTATAATAAAAATTTGATGCCAAATGTTGATTACATTCTTTGTGTCGGTTCCAATGTTTTATCTTCTTGGGATGGCTATGATAGAAATACAAGAAAGCATTGTTAGCTTAATCATATTATTAAGAGAATAAAACATTTTCTATAAGTGACTCATATGCAACTAATTTAATCCAGGTAAAAATTATACAAGTTCTAACAGACATGGTTTAACAAGTTATACTTTAGATTAGAAGATGGGATTAGGAAGCTAAATCAAGAGCAAATCTATATACTTCAAGAGTGCTTATACTTATCTCTCAAATTCATCATTAACTTTTCCCAATGCACAATGCTCCACATGATCAGTGCCAACCAACGGCTAAAGATATGACCTTTTATTCGTTATTAACAAACCCGCTCTAATACCATGTTAATGTTGACACCAGAAATGAAGATAGACAGCAAAAACCAAATAATGAAAACTAAGACAACAATTTATCCTAGGGAAACCCTCCAACTTGAGGGAGAAAAACCTAGCCACACAATATGCCCAAACACAAGGCTAAAATACAATATGCCCAAAAACAAGGCTCAAGCTGAAGTAATATTCAGAAACACAAGATATCAATATCCATCACATATGAATTCCTCCTAAAGAAAATATAAAATTGCCTTAATCCTTCATTATCTTGTCCTTTCAAAGTAAAGACCCCTTTGTTGTCTTTACTCTTCAATGTCTTGACTTTTGAATACCCACGCATGGTCTCTTCATTAGCCAACAATGGAGACTCTTCATCATTTCCAAAAGGTGTGGCTCTTCATATGAAAGATCGTTCATAAATGATGACTCTTTGCAGCTGGATCATAATAAACTAAGTTAAGTAGCCAGTCCTAATTCTACTTCGGATTCAAATTTGAGGACATGGCAAAAAAAATTTGGGCTAGACCCTAATTCCACGGGTAAATATAAACATTTATATATGTATGTATGTGTATATGTATATGTATATGTATATGTATATGTATATGTATGTATGTATGTATATGTATATGTATATGTATGTATGTATGTATGTATGTATGTATTACATACCAATTTTTTGGCCAATTCTAAATGCTCCTTTATAGTGTTTGTTAAAATTTCAAAGTTCATTGAGGATGATGAAACACCAGGGGACTGTATGTTACATCTCAATTTTTGGCTCAATTTAAAAATGTTTATATAGCTGTTGAGGTTTCATGTGGAGTCAGTTGACAGGTAAAGATGGTTAATCGTTATAATTTCATATGAAGATGACATGTTGGTTAATGGTTATGATGCTATTATATTGTTATCTTGAAATCTTGGTAAGTTGGTTATTCATCATGGAAAATGAAATGGTGGTTAGCCGTCATGATGGTTTATGAACAATAACTAATTATGGTAATTGTGACTATATTGAGGAATATGATATAATCATGGAGAATCTATTTTCTGCAAGAGCACATTGAAGAGGGGAAGCATTTCCAGAAAGGAATCGGACATGAGGGGCACCACCATCACTGGGCAAATAGGTATGAGTTATGAACCACTAAAGCTAAGAGAAAATGGCTAGACAAGCAAGAGTGTACATTGGAAGACCATGAGCTAAAACTATACATATTTCCTTGCCAAATATTGAAGCACGGAATGCAGAGCTATTGTTTTATTTGAAGCTGAAACATGTTCTTTTTCATCAGCAGAAATGAGAGTGACTATTGTTATACTTCCAGAGTCCAATAGCAGGACGGAGGCCATTCTTCTTGCACGGGATTGCTGGTAGCATATTCGGCTTGACGATTCCAGATTTGTGCTTGACCGAGCTTTACCACTTTCAGGTCATGTATTTTATATATATATATATATATATACTTGGTCGTGATTCTTCAAATTCGAACATAGTGATTTAGTTGCAGTCAATCAAATGAAGGAAATGATTCCATTATTGATGGAAATGATTTTGCAGTCCTGCTCATATCTTTCTTATTTCTTTTTATCTGTGTTGATTAAGAAAACGTTTCCTGCAAGTATGCATCAGTAATTTTAATCTTGTCAACAATTGCCGACTTGTACAGACGTATTGCCAATATACCTCTGAGACAAGTACGACAACCACATGATAATGAATCTTTTGGAAAGAACAACATTTCACATCAGATATGCCATAGGCTAGAACTAGGCATAATTAAGATGGCAGCATTTTATAATCAATAATCAAATTCCACTTATGAAACCACCCAGGTATTCATCCATGAGGACCAGCAAGGTTGAGATGAAGGGTGAAAATGTGAATACTCCTGCAAAATGAAGTAAACATAAATCAATATCAAATAATCATATCTAATAACTAAATAAGCTCATGGGGGTCCAATGTTTAGATCTTGTTGTCTAGCCGACCGACCGGTGGGCTGATGCTATAAATACCAGGATGCTCAATGGCTATACAGGGGGTCCCATGTCTATTTTCCAGGTAGGAAGGGTCTTTCTTTGTTAAGATTGTGTGGGGATATTAAAGGTCCATGGTTGGAGGTTAAGCCCCTAACAATGCTTCTCCTCTCCACCAAATGCCAAGACATGCACAACACTAAGATAAGTTATATATTCAAATATCTGTTGGTAACAGGTATTATACTTTAATGAAATTGAAATTTTCAAATTGAAGATATGAAGATTAATTAGTATCATTTAATCAGTTATTCCCTTCAATGCTTAGAAACTAGTTCCTCTTTTATGTATTCGGAAAACAGTTAAATCAATTAATCTTTCAATTGAACATGAATTGTATCTACATGCATGAGATAGGCTTACTTAATGGTTGTTATATCTGTCTATAATTTATGTGAATAATGAATATGAACGTATCTTTTAACTATATCTTATTGCCATAGTTAGCAATGGGAAAGAAAAGGGATGATACAAGGGTATTTGATGCCCTAAATGGTATTTGTCATTATGATACAGTGGTATAACTATTTATGCCCTGAGTGGTATATGTGGACTAACCTTGGTTTTGTAGATACTATCGTAAGCGGATTCCGGTTTTGAAATATAGGGTATGTAAAACTTAAATCCTCTATCTAGATTTACTGATGATGCCTTCAATTGTTAGCTATGATATTTTGGTTAATCTGATTGTAACCGTTTATCTCTCTCCTATGAACATAATTGTTACAACTGCCTTCTCATGAATGTGAATTAGTTACTGTATTTCATTGATTTGTTAGTTGTTAGCTAAGGCCTGGAAAAAGGGGTTGTTACAGTATGTATATATGTATATGTACATACATGAATGTATGTATATTCATAGATTCCATACATGTCACATGTCAATGCTCATTCGTCATTAGTTCAAAATTTCAAACATATAATGATAATAATAAGAAGTTAAAGTCAAAGTCTCATAGGGATTCTAGTGGTGGTGCAACTGCAAACATCTCACATGTTTCACCATAGGTACCTTCTTATGCTGGTTGCCATGTCATCAGCACCAGTAAGATGTCCTCATTCATTACTGCAAAGATACGCGCATGAGTTTCCTTTGTCTGTGTGATCAGTTCCAGCAGCTTCTCTCTGCTTAGATGCTCAGATTGATTGTTACCAAATCTAGACATTAGTTGTTGTGTTGCCAAAACTCGTGATACAAATCCTTTTATTACCAATGGTGCCAAAGGCTTCAGCAGTTAGCACAGATCAATAGTTGGTCGCATGAACCACCATAATTGCCTTCGAGATCAGATAATCGTAGCTTATATTGGTTTATATTCAGGTATCTCAGATGAATTCTAAATGGCTCAAGACATTCAGCGTCATAATAAAGTTATAGTGGGCTCCTTTTGTTATTGTGGGTCTATATTTTAGGGTTGAGTTTGACTATAATTTAATAAAAATATAAAAAATGTTAAAGTGGGCCCCTTTGTACTTGCCCAGAGACCCAGATTCCCACAGATCCAAGAGGATTCTGAGAGGGATCCAGATCCGAATCAATTCGGAATCAGGATACAGCACTTTCCACATGGATCCAGTATAATAAAGGATTAGATAATGCAGCAGAGAATTACATGGCAAATATCTCAAATCAAATGCTGATGCAATCACAAGCTAAGTCACACAATTCGCCGAATTTCATCCATTAAGTTCGAATTTCAGCGAATTTTTACCCTTTCCGAACTTCATTCGAATCTTACAATATAATAAGATTATTTTGTTTTAAAATAATATTAAGTTGTTTAGTTTAATTATTTAGGAATGTTTATTTTGTGAATATATTTCTTATATTTAAAAATAAATAAATATATATAAGTTCAATTTAATGTTGATTTTTTTCCAAATTTTTACCCTAGCCAAATTTCATTTGAATTTTATGATTGATGAACTCGAGTTCGAATTCGAACCTTGTGACTTAGATCACAAGTACACAAAAATCTCCTGCAGGTACTAAACTTTTAACACTGGATGGAGTTTGAAGGGGTTTAGAAGATAGTCGATCCCCTAACATGCCCCACATGGGACCTCTAATGGCTGGCATTTGACCTCAAGGGCAGCCATGTGTGTTTGAGGGGGTTAATTTGATCCTAGGATTAAGTGGCTGCATTCATAGTAATGTTTGATGAAATTTATGGGAGTTTGTGGCAAAGATACAAGGCTGCATTTGATGCCAGGTTTTCTATACTTGCTACAGATTTTTCATTACTTGTTTATATTTGCAAATGACTATCATGTTAATAACTGCAAATGAATTACTTCCATAAATGAATGTGCAATTATTGGTGATTTTGTTCAAGTCTTCAAAACTGTCACATGAGTAACTGAATTTTAGTTTGAAGATTGCAATAACCATATATTGAAAGCAGCACTTAGTTTGTATGCAAACTATATGACAGAATGCCTTTGAATAGTCTGGTGCATTTCAAAAATGATTTATCTGCCAAGTGCTTGTCTAAATGTCTGACCTATGTATGTATGGAGTAAGAGATTTAAATCTGATTTAAGCGAGCCAAGTGTTTGTAGAATTGTCTCTACATTTCAAGTCAACATTTCAGAATGATTTGAGCTTACAAGTGTTTGATATAATGATTTTGTATGAGTTCAAGACAATGCAAAACAACAAAATACTGTCTACTATCAGAAGTTGTTGAATTGAGCAAGTAGGGCTCATTACAAACTAGCATTGCTTCCAAATTGTTGCTTCCATCTATCCTGCTGCAAAAGCTTGTTGTGGATATCAGAAAACTTTGGGTTAATTGTGATGTCCCCTACACGGAGGCTGCCGATTTCCAATGATTAACGTACATTACTATGCATCTAAATTGAATTTATTTTAAGAAACGATGAGTAATACATGATAAATTTAACAATTAACACATTTAAGCCCAATTCCTTCTCTCCTAAACATGCCAACGTTATGGAGGATGGGAATTTCCATGTCATAGGGCACTTGACACCAATCTACAAGCAGGCTTCCTCAAGGCATTGGGACTACATGTTCATACACATCTCAGGATTTACCATCAAGGCATTGGATATGCATATCCTTACCCATCTTGGAATTCATCTATCGTGTAAGGATTTACTCTGCCTCTCCTGGATTAACAGAAACCTATCTTCTTAAGGGGCTATAATAAGTGATTAAGGAATAGATTACAAACATTCTAATTCCTTTGATTACAAATATACATATATTCATAATATTATCCATATTACTATTTGATATATATTTCTATAGTTGTATGTCCTGATATACCCCTATTTGCAATAGATTGTATTCTATATAATATATATTTATGTAATGCACCTTACTTATAAATATATATTTTACTAATATTAACATCACATGAGCATCAGCTTATAACAAAATGGCTGTTGCAAACCCTTGTTAGTAGGGGCATCCAAGTTTGAATCCATGGAGGAATGAAGGAATAGATGTGGGAGTCAAGGTTGCTGACAGGATTGGAAAGGTGTGTTTTGACCGAACCTGATTGGTCATAAGTGAGGAGCAAGCGCAAATGACGGACAGTGACATGGACTAAGGCATTGCCAAGGTGGATGGGCGAGTTGTGGATGGAGTTGTCAGTGAGAGGATGGAGGTGTTTGGTGGTTGTTAGAGAAAGGATGTGTCATGACCCACCTTACGCAATTCCTAATTTGTAGGATTTCATCGACATTGTTCACTCAGTCTACTTGGTCAATGAACCTTGACTGGGGACTCTGAGTTATGTCATCTTGAGTTCTCATTTGGACCTTTGGTCGATATGTTCGACTAGTTGTCTGCAATTTTGGTCTTTGTGAGATGGATCTAGAGTCAATTTGTGATCGACTTAGGCTTGTCTCGGTGTGCTTATTATTGAATCTTGACAATCTTATGCTAATCAAATGATATGATGATGTTATGTTAATGATGCATCTTAGTCCTTTTGTATTTAGGATTGTTGATTATTTCATGAGTTTTAATGCATAAATGATTATTGCATATGGGATGAGTAAATTGATGACGATACTTATGTCGATGTATGCTATGATGATCTTATATGTCATGATTTAGCATTTTACCTTATTGCTATATGTAAATGTATTGGGATAGAATATCATGCATTTTGTGATGTAATTTGTTGTTATTTCATCTGATTATGACCATTTGTTGGTACTGATCTATTCCTATGGTTTGAGTGTGATTGAGTGATTGTAGGATCGAAGGCAAGAGTGTGGTTGAGGTAGAGGAGGCTAGTTCCTTGGCAGTGGTGGGTATGGATGATTTGGTTCACACACCATGTAGACTTCATCTCATGCACACTATATTTACGCATTAAATTCTAATCTTATTTCTATTGTCACATGTCTAATTGACATGAGTTGATCTTTATGTTTGAAATTAGAAACAGGTGGCTTATTTTGGATCTGTTTATTGAATATTCGAATTGTCATTATGCTTTTACATTTCTTCTATTATATAATTAATTATATCATATTGATAAATGATAAACAAATTACAAAACTGAGTTTATGACCCCAAATATGAGTAAACACCCTTGATGTGAATAACTTCTTTTAATTCCATATCAACTCACTAAATAATGGAATACATTTTAAATTATCATACGGACACCCCATGGTACATTGGGAAACTTGGTGGTGGACTTTTTGTTTATTTTAAAAAAAGAGGACAAAAAAATTATTGGATAAGGGTAATCAGTTACTCATGAAAGTGGTGGTCCTTTAAGAAAAAGGAATTATTGTTTTGGCATGTCTCTTTTTGTGGGGGAAGAAAAGCTTATTGTTTTGGCACGCCTCTTTTTGTGGGGGAAGAAAAGCCTCTGTAAGCTGGTTCTTGGGCATTCTGATGGGCAGCCTTAGTTTGGGGTTTTGGACGCAGGGCAAAGAATTTGGATCACTATTTTTTTTCATTCCCTCCTAATCATTTGGTTTGAATCGTTATTTTCTGGATAACATGTGTGTAGGTGCTGAAGAACCGACACTAATATATAACATTTATACTTCTCAGACTTTCTTATATCTCACTCGTATTTAGTGAGCGCATATAATAGAATTTCAAGCAACAGTTGTATACTTGTAGTCTCTGCAAGTGTAATTTCGTTATGTGATGTTTTTCCTTCTTCAAGTAGTGGAAACAACTCTTGGAAGTAAACGTAGAAAATGAAAACTAATGGGAATAAATGTAGAAAATGAAAACTAAATCAAATTTCTGCAGTAGTGTAGAGTGCAGCAATTTAAACTTAAATCTTTTTATGTGCAAAGGAAGGGCATGATGTATGCCTGATTTTACATCAATTTATTTTCCATCGTACAGCAAATTTAATTATAGAAATCTGTATATAAGATTTGGGGATTTTGTGTGAAATTGTGTATAACATTTGTGTGATTTTAGATCATCCTACCAGTTCATCTTTTAATAACTATAAACTTCCAGTACATATATTTCTGCTGATCTACATTTAAATGTTAAATTCATAAAGATAGACTTTTACAAACTTTGGATATCCAATAAACAAGACACTGAATATGAACTTCCATTTTAGCAAGGAACTTCAAATTGTTTTCTTTTTGGTGTCTTTTTTCTTCTGTGAACAACGTGCTGGAAGCTTTTCTTGCCTAAAGTATCATTCTGCTGCAATATGGAAAATAAATTCTAAGCTGGCCTGATTTGTTAGTTCACTACTGGAGAAATAACCAATTTGTAATTTGAATAAACTTTTAGCTGTCAAGTTGAGCAAACACCTTTGAATGCATTTGATTTAGCTATCACCATTTTTGTCTGTGTTTGATATGGAAAAGATTTACCATATGATAGCAAATAGCAAAGATTGTTATTTTGTCCATATAAACATGATATATATACGTGGCATGAGTGCCAAGAAAGTTGTATTGAAATGAGGGAATAATGAGGGAATTTATAATTTCAACTGCTTGTACAAGTATGGAGATTTAATTCCTTGAACTTAGCTAATGTTTATGCTCACTTGAGTTTCCATAGCTGACTGAAGATGGTTATTTAATTTATTATTGAAGTGTATGACTATGAAGTTCAAAGTAGGAAGAATTTGCTCCTTTATTTGTGATGTGTTTTCTATTGATCATACTTGGACAAATGTAAAGTTGAATCTGTCTTCCATATTTAATTGAGTGAATTATCTTATCTTGTTCTCGTATTAATCTTATTGTGAGAAAGATACTATATTTGGAAGGGTGTTCAATGTGGGTTAATAAGGAAGGGTAGGAAGTGAAAATGATGTACTTTTCTTTCTACCTACCAATGGGAAATTGGTGTTAAATGTTTTGACCAAAGCTATTTAATGCATAGGTGTTCTCTATGCATGGTTAATGTTTCATCTCCCTACCACATCCGTGATTATGTTCTACATTTAGGCAAATGTGGTTGTAGTTAGTTTCTCGATTGCACCAAATCAATCTAACTCACCGGTTACGGGTTGCTAGGCTTCTCAGGCAGAGTCGGGGAGTTCTTTGTGTCAGGAAGAACCTTGAGGAAGCTAACCACTCTGTGGTTGGGCGGTAAAAGTGCCAGGGTCACACTCCATCTCCAAACAGCAAATGAACGTTGTGTGACGGCTAAGGAGACTTGGATATATGCAAATGGACAAAGGTTCAATGACATTTATATTTGGGTTTATATTTCATTTATGTTTTTGTACTTATGTGATATACTCATTATTTGATGTCCGACGTACACATCAACATCCTAGTTCTTGATGTATGATAAACTAGATATTTTGTAATGAAGTCGACATGTAGGCCAACTTCTTGAATATAGCAACAATTTGGTCCACACTTGGCTTATGATCTGTAATTTTTATTGTGCCAGGATTGATTCGAAGTGTACGTCAAAATCCAAGTATAAATTATTTCAATGAAACACGAGGACTCGCACCCCCTCCCAAACCTCGAAGTACCTGTCCCTAAGACGTTCCCGCACTAGATATTTGGAGTACTCGAGCATCCCACCTCCACCATTTCGCAACCATGTCACCATTGGGATGGGTAATTAAGTTTCTATTTGAGATTTTGATTTTTGAGTGTTACTATTGGTTATGTACTATGTTACTATGGTAAGAATATGGAGATGGAAATCAAAGGTTGAGGTGGTTGGGAGAACAAAAGGGTAAAGATGGAATTAGCGAACTAATACACATCCCTACAAAACATGCTAGCTCAATGGATGACAAAATACCACATCAAAATTCGACATTCGACTCCAGCATTGATGACTTGAAGTTTTCGTTCGAATCTACATGTGTTAATGCCTTAAAGTTGTGACAGGCGATCAAAAAGAAAAAAAATATCACATAAAAAGAATTTAATATTAAATATATCGTTTCACATCATATTTCTTTTCTTTTTTTACGCGTTGCCCGAAAAATACTACCCAAATAGTATTACTGGTATTTCTTTGTTGGTTATCCTTATTTCTTTGTATGTTGACTTATGAAAGCACTATATCACTCTGTCCTTTTCTTGGTGATGGAATACTTATCCATTCCATTATGTACCCTCTCTCCTCCAAAGAGTCCTGCCACCTACATGACTCTTGGTTACTAATGACCATTAAAGGGGGTTTGTTATAAAATATCATTTGGTCCTTAATCTACTTCTTAGCCGCTAATATGTTGAACGTTAATTTGGTACTATTAATATTAATAATATACTTATTATCATTGGTAAATATATTTATATATTTGTTACTATAGGGTTATAATATCATATATAGATGACTAAATGTATAATTAGTATATATATTTTAATCGGTATTATTAATAATATAATTAATGTATATATAATCAGTATTTACTTATTAACATTATTATTAGTATTAAACTGATTAATATTAATAATGATTGATACTTGATTAATACTAAATTGATAAGTATCTTTACACATGACCTAATTAGATAAGGAATTAACTGTTGATTACAACGCAACATATTTTGAACAATTAAATGTACATTAAATTATATTGTATATACATTTGTGCTATACACATATCAATTATGGCTCATAATATCAATGCTAGTAGAAGTGATAGTGAGCATCCCAATGAAATGCATGTAAGATCGAGGTAGGATTTTCAAAGTGATCACTACCATATCTTCTTCCTCCATCTTGCAGCCAATAGCCTTGAGCTGGTCACAAATGTCCTTGTCTTCATAAGATGGGTTTCGAGAGACATCTCATCCATCATGATGGAAAATAGCATATTCCTAAGAAAGATGGCTCAACTCTTGTTAGAAGTCTCCTAAAGATTCTTCAAGAGTTCCCATATCTCTTTAGTTGTTTTGCTGCAAGACACCAAAGGGATCCAATCGTCTGTAATAGAGAGTTTTATGAGTATGATGGTTTCCCAATCACGCTCATCAAATTTACCCTGATCTGCTCCAGCATCATTGGGATGTGTTTCTCTACCCAGAACTATCTTGTCAAGGCATTAATATTCATATCTTGTCATCATGAGTTACTTCCAGGTGTTGTAATTGCAGCCATTGAACTATTGATTTCCTTTCAACATAATGTTTTTGATTAAGTAAAACAGGTTTTTTACAGGGGTTCCTGAAACCCACCAGTTAACAACAAAATCCTACTAAAAGTTCAAGCCTAGCATCAAAGCAACAAAAAAAACAACAGGCCATACCCGGCCATCAGAAGTAGACAAAATACATATAGCCAAAAGCCAGGGTACAGGCAAAAAACCAAGAGCACCGATCAGGGCACCATTTCTTTGGCCAGCTCCTCATTCTTGGATTAGGATTTTGCCCAGAAATCTAAGAAAAAATTAGGTCACGATATTTGTAGACATTCAGCTAAATCCATAGCCACAAGGAAAAATTCTGTGAAAATCGCAAAGCAATTTCATTCAAAATTCAAAATTCCAGAGGAAAGTGCTTGCAGAAGTTTTCTAAAATTTGCAGCTTTCAAGACAATCCACGTCTTTAGAAAACACGGCAGCGAACAACAGACGTTTTCCCTTTTGAAAAAAAAGTGAGCCAAATGGCTACTTCCACACAAAAAAAAAAGCATCAACTTCAAGAACAGATTGAAAATAAAGAATGGCACCACATACTGCTGTTTGCAGAACGTAAAAAACTGCAAGTAAAAAATGCAGCAATAAAGTCTGACAGAAGTAGATCATGGATATATTAGAAAACAATTTTCTAAGGTCATTTTCCTCAAGTTGCAAGCCACAGAGGAAGAAGAAACAATTTTCTTAATTTGTTGAATAGCGAGTTGCAAAGGAAACAGAAACAATTTTCCTAGAGTTCCAGCTTGTGAAGAACAGCAAACCCCCAACTTGTGGACCGAAAAAATCACCCAAAAAAACTCTCTGCTGTGATACCATGAAACTCTAAAAAATAATATGATTCTATTAACTTCTACACCAAATATATAGAGTTTACAAAAGCTTTAACAAAAAAAACAAAGTTGTCTAAATAAAGATGATGAAAAATTAAATTCATTAAACCACTCAAAAATAGAGCCTAAATGACCATTAACAAAAAGACTCTAGAACCTGGCTAAAAATAGCAAAGAAACCTAAGGTACTAAAAAATATTCTAATAATTTTAACAACACTGTCATAAAACAATTCTTGGCAAAGAAAATACACGAGCAGTTTACACCATAAAAATTGCAGAACGATATTACCTTGCACATTCAGATCGCTTGCAAAACTGGTTGTTCTCTTTCAACAAGATTCACTTTTAAAACATTCCTCGCACATTTTCAGCTTTGCAAACCTTCTCCAAATGGCAGGACATCTTACAATGTTATTGCATCTTTGCAATTTTGCAACATCGGACCTTCGAATTTTTTTAGTTTTGCAACATCCTGTCAACTTTTCAGAATATGCCAAAACCACTGCCCCATTGCAAACGCACTCCGTCAGGTCAACTGACTTGTCATCAAGCAAAGTCCTCAGTCAATGCAGATTCTTCTCATCTAGAGTTTCAGTTTTGGGATCTCTTCTTGTGAATCACCCAATCTTCATTTCAGTCTTTTCATAAGTCCTTGACCAAATCTACAGCTGTGCATGCAATTTCGGCACATAGAATAACAACCATGGATTTTCTTGAAATTGGCATCCAACCTTAGTCGAAAGCTCATTCTTCATCTTCTATATTGTTTGAGATGACATTTAAATAGCAAAAAAACTTTTGTTTTCTGTATTATGTTTTTCTGAGTATTTCAGCATTGACCTATTGTTTCCCAAGTGAACTCAATCTCTTTCAAAATAGTAATTTTCAGATCTCAACTTCAGACTACAGATTTTAAGATTTCCCTTGTTGGTTGCTTCAGTTATCATAGTAGATATGAGGTCAAGGGCATAACATTATTACCTAAGGCATTCACCTGTTTGAAATAAGAATGACATGGAGATTCATACAATTCAACGAAATCTTATCACTGGGTTCTCCCAAATCCCCAGTGCCCCCCTGCATAACCCTATCGATCTGGTCTAGCACTGGTATGCCATTAAGTTCACCCACGATTGTGACCAAGGTCCAAGGCCAAACACTGGTTGAACCTAGGTGACAAGAAAAAAAAAACTAACACATTTATAAACAATGAAGTGCCTGATACTAAATTTAACCCCAAACTGTTAAAATTCTGAAAATGGTGTGCACCAAGAAGATCAGTGTAGGGGGCTCTGCCCCTTAACCCCACCTTGTATCACGACAGGGAACATGCCAAGGGCACTGCCCTCAGACCCTACAAGATCCACTGCCCCTCAACTGCACAAGTAGAGAAGCCCCCAAACTCTCACAAGTAGGTCTGACCATCAACTCCAATAAGGCCGCTGCCTCCAAACTCCCACTAGTTATTGTGATATCCTGTCATGCGGGAAGCTCAATTACAATTAAGGTTGAAAAGGAATTGGGACGTAACTCTTGAGTGATGAACTGGGGTCTAACTCTTGAGCGTGCTGACTCGGCCTTTATTGTGTACAACTTGCCAAAAAATCCTTAATGAGGCAGCGTTTATTTATGACATGTCTAGTGCATGTGGCATTGTAACTCATTATGGTTCAAATGAATTGAACCAAGTGTTGAGTTTGATGCTTTCAACAAACAGCAACATAAAGATTATTGATATTGATCATAAGGTGTAACCATTATGAAAGAGTCAATTTGAACTAGCAAAACAGGTAACCATGTATTTCAACAGTGAGCCAAAAAAAGGCAGGGTTTTAATTAACTATAAATTAGTGCAACTGAATGCATTATTGTCATGCTTTGTGGATTTAAAAAAAACTTTGATGAAAATTTTTCCTTCAATGTCAAGGGCAATACAAAACAAATCTCTCTCAGGTGTAAAAGAAATTGTATTCCCATTATTCGGAAAAAAACTCTTCTTTAGCTGATCAAACAATATGGTTGAGATCTAGCAGTCAGGTAGGTCATTTATTACCACAAAGACCCTAGTTAAAATCCTAAGAAGCAAGCCCCAAGTTGCTCAGGTGAATGTGTGCCAAACAGTAAAAAGTTCGAATTTTCTTAAATTAGCAATGATAAGGGGTTGTGCAACATACATAGGTCTTCAGCTTATTGCATCATGGGAGGAAGGCGTGTTTCCCAATCATCAAGTGACAATTTTCTGTAGCTGAAGGAGCATAAAATAACTGTTTTTTGGCATTTATGTATCAAACTGGATTGTGCCATTAAGCACATTAAACTTGCAATTATTTAATTGTCCTGGTTTTACTTAATTCTCTGATGAGTTCGAGAAATATTTATTTTAACAGTTCAACATGGTCTCAACTTCAAAATATACATAAAGTAATAATTATATTTTTCTTAAAACTCTGGTTTTGAGTGCATCTAGCATTACTAAGGCAATAGAGATAGTGATTTATTTCCCAAGTCACTTGCGGTGCGTTTTCAATCATTCTACTTTTTATCTCCATGTCCCTTTTCAATTTGAGAGAATGAGTGCTTTGCCAGTTAAATATGATATCAATTTCATATATACATAAAAAGTGCCGTTATTTATACAAATAAATGAATTTCGGAAACAATGCCTTGGACAGCAAAGTGATTCTAAAGATATAAAAGACATTCGTTTACTTATTGTATGACTCACAGGATAAGCGTTGAGTGCACAAGGACCAAGTGCGGTGCGAGAACAGCTGATGGCCATATTTCGAGCTTCTTCATCCCCACTCCTCAGCAATTCAATGAATTTCTACGGAAAAAAACGGTGAAAAAACAGATTAGATTCTGCAAAAGAAAATTTGGTACAATTTAAGGAAGCACAAATTTGAGAAATCTCTACTGGTAAAGCCTTTTAAATGTCAAATTTTAAATATTTTTAAATTGCTAAGAACTTAAGTTGAGTGTTCTTCCGTTTTTTTCAATATTTTCATATGCTTTGTAAAAAAATTGGTAAATTCATTAAATAATGAAATTTTGTTTCGCAAAATTGAGGCAAAACTTCGTCCCCACTTAACGGAGAGAAATTGCCAAACTTTGTTGGTTGCCGAATATCAGCCACTAAAACTATTACAGTTAAAAAAAAAACATAAAGATGAGAGACAGGTTTTATTAACCAAAAAAGAAAGGGTTTTTGATGATAAAAAATTGCCTGTTTCTGCAAACGGAAAAGGAGGTGTTGATCTTCAAGTACGAAACGAGCTTGATGAGTAAGAATGCTAAGAACTTCATCAATATGACCCGCTTCTATCATTTTACGTACGCCTTGTATCATCTCCCGCGTAGAAGAAGAACTTTTATTTGAAGACGGAGACACCTGTAAAGCAGACGAGGAGGAGGAGGCCTCTGCCTGATCATTGTCCGAAAACACAAGTCTCTCCGATTTGACATAATCCATAACAAGAGTGTCCAATCCAGACCAGTTCACAGACATTGTGTCCATTTCTTTCGCTATTGATTTGGCCATGAAACTCCTCCCCCTCAATCCTGCGATTTGGGCAACTATATTGGTTTCTTTTTTAAAAATTTGTTTGCTACGCCCGGCTTAGATTTGTTATAATGTCTGGTACGTTGTTGCAAGCATTCACAGGAATCCGAAAATCAGCAAATTTGTGTCAGGAATGATATCAATTAACGTTTTATGCGAGGTGTATAAAATGTTCTCTTGTTTGCTGAGGAAAAGGGAAGAGGTCTTTATGGTAGTTAGAGTAGGGTCCAGGCTGAACATAGTTCAAAAATTTTATAACTTTTTATGGACTCTGTGATCTCCTGATTTTTTATTAATTTGTTGACAATTTTTAATTTTTCAGTATGTTGTTAGAGAATCTTTTATATAAAAATTATAAATAGTTGATTTTAAAATAAGGAAGGAAGAAAGGAATTTTAATGACACTCGTGAAACAAAATTAATATATTTTTAAATTTTTTTTTATTCTTAGCTGTGTTTTCTGGGTAGGTTGTGTTACAATTTTTGCATCAACGTTTCGGATCACACTCTGTGATCCATCATCAGGATGAGAGAGCTGAAGGAAAAAATTGTGTGATCCGAAACGTTGATGCAAAAATTGTAACACTAAGAATTCTAATGAATTGTGGAAAACTACTATCTACAATTTTTTTTATTGTTAATTTTTTATAGTTCACTTTTAATTTTTTAAATGATTATGGATATCCTTTTAGACACACTTTATGATATTTATCTATCATTCTTTTGTACAGAATATGGAGATGCTTTCTTCCCAATATTCCTTGGTTATTACTATTCTTTCATAACTAAAATGATAAGAACCAATCTTTAATTGTGATTAAAATTTTAGTATTAATGGAGACCTCATATTGAATTTTTCATTCATCATGCTTTCTTATGAATTCTTTGACACATTATATTTTTTGACCAATTTATTTTGTCCAAGTAACAACCCTATTTATTTTCTGAAATTTTTATCTCCTCGTCCATATACATATTTTATATTGTACCTCAACAAAAGTTTAAAAAGTATACACATTATTTTTGAAATTTTATACATATTAGCCAAAATTGTAATTAAATTAATAAAAAGTCTATCCAAGCAATTGTTGTGTCCTGATTGAACACTCTCATTTCTAAATCATCTTAGGAGTAGGGACCTTATCTCAATCCCATTTTTAGTTCTTGTAATAGGCAGAAAACTATAGCATTCAATGCACCTCAACTTTTTAAGTTGTTTGTCTAATTAGAACAATTTATTATTCAAGTACTTTTTGAATTATAAAGTTTGTATATTTATTGCATGAAAAATAATTCAACACAATATATTTATTGACACTTTGATTAGTTGTTTTTGCTACAGTAGGGAGTGTAATTTTTTCATATGTTTGTCCAATCAGAATAGTTTATTATTCAAATACTTTTTGGAACTATAAAGTTTTAAAAGAAATTTGTAACTATAGACTTTTTGTTCAAATTTTTAACTTTTTATTTTTCAGCATCTTTTTTTCTAAGTATGTAGTTTTAATTTATGTTAATTTTTATAATCTAGAAGAAATTATTTATCTAGCATGTTCATAAAATAAATCTATCCTCAATATTTGGTACCTACTATAACACAATCTGTAACAATTAATTTTATTCTTAAACAAAACTTTACATGAATATTCCTTCTTTTGATTAAATTTGACAAAACACGATCATCTAGTTTAAACATTCACATTGCTACCTTGAGAAACTCTCATCTCTAAGTCATTCAAGTATATTATCTAATCGAGCATTAAAGAGATAGATAAAAATTAGGAATAAGTTTGCATAGGTCAAAAGAATATATTTAGAGGTTATGAATTAGACACAACAATAAAATGACATCCTCGTGCTAGGCAAGGAGTAACAGAGGATACATCAGCATTCAGGTGATTACACAACGATTGATTCCAGTCAGTGATCACATTATTGGAAGGATTGTATGTACATTTGTAATCATGATCATTGGAATCGAACAAGAAAAATACAAAAAGAGATTACATCCACATAAGTGATAGGGTTTAGTAGGGGAGATTTCATATACTAATCAACAAATGAAATAAGGTGTCAATTAGGGGAAAGGAAATGAACATGGATTACTATAAAAAGAATATTCAAGGAACATAAGAGAGTGCATAGACATCAAACATAGAAGAGATCTTCTTTGGAATGATAAGCAAGGGAAAGACAATGTTTTTGAAATAAAAAGTGACCAAAAACAAGGGGGTCGACCCTTACAACCAAAATGTTGGTAACCAGCACATCACCAGCAGAGACCAACAATGAACACTACTGCAGTAAAAACATACTAAAGTTCAACTTAACCACAATAATACTATGCAAGTAACTAACCAACATACTACTATGAACAGAAGCAACTAAACTATAATAGAAGTTTATAATGTTTACTCTACTACTTAAGTTCATCATAAAAACTATTGACACAACCAAGCCAACCCAAGTCTAAGCAACAGCTGGAAACCAGCAAACCAAGTAACAATAGATTAACAAAAAACAACTTGGATCCAAGGCCCTTTAAAACTAAAAAACTTAATTCTCAGTATTTTTCCTTCCCTTGCAGAACCCAAGCCCAGTCATTAGTAAGGAATTAAAAAAAAAAGCTTATGATCCTCCATATCCATCCTTGTTTCTTCTTTCTCTTGTGCCAGCAGTTGGAGGGTGGTGGCAGTAGCGTGGGTGACCTTTAGAGCAAATTTAAAGAAGGTGACAAACCCTTCTTCTAAAGTTTTAACCCTTTTGTCCAATTTGGCATACACCTCCAATTGCTCCTCAATGTCCTCCTTGTTATCCATTCCCACCTTTTTTGCTTCCTCTTTAGCTTTTTCCACTTGGTTATTATCCTGCAAAACCCTTGGGTTAGTAAAAACCTTATATTTTTCCTTGACCGAGGAGGAAATGGTAATGGGGGAGGTGTCCACTTTACTACTATCTTCACAGAAAGTAATGGGTTGCAGGGTGAAGCTGGCCAAAATATGGGTAGTCTCCATGGGAACAACATTTCTAGCCGACACTTGAGTATTTTCAGCAGACATCTAGGCATTATCAACAGAATTGTTTGCAGAGTTAACACTTTTTTCTACCTCCTCCTTCCCTTTATCTCTCTTGGAATCAAAGTTATCCTTCTCCTCCCTCTCTTCTTCATTATTTTCTGAGCTCTCCTCTTCCACCTCCTCAACCCTGAATCTATTAGATTTTTGCTTGCACCTTGACTAGGACTAGGCAATTCTTCCTAATCTTCTCCTACCCTTTCCACATGCCTCCTCCTCTGATTCCTCCTCTTCCACTGCCATTGGTTTTTCCACTTTAATCTTTTTACTACCCTTTTGTTCCACAATCGCATCAAGTTTCTTCTTTTTCTTATTTTCACGACTAGGGAAAGACAATGTTGATAAAGGACCAAATAGAAATAAAATCATCAATACATATAGTCAAAATTTGGTCCCTTGTGTGCATATTTAGAAAACTATAGAAAATATAAACGGGTGATACATGTAATGTGAATATAAATAAGCTATGAGATAATCTATGAAGACTAGGTATTACAATCAATCAACGCTAGGTTCACATTAGTCAACAAATTCAAATTAAAGTTGTTCTTTACAAATTTACATTTGAAGTCCTCATATCGGTACTTATATTATTCAATAATATTGTTGGACTATTTAAGGATAATTAAGTGTGATAGTATAAGTTATCCCAGATATCATCTAGAAGAGATATTATGCTACCAGCAAAGCTATTTATTAGAAAGAAACCTTTATAATTAAAACCTAAAGAAATCAATCTTAAATCCTAGAGTTTTGGAGCACGGAACATCACAGTGGTATCAAAGCATGATCTTGTCATCCTGTAGGGTATAGATGAAGAGTTATGAAGGCTTCCTCTAAGACTAAAGACATGATAATAATAGACAAGCACAAAATAGTGATACTTTTCATGGAGTTCGAAGAGTTTCACCATGGCCATGCCAACAAATTAGGTAATGTGTAGAAGTATATACTTTATAAATTTATTTTTTGATAATTAAGATATAAAATAAATAAAGGAAAGAGTGGAAATTAAGGGAGAACCACTAAGGGTACCCTATTGTTAGCACCTTCCCAAGGCTGCAATTAAGGCATAATAGCTAGAGGACCCTATTATAGTAGCATGATAGGGAGAACCACTACAAGAGCACCCTACTACTCCATGATTAAGGGAAAACTGCTAGGGCATCCTATTCCAGAAGAGACCTAAGTTGCAATTAAGGGAGAATCATGAAGGGAACTCGATTATAGTGATAGTTAATGAAGAACTGCAATAAGGGCACCCTACTATATTGTAAGTGAGGGAGAACTGCTAAGAGCACCCTATTGCAGAAGTAGTTGAGAGAGAACCATCGAGGGCACCTCGTTACAGTAGTAGTCAAGGGAGAACCACTAGTAAGGCACCCTGCTATATTACGACTATGAGAGAATTGCTAGGGCGCCCCACTACAAAGACGAGATTATATATTTAGAGGCCTAGTACAATATAAATTATCTCCTAAGAATTATAAGAGGTATAATCCTAAAGACATATTCATAGAGGATTGGGATGAGATAAAGTCTCTCCCAAGGATGAATAGTCCAAAGGACATCCAT
The DNA here is from genome assembly GCA_028749045.1 of Cupressus sempervirens. NCBI lineage: Eukaryota > Viridiplantae > Streptophyta > Pinopsida > Cupressales > Cupressaceae > Cupressus > Cupressus sempervirens. The sequence continues at coordinate 558,004,054 of CM053787.1, read as the reverse complement.
AGAGGCCTAGGGAGAGATAAAGATTCCTCTAAGGTTTACAAATATATACTAAGAAGGGGATCCATAAGATATGAGAAGGAATAAAGTCTCTACCAGAGAATTGTAAGGATTGCTCATCAAGACTCGTCATGAATCAACTCATGCACAACCAGAATAACACAAATGCTACAACAAATCAAGATAAGTCTAAACTTTTTGAATTGTTCTCAAATTGAATAATATCATATTTTTAAGTTGATAAGTATATTTTTATGTATATAATACAGTTCTAACCTCAAATTAAATTACCATTTTAGGATCAATGGACTGGATATGGACATAGAAAATCAACACCCACTTTTGAAAGGTTTGAATTGCTTGAGGACAAGCAATATGAGGAAGGGCAGACTATAATGTCCACCCTCAAAGGAAATTTAATCAATAGACGATAATATTAACAATAATATAATATAGATAAATGGTAATATTATATAACAATAATAATAATAAATATAATATTATGATATACCATTATAATATATCATAAATATAATAAGATAAGATAAATAACATAATAGTTTAATTTGAGATATCAAATGTTTATGTCAAAATATAAAATATTCATTAATGTAACAATGATCTATTATTATATAATCTATCATTAATTCGATAATATAATTTAGATAACATCAAATATAATAAGTAATAAAATAATAAATAAATATAATTATAATAAATGAATAATTATTCAATAAATTATTAAATAATTATTATTCACTAATTAAATAACTAATGGATATATCAAATTAAAATAGAAATCAAATAGTCGTGACCATCAATTATTCCAAACACTTTACATAAATATAGGGAAGAGAAGATATGGAGGGGCATCAACACGTAATACATTTGCTTCAACAAATACCTGCATGACAATGTCGCCAAACATTAGAGAGGAATGTACAAAGGAGAAGAAAGAATATACGAGATCGTGGTCCATACACAATCGTCCAATTTAAACATTCACATCGCTACCATGAGAAACTCTTTATTTTAAGTCATTCAAGTATATTATCTAATCGAGCATAGAAGAGATAGATAAATATTAGGAATAGGTTTGCATAGGTCAAAAGAATATATTTAGAGATTCTAAATCAGACATGACAATAAAATGATATCCTCATGCTGGGTAAGGAATAACAAAGGATACACCATCATTCAAGTGATTTCACAATGATTGATTCCACTCAATAATTGCATTATTAGAAGGATTGCACACATTCATAATCATGATCATTGGAATCAAACAAGAAAAGTACAAAAAGACATTACATCTATGTAAGCGATAGGATTTACTAGGGGAGATTTCATTTACTAATCAACAAATGAAATAAGGTATCAATCAGGGGAAAGGAAATGAACATCGATTACTATAAAAAGAATATTCAAGGAACATAAAAGAGAACATAGACATCAAACATAGAAGAGATATTCTTTGGAATGATTAGCAAGGGAAAGACAACATTGATAAAGGACCAAACAAGAGTAAAATCAGCCCAACGAAAGGGAATTATATTTTCTTTTACTTAGTGATCTCAATATCTTTAAGGAATATGATTGAGAGTTTTTGGAAAACCAAATCCAAGAAGTCAATTTGGCGATGAAAGGCAAAATAATTGTATCATATATATATAATCATCAATAAATATAGTAAAAAATTGGTCCCTTGTGTGCATATTTAGAAAACTATAGAAAATATAAAGGAGTAATACATATAATGTGAATAGAAATAGGCTATAAGATAATTTGTGAAGACTAGGTATTATAGTCAATCAACACTATGTTCACATCAGTTGACAAATTCAAATTAAAGTTGTTCTTTGCAAATTTCCATTTGCAGTCCTCATATCGATGCTTATATTATTCAATAATATTGTTGGACTATTTAAGAATAATTAAGTGTAATGGTATAAGTTATCCCAATTATCATTTAGAAGAGAAATTGTGCTATTAACAAAACTATTTATTGGAAATAAGCCTTTATCATTAAAATCTAAAGAAATCAATCTTGAATCCTAGAGTTCTGGAGCATGAGACATCACAATGATATCATAGCATAATCTTGCCATCCTATAGGGTATAAGTGAGGAGTTGTGAAGGCTTCCTCTAAGACTAAAGACATGATAATAATAGACAAGCTCAAAATAGTGATACTTTTCATGGAGTTGAAAAAGAAATGGAATTCAAAGAATTTCACCATAGCCATGCCAACAAATTAGGTGATGTATAGAAGCATATACTTTATAAATTTAATTTTTGCTAATTAAGATATAAAATAAATAAAGGAAAGACTGGCAATTAAGGGAGAACCGCAAAGGGCACCCTATTGTTAGCACCTTCCCAAGGCTGCAATTAAAATAGAATAGTTGGAGCACCCTATTATAGTAGCATGATAGGGAGAACCACTACAAGGGCACCCTACTACTCTCTGATTAAGGGAAAACCGCTAGGGCACCCTATTGTAGATGAGACCTAAGTTGCAATTAAGGGAGAATCATGAAGGGAACTCCATTATAGTGATAGTTAATGGAGAACTATATGGGCACCCTACTATGTTGTAAGCAAGAGAGAATTGCTAAGAACAACCTAATGCAGAAGTAGTTAAGGAGAACTGCTGAGGGCACCCTGTCACACTAGTTGTCAAGGGAAAACTGTCAGTAGGGCGCCCTACTATATTGTGATTATGAGAGAATTTCTAGGGCACCCCACTACAAAGACGAGATTATATATTTAGAGACCTAGTACGAGATAAAGTATCTCCTAAGAATTATAAGAGGTATAATCCTAAAGACATATCCATAAAGGATTGGGATGAGATAAAGCCTCTCCCAAGGATAGATAGTCCAAAGGGTATCCATAGAGGCCTAGGGAGAGATAAAGATTCCTCTAAGGTTTACAAATATATACTAGGAAGGGGATCCATAAGATATGAGAAGAAATAAAGTCTTTACTAGAGAATTATAAGGATTACTCATTAGGACTCGTCATGGATTAGCTCATGCACAACCAGAATAACACAAATGCTACAACAAATCAAGAGAATTCTAAACTTTTTAAATTATTCTTAAATTGAATAATATGAAATTTTTAAGTTGATAAGCTTATTTTTATGGATATAATACAATTCTAACCTCAAATTAAATTATCATTTTAGGATCAACACACTGGATATGGGATGTAGGAGCATCTTGGGTTGACGTGTTATCCTGCTCATTTGTGTTCATTCTGCTAATGGTTGCTGAGTTACAGTCATGTTTGAGTTGCAGCAATTGTCGAGTGCCAGTAATTGTGTAGTTTAAGCCGAGTTGAAGTTATCCCATGTCATGTTAACACTTGGGTTAGTATGTTATCCCATCTCACTCTATAGTGTGTGTCAAGTTCCAAAATGTTTGCCAAGCTATTCTTCATGTGTCGAGTGATTCTTCAGGTGTCGAGTGATCCTTCATGTGAGGAGTTTTTTTTTTGATGCCAAGTGTCAGCATTTTGGGCACATTTTCTGCATTTTTGGTGTAAGCCAACTTGCAGGATTTATTCCAATTGTAACATTTATGATAAGATCTTTTCTTGGGATGTGTCTAGATTGTAGTTGGGTCAACCTTTCTATTTTGTAATGTTCTAAAATGTTTTATAAGTCATTTTGACAAGTATAAATAGAGTGTTTAGGCTTAGCATTAAGAATCAATTTGAGAGGAGCAGTTTTGGGAGTAGTTGCAAGGCAAGTTTTCCTGAGTCTGTGGACAGAGCACTGAATGTAAGGCAATTTACAATAGGATTGTAGTGGAGTTATGAGTTTTGAGCAGAGCTAGGGTTGTGGCTTGCGAACTAGGGAATAGCTTGGTGGACTTGAGGGTATATTGTTGGGGGCTAGGACATCTCCTTTGGGTATTATCCTACCTTGCACTGCGTCATGTGGTATCAAAGCCAAGTTCATCCTTGTGGAGATTGGATCATGTAGAACCCTGATTCAGATTTGATTGTAGGGTTGCAGATTTGCGGATTTGACCTATAACTTGGAGACGGTTACGATCTTCTAAGAACCTAACTTGTAAAGACGGTTTGTGGCAAAAGACATGTCAATAATTCCATATTGGAGACATTGAGACAAATTACAACCAGATTAGATGCTACGAAGACAACCCAGAGGAGAGGAGCACATCTTGAAGATGTGAGTGATGATGAAGTGGTAGCACCAAACCCTAATGCAAAACTTGAAGAAGATCAAGATGAGGAAAGATTGTTGAGAGTATTATCTAGGACACATTTGAAGCCTGCTATAGAATTTGTTCCTTATGATGGAAAATTGGACACCAATGTTGTGTTGGATTGGATCTCTAATATGGAGAAGTTCTTTGAGTAGGAAAACACTCTTGATAATAGGAAGGTGAAACTTGTAGTTACTAGGCTGAAAGGTCATGCTTCACTATGGTGGGAGCATTTGCAAACTGATAGACAAAGGAGAGGAAAGGAAAAGATCATGACTTAGCTGAAGATGGTGAACAAGGTAAAGAACAAATTCCTTTATGTTGATTACCAAGTTAGCTTGTTGAGAAAGATGCAAAATTTGAGACAAAGAGATATGACTGTGAAAGAGTATACTAAGGAATTCTATATATTGGACATCATATCTAGACATGTGGATGATGATGTTGAGAAAATTGCAAGATATCTAAATGGATTGAGATCTAAAATTCAAGATGAAATAAGTTTTTTGAAATTGGAAAGTGTGGAAGAAGCATATCAATATGCCTTGAAAGCTGAGGGGATCTTGAAAACGAAGCATGAACAAAGACAAAGTGGTAGAGATGGTAGATTCCAGAGAGGTAGAGGTAGATCTTATGGTGAAGGTGGCAGATTTGATAGTTTTATGCAAGATAAAGGGAAATCTGAATGGAAGAATGATGACAAAGACAAGATCGAGTGGAAAGGTGGTAGTTCTTGCCGAGGAGGTACTGGTTCTTACCGAGGAAGAGGTCATTCTTATTCTAGAGATAGTTTACATGGTAATTATTTTAGATGTGGTAAAGAACGAGATACATATTTTAAATGTAGATCCTTTGAAAGTGGGCAAGGTAATAGAAATGATGTGATTCAAGGAGACATTGAGAGTTCACCAAGTGGACCTGAGGCTAGAGAGAACCTGATGGTGAGAAGAACCTTATGTAATAAGGGAAGTAATGAGGAACCTGTCCTTAGAAGAAGTCTTTTCAAGACCACATGTAAGATGGCTAGAAAATGTTGCAAGGTGATCATTGATAGTGGAAGTTCTACAAATTTGGCATTGGAAGAGTTGGTTACAAAGTTGCAGTTGTAGAGGCTAAAATATCACAAAGCCTATCATTTTTCATCGATCAAAGATGAGCATAAGATATTTGTAAGTGAGCAATGCATTGTGAGGTTCAAGATTGAACATTACTTTGATGAAGTGTTGTGTGATATTATGCCTATGGATTGTTGTCATATTTTGTTGGGTAGACCTTGGCAATATGATAGATATGTTGTACATGATGGAAGATTGAATCAATATACTCGTAGGGTGAATGGGAAGAAGAAAATATTGCTGTCTTTTATTGAAAGTCCAGATGAGGTTAATTGTACCACAATAAAGTTTGCATGGTTAATGGGAAAATTTTTGAAAAAGAAGTGAAGAAGAATCAAGTTTGTTTTGCTATAATTCCTAGAGGATTGAGCATTGCTAGTAATGGTCGAATTACAATAGATAGTGGTAGTCGAGTACCATAAGAAATTATAGAATTGTTGAATGAGTTTAAAGAGATTGTTACTGAGGATATTCCTGATGGTTTACCACCAGTAAGAAGTATAAGACATAGTATGGATCTAATTCCTAAAGCTAGTTTGCTGAAAAAAGCACCATATAGATTGACACCTATAGAGAATGAAGAACTTAACAAACAAGTGCATGAATTGCTGCATAAGGGATTAATCAGAGAAAGTTTGAGTCCATGTGTTGTACTTTCTATATTAGCACCTAACAAGAATGGAGAATGTGTACTAATTCTAGAGCTATTAACAAGATCACAGAGAAATATAGGTTTCCTATGCCAAGGATGGATGACATAATGGATTGTTTGAGTGAAGCAAAGTATTTTACCAAGATTGATTTGAAGACTGGCTATCATCAAAGCATAATCAGAGAAGGTGATGAATGGAAGACTACTTTCAAGACAAAAGATGGTTTGTATGAATGGTTGGTTATGGCTTTTGGTTTGACTAATGCACCTAGTACTTTCATGAGGTTGATGAATGAAGTTGTGAAAACATTCTTGGGTAAGTTTGTGAGTGTTTATTTGGATGATATTCTGATATTCAGTAAGACTAAGGAAGAACATCTTGAGCATGTTAGACAAGAATTGCGAAGGTTGAAAGAGGAGAAGTTGATGATTAATCTAAAAAATTGTTCTCTTATACAAGAGGAGATTGTGTATTTGGGATTTATGATTTTAGTTGATGGTTTGAGAATGGATCTAGAGAAGGTTAAAGAAATTTTGGAATGGCCTACACTTGAGAATGTGGGTGAGGTAAGACCATTTCATAGTTTGGCTAGTTTCTAAAGGAAGTTTATAAAGCATTCTAGTGTTGTTTGTGATGTTATGACTGAGAGAATGAGAGGAGATAAAAAGGAATTCAAGTGGAAACATGGAGCTGTTAATAGTTTTGAGACTTTGAAACAAAAGGTTATTGAGTTATCTATATTGGCTTTGCCTAATTTCAATAAGGTATTTCAAGTTGAATGTGAGGCAAGTGGTAGTACAATAGGAGTTGTATTAAGTCAAGAAGGTAAACATGTTGCTTTCTTTAGTGAAAAGTTGAATGATGCTAAAAGGAAGTATTTTGTGTATGATCAAGAGTTTTATGCTATTGTTCAAGTTTTGAAGAAGTGGAGACATTATTTAATTCCTAAGGAGTTTGTATTGTATATTGATCATAAAGCTTTACAATACTTGGGAAGTCAACATAAATTGAATCAAAGACATATGAAGTGGGTTGAGTATTTGCAAAGTTTTACATTTGTGATTAAGCATAAGAGTGGCTTTACTATAGAGTTGTCAATGCATTGAGTAGAAGACATTCTTTGTTGATTGAAATGAAGGTTGAAGTTCTTGGTTTTGATGAAATAAAAGAATTGTATGATACTGATCCTGATTTTTTTGAGGTGTGGAGAGAGTGCAAAGCACCAAATCTGACAAGTCACATGAGTAAGTATGATGAATATTTTATTCAAGAAGGTATGTTGTTCAAAGGTATTCAATTGTGTATTCCTAGAAGTTCTATGAGGTTGAATCTAATTAAGGAAAATCATAGTGGTGGATTGGTTGGACATTTTGGAATTGATAAGACATTGAGTTTGCTAAAGGAGAAGTATTATTGGCCATAGATGTATAAGGATGTTTAGAATTTTTTGAAGAGTTGTAGAGTTTGTCAAGTCACAAAAGGAGTAAGTCAGAATACTAGATTGTATACACCTATTTTTATTCCTGAGAAACCTTGGAGTGACATTAGTATTATTTTTGACAGAGACATTTAGTTTGTTGGTTATTTTTGGAAGACTTTGTGGAAGAAGATGGGTACAGAGTTGAAATTTAGTTCTACATTCCATCTGCAGACTGATGGATAGACAGAGGTTGTGAATAGAAGCTTGGGTAATTTGTTGAGATGCTTAGTTGGAGATGAAATACATAATCGAGAGATGGTATTGGCACAAGCTAAGTTTGCATATAATAATTATGTGAATAGGAGTATAGGGAAGACACCTTTTGAGATTGTTATTGGAATGAAGCCTAAAGAAGTATCAGACTTAAGGGATGTTGTTGGTGAAGAGAAGAGAAGTGTTGCAAGAGAAGAATTTTTTGATTTTATGGAGTCTTTCCATAAGGAAGTGAAGCTGAAGTTGGAACAAAGTAATCAAAAGTACAAGGAGAATGCTAATAAATATAGAAGACATCATATTTTTTAAGTTGGGGATGAGGTGATGGTTCATTTATAGAAAGGAAGATTTCCAGTTGGAACATATAGTAAGCTGCAGATGAAGAAGTTTGGAACTTGTAAGATTTTAAAGAAGTTTGACAATGAAAATGCTGATGAAGTCTCTCCTATATTCAATGTTGTTGATTTGTATAAATATCATGAATCAGAAGATGAAGTTGTTGTACCTGATGATTATCCTAAGAAGTAGATGGAAGAGGTTGAAAAAATATTGGATCAGAGAGTTGGTAAAAGCACGAGAGGAAAAGACTACTATAAATATTTGGTGAAGTGGAAAAATAGACCAATTAAAGATTCTACATGGATTTCTTAATCTGAGTTAGATTCAGCTTAGGTTATGACACTTGCATGATTCAGGAGAATCATTTCTTTCTATCCTAGTTGTCTAATGCAGGAGCATCCTAGGTTGATGTGTTATCCTGCTCAATTTTGTTCATTCTACCAATCCTTGTTGAGTTGCAACAATTGTCGAGTGCCAACAATTTTGCAATTTAAGTTGAGTTGAAGTTATCTCACATCATGTTAACACTTGGGTTAGCATGTTATCCCATCTCACTCTATAGTGTGTGTCAAGTTCCACAGTGTATGCTGAGTGATTCTTCAGGTGTCGAGTGATCCTTCATGTGAGGATTTTTCCTGTTAATGTCAAGTGTCAGCATTTTGGATGGCTTTTTTGCACTTTTGGTGCAAGCTAACTTGCAAGATTTATTCCAATCATGACATTTATGATAAGATCTTGTCTTGGGATGTGTTCAGACCATTGTTGGGTCAACCTTTCTATTTTGTAATGTTCTATAATGTTTTGTAATCCATTTTGGAAAGTATAAATAGGATATTTAGGCTTAATGTTAAGCATTGATTTAAGAGGAGCAATTTTGGGAGTAGCTAAAGGGTGAGTTTTCCTGCATCTGTGGATAGAGCATCGAATGTGATGTAGTTTACAGTAGGATTATGGTGGAGTTGTGAGTTGTAAGAAGAGTTAGGGTTGTGGCTTGAGAACCAGAGAATAGATTGGTGGACCTAAGGGTACAAGTGTGGATTCTTCTTGGTGTTCTTATCCAATTGTGGATCTAGACTAGCTAGGGTTTGGATTGGATCTTGAGGGATCTCGCAGAACTATTATTGTAATCGTTGTTTTATTTGGTTGTAACTCGGAAGGCCTTATAGCTGGGCATATTACATGTAAGCATTTATTTTATAAATAAAGAGTTATGATTTGGTATCAAATCTTGCATTGTTGTTATCTTCTATTGTGTTTCCACTGTGTGGTTATATTGCTAGAGGCTAGGACATCTCGTTTGGGGATTCTCCTACCTTGCACTACGTCAATGTGGATATAGAAAATCAACACCCAGTTTTGAAAGGTTTGAATTGCTTAAGGACAAGCAATATGAGGAATGATAGATTTGCTAAGATTGGAAAATTTATGAAGAGTGGTGGGCTTACAAAGGACAGTTTGAGATTCCCTAGGAAGTACCTTTGCATAATAATGAATTGCATTTAGTACATAAGTAAGATTATTAGTTCATCGGTAATCTTCAATACTTTATTACCTTTTCTAGTTTTTGCTACTCTAGTGTTTTGCAGAGAAAATTAAGTTTTCGAGATGGGTGGGGAACCAAGAAAGCAAGAGCTGAGAAATTGTAGGGTTTGGAAGGCTAAGGCCTCTATGTGGGAGATTTTGCAGAAGGGTAAAGTGATGACCTACATTGAAAGACTCCATGGATTTAAACCTCACATTATGCAAGCCTTCTTTTGAAGATAGGGTCACCTTGCATGGAGTCACGATGAAACTAAGTAAAGAATTTATTGCTAAGGTTATAGGGCTCCCTATGGAAGGGATTAAATTCAACAAGGAGACTAGTATCTCCAATGTGGCCTTCAAGAAATTTCCAAAGATGGAAGCTGAAGAGAAGAATTTGGAGAAAAATTGGGGACTTCTATGAACTGACTCAAATAAAAGTCATCTAGAGTGATGTGTTGTCTTGTATCTATGAGTATTTTATACTTGATGGTAGGGCTAAGAGAGTCCATAAATTTCACTTTGTTTTCCTAAATAATTTTAGGCACAAAGATAGAATTTCCTTTTCATTTTTTTGAGATATTCTACTTTTAAGCCTTTATGCACATAGGAAGAACGAGTCCCGTCATATACTTCATGAAGGTTTAATTTTACTGATTGAAAACTATTGTAAAAGTAAGGCTATAAAGCCCTCATCAGTTCTTGAGAAAAGGAAAGGGTTTGGTAATACTCCCCACTCCAAGAGAATAAAGGTGGAAGAAGGGGCTAGTGATATCAACAAGGTTTTCAAACGGGAGAGAGGACTAAGAAACATGTTGAGGAGAATAAGGAAATTGGGGATCACAGTTCTAACCTAGACGGTTACTTTTGGAGTAAAGGGGTGTCAACTGGAAAAGACAGTGTGGAGGGAAGTAAGGATAGAAATATTGACTCAAATGTTGGGTCAAAAGCCCTCGAAAAAGATGATGAAAATTAGAGTGATCACCCTTCTGATAATGCCAATGAGGAGAAAATGGAGGAGGATACCAGTAAGGAGATTGAAGAAAAAGGCCCTATGGGTAAGAACAATAGCCAGAGCAAAAATAAAATGAGGAAAGGATGGAGAATATGGACATTAAAATTTATACCTAGATCAATATTGTGACCACTGTGGTTGGTTATGAGCCTAGGGATGTGGATGACAGGAGGGATGACTCTTAGGATGCTAAGCTCTCCTTTCTTCACAGTACTAAACTTAAAGCAAAAAATTCTCTTTAGGGTGATTCTTGGTTGTATAATGAAATAATGGTTCTCAAGAAGAAAACGGGGGTTATGTAGAAAGAATTGGATGTTGAATGCACTAGAAGAATTTAGATGGAAGTGCAAATTGGTAACATCCCTGATAAGCTTAAAGAATATGAGTAGGAGCTTCGCTACCTTATAAAAGAAAGTGGTCAAAAAATGGAATAGGTCACTTCTAGTTTATGTGTTGAGGTGGCCAATCTAGGTAAGAAGAGTAATGAGGAGATAATGTCTCTTGGTAATGTAGGGATGGGGAGTCCAAGTGGTCCTAGCAAGAGAACTAGGCAAAGCACAAGGAAAAAAGTTGTTGAGGCTCCAGTTCTTTCTCCAATAGACATTATCCAAAGTACTGTAGAAGTAGGTAAAGAGGTGGCAAACATTATCAAAGAGCTAATGTAGGTGCTAGTAATGGAGCGAGTGTGTTGGTTGCTAGTCTAGGCAATTTTCCTAGTTTTTTTCTTTTTGCTTACTAGCTTGTTTAAAAACTAGGTTCCAGGTCCTTGTAAAATGTGGTTAGTTTTTATGGTTTAAACTCTTGGTTCTAGGTTCCTATAAAACCTGGTTTTTTTGTTTTTAAACTTTAGGTTTCATGTCCTTGTAAAACCTGGTGGTGCTTTATTGCTTATCTTTAGTTTTTTGTAAAGGGTTTTGGGTCCCTTCATAACTTGTTTTTACCGTAATCTAAAACATTAGGTATAATAAGTAATAAAATAATAAATAAATATAATTACAATAAATGAATAATTATTCAATAAATTGTTAAATAATAATTAATTACTAATTAAATAACTAATGAATATATCAAATTAATATAGAAATCAAATAGTTGTGACCATCTATTTTTCTAAACACTTTACATAAATATAGGGAAGAGAAGATATAGAGGAGCATCAATGCATAATACATGTGCTTCAACAATTGCCTTCACGAAAATGTCACCAAACAACATAGAAGACTCTATAATGAAGAGGAAAGAATATATGAGATTTTAGTCCATACACGATTATCCAATTTAAACATTCACATCGCTATCGTGAGAAACTCTCCATCTCCAAGTCATTCAAGTATATTATCTAATTAAGCATAGAGGAGATAGATAAATATTGGGAATAGGTTTGCACAAGTCAAAATAATGTATTTGGAGATTCTAAATTAGATATGGCAATAAAATGACATCTTCATGCTAGACAATGAGTAACAAAGGATACACCAGCATTCAAGTGATTACACAATGATTGATTCCAAATAGTAATCACACTATTGGAAGGATTGTACACATCTGTAATCGTGATCATTGGAATCAAACACGATAAAAAAAAATGACATTACCTCTGCCTAAGTGACATGATTTAATAGGGGAGATTTCATATACTAATCAAAAAATGAAATAAGGCATCAATCAGGGGAAAGGAAACAAACATGGATTACTATAAAAAGAATTTTCAAGGTACATAAAAGAGTAGGTATACATGAAACATAGAAAAAAAAATTGTTTGGAATGATAAGCAAGGGAAAGACAATGTTTATAAAGGACCAGATAGGAGTCAAATCGGCCCAACGAAAGGGATTTATATATCTTTTACTCAATAATCTCAACATCTTCAAGGAATACATTAGAGAGTTTTCGGAAAACCAAATCCAAGGAGTCAATTTGGTAGTGAAGGGCAAAATTATCGTAATGTCAGATATATTAGCATCAATACATATAGTCAACATTTGGTTCCTTGTGTGCATATTTAGAAAACTATGGAAAATAATAAAGGAGTAATACAACTAATGTGAATATCAATAAGCTATCAGATAATTTGTGAAGACTAGATATTATAATCAATCAACACTAGGTCCACATCACTCGATAAATTCAAATTAAAGTTGTTCTTTGCAAATTTTTATTTACAATCCTCATATCGATAGTTATATTATTGAATATTACTATTGGAAAATTTGAGAATAATTAAGTTTGATAGTATAAGTTATCCCAATTATCATCTAGAAGAGATACTATGCTATCAACAAAGCTATTTACTAGAAAGAGACCTTTATAATTAAAGTTTGAAGAAAATAATCGTAAATCCTAAAGTTCTAGAGAATGGGACATCACACCTAGAAAATTATGTTAACCTTCTATTGGATCCTCTATACCAAGATAATTCTCCATCACATACTCTTGCCCTTGGAAAAACTATTGTTGATGACAAAGAAAGTATTAAAGACTGGGACTTTGGCAATTTCATTTCATTAAGAAAATCCCTATTGACATTGATGGGAGACAACAAGGCATTGTAAAGGACGTGGATGGATTGAAAAAAATGGCTTTAGTAGGTGGTTATCTTTTTCTTTAAAGGTTATGCATAGCCCAACAACAACCCTCTATCTATTGTAGGACCTTGAGGTTAATGATGGAAAACCTATGAAGCAATCAATTTTAAGGATTTTTTTCAAGTTTCTCACTAAACATTAGGTAAGGATGCTTCTCTCCAAACCTGCCTACTGCAAGAAGAATTAGCTAAAGTCCATCATTTTAGTTTTTGGAAGTGTTTTCATTAAAGTTTCTTAGTGGCCATAATGGCCTTAGTGATAAAAGGTTTTTTCGTATTTTAGGTATTAATTTCAAACATTTTCTACTTCTTTTGTCTTTAAAAGTGTACACTTTCTTTGTAAGACCTTTGAGCCCTCCTTGGTGGCATTGTACATTAGGAACTCCTTTTATATTTAATTACTTAAATCAAGGTCCTTTTTCTTCCAATCTTGCTCAAAATTGTATGTTGGCACCAATTTCTATGCATAGCTTCCCATTCATCCCTCCATCCATATAAATCATGCTTTAAAAGTATGTTTGACTATTTTCTCTGCATATGTCATCACTTTTCCTCAATTTCACCAAATTTTTTGAATCGAAAGCCCATTTTTGGGCCCTTTCACCTCTAGGTCAAGGATGACCTCATTCCCTACCCAGGATGAGAGATGAGGTTATCATTTACTTAGTTGGTAAGGGACGAGGTCATTCTGAACCCCCATGTTTTCTTTTAAGAAATATCATACCTAAATTCAAATATTTCTTTCTCTTGTCATGTGAAGACAACCATTTTTAATTTTGGTTCCAAAATCACAATAAAATAAGGCCTTATCTCTTCACTTGGTCATTCACTACACATGTAAGAAATTTATTCTAAGAGAAAGCTCCTTATGTTTAAATGGTCAAGCAAGTGCATTCAAGGAGTTTTCAAGAAAGCAAGTCTTTCATCATCTAAGCATCCAAGATCTTCTTCCTTTATCATGCATTTATCCTTCTAGATCTAGCTTCATTTCTTTGTTGTGAATAATAGAATTTGTCCATCAAAGAAGTGATCTACTTTTATTCATCATTTCAGGGCATATTTCAAGCACATAGATACATGAGGTTTTGTCTTCCATAATTTTCCTTTTTATTTTGTCTTGAGTCAAAACATATTGTGCTAACATACTTGATCACATATTTATTTAGGGGTAAAATAAAAGCAATGAATTTGTTAGTGTAACCTAGATATGATGACTTCATTAGTCAAAAATCTTCACCTTGAGCCATTCAATATAAGAGAAGAGGGGCTTCCAAACATAACTCTCAATACAACCCAAGTTATATTAGCACAACCCAAGTAAGGTGAAGAGATTCCAATACTAAACCCAAATTATATCAAGGAAGTACACAAGCAAGTCTTTTCTCATAAAATTATCATTAATCTTAGATTTGAAATGTGATTAGATTGGATTGAGTGATTAATTACTAGATTGATTAACTTGCCTAAGGTTAATTGATTTAATAATTTGTAAGAAGCCCATATACAACACTACCAAAGAAAGACAATGGATCTAAGACATAAAAAGAAAAGAGAGGAAGTGACTAACCTTGAAGAAGGGTAGTAGAAGACAACATTCAGACTAAAAAATAGAAGACTAGAAACTAAAAGACAAGAAGAAAGACTAGATCTAAGTCAAAACAAAAAAACCCATAAACTCTAGAGAAGTGCAAATCTCTAGGTATAGGTCAAACTCTAGTCAATCTATACCACAATATGTTCCACCAAGTCTACATATTCTCAAAAGGTAGAAGTACATCTGACCTTATATCTTTAGGAAGCTCCCGACAATAACATTTTCATTATAAATCATTGTTGATCCTATATGTAAGAAAAATGGATTTTTGTTGGGGGAGGACTTGCCTTGGTCAAGCCATAAATTAAGGAATGAACCTTGAATTGAAATGATAATAATAAAGGTAATGCTATAAAGTAGTAGAATTGAATCTAAAAATAAGGAATTTATAATTCCCCTTGTAGATGCAATTGAGTTTAGTATGGAAACAAGTGTTTTAATGTAATAGCATTGACTCAACATAAAATACAAAAGGAAACTATGTAAGGCAAAAATTCACGAATGAAAATGCTTGTCACTTGACTTAATGAAGAATTTAAGAGTTTGGATGAATGTAAGATCTCCTCCTTAGAATCAAAACTCCACTACCACCTTCATGGAAGAAGCTTGACACAAGAAGGAAATTTCTTGATGAATTCTTGGATAATTCTTGATGTATGCCTTGAAATATCTACTTTAGTGTGTAGAATATTCTTGCTTGATAGTTCATGCATGTGTGTTGTTATGGTGTGGCATGAAAATTAAGTGGCCAAGCTCACTTATATACTATTTTTTAGGATTAAAATAAAGAAATCCAATCAGATCACAAAATAAAAAATTAAACACCCGAAGCAAATCTAGCCCCAAGACTAAAAAAGGCTACGATATAGGTCAACCTATACCAGGATTATCTTGAGGAGAGATAATCCTGGGGTCTTAGGGAGGGTGAATAAAGAAGAAAGAAATGATAAATGCACAAGAAGATATGGCCAAAAAGGTGATAAAAGTTCACCTATGAGGGTCATGCATAAAAGGAGTGATGACCTAGAAACTTGAGAAAAATTACAAGACAAGAAAAGGACCAAAATCATTCTATGAAGGGCTAAAAGGTCTCAAAATAAGTAATTTAATTTAAGGATGATACATATATCCCCCACTTTAGTGGAAGTATGAGGAAATTCATACTCTCGATAAAGGAAGAGGAAGAGAGATGAAGAGACAAATGACAAGTTACAACAACATAGAACATCACCAAGATCAAATACATAAGCCCTCAAACCTAGGATCCTAACTCCATTCCCATGCGTAAGAGAACATAAATAAAACAAAAATAAATAAAGGAAAAGAATGAAAAATGATAATAAAACCAAAGGAATCAAAAGGGGTTAGTGCTAAAATCTAACTGAATTAGTGAAGGATACCTCAACTAAGAAACATCTCACCCACTAATATCATGTTTGGAGGGCTTCTAAAAAATCATAGAAGATCACATAAGAAAGGAAAATGCATCAAAAAAGATGATATTCCACATAATTCTATCCTACTAGAATGAAATAAAAATGTATAAAGAGAGAGGCGTGATTATCTTTCCTAGCTATAGATGCTAAAAAAATGGTTTGCATCTATTGTTTTATCATTTTTCATACTAACATGTCCCATTTTCTCATTTCACTAATTATGATCTTTTGGTCAACTTGATCATATTTCAACATGTCCTTAATCATTCACACCCCCTTTTCAAAATAACTACAAATCATTTTAGAATTGGTTCTTGTTTTATCTAAACTTTTCAAAACTGACTCTAAATCATTTCAACATCATCTAAATCTCATTCGATCAACTATAAAACATTTCAATATCATCATATTCCCTTCTAATCAACCCTAAATCATTTTGAGTCAACCCTAATCAATTTGAAATATGTCAAACATCCCTAATCAGTCAACATTTATCCAATCCTAGGCATTGTCTTATCCCTTAGTGCCTTGTTAATCTATCAAATCTATCAAATCTAATATTAGCACCGCCATGTACCTTAGCACTAGGTCAACCCATCATTTTAACCCTTCAATCATCAACATTGTCGAGTCTCTAAGTCTTAGATCATGACTTTATCTAATCAATTTAATAACATTGACAATGTCTATTGATGCTATTATGATCAATCTTATCAATCAACTTCGATCCTATGGTATTTAAAATGTTTGTTAAATGTCACATGTCCTTAATCTGTGTCATCAATCCTAATCATCCAATCAATTTTATCATGGTTTTGATCTAGTGACCATCATCATAGTTGATTTGCATAATCATCACAATTCATCGAAAGGGGCATCCTACATTTATATCATCAAATTGGCCAATCATTTACTAATTTTTCCTATAGGATTAGATAACCATAATCTATTCCTATGTCATTTCAATAATTTTTTTAATCTTACCTTACTAATTATTCTTATTGATCAATGTTCTCAATTAATTAATATTTATTGATTAATTGATCCATTTTTGTGAATTATGGGAATTCCTAATTTCCTAATTCCTACTTTCCCATTTCTAATTTCTAATTTACTAATTTCCATTTGTGTAGAATTATGAGTTTTTATTTCAAAATTCCACCCAATCCTGACAAATGGCCATAATGCGTCATAGATTCTCTTTCTACACATGGCTAATATATGTCATATTCAGCATATATTCTTTCTTACAAATGACTATAATAAGCCACACTTGTCATAAATTCTTGTTTATACATGGCTATGATGTGTCATAGGCTTGTTATAGATTCTCTTTTACTTTTAGTCATGTTGATTCATATGTGTCATATAATCTTACATATGGCATATCAAGTCATATTCATCATAGGAATAGTTAGCATATGTTATTTGAGTTTGTGGTTGCTCATAGTATACAATCCCATCTATTTTCTAATCCTAAACCAGCAAGGTTTGTGTGCCTTATTATGAATCACAAAAAAAGAAAAACAAAAAGGCAAGATTGAATAGTCTAGTAGATTTGTGTAACAGGTAGTCAATCATGTGCACTCATCGATGAATTTTGTGCACATGTGTGTGGGTACACCCATAGATCGATTTCTTGGTATTACAGAGAAAACTAAAAGTCAAACTGAGAGTCAGGTACTAAATGAGTTTTAACCAATTTGAATCAGGGTCAATCTCTTAACAGAGTGGTCTTAATAGATCTTTGTAAATCTCCTAACAAATTCCTTACTTTATTGTAACTGTTAAATCCTCTAACAAGGTGAGACCTAGTAGGCTAAAAGGCTTAGACTCCTCATAGGATAGATCATATTTTATGGTCAAACATTGTAACCTTAACTGGTTAACTTTATTAGTGCACTAGTAAAGATTTGTGGGTGTCATCCCCACCCTAGCTTTACCTTCACCTTGGAGGGTTTTTGGGTAACAAATATTGTGTTATGCATTTTTACTTTCATGCATGTGATTAGATTTATATGTTACAATAGTTTTAAATTATAAGTTTTAGATGCACAAGTTATTGATAGGTGTGAATAAATTATGAAAAAGGTAGAAAGCCTAATATATTCAAATTCACACCACCCCCCCCCCCGAGTATCTAGATTATCTTCTTTATTTCTATATCAATCAACAATTGGTATCAGAGAATTGGTTCTCTAGGAGAAGCTTAACAACTTGGAGATGGAGGTGTTCAAATTGGATAAGGTTATTAACAATCAGCTGATAAACATGCAACTCACACTGAAGAAAATTGAGAAGGCAAGAAAAGATATGAAGGATTCCCTAAAAAGGAGAAAGGAAATTACAATTCAGATAAAACAATTTTCCTATGAAAAAGTGGAGACTGAAGGACTATTTGATTCAATCAATCCAAATGATGAAGCATCTACTGACCTACTTAACAAGAACAAACTCTTGAATGAAGCAATAAAAGGATAAAAAAGAGAACGTAAAATCCAATATGTAAGACTATCTGAAGTGACTAAACAAAAGAAGAAAGCTGAAGAAGACATGACTATGGCTGAAGAAGACAAAGGGTAATGGCTACCAGACTTAGAGAAAGGATATTAGATGTATAGAAACTCACAAACACTCAACTAGACATGATGAATTGACTAATGGTTGCAAATTAGGAATTTAATCACAAGCATGTGGAAATTGAAAATCTAAAATTATAAAAGGACATACTGAAGAATGAACTAAAAAATGAGGAAGAATCCATGGAGAGATTCAAAAAACCAAAGGAAGTAATGAAGTACTTTGAAGAACTTATGAAGTCATCAAGTTGTTCTGTTGGGTTAGGACATTCATGCACCGAGAAAGGAAAATCATCTAGGAATGCAAAGTCAAAGGACAAACCAACATGCTATCACTATGGGAAACTTGTTCATACTACATATATTTGTAGAAGTAAACACGGTATGCAAAATTCTAAACCTAAGTTTATTGGTTACTATTTCTACTGCAAGAAACAAGGGCATCAAATACATGAGTGTAGGTCAAGATCAAGGAATACATATACTACACCTAAAAAGGACATTCATGCACCGAGAAAGGAAAATCATCTAGGAATGCAAAGTCAAAGGACAAACCAACATGCTATCACTGTGGGAAACTTGGTCATACTACATATATTTGTAGAAGTAAACACGGTATGCAAAATTCTAAACCTAAGTTTATTGGTTACTATTTCTACTGCAAGAAACAAGGGCATCAAATACATGAGTGTAGGTCAAGATCAAGGAATACATATACTACACCTAAAAAGGACATTCATGCACCGAGAAAGGAAAATCATCGAGGAATGCAAAGTCAAAGGACAAACCAACATGCTATCACTGTGGGAAACTTGGTCATACTACATATATTTGTAGAAGTAAACACGGTATGCAAAATTCTAAACCTAAGTTTATTGGTTACTATTTCTACTACAAGAAACAAGGGCATCAAATACATGAGTGTAGGTCAAGATCAAGGAATACATATACTACACCTAAATTTGAAGGATATTGCTATAATTGTTAGAAATATGGGCATAGAGCATATGAATGCAGATGATAGACAAAACATTACTAGACAAATCAAAGAAATAATTATGCACCTAACAATGCATGTTCCAAATGTCACAAGTTTGGACATCAAAGCAAGAAGTGCAGGACTCAAGTGCACTCAACAAATCAGACAAAAGACAAAGGAAAAGGAAAAGTAGACATTGAGCAAATTAGGAATGAAATGAACTAGAAATGGAAAAGGAAAGAAAAAGATGGAAATAGTGGAGCTAATGGAGCTAAGGTCACCCAATCCAATAGATAAGGTGATCATGTCATCTCAAACTAAGCAAGAGAGGTATGTATGGAATTGTATACTTATTTGATATATCATACATTAGTTCCTTACATAAAAATGTGCCAAAAGTTCATATATGCATAAACAAGATGCATAAGAACAAATTTGTGAAAGGCTGTTGAGTGTTAGTAAAATTTTCTATATTGACCGAGCACTTCAAAAATGATATGGTAGAGACCGAATGACATGGAAGAGACCGAGCTATAGTACAAAGACCTAGATGAAAGGCTTCAAAGTTGACTGAGATAGCTAGCTTCCACCTAGTTAAGTACTCAATGTTAATGGAGACCGTAAATCGATCAAAAGAAGGTATATAACAAATTTGGAAGACATTATTACATACCTTGCACATAGATTTTTGAGAGCACAGAGTAATTTGGCGATTTTAGCAACTAGAAAAGATTTCGAGAGTGATTTGGATGAAGAAGCTTGAACGAGTGAAGATCTAAACTATGTCAAGTATCTTGAGAAGAAATAACTTCAAACCCTAACTATGACCATGGTAGCTTCATCAATCACTATAATAAGTCAAGAGGTTAGTAAAATCCAATTGGTGAAGAGTGACACTTGTCCTCCACCTAAGTTTTTTACTATTCCAGAGATTGCTATGAAAGGAGACTCTATGGGTGCATTATCTTTGACACCACATAAAGTCATTATGATCCATGATGCCAAAAGAATTATTATATGCACAAAACTTGAGAGGTAGGAGATTATGAAATTAGAGAAGGTTATGAGAAGTTGTGCGATGAAGGAATTTTGAAGGAAGAATTTCAAATTGTTGAGAGGAAAGGGTTAACTCGTGCCCTATAATTCCCAAAGAATTTCAAGGTTGAATGGATAAAAATTGTTTTGAGAAGAATCCATGACATGAAGTACTAGTTACAAAATGAACCAATGGAAATCTCAAAGAAAATAGTTCACAGGGTTACAAGTTATCCAACCCTAGACAAGAAGAAAACCATGCAATGTTTGAGCTGTGAAGAAGTTGAGACTAACATAAGAGTCAAGTGGAATGGACAAGGTCTATCCATTACAAACATTTCTGATCCACTAATTGAATTTTCAATGAGAGTCATTGCTCACAAATTCTATCAATCAAGCATATTGAATAGTGTGCCTTGTATGGTTGTGGAACAAGTGCATGTTTGGATCCCTCATTGTTTGTATTTTCTTTTATATCCACAAGTATTTTCCTAGTAATGGTGATGTTTTATGGGAGCAACAAAAACTAGTGACAAGACAAGTAAATGAGTATATTACTCAATCAGGAGAAAATTTTGAAAATATAATGAATACTTACTTTGATGAGTTTAAGAAATTGACCAAAAGGAAAATGAGGATTCCTAAAGAAGTGGTCACAAAATATTATAGTGACATATGTTTTCTTGTTGATATGGAAAACACTTTTGTACAAGCAGTTAAGCCAAGGAAGGCTCGGTTACAAAGTTTTGAATATGAGATAAATAATGATGTAGTGAGTGCAAACATTGATGCGTTACTAAAAGAAGAGATAGATACTGAGGCTGCACCTTTTGGGAGATATGAAGAAGCAAAATAAAGAATAACTATAAATACCAAGATAGCTTCAAAGGATAATAAAAGAAAGAAAATGATTGAAGACCTAGAAGCTAAATTGGGCACTGTAGGAAAGGGAAAATAACCATTACAATTGACAGAAGGTCTTGGTGAAGATGAAGAACAAGATAGTGGTGATGAGGAAAATGAGGAAAAAGAAGGTGACAAGGGAGAAACCCTAACTATTGTCATGCCACTGAGAAATAAGGCTCAAGGAAAAAAGAAGAAACCAACAGTGACACCTCCACCATCAAATAAGCCAAGGACCAAGGTAGCTGCTAGTGTCGAGCAATCTGCAAAGAAGAAGGTGGCAGAAGCTACAGAGCCTAGTGCCCTTAGAACCAAAAGAAGGAGATTGGTTAGAGGACCACCTTACAGGAAACCTAAGACTATTGAGGAGGTAAGGACAAACTAAAAGAGTTCACCAAGTTTATCTTGTTTCATATTTGTTAGATATGATACACTAGACAATGATGATAGAAATAAAATTGAGTAAGCTATGGTAGAAATGATCTCAAATTCTAAGTTAGCTCCTAGTGAAATAAAGAAGAAGATACCTCAAGATCTATATGATATATTAAACATAAGATGACAATAGGCAGAGAAACAAGACAAAAAGATAAGGACTAATGCATTAGTCAGAGAAATGCATGACTTATCCCAAGAGAAAAAGGACAAATTTGTTCCTAAGTATAGAAATTTTTTATAGTACTAAATAAAGAGGAAGTTGTGCAATGTTGGTGTTTTAAAATGCACAAAAACTACTAAGCGACAAAATGCTTAATACCAAGATAACAATACATATACAATCTAAAGACTAGCCAATTCTTATTAACAATTGCACATGCAAAGTACTTGGACCCAACTTCAACAAAACCACACATGGCTTTTTGCTCTTTTGGCTCTGCAAAACCAGGGCGGGTATACCCAAGGATGATTTAAAACTGGAAAACTTGTATGAGGTTTATTCTTAGTTTCATTCTGATTCTCATTTCAAAATCCTCAAAACATATACATGATTCCTACTAACTTGATAAATACATCCCATAAAATAGATATGGCCAAGAATTCTTCTATAGATATGCAGATGTTCTTAACAATAGTGGCTAACTGTAGCTAAAACATTCCATGCAGACAAGTGTTGGCCAACTTTGAAGATCTACAGGAAATAAAAGTAAAATTTGATTTGATGTTGCATTTTGATACCTATTTATGCTATATTTCTCCTTCAGCTGAAATAACCCGATCAGTGCCTAATCCATTGGGGTTCAAAGTCTATAGCAAATTCTTAGATCTAATTTGTTGCCTTACAACGAATTCTATCAGCAATTCTTATCAGAATTTATCATTCAAAATCCTTTTCAATACTCAAGGAATCTCATCACATTCATCAAAGCTTTTATTTAATCCATTGAATTAACAACAATGATAAATGGATATACAACCTAACTAGATTGCATTCAATTGCACAAGCTTTTACTCATACAACATCAAGGTAGCTAAGTATTTAAAAGGAGACAAAATTCAGAAAGAACTGATATGGGGACAGTTCACAATTTGTATTCATTTGCTTTGAAAATGGTATATCCTTTACAATAGACTCAGAATGGCCTTCAGAAAGAAACACAGCTCATTCTATATTCATGTATTCTCAGAGAATTGATAGAAAAATAAATTATAAACTTGCTTTCAAAATTTGGACCAAAAACAGACTAAGCATAGTACTTAGAAAAATAGAATTCGGACCATTCTTTAGCCTTGGGATCTCACTTAAATAGTGTGAGATGCAACAAGCTTTAGGCTAAAGACAAATGACAGGTGTCTTTTAAAAGACACTTACACATACTTGTAACAAAATGACAAAAACACGAATAACAACAAAAGTTTTACAACAGACATTCCTTTTGTGGGCCCTTTTGTTACACGCTCCTGTGTTGCTAAGTTAGTTGCTATTCTGATCCTTCCTCGTATGCAACAGCCAAATTAACCAACGATGAAGTTTGTTCTGATGATGGCACGTCAACCTCCACCCGTGGCTTTCATCATCTTTATCCTTTATAGGTGAAATAACTTCTACCTTTTCCCTTTCTTTAATTGTATCGACATCATGTGGTCCCGGGTCTGCAACTGAAGGTAACAGATTATCTTTGTCTTCTTCTTCCAGTTGGGTCTGAGTAGTGACAGGGTCAGTGATTTGGATCTCTTCACCTAGCATTTCATCACTATCATCTTCATCTTCATCAAACTGCTCAACGGGAGCCATATCTACCATCCATTTGTCAAATAATGTATCATCTGGCCAATTGAACTATAAAATATCCTGATGTCTTTTTAGCACATATTCTGCATCCTTGTTAATGGTAACAAATTCTTGCTTTAAAGAATTAAAGAATATTTGGGCCTTCACCATTTCTTTTGTTGTGGCGGCCCACCATGCATGCCCTGACTCATTAATGACTTGATTCATTCTTAAGCAGAATAAATCATTAAGTTCCTTTGCCCATTCATCTTTGCTTTTCAAATTATTCTCTTTATCTAAGGCATGAGGAAACAAATTGAATTTCTGGCTTTTGTACTTTTCAAAGTAGCATATTACTATCTTTTGTAAATGAATCCTTTTATTACTAAAGTCAGTAATATCAGAGACAATATCAAATGTTTTTTCAATTTGATCAAAAGAATCATCTATGACAGAGAAACACAAAAAGTTACTTCTTTCTCCCTACTTACCCATTTATTCAAAATAGGCATGAGAGCCTCATCATTAGATTTCAAATCCTCCCAGATACTGATCACCTTGGCTAACTGATCATGAATTAGCAGCCATTCAATTTTGTCCCCCAAATATGTGAGAGCTTTTCTCAATTTATCTTCATATCTGGATTCCAATTCTACATGTGAAGCCCACAATTTACCTTTTTCTTCTTCAAAGTCTCAACAGTGTAGTATTGTGGCCTTTGGGGTGTATCCGGTATTTCTATAAGAGGGGTGGATTTAAAAGGTTCAACTGGGGGGCGAGGGTATGTTATTTTTGGCCTAGTGGGTTTTCCCAATAGCTTGTTCTCAAGCTTAATTCTCTTTTTTACTTCTTTATTGTAGACATCCACCACTGTTTCATACTTGCTCTCTAGGTCAATCATTTCCTTTTCTTCCTTTTTTGCAGTGGCCAAAGCAAATTTAGAATAGTCCACATTCATGTGGGCTGCCTATACATGTGAAGTATCAACAACTCTCCTCACAATGATACTCCCTGTTAGTCCTGAATCATCAGGCTGTGATGGAGTAGTCTTGGATCCTCTTCTTAATGACCACATAAAAAGAGTAGCTTGGTCATTACTGAATGTTGTTCCCAAGAATTCCTCTTTGTCAGGATCCTGTAATCCTAAATTATTTGACACAGAATTAAAAATTAAGGCATCAACAATATCCCAATTTGGCAATAATAAAATATTTGCATCTTTCACCATCTGTCTACCCTCTTCAGGAGTTATATTATGGAACTCTTGTATCATTTGTTCCTTTATTTGATTCTGAATAGAGGCTTCATCCATTTCTGGATGCTCTGTTTTCATATTCCTACATCTTTTCTCAAAAATGTGCATGTTTTCCCTCCACGCAAACTGATGGAAAGCCCTAGATTTTACAAAACTGTTATCAGACAAAAATTGTTGACTGGCTTGTTCCAAAACAGGGTCTAATTCCCTTCCCCTGAAATCTGCTACTGTGAGTTCAAAACTAGGCACAGGAGGCTCCTGGGGGTTCCCTTCATCAATTTCAGCCTGAGTAACAAAAACTCCTCCCTGTGATCCCATTTGTTCAATTTGCTCATTTGTGAGCTGCTCCTCCTCAATTCTCATTGGAGTTTGGGAAGGTGAGTAACTCTCATCAGGTGATTCTTCTTCCCTTATTATTTTTCTTCTTTTGGGAGAGGGTTCAGGGGGTCTTTCTTCAAAAACAGTACTAGTAGATTCAATTATCTAGTTTCCTTTGCTTATAGTGGGCATCTGATCCTGAATGACAGTATATCCTGTCCTCTTCAGCACAACCCAACGGACCTGCCCCTATGTTAGGGGTGAAACCCAATTTCCTCATTACTTCCTTGGCTCTATCTAGAAAAGAATCAATAAAATGTTGTTTCTTCTCATTCATTACCTCCATTATTTCGGGGAATGTACTCATGAGCTTATTTATTCTATCTGCATTAGTTGCAGCATTACTAAGAGGACTGTAATCCTTGTCAAAACAATTAATAAACTCCAAAACTTTTGAATAGACTCTCCATTTCTCTTTCTTTGTTTCTTGCTCCTGGAGAGAATATTCATTCCTTATTACATCTTCAGGGAAATAGAATTCATGCTGACTTGGACGAAGCTTGATCCTATGTCTAAGAGTAAAATTAAAGAAACCTTCTGCATCACAAAAACGAGAGTGAGATACTGCCATCTTATACTGATCCAGAAATTTGTAGAGGAAAATCCACCCTTCCTTAGTTATTAAAAACTGGTGAGCTACAGTGCAAGTAGGAAAAATTGATCATGTTCCCCTTTTGTGCAAAAATGTCTCCTCCACTTCTCCCAACTGCCATAAAAATTCAGCTATTCCTACCTTTAAAGGCACCTGATAGGGTAGTACATGGGGTGTCCCTTTGAATCCATAAACTCTAATGACAGTTGAGACCGGATATGGGATGATATCTCCCCAATTATGTGAGACTTTTAGACTATGGGGTCTGTCCATAGGCCTAACAAGGTGCATTAGTGCCTTAGGAATTCTGGGATTGTCACTCAATATGAGGCACCTTAGTTTGGAAGCAAAGTGTCTATCAAATCTGACAAAACTAGCATTTTCTGCGTCCCCAGTATGTCTGCACTCCATAATTGAACTGGTAGTGCTTCCCCCTCTTGTTGCCTATTTAAAACCATTTCTTTACTAAAATATGTAACCCCTTTAAATAGAAACATATGCATCAATAGGGAGTACTGACCCCAAACCTTCTCCACCTTGCCCTTTGCAATCCCCACCAATCCACTGTGAATCTCATTAGCCAGGTAAGATGCAAAATCAAAAATAATTTCTACACCAAAAGAGGAGATTTGGGTGACCATATACATGAAGCTCACCGGAATAAAATCTTCTTCACCCTCTCCGAAGACTCTGCACAGGGTCCTGTATATTTCCATTGCCCTAGCATTAAAGCATGATTTCATTAAAGGTTCTTTAGAAGATAATGTTATTGCTAGTAGGTTTCCAATTCTACCTATGTGGGCCTTCAGTGCACCTTGTCTAATTACATCCCTTTTTGACATATATTCTTTTTCTAATTCTAACAAATCAATGGGCACATGATACCTAGTGAGAGGTCCCAAATTGAAAACTTCCCTAATCTCTTCTGGACTGATGGTGATTAAAACCTCACCATCTACTCTTCTCACTACCCTAGTGGCTTGATCATAACTCTTCGCCATGGCCTTAAGAAGGTCATAATCCATAAACACACTGGGAACAACTAGCTTCCCCAAGTCAAAATTCCATATATTGGCATGTGGGGCATATAATTTCCTTTCTGCAAACCATTTTTTGAACAAACTCAAACTAGTTTGTGAAGTTTGAGCATCCTGGACCCAATTACCCTTATCATACAATCCATCAGCTATCCTTAGCCTAGGGTTCAATGAGGTTAACCTTTTAACTTGCACTGTTTCTACAGTGGACTCTAGGAGCGACTCAAGCAAGTCATCATGCACATTTCTATCCAAGTAGTTTATTTGACCTGAAAATCCCTTCTTTGGAGGCATCTTGAATTATTTTTTACAGAATTGAAACCTACAGAGATTATGGCAGTACAACTTACTTGAATTATTTCTTTGTTTTCCTCTGTATTCTTGCAAATTTTTCATGAACAGACAATTTCACAAATTCTGCCATACTTCAGCACGCTTTCCTTCAGTAATTACTTCAGCACAAGAATGGCTCATAATCTTTGCTCGCGTAAGATGAAACTGATGAAATCTTTCTATAATATACTCTTTTTTTCTCATGAACGAAGCTTTCATGTCTAATTAATACAGAGAGTGGCACCACATTCTGTGTTTAAAGCTGTGCCGTCGATCTTCAAAAATCCTACGATCATGTGATACAGAGAAAACAACTAGGCATTGCACTTGACATGTTGGTCAATTTATTCAATGAAAATTCACCACATACATAATTCTTTCCTTGATGGCGCTTAGTTCGAACCCACTGGCAACTGAGGACACGTGTCAACAGGTCGCTACTTCGTTATGCATAAAGAATGAGCACCTTGCCATAGCAAAGCAGTGACAACCATTAATCTGATCTAAGTTCGGCAGATGATATATTACTGGGCTTGCTCAGAAAGATGGCAGTGGGCCATTATTCACTATGTCGCCCTACGTATCTCCCTAGCAACTCTTCATAGCAAGAAGATGACGACCGTTGATCAGAGACCTAATCAAAGGCGAGGAAACTGCACACAGTTTTTGACTTATACTCGCTACATCGCCTAGCTTAAAAAACATGCAACTTTTCAATGCGAGATAGCGAGGATTGTTGATTTTGTTCTAATCTGACGCTCAGGATCTCTTTGCACATTTGATCAGAAGGGCATTGATGAAGTATGGAATTTTGCATAGTTGGCGCCTTTTAATATCTTACTTTAGTTCTAGTCATCATCCTTCTTTACTAAAGGTCCCATTGGCTCTCAATCTCACAGGGCCTCGCTACTTCGCTAACGGCGAGATGTGAAATTTTTTCGGTAGCGAGGTAGCGAGCTTCAACAATTTTAACTAATTTTATCGCCGTTAAAAACAAGGGTCCATTAGATCAAGACTGCTGCTATTAACTGCTTCTGACAACGACAGTTATTACATGTCATGGCACTTGGATTAGTCATGGTACTGCTAAATTTTAATGTTACCGACTCTTCAATTTCACGGGGCCTCGCTACTTCGCTAATGGTGAGCTGTGAAAATTTTTCGATAGCGAGGTAGCAAAAAATCAAAAAAAACATCATTCCGGCGTCGACTTCAAACCACTTTTGCTGGGTCCCCTTTCCTATTTTGACGATAATTGCAATGTTACTTGACCAATAAATCAGCCAGAAAACAAAGCTTTGACTACCGTATCTTCATTATGCGGTCCCGCTTTATAATTTTTCAGCACTCGCTACCTTGCCATACATAAAAGGTGCCCATGTTTGCATAGCGAGGTAATGATAATGGTGGATCTAATTAGATTGGACGATTGGGGAAAGTGAGAGGAAAGGCATCTTAGGGGCACGAAGGATAAAAAGACAACAAAATATTTGCCCTATTTGAATATTCAAATATTTTGCGCCTGATAATTTACGAACAGAAAGAAACATAGGGTTTTCACAAAAGTTTTTCAAAGGCTTAGCAAATGGATGAATTTTCTAAAAACCCTATTATCCATTAGACTGAAGAATTCTAACTTTTCAACCATTAGACAAAAGATTTCTATCAAACAAAAAATTAGACCAACAGTGGCTCTATCTGGGGATGATAGACTACTTGAGTCTATGCAAGAATTCAGAATCTATGGGAGAGCAGACTACATACTCGGTGCAAAAAAATGACAACTTCTTCAGAGAGCACAAAACAACACACAAAAACAAATAACCAGACTGTACAGGGATACTTACAGAATATACAAAATGTACAAAACAACAGGAAACTCTAAAACTACTGTTCATGGAAGAAAATAAGAAAAATACCTCTTCAAGAATTGTCCATGAACTGGCAATTCAAGAATATTGTCAAATACATCTTTGAGTATATAAGAATCTTCACCCCAAGTATTTTTAATTAGATATGGGCCTAACCAAATAGGATCAAATTTGCCATGTTTTCCTTTATCTTCAATTTTGGCATTCCACATTAAGACTAAATCTCCATGTTCAAACTTTCTGCTTATAGTTCTTCTATCATAGAGTGTCTTAACTTGCAGTTGCAGCTTTTGATTCTTTAGAGATGCTTCTCTTCTGATTTCTGTCAATCCTACCAATTCATCCATTCTTTCTTGCATTTGATCTGTAGTATCTTCATCATACACTTGGATGTAATCGTAGAGTCCCATCAAGTTGTTCTGAGGCATTCTGGCTTGAATTCCATACACTAAATCAAATGGGGCTACACCAATTGCTTTCTTTACAGTTACTCTGTCAGCCCATATTGCCAACTGTAACTTGGAATCCCATGCCTTTTTATTATCACTCAAGGTTCTCTTAATGACCTTCAACAGGCTCTTATTTGTGGACTTAGCTTGTCCATTCCCTTGTGGATGATATGGAGAAGATGATGACCTTGTTATTCCATATTTATCACAAAATTTAATGAATTCCTCAAACCTGAAGCACATAGCATTGTCTGTTACAACTTTCTATGGACAACCAAATCTAGAAATAATATTATTGAGTAGGAAATTATTGGCAACTTTACTTGTTTCATTTCTTGTGGGAATAGCCTCTACCCACTTTGTAAAGTAGTTAGTAGCCACCATAATCCAAGAATAGCCAGTGCTAGACTTGGGGGAAATCTCTCCTATGAAATCCAGACCCCATTGTTGAAAAGGTGCTTGAATCTCCACTAGCTTCAATGGAGTATTTCCTAAGAATTTCAGTTTTCCAACAAACCTCTGATAGGGGTCACACTTCCTAACCATAACTTGGGCATCCTTAAAAAGGGAAGGCCACCAAAACCCAGCTCTCATTATCTTATGTGCAGTAGTTTTGGCCATATAGTGTCCCCCACATACTCCAGCATGCATTTCTTTCAAAACCTCTTTTGCCTTTTCTTTATCAACACATTTCAACAAAACTCCCTCAAAATTTCTCCACCATAGGTTGTTTTGGACAATTATATACCTGATGGCTTGCAATTTAGTATTTCTCTTTTCATTGTCAGGCAAATGGGGAGGAGCTTCCATATATTGCAAGTAATATATGACATTGGTGTACCAATCACATTGGTCCATGTCACATAAGTCAACTCTGAGATCATCATTTACCAGATTTATCTGATTAGCCTCTAGATTAGTTTCAACCATGAGTATGGCCAAACCTTGACCTCTTACTAACTTTGTTATTTGTATATCAATGTTAAATTCCTGGATTCTATTGATCCATCTGCACCTCTTGCCTCATACTTCCTATTGAGAAAATATATCCTCGACTGCATTTCTATATTGTTTCAATCTCTTATTCTTGGATGAGTAGGTTCCTTTGATCTGAGAGATAATTAGTTCAAAATCCCCTATGACACATAATTTATTAATTCTATGATGTATGGAAACTTTGAGTCCTAGCAACAATGCTTCATATTCTACAATATTATTAGTGTAGAAAAACTTCAAAGTGAATGAATACCTAAAAGTGTTATTTTCAAGGGAGACAAAAACTACACCTGCCCCTGCACCCTCTTTAGAACTAGCCCCATCAAAGAACATTGTCCATAATTTTGATGAGTTCATGCAACATTCAACTTCATGTGCAATGATAACAGGTAAGTTTTCAACTTCTGAATAATTAATTCAGCCCTGAAAGCATTAATCCCAGTGTCTACGAAACAAGTGGTATCTTTGTCAATTTCTTCTCCTAAAATATGGTTAACCCTTGGCTCACTGTTTACCCTGACAGCTTTGTCCCTTATATGAAAAGTGGCATAAGTGAGATCACACTGCAGGCTTCCCCCCATGGTAGCACTCCATTTTCTGGACAGTAGCATTCCATAGTGTGGGGGTATATCTACCACAAGGACAGACATGGTTAACTCTACTTCAAGATATGCAACCAATTTAAAGGGTAAGGCATTTATAGTACCTATGACTGGGACCTCCCTAGCATCCATTCCTTTGCATCTGCCTTGCTTGGTATCGACCTTCAAACCTAAGGCTTCCATTACTTTGAAAGGCATTATAGTGTTGGAAGCTCCTAAGTCTATCATGCAATTTTTTAAGGTCTTCCCCTTTATGATCAGGCTGAGGAAAAAGGGGTCAATATCTTCTATGAATGCCACTGAGGAATCATCTAAAAACATCTGGGGAATCTGGGATATGATACCACTTTCCTCCACTACCAATGGGGTTTGTTGGGCAACTGTTTGATCTACAACAGTATTATTGTTTCCTATCCCACCCAACCATGACAAAGCCTTGCTCTTATGCTCTTCAATTCTAAGGAGTTCAGACAAGGGTACTTTTACAGTAATTTGAGATAACATAGATATCATATCAATAGGTTCAACAACAGTAGGTTTTACAAGAATACCTGGAGTTGGAATCTTTTGAGCAGCATTCACCACTATTTGCTTGATAACATCAGGTTCTAACTTCTTTGGTTGCATAGCTGGTTTTGTTGCCTTACTGATCTGAAATTGAACCTTCTTCTTTGGTTCCCATTTCTTACCCTTAGTTTCCTTGATCTTAGGCACATCTATATTGACTTTCTTGTCTGGATCATTCACCTTATGGGTGATATCCTTGATGAATACACTAGATGGCTTTCCTGCATCATTATTTATTGCTCTATTTCTCAAATTGTATTTACTATGGACTTGTGAAATCTCTGATGTAATTCTATCAATCTCCTCCTTGGAGGGCATCCTTAAGCTTGTGAGATCTACATCAGTAGATTTAACACATACCTTATCTGTATCATAACTTTCATCATCTAAAAGCACTTGCTGATGATATAGATGATAAGCAATTCTCTGACTAATAATATCATTCTTAGAATCTTCTGTATTAGAATCTATCAAATCATCACACATGCTCACCATGTTGCAACTTATATCATCATGGCTCTTATCTTCACTTCCTTCTTTAGGTTGTGGACCTTGATCTTGGGCAAATGACTGAGCAATAGCACAATAATCAGTAGAATGAGGTGATTGACATACAATGCACCATGGTACATCATCATTCATATTCACAGTGTTCCTTTGAAGGAGATTTGGAGTACCCTTATCCTTCACATTTTGGGTCTGATTGGGAACTGGTTTACCATCTTTCCACTGAGTGGTGTAAGGGTAATTTTGCATTCTAGGCTGCCTATTGAAATTGTTGTTATTCATAGAGGGTCTTTTAGCAACATTTGGCTTATTGAAATTAGTGGGATTTATCTTCTTGAGCAATTCCAAAACCTAGCTTATAGAGGGTTCTTCTGGCTTCTTTCTTATAGGAGATTTATCATTCTCCCTTTTATTATTATTTTTAGGGTTGAAAAGCTTTGGATCATCCCTCCTACCCAGTTTACCAGATGCCTTCCTATTATTTTCTATACTTACTGCAATTTTATAGGCATCCCTTAAAGTCTTAGGATCCTTATCCCTTAATTGATAAGCCATTTTACTATCAAAAGCATTGAAATATGTTGTGAGACAGACATCTTCATTCAGGCTCATAACTTGAAATAGTTTGTAAATACCTTTCTGAAATCTTACATTGAAATCAAATGTGGACTTATTTGGATTCTTCTTAATGTTGTTGAACTCATTCAACATGAATCCTGCATTAGTGTTGTCTCCATATTGCTCTTTGAACAATTTCTCCAAATCATTCCATGAGGTAATACTGTCATCAGGCAACCTCCTAAACCAATCCCTTGCATCCTCTGTTAGTGAATACACAAACAATTTCATCACCATATCTTCATATTCAACTTCATAATCATTCAACATATCAATGAAAATTCTCAAATGTTCTTCACCAGTAACAACATTATTCCCAAAGAACTTAACCACTTTATCTCTTAAATCAAATGATATGGGATGTGGAGCACCAGGAATACCGGCAAATGATATTTGTCTATACTTTTCCAGGTATACAGGTTTCTTCTAGAAACCAAGAAAATTTGAGGTACTAGCTATATTAGCTTGTCTCAAAGGAGCAGCTTGGGATTGTTGAAATGGGACACATGGGACTTGGGTGCCAATAGTGGAAGATAAGGTAGGAGCAGATTAGGGTGCTCCCTGAGTTGAGATTATTGGACCACTAACTGGTGCAAGAATTACAGGTAGAATAGACAAATTGGGCCATGAAGCCAATGTAGAATTAGATTTTATGAATTGGATTTTTCTTCTAGTTTCTGTAGCTTGAGCTTCATTTTCAACCTTCTCAAGTTCTTTTGCAAGATCTTCCCTCCCTTTTTGAGCCTTCTCAAGATCTAGATCTAATTTTGACATGGAGGTTTGTATGGGTTTGCTTGGTATGGTTTGAGGCTCATTTATTTGGATTCCTATAGCCTTGCCTTTCCCGTTATCTGGAGCTTTTGCAGTGGGCTCTACAAGGTCCACTTGAACAGGTTTATAGGCTTGGACTTGAGTAATTACTAGTTCTTGCCTTTGATTTAGGCGTTTCTCTTGTTCCTAAACTTTAGCTCTCAGATTATCAACATCTCCAAAAACATGCTTATGGAGAGTTGTAGTATTTTCTTCTAACTTTTTATTCAGCTCCTTTAAAGCAGCCATCCTTCTTAGCAAAGCATCCCTTTCTATTAAGGCATCCAAAGTGGCTTGCTCCTTCTCTTTTTCAAGATGAATGCATTTAGCTTCTTCCTCAGCAATCCATTTCTTCAAAAATCCTATCTCAGAGTGTACTTCTTTAGGATCTGCTATAGTTGCCTCTGAATCAGCAGGATCATCCAAATCTATAAGATTTGGCTCTACATATGGGGCTGCTCTAGGATTAAAAGGATTATCAAATGAATTCCTAAATCCTAGCCTATAATTCACATCTGCTACAGGATCTGGCCTTGATGAAGCAACTCCTACAGTGGACACATCCTTATCCTGAAAAATTCTCTCATTAGGTAATGGGGTACTAAAAATGCCTCCTAAGAGTCTTGTAGTTTCAGATTCAGAACTAAGTGAAGAAGACTCTTTCCCTAATACTGGTTGATACTAGGAATTAACAAATGCATTGCCTCTAGGTTTCCAGGTGGGATTCAGATCTGTCTTCTTCTTATTTTGATTCTTTCTACCACCTTGGGGTAGATCAGTACACATTGATACATCAAGATTGACTCTCATGTAAGCTCTTGTGTTCTTTCTCTTGTCAACCATATTCACCTTCTGTTACAACAAGCACTAGCTTCAAAACCTTGATTGAGTCGCCACCCTATTTTGGGAAAAATATGTAATGACACTTTTTGTTGACTCAAGGAAAACAATACACAAATAGAAACAAAAGTATCTGGCACAGACAGACCAATCACTGATGTCGTAAGACTGCAACTCTTGCTTGTTAGATAAGACACTTAGACAAAGCTGGATACGTCAGTGTGTAGCAATGGTACTTGGGCTTTATCCTCTTTAAATTCTCAAGGTTTGTCACAAAAAGATTCCCTTATAACCATGAGCAAAACTTAGATAACATGACACACACGTACACATCAGGACCAAAGAAACTGCAGTACTTTCTCAGAGATGTGTTGGACAACTCCCTAGCAGAGTCGCCATTTTGTTGGTGTTTTAAAATGCACAAAAACTACTAAGCGACAAAATGCTTAATACCAAGATAACAATACATACACAATCTAAAGACTACCAAATTCTTATTAACAATTGCACATGCAAAGTACTTGGACCCAACTTCAACAAAACCACAGATGGTTTTCTGCTCTTTTGGCTCTGCAAAACTAGGGTGGTATACCCAAGGATGATTTAAAACTGGAAAACTTGTATGAGGTTTATTCTTAGTTTCATTCTGATTCCCATTTCAAAATCCTCAAAACATATACACGATTCCTACTAACTTGATAAATACATCCCATAAAAAAGATATGGCCAAGAATTCTTCTATAGATCTGCAGATGTTCTTAACAATAGTGGCTAACTGTAGCTAAAGCATTCCATGCAGACAAGTGTTGGCCAACTTACAGGAAATAAAAGTAAAATTTGATTTAATGTTGCATTTTGATACCTATTTATGATATATTTCTCCTTCAGCTGAAATAACTTGATCAGTGCCTAATCCATTGGAGTTCAGAGCCTATAGCAAATTCTTAGATCTAATTTGTTGCCTTACAACGAATTCTATCAGCAATTCTTATCAGAATTTATCATTCAAAATCCTTTTCAATACTCAAGGAATCTCATCACATTCATCAAAGCTTTTATTTAATCCATTGAATTAACAACAATGATAAATGAATATACAACCTAACTAGATTGCATTCAATTGCACAAGCTTTTACTCATACAACATCAAGGTAGCTAAGTATTTAAAAGGAGACAAAATTCAGAAAGAACTGATATGGGGACAATTCACAATTTGTATTCATTTCCTTTGAAAATGGTATATCCTTTACAATAGACTTAGAATGGCCTTCAGAAAGAAACACAGCTCATTCTATATTCATGTATTCTTAGAGAATTGACATAAAAATACATTATAAACTCGCTTTCAAAGTTTGGACCAAAAACAGACTAAGCATAGTACTTAGAAAAATAGAATTCAGACCATTCTTTAGCCTTGGGATCTCACTTAAATAGTGTGAGATGCAACAAGCTTCAGGCTAAAGATAAATGACAAGTGTCTTTTAAAAGACACTTACACATACTTGTAACAAAATGAAAAAAATGCGAGTGACAACAAAAGTTTTACAATAGACATTCCTTTTGTGAGCCCTTTTGTTACACGCTCTTGTGTTGCTAAGTTAGTTTCTATTCTGATCCTTCCTCGTATGCAGTAGCCAAATTAACCAATGATGAAGTTTGTTCTGATGATGGCACGTCAACCTCCACCCGTGGCTTTCATCATCTTTATCCTTTATAGGTGAAATAACTTCTACCTTTTCCCTTTCTTTAATTGTATCGGCATCATGTGGTCCCGGGTCTGCAACTAAAGGTAACAGATTATCTTTGTCTTCTTCTTCTGGTTGGGTCTGAGTAGTGACAGGGTCAGTGATTTGGATCTCTTCACCTAGCATTTCATCACTATCATCTTCATCTTCATCAAACTACTCAACGGGAGCCATATCTACCATCCATTTGTCAAATAATGTATCATCTGGCCAATTGAACTATAAAATATCCTACTGTCTTTTTAGCACATATTTTGCATCCTTGTTAATGGTAACAAATTCTTGCTTTAAAGAATCAAAGAATATTTGGGCCTTCACCATTTCTTCTGTTGTGGTGGCCCACCATGCATGCCCTGACTCATTAATGACATGATTCATTCTTAAGCAAAATAAATCATTAAGTTCCTTTGCCCATTCATCTTTGCTTTTCAAATTATTCTCTTTATCTAAGGCATGAGGAAACAAATTGAATTTCTGGCTTTTGTACTTTTCAAAGTAGCATACTACTACCTTTTGTAAATGAATCCTTTTATTACTAAAGTTAGTAATAGCAGAGACAATATCAAATGTTTTTTCAATTTGATCAAAAGAATCATCTATGACAGAGAAACACAAAAAGTTACTTCTTTCTCCCTACTTACCCATTTATTCAAAATAGGCACGAGAGCCTCATCATTAGATTTCAAATCCTCCTAGATACTAATCTCCCTGGCTAACTGATCATGAATTAGCAGCCATTCAATTTTGTCCCCCAAATATGTGAGAGCTTTTCTCAATTTATCTTCATATTTGGATTCCAATTCTACATGTAAAGCCCACAGTTTACCTTTTTCTTCTTCAAAGTCCTTAGCAGTGTAGTATTGTGGCCTTTGGGGTGTATCTGGTATTTCTATAAGAGGGGTGGATTTAAAAGGTTCAACTAGGGGGCGAGGGTATGTTATTTTTGGCCTAGTGGTTTTTCCCAATAGCTTGTTCTCAAGCTCAATTCTCTTTTTTACTTCTTTATTGTAGGCATCCACCACTGTTTCATACTTGCTCTGCAGGTCAATCATTTCCTTTTCTTCCTTTTCTGCAATGGCCAAAGAAAATTTAGAATAGTCCACATTCATGTGGGCTGCCTGTACATGTGAAGTACCAGCAACTCTCCTCACAATGATACTCCCTGTTAGTCCTGAATCATCAGGCTTTGATGGAGTAGTCCTGGATCCTCTTCTTAATGACCACATAACAAGAGTAGCTTGGTCATTACTGAATGCTACTCCCAAGAATTCC
The DNA here is from genome assembly GCA_028749045.1 of Cupressus sempervirens. Classification (NCBI taxonomy): domain Eukaryota; kingdom Viridiplantae; phylum Streptophyta; class Pinopsida; order Cupressales; family Cupressaceae; genus Cupressus; species Cupressus sempervirens. The sequence continues at coordinate 557,966,289 of CM053787.1, read as the reverse complement.
TCTTTATCTGGATCCTGTAATCCTAAATTATTTGACACAAAATTAAAAATTAAGGCATCAACAATATCCCAATTTGGCAATAATAAAATATTTGCATCTTTCACCATCTGTCTACCCTCTTTAGGGGTTATATTCTGGAACTCTTGTATCATTTGTTCCTTTATTTGATTCTGAATAGAGCCTTCATCCATTTCTAGATGCTCTGTTTTCATATTCCTACATTTTTTCTCAAAAATGTGCATGTTTTCCCTCCACGCAAACTGATGGAAAGCCCTAGATTTTACAAAACTGTTATCAGACAAAAATTGCTGACTGGCTTGTTCCAAAACAGGGTCTAATTCCCTTCCCCTGAAATCTGCTATAGTTAGTTCAAAACTAGGCACAGGAGGCTCCTGGGGGTTCCCTTCATCAATTTCAGCCTGAGTAGCAAAAACTCCTCCCTGTGATCCCATTTGTTCAATTTGCTCATTTGTGAGCTGCTCCTCCTCAATTCTCATTGGAGTTTGGGAAGGTGAGTAACTCTCATCAGGTGATTCGTCTTCCCTTATTATTTTTCTTCTTTTGGGAGAGGGTTCAGGGGGTCTTTCTTCAAAAACAGTACTAGTAGATTCATTTATCTGCTTTCCTTTGCTTACAGTGGACATCTGATCCCGAATGACAATATATCCTGTCCTCTTCCGCACAACCAATGGACCTGCCCCTATGTTAGGGGTGAAACCCAATTTCCTCATTACTTCCTTGGCTCTATCTGGAAAAGAATAAATAAAATGTTGTTTCTTCTCATTCATTACCTCCATTATTTTGGGGAATGTACTCATGAGCTTATATATTCTGTCTGCATTAGTTGCAGCATTACTAAGAGGGCTATAATCCTTGTCAAAACAATTAATAAACTCCAAAACTTTTGAATAGACTCTCCATTTCTCTTTGTTTTTTTCTTGCTCTTGGAGAGAATATTCATTCCTTATTACATCTTCAGGGAAATAGAATTCATGCTGACTTGGATGAAGCTTGATCCTATGTCTAAGAGCAGAATTAAAGAAACCTTCTGCATCACAAAAATGAGAGTGAGATACTGCCATCTTATACTGATCCATAAATTTGTAGAGAAAAATCCACCCTTCCTTAGTTATAACAAACTGGTGAGCTACAGTGCAAGTAGGAAAAATTGATCCTGTTCCCCTTTTGTGCAAAAATGTCTCCTCCACTCCTCCCAACTGCCATAAAAATTTAGCTATTCCTACCTTTAAAGGCACTTGATAGGGTAGTACATGGGGTGTCCCTTTGAATCCATAAACTCTAATGACAGTTGAGACCGGATATGGGATGATATCTCCCCAATTATGCGAGACTTTTAGACTATGGGGTCTGTCCATAGGCCTAACAAGGTGCATTAGTGCCTTAAGAATTCTAGGATTGTCACTCAATCTGAGGCACCTTAGTTTGGAAGCAAAGTGCCCATCAAATCTGACAAAACTAGCATTTTTTGCTTCCCCAGTCATGTCTGCACTCCATATTTGAACTGGTAGTGCTTCCCCCTCTTGTTCCCTATTTAAAACCATTTCTTTACCAAAGTATGCAACCCCTTTAAATAGAAACATATGCATCAATAGGGAGTACTGACCCCAAACCTTCTCCACCTTGCCCTTTGCAATCCCCACCAATCCACTGTGAATCTCATTAGCCAGGTAAGATGCAAAATCAAAAATAATTTCTACACCAAAAGAGGAGATTTGGGTGATCATATACATGAAGCTCACCGGAATAAAATCTTCTTTGCCCTCTCCGAAGACTCTGCACAGGGTCCTATATATTTCCACTTCCCTGGCATTAAAGTATGATTTCTTGAAAGGTTCTTTAGAAGATAATGTTATTGCTGGTAGGTTTCCAATTCTGCCTATGTGGGCCTTTAGTGCACCTTGTCTAATTACAACCCTTTTTGACATATATTCTTTTTCTAATTCTAACAAATCAATGGGCACATGATACCTAGTGAGAGGTCCCAAACTGAAAACTTCCCTAATCTCTTCTGGACTGATGGTGATTAAAACCTCACCATCTACTCTTCTCACTACCCTAGTGGCTTGATCATAACTCTTCGCCACGGCCTTAAGAAGGTCATAATCCATAAACACACTGGGAACAACTAGCTTCCCCAGGTCAAAATTCCATATATTGGCATGTGGGGCATATAATTTCCTTTCTACAAATCATTTTTTGAACAAACTCAAACTAGTTTGTGAAGTTTGAGCATCCTGGACCCAATTACCCTTATCATACAATCCATCAGCTATCCTTAGCCTAGGGTTCAATGAGGTTAACCTTTAACTTTCACTGTTTCTACAGTGGACTCTGAGAGAAACTCAAGCAAGTCATCATGCACATTTCTATCCAAATAGTTTATTTGACCTAAAAATCCCTTCTTTGGAGGCATCTTGAATTATTTTTTACAGAACTCAAACCTACAGAGATTATGGTAGTACTACTTACTTGAATTCTGTCTTTGTTTTCCTCTGTATTCTTGCAAATTTTCCGTGAACAAACAATTTCACAAATTCTGCCAAACTTCATCACGCTTTCCTTCAGTAATTACTTCTACACAGGAATGGCTCATAATCTTTGCTTGCGTAAGATGAAACTGATGAAATCTTTCTGTAATATACTTTGTTTTTCTCACAAATGAAGCTTTCATGTCTAATTAATACAAAGAGTGGCACCACATTCTGTGTTTAAAGTTGTGCCATCAATCTTCAAAAATCCTACGATCATGTGATACAGAGAAAACAACTAGGCATTGCACTTGACATGTTGGTCAATTTATCCAATGAAAATTCACCACGTACATAATTCTTTCCTTGATGGCGCTTAGTCCGGACCCACTGGAAACTGAGGACATGTGTCAACAGGTCGCTACTTCGTTATGCATAAAGAACGAGCACCTTGCCATAGCGAAGCAATGACAATCATTGATCTGATCTAAGTTTGGCAGATGATATATTACTGGGCTTTCTCAGAAAGATGGTGGTGGGCCCTTATTCGCTATGTCACCATACGTATCTCCCTAGCAACTCTTCATAGCGAGAAGACGATGGCCGTTGATCAGAGACCTAATCAAAGGCGGGGAAACTGCACACAGTTTTTGACTTATACTCGCTACATCGCCTAGCTTAAAAAACATGCAACTTTTCAACACGAGATAGCAAGGATTGTTGATTCTGTTCTAATCTGACGCTCAGGATCTCTTTGCATATTTGATGAAAAGTGCATTGATGAAGTATGGAATTCTGCACAGTTGGTGCCTTTTAATATCTTACTTTAGTCCTAGTCATCATCCTTCTTTACTAAAGGTCCCACTGGCTCTCAATCTCACGGGGCCTTGCTACTTCGCTAATGACGAGATGTGAAATTTTTTCGGTAGTGAGGTAGCGAGCTCCGATAATTTTAACTAATTTTATCGCCGTTAAAAACAAGGGTCCATCAGATCACGACTGCTGCTATTAACTACTTCTGATAGCAGCAGTTATTACATGTCATGCCACTTGGATTAGTCATGGTACTGCTAAATTTTAATGTTACCGACTCTTCAATTTCACGGGGCCTCTCTACTTTGCTAACGGCGAGCTGTGAAATTTTTTCGATAGGAAGGTAGCGAAAAATCAGAAAAAACATCATTCTGGCTCCGACTTCAACCCGCTTCTGCTAGGTCCCCTTTCCTATTTTGATGGTAATTGCAATGTGTACTTGACCAATAAATTAGCCAGAAAACAAAGCTCTGACTACCGTATCTTCATTATGCGGTCTTGCTTTATAATTTTTTAGCACTCGCTACCTCGCCATACATAAAAGGTGCCCATGTTTGCATAGCGAGGTAACGATAACAGTGGATCTAATTAGATCAGACAATTGGGGAAAGTGAGAGGAAAGGCATCTCGGGGGCACGGAGGATAAAAAGACAACGAAATATTTGCCCTATTTGAAAATTGAAATATTTTACACCTGACAATTTACGAACAGAAAGAAACGTAGGGTTTTCACAAAAGTTTTTCAAAGGCTTAGCAAATGGATGAATTTTTAAAAAACCCTATTATCCATTAGACTGAAGCATTCTAACTTTTCAACCATTAGACAAAAGATTTCTATCAAACAAAAATTCAGACCAACATGCAACAACAAAGTAAGTTGCTATGGAAGAGCATTTTTGGGTTAACAACAAAGAGAGCATAGATAAACATTGCAAACATCAAAGATGATTATAGTAGTGGAGAAAGTTAGTTGTGTTGAGTCTGAAAAGTAGCATGTCCCCTATACATGTTAATAACCTTGACACTCCAGAGGCCAAGCAATCAAGGCTCACAAATTTAGAGGCAGATGGTGAAGAGAAAGAAACAAGTGTAGATGATAAGATTGTTTCAAAACCTCATAGTGTAGAAGGAAAAGAATCAAACAAAGATGAACATAGTGTGACTATTGTTGTCTTGTGCACAGATGCACAAACAAGACTGAGTGGTGACAACCCTTCACCAACTCACAAGGAAGTGTCAAGAAGAAGCACTCCTTCACCTAGTAGAAAAATGAAAGCAATAAAAGATGTTTCACCAGATATTGAGGTTAGTCTGGATGAAATCATTGAGATACCATAATTGGACTTGGAAAATCTCACTTTGGAGCAAACTATTTTGCTACAAGAAGTTTTGGCAAAGAAAAAGAGACAAGAAGAGCTAAAATAGAAACATGTATTGTATGTTGTAAAGCATATTTGTATTGATGCTTTTGACATTCAAAATTTTGAAGAAGATGCACCAATCATAAACTAGTTTGTAAATATAGTTGATCAAGTGAATGTTGGAAGTATGAAATCAAATGAGAAGTTAATGGATTGGTTTTCTAGAAGATTTTAAACCAAGGCTGTGGACAAAGTCTCCATAACCATTGCCAAACAAAAAGTACAATTACAAGAGAAAGTATAGGTTATGATTGAATTGATTTAAAAGGGACAAATTTTGTACACAATTTTTTCAGACGTGTCAAGATTCATTAATAACATTCAAGTACAAATAAATATAATTCAAACTGAGATGAAGAGATCCAACAAAATTATTTCAAAGTTAGTGGGATCAAGTATTGATCATTACGATAATCTATTGAATGCTCAAGGTACATTGCCCAAGCTTCAGGTAGCTAACAATGACATGAGATCCAAATTGACCTCTATTTAGGTGATGATGATACCTCTTTTGGAGATCATGTAGAGAGAACTAAAAACAACCCAAGAACTTATCATAGAACATCATAATCTCTTAGTGGATGATAGTTTAATTGATTTGGCTGCAAGAATTTAGTTGTAGAATCAAAATTTGGAGGTAGCACAAACCACATGGGATCTGCATTGACCATGATTACCTGAGTTCGCAAGGAATTCATTGAAAAATATGGATTACTTCCACCTATTCAACCCTAGCAGTAGTAACATATAGTGTTAAAAAACAAGGGGGAAATAGAGTTAACAACAAGGAAATAGAGGTGATAAAGAGAATGTGATGTCAACAAAAAGTCTAATAAAGGTGAAATGGATTTGTTATTCATTTTGCATTGTTCATTTCAAGGCATAAGTTATAAGACATAGGGGGAGAGCTCATTTATCAAATTGTGTTGTAACGATGTAAATTTGATAAAGTGTTTTTTCCACTAGTGTCAAAGGGGGAAATTGTTGGTATTTCTAGCCATTGTTTTCTATTAGTGTCAACCACTTAGTCATTTACAAGGTAGAGTCAGACAATCATAACTATGACTGAGCTACTCTATATAGGCTGAGTCATGTAGATAAGTGAGTATGTACCGAGCTCTATAGGAGTCAAGTAAGTTTTTGGTCACAAAGTATTTTCTATACAAATCAAGCTCATCAATGATCAAGAAAATTCCAAGTCTACAAGTACCAAGTTATATAGTGTGTTGAGCATAACACATGTCGAGCATCAAAAGGGTAATATAGACCATGTTACAAGCTAGAGTTGTCATTGCACCAAAAGATTGACTTGTTAATGCCCAATACAACCACTAGAGTTATAGAACACATGAGGTTGTTAAACCATGTCACAAATCATGAAGGGCAAGGCTGACCATTAGTCCAAAAATTCCCCTCTTAGCGTTATCTGAGAAGATTCAAACTTGTGACCAAGCTTTGATACCACTTGTCACAAGCTAGAGTTGTCATTGCACCAAAATATCAACCTGTTAATGCCCAATACAACCACTAGACTTATAGAATACAAGAGGTGGTTAAAACATGTCACAAATCCTTAAATGGAAGGCTAGCGGTTAGTCCAATAGATCGAACAACAACAATGCCAAGCATCAGGAAATAATAAAGACCGAGCAAAATAGAGTTTACATAAAAGTCAGGAATGGAGTAGAGTTTGAGCAAAAATGATTATCAGGTGGACTTGAAAGGAATATTTAAATTTTTTTGAGGTTGTTACAAAACATTTACATGACATGGATCATAGATCTCTATGTTGTGTGTTTGATGATCAAGATGGAGAGGCTATTTTAGAATCATCTAGAAAACTCTTTACAAAATTATTTAAATAGCAATGATCTTAACCTAGATCATAAGCATGCAAAGTAAGAGCAAGGAAAGAGATGTGTATGCATGTGAACTAGAAATGTTATGCAAAATAAGGATTGAGAATAGATCAGAAGTCAGTGAAGGGATCTGTTATCATTTGACACAACAAGTGACCTAGTCATGATAGTGAAGTGAAAGGGAAAGACAAGCATATTAGATCAGAGGAGAGGATCAGTTAACAAGGACAAGATTCAAAATTAGCTTGCAAATAAAATTGAGAGTTAGGTACTAAATCAATTTTAACCGACTTGAATCAGGGTAAATCTCTTAATAGAGTGGTCTTAATAGATCTTTGTAAATCTACTAACAAAATCTAATCTTTATTGTATGTGTTAAATCCTCTAACAAGGAAATACCTAGCAATCTCTTAAGCCTTGAATAAGGCATACTTCTCATAGGGTAGATCATATTTTATGGTCAAACATTGTAACCTCAACTAGTTAACTTTATTACTGCAGTAGTGAAGATTTGTGGGAGTCATCCCCACCCCAATTTTACCTTCACCTTGGAGGGTTTTCTAGGTAACAAATATTGTGTTATGTGTTTTACTTTCATGCATGATTGAGAAGATTTATATGTTACAATAATTTTACATTATAATTTTTACATTCACAAGTTATTGATAGGTATGAATGAATTGTGGAAAAAGTAGAAAGCATAATAGATTCTGATTCAAACCCACCCACCCCCCCCCCCCCCCCCCTCTAAATATCTTATTTATCTTGTTTATTCCTCCATCAATCAAAAAGTAAGGGTAAATATTATTAGTGAACATATTTTTTCAAATAAGGAAGATGTGATGATCAATGACATACACCTCTTGTAAGAGATAATCTCGATCAAGAAAACATTTCCTCATAGGTAAACAATGTCACATGATAAAAACAATTCAGTAGCTCAGGCTACTTTGAGAGAATTTTTGGATAAAGCCCAGGATCCTGAAGTATCCCTTGTGATGGAAAAAAATTATTAAAAAATGTCTGGTGGAAGTAGATGCATTCCTAACTATTGTACAATGTGCTAAATTAGCATGGACATACATAAATTAATTGAGAGAATAGATGCATTCACACTTCAAAGTGAAGTGTTGGTAAATATTGATAGAGAGACCATTATAATAACAATGAAAATCCTTATGCAAGAGGCTACTACACAATGCTAAATTGTGAGCCTCTTATCTAAAAGATCTTCAGTTCAAGTGTAATCGAGCTTAATAAATAATAATGATAATAATTAATCACAACACATAATAATTAATATTTTGGCTTTGGCCTCTTACCAATAAAAAAATTAGCAATGAAAATCCTCATAAAGAACCCTATGAGGATTGGATGATTTCCACTTTATATGCCTTCTTCTTCAAGAAGAAATCTATATATAGGTGTATAATTTCTAGGCACTCACTTATAAACGCACAAAAAGGAGGTTCTAGACTACAAGGTCTCTAACGAGAGAACACCTCATTAAAGAAGTCATAGATTTTGTAATCCTTTTGAAAAAAGTAAAGGGGAATTTACATTCTTTATAGTAGAATGACTAGATGTATTTCTTCATCAAATCCAGGTTAGGAAGAAAAAATTACTTATATTGGCACAAAATAATTGTTGAAAAGGTGGACGAATACTTGAGCAATAACATCGACATAGAGGGTTTTATATGCATTCTTAATTTTACTATTATTTATATTGCACAATGTAGTGATAGAAATTATACCACGGGGTATGGATTTATGGGATGAAAATATATGAGCATCACCCACATTTACAACTTCAAAGATATTCTAAACATTTTAGAAGAGTAAAAGGCGTCTTCACAAACATACTAGTTTTTGAGTTGCAACGAAATGTGAATTAGAGAAGAGGTTATGTAACTTATCAGTGCGTATAGGAGTTACTTTATTCAATTCCTTAAGTTTACTTATATCATATTTGGAGGTTTTTAAGGCAAGACTTTCAAGTTTTAGAGATATGTTATAGACCACTATATATATTTATTGAGGTCTATAGATGGTTGGCTCACCTGAAAAAGAAATCATAAACCAAGGGGAGGTATATCATGTGTTTTCTAGTTGAATTGAGTTAGTTAATTTGTAAGTCTTCTTTGGATACCCTAAATTTAGACATAGAATTAAATAAATTGAACTTTTAATATTATGTTTATATGCCTAGGTTTGATAGCAAGGGATATGTGTAGGCACACTTGAATTTGCATGTAGGGTTTACTCACATGCCCTAATTAGAAGACTATTGGGAGAATGATATAATGCAAGGATGAGTGAACCCCTAATGGAAGTGACAAAGCCCCGAATAAATAACCACAATGAAAACACAACACAAGATACAAGATCTGATAGAAAACTAACTCTTATTATCAAATAATAGATTACATGCAATGTGCTAGGTCGTAAGGCCTTCTTGGTTATGACCAAATACAAAGAAATACACTACTAGTTCTACAAGATCTCACAAGATCTAGATAACTCCTAGTTATCCCATATTTGAAATATTAGACTAATCTAGTAGGAACCCCGAGCAAGATCTAAACTTGTGCTTGCAAGCCACTGAGCAACCTTCTTGTTTCCTAAGGCCACACTTAATAGATCTGCTCACAAGTTCACAACTCTAGATTCCCTCCTTGAATGTCTACTATTAACCTTGACTCCACTACCTAAAATACTAACAAAACCCTCCTTTTATACTTGCATGACCTCAAGTCATCCTATAGAAAATAGAACAACTAATTAAACATAATATGCCTTAGTCATCTTAAAAACATTAATCAAATGCACGTGAGAGAAAGAACCAAGACCCCAAATAGGTCCTCACACATCCCATGATTGATCCACATCACAATCATAAACTATACATATTAAATGCACTAAGTTGTTTGATCAAATTTCCTAAGAACATCTAATCAGTGAGCCAAACCATCGAGCATCAGTGACAACCATTAAGAAAGTTAAGTATCACCAAGAATATCTAGCAAGCACATCCACCAAGCTCCCACATGATCAACAAGCACAAGTTCCATCAAGAATAACATCAATCAAGCACTACAAGCATCACCAAGCTCCTTCACTCATTGAGTTCCTTGGGTGCAACTACAACCTAGAAATACCTCAATAGTAACTGAGCATCACCTCCTTTTAATTGAGTTCCCCAACTCCAAGGTCAAAAGCCACTCCAACCTACAAGGTTGTCAACTATCCTAGAAATCTACTACATCAAACACCTGAGGTGTGAAAATATGTTCTTAGTAGCTAGAAGAACATCTTCTATGATTCAACACATAAACCCCAAACTAATTCTTTGCATACATGTCCTCTAAGTCTTTAACTTGGATGCTCTTGCCTTTCTTCCACTTTTTCAAATTCTTTCTTCCAATAGATAACTTCACATCTATCCTCAGTGTACCACAGGCCTATTTTGCATGCTGATCTCTATCCCTTCAAGAATCCTTCAACTCAACTCGCCTACCAAATCTCAAGTTCCTCCTACTGAGTTCTACATTCTGCAAAGGAATTAGTAAAAACTTCCTACCACCCTTCTCAATAGTAAATACATTCTTGACACAATCATGCATTTCCCTATAATTATATTACCAATGTCTACCAAGTAATATGCAGAAACTACTAATGTCCACAATATCACACAACACTTGATTGACATATGTCCAATCTAGAAATCAACAAGACATTGCTCCCTCACTTCAAAAGCATTTTCATCTTGTAGCCAACTGATCCTATAAGGACAAGGATGTCTCACTATCTTCAAACCAAGTTTCTTGACCATCCTTAGCAACAAGATTATTAGTACTACCACTATCCATAATCACATTCCAATATTTACCTTCATAATTACATTGAGTCCTAAAAAAAATTCTTCTATGAAAAGCTTCCAATACCTTCTTACAAAACAATACTCATCAAGCCAACAAGTTATCTTCCATCTTAGGTTCATTCACCAAGTCCTCATTCTCATTTACCACAAAAGCTCTTTTATCACCAACCTTCCTATCAACATTGGGAAATTCAAACAATCTATGTCCTTCTTCACCACATCTGTAGGAAGTTCCCTTAAATCCACCTCTACCTATTCTTCTCCTTTGTTCAACATGTTTTAGTTCATCCTTAGCAATCTATTTATCCTTCACTAAGTGATCTTGCTTCTCCTTCCCTTGGAAATTACCTTGATGTCTTCTTTTTAACTTATCTTCTTCCAGGATTGGCCAGGGATGGAGAGATCTTTCCCTCATATATGATTGGCTAGGGATGGAGAGATCTTTCCCTCATATCTGAAGATTTGAAACCGATTATGATAATATTAAACTCTATGGTTCTTAGTAATAAGAGAGACAAAATGATTTTGGGGGATAATCCCAATGGTAGTTATTCTATTGCTTCATGCTATAACTCTCTTTGGTGTATGAGGGAGAAATCCCCTTGGGCGAATGCTTGGCTTCCTATTCTTATTCCCAAGATCAACATCTTTTATTGGCTGGCCCTTCAGAATAAAATCCTCACTCAAGATAATCTTATAAAGAGAGGACATGTTGTGCCTAATAGATGTCCTCTTTGTAAACACCAACTAGAGTCGGGAAACCATCTTTTCATTCATTGTTTTTACTCTAGGGAGGTTTGGCAGTTCCTAACCCAGGATTTTGAGATTTGTTAGTACATGCTAGACAATCTTCTAGATTTTTTCAGTCAATGGAAAAGTCTGTTTAAATCTTCTATTTTGCAGAAATTAAGCACCTAGATTTTGCCTCACTTTTGCTGGAGTATCTGGAAGGAAAGGAACAAAAAAATTTTTAGGGATAGAGAGGAGCCAACTCTTTTTCTTGGGAGGAAGATTTATAAAAATATTAAGGAAAACTCTCAAGTCAAGAAGGGGGGAGATTTTGAAGTTGGTGGCAGTAAGATAGAAAAGGAAAAAGACAGAAAACTAAAAAGGCAGGAAGCCAGATGGCTTCTTCCCTCGGAGGGATGGCACAAAGCCAACTTTGATGGTGCCTCAAAAGGAAATCCAAGTCCCTCGGGAAGTGGTGGAATAATAAGAAATAATTTTGGTGAGGGAGTCACAGCTTTTTCTCTTCCACTAGGAACCCAAACAAATCATTTTGTGAAAGCCAGAACAGCGTGCCATGTGGTTAAACTGGCTTTTGAAGTCGAAATAACTAAACTTTGGTTAGAAGGGGATTCCAATAACATAATTAATTGTATAAATGGAAAATCTCATCCTTCTTGGTTGATTGCCAATCTAATTGAAGAGACACGTGACACCTTTGCAAAATTTGAGACTATACACATCACACATGTGTTTAGAGAAGCAAATCCAATTGTGGATTGGTTTGCCAATAAAGGTGTGGGATCTGACAAGTTGATTACATGGTAATCAGGAATAGATATTTCGGTGGAAGCCAAGACCCTTATCGACCTGGAAAAAATCTAGGGGTGTACGATGGATATCTAATGGTAATAATGAATATTAAAGGAATATGGGATATGAGTATGAGTCATAAAGGCCTTTTTGTTTTACACAAGTAGTTGAGGTTATCATTGTCTTTTTGACACATTTTGTGGGTCGAAATCATCATTTACTGCTTGTGTTTTAGTAAGGTGGATTATCTTGGCGTGTATCAGAGAAATAGTGCCAAAATTTTGTTTGTGAAGAAGTTGTAGTCCCCAAAGTTTATGAGAATTGTAGGAGCTAAAATTGAAGAGATGGTGGGAGAAAACTGCAGAAAGGAGCCGATGGGCAATTTAGAGAAATGGAAAAATAGGGGAAAAGTTTGGAAAAAGTTGAAAAAGGGAGGGGTTGCAAGTTACATTGCCAAACTTCATGGTTTTGATCTTGAGGTCACCAACAGTATGGTGAATTCATGGAAAGACGACAAGGTGAAAGTGAATGGTGTCTCATTTTTTATCACTGAGGAGGTTGTCGCTACGGTCATCAAGATCCCTATGGAGGGTTTCAAGTTTTATAGGGATAAAAAACTCTCTACCAATGCAGTGAAGGATTTTGTGAAGAGCACTGAAGAAATGGATGAACTAATTAAAAGTGAGACATTTTATGTGATGGATTCCATCAAGAAGCTTTGGAGGTATGTGTTGTGTGCTATCATTGAATATATTACTCTGGACCCTAGGTTTGATCGAGTAAGAACCCACCATTTCATTCTTCTTAATCATTTTCACCATGATAGGAAAATTTATTTCCCTTACTATTTACTTAACTCCATGAGTAAGGCTATTACTAGCTTTAAGAAGAAACCCATTGTCAACCCTGCTCTGCATGAGGGATTGTTGCTACTTATCCATGAGTGCTTCAAAGCTTAGATGGTTAGCAAAAATCCTTTGCTAGATGCAGATGAGGACAATGGTAGCTCCAACTACTCTTTTGACTCTGATGATATTTAAAGCATAAGCTCGAAGGAGAAGGGGAATGTTTCTTTTGGAAAGAAAATTAAGGGTCATGTTAAGAAGTAGTCCTCTGATTTAACCTAAAGAAGAAAGAGCCAAACCATGGCCAAACCTCTAGTAAAGATGATATGGATTATAATGAGGATGAGGAGGACATGGCTTTTGATGATGAAGACAAGGAGATGGAAGAGGAGATTAAAGAGGACCATGTCGGGAAAAAATGGAAGAGGGATGATGCAGATGATGAGAGGGTTTTGAATTAGGGGCCAGTTGTTACAATTCTCCCCCTTTCCCTTGTTCATCCCCATCCTCACTCTCACCCCAAGGAGAAGGAAAAGGATAATACTGGTGCTAAAGAGGGGGAAGTTCTTGTCAAAAATAGGAGAAAATCTTGGAGGAATTTCAATGTAAGGACTGTGATGTTGGGAGTTTAGAGAGAAGCTATGAATCCTTAGATTCTGGTGGAAAGCCCTAGCTTGAAGAGCTCATAGACCTAGCTATTGTGGCCATCTCTGATAATATAAGGGAGATGGGTATGAACCTTCTAAACAATGCTTGTAATAGCATGATTGATAATTTTAGATTAATCAAATGGCTATACCATGAGCTGGAAGAGGTCAGAGAGAAGGTTTGTCAGTTTGAGGGCAACAACAAGAAGACTAAAAATGAGAACCAGGATGATCAGAACAATAGAGCCAGTCTGGTTGAGAGGACAATTAAGAATCTTGAAAACTACAATCATAATTTGGCAAGTCAGATGATCTCTTTCCTCAATTCGATCAATGACAATATTCTCTCTTTAATCAATGTGTTCAAAGACAGAGGCCTGTTGGTAGGTGAGGACAGAAAGGACAGAGGAAGAGCTAGGTCTAATGATGATATGGCCACTAATATCACCTTTACCAATTTGGACCAAGAAATAGAGAAAGTCCAGGAGTAGAAGGCCAAGGAGCACTAGAAGATTTATGAGGCTTCCCAGACCATGCAAAATCTGGAGAAGAAGAATGAAGAGTAGCCCTATTGTTCTATCTTTTTGTGTTCTTGTTGTTTCTCTTTTGGCTTTTTGTTCTAGCTTTTGCTTTGTTTTATTAAAGATAGTTTGTTCTAGCTTTTTTGTTGGCCTCTGTTGTTGGCTGGGCATTGTGCTTATTATTAACCGTTAGACTTGTTTTATTCTGGTAGTGCTTCTTTTGCTCATTATCAACCTTGTTTATATAGCTACTTTTGGGTTTCAGGGTCCCTATAAAACCTATTTATCTTATCAAAAACTTATCTTCTTCCTTTAAAGAATATCTATAAGCATCCCAATTGAATTAATCTTCAATATACCAATCTCATCTTGAATATTGAATCTCTAATGATGAACATACCTAGCCACCTTTTCCTTAGAATTTCTCTATGTCTAGACAGAATAGTTAACTTGTAGAACTCCTCAGTATAATCCTTCACAAACATATCCTTCTATTTTAGATTCTACAACCTATATAATAACTCAAGCTCATAATCAATACTTTGTCACGATCAATCTCCACTTAGTGATTTTCATTTCACCAACCTCTTCTCTATCTCTCTGTAATTCTTTCTACCATAAAGCATCACATCATTTTAACTTAGTCTATGCCAACCTCACTCTAAATGGATAAAAAATGTCCTCTAACTCAAAATAGTCTTCCAATTCACCAATCCAATCAATTGGGTCTTTAGGATTCAAAGTACCTAAAAAATTAGAAAAATACATCTTATGCTTCAATTTCAACCGAGCATTAGATCTATCCAACCGACTAGTTTTGTCTTCCACAGGTCTCTCTATTTGATCAATTCTATCCTCACCACAAGATCCAACAAGCTTGAAGTCTTCTACAACTTCCTCATAACCATCTTCCATACCCACATTCCTTGGTACACCGGCTATAGCCCTCATGATCTCAACAATCATATCATTATTCATTAACTCCATCTTAGATCTAAAACCTGATCTAACCTTCTCTAAAATTTTAGTCTCATGGCATCACATAGATATACAATTACCATAGGGTCCAATCTTATTAGAAGCATCTTCCAAGATCTTCAAAAACCCTATGCAAAAAATCCACTAGATCAACCTTTCCTCTAATGCCACTTGACATAATGCAAGGCCAATTGAACCCCCAAGAGAGGAGACCAAGCCCCAAAATAAAAAACCACACAATGGAAATTCAATAGAAGATACAAGATCTTATATAAAACTAACTCTTATTGTCAAATAATTGATTACATGTAATATGTTAGGCTATAAGGCGTTCATGGTTACAACCAAATGCAAAGAAATTATTGTAATAATTCTACAAGATCTCACAAGATCCAAATAACTCCTAGCTAGCCTAGATCTGCAATAATGCAATAATCTAGTGGGAACCCCAAGAAAGATCTAAAATTATGCTCGCAAGACACCAAACATCCTTCTTGTTTCCTAAGTCCACACTCAGCTCCTAGCTCTACTCACAAGTTCACAACTCCATATTCCCTCCTTAAATCTCTGCAACTACCCTTGACTCCACCACCTAAAACACTACCCTAAACCTTCTTTTACACTTGCACAACCAAAATTTGACCTATTGCAAATAGAACCATCTAGAACCCAAATAAACATAATATGCCATAGTCATCTTACAACGATCATTAAATGTACATAGGAGAGAGAACCAAGACCCCAAATAGGTACTTACACATCCCACGATTAATTCATATTATGATCACATGCTACACATATTAAATGCACCAAATTGGTTGATCAATTTTCCCAAGAACATCCAGTCGGTGAGCCAAACCATCAAGCATTATCAACAATCACCAAGAAAGCCAAGTATCACCATGAATACCTAGCAAGCACATCCATTGAGCTCCCACATGATCACCAAGCACAACTTCTACTAGGCATAATATTAACAAAGCACCACAAGCATCACCAAGCTCCTTTAGTCACCAAGTTCGTGGGGTGGAACTATAATCCATAACTACCCCAATAATGATTGAACATCACCTCCTTTCAACCGAGTTCCCCAACTCCAAGGTCAAAATGCACTCCAACCTACATGATTTACAACTATCCCAAGATGCTCCTACATTAGATAATTATGAAAAAGAGTTTGATCTATGGAGGAAAACATGGTTGTGTTTTACCCTTAGCTGGATAGTCACTTTGAGCTTCAATATTATATCTTTGGAATCAATGAAGAAGAGGAAGATACCTTGTACCCCCACTAAAAGGAAAAATTTAAATGAAAAATGATACTAGAGGTTGATTGGGATAAGCATGAGGAAGATCAACTTCAAACTAGGACTTTTCGAATCATCAAGAGAACTAAAAAGTGGTCAAGGGAACATAGGATTGGAAAGATGACTAGTTCAAAAACTAGTACAGGTGTTAATGCCATTTTTCCTTCAAAAGATCCTATTAACCCTATGAATCAGTGCTCCTACTTGCATTACATATACTATTAAAGTTAAGACTGAGAACCTTGTATCTAAGAGATTTGAAAGGCCCACCTTGACATAGTTCCTTTTTCATACAACCCATTCTAAGAGAGAAAATAAGAATAAGAAGATTCCAAACAAAAATATGTTTGTAGATTTTGATCGAGTTGAGGAATTCTTGGGGATAATGGATAATCAAGACCTGAAAGCTCCTATGACTAAAGATATTGAAATAGATGAATAACCAGAAGACAACTCTAATCCCTTCAACAATATGGTGATTTTAGGCACAACTTCTAGAATTCATACACCCCTAGAAAAGAGTGATTGTATAGGAACTTATAGTAGATTGAATCCTCAATTGGTAAGAAAATAAATATAGCACCCATTCCTTGCCAACCAATGATATAGTAAGAAAGTTCCTAGGAAACTAAGAGGCTTATGAACACCACTAAGGTGGATATTGATGAGAAATTAGGGTACTAGGTAGTGAAAGAAACAAGGAATACAATGGATAAGGAGGTATAATATTCTTTGGCTAGGGACTCGTTGGTTGAGAAGGTTGATTTGGGAGCCTTTTCCAAAGCTATAAATGTTGATCATCTAGAGGGCTCTACCTTGAGAATACTTTCAATGACCTAGAAGGATGGGAAGGATAACAAGTTAAATTAAATTGTGAGAGAGATGATAGAGTATATTGAAGTAATCCATAGTCCCATCTTGTAGTTTCTACAAAGATACCTTTTTCCTTTGATCCCAAGTCCCCTATCAATGTGAAATTGCTATACCAAAGCCAAAGAAGTAATTTGATTGAAAGTTTTTTTAATGAGTGTGTGGAAGGTGTGATACAAGGAGATACCTAAGACCTGAGGAAATTCTATGGAAATGCCTTTGAGGTTATATAGGAATCAAAAGAAGATTTGATTGCTTAGAAGAAGGAAGAGAATGGATGGATATGAACAACTTCCTAGATGAGTAATGTGCAAATGTATGGAACCATGAAGTTTTTGTTAGATAAAAATATAACAAGTGTGGATGAAAATGTGTTATATATCTCTAAGGAAAAAATTGAATAGATAAATACTTATAAAATAGGGAAATCATTAATTAGTTAAACTGTGAAAGGAGTTAACCAAGCTCATCTTTACCATGTAGAAGGTTTTAAGATGAGTTCATTTTAAATTATTGAGGGAGAATGGGTAGACAATGGATGGTGTAGACATCATAATAAAATCCTTCAAGGATGAAATTAAGTTTGTAATAGAAACCAAATCCCTAAGTTCTAATGATTTTTTGAGGGTGCCAAAATTGAGTCCCTATTAGTTCTCTACATCAACCAATAAGAGTTGCACATAGATAAGGTAGAATATGGGAGAAAGGATAATAAAGTTTGGAAATAAAGGATCACACACTTCAAACTTCTAAATTATCAGATCTTCTTGAACCTATATACAACACACCAAGAGTGGAAGAATCAATATGGCACCGAAGTAAAGCTCAACCCATGCTCCATGATAATGTCTCAACCTTGATTGTGCCACATGATATTAGTTCCACCATTTAGTTTCTAAGAAATTTTACTATATTTAGCTATGTTTTAGTTTTTAAAAACTACTTCTTTTTACCCTCTAGTAGAGTTATGCAACTTTGTAGTTTTATATTAGTTAGCTCATTGAGCTATATATATGATTTATGATGATTGTGGAAAGTTCTAAAAAAATTATAAGCTTATAGACTAGAAGTTTTGATTTTTGATGCATGATGATGGTAAATAATTTTTTTAAATCTATGAATGAGATAAATGAATGAAAACTGACAATTCAGATTTGTGTATTTTATTTTATGTGGGTGAATTTATGTGTGAATTTACCTTTTAGTGTTACAAGACATAATAACCTAGCCAAAATAAGCTTGGACAAAATTAACCCAACAATAATAACTGAAGGAAAAAATAACCAAGGTTCATAATAACCCAAGTCAAAATAACCCATGGACATAATCTCTTCGTAAGAATATAGAGAAAGGAAAATAAAATTTATAAATTACATATATGTTTCTAACATAACTATTATTCAATTTTTCAATTAAAGTGTCAAATTATGAACAATGCCCCTTAAATAATCTAAAATTATATGGCTATCATAACCATCAACTAGTATTATTAGTCTTTTATTAAGTACACATTATTTTTTCTTGCATGGTTGCCTAGTGTAGCCAACAACATATTTCTCTATTTTATTCTCTTCGTAACCTTGTTCTCTTTTTAATGCTTTGATAAATTTCTAGTCTGAGCTATGCAGTGATTGCAGCAATTCACTAAATCTTGTATGCAAAGCCTCAATAATGTACCATCTTAAAATGGACAAACTTGCAATTTAGGACCTTTTAGCACCCTTTTCCATAATTCCTCTCTTGGACCATGGATGAACCTGCTCTCATTGTCTCTTTTTCACTTCTCCTCTTCTATTTCACTCTTATTTGTCATCTCTCTATTTTTGACATGGTCTTCTAGGTATTATCTCACTACCCTTTTGACCATATTAGTCTTTTATTTTCTTACCTTCTCCTGGCACTTTATGTGGTCTATCTAACCTATCCTTTGGGACTAGGTTGACCTAGTCCTCCTAGCTTGACCTAGTCCTCGGTAATTGTAGGGGTATGAGCTATTTTCCCATCCAAAAACTAGTATAGAAGGAGGCTTGGGGGCTTAATTTTCATATCTCATCTCAATAATTGCTTAAAGTAATTCAAGCTCTTTCTCTCAAGTAAATATTTCTACCTTTTGCATTCAATGAGTTCTAACATTCAAGTGTTCAAGCAAGCAAGTTTCTTCAAGTATTCAAGGATCTTTTTTTAGTATTTCCTCTTCAAGATCCAACATGTTGTTAGCCATTAGGGGAGGAGATATACATTGAGGCATTCATTATCTTCTTTATTGATGCACATTTACATCCATAGCTCCTTGATATGGTTATGGTAGATCTATTGCAATTGTGGAGATATCCTACATCCTTCATACCAAATTCAAGATCTACAATACGAAACATTTACATGTACACGGGCAAGGTGAATCCTAAAATTTGTCTTGTTCTTTAAAGTCACTTACATTTACATTTCTCAATTATGATTAATTTCTTAATCTAGGGCTTAACCAAGGCAAGTCCTCATCAAACCCCAACCCCCATACCTTTCTTTTCTGTGTTAATTTGCAGGTTAGGAGCGAAAAGGATTACTAATTTGGAACCTATAGTTCAAAAGATCTCTAGAGTTGTTAGTTTTGGAGTCACAGACTATGTCAAATTGGTTGTGGGACATCCTTCCAAGTCAACCTAGTCCTTTAGTCTCAGATTCCAGGGATATTTCTAGGTTTTTTTTCCTTTCATCATTTCATTCTAAGACTCACGAATGAAAGTTTAGAAAAGTTTTAGATCCAAAAATTATTGATCATAAACACATCTTCCTCTATGCATTTGAAGGTGTCTTTCATATTTCATTTCCTCTTATATCTTTACCCTAGATTTGCATCTTAATTGGGCTAATTGTATTCACATAAAATTTAGATTTACATTATTTAAGTGATTAGTTTAATTTCACACTCACTTATCCTATTAAGGGCCTAAGAGAGTGTATTTATTTGTATTGTAGTTGTCTTTACAACCCATATTCACTATTAGCACCCTTCTCCCTTTGGGTCCTAGCTAATCTAATTTGGATCATAAGTGGAGTTATACTTGGAAATCCCCCTCTTTCCCTCACACACACACACACACACACACACACACACTTGAATGGCTTGGTGGCTTGTAAAGTGGAGGCCTACATCCTATTAAAGTGCTTCCATTTTACTACTAAACATTTTGGTGAACCTGACATCTTACCCTCTTTTTTAGAGTTAGATATTTCTCTCTTCAATATCTCTCCTATTTTTCATTTCATTGGGTGTTTACCTTCTTTTTGTGAACCCATCCATTTCCTCCTTTCTTTTGGAGTTAGATATTTCTTAAACTTTCCTTTCTTTTGCATTGAATTCTTACGAATTTTAGGGTTAGAACCTCTTATCCCCCTTATTTCCTTCTTTTTATCTAGAATTCATTTTCATAGATTTTGTAACATTGAGTTTGTACTTTTCATGCTTTATTATTCAAATGTTTATGGGATCTTGCATATATTTTAATGAATCAATGATTAGTGGAATCTACTATATATGTACTTATCTTTTTCTCATATTGGACAAGTATTTTAAAGAATTTTCCAAACATTATTCCCTTATCTTTCACATTAAACATCATGCTCCTATTAACTTAGATTTACCATATGGTGATGAGTGGCAAATAGATATTGGCCATTCTCTTAATATACACATTGACTATGGGGATGCATTGATTAAGGATAGTCCTATACCTTATTTTAATCCCCCTCTTAACGAATCTCACTTCAATGCATGATCCTTCCTATATGGTGTCCTTTATTTATAATTATGTTCCTTTTATTGATAATTCCACTATTTGGGATGAACCTCTTGATGCTAATATTAACTATTCTCTTCCCCACGAATGAGTTAACATGATTGATACCTTCTCCTTTGAACATAGCAAGCTTCATGTTTCTTCTTTTCCTAATATATATCCTTCTCTTAGTGATATTTTAGAGAAAGAGGAAGACATTATAAATACTTTTATCAATGTGACCTTGCCTTCATTTGATTCTTCTACTAGAGAGGAAATATTAATGACAATCCATAATCCCTATTCTAAGGCTTCCTTGGAAAAAGAGGATAATGGATCTCTCCTTAATACTCTCTCTTCTAGTGATTGGTCTATGGAGTCTGAAAGATCTTAATCAAGTTTATCTAGCTCAACCTATTCTCACTCTCAAGGGTTACTCTTCATCCAATAAACCTTTCATCACCCTTAAGGGTTTTCCTTCTGTAACTCTGAGAGGGGAATATAATGATTCTAAGGATTATCATATGTTGTCTCACACCTATCATAAGAAATAATCCTCAACTAGCTATTTCTCTTCCATATTCTCAACCCATTCTTCCCCCTTCACCTCATCTTTTTCAAAATCTTGGGTTGGATTATGATTTGGTATCATAGTTACGTAATACCCTTGCTAAGATTTCTCTTTGGGAACTTCTTTAAACATCTCCTACATATCATGAAGCCTTGAAAAAAGATTTAGCCACTCTTCCAACTCCATCTCCTAATCAAGATAACATCAATGCCTTTTTAAAATGCATGAATACTACCTCCGTCCCACCTCAGATTGTGTTTACTCACCATGAATTACCTCCTAAAGAGATACACTATTTCTATGATGCTCTTATGGTAGTTGTTTTAGTCCATTACAATATTATTCATTGAACTCTAATTGGTAATGGATCTAGACTTAATATTTGTAGTGTGGATATGCTAAAAAAAATCATATTGATCCTTCACATATCACACATGACATTAATACTATTTGTGGCTTTGATAATATTTCCAAGAGAACTTTAGGCACCATCACTTTACCTATCAAAGTAGGTCCAGTTGTTCTCAATACTCAAATTCATGTTATGCCTAGACCTCTCAATTACAATCTTCTTTTGGGTAGATCTTGGTTACATGCTATGCATGTTGCTCCTTCAATCCTTCATCAAAAAGTCAATTTTATCTATAATAATATGATGTACATGCTTCATGTAGACACTAAACCAAATAGTTGTCTAAATGTTGAGGAGAAACAAAATCAACAATTTAATGATGATCCTCCTCCTATAAGTACCCTTCTAGGTGATGATTGAGAATCCTTAGATTTCACACCAAGCTTTATTGGAGAATATAGAGTTAAGAACTTTCCATTCATGAGAGATCATGCAAATCCTTTCTTCACCAACTTTATTTCTACTTCTACTCATAAATCTAGTGATAAAAATAATATGCCCTTAGGCAATGGAGGGCATAGACACTCTTTTAATACCAATGTCAATCATAATTAAGGATATGTGAAACAAGGTATTGAATCTCATTCTTTTTCCACATCCTCTCCCATATCTTCTCCTATGAATCAAGATTTTATCTTACCTAAACTTTTTAATGCTAAACTGATTACTAGTCCTAAACATAAAAAAGAAACATAGTAAAAAACCCATGAATCTTTCATTTTGCATTTATCACCATTATCAAAATCACTCTACTAATAATTGTCAAGATTTGCATTAAAAAATTCAAAAACTCATTAAAAAAGAGGTTATTCAAATATCTCTTGATAATGTGATCTTTTTTCCTCTAATTTCTTTAGATAACATTTAAGACTGTATTATGCTTTTCTATGCCATGTAACATTGTTGGCCTTCTTTATGGGAGCTCATTGTCATACATGGTTTTCTTTATGAGTAGCATAATAGGTTTTTTTTTTTTCCTCTTGTTCCTATACTTGGGGGGCAAGGGAATCATGCGCTTATCTATCTTTCTCATGGATCTACTGTTTCCTTTGGTTGAGTGTTATTTGTCTATCATGTCACATCCAATCTTATATAATTAGCAAGTGGATTTTCATAGTAGATAGATCACTTACCTTGGAGAATTGTAATAGTGTATCCTCTTTTTTGCCTTTTTGCATGGTGTCTTTGCATTCTATCCTTTCATGACCTCATAGAAGCTGTGATCTCTTTGGTTTGAATTGGGTGTTTCTTGTGGATACTATCTTGATACTAAAATTGCTTTATCCTTCTTCATTACTTCCTTAAGATTCCAAAATAAGAAATTATTTTTCCTTCTTATGGGGGGGGACATACATGATCCCCTTATTTTATTATTTCTTATTTTCCAAATGCACCATATAGAGTACACTAGCATGACACAACTTTCTAGGGCTAGATACTCTCTTTCTTTTTACATGTCTTGGATTGGTTGACTAGAATTCCACATACACTTGCTAGACCATTTGACCTATCCTAGTGCATATATAAACCATTCTCATAATATAGGAGTACTATATTATGGGAGTGTAAAGCTGCCACAAGGTGCAAATTTTTGGAATTGACTATTGGGGACATAAACCCGCTAGACCATTCGATCATACCCCTTTCTTTTCTTCATGGGATTTATTATCGGGCACACAAACCTGCTAGAACATTCAATCCTATCCCCTTTTGTGTGATTCATAATAAAGAACACAAACCTTATTGGGAAATTTGGTCACACCCCCCTTCTCTCTCTTTATATCTTTTCAGTGACATCTCTTTTGTTGTGATTTTTGGATTTGATGAAGGCTCAAGTTTCTTAGGGGAAAATACATATCTTGAGTATCACTTAGAGTACTTTCGCCTTTATGGATAGGTATGATTTATAGGTTATCTTCAAATCTATGCATTGTTCCTAGCTTGATGATTTATTTGCCTCCTAATTTGTGATAGGACCATCTTTTTCTTTTGATCTACTTTATCGTGAGTTTGTTAGAATATAGAATAAATTATCCAACTATTACAACTATTATCAATTCTTATTAATCCTTAACAATATGAGCAATATAACCAGCAGCCATAACAAGATACTTATACACAATAATATCATATATGTTAACTAGGGAAACCCTTGATCAAAGGGAAGACCATAGTGGGGATGGTACCCACAAAATGATGTACTAATATAAATATTCCTTGTTAGAGGATGGACCCTATTAAGAGTCAATTAAAACATTCAATACATATCAGTCCCTATTAGGATACTTTGAATCCCTATTTGGAGATTCAAACCTTGTTAGGAGTTGCAAAAGGTAGATGGACCCATTATCCAAACAACTTCAAGGGCAAGACCAATGAACCCACTATCCAAATGATCTATGTATTATTCCTTGTAGAATAATAGAAGTGAGTTGTACTTGACCTTCTCTTCCCTTGTCCTATCAACTAGACTGCTCTTCTTCTTCGGATCTCGATACTAGATCACCAACTTCACATCCAATAATCCCTTGGATAGCTTACTCACATTTACCAAATACCCTATTTTTTTTTGCACTTCTCCAATATAGTACACACTTATCACATTTCTCAAAAAAGGAAAATACTTTCCTTTATGTCAAGTCCTCAAAACAATTCCTTGATTCAGCCTTGTGGCTTTCCCAATTAATTATAATAGGATCACATTAAGATAATTAATTATTTTACATTCACACATCACTATTGGCTCATAGCCTTTACAACTTATTACACATACAACATCAAACCTTGTGCACTCATTGACATCATCATCAGAATGCCCTTTGTCACTGTATAACTTTGCATATCCTGATTCTATCTTTGGTAGGAGATACAACATAATCATCAAAAACTGCTTATCAAGTACTTAGTCTCTATACTGCTCTATGTAAATCAAACATATCTTTTGTATGTCTAACCTTGTCATTAGGACATAGTGTAGAACATATCCTTAATTGTGCTTCATCTGAACATCAAACCTTTGTCCATACAACCATGATCTCTATCTGCTACTCTGCCAGTCTTCATAGAAACCATATTATGTTTTCATCAATGACATACTCATGAATGAAACATATCAATCATGCTACATGTTCTCCAATGCCTAGGATACTCCCCCAAAGGAATACCATCATCACTCATGCCAGTAATCTCCCCCTTTGGCATTGATGGCAACATAGATGAAAAACATCTAAGTTCCAAGAATACCAAAATAATACTCTATTGAAACTATTGCTGCTATTCTCTTATTTTCAAATCCTCTTCATCAATAAAATCTAAAATTTTCTAGAATATTACTTTGTTCTGCATTTCTTTCTTTAGGATCGAAAACAATACTTTGCATCAGTTTTTCACCCACTAAACAACTCTCAACTTCTCCCCCATTCAATGTTAGTCCTCATTATCAACAAAAATACTTTCTCTTATAGGAAATCTCACTCTCTCCTCCATACATCAATCCCTCCTCCATTAGAGGATCTTTTCCCCCATACATACTAAGGAGATCTTTTTCATGCACACTTCTCTCCCCCATTGACATCAATGACAAAGGATTCATTATGTCAATCATTTGCTCCAAGTCTTCAACCAACTCAAGTGTCCAAAAACACTATTCAAGACCAATGACCAAGAGTCCTAGATGACTCTTCTCATCTCAGATACTCCCCTATATAGGAAGCATCATCATTTAGTCTAGTCAAAAAATAGTCATCTGTACCACTGGACTGATGCAACCTCTACATCATCTACTCTAAACTAGGTAGGGGCATAACCCCAAGCATACCTCTCAAGTACTCAAATGTATCTTTAGGAAAAGGCTTTGTAAAAATATTTGCAATATGATCTTTTGTACTGACATACTTCAATATGATTTCTTTCTCTACAAATTTTCCTCTCAAAACATGATACTTAATAGATATATGCTTAGTATTAGAATGCAATACAAGATTATTAGACATACTCATTATACTTGTGTTATCACAATATATGATAATAGGTTTTGGAAATTCTATCCCAATATCCTTCAACATTTGCTTCATCCACATGAATTGATTATAATTATTTGTTGCTACTACATACTCAACTTCAACTATACTCTGTGAAATATAATCTTGTTTCTTGCTCAACCAAGAAATGAATCTTCCTCCAAGGAAAAATTCTCTACCACTAGTTCTCTTTTTGTCATCCATGCTGCCTGCCTAATCTACATTAGTATAAGCACATAACGTGAAATCACTTGATCTATCATACCATAACCCATAATGAAGTGTTCCCTTCAAATATATGAATATTCTTCTTATTGTTGTATAATGATACTCCTTAGGATCATCTTGAAATATAGCTACAATCCCAACTACATTTTCTATATTTGGTCTAGTGTGAGTCATAGATTACAAACCTCCAATCATTGATCTATACTTCTTTTGCTCAACTGTAGGTGTCTCATCTTTGCTAGATAACTTGTGACCAATTACCATTGGTGTACCAACATGTTTACAATTAATTTCCAAGCCAAATCTTTTCAACAAGTCTTTCAAATACTTAGCTTATGAAATGAAAATACCATCATTATTTTGCATAATCTGTAAACCTAGGTAAAACTTCATCTCACCAATCATGCTCATCTCAATTTCATTCTTCATCTCTTTAGCAAACTTATCACTTGCCTCATCATTACATCTGAATATTATGTCATCAACAAATATCACAATGATTAACAGACCATTCTCAATTTCTTTCACGTTTTTCCAAATACCTATCCAATCTTGCATACAAGGTTCTAGGTGCTTGCTTTAGACCATATATAGAGCTTTCTTCAATCTACATACCATATCCCTATCTTCTATAAGAGGAAATCCTTTAGTATGCTCAATGCAAACCTCTTCTTCAAGTTCTCCATTTTGAAGGGTTGATTTGAAATCCATTTGATGCACTTTGAACTTCTTACTTGTTGTATAAGCCAAAAACATTCTCATTGCTTCCATTTTGGCTACAGGGACATATGTCTCTTCAGAATCTATTCCTTCTTGTTGTGAATAACCTTTGCATACCAATCTAACTTTTTTTCTCACAACTTCACCTTATTCATTCATCTTGTTTTTGAATACCTATTTAGTTTCTATAACATTCTTGTCTTTAGGTCTGGGAGCCAATTTCCATGTCCCATTCTTGACAATATGATCTAGTTCCTCCTTCATTGATTGAATCCAATGATCATCTTTGCATGCCTCATCTACACTTTTAGGTTCTACTTGAGAAATTAGACATAATTCCTCATTCACTCTGTTTCTTGTCATTACTCCTCTGTCTTTTCTTCCAAGTATCTTCTTTGTAGGGTCATTCTTTATCAGGTTCTTATTAGGTGTGGGAGTTGCTATCTTAACTCTTATCTCTTCTCTTGGTTCAAATCTCTATTCTCCTCTTTGCTCAACACTTTTACATCATTCTGCAAGTCATTGTTAGTCTCAAAGAATACTTCCACATTTTATCTAACAATTCTAGGATTATCTTCTTCCTCATCATAATTATAATCCATCATTTTTTCCTTAATTCAAAACTTTTCATCTACTTTCACATTTGCACACTCAACAATTGTCTTAGTTCTATGATTAAAATATATACAAGCTTTACTTTTCAATGAATAACTAAGGAACATACCTTCATCACTTCTTGGATCAAAGTTACCAATATCATCATCTCTCTTTATGTAACACTTGCAAAATTCTAATTTACTTCATTAAGGGTGTATGACCAAACCATAATTCACAGGGAGTCTTGTTTGTACCTTCCTAATCTACACTATGTTCATGGTGTATACTACCGTATTGACTACTTCTCTCCAAAATGTCTTGGATACATTATTCTCAAACATCATTGCTCTTGCTACCTCTAATATTGATTTGTTTCTCCTTTCTTCTATTCCATTATGCTCAGGGGTCTTGGGTGATTATAATTATCTCTTAATTCCATTTTCTTCACAAAACATGTTAAACTTTCCACCTCTATCTAATCTCAAACATTTAATTTTCACACTAGATTTATTCTAAACTCTATTCTTAAATATCTTGAATCTCTCAAATGCCTTATATTTTTCTTTAAGAAATGCTACCCACTTCATTCTAGTGAAATCATCAACAAAAATCATAAAATACCTTTCTCCATAAATTCCTCTTGTTCTAGTAGGGCCACTCAAATCTGTATGAACAATCTCCAACTTCTTTGTAGTAGTGAACTTCTTGTTGGGAAATGATACCTTCTTCTACTTAGCCATAATACATTCTTTGAAAACAACATTAGTAGGATTCATGATCTTAGGCAAATCTTTGATTACAAATGTGCTACTAACCTTCGCTATATTATCAAAGTTTATATGACAAAACCTTCTATGCCATAACCAACTACTATCCACTTTTGCAACCAATCATGTCATCTTAGTAGGATTCAATTGAAACACATTACCTCTGGATCTTGTACTTGTTCTAATGAGCTTACCATCCTTATCTTTAATTATACAAGTCTTCTTTGTGAATTGCAATTGATAACCTTTATCCACTAGCTATCCAATACTCAACAAATTATGCTTTAAACCATCAATAAAGAAAACATCATCAATGTTAGTATTTCCATAAAGAGTAATAGATCCTATCCTTGTAATATGATAGGTCACATTATTTCCAATTCTAATAATGTAGAAGTTGATGAAAGGCAACTTCACAGCTCGCCAAGATCGCCTGCATGCAAGTAACCTGTTGAAGGGAAACCAAAGAAGGAAGGGTGGAGCTTGGAGAAATAAGAGAAAAAATATTGAAACAATAAAAATGTATTGCTATACAATATTGAGATGAAAGATATATGAAATTACAATAGGAGAGCCTAAATATAAAGGCCTCTAGAAAGCTTGTAGAACAAGCTAGAAAGCTCTAGGAGATAAGATTGACAACTAAGCATACATCCACAAAAGGTGGATTATCCTCGATCAAGGTGAGAAGATAAGTATGACTTAGATAGGAATAAACTCCCATGTTGTCAAAAAATCCTAGACTACAACTAATAAATAAATGCATTTATCCTAAGTAAACTTAAGTAAAAGGGTAAATAATAATTATTTACTCTAACACCCCCCTTAAGTGCAACTTAGGGGCTGCACTTAAGATCACAACAACTAAGATGAAATGCATAATGGGTCCTGGCAACTAGGCCATGTTAGATACCCATGTATAAATGCAAAGAAATGCAACCTCTAAAAATGGGGAAAGAGAGAAAACCACATGGGAAAAACCCTCCCCCAAAAAGAGGTAAGAGAAAACCTAGTGAAGGATTGAAGAAGCCTCCAACTAGAGGAATGTCCCAAAAAATAGGAACAAGAGAAGATCATGAAGAGCATTACTGAAGCATGAGGAAGCCATAAATTATGTTATAAAGAAATTGCTGATTTAAAGAACCTCAATGGAAATAGAAGGTATGAACTAAGAGTATCTATATGGTAGATCTCACTGAAATGCATAAGTAGCCAACCACTAGAATCACCTAGTACATAGGATCAAATACTGAATACATAGCTCACACTATCGAACCATCAAACCAAGGAAGCATTAGAACAAAAAAAAAACCCCCTTAATACAGAAGGGGTTAGGTAACAGGCAAGTGAAAAAGTGGGCCAAAATCCTCCTACAGAAAGAACCAAGAACAACGAGAGAGAGAGGAAGAGGTACAAACACCTATAAAGGCATGTTTCTCTGACACATCATGGGGCTAAAGTTGTGGAAGGGAAACTCATTTGACAAAGGAAGAGGGCACAAAAATGGCAGTAACTAACCCCCCGACGGTGCTTTATAAAATAGTGCAAGTACAACTGTCTCAAAACAACGTTCATGAACCTGAAATGCAAGAGTGGCACTTTATCTTAGTGCGTTTGCATAAAGATGCTTACAAATGATATCAACAATGATTAGAAATGAAAAAAAGTTGATACAAAAGATAGTACAACCCAAAAAAAAGATCCCATGCCATGAAAATGATCCTCAGGCCTAGAACACCTAAGATATCCACCATCGAGTAAAAATGCCAAAAAAATGATAGAAAGAGCATGGGGTAGAATCTGAAGGAAGTGGCAACATTTCTAAAAAGATGATAGAACTAACTTTCCAAAAATATAATGTTTTCAAAAAATGGAGATGGGATGCAAAAGATAAGCTCACCAGAGTGAAAAATAGAACATTTGACTTTGACTGTAGAAATAAGCAACAAAACTACATCAAAATGTCAAAACCACAAAATACCTACTCCAATGTCTTTGTCCCAAAACTAGCTTTCTGGCACTTCTTTTAGATCAGAAAAATACCTCCATATGCTCAAGTTATGGCCAAAAAACTACGACTAGGTCAAAAAGGGACTTGGAATGCTGGTAGGAAGGTGTTGATGCAGTGGAAGGAAGGATGGAGCTTGGAGAAACTAAACTGATTGAGAGAACAAATAATGCAACAATGAAAAATTTATTGCTATATAATATTAAGATGAAAGATATATGAAATTACAATAGGAGCTTGTAGAACAAGCTGGAAAGCTCTAAGAGATATGGGTGACAACTAAGCATATGTCCACAAAAGGTGGATTATCCTTGATCAAGGTGAGAAGACAAGTATGAATTAGATAGGAACAAACTCCTGTATTGTCAACAACTCTTAGACTACAACTAATAAATAAATGCATTTATCCTAAGTAAACTTAAGTAAAAGGGTAAACAATAATTATTTACTCTAACAAATAATACCTCCATCATGATTTCTAAATTTAACAAACTTGTTCATATCACTAGTCATATAATGTAAACATCCGCTATCTATAATCCAATTGGATTTATTTCCAACTTAAGAAACCGAGGCTTTTTCTTCTCTAATTTCAATTTCAGAACTCTCTTCTTTGATAGCCACAAATCCCAACTCATCATCACTTTCATTGTGAACTCTTTCCTCTGATTCATCATCCTCATTTGCATACAAACAATCTCTAGGTTTTCTAGGCTTGAAATTTCTCTTATACTTTTTCTCTCTTTTAGGACACTTAGATACATAATGACCAAATTCATTACAAATCCAACATTTAAAATTTGTCTTACCATCTAGTTCTCTTCTTATAAGCAAGTCTTACCTTCTTTAATATTGTAGATTATTGCCTATTATTCTATTATTTCTTTCCTCGCCCCTATAATTTTATGGGCTATGGGCACACCATTATGTAGGAGGGAGTGTTTTCCCCTATCTGGAAGTTCCTACTATTATAAAGGGATCATTGCTCAGCCCACAACTCATAGAATTATAGGGGTGGGGCCTCTCCTTACCAAAAAATGTGGTGAGTTACTCTCTTTGAAACAAACCATGCTTCAATATGGTCTTCTATTTTAGTCTTTGTGCATGCATTTAGTTCTTTCCATCCTCTTCAGATTTGGTTCTATTACTACTAGCATAATCTCCATAGGTGCTTGCACTTTTGGATAAGCAAGGACAAACATTTAAGGCACTAAATATTGTCTCCACTCTTGTCAATTCTCTAGATTGTCTCAAACTTAATTCTGCTACTTCCAATCTTCCAAGCAAAGTCTCCATGGTAAACTTCTCAGTCCAGGGTATCAAACGCTCAATCATCTCTACTACTTGCTTGAATGGTGGTGTCAAAGTTTTCAAAATCTTCCATACAATTTCATTTTTCTCTTTAGATCCTTTACAAGACTCAATTCTTGCAACAATATAAGATATCCTACCAATATAGCTTCTCATAGATTCATCTTCCAACATTTTAGCATATTGAAATAAATATATCCAATTCTATAATCTCTTACTTTTAGTATGCTTATCCCCTTCAAAAGTAGATTCTAAAGCTTTCAAAATTTTATGAGATGTCTCTAGTGATTTTACCTAACTGTACTCATTTTTAGGAAGAGCTATTAGTAAGGCTTCTCTAGCTCTCATTTTGCACATTAAAAAATCTCTTTTTTCTTTGCTGCATTCTTCAAGCTTCTCTTCTTTCACAATATCTTTATTACTCTTTGTCAAAAGCTAGTATCCTGGACCCATACATAGAAAATGAGTGTTCATCTTTTCCTTCCAGTTGTCATAGTTAACTCCATTGAACTTAGGACTTCCTTTTTTGAAGTGACTCACCATTGATCTCCCAAAGTTGTTAAACTTTCACTTTAAGGACTTCATACTTTGATACTAATTGTTAGAATATAAAGTCCACAAACATAATTGAGAGGGGGGAGGTGGGGTGAAAAAATTATCAATCTTATTAATACTTAACCATATGAGAAATATAATCAACAACCATGACAAGATACACATACATAATAACACCAGATATGTTAACTATGGAAACCCTTAATCAGAGGGAAAATCCAGGTGGGGATGGTACCCACATAATGATGTACTAATATAAATATTCCTTGTTAGATGATAGACCCTGTTGAGAGTCAATGAATTTTTTTAGTACATATCAATCCTTGTTAGGAGACTTTGAATTCTTGTTAGGAGATTCCAACCCTTTTAGGAGTTGTAGAAGGAAGATGGACCCAGTATCCCAATAGCTCCAGGGGAAAGACCAATCAACCCACTATCCAAATTATCTCTATATTATTCCTTGTTGAATAATAGAAATGAAATGTACTTGACATTTCTCTTCCTTTGTCCTATCAACCAGACTATTCTTCTTCTGATCTTGATACCAGATCACCAACTTCACAACCAATAATCCCTTGGATTGCTTACTCACATTTACCAAATACTCTATTCTTGTTCACACTTCTCCAATAAAATACACACTTGTTGCATTTCTCAAACAAGGAAAATACTTTCCTTTATACCAAGTCCTCAGAATAATTCCTTGAGTTGGCCTTGAGGCTTTCCCAATTAATTATAATATGACCACATTAAGATAATTAATTAATTCACAATCACACACTACTGTTGGCTCATGATCTTTACAACTTATTATACATGTGACTCCAGACCTTGCACAATTGCTAACAACATCATTAGACTATCCTCTGTCACTGTATAACTTTGGATATCCCGATTCTATCTCTATTAGGAGATACAATCCAATAATCATAAATGGCTTATCAGGTACTCTGCCTCTATACTGCTCTCTGTAAATCAAACATATCTTCTATATGTTTTTGACTTACTTGATGCAAACTTAGCCTCATCATCGAGAGACAATTTAGAACATGTCCTTAACTGTGCTTCACCTGAACATCAAACCTTTGTCTATATGACCATGATCTCTATCTGCTACTTTGCCAGTATTTATAGAAACCATACTATGTTTTCATCAATGAAAAACATAGTCATGAATGCAACATACCAATCATACTACATGCTCTCCAATTCTTAAGATACTCTCCCAAAGGAATACTATCAATATTTATGCTAACATAATTTGAGGCAACTCATACTCCTGCTAAAGTGGCAGTTAAATGTACCATCTTAAAATGGACACACTTATAGTTTAGAACCTTTTAGCACCCTTTTCCTTAATTCCTCTCTTGGACAATGGATGGACTTGTGCTCAATGTCTCTTTTTATCTTCTCCCCTTCCATTTTACTCTTATTTTTCATCTCTCTCTTTTTGACATGGTCTTCTAGGTATTATCTTGCTACCATTTTGACCATATTAGTCTATTATCTTCCTACCTTCTCTAGGCACTCTATGTGGCATGTTTAACCTATCCTCTAGGACTAGGTTGATCCAGGTTGACTTGGTCTAGACTATGTTAACCCAGGTTGACCTAGTCCTCACAGGTCAACTCAGTCCCCAGTGATTGTAGGGTTCAAGGCTCGAAAGTCCTTGAGTTTGCCAATTATTTAATTCTACTCCCCCATCATCCTGAGTTATTTTCCCACCTGAAAATTAGTATAAAAGGAGCCTTGAGAGATTCCTTTTAATATCTTATCTCAATCATTTCTCAAATAATTCAAGCTCTTTCTCTCAAGTGAATATGTCTTTCTTTTGTATTCACAAAGTTCTAGCATTCAACAAAGCAAGTTTGTTCAAGCATCTTTTGTTAGCATTTCCTCTTCAAGATCTATCATGTTGTTGGCCATCAAGAAAGGAGATCTACATTGAGGCATTCACAATCTTCTTCATTGATGCACATTTACATCCATTGCTCTATTATGTAGTTTTGGTAGATCTATTGTAATTGTGGAGATATCCTACATCCTTTATACCGAATTCAAGATCTAGATTACAAGACATTTACATACACATGGGAAAGGCGAATTCTAATATTTATCTAGTTCTTTATAGTAATTTACATTTAAATTTCTCAATTATGGTTAATTCTTTAACCTAGGTCTTGACCAATGTAAGCCTTGATCAAACCCCAACCCCAAAACCTTTCTTTTCTGTGTTGATTTGCAGGTTGGGAGTGAAAAGTATTACAAATCTGGAACCTACAATTCACAAGCTTTCTGGAGTTGTCCCATTCAGAGTTGTAGACTACGCCAACCTAGTTGACGTAGTCCTCTAGTCTTAGATTTTGGGGAGATTTATGGGTTTTATTCCTTTCATCATTTCATTCTATGACTCGTGGATAGAAGTTCAGAAACATTTTAGATCCGAAAGTTATTAAGCATAAACATATCTTCCTCTACATATTTCAAGGGGAGTCTTTCAGTTTTCATTTCCCTTTTTATCTTTACCCTAGATTCACATCTTAATTGGGTTGCTTGTATTCACATAACATCTAGATTTACATTATTTAAGAAATTAGTTCAATTTCACACTCACATTATCCTATTAAGGGCCTAAGAGAGTGCATTTCTTTGTATCACATTCCTCATTATAACCCAAATTTAGTACTAGCACCCTTCTCATTTTCAGTCCTAGCTAATCTAATTTGGATCATAAGTGGAATTATACTTGGAAATCCCCCTCTTTCCCTCACATATACATATTTGAATGGCTTGGTGCCTTGTAAAGTAGAGGCTTACATCCTATTAAAGTGCTTCCATTTTACCACTAAACAAATAATAATATTGGCTTTTGAAAGATCATCTTAAATAGTTGAATAACAATTCCACATTGTGATTGGAAACTTGGATAATCATTTATTGCTCCTTCTGGTAAGTTTTTCAATCCATGTATCTTCAAAATAATGAATAATAGATTGTAGAGTCTCCTCATGTTCTATAAAATAATGAGATTGCATAAGTGTTTCAAATGCATCAATTACGCCTACGCATGAGTCACAAAAACTAATGCAACAAGTTTCTTGATCTCAAATGTACAAATACTTCATCAACATTGTAATATGTTTGTAGAGTTTGGTCTTCAAATCTCCTGCACAAGCATTGAGAGAAATGGAAAAAACATCCTCAAATAATGACATTTGAAAAAATTCAGTAGCTCCCATTAAACCTAAATCAAAATCAATAAGTAAAATTTTTGGGTTTAGATTAGGTTGAAGTTGTTTTAGTTTAACAGTTACTTGTGTATAAGTGGTTCTTATTTTTTTGGTCATAGCAATATAAATGAGTGGAAATATTGCATCATTTTTTAAGACATGAATCATGTACAACTATTGAAAATATTTTCATTGTTTTAAATGTACCATTACTAAACCAATTTTTAGATTCTTTCAATAATTGCAAATCTCGTGTGGTGGTGAGTATTAAAAATGATTCACATCATTATTGTCATGAAAAATAAACTTTTCCCTTCTATTGGTAATTGCATATTCAATTGGTAAGATATATATGTTGATGTTTGAGGATTTGGTGGTAGTGTTTCAAATCTTAATATTTTTCTTTGAATAGTTTTGGATAATACATAAGTTAATGGTATTGCTCCAGCTATGGGTATTGAAATATCAAAATATGAAGATGCATTGATATTTCTTTTAGAATCTTGAGTCAAGAATGCCATCTTTTATTTTATTCAATTTCTATTTGATAGTATGATCTTAGGTTTTGGAGCATGATTGTGTTCTATACTACTAATCCCATCACTAGATTCTATTTGTGTCATTGTATAACACTTACTTGAACATTTATTTTTAAAATATTATGCACAACACCAAATTGTTTTATTGATGCCTCGTCAATGAAACAAAATTGTGTAACCATTTAAAAAAAGTAATTTCTTATTTCTTTGACATGTTAAAATTGAAGAGGCATTATACAAAATATCTTCTTTCATGAATTTGGATTTATCCTCTTCTTATCTCTCTACAAACTCTTACTTCTTCCCTTCTTCCTTTCTTCATTTTTCTTAATTCTACCACTTTATATATCTTCTTAATGCCTCTTCGCTTATATTTTGTCATAACAACTCTTAAGTAGCTTATTCTCATGAATTGCCTTTATTTGTAGACTACCATTTTATAGGCAATTTAAGCATATTAAAGGTATTTTAGGGCTATTTTAGGGATATATAATGGATATATAGTCTTAAAATATCCAAAATAACCTCTACAGTGCCTTAGAATCCCTTCTTTTTTACTAGCCTCTTTATTCTATGTCATTTCTAGTTTACTAGCTTGATCTAAAATGACCATGGATTATTATGGAGGGGTTATTATGTCTAGGGTTATTTTCTTGGGTTATTATGTCCACATACCAATTTTCAATTATGTGATTATTCATTTCTTTGAAATTTATCATGCATTTGGATGATATATATGTTTATGAGATTGCTTTAAATTGAAATTAATTGATATTATATCAAAGTTTGTGTGCTTTTATCATTGAAATAACTTGGAACTATATCAAAGTCTATGTGCTTTGATCATTGGGATAAGTCATACTTCAAATTCATGTCATGTTCATGAATGGATGGTTTTAGCATTTCTTACTTTTAGGTTAAAAGTATAATCATTGATTTACTTTTTGTTTAATTATTCATTGAAAATATTAGAGGGGGTTATACCTTACTTTAGAGGGGAGTTATTTATAGTTCACCCAACTATTGGTTGTAATTTGAACTCTAGATGGGGTTTGTAGAGTCAATATATATGGAATATAATTAAGAGCACAAATTTTTTAACCTGTACAATGTTTATGGGTTCAAGCCCAGAGAATATCTATGGTGCTATTACGTTTGATGGTGTTTATCTTTATTATTATCTATGTTGTCATCATGATGCATCATGACCAATGATCCATTTGTGTGTGTGGCATGTGTGTTGATATATACATATATGCATTTAAGTAAATATATATACTCTACACATGCACATGCACACGCACACGCGCACACACGCACGCGCGCGCGCACACACACACACACACAATTATGATGTTATAATGCTTTGCCTTAGTATTAAGACAAGGTGACACTCAATTATGTTTATACTCAGTAGTTTTTATGGATATGCACATCTGGGCTCGACTTATATGGTAACGACCTTAGATTTTTTGTGGATAGGGGACACTTGCATCTTAGGATTATTAACATATGGGTATTTTTTGGATCAAGGTTTAAATCCTCCTTTTTGTTTTGTTTCATCCATTTTTCCTTGTCCTTGGTGGACATGGGTTATGACTTGGTTAATAATGTCTCTTTGTCTTAGCTCTACTATTTTATTTTGTTGTTGTTATTTTTCATTATGTACACCCTACCCCTACCCCACACACACATATATGCACATTCATGTATGTGTACATATATGAATATATGTGTATATATACATGTGTATGCATGTATGCATATCTATATATGTGTGTATATGTATACATATAAATATATGTGTATGTATATATACATATACACACACACACATCTCTCTATATACACACACGTGTATATATACATATACATATATGTGAATGTACACACACACACACACACACACACACACACACACACACACACACACACATTTGTATGTATTTATTTGTCATAGTCATTTGAACATATTTAAAAACTTCTTGTTAGATCCATATTATTTGTTGTTATGATGATCTAGTTTATTTGAATTTTTTATTTTTTTATAAGCTATATGTTGGAGCCTTTTTTAATAAATTTAAAATTCTAATATTACAAGTGGCTCACTAGGGGCACCAGTAGGAAAGAATCATAGAGAAAGCCTTCAATCATGCCCCCCAAAATAAAGAAGTTAAAGGTTTGTCCATTTACAATCATCTCATGAAGAAAGAAGGATCCTCGTGTACAAAATTACTAAGTATTTTACATATTTTTTGTTGATTTACAACTTTGCACTAATATTACATTTTCTTCTATATACAAATGAAAATGAGCTATATTTCTTTTATTAACTTTAGTTTAAGATAACATTATATTGTCATACTTATTGTATTTGAAACTTATATTTTTCAAAATGTATTTATAGATGGTAAGCTATGCCTTACACTAAACATCAAAGGTTTTATATTATTGTTTTGAGAGTCTTTTTGTATGTTAGTAAAATGAAAGAAGTTTGTAATACAATCATTATTAACATGAATAAAATGATAGTAATATGGACACTAAAAGTACTTGCTACCAAAAAGAAGAAACTTATTCATGACTTAGTTTTCCATTATAGAAATAGGAATATATAGCTTTACCTTTGTATCTTACACATCTTTGTAACACTTTTAATTTAATATAAAGTTATATTGAAAGAATGCATTTAAATTATTGTTTTACATAGAAAGAAAAAATAAATAACACTTTTTTATAAATATAAAAATAAGGTAAGGCAACAATCATATGTCAAATGAATTTAATAAAATAAATATATAATATTCAATCCAATAAGAAATATGGACTCTTTTTTTTTACTTTTGATTTTAATATTAAAAAACATTAGCTCAAATTTATACTCTAATATCAACGGATTACAGATTACAAAAATCAATTCGGAAAGGCCACAGTGAAACAAAAAAATGAGAACATACAATATATGAGAACAAAAAATAATTGTAAGAGAGTTTCCTCTAAATTCTAAATTTTCTCTCAAGCTCTTTAGGAAGACTAAGAATTCTTTATGGGAGAAGTAAAACAAAATCTAGGATATTCTTGGTTTTAATACTCAGAAAAGCCTTGCAAATACTTGTCCTACCATAACAAAGCTACAGTTGCATACAAAAATTACATCACTAACATGGATCCTTGAATTACAGTGGCAATAATTTGAATAATAAACTGCTTAAAACCATTACAATTCAGCAAAGCTTCGTTTTACACAAGCATAAACCAGAAATGGCTGCTTATCTATTCTATTTACCCTGCCAGAAAACATTGGAACCACACTTATATTTGTCCTTCCCTTGGCACTCCAGTTTAATATCATCTGTCAAAAATTTCACATTCTGCAAGAGTACACATAAGGTCAAGACTTAAACAGATCATGGGTTATGATCAAAGAACTGCTGTTTACTTCAAAAACAGAGAAAAATAATAAAAACATGATTTTTATAATATAATTTGCGACTTGAGTATCTCAATCTAATTGTTCTTCATTAATGCTTGGAATCATATACCATGATTCATTCAGTATCGTGATAATGAATTACATGAGAATATGATTTGAAACTTCAAGATGAAAATAGATCCACAACCAAATTTAGAAACTCAAATGAAGTCATCCTGAACTTTGAAAACCTAATATCTACAACTCACAATCAGAAAAAAAATTAAACAAATAATGGTTTATGATCAAGCACTGCTCTAATTTATTCCAAAATCATGAAGAAAAAACCAACAATTTGTGAACCTTTTTCCATTAATGGATGTTTAGAATCATATATTCATCATCAGAATTCCTCTAATTCATTCCCCTCGTAATGAATTATAGAATATGATTCTAAACTTTGATTAAGAAAAGATACACATGGTCAAATTGAA
This sequence comes from Cupressus sempervirens, assembly GCA_028749045.1. Classification (NCBI taxonomy): domain Eukaryota; kingdom Viridiplantae; phylum Streptophyta; class Pinopsida; order Cupressales; family Cupressaceae; genus Cupressus; species Cupressus sempervirens. The sequence continues at coordinate 557,926,482 of CM053787.1, read as the reverse complement.
ACTCATATCACCTCGTCATGAACTTTGGAACCCTAATGTCTACAAACCACAACTTATTACCAAGAATCAAAAAGAAATTTTTAAATAGCATATGATCATATATTTACCTTTAACTTGGCCAGATCTTGGCAGCCAGTGAAATTGTATGGGAATTGGCATGTGCCAAATTGAACAGTATAAGCCCTCGCTATGTTTGCTCCACTTGTAGCCAATCTCTTTGCATCGTTCAACTCCTGAGAATATGTTCAATAGAGTCAGCTCTTACCACTGATGTCTTATATATAAAACTTAACGAATGCGGCTATCCTTTCTATAAATTGTACTATTGATTAAATTTCACAAAAGTCAGCTCTTACCACTGATGTCTTATATATCTATACTACAAGAAAACTTAAGAATGGATGCTGCTATCCTTTCTATAAATTGTACTATTGATTAAATTTAAAAAAAAACGAAAACGCAATGAATTTTTTTGAAATTTACAGCATTTGATCTTCATGATCTGTATATTGTGATCCAAAACAACAAAATTTTTGAAAAAACTTCGCTGTATTTTTGTCTTTGGTGCATTTTGTCAGGAGATTAACCCGCGCCCTTAAGAACATGATTCTGATGTCAAAATTGTCCTGTAAGGTCTGCTGATTGTTTTGAATAATTCACTTAACATTATCAAATTTTTACAATCCGTTTCAATGTACAATTGGTTTCTGGATCAAGATAGTATATGTTTTTTATTATGTACGTTTAGGAATATACTCTGTGATGAAATACATAAGGATATGAAAAGAAAGAAAAATATGATAGATCACAAAGTGATTTCAAATATTGATAATAAAAATATACACAATCAAATCTAAAAATCAATTGTAGGCATAATAATTTATATTTACTACAAGGTTATCTGATTGATATGTAGTTGGGTAGTATTAAATACCTTGTTATATTTACTACAAGGTTATCTGATTGATATGTAATTGGGTAGTATTAAATACCTTGTTATATTTACTACAAGGTTATCTGATTGATATGTAATTGGGTAGTATTAAATACCTTGTTGGCAGCACTTTTAGCCAAGAGATCTTCAACCAAGCCAGCATTGGCATTACCAGAGAGGGCAAAGGCAGAGAAAAGAGCTACACCAAGTCCCGCCACTGCCGCTATCCTTCCATTGGTGTTGTCAGATTGGGCTCTCACAACCATTCTTCTTGACTTGGGTGAGACAAGAGAAAGGGAAGAAGAAGAAGAATGGCTTCTACTTCTCACTGAAGGTTTCATGCAGTGTTCTGCAGTCAGAGATGATGCAGTGTTTGTAGTTGCCAACGTTCCTGCCATTGCCACTGCCATTGTAAAGTTTCTTACAATCTTTGGACTTGGAGAAAATGGGTTCTAAGTTCGCAATATGGGGTGTGATAGAAATTCTTTCAGCCATTGGGTGGGCTTGTGGATAGTACAACATGATCTCATGGATAAGGTGAGATTTCCATTCAGCCTATGGCGCTGAGGTCGTCATTTATTTATTCTCGTGGGTAGGATTGTAGTGGACCCAAACTCCTCCCTCGTTCATTTTGTTCATTTTTGTTTTCATTTCCTTGGGGGAAAGCGTAGGGGAAGTTGAATTAACAATTATTAGTGCTATGGTGTGAGAAATGGTCTTGCAAATTTCCATCTTTCAAATAATTCCATCTTCCAAATAATTGCATTAATAATGACAAGTGCCACGTAGTGGCGTGTACTTGTCGTCACTGCTACGTAGTGGCGTGTACTTGTCGTTTTAGTGACTAGCATGGATAGTGAAAAGTAGAACAATGTGTAATAAAATAGGGAAAAAATAACATTAAATTTATTCGTAAACAATCTCTTGATATAAGAGAAATTAGAGGAAGATATAGCATATTGTTTTAATGTAATTTTAAAATGGTTTTACAGGGACCAAAACCCCAATGTAAATAAGACTGTAATGTATATTTGGTTTTACAGGGACCAAAAACTCAATTAGAGTAATATTGTAATGTTAGTTGGTTTTACAGGGACCAAAAACCCAATGTAAATAGAGTAATATAAGTTGTCTTTTAAATAGTAGGAAGCAACAATCATAAGATTGTAAGTTTAAATTATTTTCAGTAATTTGCAATATTTCTTGATTTGCCTGCACAAGAAAGTAATTTTGTTACATTAGAGATGAATAAATATGATATTTAGATAAATTCAAATTGTAAGTAATAAGTGCTATTTAACTTGTTTATCTGGGATGGAGAATCCAAGAGTAGTGTATCATCTTCATCAAGATCAATTATCACATTGTTGTGATCTAATGTGTAAATACCTTGAACATGGAGCCCACGAACAATGAAGATCATCTTTTCTTTTTGTTTGATGTAATCAACATAATTGATATTGTCAAGCTCGGGAAGCAAACGCTTGAACATATCATTTTGGAGAGTGCATTCAACACTTTTTTTGTTCTCATTTGTTAAAATACATTTGAGTGAATTGATATGTGTACTGAGTATGTTCATTACATTTGTGACAGTAAACAACATCATCTTGGATTGCTCCAAAAGTAAATGTTGTACAATTGCATTTTGCACATGTTGGCTGAAAAGGTATTGAGAAAGGGTTTGCTGCTCTTAAAGCTCCATAGACCTACAAATAAAATGTGAAACAATCCAATTAATGTAAGTTAGAAATTGCAGTAAAAATTTCTTCGCACAAAAGTTATGTGAGATTGAGAATATAATTTGTTTGACAAAGTAGAATAGATGTTGAGAAAAATACTTGATTCATACATACCCGTTTGGTTGAATGTAGTAATGGATGCAGGTGATCTATGGTTTCTTTATTTGTAAGGGGTCCAATAAAAGTTGACTTTGAAGTGTGAAATGCCAAGTCCTTTCCATCATTTCTTTTTACAATATTTTTGAATAGTATCATGGGATAATCTTTTATTCAGATGCGTTCCTCAATGGAAATATAATTTTGGAAAAGATTGGGATGAATATATATCTGTTATAATTGAAGAATATTATTTGTCAGGAATGAATATAATGTAAATAATAGTTTAAAAAAAAGTAATTGGCTATATTTTTTTGAATGTGGTACTTATTATTTACCTGTGCAGAATCATGTTCTGTTTCTCCATCTTTTATGTCTAGGATATAGTGAAGGGTAGTCCTCTTTGCTGCCACTACAATTACACCAATTGTGCCCACTGCATATTTTTCTGTAGATAGTAAGAGAAGTTTTATTGTTGCACTGGGTATAAAGAAAAATTGTGGGCAAATTTTAGATATGGGTTCAATAGTGCTTTCTCCAGTAAGTTGCAAAATGATTTCACAGTCACCATGGTCATATCCTATTTTTGAAGCAATTTGAAAGTTTGTTATTTTAACACTTGAGCCAGGAGAAATTATTTGTTCATACTTTTGAACAAATATTCCTGTCACGTTGAGGGTTATAGTCATCTCTCCTTTTTTATCTGTTAAATCTGCGCGGAGGACTTCAATTGTGTTTCTTGTTTTATCAAGGTTTGTTTTGTATGCCACTATAATGTCACCCTCAAAAACATTACCAGCTCTGTGTGCATTCAATTCTTCAATTGATACTACATTATGAATATCCATTTTGGTGCTGAAATGTATGAAAGTTTACATTTGTTCTTTTCACAAGAAACTAAAAATGTTTAATCATACATAATTTTGTAAGAGATTAAAAACAAGCTTACACTTTTTGTTGTCCAGGTTGAATGATATTGTTGTTTGCTTCTAATCTTTTGTTGCCCTTCATTTCTGTCATACATGAAGAAGGAAAAATGTTAGAAGAGTATTTATTGAAGAAAAGAAAGACAATAATTAGGAGTAAGACATTGTTGTTTCTTACATTTTTTTTGCTTTTATAGTTGTGAATATTGAAGTAGTAGAGAGATAGCATCATGATCACTCCAATATGCTTCTATCATTGAGATTTTGTAATTGGTTTTGTTAATAGTTGACCAAGCATGGTCAATAAGTGATGTTTGAAATTGGTTAGTTTCGTTAAGCAAGAAATATATATTTTTCTTGTTTAGAAATGTTTGTAGTGTAATTGTGTTTGTATTATTATTTTTCATATTATCGATATTGAAATCACCAAGAATTAGTATATTATTGTTGAATATAGTATGTGACAATGTTTTTCCAATGCTATCAATGATTGAGCTTATTTTTGTGTGTGGTGGCAAATACAAGTTAATTATTGTTAGTTCAAAAGTATCGATAACCAAATTTGTTTCTAATATTTCAACATTGTTTGCAGTAATTTCTCTAGAACTCTTAATGATGATATTGTTCTTTACTAATGTGACAAGTCCATGACTATGATGCATACAAATAGATTGAAACATTTTTAAGTTTTCATGATATGGTATCTGAAATGTATGTGTTTCTTGTAAACATATTATGTCTGAATGCAATAAATCGTAGTCATTTGCAATATGATCAATATGTGATGGAAGACTTCTTGTATTTAGTGATATAATTTGTATTGTTTTATTTATATCATTATCAAAATTTGTATGTGTTAATCTCCATTTTGCATCTGTTGATAATCGAAGCATTTCAGTTGTTATTTTATCGTTGACATTGAAATTTTTTTTTGTTAGTGGATTTAGTAGGAATAGCGAGTTTATATCTCGAACACGAGATAGCGCTGTGTATACTAAACCATGAGTATTAACTCCTGATGGATCAAATGCAATTCCATCAAGTGTAAGTCCCTGTGATCTATGAATTGTTCGAGCACATGCTAGTTGTATGGGGAATTGTTTACGGACCTTGACATGTGATGGGTTATTTTTTTGAGATATCGGTTTTGTTATTCGTAGAATAGGTATCCATTGTTTAGAGATACTTGGTGTATATAGATGTTGAAATTTTTTTGATTGGATTTGTCCAACATTTTTGTCATTGAACTCAATCCATAGTACGTCTCCCTTATTTGATGTTGTGTATGTTTTAAAAATTCCATCTGCGCCATTTACTAGTCCATCTTTAATATTATAGTTCCCTACATATAATTCAACAAACATGTTGGTTTTAAAAACAATTTGTTGTGGTAGTGTTTTTTTAGGATATTCTTTTATATTTCCATAGTTTTCATCTATTTCGTCGATTGCATTAATGATATATGGTTCACTATGGACAATGGATAGCATTCTTTGATTATGTAAATTCACTAATTTATTAGTATGAAATAGATATGGGAAAGTAGGGTCAATAGGAGGTTGTCTAAAACATATTTTGTTGACATATTCTATTTCATTATTTGTTTGTGAATTTGTTCGCATTTTGTTTAGTATAGAGATGAATAAAAGATTTTTTTGTCGCATTGTAGTTTGTAATTGGAAACAGGTTACCATATCTTTCCAAAAAGTGTATGATACCTTTTCCTTATTAATAATAGGGTTTTGAAAAATTAGACTATCTTGTATTGGTTGTGCTTGAAAGAAGTCTCCACAAAAAATAATGTCAACACCACCAAAGTACATTGTTGGGCAATCTTTGATTTCTCTAAGTCTTTTGTCAATTAGATATAGAAATCGACTTTCTATTAGAGAGACCTCATCTATGAAAAGTACTTGTAATTGTGCATAATGTTTTTGTAGAGAATCCATTGTATCATTGTTAAGTGGAGTGAAGGTGGATTTGTTGAAAGGAAGGAATGATGCAGAATGTATTTTTGTACCTCCTACATTGAAAGCTGCTTTCCTTGTGTAGGCCATTACTAGCCCTTTTGGTTTGTGAGGATCTGACGTAGGGTCCAAATTGTAGATGCGTAATAGCATTTGGAATATTGCTTTTGTTGTGAAAGTTTTTCCTGTTCCCGCACCTCCTGTTAGAAATAGGTGTATAGTTTTTCTTTCTTTCTTTTTTTGCATTGCAATATCTTTTATAATTCTTTGTTGTTCTTCATTTAGTTGTTGTCTTAGTTTATAATATTGGACATTGTCAAGGAGTGTAGGATTGTCTACTAGTTGGAATCCAATATCAAATTCATTTCTCTTAGCTTTTAGATATTGTAAATCTAAACTAAGATCATAATTTTCTGTGATATTCTTTGTAATACTATTTTTGATATTGTTTTCATCTTCCAAATTTTTTTCTTGTTCAAATTGTTCAAATGCGTCATCTAAATCTCCCCATGCTGAATTGAAATCGTATGTGTATTTAGATTCATTTTGTTTAATTATGTGTTCATAATGTTTGTATGCTTCTTGTATTGTATCAAATTCATCTTTGATTGTGTTTTCATTATTTTCAAATGGAACATACAACAATAATTTTTCTTTGTAGTAGTTGTCATAGTCAACATGTTTATTATATTTCACAAATCTAATGACACTCGACTTATGTTGTTTCACTGGTTTTCCTTTTTTAAATTTTATAGTTCGATGCGAAGTCTGCTAAGAAAATTGCTTTTAAATTTTGTGGACGATTGGCATAGTGGTCCATTATTGATTGACACATTATTTGTTTTGAATCATCAGATTCCTTTTGTAAGAGTGAGTTCTTGAGGATAAATGTGTGTTCTTCTTGAGAAGATGTATTGATGAAAATACATTTTCTTGAGCTTGAATGTAAAGGTAGTGATAGTATTATATGTACGGCTAGTTGACTAGACATTTGTTGGAGGTTAAGCATTGTATTTCCCAAGGTGCAAATCATTTGTATAGCATCAATTTTTGTGGTTTCATGATCTCTTCTTATATTTCTAAAAGTGTTTGTCATCGATTTATCAATTTTTGTCATGTATGATGAACAATATGTCACAACAGCATATGCATTGAGTACAAATTGTGCATCTGTATTCGCCTCCCATAGTTGTGGTATTTTTTTTACGAAACTATTATTCCAAATATGTGATGGATCTCTTTTTAGGAAAAGTGTTGATTTTGTTATTGTTGATTGTAATGCTTTTAAGTAGTCATCTTCATTCATATTAATTTCATTTAAGAATGATTCAAAAGTCATAGATATATCATAGTTCTCACATTGCAAGATCTTTGATATTTTAGTAGCATTATTAAATATGATTTCATTGGCAGGTATAATTGGCTCAAGTATGGTTGTTTTTCTCACTGGTGGCAATGGAAAATTATACTTGCATTGTGATTTTCTTGTTTTTTTACAACTTCTTGTATGGTAGTGTTGATGCATTTTGTGAAGTGTATCATTTAGTGGTTGTGTGTTGCATGTAATGACCTTGTCAACAAACTCTTCTATCTCTTTATTTTTTGATTTTCCATATATTGGTGCATTTTGAATCCATACTAAAGCATGGTCATGTTCATTTCCTCTATTTTGAAATTCTGTAATGAAGAAGAAATAATTGATATGTCCTAGAATTGTGTCATCATGAAGCATTAATTTTTTTAGGCATTTCATTTTATGTCTATAATATCGTGTACAAGTGACTGGGTTGTTCCGAATGATGTAGTCAATATCGACCTCATGTTGTTCAATTAGTTTATTTTCATGTTGTTTTCTTTTGTGTAACACTAGTAAAGCCGATAGTAGTGGTTGCCATATATGTTCTGCACTTGAGAAGGTTAAGAAAAATGTTGGAGGACCCAGTTGTCTTATCATTGCAAACACATTCTTCTTTGTTTGTAATAGATAATCTGGAGAAATGCGGATATGTTTGAAATCCATGTATCCAATATCTGATTTCAATATTTTTTCTAGATTTGGTTTGTATTTAACATCTTTTGCAAGTAAGGCTCATCCTTTTAATTGACCTTTTCTAATTCTTATTGATATACTAGAAATTATTTTCTCTATGATGTTACGCACTGCTTTGAAGAACAAGTTAGTTGTATGAGTTGCAAAATCACAACTACTATGTAGTATTTCCCATTGTGCTATTTTTTGGTACTTGTAATTGTGGGTTATGTCAAGATCTCTTGGCTCTCCAAAAAATAGAGTTGGAAAGTTTGACTCTTCTGCAAATTTATCTTTAAAATTTCCTAATGGTTGATTTCCTTCAGCAGGCGCTATTTCAAGTATTTTATTGTGTAAGTCGTATATAGTTCGAGACTTCAAGAAACCATGTACAAGTGTATCTATACAAGTTTCTGCATCATCATAATTTCCTTCTTCTTGAGAACTTGAATCAGTATAATCATATTCATTTTTTGTATTTGTATTGACATTACATTTTTTTTTCAAAATTTGTTTTCCAAGTTTCATCTATTGTGATGTTTTCTTGTTTGTATAACTTTATTTTGCATAATTTTTTTAATGATTTTACTATTAGTTGTGGATTAACCATTCCAGTATGATATGGATTTTTATATTCTAGTTGCCTTTTCAAAGCAACTGCAATTGTCACAGTCTCATTTATGGAACGTGGAAGCAATGTTTGAATAATGTTCATATTTGTAGGCACATTAATTATAGAACCAGTTAGTCCTATTTGAGACCTTTTGTGCCCCCATTGTCTAATTTGTGCAAAAGCAAGTCATGGTGATATAAGTCGTTCCTCTAGTTCTGATATACATGACAATATGGAAATTGATTTATTTCGTCTAATGCATTGTGGTATAGCAAAGACTGAAAGTTTCCTATTATTTATCATTCTCTTACAATGAATGCAAGCATTTGTTATGTGGTGTTCTACTATTACAGTACTAAGTTGCTTGTACATTTCTTGATTTGTTTTGGTAAGTGAATGTATATTTTGAGAAAATTGCAATCGCTTACAAATATAACATTCATATTGCGGTGTATCTTGAATTGCTTTCAAATATATTTGTGTTTGATTTTTGCGTTTATATTTTTTATGACAATGGTTTTGTTGTTTTTTGTTACTATGACGCAATAATTTTTTTAATTTGTGGAGAGATTTAAATTTTACTCCAATACCTATGTCATTAGTTATTGTATTTTTCTTTTGTGTACATTTTTTTGTTGCTTCTGTATCTATGTCATTTTTGTTTTTTGTTTTGAAGTATAAAGTTGTCAAACTATTGTTTGAATGATATTTTTCAATAATATTTGAATTAGTATCATGCTTTATTTTCTTTGAAGATTGGTCATGTTGATATGTATTTGTATTACGTATTTCTTTTTTTAATTTATGAAGTGAGATTGTTTTCGTATCTATTTTTTTGTCAACATGTATTGTATTATAGTTTGGTGCTTGTATTCCTATGGTTTTTTCAAGTAGTTTTGAGTTATGGGACATATATAGTGGTTCATAATGTATATGTGTGCTATTTGTTTGAAATAATATTATGTTATATATTTTGTTTGATGTCCCTACATTTTTAAATATATGTACGATTTGTTGAGTTGTTGAGGACCATACATAAATAGTTGCTTTAAATATAATTGCCAACCATTGTAAACAGAAAGGGCCTCCTTCAATTTGACCTTGTGAATAAGGCATTGCCATGTTGATAATATAGTCTTGCCAATTTGCAACATAGTTGTTGTTAAGTAGTGTTGTATGTAATAATTCACATTTTTTTGAATTACCCTTTTTTGCATTGGAAATTGATTGTGCAATGTATAGTCTTAAAGAGTGTATATCAAATTCTCCTTCCATTAAAGATGAAATCGAATGGAAGAGGCTATCACCACAATTTTTTGTTGGAATTGTATTCATTGTGACGCCTTGAATTCGTATTTCAGATGTAATTTGCTACCAATTGCTTTGTAATGTAGAACAAAAGTTTGAGAGGTAGATTGATGATGTATGATTGTTAGGTATGCATATTTTTTTGGATATGAGTGGCTCATAGTGACCACCAATAGGGTTTTCGTTATGAAACAATATACTATATGTATGTTTTCTAATGTTATTGTTGAAATGTAGATATTTTTGTTTAGTTGTTGTTGACCATATTGCAATTGCTATATTTAGCCATTTCGAAACTCATCGAATACAAAATGTATCACCCCAAAGTCCATGTTTTCCATTTTGGGTAGTTGATGTGGACAACCGCATTCTTTCTAAGTACATAGGCACATCTCTAATAGAGTGCATCTCATTCAAAAGATCTGGATGTAGCTCGCATGTAAATGCTTGCATTGCATCTAAGTCATTCTTTGACACAGATTCCAAAAAATGATCTACTAAACCATTTCGTATTTGAATTGAAGAATAATGAAAATGTAGCAAAACTTCTAGAGAGTCAAATAAACAGTCTCCTATAATGTAATGAAAAGACTTTAGTCTAAATAAGTTTTCAGCCTCCAACGCAATATCAATTGTAGGTGGAATTGGCTTGCAAATTTTTTTAAAACTATCAACATCAACAAAAGTGTTCATTTTTTATTTTTTAATAAATATAACTTGAATTGAACTTGTAATTTTTAGAAGAGTACATGAAATAGAAAATAAAAGATTCATGTTACATACTTGCACAACAAAGTGTATGTAGCACTGCTTCAATATGACAAGTACAAACCTAATTTTAGTTTGATGAAATAGTATGAGTATAATATTAGTTAACATAAACAAACATATCAATATGACAAGTACAAACCTAATTTTAGTTTGATATTATGAATCATTCACTATCCTTCATGTTTACAATTTGTAGTATGATACAATCTTTATAATGGTACACTTTATATCGATATAAAAGGGAGGGGGTTGGAATATTAAATTAATTATGCTAGTTTTAAATTAGTCAAATAAATTATATATACAACTAATTGGATGTCACAATCTTGTAAAGAGACTTTGGTAGATTTTTTAAAGGAAAACAATGACTTTATATAACAAACACCAATCAACACGTGGTCTTCCTATTATATCAACTGGAATACCTAAAGCTTTAATTAATTTTTTTTGTAAATTAAGCCAAGAAATAATTTACATTAAAATAATTTGAAACTATTGTCAATTTTTAAAAAAAATTGCAAAAGTTTACATTGAAGATTGATGCCACTACAGAAAGCCTCTTGGCTTAAATAGACTACATTTTTTCACTTTAAAAGTTTATACTTGTACATATTAATCTACTAAACTCACTAATTTCATAACAAGAACTCTCAATTTTTTAAATAAAATACTTATGTTGTACAAGTCAAATGCATTGTAATGAACATCTACCCTATTAGATCAAGAAATAAATATAATATATTTATTACTTCAATTTTATAGCTCTCTCAATCAAATATCAATTGGTTGAATAATTAATAATTAATTCATAATTATATTTGTAATATGGTTTTACACACACACATGACTATAGGGTATATAATAGAATAACTGATTTAAAATTTTAGAATAATATGGGATACAAACAGTCATAGAATAATAAATTTATAGTTATAGAACTAATATGGTAACTCACAAAACAATTTATAATCATGCGCAACACACACACATGCACACACTTGCAAGGACAAATAATTTGTGGACAAACCATCTAGCTTGATGAGCTTTTAAGTGTTGGCTTGGAGAATCAAATCAAATTGTAGTCTCTGTTGACTGCCATGTATCACTTGTTTTAAAGTAGCACATTAGCATTATCGAAGGAATTTAGTGTCTTCAATTGGTAATTATTGTACAAGTTTTATCTATTCATCTGCCATCAGTCTTAAATACAAGCTTCTTGGTTTTGTTTTCATTTGTGCTACATTTGTAGACACATATAAACAATAATATATAATATATAATTATGTCATATTCTAAAGTTATTCTATTATTGAATTATTTAATATTAAATTTAGTAGAATAAAAGAGTAAAATGTATATATACAAAAATTAAAAATCATTTGTTTGAAATTTTACTAAATGATAAGACTATTGAAGTAAATTTATAAATTTATTCATATTTATGTGGATGGTGGGGGGATGTTTACTGGGAGTCCTTATCCTAGAGATGGCTTGATTTTTGTTGGACGGTTGAGGCGGGAGGATGGGGTGATGCATCCCCACGAAACACTGGAAAAGGAAAAAAGTAGATTTGAAAAAGGATGAAAAATAAACTTTCTTTTTGTAAATAGATTTATTGTGACTTGGCTAGGTTATTCTCTGCATTTTGCGAGTTATTGCCATGTTATGATGAAAGGCTCACCATTATCTTGCTGTCAAGTTATACTATGAACTGCTTGTGAGGTTTGTGGGTTTTATGCATATTTCCATTGATGGATTATATCTAATACTCTAATTATATGTATAATATTCAAACTACCATACAATATTTATTCAGGATATTATGTATAGATGGTCATGCGAAGCTTGAGACAAATTAATCAATGTATTACTTTGCTATAACTGTTATCATGTTTCTAATAAAACTCTTGCTTCCAAGTTCTTCTGAGAAAGACATCGCAACAGATAAATTTTTTAGAATGTGGTAGTATTTGCGTGGTCAGGTTGAGGTTGTTAAGCACTATGCCTTTGTTTCTCAAGAAATGAAACGCTTTTAGTGCATTTTCTATTCAACCATTAGTGTTAAAGTGTCTGTTTGGTTTCATCTTTCTATGTCATCTTTAAAATCACCAATGAAACATGATTTGTTTTCCAGCATGTCGACAATTGTTACTAAGAAACATCAGAGCGATGAAGTGTATCCCTTCTTCAAAGATTTCTTGTGCAAAGCCAGTTTTTGGAATCTCGAGTTGTCAGATTGTAAGCAGAGGTATAAAAAAGTATACATGAATTATTATTATTTAATCCCGAGCTGTATTTCCTTAAGCTTTGCCTAAAAGGGATATTGTTCTGAATTGATATGTTTTGCAAATTTTATTAAAAATTAAATCTATATTTCTCATGTGCCTAGTTTTCTATATTTCTTATTGTGTATTTGTGTCATTTGAAGATTCTATTTTATCTGTTTGCTTACTTTGTTTAAATATAGTCTACCATTCAGAAACTATAGAAGTTGGAAGAATAATTAGTTCTTTTGAAATTGAGGATGCTTATCACGGTTATTTTGTTCTCAGTAAATAACCCACTTCTATTGTAGAGGATTATATAGAAAACTAAATACTAAAAGTAAGCTCTTTATTTCATGGCCAATACCCAATCCTTTAAACTGATGAGGTTAGTTATGATGTTAAAATTGCTAGAAAAAAATGATTAGTTTTATGGAAAGTTTATCTATTTATTTTCCTGTGCATTCATGAGAATTCAGAGAAGGAATTAAATAAATCTAGCCATACTCTGTGTGCAAGGGAAAGCATATTAACACTTGGGTCATATGGTATAAGAGCAATAATAATGTAAAAAATTTGTTTGGTAGAGTTTTATTTTAACATAAGATATAGGAAGCAAAGGCTATGTTGCAAGCTGCAACAATTATTCAACTGCCATGTAATATTTACAGTTCAATACCAATAGAATTTGTAAAGCCATTTGTAGAAGGATTTCAAGTAGAATAATTTAGATCTGCAATTGACTATCACCACAATATTGTTTATGTTATAAGCTTGAATATGCATTTGAGAATTTACTGTGAAATCTAAGAAGTGACAATCATATTAACCTTAAAACTGAAATCATAGCAGAACTTGTAACAAGTTTGATTTTTGTAATAGTTTCAAACACTACAAATGGAGAAATGAAACAGACATGGAAATAGGGAATGCAAGAGGAGACTTTAAAAATAAGAACCTGGTCCAAATCTATTGATGCTTGCCTTTCCAAATTGTTTTCCAAGAACTCAATGTCTTCTTCAGTTCACTTCTCGAAAACTTGTTTGATCTCAAGCTGCCCTTTACTTGCCAAGGCATAACGGTATATTTTATCTTCTTCTTGGATATATAACTAACTCAATCTTTATCCATTGAAACTAATTCTTTGATGAAAACGAAATGAGTTTTTTTAGTGTAAATTTTATTAACTAACTATTCAAGATTTTTGAAATATTACAACTCCAACAAACATAACATAGTAAAATCCCGACTTCTTCCATTTAAATCCTATCTATTTATGAAGAACTAAATTAAAAAAATGTACCAATAAAGTAACAAAGATGTGAGTAATTATAAATTAAAAAAGAAAGAACCAGGCAAAATTTAAAGGTATCCAGGTTGCATAGGGCAGGAATAGTTGACGAGTTTTATAAGTCAAATTGTTTATCCATGGAAAATATATGGAGGAGAAAAAAATGCCTTCGTCCATGTGGTGAACAGCTCAGAGGAAACATTAGGCCAAAAAGCTAACAAAGATCTGCTACCATTGGGAGCGCTGCCATTAAAGCAATGCCAACCATAGTTGAGAGACATCGCTTCCTTTTTGTACTATTTATTGGACATGCTATTTTAACTACCAAAATTGTTAAGAAAAATATGAGGAAAATATATGGGGAGATTTGTTTGGGGCTAGGGGTAGCACATATGATGGAGAGGTATGATATCTCTCCTACACTGAACGAGCCCATAAATCTTACTAATCTCAAAATACCCAGAGGTGAAGTTAGATGCAAACATAGTTGGCAACTCCTCCACTTTGGCAGACAAATTGGAGAAAAGCCGCTTAACAGCAGAGCTAAAATATACTTTGTGTTATGGAATCTTGTTTATCAGCCAACCATGTAACCAATTTCTTCTGAAGCTAGCTTCTGGTCTTGTTTAAGTTTAGATAATTGAAAAGATGGCATGCTTGCTTCAGAAAGGTTGTGGAGAGCACAATTTAAATTGTTTATCTCATTGGCTCTAACTTGTTTACTGTAAACTTGCCTTATTGTAGTCATGTAAATTTATTGTATATGCAGTCTTCAGGTTCCACCAGTAAATAACCTTACTTATCATTCACATTATTATGCAAACTTCAAGCAATCATTTTCAAGCAGACTAAACACAATGCTTTAATGGTCTATGTTAGACAAATGATAATTTATTTATTAAAAAATTATTCTTTACTTAAATGTTAGTATGAAAGTTAATAGATTAAAATGGAATAATATTTATTGTTTAATTTGGAGATTAAGAAAATGAGTTTGCATTATAGTTAAGGGATAGCATTTTATATCATATTTGAGTTATTATCTGGATTAAATGCATTGGTGTATATGTTTAGTGTTAAGGAAAAATAAAATTTTTAACTAATCCGAAAATTTTGCTGAATATTATGAATATGGAGGGCTCATCCGAAAAAGGGGTCCTATAAGAGAAAATTGTTTGAGCCAATTAGAAGTGAATAAAATCAAGTCTATCAAATTTAAAATTTCAAAATATTTATGAAAACTTTAATAATAATGAAATCCAAAAAAAATACAAACATCTAATTGGTTACAACGTGTACAACTATTGCTTAATTTAGACGAACTGAATGCAATAGTACATTGCCTATGGCAAGTACAATAAGTGATATTGTGTAAGACATGGTCTTTTGATTTTTCAAATATTTTGATTGATGACAATTAATGATAATTAATGATATTATGTAAAAATGATCATATCGAGTATTCTTTAATAATCATGGTCACTTTTACTTTTAAACACTAGATTAACATGATATCACAAACAATAATCTTTCATATAATTTTTAACAAACTTGTTCATCTTCATCTTCACCCTCACCTTTCGAATAGTTTGATCAATAATGAAAATTAACATAATGCAAAAAAATATTTTATAGAATGTCCATTAGTAGACCATGGGCCTTCACATTTCAAATAGTTGGATTAACAATAATTGGTCATATCATGTATACAATAAGTCTTTATTTTTAAAATAGTTAGATTAACAATAATAAGTTATGTTGCACAAAATCTAGTCTTATAGATTGTTCTTTGGTAATCTTATTTGCATTCACCTATTGAATTAATATTGATGAGTAGCATTAAAGGTAAATTTGTTTGTCTTTATCTTTCATATAATTGAATTAAAAGTTATGTCTTCACAAAGCAATTATGAAAGCTCAAAATGATATGATGATTAAAAAATGCTATCAAAGATGTATTTAGATGGAAATCAAAGATGTATTTAGATGGAAATGAGAGATCAGATTAGTTTAAATTGGGGATTGGGGATTGAAGAGTGAGTCATTTTTCAACAAATAAGATCGATTGGGGTTTAAGTGCAATGAAAGGTGAGAGAAATTAACAAGTGGGACAGAGAGGATGGAGAAAGGAATTAAGTGAGGAAGGTAGAAGAGTTGAGTGTGCATAAAATATGGCAAGGGAAGTGAAAAATGAGTAATAGTTAGGAATTTTAGCATGTTAGAGTTAATTGGTGTGGGAAATTAATTTATCTATTCTCACCTTTATGAGAGGAGATATTAGAATACATACTAAATTTTGTTAATTTAGAAATTAGGAGATATTAAATAAAATTTATTTAATACATTGAAACATTATTAGTTAGGTTAAATAGATTAAAATTATAATAATGATTGCTTAGGTTAGAGAATTAATTAATTGAGATAAATATTTAGTCAAAAAAGAATGATTAATCAAGATAATTAAATAATGAAGTTTACAGTTTGACTCCGGACAAATCTTTTATTTGAATAAATACTTTAGAAGAAGTCATAAAATGATTAAAAAATATTTAATTACAAGAAAATAGAAGAATAAAATTAATTCATTTCAAAGCTATAAAATTATATAATTAGTTCAAACGAACAACTAGTGAAATCCATTTTCAGTCTCGAAGGACGATATCTTTGGTGTCTACGCGTAACACACAAACGTTTGCACGAATGCCTCGTATCAACTTTTATGACTAATAAAATGAGGTGGTAAAGTTGAATTTTGGTTTTCAATATTTAAGATTTGGGTTTATTCTCACTTTTCTTGGGATTTAACTCGGTCAATACCAAGCCCATTAAAAATGAACGTCAAAACCGAGATCACAAATTTTAAGGCAAGGAAAAAATAAACCTATAATTATGTGGAATAAGGGTGTGATAATATTGAATAAATCATAATATTGAATACATAGACTTTATATAAATATGAATAAATGAAGGGGACATAGATAAAATAAAAACATGAGCACACAAGAATATGCTACTCGTTAATGTGTTATTGTATTTAAACACTTTTACTAAAGTAGGCATAAAGCTAAGTGGGAAATGACATGGGTATGGAAACATCACCATTATAATAACTAATTTTAACATGATTTATTTTAATTTATTAATTAAAAGTTATTAAATATCAATCTAAAAAGTCTATTTGAGAAGTTCAAATCTAGATGGTTCCCTATCTAGACTATTGTTAGCAATTATTGTGAAATATGATTCTTATTTTTGCGGCTTCAAAAGTAGTCCTTTCAATGGATGATGAAAATCAAGGGATGATGAAAATCAAGGGAGTTTGTAAAATAGTAATAAATTTTTTTTTTATCCAAAATCTCATAATACTATCGATCACAAAAAAAATTGTAATATCAGTGCACAAAATAAAGAAAATTAAACAAATATTTTTACACAAAAATCCTATTATTGCTTCATTAGTCCTTTGCATACATTTTAATGATTTAATACATGTACTTAGTGTCTCTCCCATTTATTTTTTGTATGTGACCTTGATGTTCTTCCTTTTTGAATGATCATGTTGGGACCGATGAGTGGTCTACACCCATGAGATGATTTCATTTGTTGTATTAGCAGACTAATTATTCTTTATGCTTGAATTATAAGACATGATGTATTTGATGGTTTTACTGAAGTTTGTGCTAGGGTTCACCTAGATTTGTATGCTATCACAATATTTTTCCGTGAGCACCCTTGAGATATGAAGAGTGGTCGCATTATGTGATGCATTGGACTACTGCACTTGATTCTAGTTCCTGCAATAGTGTTGATTCATGTGTTAGATTAATTTATTAGTAGTATTTTGATCATAACTGTGTAATGGTTCTTTTTTATGTTATCCAGTGTATTTTATATTTGAAGTTATTGATGTTTCTTCATGATGACTACCTCGGATTGGTAATATATTAAGCCATATATGTTTTTGGGCAATCTAGTTGGTATTTCCATTACAATATTCTTACAATAATCGGTAAATGACTTATCTATATTCAGGTTTGAGATTATGGATTATATTGTTAAAATATATAGTGCACTAATATAACTGAGAGAAGGGTAGGGGATGAATCAGTTATCCACCTAATATCAGAATTATCAACCTTATTAAAATTTAACCATATGAGCAATATAATTAGAAACCACAACAAGATACTCATACATAATAACACTAGATATGTTAACTATGGAAACCCTTGACTAGAGGAAAAACCCTGATGGGGATGGTACCCATAAGATGATGTACTAATAAGGATGGACCTTGTCAGGAGTCTATGAATACATTCAATACATACGAGTCCTTGTTAGGAGACTTTGAATCCCTATTAGGAGATTCGAACCCTATTAGGAGTTGCGGAAGACAACTGGACCAACTGCCCAAACAACTTCAAGGATAAGACCAATGAACCCACTGTCCAAATGATCTCTGTATTATTCCTTGTAGAATAATAGAAATGAATTATACTTCCTTCCTCTATCCCTATCCTGTCAACCAAACTTCTGCTCCTTTTGATCTTGTAACTAGATCACAAAACTTGCATCCAATAATCCCTTGAATCGCTTACTCCCATTCACCAAACACTCTGCTCCTTTTCACACTTCACACTTCACACTTCATACAACAACATATACTTTAGAAATAAGGAAAACCTCTTTCCTTTATACCATATCTTAAAAATAATTCCTTGAGTCAGCCTTGAGGCTTTTCCAATTAATTATAATAGTATTGTTGGCTCACAATCTATACAAAACTTCACACATGTGATTCTAGGGCTTGTGCACTATGCTGACATTACCAATAGAATATCCTCTATCACTGCCTGATTGCACATCTTCTCATTACATCTTAGATGTAAGATAGCGAAAAAACAACAAGAACTACTTTTCTAATGCCCTGTCTCTGAACTGCTCTTTGTAGATTAGGTACAACTTTCGTAGGTCTTCAACTTAGACTCTGGGCACTGAACCACATCATCAAGATACTGTACTGAACATGTCCATCACCATGCATTGCTAGACAACCAAACCATTGTCCGTATGACCAAGATCTTTGTCTACTACTTAACCAGTCTTTACAAAAACCATACTCTATTGACATCAATGACAAACACAATCATGAATGCAACATGTCAATACTTTCAAATGCTCTGGATACTCCCTTAAAGTAGTATCATCAACATTCATGCTAACAATCTCCATCTTTGGCATTGATGGCAACATAGATGAAAAACATCTAAGTTCCAAGAATACCAAATAGTACTCTACTGTTGCTACTCTTTTTTTCACAAATCCTCTTCATCAAACAAATTTGAAATCCTCTAGATTCTAGGATTAGCATTAGTTGTTCACATGCTAAAAAATCCTCAACACATCACATGCATATCTCCTGCTTCCTCACATGAATCTTTGTAAATCTCCCTAAAAAGACATCTCTCCCCCATTCATACTCAGGAGTTCTTCTCCCCTATAACTTAGGAGATTTTTTTCATGCATATTCTCCCCCATTGACATCAATGTCAAAGTCCTCAATATTACAAAATACCAATTGCTAATAAACTAATCCAAGTCTTCAACCAACTTGAGTGTCCAAAGATACTGTTCAAGACCAAATATCAAGAGTCCTCAATGACTCAACTCATAAAAAATACTCCCTTATATGGGAAGCATCAACATTCAATCCAATCTAACAATAGTGCTTTGAGACCAATTGTTAGAATATATAGTCCACCAATATAACTTGGGGGAGGGGGTAAATTAGTTATCCAACTAATATCACAATTATCAACCTTATTAAACTTTAACAATATGAGCAATATAATTAGAAACCACAATAAGATACTAATACACAATAACACAAGATATGTTAACTAGGGAAACCCTTGATCAGAGGGAAAACCTTGATAGGGGTGGTGCCCATTAGATGATGTACTAATATAAATATTTCTTGTTAGAGGATGGACCCTATTAGGAGTCTATGAATACATTTAGTACACAAGAGTCCCTATTAGGAGAATTTGAATCCTTGTTAGGAGATTCCAACCCTGTTAGGAGTTGTGGAAGACAGTTGGACTTACTGCCTAAACAACTTCAAGGGTAAGACCAATGAACCTACTATCCAAATGATCTTTGTATTATTCCTTACAGAATAATAAAAATGAAATGTACTTCCTTCCTCTATCTCTATCTTGTCAACCAGACTTCTTCTCCTTCTGATCTTGTAACCAAATCACAAAACTCACATCCAATAATCCCTTGGATTGCTTACTCACATTCACCAAACACTCTGCTCCTTTTCACACTTCACACTTCATACAAAAATGGATACTTTATAAACAAGGAAAACATCTTTCTTTTATACCATATCTTCAAAATAATTCCTTGGGTCAGCCTTGAGGCTTTCCCAATTAATTATAATAAGATAATTAATTAATTATAATTGCAATAGCACAATCAACTCACAGTGTATGCAAAACTTCACATGTGCAATACTAGGACTTGCACACTTGCTGACATCACCAACAAACTATCCTTTGTCACTTCTTGACTGCACATCTTTTCATTACATCTCAGATGTAAGATAGAGAAAAAACATCATGAACTATTTTCCTAATGCTATGTCTCTGAACTTCTCTCTGTAAATTGGGTACAACTTCTGTATGTCTTCGACTTAGACTCTGTGCACTGAACCACATCATCATGACACTGTGTTGAAAATGTCCATCACCACACATTGCCAAACAATCAAACCATTGTTTGCATGACTAGGATCTATATCTGTTACTCAACCAGTCTTTATAGAAACTATACTATGTTGATATCTACGACAAACAAAATCATGAATGCTACATGTCAATACTTTCAAATGCTTAGGATACTCGCTCAAAGTAGTATCATCAACATTCATGCTAACATATATTTTCATATGGAAGATGTTCATTTGGATGATAGATTATTGTGCCTCTATATTGTGGATATCTATCCTTTAATTCTAGTTGATTTATATATGTTGAAAGGGATAGAAATGATTATTTAAATATTTTAATTTAGATGTTATATATGTTAGCCCAAGTGTCTTATAAAATGACCAACTAACTTAGTCACCAAAGGTGTAGTCATTGAATTCAACAATTATAAAGGAATCAAGACTAGTAGAGAGGAGCAATAAGCCAAACACATTGATGTGTGCCTCTAGTTTACAAGGGTGATAAGATAAGAGAATAAGTGTGGGCCCAACAAAGGAAATCAAAGAGGTGATCTAGTTAGATAAAGTATGCTAAGTGAAGCTCACGTAAGTAGAAGGTCATAAAGAGGAAGGGAAAGTAGATAGACTAGTGAGTTGGATTTTTTAGGTTAGAAAGGTAAGCATGTAGAAAAATACTAGTGTTTTCCTAGTCATGTAGAGGGTAAGAGTGGATTCACCATCACATTTAATGGTGATGAGAGAATGGATTGAGGAATAGTAAAAAAAATTCAAATTTGAATTCTTTCCAACAATAGCAATACATCAAAGACACATGACACCCATGACTCTTGTACAAACACACTACATCTGAAAAGAATGGTGCACTACTACAACGGGAAGCCAAGCTAGTAGTAGGGTGAGAATTCAAATTTTGAATTTTCATATTAGGGATTCCAAGTGAATCTAGAGGAAAAGTATAAAAGGAGGAAGAGTTGAAGGAAGAAATGTTAGTTTTCCAAGTTATTAGCCAAAGAGTTAGAAGAGATGAGCTAACTAGAATCTCAAGGAGTGAAGAAGAGTGATAAAAGAAAGGTCACCTTCAAAGAGTTTTTGTGTATTAGCATGAATGTTGATGATACTATATTGGGGGAGTATCCTGATCATTGGAGAGTATTGACATGTTGCATTCATGACTATGTTTGTCATTGATGTCAACACAACATTGCTTCCGTAAAGAATGACTAAGCAGTAGACATAAATCTAGATGGTAGGAATGACAATTTAATTGTCCGGTGATGCGTAGCTAGGGACATGTTTAGTATAGTACCCTGATGACGTGGTTAAGTGTGCAGAGTCTAAGGTGAAGATGTATGGAAGATGTACCTTATTTATAGAGAGTAGTTAAGAGATAGAGTATTGGGAAAGAAGTTCTTGATTTTTTTTGCTAGATTACATCTGAGATGCAGTAAAAAGATGCACAGTCAAGCAATGATGGAGGATAGTTAGCTGATGATGTTAGCGAGTGTGCAAGCCCTAGTATCGTACATGTGAAGTTTTGTATAGACTGTGCGCTGGTAGTACTATTTTAATTATCTTATTATAATTAATTGGGAAAGCCTCAATGCTGACTCAAGGAATTATTATGAAGATATGGTCTAAAGGAAAGATATTTTCCTTGTTTTTAAAGTGTAGTGATCATTGTATGAAGTGTGGAGTGCAAAAAGGAGTAGAGTGCTTACTGAATGCACTTAAGCGATCCAAGGGATTATTGGATGTAAGATTTTTGATATGGTTACAAGATCAGTAGGAGCAAAAGTCTAGTTGATATGATAGAGAAAGAGGAAGGAATGATACAATATAATCCTATTATTCTACAAGGAATAATACAAAGATCATTGGACAATGGGTTTATTAGTCTTTCCCTTGAAGCTGTTTGGGTAGTGGGTCCAACTATCTTCCAAAACTCCTAATAGGGTTTGAATCGCCTGATAGGGATTAAAAGTCTCCTAACAGGGACTCATATGTACTGAATGTATTCATAGATTCCTAACAAGGTCCATCCTCTAACAAGGAACATTTATATCAATACATAATGTTGTGGGTACCATCTCCACCGGGGTTTTCCCTCTGATCAAGGGTTTCTCTAGTTAGCATATCTAGTGTTATTGTGTATGAGTATCTTGTTATGGTTTCAATTTATATTGCTCATATGGTTAAGTTTGTTTAAGGTTGATAATTGTGATGATAGTTGGATAACTAATTCACCCCCCCTCTCACTTATATTAGTGGGCTATATATTCTAACAATTGGTATCGGAGCATCAGGTCCTTGAAGAGAAAGCTTAACAACTTTGGGAGATCAGTGGCGAGTTCTTTTAGAAAAGAATGTCTTGAATCAGATGGAGGAAATTTTGGCACCCAGAAGATGGAGATTCTTGGTGAGATATTAGAATTGTGTATAGAACTAAGCATTGAGTTTCCAGATCCATAATTCTTTTGTTGCATAGAGGCACAAGTAAAGATAGATTCAAATTCAAAGAAGACAAGAAGATCAAGGAAGGTATTGATCTACTTATGAAAAGAGTTGTTTGTTGGACATGTAAAGAGTTTGGTCATTTTTTGTCTAGATGTCCTAAGAGAATAAGAAAATCTAGAAAGAGTTCAATTTCTGATGAAGATGAAGATTTTAAAGCAAGTATGGAAATATTCTTGAATGATTGTGATGATAAAGAGCCTGAATTGATTAAGAAAGATGAAGTAATAGAAGAGATAGCTTTGGTAACTTTTGTTGATCCAAAGGCTAACCATGAAAATGTGGAAGTTATCATTGTGACTAAAAATGATTTTCAAAATGATGTGCTAACTGTTGAGCAAAGAGGAGAACAAAGTTTTGAACCTAGAAATGAGATAAGAGTTGAGATGTCAACTCCTACTCCTAACAGGAATCTAACAAATAATCAACCTCCTGAGCAAATAATTGGAAGAAAAGACAAAGGTGTGATGACAAGGAACATAATAAATGAGAAGATACGTTTGATATCTCAAGTTAAACCTAAGAGTGTAGATAAAGCATGTAAAGATGATCGTTGGATTCAAGAAATGAAGAATTAGTTCAAATTGTAAAGAATGATACATGGGAGCTAGTTGCTAGACCTAAAGACAAGAATGTGATAGGAACCAAATGGGTATTTAGAAATAAGATGAATGAGCAAGGAAAAGTTATGAGGAACAAAGCTAGACTTGTATGCAAGAGATACTCACAAAAAGATGACATAGACTATGAGGAGACATATGCACCTGTAGCCAGAATGAAAATAGTAAGGATGTTCGTAGCTTATGTAGCTAACAAGAAATTCAAGGTTTATCAAATGGATGTTAAATCAACCTTTTCGAATGGAGAACTTGAAGAAGAGGTCTATATTGAGAAGCCTAAAGGTTTTCCTTTATCAGAAGATAAAGACATGGTATGTAGATTGAAGAAAGCTTTATATGGTCTAAAGCAAGCACTTAGAACCTAGTATGTAAGGTTGGACAATTATTTGGAAAAGCTTGGATTTCCTAAAGGATTAGAAGACAATAATTTGTATCTGAAAGAAGTTGAAAATGGTTTGTTGATTACTATAATATTTTTTGATGACATCATTTTTGGAGGTAATGATGAAGCAAGTGATAAATTTGCTAAAGAAATGAAGAATGAATTTGAAATGAGCATGATAGGAGAAGTGAAGTTTTTCCTAGGATTGCATATTATGCAGAACAATGATGGTATTTTCATTTCACAAGCTAAGTACTTGAATGATTTGCTGAAAAGGTTTGGTTTGGAAAGTTGTAAACCTATTGGTACACCTATGATAACTAGTCACAAGTTATCTAGTAAAGATGAGATACTTGCAGTAGAGCAAAAGAAGAATAGATCCATGATTGGAGGTTTGCAGTATTTGACTCACATCAGACTAGATATAGCAAATGCAGTTGGAATTGTAGCTAGATTTCAAGCTAATCCTAAGGAGTATCATTTTGCAATAGTGAAGAGAATATTGAGATATTTGAAAGGGACATCTAACTTTGGAATTTGGTATGATAGATTGAGTGATTTCACTCTATGTGCATATACTGATGCAAATTGGGCAGGCAATATGGATGACAGAAAGAGCACCAGTGGTGGAGCATTCTTTCTTGGAGGAAGATTAGTTTCTTGGTTAAGAAAGAATCAAGATTGTATTTCATAGAGTACTACTGAGGCAGAGTATGTTGTAGCAACAAATAATTGTAATCAATTTATGTGGATAAAACATATGTTGAAGGATATCAAAATTGAGTTTGAAGAACCTGGTATCATTTACTATGATAACACAAGTATAGTGAGTATGTCTAAGAATCCTGTATTACATTATAAGACAAAGCATATATCTATTAAGTATCATGTGCTGAGAGAGAAAGTAGCAGAAAAGGAGATCATATTAGAGTATGAAAGTACTAGAGATCATATTGTAGATATTTTTATGAAGCCTTTGCCTAAAAATACTTTTGAGTACTTGAAGGTATGCTTTGGGTTATGTCCTTGCCTATTTTTGAGTAGACAATGTAGAGAGTGTATCTGTCTAGTGGTACATAACACTATTGTTAGCCTAGACTGTGTTATGGTTTTTCAACTATTTAAGCAACAAAATACTTAATACCAAGATAATAAAGATCACAATAATCTAAGGATCAACTACTTCCCATAAACAATTATATGCACTTCATATCTGGACCCAACTTCAACAAAATCAAGACAAATTTTCTACTCTTTAGGCTCTGTAGAACCAAGGTGGGTATACCTGATGGATGGAAGATCTTCAATTTGAACTATATACATATTTTATTCATTCCATGACATTATGCAACAATACACATCCCTTAAAGTAGATTTGGTCACAATTCTTCTTAGATTTACAAATACTTCTAGTAATAGTAGCTAACTAAAACTTAGAGGTTAAATGCAAACAAGTGTTGACCAGCTTTGACATTCTTTAAATAGTGAAGTAAAATTGATTTTTATTTTTAACGTTGATGCTTATTGATGACTTCACCATCTATTGACTAAATTAATAGATTAGTGCCTCATCCATTGGGATTCATAGTCCATTCAATTTCTAGATCTAATTGACTGCATTATAGTCAATACTATCAACAATTCTCACTAAAAATCATTCTTATAAACATCCTTCCTATTACCATGGAAACCCTACCAACTTCACTGAAGCATTTATTTAATTCATTAAATTAAAGGAAATAGTGAATTGACATACAACTTTATTTAATTTCATTCAATCAAACAAGCTTTGCTCATACATCTTCAAAAATGACTAGGTAATAAAAATGGAGACAAGATTCAACAAGAACAAATATGGGGATAATTCATCTTTGTATTAATTTCCTTTCAAAATTGCATACAATTGAAATAAAACTCAGAATGAATGAAGAGAAGACCTTAAGATCCTACAATATTAATTTATTCTTAGATATTTGTAGAGGAACACATCATAAAATTTTACACCAAGAAATAGGACCGAACAAACTTAGTAACAACTAAATTTATGCAATAACTCAGACCCTTTCTCTAGCCTTAGGATCTCACTTATATAGGGTGAGATGCAACAAGTTTCAGTTATAGAGAACTGACAGCTACCCTTTAGAAAAAATATATTTAAATTTTTTACTATCATAAAGGAAAAAACATTGTGCAATAGAAAAACTTTAGATCGTAACATTCTTTTTGGTGGGCCTATTTTTTGTTACACTTTCAAATGCAACAAATTTCATGATTGGCTCTTTTACTATTTTGACTCCTCAGAATATGTAGCCATTAGGTTTGCTAATGATGTGTCTAGCCTTGATTCATGCAAATTCACTTCAACTCAAGGATCTCTACTTGCATCATCATGTACTATTAAAATAATAGTTATGTCTAAGTCCTCTTCTGCCACATCATCAATTGGAACCACTATGCTTTCCTCTTAAGCTGGTTGTTCTTCTTTGTCTTCTTTTGCATGCACTGATGTATCATCTATTTGGTTCTCATCTTGGTCCACATCATCTTTTGTTATTTCCATTTGCTTTGAATGGACAAAATCATCCATCCATTTGTTGAAGACTATATCATCTGGCCAATCAAGGTTTAAAATTTGTCATTGCTTCTTAACCACCCAATCCCCTAATTTATTTATTTCAACAAATTCCTCTCTGAGGAAATTATAAAATAGTTTCACTTTAACAAATTCTTCATTTGTCCTAGCCCATAGCAAATGTCCTTCTTCATTAATGACTTCATTTATTCTTTGACACAATAAATCATTTAATTCTTTTCCCCACTATTCTTTCTCTTTTATTATGTCAATCTCTTTAAGTGCCTGGGGAAAGAGATGAAATTTCTCACCTAAATATTTTGAGAGACAAATTATTATTCTTTTTTGCACTGCCACCCTCTTATTATCAAAATCAGATAGATCCCTAGTTATATCAAAAGTTTTTTCTATTTTCTCACAAGATAAGCTAATAATTGAAATGCACAAGAGGGTGACATCCTTTTCTCTTCCATCCTATTTACTTAGGATAGGTTTCAAAACCTCCTCACCACATTTTATTTCCTCCACATATCCAATATATTCACCAATTGTTCATAGAATGTTGGCCAATCAATCTTATCTACTAGATATAAGATTGCTTTTCTAAGTTTTTCTCCATACTTATAATTTAGCTCATCTTGCAAGGACCACAACTTATATTTTCCCCCTCAAACTCCTTAGTAGTATACAATTCTAGCCTTTGTGGAGTATTAGGGATCTCAATAAAGGGAGTAGATTTAGAAGGCTCCACTGATGGGCAAGGGTAGGTGATTCTTGGCCTAGTAGATTGTCCCAACACTTTACTCTCAAGTTCAATTCTTTTTTTGAACTTCTTTATTGTATGCATCTAGAACCTTTTGATATCTATCTTGGAACTCCAACTTTTCCTTTTCATCTCTTTGAGTTGTGGCTAAGGTAAAGTGGGTTGTTCCAACACCCAAATGTGTAGCTTCTACACTGGTGGTTTCTTCAACTCTTTTCGCAATTACGTTGCCTATTAACCCGGTATCATCATGTTAGGAAGAACTAGTCCTAGATCCTTTCCTTACTAACCAAATAACCAAGGATTCCTGGTCTTTGCTAAATTTAGCACCTTCCATTTCCTTCTTCCCCTAATCCTCTATACTTAGTCTACCTGCAACAAAATTAAAAACCAAAGCATCTGTTGTATCCCAATTGGATAGCAACAAAACAATGGATGCCTTTACCATTTGTCTCCCCTCTTCAGGGGTTAGGTTCTTAAATTCCTACATAATTTCTTCGACCTAATTTTTTGCATCTACTTCCTTTATTTCTGGATGCCCCATTTTGAACTTGCTGCATCTTTCTTCAAACATTCCCATGTTTGTTCTCCAAGCAAATTGATAGAAGGCTCTAGATTTAACAAAATCATCATCAGAGATAAACTCATGGCAAGCTTGTTCCATCATAGGGTCCAATTACTTTCCTCTATAATCTACCATAGTTAATTCAAGGCTTTGCATTGAAGGTTCTTGGGGCTTTCCCTCTTCTAACTCTGCTTGAGTGATGAATACTGCCCCTTGGGATCCCAACTACTCCATCTGCTCCCTGGTGAGCTGTTCATCTCCAATTTGTAATGGAGATTGTGTAGGTGAATATTCCTCAATTTGAGGTGTCTATTTCCTTATTATTTTCTATCTCTTGGGTGAGGACTCATCAGGTCTTTCTTCAAGAACAACACTAGTTGATCCCATTACCTATTTCCCTTTATCTACAATGGCTCTTTTATTTTGAATCAAATTATAGCCAAACCTCTTCTAAACAACAAAATTCCTTGATCCTACTATAGGAGTGAATGCTAATCTCCTCATGAACTCTCTAGATTTTTTTGGAAAAGAATTGATAAAAAATAGTTTCTTTTCGTTCATGACCTCCATGATTTTAGGAAAAGTAGTCATGAGTTTATTCAACCCGTCTGCCTCTATTTTTGCATCAACAAGAGGCTTGTAATTATTATCAAAACAATGGATGAATTCCAAAGCTCTAGAATAAACTCTCCATTCCTCTTTCTTAATCTCTTGTTCTTGCAGAGATAACTCATTTCTTATTATATCCTCAGGGAAGTAAGGTTCATGTATTTTGGAGCCAACTTTAGCCCTTAGTCTAAACATATCAAAAAATCCCTCAGTATCACAAAAATGGGAATGAGACACAACCATCTTGTACTAGTCTAGGAATTTATACAAAAATAACCATCCATCCTTTGTAATTATAAAATGGTGGGTTGCAGTGCAAGTGGGGAAAATTGAACCTTTGTTTCTTCTCACCAAATATGCCTCTTCCAATCCCCCTATTTGCCACAACATCTCAGCTATTCCCACCTTTAGAGGTACTTGGTAGGGCAATAAATGAGGGGTCGCTTGGAATTCATAAACCCTAAAAACTATTGAAATAGGTTATGGTATGATATCAGCCCAATTATGTGACATTTTTAAATCAAAAGGATTGTCCATAGGTTTGATAAAATCCAATGGTGCCTTGGGGATTCTAGGATTGTCCCTTAATAAGAGACTTCTCAATCTAGAGGAAAAATATCGATCAAACCTAACAAAACTAGCATTTCTACATCCCCAGTCATATCTGCACTCCATAGCTAGATTGGTAGAGCATCCCCTTCATGTTCTCTATTCAGAACCATCCCCTTCTCAAAATATGTAACTCCTTTAAACAGGAACATGTGCATCAACATTGAGTAATGGCCAAAAGCCTTTTATAGTTTGCTCTTGGAAATTCCAACTAGCCTTATATGGATTTCTTCTACTATATTGGATGCACAATCAAAAATAATATCCACACCAAAAGAAGAAATCTGAGCCATCATATACATAAATTTTATTGGCATAAAACTCTATTCATCCTTGCTAAAAACCCTACATCAAGTCATATATATTTCTAGGGCTCTAGAGGTGAAAAATTCCTTCTTAAAAGGCTCTTTTGTAGATGTTGTGACCATGGTAGATTCCCGATTGAGGCCAAATGTGCCCTCAGTGCACCTTGCCTGAGCTTATCCTTCTTTGGTAAGTATTCCCTTTCTAGTCCTCGTAGGTCAATTGGTATAAGGTAATCCAAAAATGGCTCCAAACCAAAGACCTTTTCAATTTCTTCAGTACTTATACTAATTAGGCCCTCCCCATCTAATCTTCTCACTATCCTAGCTACAAGGTCATAGTTTTGGGAAATGGCCATGAGTAGTTCAGTATCCATGAATACACTAGGGACCACTGGTTTTGCCAAATCAAAATTCCAAATGTTTCCATGGGGAGAAAACAATTTCCTCTCTGAAAACCACTTTTTAAAAAGAAAAAGCCCTAATTTGTTAGTAGTAGCATCTTTAATCCAATTCCCTCTATCATATAAACCATCTGTAATCTTGGACCTCGGGTTTACAGAAATTAACTTTTTTATCTGGGAAAACTCATTTGTAGACTTAGGCAATAATTCAAGAAAATCATCATGTATATTTCTACTTGCATAATCTACTTGTCCTAAGAAAACCTTCTTTGGAGGCATGTATACTAATGAGACAAAATACCTAAATTCTTCACTATCTAACAGATTCAATACTTACTTGGCTAGATGTTTCTCTTTCATTGCAATTCTGCAACACACTGTGTATACTAGAAATTCTTTTGCGCTCTAATCATAGTAGGAACAATTCTTCAATGGCTCTAAGCTCTCTAAAATTATGAATTTTTTTTGAGTAAATAAGAAATGGTGAAATATTTGCAATATACTCTATTTTTGGTTTGCAGGGGAGCCTTCAATCTTCACAAATGAATTGTAAGGAAAAATAGGGTGGCATCACCTTCTATTTTAAAAATACACCATTGATTTCCAAAAATCTAACAATCCAGGAACAAAATCATGATGTACTCTCTTTCCACTTGCTAGGTTGGTAGTCAACCCAATCGAGTTTCTCCACATAAGCTTTTATCTCTATTGCTAGCAACTTGAGCTAAACCCACTGGTGCTCATGGACACGTGTTGCCCTCTCGCTACATCGCTATGCATAAACATCGAGAAACTCTTGCATGTGACATAGCGACCATCATTGATTCACTTCTAATTAGATGATGTACACTTTACAAAAAAATTGGTGGGTCTTCCTAGTTTCCCCTTGGTCACCATATCACGTGTGCTAAAAATCAAAAAAATGTTATTAGTGACATGGCACTTGCTGTTTATGTATCTTTGATCTGATGGCTCTAAAAAACATGCGTCCTTCTCCTGAGTGTGAATCCATGTGGTATGTGACATGACTTCATTTTGACATGCTGGCAAGGTAGTTATAACACTTAATCTTTTGGCACTAGTTTTTAAATTCGGGTTCCACCATGTCTTATTTTCATGGGAAGGCACTATGTTTTTACTGGAAAAAATCATGAGTTTTCTGGTTGTGATATAGTGACCATTATATATTTTTAGAGGAATCTAGCAACATGAAATTCATAGTTCTCATTGCTATTATTGTATTTACTGCTCCTGACATTCTATAATGATCACACGGTTCATTGATGATGAAAAACTTTGCACTGCCCAAATTACATGTTAATATTGCCATTTTTACTTTTGTAGGAAGGTGCTATGTTGTTACCAACAAAAAACAAGAGTTTTATGGTCACAACATAGTGACCACTGTGATTCGGTAGAAAACTAACGTCATGAAAAGAAAACACATGTCCTCTTTTTGGTACCTCCTTTATTGTGCCTGACAACATTTGACAACCCATCGTAGTAGTAAAGCTTATTTTTGACAAATAAAATCCTAGCACTGTATCCACTTTTGGGCGAGCCACATTTCACTTTTATGGGAGGTTGTTGTGTCACTACTAGCGAACACCTTGAGTTTTTTGGTTGTGACACATCAACCACCATTGATCCTGGAAGATCCAACAATGTGGGTAATTTACCTTTGGATCCATGTTTAAGAACTAGGGTCCCACTAGGTTGTCATGTCACATGTATTAAAAACTAGGAAAATTGTAATAACGACTTGGTGCCTACCATAGATTTCATAGAGATCTGACGGTGCAAGATTTTTTGGGGAACCATGGAGCCAAAACAAAATTTCTTAAAATAGTTCCTGAAAAATATATTTTATTTCAAAATAATTTTCCCACTTGATTTAAAAGGTGAGAATGTATATGACCTAAAAGGCTCACTTGGGGCACAAATATTGCTTTAATTACGGTTTCTCCTAGGGTTAACTAATTTTGACAAAACCAAACCCTAGTTTATTCATAAAAACCAAGAATCCATAATAGAGATTTTTCATCAAGGAACAAGGTAAAAACATGACCAATAGATTGAATGTTGATGCTTCCCATAAGGGGGAGTATCTATGATGAACTAAGTCATTGAAGACTCTTGGTATTTGGTATTGAACAATGTCTTTGGACACTTGAGCTAGTTGATGATTTGGTGCAACATATTAGCAATTGGTATTTAATAATTGGTATGTTGTAACATTAAGATTGAGCTATTTGACATTGATGTCAATGAGGGAGAGTATGCATGAAAAAATCTCCTAAGGTATGAGGGAGAGTATACATGAGAAGAACTCCTAAGGCGATGGGGAGAGATATCTCTTTAGAGAGATTTAGAAACATTCATGAAAGGAAGTAGGAATATACATTTGATGTATTGTGAATTGTTTAGTGTGAAGTAAACAATTTATGTCTAAGAAGAAGGAGTATGCACCTATTATTTTGAGATTCTTTGTAGTGTGTGGACAATTGATGTTGGTCTACAACAACATCAGAACATTGTTTGGTATTCTTGGAACTTAGATGTTTTTCATCTATGTTGTCATTAATGCCAAAGGGGGAGATTTTTAGCATGAATGCTGATGATACTACATTTCAGGAGTATCCTAAGCATTGGAGAGTATTCACATGTTGCATTCATGACTATGTTTATCATTGATGTCAACATAGCATTGTTTCCATAAAGATTGGTTGAGTAGTAGATAGAGATCTTGATGGTATGGACAATGGTTTAATTGTATGTTGATGTGCAGTTACAGACATGTTTGACACAATGTTCTGATAATGTGCTTAAGAGTGTAGAGGCTAAGGTGAAGATGTACAAAAGGTGAACCTAATTTACATAGAGTAGTTCAAAGATAGAGTATTAGGAAAGAAGTTCCTAATGTTTGTTTGCTAGATTATATCTGAGATGAAATAAGAAGATGTGCAGTCAAGCAATGATAAAGGACAATCAGTTGATGATTTTAGTAAGTGCACAAGCCCTAGTATCGCACATGTGAAGTTTTGTATAGACTATGAGCTGACAATGCTATTATAATTATAATTAAATAATTATCTTATTATAATTAATTGGGAAAGCCTCAAGGCTGACTCAAGGAATTATTATGAAGATATGGCATAAAGGAAAGATGTTTTCCTTGTTTATAAAGTGTCATGATCATTTTATTAAGTGAAAAGTGCAAAAAAGCGTAGAGTCCTTATTGAATGTGTGTAAGCGATCCAAGGGATTATTGGATATGAGATTTATGATTTGGTTACAAGATTAGAAAGAGAAGAAGTCCGGTTGATAGGATAAAGAAAAATGAAGGAAAAATATAGCACAATCCTATTATTCTACAAGGAATAATATAAAGATCATTTGGATAGTGGGTTCATTGATCTTTCCCTTGAAGTTGTTTCGACAGTGGGTCCAACTATCTTTCACAACTCCTAGTAGGGTTGGAATCTCCTAACAGGAATTCAAAGTCTCCTGGCATGGACTCATATGTATTGAATGTATTCATATACTCCTAATAGGGTCCATCCTCTAACAAGGAATATTTATATTAGTACATCATCTTGTGGGTAGCATCCCCATTGGGGTTTTCCATCTGATCAAGGGTTTTCCTAGTTAACATATCTAATGTTATTATGTATGAGTATCTTGTTGTGGTTTTAGTTTATATTGCTCATATGGTTAAGTTTGTTTAAGGTTGATAATTATGATAATAGTTGGACAATTGATTCACCTCACCTCTTAGTTATATCAGTGGACTATTTATTCTAACATTGTGTTAAGAAGAAGCTAGCGAGCCTAGACAACACAAGGTTATTTTGTGCAAGAGCAAGGAGATCCAAGGGCATAAGTGATCAAATTCTATAGTTACAGAGCCAAGATAAGGTAGAGCATAGTTCTAGATAGATCAATAGAGCTAAAAAATGATCGATTTCAATTTAAGTATAGTAATGATCTGTTAGATCATTCACTATCATTTACTTACCTTTACAATAGTAAATCATGTCAAGGGTGGACTATAATAGGGTCTTTGCATAAATCCCCTAACAAAGTGACACATTAACTTGTGTTCAAATTCATTTAACCAAGTTGCTCCTAATAGGGCAATACTTTAACAGGTCTTATCAAAATCCTTTAAATGGGCCACACCTAATAGTGTCTTTGTAATCTTCCAATAGGGATAAGCTCATGACTGTGTGCACTTCAGAAGAGTGCAAACTTTGTGAGGATCAACTCACATACTATGGTTTTTACCCTGGTTAAATTTATATGAGATAAATATTGTTTTATGTGTTGTCATTTTCATATTCTTTGTTTTTTCTTAATCCCAGTTGGTTGAGTTATAAACAATAGAAACCCATAGATAAGTGTGAAATGTGATTTAGAGTAAAATGTTGAAACTAGTGAGTATACTGATTCAACCTCCCACCCTAGTATACTAACCTATGTTATGACTTAAAATTGGTATCAAATCCTAGGTCCTTAGGAGACAAGAGTAAAAAATCTTGAGGAAAAGATCAAGACGTTTAAAAGAGATGCACTAAAGCTTTCCAAGGAAAACTACAACTCATGGTGTAGGAAGATGTGTTTGCATCTAAAGACTCTTGGTGATGCTTCTTGGATCCATGTAGAGATCAAATATGTTGAACCTATTGGCTAACTCACCACAAACCAATTAAAGGAGAAGGAGATACACACAACAAAAATGGATTCTCTAGCAAGCACCATGTAATACTTTGAATACAAAGACATGGAGGAACTAGAGATAGCATACAACATGTGGGAGAAGTTGAAATTTATCTATGATGGTGATAAGAACATCATGAGGGATAAAGTCAAAAGCTTGAGAGGAAATTTTGATGACACAAGGATGGAAGAAGGTGAAGGGATTGAAGCTCGTGGCTAGTGGGTGAAGGATTTCATGCTAACCATCAGAGCACAAAAATGATTAATACAAGAAGAAGAATATGTGAGCAAGGTATTAAGAACCATGCTACCCAAATATGACATAAAGGGTGTCATCCATTCAAAAGATGAGAATAATAGACAAGGAAAAGGAATAAATTGATGGATTGATAGCAAAGCTCACTGCAATTTAGTCAACCACCCAAGGTTGAAACCACATTCAAAGCTTATGTTACATTAGTTGCAACACTAAGAGAAAGAGGTGAAGCAAGCACATCCAGATACATGAGAGAATTGGAAAGCTTTTGTGTTGCAGAGGCTAAACAAGAAGAGTTGGATGATTTTTTAGTTAAAAGAATGGTCAGAGGTAAAGGGAAGTACAAAGGTAAGCTTCCTTTCAAATGCTTTAACTTCAAGAAGGTAGGACATTATGTTTCCATATATTTGTAACATGTAAGGAAGAAGAACAATAATCAAAAGGGAACCAACAAGAAATGGTCAAACTCCAAAGAAAAGGAGAAGAAATAATGCTATATTATTGATGAAGGTGTGACTAATGAAGAGATAACTGGTGGTGATGATGAGGACAAGGATGGAGTATCCTTTGTTGTTATCATAGAAGAAAGGGTAGAGAGAACCCTGATAACTAGTACAATTATCCACAACCGAATAATAGATAGTAGTTTCTTGCGTCACATGTCTAGTGACAAGAGAAAGTTCCATGAGATCAAGGCCTACAATGGTGGAATGGTGAACTTCAACAACAACTCACCATGCATGGTGATAGGTAAGGGTATTGTAGCCCTAAATGAATCTATTATTTTTGAATATGTATATCTAGTGGAATGATTTAAATATAATTTGTTGAGTGTGGCTTAGCTAATGGACAAAGGTTATAAGTTCAAGTTTAACAAAGGGTCTTGTAGAATATTTGACTAGATATGAAAGTTGCTAGCTACAAGAGAACAAAGTAGAGGTAATCTCTTCTACCTCAATATTTTTGGTAATACTTGTATGGTAGCTAGAAATGATGATAGTTTTTTACAACATAGGAGGCTATGTTATGTGAATTTTTAAAGCATTGTCAAAGTAGGAAGCAATAACTATGTAAGGGGTCTACACATATCACTAAACCTGACAATGTTATGTGTAAAGACTGTCAACTAGGAAAGTTGGAAAGTTTAAGTTTCTCTAGAAAGTCACTTACTTTTGAACATGTACTATATCTAGTTCATACTAAATTGTGTGGTCCCATGAGGATGAAGAATATATATGGTGACATATACTTTATGTTATTTATTGATGATTTTTCTAGAATGATGTAGATTATTTACTTAAAAGAAAAGTTAGAAGCCTTCCACATGTTCAAATTGTACTAGGAAAAAGTGGAAAGGGAGGCTAGTAGAGCATTGAAGTGCTTTACATTAGACATGGGAGATAATATATGTTAGCTCCAAGGAGATATTAATTGAATGGTGTTGTAGAAAGAAGAAACAAAACCATCATAGATTGTGCTAGAATAGTAATGGTCCAAAATAATATTGCACATATCTATTGGATAGAAGCTATAAGCATAGTTTTGTACACCTTGAACAAAGTACATGTGAAGAAAGGGACAAAGAAGATCCTTATGAACTATGGTTTTCTCACACACCATCTATCAATTACTTCAAGGTACTCAAAAGAAAATGGTATATCAAGAGGGATGAATACCAAGGAAAGTTTGAGCCCAAAAGTGTTGAGGGTATATTATCTAACAAGAGAAAAGCATACCAATGTTTGAATCTCTAGATGAACAAGATTGTGGAATCTCCCAATGTAAGGGTGGATGAATTCTCAAAGAAGAATAATGAAAACAACAAGAAAGCACCATAAGATTACAAACAGTTTGAGTACATCCCACTAAGTTATACAATGGAGAGAGTATTCGTCGAGGTGGAACTTGTACAAGAGGTTGTACCAACTCAAGTAGAAGGAGCTCGACCTAAAGAGAAATAACAAAGACATCCAAAGGAGAATTAATGCTAGGAAAGTATGTAAGGAGGCATCACTCAATGGACCAAATCATTGGTGAAAAGGACACTTGAGTGATAACAAGGAGAAAGGTGTGAGATAAAATATATTTTCTCTCACACATAGATCCTAAATATACAAGAGAGGATCTTAAAGATGAAGACTAGAGAAAGGCCATGGAAGAGAAGATTGATCAAATAATAAAGAATGATACATGGACCTTGGTCACCTAACCAAATGACAAGAATAACATTGATATAAAAAGGGTGTTTTGAAATAAAATAAATGAAGATGCAAAGGTAGTCGGAAATAAGGTGAGACTTGTTTGTAAAGGCTATGCATAAGAGGAAGGAATAGACTTTAGAGAAACCTTTGCACCCGTAGCTAGATTGGAAGGAGTCAAGACTCTCATATCATTCACAACATCTAAGAACTTCAAAGTATATTAGATGCACATAATGTATGCATTCCTGAATGGAGTTCTAGAAGATGAAGTGTATATTGAGAAACCTGAGGGGATTGGAAATGAACAAGGTAGAAACCAAATATGTATACTAAAAAAGGCCTTGTATGGACTGAAATAGGCATAGAGAGCATGGTATGAGAGACTGTACTTATAATTGACAAAGATTAGGTTCATAAGAACTAGTGACAATTGTAATCTATACATCAGGAAAGAAACATATATAAGTTTTTTGATTGCAGATATCTTTGTGGATAATATCATCTTTGGTAGAGATGATAAGCTAAGTCTTGATTTTGATAGAGCCATGAAGAAGGAATTTGAAAATTTCCATGATCAGAGAAATCAAGTTCTTCATTAAACTTCAAGTTTCCTAATTAAAAGGAGGGATCTTCATAGGTTAGATGAAATATGTGAAAGAAGTAATAAAAATGTTTGGTACGAAGGAAGTGAAATTGGTAGGTACTCCAATGGTGAGTGATTGAAAGATATTAAAGGATGATGAAAGACCTAAAGTAAATGAGACACTTTAATAATCCATGATTGGTAAATTGTGGTAGGTCATGCAATGTATACCAGACATAACAAAGAAGTTGGGCTAGTGGCCAACCCAAAGGAATCACACATGGAAGCTGTGAAGAGGATTTGTAGGTATCTAAAGGGTATTGAAGAGTATGGCCTATGGTATCCTTGCAAAGGTAACTTTGAGCTTAGCATCTTCAATACTGTTGATTTAGCAGGGAACATAGACAATAGAAAGAGCACAATTGGTGGTGCATTATTTCTTGGAGGAAGACTAGTTGCATTGACTAACATGAAGCATGATTTATATCATAGTCAACAACTAAAGCATAATATGTCATTGTAGCAAAAAAATTCACTCAAGTTGTTTGGATCAAATAACTACTTAAAGGGATTCAAGAGAAAATGGAGGAATTGGTAGTTATCAACTATGATAACATTGATGCAATCAATATATCTAAAAACCCATTTATGCACTTAAAGAAAAAGCACATATCCATCAAGTACCATTTTATGAGGGAACAAGTGCAAGAAAAAGAAGTAAGCTTTGAATATGTACCAAATAAGGAGCAACTAGCTGATATCTTTATACAACATCTTCAAAAGGATACATTTGAGTATCTAAGATAAAGATTAGGGCTCTCGCCCCTATCTATTCTAAACTAAGCATTGAATATGGATGCATTAATCCATGATCAAGAAATAAAAGAGTCTAAAGGTGGACTAATGAGAGAAAGGGACTAATCCATAGGGGGAGTAGTTGAGAGGCCACCAAACATGAAAAGATGGTCACCTTTAGCATTATTGTCAAAGGGGGAGAATTTAAGAGGAGAAAAAGTAGAACAACAAAGGGGGAGCACAGGAAAAAATGAAGCTTAATAGATCAAGTGTGTGAAGTGCACAAGACAAAAAGAAGAGAAGAGCAATAGAATGTAGATGCACTATCTCAAGGGGAGATTCTAAAAGAAGGAAATAAAGGCATTGACACAAATAATGCTAAAATGACTAAGTGTTGTCATTAATTACAAAGGGGGAAATTATTGACCTAAGTATCTTGTAGATTTACCAGTAGACTTAGTCATCAAAAGTGTTGTCATTGATGTCATCACATACAAAGTAACCAAGATCGGTAGAGAGGAGCAACTAGCCAATCACACTAATGTGTGACTCTAGTTCACAAGGATGATCAAAGAAGAGATGAAGTATAGACTCAATAGAGGCAATGAAAGAGGTAATCCAATTAGAAAAAAGTATGCTAAGTAAAGTTTGTATAAGTAGAAGGGAAATCATATGGACCAGTGAATTGGATTTGCTAGGTCAGTAAGGTAAGCATGGAGCAAGATATCTGTGACTTCATAGTCATGTAGAGGGTAAGAGTTTACTAAACATTACATTTAATAATGATGAGAGAATGGATTGAGGAACAATAGAAAGAATTAAAATTTGAATTATTTCCAATAATAATAAGACATCAAAGACACATGACACTTCGTGACTCTTGTATGAACACACCACAACTGACAAGAATGACACACTAGTAGAATGGGAAGCCAAGCTAGTAGTAGGGGTGAGAACTCAAATTTTGAATTCACAGATTAGGGCTTCCAAGTGAAGTTGGAGGAAATGTATAAAAGGAGGTAGAGTTGGAGGAAAGGTTAGATTTTTAAGTGATTAGACAAAGAGCCAAAAGAGTTGAGATAAGTGGAATCTCAATAAGTGAAGAAGATTGATAAGAGAAAAGTCACCTTCAAAGAGTTGTTATGTTGAGTGTAGACACCTAAATTTGATTACACTACTTTGGTAATCTAATTTAGCCATCTCTAAAGGCATCATTAATTAAATTCTTATTTAATTAATCCTTTGTCATCCCCTAGTTGATTAATTTAATTAATCATCTATAGTCCTAATTGATAAATCAAATAACCTATCATTTATCAATTAAATCCTTTTCTCCTACCTAATTCCAAAAATCCCCATTTATTAAATAAATCTATTTGATAAATAAAATCATCAAAATCTAAAAACCCCTAACTTGTCCCTAATCCTTCATTTAGCCTAATCCACCCCATCCACCCATACTAACCTAGCTTAGCCACTAACTCACCCACCCTCATTAATGCCATCCACTTGCACATCTCTAACATCTCTAATCTAATCCTAAACCCAAGACTAATCCACCCCCTAATGTTGTCACATTCCCTAAACAAGTTTAAGACTTTCCTAAACCAAACCAAAGTCTCCCCTCAAAAATCCCAACCACCAAGTCATGAGTGCTCTTACAAACCATAAAAGACTCTTACAAGCCCACTCATGACTCTTACATCCATCTTCCACACTCTTCCCTCTTCCACACTCATTCCTCTTACATCTCTCTTACATACTCAACCCCACTCATCATGCCTTTAACCAACCCTTTACCCTACCCTCTCACAGTCATCCTCCTTGTGACAAGTGTCACCTTCCCATTGGTGCTAAACAAGCACAATCCATGTGCTCTCCTTTGAGTGCATCCTAGCCCTCCTTAAGCCTTCATCTCTCCTTGCATCTTAGCCCTCCATCCCTCAAGCCTTTAACCTATAAATTGAATCTCATCCCAAGCCATTTTAACAACAATCCTTGAGCTAAAGTTATCATGCCCTTTTGAGAGCCAAAATCCATACCCATACCCTTATAATGCCAAATTGAGAGCTCACAAAGCTACCAATTTTCTATTACCATCTCCACCATTGAAGCAACTTTGAGCATCTTGAGCATACATCCACATCAAAGGACACATCTACAAAATCAAGAAAGCAATGAAGTGCTTCATCTTTTGAGGTTTGCATCTCTTGTTTGTTTTCTTTTTCTAAGCATACATGTGAACTTAGTTTTGGTTTGTGAATTCTTTCTTTAATGTTAATGTTCCTTGCACACTAAGATCTAGTTCTACATTGAGAAGAAGCTAGCAAGCCCAAACAACATAAGGTTATTGTGTGCAAGAGAAAGGAGAGATAAGTGCACAAGTAATCAAGGTTTGAAGTTACAAAGCCAAGAGAAGGTCACTAAGCCATTCAAATATGTGTGTCAGGGAAAGAGGGGAATTTCCAAGTATGATTCCACTTATGATCCAAATTAGATTAGCTATGACCCAAAGGAATAAGGGAGCTAATACTAAATTCTAATTATAAAGAGGAGTGAAATACAAGGAAATGTACTATCTTAGGTCCTCAATAGGATAATGTGAATGTGGAATAGAACTAACTGCTTAAATAATGTAAATATAGATGCTACGAAGAGACAATTATCCCAATTAAGATGTAAATCTAGGGTAAAGCTATGAAAGGAAATAGAACTTAAAAGACTTACCTTGAAATGCATAGAGGAAGATATCACTACAAAACTCATAGATCTAAAGTGTGTCTAAATATCAATCTGTAGATCTCATAATGAAATGATGAAATGAAAAAACCCATAAATCTCCCCAGAATATGAGACTGGGGGACTAGGTTGACTTGGGAAGATTTCCTACAACTAGGTTGACATAGTCCTATGATCTACAAATGATGACTCTAGGAAGCTTCTGAACAATAGGTTCTAGATCTATAATCCTTTTTGCTCCTAACCTAC
This sequence comes from Cupressus sempervirens, assembly GCA_028749045.1. Taxonomy (NCBI): domain Eukaryota; kingdom Viridiplantae; phylum Streptophyta; class Pinopsida; order Cupressales; family Cupressaceae; genus Cupressus; species Cupressus sempervirens. The sequence goes on along the minus strand of CM053787.1, from coordinate 557,884,926 downwards.
AAATCAACATAGAATAGAGGTTTTGGGGTTGGGGTTTGGTGAGGGCTTGCCTTGGTCAAGCCCTACATTAAGGAATTAACTAGAATTGGAGCATTTAAATGTAAAGGAAATGCTTGCATGTAGTAGACCTGAATAATATCAAGTGAAAGATTCAATTATATCTAAAGATGTGATTGGCTTTGATTTGTCATCAAGTATGTAAGTGTAATAGCCTTGAATTAACAAAGCCATAAGGAAATCAAAGAAGTCAAAACCTCATGTATGGAAATGTATGTGACATGCCATAGGTGAATAGTAGAAGACCTTGAATGGATTAGAATTATGTATCCTCTCCTTAGGGCCAAACTCTTCTACCACCTTGAAGGAGGAAGCTTGATTTGATGCAGAGGGTCTAGGGCTCTAGCATTTGACCACTCCTAATTAAGGATCTATCCTTGAACCATCCAATGGTTCTTTCTTTCTTGATATTCCCACCAATATTAGTCTCAATGAATCTAACCCCAACTTTCCTCCTAGGTATAATTGGGTTGGTGTAGACTTAACCTTCCTTGTTAAGGCATTAGTCCTACTAGCCCTTCCTTCCCTTAAAACCATAACCTTTTCTTAAGATATTTCTCTCATCCTTCCTTGGTTTCTAATGATTTTTTAGATGCCCCCCATATCCTTCTTGACCTTTCCTAACACCTATGGTCACATTAACAACCATTGAAAAGTCACTATCTTCAAATAGGGCTAATTAAGCCTATTTTCTTTAGGTCTAGTAACACTGTTTTATTTCATTTCTCCAAATCCTCCTAGAAAAAATCATATAAGACCTTAATAATATGAAATATATCACCTAGCACTTCTAGATTCCAAATTTACATAACCTCAAAGCACCCACAACCCTATTCACCCTCAAGCCCTAGTTTCTAGCCTATCTTTTAGGCCTCTAGACCAGTTTTCACCAAAAGGCCTCTAAGTCCTTTAAAACTTCAAATAAATCCTTTCAACCACTTTCTTATTCATAGTAACATACTAGGTATTTAGCACATTTCATTGATTGGCTCAAACTGATCATGGGTGTGCTTTGCAACATCTTTTCACTATCTGAGCTTACCTACTCCTAGCAGTCAGCCTAGGCCATCACTCCACAGCTTGGAATCTAGTCACAAAAATGTAAAAAAAAAGAAAAAAACATTATTTATAGAGTCTAACCTATAGTCCCACAAGGTTTCACACATTTTCCATCATGGATGATCAGGTTAGAGTTATTATTGTGGTAGCAACCATGTGAATGAGACTCCCAGACCAGTCACCAAGAAAATTCCACAAGTCCCTAATCTAACAACTTCAGACCAAGCTTGAATATGTAAAAGAAAGATGAAAAACTAATCTAAAAAAACCAAAAGTCAGAACATTTTTCCCAATCTATACACAATCGTACTAGGGCATTAAAGCTTTGCAAAAATAATGTAGAGTGTTGTAACAGTCAGTATGATAGGCACACACACATGGAATCCGAATGAAAATCTTCTAACATTACCAAATATTTATCAATTCTCAAATACCTGAGCATTGGTAGTTACAACTTCCCAAACTATCATTTGCAACTTTTTGCAAAAATTGCAAAAGTTGCTCAAGCAACTTTTTGAGCAACTTTGCAACTTTTGAGCAATTTTTTCTCTTTACACCTTTTGATCAAATGGGTCCATCTAGGACTATTCTAGGACCCTCATTAAGATTCATATGACTTATTAGGTAACCAAATACCTTAGTTTCCCATCCATAAAAACTTTTGACCTATTTACCAGCTTAGGAACTAATGAGCAATCTTGGCTCTTCTACAAGCACATTGGAACTTGTTGCATTCCAAGGACCCTTGGAACTTATTAAACACAAAAAACCTCTTAACTAACCCTTAACAACTCAAAAAAATAAAAATAAGGGATGTACCCTGCACCATACTCCCTTGGGACAATGAACTCAAGTCCCTTGAGTTAGGAGGTCTTCAATGATGACCCCATGATTTGGAATATCTACTTCAATCATCCAAGTGGCTTCAACATTTGGTAGTCCTTTCCACTTCACCAAATAGGTCTTGTAGGTGCCCTTCATCATCTTTTTAATCACCTTGTATTCCACTATGTTGTCTAGTTGCAAAGGTTGGGGAGTGGGTAAGTCTTTAACCTAATCAATTACCTCCAAGTCTGCTATGGTGTGCTAACCAGTATCAATATGAGTACCTTTATAAGGAAATAGATCACATATATTGAAAATGAGTGAAATTACTTAATAGGCATTATTCCAAAACTTGTGTAAAGAGGTCCTACCTTCTTCATCAATAATTTAGTTGGCTATCCCTTTGGTAATCTCTCCTTTCTGAGGTAAGAAAGCACCAAATCCCCCACCTTGAACTGCAAGTCCCTCCTTATTTTATCTACTCTTGCCTTGTACTTTTCCACTTGATGTTGTAAAGTCTTTCTAACCTATTCATGAAGCTCTTTCATTTGTTCTGCAAATGATTCTCCTTGTGTACTCCTCTTGTCATGTAAACTGAGATCCCTCAACTCCAAAATCCTCCTAGGGTGAGTCCCATATATAATTTCAAATGGGCTCTTACTAGTACTCCTATTAATGGAGTCATTGTAGGCATACTGCCATTGTAAGCATACTCTACCTACCCTATGATTTGATCCCATGATTGACCATGCTTCTTGGTCAAACACCTTAATAGGTTGCCCAAAGATCTATTCACTACCTTAGTTTGTCCATCAGACTAAGGATGGTAAGGTAAAGAAAAGGACAAATTTGTCCCTAACATTTTCCAAAGGGTCCTCCAAAAGTGTCCTACAAATTTACTATCTTTATCACTCACTACATTGAGTGGAAATCCATGGATTCTCACTATATCTCTAAAGAATAGGCCTACTATATGAACAACATCATTAGTTTTCTTGCAAGGGATGAAGTGTGCCATTTTGCTAAAATGATCCACCACAACAAATACACTATCATGCCCTCTAGGTGTTTTAGGGAGTCCTAAGACAAAGTCCATACTCAAGCACTCCCATGGCCTCTGTGGTATAGTTAGTGGTTGATATAACCTTGCATTGCTACTATTTCCTTTGGCCCTCTAGCACACCTGGCATTTCTCAACAAACCTCCTTACATCTGACTACAACTTAGGCCAATGATAGTACCTAGTGACTTTCTCAAGTGTCTTGTCTATCCCAAAATGTCCCCCCTAAACTGCCTTGATGCCTTTCCTTGATTATATTCTTCTTGATGGAACATTGGGGAATGCACAATAAGTGTCCTTTGAATAGAAAACCTTCTTGCAACATGTAATCAGTGAAATAAGCTTTAAAACCTTGTTTGTATAAACTACAAATTCCTTTGGTAGGATGTAGTGCCTCTACTTTTTCAAGTCTTGGACCATTGCATATAATTCAAGATCATAAATGGAGTATCTCTATTTTTCCTCATTCATTTTTTTAGAGAAGAATGCCACAAGGTGTCCTTCTTGACTTAACAATGCCCTAATCACTAGCTTACTGGCTTCACACTCTACAAAAAAGAGCTGATTGAATTTTGGAAACCTTAGGATAGGTAGGGATGAAATCCTCTTTTTCAATAGTTCAAACCCCTTATCTACTACCTCTGTCCACTTGAATTAACACTTTATACCTCCTTTAATAGTGTTAAGAATAGGTGCACATATATGGCTGAATCTTATCACAAAATTCCTATAGTAGGATGCCAACCCATGAAAAATCCTAACATCTCCTATAAATTTAGGTGTTGGACACTCCAATATGGACTTGACCTTATCAGGATCCATCTTAATACACCCATTGGAAACAACAAACCAAAGATATACTAATTCAACTTTAATAAACTCACACTTTTCTTAATTAATCATTAACATCTCTTGATGTAGCCTCCTCAAGACCATTTCATAGTGCTTTATATGCTCCTCTTTGAACTTGCTAAAAATCAAAATGTCTTCTTAATACAGAATGATAAACTTACCTATGAAGTCTGCTAGCACCTCAATGAAGGTACTCGGGGCATTTGTCAAGCCAAAGGGCATTACTAGCTACTCATACAACTCTTCATTGGTTTTGAAGGTTGTCTTCCTTTCATCACCAAGCCTAACTCTAATTTGATGATATCCTAATTTCAACTCCACCTTGGAGAAGTAGCAAGATCCTCCCAAATTATCTAACAAATCCTAAATCTAGGGTATAGGGAATCTATATTTGATGGTGATCTTGTTAATTTCCTTGGAGTCAGTACACATTCTCCATTTTCCTTCTTTCTTAGGTGCAAGGATAGTTGGTACAATACAAGGGCTCAAGCTCTTCCTTATTAGGCCTTTTTCCAACAAATCTTGTATTTATTTTGCAATTTTAGAATTCTAACTTGGTGTCATCTTATAGGCTATCTTGTTAGGTAGATTTTCTCCCAGTATCAAGTCTATTTGATGACTTACCTCTCTCATAGGTGGTAATGCACTAGGTAGTCCATTATCCACTATTTCATAGTACTTCTCCAACAACTGCCTCACTTCTTGAGGTACATGGACCTTCTCCTTGGTTTCTTCCCTAGATCTTACCACAAGTACATAACAAACTCCTTTCTCCTTCTTCATAGAATTTAGGAACTCCTTCCTACTCAATAAAATTACACTTGATCCCACATGTTTCTCTTCCTTAGGTTCATTCAAAGGGTCCATTTGAAACTTCTTGCCCTACTTGGTGATCACATAACTATTTTTCTCCCCATCATGTATAATCTTCACATCATACTGCCATGGATCCCCTAATAAGAGATGACAAGCATCCATAGGCATTATGTTACATAACACCTTATCCTTATATTCCCCTATTTCAAATCATGCAAATTTTCAGTGGAGCCAGAGTCCACTATCACTCTGCATATCTTTCCATCTGACCTGCAAGTGGTCTTAAACAAGCTCTTCCTCTGACCACAATAGGAACCTTCAGCAAAGTCCTTCTCAACATTGAATTCTCAGCATCCAATACTGGTCTTGCTTTAGAAATAGATGATGTGATGCTTTGGGTGTCATCCTCTTGTACCAATTGTGTTATCCTTTCCCCATTGATGAGGTGGAACCCCTCTAAGGACATTTGCCCATAGAGTGGCCCACCTAATTACAATTATTAGATCTGCCAATGAATACTGAATTGCCTCTATCTTGGGAGTGAAACCTACCTCTAGGTGGCCTTGTTCCTCTATATCCCACTCTATTAAATGTTCTCTTGTTCATATTACCTCCATTGTCATTTTCTCGAGTCTCTTTTGGCCTATTTGGTCCTTGTCCTTTGCCAAAGTTTCCCTTACCTCTGAAACCTCTATTACCTTTTCCTCTTTACTGTGAATCATGTCTTCTCCTTGCCTTCTCTTCTACCCTTAATGCTAGCTAAAAACATTTGTGCATACTATCAAGAGCCATCATGCTAATTTCATCTTGAATCCCTTGTCTTAGCCCATTAAGATACCTTTTGACTCTTTCCACTTCTTCTTCTTGTCTTCTTGCTCTTAGGCTTAGTTTATTGGACTCTTCAGTATAAGCACTTATTGTGAGATCCCACTGCCTTAGGTTATGCAACCTTTAATGCATTTGTATTTCATAATCTCTGTGTAGGAATTGTGCCCTTAATTTGATCTTCATCCTGTCCCAAGGAACTATATTTTTCTTCCTTTCTACTACTTTGTCATCTTGCATCATGTTCCACCACACTAGCACTGATCCTTTGAGTCTAGCCTTGGCATAGTTGAATATCATCTCCTCTTGTAGTTCCTTGTAATGAAATTGGTTATCTATGGCCTCCAACCAATTCAATAATTCTTCTCCATTCAAACTCCCACTGTAATAAGTAAGATGCTCCATACTATCTTTGTTAAGTGATTCAAAGGCATCCAAGAACATTTTTTGATCCTTCTCCATCTATGGACCCTTGCCCCTTTTAGATGTCTCCCTTGTTTGACTATCATTATCTTGCTCACTCTCATCTCCCCATTCTATGATTTTCTTCTTGCGATTTGTGTTTGCCTAATTGGATTTGGCTAACAGATCCTTGAAAAAATCTACTTTAGCACTCTTTCTAATTTCCTTAGGTGGCATACGTGTCACCCTCTTGGCTCTCTTCCATGTCTAACATACACCAAACTAAAAGTTGGCTCTAATACCACTCTGATGCAGAGGGTCTAGGGCTCTAATACTTGACCACTCCTAATTAAGGATATATCCTTGAACCATCTAGTTGTTCTAAATTTCTTGATCTTCCCACCAATCTTAGTCTCCAAGACTCTTACCCCAACTTGCCTCCTAGGTATAATTGGTTTGGTGTAGACTTAGTCTCCCTTGTCAAGGCACTAGTCCTACTAGCCCTTCCTTCTCTTAGAACCCTAACCCTTTCTTAGGATCTTTCTCTCACCCTTCCTTTGTTTCTAATAATGTTTTAGATACCCTCAATATCCTTCTTAACCTTGCCTAATAAATCTAGTCACATCAACAACCATTGAAAAGTCACTATCTTCAAATAGGGCTAATTAGGCCTATTTACTTTAGGTCTAGTAACACTATTTTATTCCATTTATCCAAATCCTTCCAAAAAACCTTATGGAAGACCTTATGAATCTGAAAGATATCACATAGAACTTCTAGATTCCAAATTTATAGAGCTTCAAAGCACCCACAACCCTATTCACCCTCAAGCCCTAGTTTCTAGCCTACCTTTTAGGCCTTTGGATTAGTTTTCACCAAAAGGCCTCCAACTCCTTTCAAAATTAAAAGAAATCCTTCCAACCACTTTTTCATTTAGGGTAACATCATAGGGCTTCATAACATACCACTAGATTAGCTCAAACTGATCATGGGTGTGCTTTGCAACAACATCTTTTCATTATCCTAGCTCACCTACTCCCAACAATAAACCTAGGGCATCACTCCACAACTTGGAATCTAGTTAAAAAAATGAAAAATAAAGAAAAAAAATTATTTATAGAGTCTAACCTATCATCCCACAAGGTTTCACACAATTTCCACCATAGATGATTAGGTTAGAGCCATTATTGTGGTAGCAACCCTGTGAATGAGAATCACATACTAGTCACCAAGAAAATTCCACAACTCGCTAATCTAACAACTTCAGGCCAAGATTGAATATGTAAAATAAGGATGAAATAGTACTCTACAAAAAACAAAAGTTAGAATATCTGTCCCATTCCATACATAGCTGTACTAGGGCATTAAAGCTCTGCAAAACTAATATAGAATGTTGCAAGAGTTTGTACAATAGGCACACACATCTGGAATTTGAATGAAAACCTTCTATTCTTCCAAAAAATGTTTCTCCATAATCAAATACCAAAGAATGGGTATTTATGATTTTCCAAACTATAATTTGCAACTTTTTGCAAAAATTGCAAAAGTTACTCAAGCAACTTTGCAACTTTTAAGCAATTTTTGCTCTTTACACATTCTGATCAAATGGGCCCATCTAGGACCATTCTAGGACCCTATTTTATATTCCTAGGACCTATTAGGTAACCAAATACCTTAGTTTCCCATCCTTAACAACTTTTGACCTATTGAGAAACTTTTGGCTTATTGAGTAACTTTTGACCAACTTAGAACCTAATGAGCAATTTTGGCTCTTTTACAAACACATTGGCACTAGTTGCATTCCAAGGACCCTTGGAACTTATCAAATACATAAAACATCTTAACCAACCCTTAAAAACCCCAAAAAACAAAAAGAAGGGAGGTGCCTTGCACCATAATGTAAGAAGGGGATGCTTAGACTTGAATAGATGCTTGAAGAAGAATGCCTTGAATAATTTCTTTCTTGTGGATGTCTTGAGAATGCATGATATGAAAATGAAGCCCCTAGGACACTTTTTATATTAGTTTTTGAGCAAGAAAACAACTCAGGCTGACTAGGTAATGATTACAAACTAATTAAACTCCCGAGTCCTTTTGGGCCTTGAGATCCAAAAATACCAAGGACTAGGTTGACCTAGGATGACTAGGTTGAGTTGAGTTGACTTGGTCCTAGAGGTTAAGTCCTGAGTGCCATAGAAAGTACTAGGAGCTAGTGTAGGTGGAATTGGAAGATAACAAACTAAACATGAGATATGGTCGAAAGGGTATCAAAATGACACCTAGAAGAACATGTCCAAAAGTGTGAGATGATGAAGAAGCATGGAATGGAAGAGGGGATGAGAAAAAGAGACTAAAACCACAGTAAGGAGGTCTAAAAGGTCTCAAAATAAAATGTCCATTTTAAGATGATATAGTTGGCTACCACTTTAGTGGGAGTATAAGGCAAGTCATACTTGTTAACGAAAAATGCCTTCCCACCAAAATTTGAATTCAAAGACCTAAGCATACCCTAAAGTTCATATATTTTAAAATTCAAATATTAGGGCACACAAAAATACTTTAGTTATACAATCTATATCCTAAGTCCCAAGGTTAATTCATGTTTTAATATCCCTATGAGCTCACATTTTCCTAGTTGTTAGATATTCCCAGATTGACAAGCATCATTTTGTTGCCATTCAAAAAACATAGAATTTATTCCATGTGATAAAGTGGCAAGTTGACACATGTCTAGATGGGACCTTTTTTCTTTAATTAGCATAGTCGTTAGTAAGTTTTTGTGCACCATCAAATCTGAAATAATCAATGGTCCTTGCTATGATATTACAGAAAGATGTGGGTATTTTAATGTGTGTGACATAGCGAGAGGTTGACACATGGTGTGTGGGTTCTATATTTCTTATGGGCCATAGGTGAGATAGATAGATTTTTAGATGAGTTGGAAAAAGGCAACATTTCTATTGGTTAGGTTCTGACATGAATTGGTGTGTTCTTGGAGCCATTAGATGGATTATGATCAAGTGGTTGCCATTTTGTCACCAATGGAAGTTACATGAAGGATACCTATAGTGATATGATACATGTCCCTGGTGGGTCCCCATTTCTTTAGATCATGAAGGGTGAAAGGTCAAGGCTATGATAATACAAATATGTTCTTGTGTTACAATCTTATGATCATGAAGTTAAATAATAGAGTTGTCGATGTTACGATACCCAACTATCGTAACATTGTAATAGCGAATGGTCATAGAAGATGATAATAAGGGTTACTATCTTACAATATGTGGTTGTCATAAGATTTTAGGTGTAGCTGAATAGGTCTTCCAAAGGCACAAAGACAAAGGTTTGTTGTAGCATCATGGCGATTGTAAGATTGTAAAGAAACTTCAAAGGAGGCCTGATGTTAAGATAGGTTGACAATTGTAAGATCATAGAACCTTGAGTTGACCATAATAAAGGTATTTCACGTGTTTGAGCTAGAAAAGAAAGGGGTATTTGACCAATAGAATTGTAAGATAGGTACAGGGTGAATGTTGAATATTATTGACCTGCTAATACATCTGACTTGGCATACTGATAGCAAAATAGAAATAACTCCTTAATGGTAGATCCGATCTTTTGATTGTCTATAGATTTCTTTTAGCATTTTCCATGCCTAGTAAATGCAAAAGGAGCATGCACTCATCACCTAATTATCCATCTACCCAACTATGCATTAGTGACCGCTATTTCTATCTTCTTAAGGTCATTCTTTTGGAAAAATATTGGATTTTCTTGCATCTGGGTTTGTTCCAAGATCAAATTTTCTCAATCCTTATGATCATTCCTTAAAAATCTTAATGGTGGTAGTTGTGCTTTGGCTTCTAGGAGAAGTTTTTCAATTATGCTTGAACTATAAAAAGCAAGTTTTGTGCCCTTTCGAAAGGTTGGTTGATATTTCTCTAATTCTCTAGTATTGCTTCCCATGCATACCACTATAATTTCCTTGTGCCTATAAGCTATTGTAATTCTCTGTTTTATCTCTTTCAGCCATTAACACACTATGCAAGATTCTTTTGCCTTTGGTTAATGTTTCTTATTTATATTCTACAATTCAAATGATTATATCTATTTGAAATTTGAATGATATTAAGTGAAGTCCCTTCCTATAAAATTATTTTTTTATTTGATCTATATGTGATTGTTGGATTAAACAAAGTTTGAATCTATATTCCTTGAGACTATAACTAGTTAATTGTACATTTACGGGTAGGGTTAAGATCAATCACTCTATTTTGGTGTATCACCTCCTTAGAATAGATTAGGTAGTTTGATTCTATGCATTCCTTCTCCCTTTTCCTCTCCAAGAGTAGTTAGGTGTATCTTGATAGTAAGGTAAGCCAACCATATCCAGAGACTCAACCTCATAGTTCAAGTCCCATAGCTTAGAGGTTGTTTCCATGTTTCACAAGGTTTTCCTTAGGTAAAAACTTTGGACAAGGGTGCAAACTTTTGTGAAAATAATACTCTTGGTAAAGGAAGGAAGAGAAGAAAAACAATATCACATCAAGGTATAAAATCACTAATCTTAAGGACACAAGCCTCCAAACCTAGGATCCTAACTCCATTCTCATGTACAAGAGCATGGAAAAAAAGAAAAAATAAAGACAAAGGAAAAATGAAAAAGACACAAAAAGGGTTAGTACTAAATCCCAACTCAACTAGTGAAGGAGATCTTAGCTAAGAAAATGTCTCTCTCACTAATTTCATATTTGGAAGGAAAGGAAAGAGCACCACAAAGGACTGCTTCCCTCATGATTTTGTCCCACCAACATGAGAGAGAGAGAGAGAGAGAGAGAGAGAGAGAGAGAGAGAGAGAGAGAGAGCCCAATAAGGATTGTGTTCCTTACTATGAATCACAATAAGGAAGGATTGAATAGTCTAATAGGTTTGTGTGCCTTATAGTCAATCCTTAAAAAAAAAAAAAAAACTAGGGTGAAATGGTCTAGCAAGTTTGTGTGCATGGTAGTCAATCTTGTGTACCTATTGGAGACTTATGCATACATGTGTATGTGTCCACCCATAGATCAATTTCCTAGTATCACCATAGAGTGTGAATGTATGTGTGTGTCGCCTTAGGAGGGATTTAACAAAAACAAAAACAAAAAAGATGTGTATCCTCAGGATGGAAAAGTATCACTTATACCCATAGAGGATTTAACAAATCTCACGTGTTAGCCATATGTATGAGATTTAGTATATGTTCTTGTTTGTGCAAAAGATACATAAAACCACAATACATAGATGTGAGGATGACATTGAAACCATACAAAGTTCTTAAGGATGAAGTACTCCAAGCCATACTCAGAATCCATGTTTGTACTTCATGGAAACTATGTACAAAGAGGGTACATATATGCCCCCTCAAGATGACTATGTAGCCATAAACATAGTAAGGAAGAGAATCAAGGATAACTATTTATATCAACAAGGAGATATCCTCTCTCAACAATATATACCATAAAATTAGCAAAGAGCATGAATTTTTATGAGCTAAGGAAATAGATAAATTATGAAAGGATATGTTGCAAATGAGAAGAGACCCTTGAAAGGAAGAGATCTTGTGTACAAGACTTCTACCTTCAAGATGAGTGTCATGAAAAAAGATACAAATTCCAAGAAGACCAAAGATGCACCTATTTAACCCCCTTTGTAGGTAAAAACAAGGATCCTTGGAAGAAGGATGACAAGCTTTAGATCACATATTAGGGTAAATATTTATAATAAACATATTTTTGCAAATAAATAAGAGGTGATGATCAAGGACATGCACATATTGTTTAAAAGAGAGGGTCATGATCAACACATCATACCTTATAAGAAAATAATGTCACATAATAAACAAATGTCACTATACTAAGGAAATTTGATCCTTAAATAGATAGAGAGAAATAATATACAAAAGGCCTCGCCCCCCAAGTGTGAGACAAGAAACAAAGTCTATGATAAGATTAAGCCACAATATCTCATGAGATATAAATATTTAGGCAAAAACAATAGTTATGCAAAAATCATCCTATATCAACAAGAAATATTATAGAATAATGTCACATTATAGAAGGATAAAACATAGAAAACATCATAGGATAACCTACTCGAACGAGAAGATATCACATACTATGTAAGCTATAGATGATCATAAAATGAGAAACATTAGAATCAAAGATATGAAAAATATATTTGTTATTCAAAAGACACATGATCCTGCATTTAACAAAATCTTTTCATATCCAAAGATAAAAATGTATCATAAAATAATATGATCTATAGAGAAATGATTGAAAAGAGGAGAAACATGCTATACTTATGATAGAAGATAACATGAAGAAAGAAGACAAAAACATCCAAGTGAGATCCTTATAATATAAATAATACAAACATAAATTTGTATAGCCAATCAATACAAACATATTAAAGAATACACACCTAAAAAGGATAAAATGATAAGGGATTGTAAGAATTTGGTATAGCTCTGATACCATGTAAGGATTTTCCTTAGGGAAAAATCACCCAAGACCAAGAAGCACAATAAATAGCACAAAATAGACCAATAGAGTATGATCAGAATAATAATATGATATTTAAATGATTTTATAGTACACTAGGAGTGCTAAATATAAAGGCCTCTAGAATGCTTGTAGAATGTCTAGGAGTTAGCAATATGATAAGCCTCATAACTAAGCGCATGTCCACCATGAGTGGCTTATCCTCCATTGAGCATAAGAGTTAGTGTGATGATGAGAGGATAAGCCTATAAAGATGTGTCACGTAAAATTATGTTGTAGACACTGCGTGCTTAATTAAGAGTGCAAACAACTATATTATCAACATGAAAACTCAGTTGATTATGCAAAGTCCAGTGTTGTAGACACCATGTGCTAAATTGGATTTTCTTACTCTTGTGTTGTCAACATGACAACTCATATGGGTATGCAGACTCCTAGGTGTCTAACCTAATAAATAATAAAATAATTCGTTTATCCTAAGCAAACTTAAGTAAAGTGTAAATAATAATTATTTACACTAATACCCCTCTTAAGTACAACTTAGGGGAATGCACTTAAGCTCACAAAAGCTATGATGAAATGCATAATGGGTCCTGGATACTAGGCCATGTTAGGTACCCAAGTACAAATGCAATATTCAAATGCAATGAAATCTCTCTACAAACTGAAAAAGAGGGAAAACCTCATGGGAAAAACCCTAAGCACATGTCCACCAAGAGTGGATTATCTTCCATTTAGCACAAGAGTTAGTGCGATGATGAGAGGATAAGCCTATAAAGGTGTGTCATGTAAAATTATGTTGTAGATACCTTGTGCTTAATTAATAGTGCAAACAATTGTGTTGTTAACATGACAACTCAATTGATTTTGCAAACTCTAGTATTGTAGATACCATGTGCTAAATTGGAGTTGCCTAATCTTGTATTGTCAACATGAAAAATCATATGATTATGCAAACTCCTAGGTGTCTAACCTAATAAATAATAAAATAATTCATTTATCCTAAGTAAACTTAAGTAAAGTGTAAATAATAATTATTTACACTAACACCCCTCCTTAAGTGCAACTTAGGGGAATGCACTTAAGCTCACAAAAGCTATGATGAAATGCATAATGGGTCCCAGATACTAAGCCATGTTAGGTATCCAAGTAAAAATGCAATACTGAAATGTAATGAAATATCTCTACAAATAGAGAAAGAGGAAAAACCTCATGGGAAAAACCCTCCTCCAAAAAGAGAGATATGTATAATATAGAAGAGAAGGATCATGTGACCCCCCTTGCTGAAAAATCCTTCACCCCCAAGAGACCTCACAAATGAAGATACTTGACTTTGTGAAGGGCTTGATGAAGATGTCAATTACCTACTGCTCAGTAGGACAATACTACAATGCAATGACTTGCTCATGAATCAACTCTCTGATGTAGTGCATATGAACCTCAATATGTTTGGTGTGCTAATGTTGCACTGGATGTTTTGAGATCTCAATAGCACTCTGGTTATCATAATGAATGATTGTGGGTCTAGGTAGATTAAAACCAGACTCTTTCAAAATCTACTACAACCAAATAGCTTTTGTTGTTGTAGTCACAACTCCTCAATACTCAACCTCAGTTGATGAAAGAGCAATGGCGTTCTACTTTTTACTCTGCCAACAAATGGGGCCAAAACCAAGATGAAACATACATCCTAAAGTAGACTTGTGAGAATCAAGGTCCCCTATATAGTCAGAGTCTGTATATCCCACTAACTAAAGTTTAGTACTAGCTGTGTAGTGTATCCTATGTGTATGTGTACCCTTGATATAGTGCATGATTCATTTGGATGCCTTCCAATGAAGTTCATGTGGTTCTCGCATGAAGCGAGAAACCATGCTAACTACAAATGAGATACCAAGGCATTGATGTGTCAAGTAGATGAGGCTACCAACCAACTGTCTATACAAAGTCACATCAACAAGTGGAGTGGAACACTTTGTTTCTAACTTAACACCTAAAAGAAAGGGAGTAGGTGTAGCCTTGCAATCACTCATGCAAAACTAAGCAAGAAGATCAAGAGCATACTTGGGTTGTGATAAAGTAATTCCCGATGAAGACTGATGTATCTCTATACCAAAGAAATAGTGTAGTAGAGCCAAGTCTGTCATCAAAAACCTGTCCTACAAAGTAGCCTTGACACTATCAAAAATGGATGTTATGCTCCTTGTAATGATCAAGTCATCAACATTAAGCATACGAAGCAAATTTGAATCATTCCTTTGATGAATGTAGACATTCGAATCAAAATGACATCTAGTAAACCCTTTGGAGAGAAGGAAAGAATCCATCTTGGCATACCAAGCTCTTCAAGCTTGTTTAAGTCCATAGATAGACTTCTTCAATTCATAAACCAATATAGCATCTTGTATGAATCCCTATGGATGCTCCATATAAATCTCCTCATGAAGATCCCCATTCAAAAATGCACTTTTCACATCCATCTAATGAACAACCCATCTTTGAGCTGTTGCTATAGCTAGTGTCAAATGAATGGAATTCATTTTTTCCACTAGTGCAAAGGTCTCTGTATAATCAATTCTAGGTACCTAAGAAAAACCTTTTCCAACAAGTCAAGCTTTATGTTTATCAACACTTCCATCTATTGCAAATTCGGTCTAATAGATCTACTTACACCAAACCAATTTTCTTCCCTTAGGAAGAGAGACTAAGTCCCATGTATCATTTCTCATAAGAGAATTATATTCTTCCTCTATTGCTCTATCCCATTTTGGAATACCTAATGCTTCTTTAAATGATTTTGGATTTGAAGCAACTACAATATAAGCATGCGAGACTGAGTTGTGATGTGATCTTGTCCTCCTTGTATCAGAAGGATTCCCTGCCAATGGTCTTGCTGCATCCAATGACTGCTTAGCCCATCTAGGTATATTGGAAGAAAATATAGAAGGTGTATCCTCAATCTTAACTTGCTGATTCCTCTTTTTTGGTTAGGGATGAATATCTTCTAAGTCACTATTTTCACTATCACTCTCTTCAATGAAGGAGGAAGAAGGAGTGGAAGAAGTAAAGCTTGGAAAATTTTCTTCAAAGTCTATACTCCTCTCATAAAATATATCACGTATCTCTAGATCCATTAACTTGTAGGCTTTATGTGAGTCTGTATATCCAACAAAGATGCAAGGTTTTCTTTGAGCTTCTAATGCCTTGCATTTTTGTGGAGGTATTCATGCCCATGCTAGACAAGCAAAGACTTTGAAGTGCTTGACCATAGGTTTCCTATCAGTCCATGTGTCAAAAGGAGTTATACCATCCAAAGCTTTTTGACAACTCCTATTTTGGATATAGTTAGAAAAATTCATTGCTTCAACCCAAAAGACTTGATAAAGAGACTTGTTTTGTAGTATGTAAGTGGTTATCTCTTTGAGAGTTCTATTTTTCCTTTCAACAACACCATTTTCCTGTGGTGTATGTGGTATTGAATACTAAAGTTCAATTCCCTCTTGAGTACAAAAGTCTATTAGTCTTGTGTTCACATACTCCCCCCCATTATCTATTTGAAGAACTTTGATGGCTTTCCCTGACTACTTTTCCACTTAAGCCTTAAAGTTAAGAATTTTTTCAAACACTTTAGTCTTATGAGCCATGAAGAAGACCCAAGTAAAGTGAGAGTAGTCATCTATGAAGGTGAATGCATAGCAAGACTTGCCAAATGATGGCACTAGAAATGGTCCTACCACATCACTATGAACCAATTCAAGAAAAAATTGTGCTCTCCAAGACTTCCCCTTTTCAAACATTTTTTTAGGATGTTTCCAAAGTGAGCAACTTGAATAAACACCTTCTAAAAACTAGACTTGAGGTAGACCATTAACCATTTTCTTGTTGCTAAGTTGTTGAAGATATCTATAGTTGAGATGTCCAAATCTCTCATTCCACAATTTACTTTATGCATTTGAATGTAATAACAAGGCTTGGGCATTTGATTTTGGCACAAAGGAGGAGAAAGTGTAAAGCATCAAATCATGATTAGCTTCCCCTATTGTGATCATAAAGTCACCCTTGATGCTTTTCACTACCACTAAATCTGGAAGAAATTCAACTTTATTTCCACCTCTACAGTGAGTCATTTGGTAGACTAAAAGAAGGTTGCAGGTAAGATTAGGAACATATAGAACATCCTTGAACATTCCATTGTTCATATCAACTTCACCTTTACCTTCAACTTCCACCTTAGTATCATCATCTACAAATATTGTTGGTAACTGTGAATGTGTCATGGAAGAAAAATGTCTCTTTGATGCACCTATATGATGTGTGGTACCTAAATTAATCATCCATTCTCCCTAATCAATAGTGTTTGTGAGTAAAGCATGTCCTTTGCCCTTAGAATCTGAGGATGAAGATCCTTTCTCTTTATAAGCATTAGGCAGTGGAACATTGTGTTTCTTCATGATGTTCTTCAACTCATCTATCTATTTATGATAACACTGATGTTCATCATGACCCATCTTCTTACAATAGGCACACTTTTTCTTCTCCTAATTAGAGTTCCCCTTTTTGTTTTTATTTCAGGAAGACTTGCCTTGTTGATTTGATGTTGGTGTTGATAAAATTCACAATAGATGGAAGTGTTGATAAACATAAAGCTCAACTTGTTGCAAAAGGTTTTTCTCAGGTACCTGGCATTGATTACACTAAGACCTTTGCACTAGATTTGAACTATGGACAACTCAATTGATCACACTCTTAATTAAGCACATGGTGTCTATAGCATAATTTTATGTGACACACCTTTGTAGGCTTATCCTCTCATCATCGCACTAACTCCTATGCTCAATTGAGGATAATCCACACCTGGTGGACATGTGCTTAGTTGTAAGGCTTATTATATTGCTAACTCCTAGAAAATCTAGAAGCATTCTGGAGGCCTTTATATTTAGGAACTCCTAGTGTACTATAACATCAACTGAATATCATATTGTTATTCTGATCATACTTTGTTGGTCTATTTTGTGCTAGTTATTGTGCTTCTTGGTCTTGGGTGATTTTTCCCTAAGGAAAATTCTTACATGGTATCAAAGCTATACCAAATTCTTACATCTAATAGCTAAGTATAATCATCAAAAGTGATTTTCTTATAGGAATCTCTTAAGGTAATCTTTGTGGTGTTGAAAGAAGAGACAAATGTGGAGTACTCAGATGGTAGCCTATTATGAATGAGATAGATCAACCCGTCATCTTTAATAGGACTACCACAATCATCAAGTTTTGTTCTTTATTCATTCACCTTAATGATAAAATCCTATATTGAATCAAAGGTCTTAGGATCTAGGGAGACAAGCTCATCTTCAATTTTTTAAACATCCTCCTTAGTCCCTTTACCATATAGGTTTTGGAGGGCATCCCAAGCTTCCTTGGATGTATCATACTTCATGGTATGATAGAGGATCTTGTCTTTAACCCCCATCCTAATATCACTTAGGGCTTTCCAATCTGCCTATACCCAAGCATCGATATCACTTTTTGATACTTGATTACCTGTTGGTTTAGGAAATGAGCCATCTACATATTGAGAAACTTCATCATGCATCAATTTACACCATATTTTGAAAGACCATGTGGCATAGTTATGTGGTGTTAATTTTGGAATATTAAGATTTACCATGATGCAAGAAATGAAAGATAACAATAGGAAAAGAGGAACACAACACCAAGAGACACCTCCTATTCACTCAATCAAACCCCCCCACCCCACCCCCCCTGCCAAAATGAAAGATTTTGGCACTTTATACTCAGTGCCATTATAATAGCTACTTGCCAATTTTGGCCTTAGTGGACTTCTAATTTACTATATACAACCTCCTTTTGGAGTCCAAATCTAGAATTAAGCAATGTAGAACAATTTTGAAGCAATATAATGCAAAGAAAGGACCTAATTCTGAAAGTGGTATCTTTTCCACACAAGCCTATAATCTTATTATAGATATGAAAAGTAGAAAAAAAATTATTCACTTAAAAAAAAAAAAGAACCTAATTTGGAGTTCAGATGAGCTTGTACAAAGCAATTAAAGTTGCAAAATATAGGATTAGATAGGTACAATCACTAAAAACTACAATTTCTAACAAAACCTTGCACAAAAACTAGAAAATAATAGCACCACTAAAAAATTTAGGAAATTATAACCAAAAAAATAAAATTGCACCTGATTTGGAGCTTAGATGATTGAGATATGGCTTCCCAAAGTTGGATAGTCAAATAAAAAATAAATTTAGAGAGGGGTCTGATAAGAAAACTATGAGGTTAAATTTGATGTCCAAATGGTATTCACAATAGTTTAGTTTGGCCTATAGATGATGGCCAAATGACCATCAAATTTAAGATAGTGAAATACTTACATCAACAAAAAATTGGCCTTCCCCAGATGATGTGGCATTGATGTCATTGATGATGTTAGCATTATAACTTGTATGGACTGAGCTAACATGGAATGTCATTGTGGCATACAGATCTAGTGACTGGAGTGCTTTGACATGCATGCTGAGTAGGTAGACACATGTCATCCTATGTGGCATGAGTGACGCATGTCTATTTTGGCACCACTTGGAGGTCGATGTGGAGGGTGTTATGTAAGCTGAAAACCTATGCTGAGGTGACACTGTGTGGCACTAATTATGCTACTGGTAGGGTTTGCATGCCACATGGTAGCATCTACCTATGCAGGGAGGCCTACGTGGCTGCTCGAGCTAATGTTGGTGGTGCCTGAGATGATGGACAACAGTCGATAGGATAATCGACATCGCCAACCTATACTGCTGGAAGTGTCTTTGCTACTACTAGCACTAGAGAATCCTATTTATGCTGAAAAGGCTATAGTGCAAAGTGTAGAGGGCTACTGGGAGTTTTCAAAAAGTGGTAGAGGCCAAAAAAGGGGGCTGATAGGGAAGAATGTTGGTGGGTGGATGGGGTAAGGGTCTAGCAGGGTGTGGGATAGTTATCCTACATGCACCCTGCACTCAACAAAATTGCTTTTAAATAGCAAAGCATGTGACACTTAAAGAAAATGAAAAGGTTGCTAGATATGTGGTTGGCCACCAAATATGTGATGGAATATTCTAAAATAATAGTGAATATTCCCTATGTGGGTTGGGATTTCAACACCCGGTTCCTGCAAAAAAAATTTCCCTGTAGGCTTGATAGCCTAATTTTTTTTTGAATAAAATGCTTCGAAAAACAAATTCATATGCAAAAAAAAATAAATGTGTAGATCTAATAGATCATACTGTACTTGCAAATTGAGCCTTTAGGTGCCATTTTACAAAAAAGATTGCCTCAAATTTGACTATGGCCCAATATAGGCAAATTTATAGTCAATTTTCACCGAATTGACACTCTAGATGCAATGGCGAGGTTCACTTTGGCTCTAGATGCTCCCAATAGCTACAGATACTTTGGATCTAAATTAAAGTATCCTTAGAGAGGTGAAGCAAGAATGGTCTCCAATGGCTATAAAATGACACCTCTATGGCTCTGATACCATGTAAGAATTTGCCTTAGGGAAAAAATCACCCAAGACCAAGAAGCATAATAACTAGCACAAAATAGACCAATAGATTATGATTAGAATAACAATATGATATTCAATTGATGTTATAGTACACTAGGAGTGCTTGAATGTAAAGGCCTCTAGAATGCTTCTAGAATGTCTAGGAGTTAGCAATATGATAAGCCTCACAACTAAGCACATGTCCACCAAGAGTGCATTATCCTCCATTGAGCATAGGAGTTAGTGCAATGATGAGAGGATAAGCCTATAAAGGTGTGCCACATAAAATTATGTTGTAGGCACTATGTGCTTAATTAAGAGTGTGAACAACTGTGTTGTCAATACGACAACTTAGTTGATTATGCAAACTCTAGTGTTGTAGACACCATATGCTAAATTGGAGATGCTTACTCCTATGTTGTCAATATGAAAACTCATATGAGTATGCAAAATCCTAGGTGTATAACCTAATAAATAATAAAATAATGCATTTATCCTAAGTAAACTTAAGTAAAGTGTAAATAATTATTATTTACACTAACAAGGATAACATAAGAGGCTATATCAATATTAAATATACACTTAGGAAAGGATATATAGGTATCAAATAACCAACATGGATCCCAATAAAGGATGACCCTTTCCCCCAAATGAAGGTGAAAAAGGAGAAAGGCCCATTGTACCACTCCAAAACCTATTATACAAAATAATAGGGAGTGGTGACAATAGGGGTAGAAATGCTAAGTATTTTTGTGAAGAAGAGAGTAAATATCCTGTGTATAAGAAAGTTAACCATCTTCAATGTTACCATGAATATAGATGATAAATTATATACAATCATGAAGATAATATTCATTAGTGTAGCTATAAGGACATTAAATTAGCAATAGCATTTGAAATCAACAATTGATGTTGTAAGGTAGGTGCTTGCAAAAGGTGATGATAAACCCTTAAGGCCAACACTTCCCTACTATCAATAGGAGAAAGATATAGAACTAGAAGAAGAAGAAGATGTAAAGGAGGTCAAGGTGGAGGAGAAGAAGAAGGATCATTAAAATAAGGAATATTACCAAGACCTCTCTTATTAGTTTGTGTAGGAGGGTCAATAGGGTTCTTAATGAAATGCTCAATAATACTAAGACCTAAACCCTTATAACCTTGTCCTGTGATAATGTTATAACTTGTAGTGTAAGTATGAAAAAGGGTAGACAAATAAAATATGGTGTTGGAAGATGTTTGAGAAAATGTAGTATAAGGAGGAATTATTTGAAAATTAGTGTGAAGAGGAGGTGATGAAGGAGATGACTCATTTAAAAAATAAGAAATATCACAATCATGAACCATACCTTGAATATTCTAAAATGTAGATGGGGTTTCATCATTAGGAAGAGTAGGCATAGGATTAGGGTTAGTATTGGGAGGATCACTAACAAAATCTTGAATGCCATCTAAAAGATAAACGAGAAAACAACATAAAATTCTAATGATAGTCTTGAAATATGCTCTATCTAGAAAGCATGTGTTAGTTAACCATAAAAGAACAAATCCAAGAAAATCATGTAAAGACATGACTAACATAAAGTGAGAGAAACTTGCATAAAAATCATAAGTATGATAAAGACATTCAAGAAGAGTAGTAACCATAAAAAACATGATAGACCAAAAGAATGCCATATTTAAAATCCCCAAAAGGTTTACCTAAAAAGGAAGTAAATTCTTAATGGAAATAAGAGAGATCTAGAAAAGGGGAAATGGGGTTCACAAAAATAAGGTAGACATCCAATGTAAATGATCTAAATAAAAATAAAAATTAAGGGGGAAATAATTTGGGCTCACCAAAATGTTGCATGGTAAAATGGAAGCACTTTAAATAACATGTAGACTTCCACTTTACATGGTCACTAAGCCATTCGAATATGTGTGTGAAGGAAAGAGGGAAATTTCCAAGTATGATTCCACTTATGATCCAAATTAGATTAGATATGACCCAAAGGAACAAGGGAGCACTAATTTTGAATTATAAAGAGGAATACAATGCAAGGAAATGTACTCTCTTAGGCCCTTAATAGGATAATCTGAATATGGAATTGAACTAATTTCTTAAAAAATGTAAATCTAGATGCTATGTAGAGACAATTATCCTAATTAAGATGTAAATCTAGGAAAGGAAATAAAACATAAAAGGCTCACCTTGACATGTGTAGAGAAAGATATGTTTTCACTCGAAAACTCATAGACCTAAACTATATTTGAATACTCATATGTGAATCTTAGAATGAGACGATGAAAGGAACAAAACTCAAAATTCCCCTCAAAATTAGAGACTGAAGGAATAGGTCAGCTTGGGAAGACATCCTACAACTAGGTTGATGTAGTTTGGCAATCTACAACTGATGACTTTATGAATCTTGCAAACAATAGGTTCTAGATCTATAATCCTTTATACTTCCAACCTAGAAATCAACACAAAAAAGAAAGGCTTTGGGGTTGGGGTTTGATGATGGCATACCTTGGTCAAGCCCTAGGTTAAGAAATTAACTATAATTGAGAAATGTAAATGTAAAGGAAATGCTTGCATGTAGTAGATCTCAATAATATCAAGTGAAAGATACAATTACCTCCGTTGATGCATTTGACTTTGATATGTGATAAAGCATGTAAGTGTAATAGCCTTGAATCAAAGAAACCATAAGAAAATCAAAGGATCCAAAACCTAATTTATATAAATGTATGTGACATTCCATGGGTGAATTGTAGAAGATATTTAATGGATTTGAATGATGGATCTTCTACTTAGGGTCAAAATCCACTACTACCTTAAAGGAAGGAGCTTGATGCAAGAAGGGGATGCTTAGACTTGAATGCTTGAAGAAGAATGCCTTGAATAATTTCTTTCTTGTGGATGTCTTGAGAATGAATGATATGAAATTTAATTCTGAAGCCTCCTTTTATACTATTTTTTTAGGTAGGAAAACAACTTAGGCCAACTAGATAACAATCACAAACTAATTAAATCCCCAAGGCCTTTTGAGCCCCAAGCTCTGAAACTGTTAGAGACTAGGTTGAACTGGGAGGAATAGGCTGACCTAGTCTAAACTAGGTCAAGCTGAGTCAACTTGGTCTTGGAGGTTCAGTCTTGGGTGCCACAGAAAGTGCTAGGAGCTAGTGCATGTGGATTTGGAATATAGTGAATTGAACACAAGATATGGCCTAAAGGGTATCAAATTGACACCTAGAAGACCATGTTGGAAAGTGAGAGATGATAAAGAAGCATGGAATAGAAGATGAGAGGAGAAAAAGAGAGTTAGACCACACTAAGGAGGGCTAAAAGGTTTAAAAATAAAGTGTGTCCATTTTAAGACAGTACAATAGATAGCACAAACCTGTATTTACATGTGAAGTATGATTTAGATTAAAAAGTTGAAACTAGCGAGTATGCTAATTCACCCTCCTCTAAGTATAATGACCCATGTTAGGACCAAAAATATCATGTAACTATATGTTGTTATATTGTATTGCACCATTAGTATGCATGGATTACCCATTGGTGCTAATACAAAGTGGGAACAAAGCTATAGTCACTTGTGAGATATGCATGTTGTCTCATTCTCCTTGATGTGGCTATGTATTTGTTTGTGATTCAACTATTATATATCCTTGTATTTGTTATTATTAACCCTTTAGTAAAATTAGTAAATTGATATTCATAATGCATTGTATGATTAGGATGCATTATGAATTAAAATGATAACTTAAATATAGAATATATTAATTAAAATGCTAACTTAATTGATCTGGAGGATTCTATTTATTTAATTTAATTTAAGTTAATTATCAAAAAATTTGTTGTGGTTTAATTTCAAAAATCTAGAACCGATTTGTTTAATTTGGTAAAAGGGGCCAATAGTTTATAAGTGATTTATAATCCAATTTATAAGTCACTTTGATAAAAGTGCTTATAATGGAAAAATTGAGTTATATTACTTGGTTCTCACTTTCCAATTTCATGTTTGGAGGATTTTGCTCCAAAACCCTCTTGTGAGGATTTATTAGTTTTCTAATTGTTGGAGTTTGGCTTGTCAGATCTTCATGAGAGTGGTCTTGTTCACTTCATAATAGGGATCTCCTTTTATGCTACGACTCTAATTATTTTTGGAGCTCACTCCAAATTTTTTTTTCATTCCCAAGTTTTAAACTTTTGGTTTGAGGTAGGGATCTTGTAATTTAATTAAATACTTGTTTATTCTGATTCATTTCACTTGCTAAATATTTTGAGTTGAGAAAGTTCGTGTTCCCCTATTTTTTTATGCAACTCTCAATTGGACAAGAATGACTATTTAATGGTTTTATGTTTTTGAAAATGAAAGTTTTGGTAGAGTTACGTTGCCAAATTTTGCATGTATGCTCAAAATGGGATTTTATCACATTTTTTAATGCATTTATGAAGTGATTTTTTTTATTTCATCAAATTTTGAGAAGTTTGGCTTTTGGGCGTTTGGTGTCACCTCATTTTGTGTGCTACCTAGTATTTCTTTGTTGTCTTATTTGGCTTGATTTGGATTTTGTATTAGTAGTCTTTGCTATAAATTGTGGTATTTTAGAGTTAGAATAATTAGAGGATGTTTCAAGATATTTTATATACTAATCCAAAAGTTTTTTTATTATAAATGTGGACTTTCAAGTTTTGTTATATTTGTCAAATTTTGGTGTGATTTTTGCATTTTATGCGTGTACCGTCTTAAAATGGACACACTTTATTTTGAGACTGTTTAGCCCTTCTTAGTGTGGTTTTGGTCTCTTTTTCTCCTCTCCTCTTCCATTTTATGCTTTTTTGTCATCTTTTTCTTTCTGACATGGTCTTCTAGGTTTAATTTTGATACCCTTTTGACCATATCTCATGTTTAGTTCACCATCTTCTAGTTTCACTTGCACTAGCTCCTAGCACTTTTTGTAGCACCCAGGACTGGACCTCAAGGACCAAGTCAACTTAGATTGACCTAGTCTAGAATAGGTTAAATAGGTTGACCTATTCCTCTAAGGTCGACCTAGTCCCATGTAGCTCTAGAGCTTGGGGCCCAAAAGGCCTCAGGGATTTAATTAGTTTGTGAAAGTTACCCAATTAGCCCGAGTTATTTTCTTGCCCAAAAATAATATAAAATGAGGCTTAAGGGATTCATTTTCATATACAATTCTCAAATTATCATGAATTCTCAAGACATTCTTCTTTAAGCATCTTCAAGCATTCACGTCTAATCATCTCCTTCTTCCACCAAGCTTCTTCCTTCAAGGTGGTAGTGGATTTTGGCCCTAAGGAGAATATCCATCATTCCAATGCTTTAAAGATCTTCCATTATTCATCCATGGAATGTCACATAAATTTCCATACATGAAGTTTTGGCTTCTTTGATTTCCTTATGGTTTCTTTGAGTCAAGGTTATTACACTTACATACTTGATCACATATCAAAGATGATTAAATCTTCAAAGATAATTGCATCTTTCACCTGATAGCATTCAGATCTACTACATTAAAGAATTTTCTTTTAGTTTTTCATTTCTAACAATAGTTAATTCCTTAACCTAGGGCTTAACTATAATAGTTGTTGATGAAGAGTTGTTGTATTATAATAGTTGTTGTAATGGATGAAACATGAAAGATTTTTTTTTTTTTTTTTTTTTCATTTCTCAATTATAGTTAATTCCTTAACCCAAGGCTTGACAAAGGAAAGCCCTCATCAAACCCCAACCCTTAAATTTTCTTTTATGTGTTGATTTTTAGGTTGGGAGTGAAAATAATTATAGATCTAGAACCTACTATGTGTGAGATTTCTAGAGTCATCAATTTTAGATCGTCTGACTACATGATCAACCTAGTTGTAGGATGTCTTCCCAAGTCAACCTAGTCCTTTAGTCTTAGATTCTAGGGAGATTGCTGGGTATTATTTCTTTCTCATTTCATTCTGAGATGTATAAATGAATATTCAGATCTAGTTTAGATTTGAGAGTTTTTGAGAAAAAATACATCTTCCTCTACACATTTCAAGGTGAGTAATTTATATTTTATTCCCTTTAATATTTTTACCTTATATTTACATCTTAATTGGTCCAAGTGTGTCTTCATAACATCTAGATTTACATTATTTAAGAAATTAGTTCAAATTCAAATTCACACTATCCTATTAAGGGTCTAAGAGATCTTTTAGCTCTCCTTAGTATGGTGTCAGTATCTTTTCTCCTCTCCTCTTCCATTTCATGATTTTTTCTCATCTCTTTCTTTTAGACATGGTCTTCTAGGTGTCATTTTGATACCCTTTTGACCATATCTCATGTTTAGTTCACCATCTTCAAATTTCTCCTACACTATCTCATCATAACATTTTGTAATACTTGGAACCAGACCTATAGGACTAGGTTGACTCACGTTGACCTAGTCTAGACTAGGCTGACCTAGGTTGACCTAGTCCTCAACAGTTCTAGAGCTCATGCCTCGAAAGGCCTTAGGGGTTTAATTTGTGACTATTACTCAGTCAGCTTGAGTTGTTTTCCCACCTAAAAACTAGTATAAAAGGAGGCTTGCGGGCTTTATTTTCATATCTCATTCTCAAGTTATCATGCATTCTCAAGACATCCACAAGAAATAAAGTATTCAAGACATTCTTCTTCAAGCATCTTCAAGCATTCAAGTCTAAGCATATCCTTCTTGCATCATGCTTCTTCCAAGGAAATAGTGTAGTTTGGCCCTTAGGAGAAGATACACCATTCTAATCCATTAAAGATCTTCTACTATTCATCTATGACATATCACATATGTTTCCATACATTAGGTTTTCTCTTCTTTTATTTCCTTATGGTTTCTTTGAGTCAAGGCTATTACACTTACATACTTGATCACATATCAAAGAAAATTGCATCTTCAAAGGAAATATTATATTTTTCATGATATTATTCATACCTACTATATTAAATCATTTCCTTTACATTTACATTTCTTAATTACGGTTAATTCCTTAACCTAGGGCTTGATCAAGGGAAGACCTCATCCAACTCCAACCCCAAACCTTTATTTTTTGTGTTTATTTGCAAGTTGGCAGTGAAAAGGATTACATATGTGGAACCTATTGTTTTTGAGCTTTCTAAAGTCATCAATTTTGTATCACCAGACTACGTCAACCTAGTTGTAGGAAATCTTCCCAAGTTGACGTAGTCCTTGAGTCTTAGATTTTGGGGATATTTCTGGGTTTTGTTACTTTTGTCATTTCATTCAAAGATTCGTGGATAGATATTTAGTAACAATTCACATTTGTGAATTTTAGAGAAAAATACATCTTCCTCTACACATTTCGAGGTGAGTCATTTATATTTTATTTCCATTCATATCTTTACTCTAGATTTATATCTTAATTGGGTTAATTGTGTTTGCATAACTTCTAGATTTACATTATTTAAGAAATTAGTTCAATTTCACATTCACACTATCCTATTAATGGTCTAAGAGAGTACATTTCCTTGTATTGTATTCCTCCTTAAAATCCAAATTTAGTATTAGTACTCTTCTTCCTTTGGGTCCTAGCTAATCTAATTTGGATAATAAGCGAAATCATACTTCGAAATTCCCCTCTTTCTTTCACACACATATTTGAATTACTTAGTGACATTTAAAGTGGAAGTCTACATCTTATTTAAAGTGCATCCATTTTATCACTAAACATTTTGGTGAACTCGACTTCATACCTCTTTCTAATAGGAGTTAGATTGCATTATATCTCTTTGTATGTTATATTTTGGTGTATCTAGATCTAATTTATATAATATTTCTTGCATTGGTATTATTAAGATCTTCCTTTGCATTATTTTCATATAGCTTTCATTTTCATACATAAGCATTTTCAAAACAATAAAAAATTATATCTAGTTCGTTCTTAGATTACATTTCATTTATTGTTATTGCATTTCCCTTCAATGAGGTTGTTATCTTTATTTTCAAATTATTTTCATGGTATTCAAGACATTCCATTTTATGCATATGATGATGCTTTGATATGTTCTCTTATTGAGACTCATCTTCCTAAAGATGATGTTGATCAACCTTTAGTGATTCGTAATATTCCTAACCTTGATAGTGCTACTCTTTGGGACGAGCCCTTAGATAGGAATATTGACTACTCACTTCTTCACAAAGGTTCCTCCTCTAATGTGTTTTTTACTCCCTCCTTGGATGATTCTCCTATTTGGGATGAACCCTTAGATAAGGAATCAAAGTATTCCCTTCCTCATGAGACACATTTAGATGATTAACATTTTTCTATGAATTTAATTGATATACCTTCTATACATGAGGCTTTTATAAGTTTTGTTTATCCTCCTCCTAAGAGTGCCTTCGAATTAGAAGACCACACATTTGATCCTTCTTCTCATAACATATCTTAATTTGATTTAGTTCTTGTTTAAAAGGATGATTCTCATGACCTTATTTTTACCAATTCAAATTTTGATCCTAAAGATCCTATTCACATTGACTCTGTTAATAGTTTCTCAACTCTTAAAAATTCAGAAATCCTAGATTTCATACCCACATTTTCTATTCTTGACTTTGTACATCCAAAACCTGTATTTGATGAGTATATGCATATTGAATGCTTCTCTTTACATTTCCATCTAATTGACCCTAAGATCTTCTTTATTTATGCTTCATCCTTCTTTTCAATTCATTGCTTGTATTATGTTTCATATGACTTGCAATGTTGAATGGTATCTTTTTCATGATCATTTTACCTAGTATATCCACATTCCTATTATGTTTCTCCTAGATATGATATATTTTTAACCTATCTTTTGGGGGCTCTTTGTCCTTCTTTATGAGTAACATAATAGTCATTCCCCTTGTCTCCTCACTTGGGGGGCAAGGCCTCATTTCCCCTTTCTATCTCTATTATATGATACATTTTCTCCCTTTGTTGAATTTTTTTCCTTTTATTGTATTACACATTTTCTTCTATTATATATTGTTATTATTTATGGACTAACATCTTAAGTGCAATCTTATATTTGTTTTCAATTTTATGTCTCATATAAACTGAAATCACATAGGGAGGTATAATGTCATTCTTCTTCTCTTCTCTTTTTTAATATCCTTTATGAACTTGAATTCTCTTATAATTTTATGTTTTCTCTTTCATACATTTATTATGCATGTAAATACATCTTTATTATAAAAAAATCTCTCATTTAGGGCATATATTGGATTTTTCTTTCTCTTTCTTCTCTTAAGGTCCATTATCCCTTTGTTATTCATTTCATGATAACTAAATGTGCATAATATGAAATCCTTTCATCTTCCTCCTTCATTTATCTATAGATTGCAATATTCTAAGATACATGATTATCTTTGGTTATGAAAAGCTTTATTACATGCAGAATCACATGTTTATTTCCTAGTAGCTATCTTTTTTATACCTTGAGTAGTAATGTTTCTCATATAATAATCATCTATAGTTTACCTCATAAGTGATATATTTTCTTATTTAGACTTGGGTATCCTATGATTCTTCTTTCTTTAATCATCTATGGTATTGCATTATTATATACTTCTTGTTGGATATGACATGTTTTCATTTTGTTCACAGCTATTGATTGTTGGTTATGATTCATCTTTATATATTTCAAGATTTTGCTATATAACCTTACGATAGACTTTCTTTCTTGTCTTGTGCTTTGGGGGGGAATTTTTTGTGTACATTCTTTGTCTAAGGATTGCCTTTCCTTAGTACATTAGCATTTGTTTATTATGTGACATTCTTTTCCTATAAGGAATTGTGTCTTGATCATGACTATCTCTTATACAAGAGGTGCATTTCTTTGATCATCATTAAAAAAAAAATGTTCATTATAAACATTTTCCCTTACTATGTTTTTTATCCTTTGAAGATCCCTATTTCACATGTACATAGGCTATTGAATAGGTGCATTCTTGTTCTTCTTCCCCTCTTTATCTTTAAGTTGTATCTTTGTTAATGACACTCCTCTTGAAGGCAAATATCTTGTACACAAGATCTATTTTGTTCAAGGGTCTCTTCTCATTTGTGTCATATCCTTTCATAATTTATCTATCTCCTTAGCTTATACAAGTTCATAATCTTTGCTTAGTTTATGGTATACATTGTTGATAAAGGATATCTCCTTATTGATATAAGTAGTTATGTTTGATTCTCTTCCTTACAATGCCTATGGCTACATAGTCATCCTAAGGAGGGGGGCATATATACACCCTCTTTGTGCATAGTTTTCATGAAGCACAAACACAAATTCTGACTATGACTTGGAGTACTTTAGCCTTAAGTGCTTGGTATGATTTCTATGTCATCCTCAAATTTATGCATTGTGGCTTCATGTATCTTTTGCACACACAAGAACATATGATAAAACACATATATATGGGTAACAAATGCATATTTCCTAAATACTCTATGGGTATAAGTGACACCTCTCCATCCTAAGGAAATGCATCTTTTTATTTTTTATTTTTGCTAAATCCTCTATGGGTATCAATGATACTTCTCGATCTTGAGGAAACATGCCTTTTTTTGTTTTTGATAAATCCCTGATAGGGTATCAAACACACATTTACACTTTTTGGTGATACAAAGAAATTGACCCATGGGTGGACACACATACATACACATGCATGCATAAGCCACTGATGGGCACACAAGATTGACTACTAGACAGGCAACCCTGCTAGACCATTTGATCCTGGTCTTTTTAAAATTTTTTTTTAGGATTGACTATCAAGAACACAAACCTATTAGACCATTAAATCCTCCCTCATTTTGATTCATGGTAAGGGACATAACCCTTAATAGGAAAGATAATCAGTCTCTCTTTATGCTTCCACGTTGGTGGGATAGGATCATGAGAGATGTGGTTCTTTGTGGTGCTTTTTCCTTTCCTATATGGTTTCTTCTATTTTGTAATAGCCTTTCAAAAATGCTATTAGTGAGTGAGACATTTCCTTAGATAAGGTCTCTTTAACTAGTTGATTTGGGCTTTAGTACTAACCCCTTTTGTGTCTTTTTGGCTTTCCTTTCCTTTTATTTTCTTTGGATTTATTTTTGCTTTGTTTTCATGCTCTTATGCATGGGAAAAGAGTTAGGATCCTAGGTTTGGGGACTTATGTCCTTAAGATTAGTGATGTTCTACTTGAATGTGACATTGTCTTTCTTCTCTTCATTCCTTTACCAAGAGTGTGAGTTGCCTTATACAAATGTTAAAGTGGGGGCTAAATGTACCGTCTTAAAATGGACACACTTTATTTTGAGACCTTTTAGCCCTCCTCAGTATGGTTTCTATCTCTTTTTCTCCTCTCCTCTTCCATCTCATGATTCCTTGTCATCTCTTTCTTTCTATCATGGTCTTCTAGGTGTCATTTGGATACCCTTTTGACCATATTTCTTGTTCAATTCACCATCTTCTAGTTTCTCCTACACTAGCTCCTAGAACTTTTTGTGGTACCTAGGATTGGACCTATAGGACCAAGATGACTCAAGTCAACCTAGTCTAGACTAGGTCAACCCAAGTTGACCTAGTCCTCCCAAGTTGACCTAGTATTGGACTAGATTAACCTAGGTTGACCTAGTCCCCAACAATTTTGGAGCTCAATGCCCGAAAGGCCTCAGGGGTTTAAGTTGTAACCATTACCCAATTGGCTTGAGTTATTTTCTGACCCAAAAACTAGTATAAAATGAGGCTTGGGGTATTTATTTTCATATCTCATTCTCAATTTATCATGCATCCTCAAGACATCCACAAGAAAGTAATTATTCAAGACATTCTTCTTCAATCATCTTCAAGCATTCAAGTCTAACCATCTCCTTCTTACATCATGCTTCTTCCTTCAAGTTGGCAGCAGAGTTTGGCTCTAATTACAAGATTCATCATTCTAAGAATTCAAGCTCTTCCATTATTCATCCATGGAATGTCACATACATTTCCATACATGAGGTTTTGACTTCTTTTATTTCCTTATGGTTTCTTTGAGTCAAGGCTATCACACTTACATACTCGATCACATATCAAAGATTATTACATCTTTGAATGTAATTGCATCTTTCAATTGATTGTATTAAAATCTACTATATGAAAGGATTTAATTTACATTTATATTTCTCAATTATGATTAATCCTTAACTTAGGGATTGACAAAGTCAAGCTCTCATCAAACCCCAAACTCAAACCTTTCTTTTATTTGTTGATTTGCAGGCTAGGAGCAAAAAAGATTACAGATCTGGAACCTATTGTTCATGAGATTTCTTGAGTCATCAATTTTAGATCACTAGAATATATCAACTTGGTTATAGGACATCTTTGCAAGTAGACCTAGTCCTTCAGTCTCATATGCTAGACGAATTTTTGGGTTTTGTTCATTTTCTCATTTCATTCTGAGATCTGCAAGTTTTGGAGTAAAAATACATCTTCCTCTACACATTTGAAGGTGATTCATTTATATTTCCTTTCCTTTCATATATTTACACTAGATTTACATCATAATTAGGATAATTGTGTCTACACAACATTTAGATTTACTTTATTTATGAAATTAGTTCAATTTCAAATTCACACTATCCTATTAAGGGTCTAAGATAGTAAATTTCCTTGTATTGTATTCCTCCTTATATGAATTTAGTATTAACACCCTTCTTTCTTAGGGTCCTAGATGATCTAATTTGGATCATAAGCGAAATTATACTTGGAGACTCCCCTCCTTCCCTCACATACATATTTGAATGGCTTAGTGACCATGTAAAGTGGAAGTCTACATCTTATTTAAAGTGCTTCCATTTTATCACTAAATAATGCCATCCTTATATTCTAACAAGATGATTGGAGGATTTCATGTAATCTGTGCTCTTAACAAAGTGGCTAATTGATATGTGTACTTTGGAGCATCTTTTTGGTTACCACTTGGATGTGTTTTCTTGAGTGTGCTTATGCTTGTTTCATTTGTTACATTTCCTAAATCCAAACCTTGCATTTGTATTATAATATTTATTTAATGGAGTTAGTTGTTCCTACCCATAAGCATGTGTGCATATATATGGTGGGGTCTTGCAACACCCAAACTACAAGATAGATATTAGTTGAGTGTCTGATGAGCATGTGTATGTAGGGTAGCCATGTGGAATGTCTTCTCATGGGTACCCCAACCTGGAAGTGGATGACAAAGTAACATGGAGAAATTTTAAACAAGTGATAACCAAATAATATAATAGAGGAAAATAAAACTTAATGCAAAATAAGACAAAACCTAGAGGGTAACCAAGCATCCTAAGGTAGCCAACATGAGGGTGTGGGTACTTGGATGGTATCCACTTTTGTATAAAAGTTTGTGTGAGGGCATGATATTAGGCCTCTCATTAGAGTTGAGTTACCATACTGGGTATGAGGCCTCCGGCTAAGGGAGTTTAGTTACCATACCATAGATAGCTTGGGCTACTAAGAGCCAAGATATTACACTCTACTAGCATCCCTACATTGTTATCCTGTAGTGTGTCTGGCTAGTGATCTAATACATTTCATTACATTCATGATCATTGAGTTCGTGTGTCATGCATTGTTTTGTATGTGTGTGTGTGTGTGTGTAAGCCCTATATTATTTTGTCTTATGTGACTATGGTTGGGTTGCTATCTCCATGATCATGATGGAGTGCACCTTTATGTTTCACGTGGTTGGGAGGTGTTTCTACCTATACCACTATTGGGGATCTAAGTACAAAGATAGTCTCTTATAGCTTTAGGATTAGAGCTTGATGGTTATTTGGTTCATCCATCTTCTCTTGCTATACATTTTACTTTTTTTTTATGTAGTTACTTGATACTCATGTTATGTATTTGATGTTGTATTATCGTAGTGATGGATTATAATTGTAATTAAGAGGATAGTGTTTTAGATTATAGTACTTTATTTTTAATGTATTGATGTTATTGTGTGCCTATCTCCTTGATACACATATTTTTGGTACTCCTTGAAGTGAAGGTTTTACTTATGTTTTGGTTTCATTTAGTGTCTTGACTTTGTGAAATTTACTCTATCACACTCTTTAATTGCATAAAATTCTATGATGGAACACTAGATAGTGTTTCATCATACATAGTTTCAATTTATATATCATATAATTTAGGGTTGTATCATGTGATACTGGAGTTAATCACACACCATCCACAGTTGTATCATACAATAGAAGGAGTTTTATTGCACATCATTCACCAATATATAGGACACCTTCTAGGTTGTATTGTACGATACTGTGAGAGAATCATCATACCTCTAACAATAAGTATTTCATGACTTTTTAGGAGGTTGTGACTTGATGTTTTGTATACCCTTTTGGGAGTTGCATCTCCCCAAATTTGAACATATGCCTAGTGGTAAGTTTTGGCTTGGTCAAAATGTTGTCTCATCCTTTTTATATTTTAGACCGATAAATGAACTTTCTTGGCTAACCACCTAGGAATGTGGGATTTGGGTTTGAGATGAATCATGTTATGTATCCCAATGTAATAATTAAATGAACCTTTCATGTTAATCAACTAGATGTAAATGTATTGATGTTGTAAAATAATGATGTGCTTGGGAATATTTGGTTAGTTGGTTAAGTATCCCTCTTGTGATCATTGTGATTGGTGTATGCATTATAAAAAATAAAATAAAAATGTTAGTGTAGGTTATATATTTTCTTCTAAGGATTCATGGTCGAGGCATTTCATGTTGGTTATTATTTTTAGCATGATATTAAAAATCTTTGGATATGAAATTGGTAGGATTTAGATAGATAAGCAAGATATATTTTCCTCATCATATCAAATTGTGATGTTTCTATTAGGACTCAAGTGTGTCATTTTTGAGTTAAACTCATCGAACCATGTTTTATGAGTAGCAGTTCACAAGAATTCATTTCTCATGAGAACTCACTATAACAAAAACTTGACATTAGCACCTAAAAGGCACCAACTTTTAGTTTTATGTTTCTCCAAAAAAGAGCCTCTATGTAGAAGCCAAAGTTAGTGCTAGAGTACTTCCAACCTTTGGTGCCAAGTTTTGCACCAAGTGTTGTCCCAAATTATTGTTCTTGTTTAGTATCAGATGTTGCACCAAAAAAAATTACTTCTTATTTTGCTTCTAGTATGGCACCCAAAATAGCTTCTTTTTATGCTTTTGAATTGACACCATATTTTCTTCCATTATGGAGTCCTTTTTTCCTTCTATTTTGGCTTTTAATTTTTCTTCTTATGTTGCTTCCATGTTTACTTCTAATTTTTTTTTCTAGATTTTCTTATGATTTTTCTTCCATCCAATTTTGCTTTGGATTTCACTTACATTTTAGGTTCTAATATATCACCACTTATAGTACCTATCTTTTCTTCTAGTTTTGTATCTTTAATTTCTTCTGATATTGTTGGATCTTTTTTTTCTTCTAAAATTGCTTCCATTATTAATTCTTTATTCTCTGTTTGGATTTCTTCCTAGAAAAACCTAAGTTTAGCTTCAATTATTTCTCCCTTTTTGCTTTTATGAATTCTTCTACGTTCACAAGATCTTAGAAGAAGTCATAAAATATTTTTAAAATATTTAATTAGTAAAAGATAGAAGAACAAAACTAATTCATAAGAAACAACAAAATCATTCAATTAGTTCAAATGAACAACTAGTGAAAAACATTTTCGTAGGAGAAGAATGATTTTTTTGATGTTTATGTAGAATGCACGAATGCTAGCACAAATTCCTCATGATTATTTAAGATATGGGTTTATTCTCACCTATCTTTGGATTGAACTAGGTCAATGTTAAGCCACTTGAAAATGAACAACAAACCTAAGATCACAAATTTTAAGGCAGGGAGAAAAGTAAGCTATAATTATGTGTGAATAAGGGTGTGATGATAGTGAATATATGAGAATATAAATAGGAATAAATTAATAATAAGAATTGAACCATGAAAGAATTTCACACAAGAATATGCTAAACGTTAATGTATTATTGTATTTAAATATTTTAACTATAGAAGGCATAAAGCCAAGTGGGAAATGACATCGGTATACATATATCACCATTATAATAACTAATTATATATATTTTAGACTAACTTATTAATTAAAATTTAGTAAATATCATTTCAAAAAGCTTATTTGAAAAGTTCAAATCTTGAGTTCCCTACCTAAACTGTAGTTACCAATCATTATGCAATATGATTCCTATTTTTGTGGCTTCAAAGATAATCCTTTCAATGGATGATGAAAATCAACAAAGTTTTTAAAATAGAAATAAGAAAAATAAAATCACCTAAAATCTCATAATCCTATGAATCACACTAAAACGTGTAATATCAATGTGTTAGTGATTTTTTTTTCCATTTAAAATATCAATGAATTCTTGACTCTATTCCCAAATTTAGAGAAAAATACAAACACCAACAAATGAGTTCCTTTTGATAATGAACTCTCTATATTTATAGGTATAACTTCCTAACTTTGAATATATATCAATTTGAATTTTATAATAAAAGAATGGTTTCCAAAATTACTTTTAACCAGAAAGCATAAGGTAAAACATTCAATTCGTAATGATGAGGAGAATGTGTAGATTGAAAAGCAATTCAAATTTCATAACAATTATTAGCCACATGACTAATTATCACTATGAAACAAGTTTAAATGAAGAAAATTAAATGAAGGCCATTTTTAAATTTTGGATTCAAGACCAAAATATAATGCAAAGAAAGAATTGGGTGTACATACATTCACTCCCATATGACAATGAAAAATCACATTTCAATAAACTATACAATAAGTGCCAATATTCATATATCGAATAATACAATTTCATATATCATTGCATTAAACATATCACTATCATAGCTCCAAAAATATGATAACTAAAAATGATAGTATCTAATCCAATTTTTTGACCTTATCAAAGTCATTCAAAATCACATATGTAGCTACCTAAGGCTTGAAAATCAAATTTTAGAATTAACTCCTCATGGAGTTAGGAGTTAGTAAACTACCAAAGTCTTAACAAAAAGTTGGAATAACTAACTAATAAACAAGGAAAGATTTTATAGCTCTATGGTCCCTGAGGCCTATCCAACTTCTAACTATTTTAGCAGAGTCCCTATTATGCTCATGGCTTGCCGATATGCCTCCACCTATATCTTTCCACAACTTGTGAGCCACAATGAAATTGATTAACTCCTTTTTCTACGGTACACCTAGGTGTTTCATCCTTAACATCCACATATCCATTATCCTATAGACATACCCCATCTTTCCTTAATGTGCTTCCAAATGAACCCTACAAATGATCATCATAGAGTTTGCTTGAGCTATGGTGGTGAGGTCTTGAGCTATGGTTGTGAAGTCTTTAACTGAGAGCTCTTTGATCTCTTTCATGATTTTTATCCTATCTTGAGAAGTAGACACCAGTTCATTCAAGTCTTTTTCTAGTCGATCTTCATTCTCCATGATTCTAATGTCAATGCATTTAATATCATTGTTCAATATTTGTGTGAGACATTATAGCTCTTTTAGAGAATTCCTCTAGACACTGTTCAATTACTACATTTTTTCATTCTAAGTTTTCTCTAGACATAAACAAGAAATCAATGTCTATGCTGACATCAACTTTCTTAGTTATAAATTTTTCTACCTCATATGCTTGGACTTCACTAATGTGGATGATGAACTCATCCCATTTCATCTTCTCTTATTCCTAGGCATTTAGTACTGATTCTAGCTTAACCATGCATTTGTTCACTTTTATTTTTAGCTCAATGAAATTTTAAATGTAATTAAATCCATTCAAATCTACTAAATCTTCTTAGTCATTGAAAATACAACCCACTAACCTGTCTCTTTTCATCTGGTCTAGAAACTTTTGGTTTGATGGAGAAGTGACATCAACTATGAAGGTGACATCACATAGAGCTAGGGTATCTTAATTTTGAAAAGTATGAATGTACTCGTCCATCAATAGTAGAGGTTACTTCAAATCCCTCTTGTCTATCTAGTCCTTCTATATTTTATCGGTAATCCTTGAAATTCTATCTTGGAAGATCTTCATATCTACAACTCTCATTGTAGGTCTTGCAATTCTATCCTAGAAGATCTCCATATCTACAACCCTAATTGTAGGTTTGATTCAGTCCTTTCAATAGTATAATCTTGTGTCATTATATAATCAGAATCCTTAACCTCAACATGCTTATACATATCAGCGACCCAATGCTCTACTTTCTCAATTCAAGCATAGTTTCCACCTTGGATTTCTTACTTCTAGTTGTCTTTCCTAAGAATTTACTTACCATGTCTCTTATTGGCATGGCCACTGGAACTATAGTCCTCTACTTACTAACTAATAGGTCAAACTAGTTGGGTGCAGAGAAATTTGATGGCCTATAGTTCCACCTTTCCAAAAAATTTGATTTTTTTTTTGTAAAAATTAGGTGAATGTATGCAATTAGGGTTTTCATGTACTCTGTTGCAAATCTTTTAGCAAAAAAACTCTAAATTGGTTAACCCATGCCTAGGTTAGGTTAAGATTTTAAGTCACCCTTTATAACTCAAGGTTATGTTGAAATGTTTTAACCATGTCATCAACCTAGCTAGAAATTTATCCCGTGGTTGACATTCTAATTTTTCGAAGTCTTATGTCTGAGTGGGAAGGCATAAGTCATAAATGGAATATTCCATATTCTTCCCCAATCTCATGACTAAGTTTCAGCATAGAGTCGTAAAGGCTAGTTAAGTGTTTTGACTTTATGCCTAAGACTCAAATGTATCATCGTAAGCTTATTTTGTCAAAGTGAAAATATGTTTTGATCTTACACTTAGGTTTTTGAACGGAAGGTCATAGGTCTATTTGGTAAAGGTGAAAATGTGTCATGAACATAAATTGAAAATTTTAGCATAATATCGTAAGCCAAAGTCCTTAAGTCTTAAAATGAGTCACGATGATACATTCCAAAGGAAAATG
Organism: Cupressus sempervirens; assembly: GCA_028749045.1. Taxonomy (NCBI): domain Eukaryota; kingdom Viridiplantae; phylum Streptophyta; class Pinopsida; order Cupressales; family Cupressaceae; genus Cupressus; species Cupressus sempervirens. The sequence goes on along the minus strand of CM053787.1, from coordinate 557,845,918 downwards.
TAAGTGCATAAGTCCTATTGCAAGAGTCATATGAAGATATGCTTAGGTCTTGAGCATAAGTGCATAATGTATGCACCCTAAAATGGTTGCCTAGACTATGGGCCCCTATTATTCAATTTATCAAATTTCCTGAATCAATGGTTTGCAATATTTTATTAAATCAGTTCAAATCAATTTCTTTGGTCAAATTGTAATTAATTCAATTATTTCAACATTTCCTAAGGTCCGATCATTTTATCCTAAGTCTTATTTAATTAAAGGAAAACCTCTCTTTTAATTAAATGATTAATCCATATTTAATTAATTAAGAGAAAAACCCCTCTTTTAATTTAATTAAATATTTCCTATTTAATTAAAAGAACTTGCTCCCTTTTAATTAAATAAAATCCCACTTGAAAAAGGAAATAAAATAAATAAAAATTAAATAAATTCTATTTTTCTCTACATTGAAATGCACATATTTTAAAGTGGGATTCCATTTAATTTTCCTCTTCTTTTCTCATTGGTAGAATTTCGTCTCACACAGATCATTCTTTCTCCACCCTTGATTAAATCTTATTTCCTCTTAATCTTAGTCATCCATTCTTCTTTATAAGGGAGAGCCCTCTCTTCATTTTTGACATCCATGATTATGCTATTATTATGCTGCAATTTTGGAGAGCAATTTTTGGAGAAGAGTTTGAGCATTAAAGCTTTTTGTGGAGAACTTATATCTTCTTATCTTCTCTCATGCATCCTTGGCTTCCATCATCATGATCCATCCTTGAATTTTCATGTTATCTTAGATCCATATTTGCTTTCATAGATTAATCTTGCATTGTTATTTCCTTTCATAGATTAGATTTCCATTCTTGCATTACTTTGCATTGTTATCATTTAGATTAGAATGCATCCTCATTTACATTGATATTTTGATCCTTGAATCTCTCATTTTATGGTGTACTTTCATGATCACAAATTAGGTCAAACTGAGGGCCTCCATTATAAACCCTTGCACTCCATGAATAGAGAGCTATGAGTTGCCATTCTAGACCTCATTCTTGAGAAATCTTGGATATAATGACTCATAGAAGTGTGCTCACATTTTAGGCATAAACATAAAAGGTATTTCCATTAAGGTATGATGTCTCTCAATTTTACATTCCAAAGGAAAGCATAAAGTCGTAAGTTAGTCATAAACCTTGTTTGTTGTTACGATTAAGGGTTAAGTGTAACATTGTAAGGTTCATTTTGATGCTTTCTAAAGTTATGAAAATTGTTGAACATGAGATTGGAGGACTATTCTCAAACATTTTTGATACTACAATGAGGGGTTTCTAATTGCCAGTGTAAGATTATGATTTCAAAAGGAATTTAATAATTAAGGTCTTTGACCATGCAATAGACCATGGAGCATAAGATAAGAAGGTTGTAGCTGTTAGGTTAGCAGAGTTACAAAGAAAGGAAAGATCTAGTGGAGCGTAAAATTGGAAGTCATAATAAGACAAAGATACATAAAGTGATTTCACAAAATATGAAAAAGACAAGGATTTCTAGCTAACTAATTTTTTTTTGCATAAAATAAGAAGTATTAGCTGGCAGTTAATGATGCCGAATTATGAAGTGACATTCATACTCGAATTTTGTATCCCCTCAAATGCAAATATTTAATGGAGTCAATGAGGTTGATGAAGCACTCTCATACACAAAAATATTCTATATGACTAGGAAAAGTACTAGTTGATAAAGTTTAAGAAATCACCACATTGCAAAGTGTTCAAGTTGTCAAGTTGCTAAATTGCTTCTTGTGAATTTTAGAATCCAAGGTTTATCTTTAAAGGAGATGTCTGAATCTAGAGGTTATGAGGGAAAATCCAAAGAGGTGAAGGTTGTTCAAGGATCATCATAAAAAAAAGGCAAAACCAAATAGAGAAAGCCAAATAAATATGCAGATGATGGGCTTGGTTCTTGTCTAGATCGTTAAATGTGATTCTAGAAAATGATCACTTTTTAAGGAATTTGTATGTATATTGAAAAGATTCCATTTGGCTAGATATAGATGGATATGAGTTATTCATGTTTTTCTACAATAATATATTTAAGAAGCACCAAAATCAAACCCATGGAGGAGGAATTTAGCAAAGCTCATCTTTCCTGAGGTATATGTTGAAGTAGACTTGTTGAAAGCCCTTATAGCAGCCTATAACCCTACAAAAAGTTATTTAATAAGAAGGATGGGATAATATTATGCACACTTGACCGTGCCTCCTTCATTGAAGCTTTTGGACTTAAAGGTCAAATGACCATGGACACTGATATCCAAGATTTCTAAGAAAAATTGAAAGAAATGTCAAGTTGTATATTGGCAAGGTGATGATCCACCATATTCCATATGAGCTCAGATCAATAGGGGATATTCCAAAAAAGGTTGATAAGATTCTATGAGTAGATAAATTTTGTAATTATATACAAAACACAATCTATGCTTTACACAAGGCACTCAGGAGTGATGGTTCTGATATGGTATATGGAGGACCTTACCTCATGGCCATGAATAATCAAGATCCTTTCACAAAAAAAAAATGATTATGTAGAATACATCATTGAGAAGATGAAAGAATAGATTGCAGCTACCCAGAGAGGAGAATTTAGAAACTTCAAATTCCATCATTATTCACTATTGATGCATTTGATTCTATATGAGAGCATTGGCTACTTTAGCATTGATTTCATTGATCAAATGTCAGACCTAGATGGAGATTTTCCAGTACAACTCTAGATCCAGGCATGGGATAGGCACTACCCTTATTCTAGTTTTGTTTCATTTTTCAATAATTTTAGTTCTATTATTATGAATATGTTGGGTGCCCAACAAGATAGAGTCTTAAAAATTATAAGGAGAGTGTTGAGGCATATAGTATTGAAAGATGATGCTAAATTAGACCATAACTAGCGAAATGCCTTTTTATTCCAAAAGATTTTAGTCATGAGAGTTTATGCTTGCCACCAAACCCTATACATACTACCAAGATATATACCTACTAGGTTGGGAATAATGGAATTCTTGTGAAACCTCATCATGATGGATAGGGAATAGCTAGGTCCTAATCTACACAAAGGAACCTTTTTGTGTAGATGTTTTAAGATTGGAAAATTTACAATTCGAAAAGAAACTATTGATCATATTCATGAATTTCTGCGGTATTACAATTTTTCTTATGTTCCCAATATAATATATGATCCTGAGAGTGTGGTCAGGAATGCTTTGAAAGAAAGGAGTTATACTCTCCTGAATAATAAAGAATTATTATGTTGGATCAAATTAGGAGGCAGGACAAGGAAATTTCTTATGAAGCCTTTGGTGCACAAGGCTTGCAAAGAGGCTAAGCTTTTTAACATTTATACAAAGACTCTAGCTATGTGGAGCCTTGCTCCAGAAAAAAAAACCCCTAGTTAATGGACATTCAAGACACAACTTGATGGTTTGATTTTTCATAGTGCAAAGAAGTTTCAAAAATATGTCTGAAAAATTATATAATCCCTCTGTCTTATAGATTAGGGTTTCTCTTTTTATTATTTTTCAAAATTTTAGTGTTACCGTAGTCACACCCTAGTTTCTGTGTTTCTTGAACTTTATTAAATTCTCAAGGTTTGTCATCAACACAGTCATTAAAATACCCTAAGTGTGTTGAAACCCTAGGTTATCTTCAAATTTTTTAAAGGGTTTACAAAATGCCTAAGTTCATCTCTTTTACGGTCTTATGGTGTTTGGGCTTCTTGTAAGAGTGAAGTGCTTTCTTGCTTCTATCTCTATGGATAAGTTCTCCTGATTGGTATAAAGGTGTAAATGCTTTTCATACTTTGTAAGTTTGTCTTACGGTTCTACGGTGATGAGTTAAACCATATCAGTGAAAGCAATTCATTTAGGTATTTCTAGTCATATGTTTTCCTTTTGAGTGTATGAGCATAATATGTTTTTAAAAAGTGACCATGTCTATTGTTTTACAGGGATATGAGTACTGAACTGAGTGGACGAGTGGAAGGGTAGATCACTTTGGTTCATGCACTTACATTTCATTTAATTTCATAAGAGCATAAAGGCTTGAGATGACATAAAGGATGTCTCATGAGAAGACATAAATTGGTTTTTACAATTCTACGTGTAAGGGAGACTCATAAGAGTGAAATAATTTTTGATTTCTTCTGTGAGCTTTCATTGTTCTGGCTTGTGAGCAACTATAAAGTGATGTCATATAGAGGGACATGTTGTGGGACTTGATGAAGTGCCACTTGGGCCCTAAGAAGAATGAATCGAATGATGACATGTCAAAGATGATAGATGGGCCCAATCCATGTGGAGAATAACTTAAATCTTTCATTTTGCATGTGCTTAAATCAACAGTGATGTTTTTTCTGATATTTAATTTGGGTCATGGATTTGCTGAGAGAAATGTTTTTCATTACGATCTTAAGTTTCTAAGTATACCATGTGGATGAAGAGGTGTTTCATCTCTTTCTCCATGGATATGAGATTAGTTTAAGCATATGAGCCTAAAAGGTAAAATGTGGGATGAAATGAGTACTTTATGCTACCATGAAGGGGATGAAATGTAAAAGCAAGAGGTAGATTATAAAGGCTTCCCAATGCTGTTAGAATGAGGTAACCCATGTGGGTGTAAAGAAAAATAAAGAAAAGGAAAAGGGCATTACGGTGCTATGAGGAAAGCTTCAAGTGTATGACCAGAGGATGGATTTGCGAAGTATTATGATACTTTGAAAATTGAAGCATGCCTAGGAGCGTTAAAGGTAAAATGGAAGTGAAACAAATGCTTTACATTGGTATGAGATGTGTTGAAGTGTAAGCACGAAGAGGCATGTTGAAAGGGCTTGAGATTTTATGGTAAAGGGGGTTGTATAAGAATGTAAAAGGAATTGTAAAGCTGTGCTTAAAGAACCCTAGCACTTCTATGCTTGGAGTTTTTTGAAGCATCACTGGATAGACGTAAAGGTTTGCTAGTTGTATCTCTGGGGTTGAAAAGATTGAAGGTTTTTGACTTAGTGTATAAGTGGAAGACCGAATTTGAAAAAGAGAGTGGCTAAGGTGTCATGTCAATTAAGAAAAAAGGAAAAATTCACCATGGCCAAGTAAAATAAAATACAAAAAAGTACTCTAGGATCAAATTACATGGTTGATATTCTTTGCTAACAACCTACAAAGGTGGTATTAAAACTCATGCATTGTAGAATTTATTAAAGATGGTAGATTTCCTAATTAAAATATAAAGATTTGATTGAATGATCAGAGTATTGCCATTTCAAAAAGCTCGTGTTTTCTATTTTGAGAATTCTCCAGGCATCCATAGCTTTGTGAATTTATGTGTTATCATTGTGGGAATTTGAGATATAGATTTGTAGAAAGAATGGTTGACATGGAGGTTGAAGAGGTTCCTGCTAAAGAAGTAGAAGTTGAAGATGAAGGTGATGATGGCATAGAGGTTACAGTTGAAGGAAAGAAAAATTAGGGTGCAGTGAAAACATAAAAGAAGTTAAGGGTTCAAAAACCAAACAAGCATGCAGAGGACTAGTTAAAAATTCTTCCAGGGTCATCCAACACAATTTTAGAGAATGACCATGTTTTCAACGACCCTTACTTCCTATGTAGGGATGCAAAATGCCCTAAGGTCGATGGTTTTAATCTGTTTTTGTATTTCTACTAGAACATAACAGAAAATGTGCCAGTGTGCTACGTGTGGAACAAGAATATGGAAAAATTGACATTCCTTGAGGTATTTATTGATGTGGACCTATTGAAGGCTTTGATAAATTCTTATAATTAGTCATAAGGTCATTCCACAGGCACAATGGGAGTATTATATGCACACTTGACTTGACTTCTTTCATAGAAGCTTTTGGTGTAGAAGGGTAGATGGATGTGCCTATTGATATTGATGATTTATAGGGTAAATTTGGGAGGAATAAAACTTATTATCTAAATAATGTGATGTTACCCCATATCCCTTGTAATGTCAAAAAGGTGGGGCAGATTCCAAAGAAAGTAGAGGATTACTTGCCAATGAGCAAATTTAAAAACTACTTCAAGCATATAGTGTATGGATTACACAAGGTTCTGGGAAGTGATGGGGTAGAGGATTGTGTATATGGTTCATTATTTATGATAGCATGTGACATACAAGACCCATTCCATAACAAAGAATATGATTATGTGGGATTCATCATGGACAGTATGCACCATCAAATTGTGAATGCCAAGAAGGGAGAGATGAAGGACTTCAAATTCCACCATTATTCATTGCTCATGCACTTGATCCTATACAAGAACATTGGCTACATCAGTCAAGATTTCAATGATAAAACTTCTGATGCATTTAGTGAGTTGCTTGTGCAATTATGGACACACATTTGGGATAAGAACTTTCATTATTCAAATGCAAATGTATTTTTCAAAATTTTTAGTTCTGTTATCATGAGAATGGTAGATCATACCTTCTTTAGGGCCCCTAATATTCTGAAAACATTACTTAGACCTTCCTTTTTAGATGAGAAAATGAAATTAGATCACAATTGGGGTGATATATTTTTCTTTAAGGATTTCACATTGATGAGAGTCTATGCATGCCCATAGCCACCCCATTTATTGCCTAAATATCTTCCTCCTAGATTAGCTATTGTTGAATTCTTTTGGCAATTTTTATTGATGAACAAAGAAATGATTCCTCCTTCCCTACACAAGCCCACATTTTTTTGTAGAAGTTTTAAGGTAGGAGATTTTGTGATTGGGAAGAATGCTTTTGAGGAATGAAGTGAGTACTTAGGTCAATATAAGTTTGGTACTAGACCTTATAGGATGTATGACCCCGAGAATTATATAACAAATGAAGTAAAAGCCATTAGGGGTGACATTCTGCCTCCTAGAAAACCAATCCCCGTAGAAGACTTAATTGCTCATATAGTAGCAATAGGGGAGGCTGATGAGTTGCTAGGAAAATATTGTGAAATCAGGAAAGTGGAGGATGCCTTGAAGAGGACTAACCTAGATTTGAAGGGTTTTTACATTGATATCCCTTATCCTATAAATTTGAGAAAAATGGTTGAAAATTTTGATCACATCATGTCCCAAATGCCAAATGAGCTAGAGGGAGAGGAGGCAATAGTAAACAGAGAATCCCCTAAGCCTAATGTTCAGCTGGAAATAAATGTTGAAGAGGAAGAACAATCATCATCTTCTACATGGGTGGCCAAAGGAAACAAAAGGAAGAAAACCATGCATATCCCAGAGAGGGTAGTGAGCAGAGCCTTGCATGTTATGCCAAGAAATGATCCATATTTTGTTGATATCAAGCAAAATTAATTCTAGTAAAGGGATATAGAGGCAGGAAGAGCCTTAATTGCTTTGCAGATTGTAGCCTCCAGATTGGATGATAGACTCATCCAATCTAAAAAGTTCATGGAGGATGATGATTTTATTAAATCATCTGAATTTAAAAGTTTTTTGTATAAGATTATGAAAAATGAGCTCACATTGAGCCTCATGCCAGGGAAGGATCTTGAGAAGAATAAGGAATTGGTGGATAAACTGCTAGCATATGATCCAGACAGTGAAACAATGACCCTTGCAAAAGCTAGGGAGTTGGTTCATAGGAGTGGCATGATTTTAGTGCTAGGATGGGATATAGAGAGAGCCTTTGTTCTTGACCAAATAAGAAGGCAAGACAAGGCAATCAACTATGAAGCTAGTAGTAGTGAAGGCCTAAAGAGAGGGTCAAGATTCAATATAGATTCAAAGACCCTAGCAGTATGGAGTGTTACACTTGACACCAAGAAACCCAAAATGATCGATATAAAGGAGACTGCTTAGGGAAACATGATTATTTGGACACTAGACAAAACCACTGGCAAAGAGATCTCTAGCTTGGTTAAACACTTTGCACTCATGAATGAGGCAAAGGTGGATCAATTTGAGGATACGCTTGCAACTGCATATAATGAGTGTCTAGATGTTAGAAAGTTGTATGAGGAAGAGCTAAAGACCAACTATGTGTAGAAACAAAAAATAGAAGAGTTGGAGGGAAAGATCCAGAGCTTAGAAGTTTAAGTGGCATCCCTGAAAGACCAACTCAAAATTGCAATAGAGGTAGAGCATACACAAGGAGATGTGGAAGAGGATAGGCACATTGTGGAAGTAGAGGCCCAAACAAAAGTTATACCCATAGGGGTGACAATGCTAGTGCCTATGGTGAGTGTGGAAGCAGAGGTTCCCCAATCTGATAGTGCAACAAAGAAGGATGTAATGCTAAATATGTTAAATCATAGAATAAGTATCTTGAAGAGAATCTCTCAAGATGCAAATAATGCATTCACCAACTTATAGGCTGCTAAATAAATATGTAAGGAAGCTATAGGGTGGCTTGACCCTATTTTCCAGCAATGGGGACCTTACATGCAATTTTTTGATAGATTAATACCTCTATTGGCCAAGAAGCTAGACCTTCCTAATAAGATCATTGCTATAAAAGAGGGTATGGACAAAGTAAAGAATTTGTTGCAATTCTTTATAGGGAAATCAACAATTATTCAGAATAAGATGGAAGTGTTGATAAATGGGTTTTATCTTTAATTCTTTCAATCTTTAACTCTGATGGCCATGTGAAAGATTGGAATGAGTGGTCTAGTTATTTTGACCATATTGTAAATTTTCCACAAGTGAAATTCATTTTTGAAGGTGACACTGATGAGTTTGTTTTTAATGAACTCATTGATACTTTGTTCAAAGTTGAAAATGAAATGAATAAATTCATAACAGAAGGGAAATAAGTTATAGATGCCAAGTGGCAAAAGTCTATTGGTGATTTGACAACAACCAAAGCATGTGAGTGGCCAACAAAGAAGACGTTATTATATGGGATGCAATCATAGAGATAAAAGCTTTGCCAACAAGGGACAATTGAAGGAAAAGACAAAAGTGAAGATTTGATGCTCCAGCTGTCATGTGCAACTGTTTCTACCTTTTTCTATTTGTGTTAAGGATCCAAAATATTTTGAGAATTTTTGTTGTTTCCCTCATTGTAAAAGGACACCTTTCAGTCACATTTTCCCTTTGCTTGTTGCAACTCATGCTTATATAAATGAGTTTTCAAGGCATTGTGATAGGTCTGAATGGCTTGTAAATTTTTTGTTTCTCTCAAGAGAAGTATAGTCAGTCTAGTAGTATGTAGTTTTTTTGAGTTTACTTTCAATTATGTATTTTTTGATACCATATAGAAATGATAGAATCAACAAGATATTCTAGGATTTTCATTGAGTTTCTATTGGTCATTGTATTAGTCATCAAAAAGGATAATACAAAGGGGTATTTGCATCAAATATGTGTCACCAATTTCTATCTCCATTTCATGAGTTTTTACTTTGAAGTCAATAAGGTTTAATTGATTGAATGTAGTCTAGATGGGTTGTATATTGGTTTTGTTGTTGCTTTTAATTCAAGGAATTAATTAAATGCTACAATAGATTAGTAGAGTTTATAAGTTTATGGAATGGATAGTTCATAAGAATGGAAATGGGTGATTACAATTGATAGATTCATTTACAAGTTATTTGAATTAGATCTCCTACCAATAATCAATCTTTTTCCCAATGGATAAGGCACTGGTCACATAAGTAAGAAGTGTGAGAGAGTAAATTCTACCATTACATATCAAATCAATTATAAAATCAAAATCATTTTCATTCCATTTTTTTCAAAGTTATAAATGTTGGTCACCACTCATTTATATCAAGTTTTTGAGTCTTAGGTAGCTGCTATTTCTAGAAATATTTGTAAACCCTAGGAGAATTATGACCAAATTTGCTTTGAGGGATGTATATAAACCTAAAAATATTAAAGAATTGGATGAACTATGCACGTGTTTGAAGATAAAAGATGAGAATCAAAATGAAACTAAGATAATTTTCATACATCAGTTAACACAGATGAAGACAAAATAGAGGAAGGACAAGAATTATACCAAGATATCTTATCTTTGCATGTACTTCTTGTGGATACACTTGCACTATACACAAGGACTGTAGTTGAAGATGAAGATGCTAGTTGTTAAATTTTGAGATACTTCCCATTTCTTTCTAAGTTGCAGAGAATGTTTGTAATAATTTTTGTCCTCTTTGTGACTTGTTTTTTAGTCTTGTAATGACATGTGTCCTGCCAATTTGAAGCTTGTCGCACTCCTTATTATATGAAAGGATTTAAAATATTGGGAAAGAGGGTCTTAATTCTTACTTTGTGATGAAATATATCATCTGAGTCAATCCAATATTTTACGTTAAGCATTGATGTATTTAGCTTGTTTTCTGTAGAAGTTTGGAATTAATGGAAGTCTAGTTTTAGTCTTGTATTTTTTCATAAATCTCATATTAGAACTATGTATCATTCTCAAAGGGATTAATATAAGAAGTATTGCAAGATATTTGTGTCTCAAAATTCTATCGCTATTTTCATGCTTTTATGATTTTAAGAATAAGTGAACAAGTTTCATCTTATTCAAATGTAATTTTGTATGTCATTTTAGAGTTACTTTTAGTTCAAATAATTAAATAAATGCTTCAATGGAACAATAGTTTTATTTAGGGTATGAAAGGGATATGATAAGTATATAATTTGGAGGTAAATAATTAATATGTTTAATTGCAAGTCAATTAAATAGATCTATAAATATTAATTGATATGACTTAATCTTGATAATGGATTAAGGCATTGATATTTTAGTTGAAAAATCAAGAAAATCAATCTTATCTTAGCATGAACACATTTTTATAAATAAAAAATCATTAAGAATTTTTTTCAGAATGGAATATAAAGTTGGTCATCACTTGTTTCAATAATTTGTCAACTTTATTTCTGGCTATTATTAACTTGCCATTAATTTTCCAATTTCAAGAATCTTCAGGGCCAAAATATGCTATGGGGGATTTGTGAAAGAAAGTATTATCTAAGAAGTATCAAATCCTTAGGTTGATGCACCTTGGTTTAGTAGAGCCTAGAGAGTAGAAAGAATATGTGCTTTTTTTAGTTGGTCCAGGCTCAAATAGGGTATATCAAACATGGGAAGTAGCTAAACCCTAGGTATTATGTTATTTTTTATTTCCTTGGTATTAATTTTAAATATGTTAAAACATAAATCAACATAATATCCTTTATATGGTGGGGTTTGCAAAACTTGAGTGTTTCCAATAGCAAATGAGCTCAGGGTATTTGCATCATTGACTACCTATTGGGTGTTCTAGTCCATATCTTTGCTTGGAGTTTTGGTAGTAGACTCCATTACTCGATTTCTTTCACTTCACTCCTTATCTAGATCAATAACTACTATTTTTTGAACCTTTTTAGTCTTGCAACATGAGTGACAAATTCTAGATGAATGATGATGAACTTGAGCTGATCTTTGAATGGGGGGTTCAATTTTAGGTTTAGATTCTATATTACCTACAAGGTGACATGTGATAGTTTGATCAATATAAGGATGAGGAATATTTGAACTAGAACTAGTAGAGCCTTTTTGAGGACTCTGCCTAGTTTATCTTAATTTTGATTTCTTCTTCCCACTGAGCCATTTCTTGGTCCTATTAGACATAGGGTGAATCCTAGTCTGCAAGTCATCTAGCTCTGGCTTATCCTAATCCAATTCAGGTATATAGAAACATTCAAATTTTTTAGTAAATAATGGGTCAACAACTATTTTGTTTTCCTCTTCTTCAGAATCGATGACATCCATTTGTAAATTGAATTCGTGAATCTGTTTCAAGGTGAACCTAGACCACCACCACTTCCTTACCTCATAGTCATCTTCATAGTCTACCTAAAAATCTTCTAATTGTGGAATATGAGAAAACGGGAGATGTAGATTGAATTTAGCCTCTGCAAAACCCTAGCTATCAAACTTAACTCGAGCAACATAAGGAGACAAGTTCATTGTTTTTAGTTTGACTTCCAGATTGAAAGCTATTGATAAAAAATATTTAATTTTATATTGTTATTGATGTTAGAAGACTCTAGCATTAGTTGAGCATAAGTTCGAATGATGCAAAGTTCAGGAATTCCTATGTAAACCAATTCAGGTTGGTTACCAAGGAACTCAATGGTAACTGAGGGACCTAGTTTCTAGTTTTAGCCAACCTACAATAGATTAGTCTTATCTATTAGTTGGCTTATGCAAGATAACTTAGTGGATGTTATTTATTTATTTGAAAGGGTATTCAAGCCGACTTGACATTGGATTTCATATATATGAAAGTTCAAGATGTGGATTGAGATATGAGAAAGTGAAGAAGAAGATACAATGTGGATGAAGAAGGACATTTGATTTAGAGTAGAGTATCCAAGGAGTTGCAAAGAATATTATGATCAAGGAGGATCTAGAGGATAAGCCAAAATAGTGATCTAAATTTGCAATTTAGTTACTTCGCTAATAAGGTCAATCATTGTTACTCTCTAACAATTGTAGTAGTGAAGAAATCTCTTAGTAGAGTTAACTTAACAACAATTTTGTAAATCCTCTAACTAGGTGGCATTTATAGATTGAAGTGTCTTAAGACCTCTAACAAGGCCACTCCTAATAGGGTGATTCAAATCCTTTAACAGGTTCAAACCTAACAATGTGTTTTGTAACCTTTAATAGGGTTGTCTCCTAATAGGGCTTACTTCAAAAGAGTGAAAAATTGTAACTAGTTGCATTGGTGGTTTTCACAAATTGGGTTTTTACATTAAATCTTGGTGTCTCATGTGTTCATGTTATTTTCTTATTTCTTTATCTTTCTTTAATCAAGTTACTAAAGGTTAATGCACATCATTATCTTAAAATTTCTTTGTTAACTAAGTTACAGTAAATATCTAGTTCTTTAATCGAGTTACAACAAATATCTAATTGAGCTGTGAGTTAAAAGGAAGTTTGTTTTGACATCTAAGGGATTTGGAATTGTTTTAGTGGTAATTTATTCACCCCTACCCTCTTAGTTGATCCTCTTATATTTTCAAAAAAAGCATCATGGATGCTTTTACAATCATAATTGCCAAGTTTGATTGGTAAAACATAGCCAAAACCTCTTCTTGGTTTACATATTTAGTCTACTTTTGCTACTTATCTATACACTTCAATTAACACATAAAAATCCAAGCAATATCTAGACAAATTTAGGGGTTCACCTTTGTAGCCTTCAACTCTTAGGTATGTAAATTTAGGGAACTAGATGAAAAAGCTACCATAGATTGTGATGAGATGAATTGATTCTTCTCATAACCTTTTATTTTCCTTAACCTATAATTCAAAGTCTATTTTTTCTAACAAAGTATCTTGGATCCTTTTGAAATGTCCAAGATTCCTCTTCCTCTAAAGCAAAGGGTAGTAGTCATAAATTGCCATATTACTATTCTAGTCTTCATGAGGTAATCCTTTACATTGTTTGGAACAAGCCAAGATGTAGAACAAATATGAGGACATGTAAAAATTTCTAGTTTTGGATACTTGTGAAAGCTCTTCATGTACTTTATCTGCTATGATTTATGCCCAATCAATATATTTTCCTTCATACAAAATGGTTTGAAGGATAAAGTACATCCAACTTCCCCAATGGAAGACATGTTGGTTCCCTTTTATCCTATTGAGGAGAATGATGATGTCTCTAATCTCAAGAATAATATGCTCTCCTATCAAGGGTTGTAGCAAGTGTGAGCCACCTTTCTTTAGTTTAGCCAACCAGTTCTTAGTAATAGTATTGTTGAAGTCATAGGTATTGGTGGTGAACTAGGAATAGGATAGGTTGATGGTCTAGTCTTCATATGCCTCTTGAGGAGGGATTCTTAGGGAACCCATCACCATCAGCTAGTTCAGATAGACTAGGAATTCTCCACTATGTGTCTTAATACACCTTTCTATGGCCTCATAGTTGTCTCTGCATTTGAAAAACTAATTATAGACAAAGGATTGCTTTAGGAAAATCCCTAACTTGAACTAATCTACTCAAGGACACTTTCTAGGCAATCAACCTAGGTTTAGCCTTATCAAATCTTATCACTACTTTCTCAATCTCCTCTTTTGCAAGGGATGTGTCTCCTAATTCTATCAGGAAACTAGTTAAGGGTGAAAGTTTCTCTTCTTTGGGAAATTTGGGGCATAATGCATCCATATAATAACTACATGCTTCCAAACTTGCATGCAATCAAAATAGGAAAGAAAAGAAACCAGACCAATTATTTCATTGCTAAAGGAAAGAAAAATAGTAGCTCTTAGAGGAGTAAGAAAGAAACTCACCACATAGACTACACAAAAAATCCTCTATGGGCACACTAAATTGCTATCTCCTTTTATCTCTAGAAGAAAACATAGCTTTTAGCTCAAGAAATCATGGTGAGATAATCAAAAATGATTTTGATGCAAGTTAAAACCTAGAGGGCATGTTGTGAAATGATAGGGAAATTATGATGTGACATGGCATGTTTTACTCATTAATGAGTACTTTTATCTCAACACATACTAAATATTGCTCCACCTTCATTCTTGCCAATGATTATTAAATGCATGTCATTTTCCCACTTTCAAAAAGTTAATGAGTGTTCATACTACCACTTGTCTTTAGCAAATATCTTTCTTCTAAGCTTACAAAACTTGAACCCTTGAACCATGAGCAATTTGTTCTAAGTTCAAGTTCAGCTTGCTACCAATATGTTGGGATGTAATGTTTGTAATTGACTAAAACCTAGAAATAACTTGTTGAGCATTAAACTTTGGACCTGAACCAACATGAAAAGCTTTGCAAGGATCAACATTGAAAAGAGCATTGTGATGTACTAGTTGTCATGGGACCAACCATGCTTAAGTAAAAGGTGAAGTAGGCCTTTGAACCTTGAACTTTTGAACCAAATGATTCAAGGTTCAAATAAATAATATGTGACCCATATATCCAACAATGGGTAGACTGCCTTTGAACATTTTAAACATTAAACTTGCTACTTTAGGTTCATCTTCAAGTTACTTTTCAAAGATGGTAAAAATTTAAAATCTAATTCTAAAATATAGGTAACAACTAACTCTAACTAGGGATTTGGCTTATAAGGGACTGAAAAGGGACTTAGACTTTCTAGTTTTTCACTATAGTAACAACTTAACAAAATAGGAAAACAAAACACAATAAGAGAAAGGACAACATGAACTTAAGGCACAACAAAATATTATATATAGTTTATACAAAAAGAAGGAGGTCATCAAAATTGGTAAAGCTTTAAACCCTACCCATTGTAGGACAACAACATTTTCATTCCATCCAAGTACCTTAGCTTAAAAGACTTGGGCCTAAGCTCTTGACTAATTTTAAATGATCTATTCTAAATTGATTCAAATTTTCCATGGGCTCCATGGGGCTCTCTTGTCTCATCCCAAAGAAGTACTTTTTCATTGACCATGAACTTCCTCAATTTGGCTTTGTGATCAAAAAATCTCTTTACTCATACCTGGTGGTTTGTGATATGATATGCCATGCTTTCTCTTTCTTCAATTTTTGCAAGATAGAAAACCTACTTCTCTAGGGTTGTTTGGAAAGCTTCATCTCTATCACCTTCTAAGTTTAGATGTGGCCAGTTCAAGAGGCAAAGATAACTAGGCTTCTACTCCATACACCAGCTCAAAGTTATTCATTCACATAGCCCTCTTGGGGGAAATTCTATCATCCCACAATGCTTTGAACAACTTCTTATGCCAATCCCTAGAATTTTCACTAACATATTCTTCATGATCACGATGAGGTTCTTATTAGTAGATTGTACTTGATCATTTCCTTGCAGAAAATAGAATGAAGAATGTGAAATTTGGATACTATTATCATAACAAAAGAATTGCACCTCACTAGAGGAATGCTTTTTACCATTATCAGCTATTATCTTGGTCAGTACCTCAAATCTCACCAAAGTGCATTCTTTTAGAAAATAAAAAACAACTTCTGAAGTAATCTTTTTCACTGGGATAGCTTCAACCCATTTAGTAAATTAACATGTTGATGTTAAGATGTGAGTGTGATTAACACTAGAAGGGGGATTTGGGGGTCCTATAAAATCCACACCCACTATTTGAATGGTTGTTCAATAACTATTGGTCTTAAAGGCAATGTTTCTAATTGATATTTTCTTGTAAATATTTTGCATTTGTCACACTAACCTATCCATTTGTATGAATCTTTAAATATCCTAGTCTAGTAATAGCTATTTATGAGGATCTTAAAATTTGTGATGGTAGATGAATAATATCCTCCACATGCTTCATTGTGGAATTTTTATAATAACATCTTTTATTGGTCATTATCTATGCACCCAAGGAACATGCCATCTAATCCCTTCTTGTATAAAACATCATCAATAATAACATTTTTTGTAGACTTTAATCTTAAGGTCCTTTTCTCCTTGCTAGTAAGATGCTCATGGCACTTTTCATATGTGAGGTAGTAAGAAATATCCATGAACTAGGGATCTTTGAGACTTACTAGCAATGCTAATGGCTATACTGTTTCAATAAATTCTTACTTATGGACCATCAACTTGTACAAGCCTTTCCCCTTCACAAGCTTGGTAGGTTTGATTTCTAGGTCAAATTATTTAACTCTCGACACACAAGTCACTCTTTTGTTCATGGCCACCTCCTATTGGGTAATAATACTTTTCACTATGACATTGGAGATGAATACTGTTGAGTGGGAATGTAAAATATAGTATAAAAATAGTTTTACTTCTTTGACTATGGTAAATGTCCATTTCTCTTTGAGTATATAAATTCATTATTCTTTAGGGGCATGCTCATGAAGGAAATAGGGATTTCATTGCCTTTCTTTTTTTTTGTGATAAAATAGTTGGCATAGTGTGTTTTCTAGTGTAGCAATAGATCATGAAATCCTTTTTATAATCTAGATGAAATAGAATTAGAGTGTGGGCTATGGCAATATTCGCTTCTTGAAAATCCTTTATGGCCTCATTGCTCCACTTAAAAATGAGTTTCTCACTTATTAAATCAGCAATAGGCCTAGTGGTTTCAACAAAATTAGGAATCAACCTTCTTAAGAAGTTGATTTGACCAAAGAAAGAGCATAGCCCATTATTTTTGGAAGGTAGACATAGAGGTTATAATGGCATAGACTCATTTAAGGTCAATTTTAATACCATCTCTAGATATCAGGTGTCCCAGCATTTTTCCTTCAGTAGCACAAAACATGAACTTCTTTAGGTTTAAGGATATTCTATGTTCTCTACACCTTTGAAGAACTAATGTCAAATCCAGAAGATACTTCTTTCTCCTCCTAGAGAAGATAGTCATATCATCCATGTTGGTGTGGCTAAGTATTTACTTATTACACTTTACTTAAGTTTACTTAGGTCAATGCATTATTTTATTATTTCTTAGTTTGATACCTAGGAGTATGCATACTCATATGAGTTATCATGTTGAAAGCATAGGAGTAAGCAACTCTAATTCAACACATGCTGTCTACAATACTAGAGTTTACATAATTGACTAAGTTGTCATGTAGATAACACAATTATTCACATTCCTATTTTAGCACATGGTGTCTACAACATTATTTTGTGTGCTACACCTTTGTAGGCTTATTCTCTCATCATCACACTTACTCTTGTACTTAATGGAGGATAATCCACTTCAAGTGGACATGTGCCTAGTTGTATGACTTATCATGTTGCTGATTCTTATGTATCCAAGAAGCATTCCAGAGGCCTTTATATACAGGCACTCGTAGTGTACTTTTACATTGAATTGAATACATATTGATATTTTGATGATACTCTTCTTGGTCTACTATTGTGCTTGTGCTCGAGTTCCTTGATCTTGGGTGAATTTTTCCCTAAGGCATATTCTTACATGGTATTAGAGCTTGGGGAATTTCTCGTCACATAACTGTTTGAGACCATTTTTTCTTCAACACCTTGACCCAGATCCAAAGTATCATAGTCATTGGGAGCATCTAGAGCCAAATTAGACCTTGTCATTGTGTTTGGAATGTTGATATGGTGAATTGACTATAAATTTGCCTATGTTGGGCCATAGTCAAAATTGAGGCAACATTTTTTTTGCAAACTGGTAACCCAAAGGCCCAATTTGCAAAATTGGTATGATCATTTTAGATCT
This sequence comes from Cupressus sempervirens, assembly GCA_028749045.1. NCBI lineage: Eukaryota > Viridiplantae > Streptophyta > Pinopsida > Cupressales > Cupressaceae > Cupressus > Cupressus sempervirens. The sequence goes on along the minus strand of CM053787.1, from coordinate 557,827,754 downwards.
ATACATTTAATTTTCAGATCTGCATTTCTTTTTCATCTACATCTCTACAAAAAAAATCAGATCTGCATTTTTTTTTGAAAAAATTGGCCATCAAGCCTATAGGAGATATTTTTTGTAGGTGAAGATTGAAGCTTCCTGGTGAAAAATAGATATTTGCATCACATTCAGAAGGTCAAAAAGCCCCTAAATTGGATTTTCTTTCATCCAAATTAGACATGTAAGGCAAAGTCTAGAGCCATTTGATTTTTTGAGGCACGACGGTGGCGATTCAGGAAAAATAATCACAACAACAATTTTTAAACCATGATATCTCCCTCATACAGACTCCTTTTTGCGAGAATTTTTTTTCATTTTGGGATAGAATTTCATGATCTACACATTGGTGTAGGTGGTTTGAGATCTCTATTCTTGAATTTTTTTGCAACTCACAAATCCTAACTTTTGCCACTTCAAATGTTCCATATGGGCTCATCTGGACTCTAAATTAGGTTCTATTTTTATGAAAGTGAATATTTTTTGTTTACTTTCTAAATCTACAGTCAAATTATAGGTTATGTGGATAGAAATAATACTTTTAGAAATAGGCCCTAAATTGCCCATTGTAATCTCACTACCTATAAAGGGCCAAATCATACATTAGGGGGGGTTCTTTGATTTGTTTGGCATTTTGGGGGTTACATTGATTAGTACATCATGGAAGAGGAAGATTTAATTATCTTGACACTATAAAACTATCAACAATGGAGTCAATTGGTTATCACATATCTTAGTTAGCACAATGCACTGCCATATGCAAAAGGACTTTCATATGATGGTGACACTTTTTCCCTCATTTGTCATACACTCTTTCTCTATATGTATATGGAGGTTATGGATTCACTTGATGATGTGAAGTTATCTGATTTATATGATTATTGGATCTATCTTTAGGAGCTATATGGAGATCCACACATTCCTCCATTCCCAGAAGATCTTTTACCTCTAGTTGCAGTTGCATCCTCTCCAGATGAGATCACACCACCAGATGCTCTTGTTGCTTCTACTGATCTAGTTCGAGCCACAAATGCTTTGGATTTAGTGCAGCAAGAACCACCATGTCTTCCTACTTCAGCTTCATGGGATGACTTCCTTCCAAACATTGTAGGTATGTTCATGGAGTCTCACCTTGAAGATTTTGGAGACATCATCGATGATATTCATCTTCTCTTTGTTGAGGTGAATACTTCATCCATTGCCACAATGATAGGTCTAGCACAACAAGGTGCACTTTGTCTTTCAGCTCTAGCATCGCTGGATGACTTCTTGACATATATTTTAGGTTTGTTCATGGAGGCACACATAGAATATTTGGGAAATAAAATTGATGATATATATCTTCTCTTTGCTAAAGAAGATCCTTCTCTAGTTGTTGTGAGCTCTCACTCTAACCCTCTTGTCCATTCTCTACATGATTAGTCTTCATAGGTTGATATGATTGTGGATCCTTATGAACAACATTTGTAGGAGGTCTCTTTATCATTTGAGGAGATAGTAGATTCTTTGGGATAGGTTCTACATACATCCTTGCTAGATCTGCACTCATTTTTTTAGCAGTGTTGGAAGGGGTGACCATTAGAATCGACACAAGGATAGTTAAGTAGGTTTCAGAGGCATCATTGATCATCAAGATTCTTTCTCTTTTTGGGGGAGGGATTTTCCCATGACATTTTCCCTCTTTCTCCACTTTATGGGAGATTTCATTTCATTATGTACATGGGTACCTAATATGGCCTAGTAGCTGGGACCCATTATGCATTTTTCATCCCAGCTTTTGTAAGCTTAAGTGCATTCCCCTAAGTTGCACTTAAGGGGGGTGTTGGTGTAACTAAGTATTTGCTTATGACACTTTGCTTAAGTTTACTTAGGTCAATACATTATTTTATTATTTCTTAGTTTGACACTTACGAGTTTGCGTACTCGTATGAGTTGTCATGTTGACAACATAAGAGTAAGCAACTCTAATTTAGCACATGGTGTCTACAATACTAGAGTTTGCATAACTAACTAAGTTGTCATGTAGACAACATAGTTATCCACACTCCTATTTTAGCACATGGTGTCTACAACATTATTTTCTTGCTACACCTTTGTAGGCTTATCCTCTCATCATCGCACTTACTCCTGTGCTTAATGGAGGCTAATCCACTTCAGGTGGACATGTGCCTAGTTGTATGACTTATCATGTTGCTGATTCTTACGCATTCTAGAAGCACTCCAGAGGCCTTTATATAGAGGTACTCCTAGTATAGTTTTACATTGAATCAAATACATATTTATATTTTGATCATACTCTTTTGGTCTACTATTGTGCTTGTGCTTAAGTTCCTTGATCTTAGGTGAATTTTTCTCTAAGGAAAATTCTTACAATCTAGATAAATAACAATCACATTGTTGAGGAGATGGGAAAAATATGAGTCCATTTCCCTCTGAAAGGTAGCGCATGCATTAATGAGCCTGAATGGTATCCAACTATAGGAAAAGGTTCCCCATAGGGTAAGTAAGGAAATATTATGCTAGTCTTTTGGAGCTACACTGATCTAGTTGTATCCTAAAAATACACCAAGCATGGACATCATCTTTGAGCCCACCATAGGTTGCAAGATGTGGTTCATATTTGGTAACACATAGTTATCTTTTAGACTTGCTTGGTTCAAGTTTCTAAAATCTACACAGATTTTGATTTCACTGTTCTTCTTAGAAACTACAACTATGTTTTCTACTGATTTAAAATAGTGTATGGGGTATATGATACATACCTTCAACACCTTTTCCACTTCTTTGAAGATTGCATCTTCTTCCTTTGGTTTTAATTCCTTAGTTTCTACCTAAATAGATTTGCTCCATATTTTAGTGGGATTTGATGCTTGATTTGCCCTTTCTTAAAGCCTTTCAAATCATCATATGAATAGGCAAAGAAATCCTTAAATTGTTTCAATATCCTAGTGAACCTCATCTTTTCAATCTCACTATAATATGTGCCAAGGTTCAAAAATCCGGGGTTATCCTCAACACCCACATTTATTTTCTCACATTTTCCCAAGGGATTCTCTTCATTTGTGATAGTTTTCCCCACATAATGATCTCTCCTTTCAAAAAGTGTTTCTAGTGCCACTACTCATTTTGGGATTCTATTTTTTCTTAACTAGAAGACTCCATCATCAAGTTTACCCAAAGATTTAGGATACAAATCTCAACATTCTAAACTTGAACCTTCAAAGAAAAGGTCTCCAAACTATTCAATTCCTTGCAGAAAAGATTCTATGTGTGTGTGTCATCATCAAAAAATTTCCAAGAATTAGAATTATTGGGAATATTGGGGAAATGAACTAACTTTATATTATAGAGATCCTCTTGAAAGTTAGGATGTGGGATCATCAGAGATGATCCTGCCAACTTAGTAGCACTAGCATTGAATTCATGAGATAATGCTTCAATCAAGAAGGCATCAAGTCCTTCCAATTCATCCCAACCTCTATTTCTATAATGCTAAATAGCCTACTATTTTTCATGGAAAGAATATCCTTGACTTGCTTGATTAACAATTTAGTGTCTCCATGGGTCTTTAGGAGCTTCACTCCCCTCCTTTTAGCTTCCTCAATGCCTAGTAACAAGGCTTCATATTCAGTGGTATTATTTGTGTTCTTAAATGTCAACTTGAAGGAATAAGGAATTATCTTCCCTGAAGGTGGCATCAACACTACTACAACTCTAGATCTGACTGAGGAATAACTACATCATATTCGAGTTCTCATATACCTTCTTCAATTTCTTTATTTACACTTGCTACATCTTCTCTAGGAAAAATCACATAGTTAGTAAAGTTTATTTCATTTTACAAGATGTGAGATCTAGGATCTTTAGAGGCGAAGACTTTATATTTTGACTCAATCTTAGGGTGTAGGAATTTTTTCTTATTAATAATTGATATGGTAGCTTGGGTCAAGTTTATTTTAATCTCTCCCTCTAGATCCTTACAAAATGTCCTACTCAACAATATTCCATAGCTAGCTGGGATGTTAGCTACTAGGATGGTCAAATTAATCCTCTTATCAAGGAACTCAACAAAGGGAGACTTGTGCATCCTTGATCTATCTGATCAAGGGAAGTTGCTTTGAATCCATGGAGTAACATTTTCCAAACATCTTTGTCCTACATATATCTAAGGCCTTGGAAACAAAAGATGACATGATGTTATCAAAGGCTCCAAAGTCTATAATGAAAGTGCTCAATTTATGGCCATGAATAAACAAGGACACATAAAAAGGACTTAGTCTTTTAATTATAGGGGAATTTTTGGAAGTTTTTGCATGTATAGATGCATCTTGAACCAAAGGGGTTGCTTTAGCTTCAACAAAAGGTTTAGGGGATGACATAAAATTTACTTGCTGGACCATATTTTGTAGAGAAAAACCATTTACATATTCAATAAATCTATCTAGTTCACCAAGATTTGATTTTAAATAATCAATAGAGGAAATTTTAATCTTGGTGGACTTCAAAAATTCAATGATGTCAAAGGAAAGTTCTAGATCAAACCACTTCTACTATTCAACCTCTTTGAATTTTGGGGTCGCCATCAAAATGGTTCGTCAACCTTTTCCCTTTACCAATTGGAGTGGGAGAAGGAGAATGGGTTGGTGACTTACTCACATTATTATTCCTTGTGAGCATAAAGAAAGAATGTCATTCAAGACTAAGAATTATATTGTCACCATGCTTAGAATATGACTCATATTCAAGATAGTAGCTGACAGAGTCACTAGGTCCCTTCTCCAATTGGAACTTCCTCCATAGCCTTCTTATTTACTTTCATCTCTTTGTACCATATCATCTCCAAAAAAGAAGCACCATCATGGTCATCCATTAGATTGAAAGTGCACATGTTCTCCTTACTAGCACGAAGGCCTTCAAACATCAACTTTTGTGAGCTAGGTAGCATAGGCAATTGTTTACGAAATGTTCCTCTTCCTTGATTGGTAAATTTTGTAGGGATGTCTAGGTATGGTGTTATTCTCTTTGATAACTATATTTTAATCATTATTACGTCATTAACCAATCTCAAAAATAGAGACTTTGTTGACCCTGATGTAGAGGTTCATGAATTAAATACTTGTACTTCCCTCCTCTATTTTCTTGTCGATATTAAGTCATCTTCTAGTTAAATGGATAATCTTTTGGCTGCATCTATATTAGCTACCCTGTCATGCCTTAAATGGAAACTAATGTTAATCAACATAGCACTGAAAAAGAAGCATTTTCTATTGTCAATATTTGGTCTCTTCACAACGGCTATTTTTTGTAATATTTTGTTGAACTTGGCCATGAAGTTGCACATAGGTTCTTGAACTTCTTTTTTAGGGTGTGTTAACTATAGCAAGAGGGTGTGTTCATCATCAAATGCTTTGAACCTTGCTTCAAAATCATTTTTCATAGTGGCCCGATCAATGATTGTTCCATTTGGTAGATGGTGGAACTAATCAATAACTGCTCTAGTTAAGGTTTGCACAAACAACTTAATACCACATTTTTAGTAGGAATAATAAGAACCCCACACATAGTGTTAGAAGAATTCAAATGCTCATTAGTTTATTTCTTTCCATTACCACTCAAATTGTGAAGGATGTATCTCAAACATTTTCGGAGGGGATCTGGGTTAGGTCCTAGATCCAAGGGAATGACTTGGGCATCCCAAGGATTATTAGCAACCATATTGGGTAATATGAAGTTAAGAGGTTGAATATTGAAATGTGATGGAACTAAGGTTCTTGGTATTATTAAAGCTTGTGGGCTAGAAGTGATAGGGAAAGTTTTAAGAGGTGAAGAAGATCTACTTGTGGATTTGATAGTTTACTTCATCCTATATATATGATCAGGGGTAAAATTTAACTATTTTAAAGTCTCATAGTCATCATCAACAAGTCCCTTAAACTTATCATTCTAAGTGTACTTCTTTCCAACCAATTTACCTCAATTAGGGTTCCTAAGGTCAAGCTCATGGGAACGATTAGAGGCATTTACTACTAGCTACTGGGCTAATCTTTCTATGATTGTTGCATTGTGTACAATAGGAAATCATCTAATGAGTTCTCCCTACTCTTTTTATTGCTTTAGAACTTGACTAACTTCCATGTATTGTGCATAACTCATTTAAGAGCTCCATGCTAAGGCATTTGGTGTAGGAGCACCCTTCCAAGGCTCCCACCATTTCATCTTTGGTTTGATGAACTTATCTTAAGAAGTATGTGAATATAATTAGAGCATATGGATCATGCTTGTGTGTCTAGGCTAGGATAGGTTTCAAAGATTCCTCTTTGGTCTTTGATGGGAATGGTATATGTGGTCTAATTTTTCACAATACAAAGAAACTTTGAAATTTTAGTGAAAAATCATTTAAGACATTGTATCATGCATATTAGGGTCTTTGTTCCTTGTATTTTTCAAATTCTTAGATTGCCTTAGTTCATGTCCTGGTCTATGTGTCATTGGAATTCTATCAAATTCTCAAGGTTTGTCATCAACACAATCATTGAAAAATTTGAAGTGTGTAAAAACCCTAATGCCTTATCTTATTTTACCCTAGTTTTGAAAACCTTCGAAAATAATATTTCAAAAATGACTTTAAGGCATATTACTATTACCCTAAGGATGGGCTTACGTAAGCATGACTTCATTAAAAACTTGTTGAAACCTTATTGACCATGCTTTGTTTGTATTTGGCTAGATTATTTTATTGAGAAACATCCTATCTGACACAGATTTTGTGTGACTATTGATCTTGTTTATATCAATAGGTATCACATTCTTGCAATGTTGAGATGCAAGGTTTTTAAACAATGCGGGCATGTGCTTTGATGACACGTAGCCCTTGCCTGTTTAAAGTCTTAGTGCACCGCAAAGATTGTGATTTATCATAAATTGTCAGCACCTTTTTGTAGACTTGTCAATACCTTTCATGCACATTCTGGAATTCCTATGATGTCATTGGTTGATCTATTAATAGAGGTATCACTTTGTCACCAAGATTCATCAACCATTGATCTTGTTTAGATCAAGGGCTAGTGCTTTCCCACCATTAGAAGATGCATGAGAATTAATTCACATAGAATTGCAAGAGATTATCAGAGCTCATTTGTGTGATTTCAATGCTCGAATATAATTCACGATCTCACCATTATTGAACCATAGAATTGCAAGAGATTATCAGAGCATAAAGAATTTTTAGAGCTAGGGCATAGAAATTTTATCCAATGATCTAATGAGTTGCAATGGAAATTATACAGAGAAGAAGTGCAAATTTTAGCAGGTAAGTACTCTATAACTCCTAAAAATGAAGCATCTATTGTTGCATAATTCTTAGGGTTTTCTCAAAATGCCTCCATGAAAGGAATTCTCTGGAAAACTAATTACTTAAAGAGGGTTTTGCATGACAATTTCTTCTAACAATTCCCATTATCAGTAAATGAAATAAATAAGGGGAGGGAGGTCATTCCAAAACACTCTAGGGAAATTATAGATGAGGGTTTCTATGACAAATCAATTTGGGTAAGAGACGCCCAGGTATCTATGGGAGGTCTAGAATTATTTTTAAAATGGTTCTTAGAAAGGAAATTAGATACCCCCATGAGCAATGTCTAAGAATTTGACATTGGAAAGTTGACAGTCCCTATAGTTTTCTTTGACAATGATTTGTTGAATGACCTAGCTAAGAAGTATTATCCTATCATTGGATGGGTCAAGAACCATGCCGGGGTAAATATTTTTAAAGTTTGCCTTGAATTAATTAGAGAGGTTTTTAATTTAAACCCTAACCATGTTGTGCATGAAAAAAATGACATGGATGACCTTCAAGCAAGGTATGATGCCCAAAGGATATACTTGAGAATAGGGCCATTGCAGGAGCATGCTACCAAGGTTGGTACATTGTTTGTAATCACTACCAGCACACCCGAGCCATTAATGAGAAGACATTTCAACCTAAGGGCTCAAGCATTATATTTTTCTCTTTGCAAGATTTTTGGAATGGATGAAGCAGAGCATATCCCAAACTCCATTGTTCTCATCATGGCTCAGACTCTTCAATTTGGGACGACCACTATCTATGATTTTTCCACTCTCCTTACACAAGAAATTCACAATGGTTTGGTGGGGATAGCACAAAGGAAAGTAAACAAACCATTCTGTTGGTATACGTTGCTTATGTATGTATGTTTATATAAGGGATTTACCTTCTTCTCCAAGGGTATGGAATTGGAAAAAACCAAGGATGGAGAAAGGAATCCAGTTTAGTTATGGAGTGTGGATATGACACCAGAGGCTAGAGATGCCAGTTCTGTTAGGTTTGGTAGATATTTTGCATCAAAGCTTAGATTTCTTTTGAGAGGAGACAACCCTAGGATTCCACAAGCACTATTAGAATTGGTCAAACCTAAGGACCATGTAAAAGGGCTATTGGTTAGTCATAATTGGGGGGATATAATCCCTTATAATGTCTCAATAGTAATAAGAGTATATGGATTCTTGGGAAAGCCTCATGTGTTACCATTTCATGTGCCTTTGAAGATAGGGATAGTAGAGTTGTTATGGTAGATAGGCACTATTGATGAGAGAGATTTTCCTAAGAAGAGTACTTTCTTTCTAGTTGTTACTATAGTGCATGATTTTGTCTTTATGAAGAAAGGGTGGAAGCAACTCAATTTGTTCCTAGATCAATACAATATGGTAGAGTCCCATGCCAAATTTATTGACCTTGAAGGATTTTATGATCTCTTAAGGGAGAGAACAAAAGTTTCCCATGTGGTGCAACAAGTCTATTTTCTTGAGGATGTCATTAGGAATTTTTTTTCTTTACAAGAGCAGGAGTTGAGAAAAGAAAAATGGATAGTATTTAGTAAGACTTTAGAATTCATTAATGCTTTTGACTCCAATTATGATCCATTGAAAGATTAAAAATATTGGGGAGCCAAGATGCAAGCATTAATGAATAATTTTGCTGTGATAATACAAACCGTGAATGAAAAGAAGGCTACATATGTTGAGACATATCCAAATAGGGCTGTAGAGGTGCAGAGGAGGATAAATAGTAGAAACATAGTAGCTCCTAGCTAGTATACCTTGTAGAGAAGGGCAGGTTATGTGATGATTCAAAATGTGCAACAGGCTCCCCTTCATCAAAGACCAAGGCTAGAAAGTCCATCTACAACTAGTGCTCCAAAAAGGCAAAAATTAGAGCAAGCATCTTCTTCTTCTCAAGTAGAACAATACTCCCCAAGCCAGTCCCCAATCTAGATAGATGATGAAGCATATTTAAGGGAACAACTTAGACAAATTGGTGGAGAGGGGGATGTAATTGTTACTTCCACGGATTTAGAGATGGGGGAACCACAAGAACCTCCTACACCTTCCTTGGATCTCATTGTTGCTGATTACCAAGGTAAGGAGATAGATCCTATAGTTGCCCAAGCCTTTGAGAGGTTTATTAATGATGAGAATTTTGTGAAGTCTAGAGCCTTTGCACAATTTTTGTGGAGATTAAACATAGGAAATTTTGAAAAAGCATGTGAAAAGATAAAGGTAGAGCAACCTGACAAACTAGATTCTATTATAAAAGAAGAGGTGAAGCCTAAAATTTTGAATGATTTTGCTCAATTTACACCTAAGGCCAGAAGGCAAATAGTTAGACAGTTAGGAGTCCTCATTTTACCAAAATGGGATATAGTGAATGCCATGGTTTTTTATTCAAGAAGGAAAGAAAAGGATGTTTAGTTGAAAACTAAAGAAGAGGTATTACAGTCTCATAGGGGAGTCAAGTTCAGTAATGACCACCAAGCTCTGGTAATTTGGTCTATTGAGAAAAGGGATAAGACTAGAATGTAGGAAATTTCTACTACAAATCATACTAGTGCATTAATAGTTTTCAGGGCTAGTGAGGTTGGCAGTAAGAAAATAATTGGAATGGCTGTAGAAATGTTGAAATTCAATAGTGTGGTGTCTGGCCAAGAAGAAGATGAATTTTCACAACTCAATGCTAGGTTTGAAGAAGTTTTGAAAGCATATGAGGAGAGGGGTATGCAGATACAGTCATTAGAAAAAAAAGTGATTCAAATGGAGAAGATTCTTGGGAAAAGAAAAATAGGAGAGTCCAATAGACCCAGGATTGCATACCCCCCATAGCCACTTGTTGAACCTTTTAAGTCAACACCAATTATTGTTATACCAGATACCCCAGAAAGGCCTCAGTTCTACATTGTAGAGGATTTTGAAGAGGAGAAGAATAAGTTATATGCATTGCATGTAGAATTAAATAATCAATTTGAAGACAAGTTGAGGTAGGGTATAATGTATTTAGTGGATAGGATAGAATGACCATCATTTTTTGACCTATTAGCAGGGATTGCAACTATTAGGGATGAATTAAAGAGAAATGAGGTTAAATTCAAACCCCTTGTGTAGAAATGGACAGAAAGGAATAATGATATTACCACAATGTGTATATCTGTCATCTAGTTGCTTTGTCATCAAATAGAAAAGATCTTTGATTTGTTAAATAAATTGCAAGATTTTGATGATAAACAAGATTCTTTTCAAAAAAGATTAATTATTTGTTTTTCCAAGTATATTGTAGAAAAATTTGATTTATTTCCTTGTGCTTTAAAGACTATTGATAAAGTTAAGGAAAAGGAAGTATGGAGGAGGGAGCTAGATGAGATTTTTTGTGAAAGGATGAATAAAGTTATTAATGAAACTAGTCAATTGTTATGGGCAATGAAAAATGAGGAGTTGGTAAAGGTACAGTTATTTTATAGTGCTGTTAGAAAAGATCTTGTTGATATAGAGATAGTTGCAAATTCTTTAATAACTATACACAGGGAGGTCCTAAATTTTTATTGGCTGGATGACATTGCCTATAATGAGTGGAAAGAAAAATTCATCACTATAGAGCAGATGGTAGAAGGTGACGTGGCAGAAGATGATGAGAAAGAAGAAGATGCAAGAGTAACTTTCACCCTTATAGTTGAGGATGAAGACAAGGAGAATCCTTAGGTTAAAGTAAGTTTGAAGGTAACTAGAGATGACTCATCGCTTTCAAGCTTGATGACCACTCACTCTGAGGAATCAGAATAATCAAAGAATTAGATCATAGTACCTTTGTCTTTCCAAATGGTGTAACAGAAAGGGACCCACAAAAGAATGTTTGATGTATAAGTCTTTCTGTTATTCACAGTTTTGTCTTTTTGTGATAGGTGTATGTAAGTATCTTTTTGTAAAGGACACTTGTCAATCACATTTTCCATTTGCTTGTTGCAGCTCATGCCTATATAAATGAGTTTTCAAGGCAATGTGATGGTCCAAATTCTGATGTATTTTTTGGAATTATCAAGAAATAATACAGTTAGTCCTGTTTCATGTAGTAGTTTAGATACTTTCAAGTGTACTTTTCTCAAAAAAATATGACATAACTAGTTGAATTTTTTGGGCTTTTGTTGAAATTCTATTGGTTACTGTATTACTCATTTCAAAAGGATAATACAAAGGGGTATTTACACCATTGTTCTGTGTCATCACTTCCTGTCTCCATTTTTTGAGCTTGTTTATTTTGAGGTCATTTGAATGAGGTTCATGTGGCTAAATGTAGTCTAGATTGGTTGTGTATTGGTTCTATTGTTGCTTTTAATTCAATAAATTATATAAATGCTTCAGTACATCAATAGAATTCATGAGTTTATGGAAAGGATATTTTATAAGAATGGGAATGGGTGATTGTTGTTGATAAATTCATTCACAAGTTGTATGAATTAGATCTCCCACCAATAGTAAGTTTTTGCCCAATGGAGAAGGTACTAGTCATATAAATCATTGAAAGCTGAGAGTAAATCTTGCTTCTGCATGCCAAATCAATTTTAAATTCAAAATCATTTTGAGTCAAGGTTGTATTGCTGGTCAGCACTCATTTATACATTATTTCTGAGTTATAGGTAGTTGCTATTAACAAGGATTTTTATAAACTCAAGGAGAATTGTGACCAAATCTATTTAAAAGGGATATATATGAATCAAAGACTATCAATAAATGGATAGATTGCATATGTGATAGGATAGAAGATGAAAATTAGAATGAAACTAAATTAAGTTTCATATAGCAATATCCTAGTAAATTATCCCATAGGTATACTCACCTTGGTTTAGTAGAACCTAAAGAGTAGAAAACCATCCTTGGTTTTGTTAAAGTTGGGTCCAAATTATTTGCACATATAATTGCTAATAGGAATTGGCTATTCCTTAGGTTGTATGAGTATTGCCATGTTGGCATTGAGCATTTTGTTGTTCAGTAGTTTCAAACACCAACAATATCTTACCTTAGGTTGATATCATTCTAAGATCTTTGTGTTTACATGTTTGTGAAAGGTTGAGTTAGGAGTTTTTTCTACATTTTGGGCATATGTATGCATTAGAAAGATTTCCAAGGTGGATTATTTACTTGAAATGCCAAAATGCTTAGACAATACCATGTTTTGCAAAAATGTCACTATATGCTATAAATGACATTAAGAGCTAGGAGGTCTTAGATGAGGTAATTTGGTGACATTTTAACTCCCAAGTATGTTTGGGGAAGGCATAACAATGGTCTCAAAATGTGGAAACAAATAATGTTACTCAGGCAATAAAAATTGCTCCAAAGTTGTTGAGCAATTTTTCCCATTGTTGATGAAAAGGTGTTGGTATAAATAAGTATTTACTTATTACACTTACTTAAGTTTACTTAGGTTAATGAATTAGTTAATTATTTTGAATTATTTTATTTGTGAGACACTTAGGAGTTTATGCACTCTTGTGAGTTGTCTTGATGACATCACAGGGGTCCGCACATCTTTTAAGCACATGTTGTTTACAACAAAGGAATCTTCTACACACATATGACACTTTGTCATTCTTATCCATTCATCTAGAATGTTGGATAAGGTGCTTAGTTGTCTTATCTTCTAGTTGTTTCTAGAGACAGTCTAGGTGCTTCCTAAGAGGCCTTTATATACAGGCACTCCTAGTGTGTTTGAACATCACATTCTGAACAGAGCAATGTATTCGGACATACTTTGATTAATTGATCATATCCATTTTTGGTCTACTATGTGCTTGTGTTTGAGTTCTTAGTTCCTGAGTGAATTTTTCCCTTAGGAAAATTCTTACATGGTATCAGAGCATAGAGACTTTCTCATGACATAGTCATTCAAGAGTTCATCACCTCAGCCCAAATCTGGAGTACTACAGAAATTGGGAGTGTCCAGCATTAGATCTAACCTCACCATTGCATCTGGAACGCTGAATCGGTAAAAATTGGCTACAAAGCTTCCTACCCTAGGCCAAAGTCGATTGTGAGGCAAATTTTTTTTTTTTTCAAACCGGCACTTGAAGGACCAATTTGCAAAATTGGTATGATCATTTCAGATCTGTACATTTAATTTTCAGATCTACATTTTTTTCATTTGCATCTCTACTATTTTTTTTGGATTTGCATTATTTTTTGGAAATTTTTTGGCCATAGGGCCATAGGAGAGATTTTTTTCAAGTAAAGATTAAAGCTTGTTGGTGCAAATCTGATATTATCATCACATTCAGAAGGTCCAAAAACCCCCAGATCAGATTTTATTTCATCCAAATCGAACATCTGAGGCAAAATCTAGAGCCATTTATTTTTTGGAAGCGCGGCGGCGATTCAAAAAAAAAAACAGTAGCAACAATTTTCAAACAGTGATATCTTCCTCATACGAACTCCTTTTTGCGAGCAATTTTTTCTGTTTTGGGGTAGGATTTCATGATCCACACATTGGTGCAGGTGGTTTGAGATCTCTATTTCTTAATTTTTCTGCAACTCCAAAATCTCAAAATTTTCCACTTAAAATGCTTGGTATAGGCTCATCTGGACTCCAAATTAGGTTTCATTTTTTTTGAAAGTGCATTTTTTTTGTCTACTTTCCAGATCTAAAATCACATTATAGATTTTGTAGATAGAAATACTACTTTTAGAAATAGGCCCTAAATTGGCAGTGGCTTTCAAGTGCCAACAACATCTTTTTTAGGGGCGGTTCTTTGATTCTTTGGGGGTTCATTAATTGATCTCATGGAGCCTTGTCAGATTTGTCAGTTTGGTATTAGACCACAATTGACAACAAGGAACTATTAAAAATGGAGGAATTTGATAATTGACCATCTAAGAGAACATCCAAGATTGCTTCCTTATCTCTATTCAATGCCACCACATTTTTATTGCACATATATTATCAAGCTTAATTAATTTCTACATAAAAGTATGAGTAGGGAATCTTTTGGTCCTCTTAGATTGGCACACTACTTTTAAGGGGGGGGACTACCTCATCTCCTTCTCTTTTTTGGGGAGGACTTTTTCCTCATAGGAGGTTTTGTCCTTCTCCATTCTTTCTTGTATATACATGGATGTATGTCATAATGGGGGGATCTTGATTACTCCATCCATCGATGCATCCTTATTCATCTCTCTTTTTGAGGGAGGGTTTTTCCCATGAGGTTTTCCCTCTTTCTCCTCTTTATGAGGGATTTGCATCTTCATTATGTACATGGGTACCTAACATGGCCTAGTAGCCGGGACCCATTATGCATCTTCATCCTAGTTTTGTAAGCTTAAGGGCATTCGCCTAAGTTGCACTTAAGGGGGGGTGTTGGTGTAAATAAGTATTTACTTATTACACTTACTTAAGTTTACTTAGGTTAATGCATTAGTTAATTATTTTGCATTATTTTATTTGTGAGACACTTAGGAGTTTGTGCACTCTTGTGAGTTGTCTTGATGACATCACAGGGGTCCGCACCTCCTTTAAGCACATGTGTTCTACAAAAAAAGAATCTTCTACACACATATGACACTTTGTCATTCTTATCCATTCATCTAGAATGTTGGATAAGGTGCTTAGTTGTATTATCTTCTAGTCGTTTCTAGAGACATTCTAGGTGCTTCCTAAGAGGCCTTTATATACAGGCACTCCTAGTGTGTTTGAACATCACATTCTAAACAGAGCAATGTATTTAGACATACTCTGATTAATTGATCATATCCATTTTTGGTCTACTGTGTGCTTGTGTTTGAGTTCTTAGTTCCTGGGTGAATTTTTCCCATAAGAAAATTCTTACATGGTATCAGAGCATAGAGACTTTCTCATCACATAGTCATTGGAGAGTTCATCACCTCAGCCTAAATCTGGAGTACTATAGAAATTGGGAGTGTCCAGCACCAGATCTAACCTCACCATTGCATCTAGAATGCTAAATTGGTGAAAATTGGCTACAAAGCTGCCTACCCTAGGCCAAAGTTGATTGTGAGGCAATTTTTTTTTTTTTTTTTGTAAACCGGCACCTGAAGGACCGATTTTCGAAATTGGTATGATCATTTCAGATCTGTACATTTAATGTTTAGATCTACATTTTTTTCATCTGCATCTCTACTATTTTTTTTGGATTTGCATTATTTTTCAAATTTTTTTTGGCCATAGGGCCATAGGAGAGATTTTTTGCAGGTGAAGATTAAAGCTTGTTGGTGCAAATCTGATATTTTCATCACATTTAGAAGGTCCAAAAACCCCCAGATCAGATTTTGTTTCATCCAAATCGAACATCTGAGACAAAATCTAGAGCCATTTGTTTTTTGGAGGCGTGGCAGTGATTCAAAAAAAATAACAGCAGTAGCAATTTTCAAACAATGATATCTTCCTCACATGGACTCCTTTTTGCAAGCAATTTTTTTTTATTTTGGGGTGGGATTTCATGATCTACACATTGGTGCAGGTGGTTTGAGATCTCTATTTTTGAATTTTTCTACAACTCCAAAATCTAGAATTTTGCCACTTAAAATACTTGGTATAGGCTCATCTAGACTCCAAATCAGGTTCCATTTTTTTTGAAAGTGCATTTTTTTTGTCTACTTTCTAGATTTGCAATCACATTATAGATTTTGTAGACAGAAATACTATTTTCAAAAATAGGCCCTAAATTGGCAGTGGCTTTCAAGTGCCAACAACATCTTTTTCAGGGGGGGTTCTTTGATTCTTTGGGGGTTCATTAATTGATCTCATGAAGTCTTGTAAGATTTGTCAGTTTGGTATTAGACCACAATTGACAACAAGGAACTATTACAAATGGAGGACTTTGATAATTGACCATCTAAGAGAACATCTAGGATTGCTTCCTTATCTCTATTCAATGCCGCCACATTTTTATTGGACATATATTATCAAGCTTAATCAATTTCTACGTAAAAGTATGAGTAGGGAATCTTTTGGTCCTCTTAGATCGGCACACTACTTTTAAGGGGGGGGGGGACTACCTCGTCCCCTTCTTCTCTTTTTTGGGGGGGACTTTTTCCTCATAGGAGGTTTTGTCCTTCTCCATTCTTTCTTGTATATACATGGATGTATGTCATAATGGGGGGGTCTTGATTACTCCATCCATCGATGCATCCTTATTCATCTCTCTTTTTGAGGGAGGGTTTTTCCCATGAGGTTTTCCCTCTTTCTCCGCTTTATGAGAGATTTGCATCTTCATTATGTACATGGGTACCTAACATGGCCTAGTAGCTGGGACCCACTATGCATCTTCATCCTAGTTTCGTAAGCTTAAGGGAATTCCCTTAAGTTGCACTTAAGGGGGGGTGTTGGTGTAAATAAGTATTTACTTATTACACTTAAGTTTACTTAGGTTAATGCATTAGTTAACTATTTTGCATTATTTTATTTGTGAGACACTTAGGAGTTTGTGCACTCTTGTGAGTTGTCTTGATGACATCACAGGGGTCCGCACCTCTTTTAAGCACATGTTGTCTACAACAAAGGAATCTTCTACACACATATGACACTTTGTCATTCTTATCCATTCATCTAGAACGTTGGATAAGGTGTGTAGTTGTATTGTCTTCTAGTTGTTTCTAGAGACATTCTAGGTGCTTCTTAAGAGGCCTTTATATACAGGCACTCCTAGTGTGTTTGAACATCACATTCTAAATAGAGCAATGTATTCAAACATACTCTGATTAATTGATCATATCCATTTTTGGTCTACTGTGTGCTTGTGTTTGAGTTCTTAGTTCTTGGGTGAATTTTTCCCTTAGGAAAATTCTTACAAAAGGCCTAATTTGAAAAATGGCTTAAAATAAAGCCTTAAAACCTATCCATACACCAAAAGGGAGACTATTTAGTCTTGAAAAACCCTAAGCTAAGGCTTGGTTATTGTCTTCATACTGCTGTAGTATAGATACATTAGTCTGTGCATAATTTTTCAATAATAATACTAGTTTTTGCCTTGTTTGGAAACAATTTTACATTGCGGTTGTGATTTGGTTGGATTATATAGTTTGTATATGGTGTATTATCTACTATACTTGCATTAGATTAGGTCTGTAATCAATTTTTATAAGTGTTTTGTAAATTTCTTTAAAGGTAACTGTGTGTTGTCCATTTTGGAGTTCTCTACAATGAAAGGGTTGTAACTCTTGTTTCCACCATGGGATTTCTAAGGCCTTTTGGATTCCAAGACTTTAGACCTTAGTTTAAATTATCATGCAAACAAGGGCCTATAAAATGTGTCCAAGCAATTGTTTGACAAAGCCCTAGGCAAGCTAGGCAATGCCTAGCTAGGAATAGTCAGCAGAGAAAAAGTTCTCAAGAGAAAAGTAAGAAGATTCATGGCATGAGATTTTGAGGGAATGAAGAGGAGTATATAAAGGTATTATCTTGAAGAGGATAAGTTTTTTTGAGTTGAGGAAGGTTTCTTAAAAGTGGGGACAACAAACAATTTTTCAAACCCTCCAAAATCCTCATTTTCTCCATTATTACTGTACTTGACCTTTTGGCAGCCTAAAATGTTAAAAATATTTGAGTATGGACTGCGTGAATAAAATTTTCTTAAATTTAGGTGTGTTGAATCTCTAACGGAAAATATTTATTAGCCCTATGAATCTGGGTGGAGGCTTAATTAGGGGCTCTTCTAGTAGCCCTATTGTGAAGAAACTTGGAAATCGGGTATGAACCCATTGTCACCATTAGTTCAAACATGCTAAGAGTGTTCCAATAAAACCTTAAATATCATGAGAACTTTGGTTTGGATAGGGAGTGTTGTGGAATCCTAGTAGTCCTATATATGACTTATGGAGGAAATGGATTCCTAGAAGAACAAGTGAGCCATGAAGCAAGATTTCATTAGTTAACCTGGTGGTAAGGTTAGGATAGGTTAGGGGATGTTCTAAGTTGTAGGAAATCCTATAGACCAAGATAGGTATTAGGAGAACACCAAGATCCTAGTGTGGATCAATGGTATAGATTGGTTAGTCTACCCTATCTCTCATCATCAGATTGGTATCAGAGCCTTACAAAGGTGTGGGAAAAAGCAAGTGCAAGTAAGGTGAATGTAGTCATTCAATGAATCCAGTGATTCTAATACAATGGTAACCAATGTTGAATTGGCCAGGAAGGTCAAAGAACAAGAAAGAAAGGTAGAAGAGCAAGAAGAAGACAATAATTCTATGAGAGAAATGTTGGCACAACTGGACAACTTGGACTTCCTTACTAGTGTGGACAGCTTGGACATCCTGCCTACAGGTGTCCTAACAAACCATCAACCTCTAGTAATGAAAATAAAGTAAATTATGATCAAGAATATGGTAATAGCTCATGTACTAATGAAGTCAGAAAATGAGAATTAGAAATGGGTGAGAACTTGATGATTAGAAAGGTACTCATAAGGCAACCCAATTAGAGTGAACCTAAGAAGAGGTGGGCTCTTTTTAGAGTTAGGTGCAAGATTCAAGGAAAAGTTTGCAAGGTTATAATGGATTCAAGATCTAAAAATAACATTATATTAGAGGAGGCAACAAAGAAGCTAAAACTTACAAAGGTTCCCCATGCAAATCCCTACAAGCTGACTTGGTTGAATCAAGAGAAAAGTGTACTTGTTAATGAGTAGACATGGGTTGAGTTTTCTATTAGAGCTTATAAAGACAAAGTGATTTGTGATGTCTTACCCATGGATGCATGCCACCTTCTATTTGGAAGACCATGGCAATTTGACAAGAAGGTGAGCTATGATGGAGAAGAAAATGCCATTTCTTTCAAGAAAGATGGAAGGACATTCAAAATTCAGTGCTTAATAGAGAATGAAGGGGAAGCTTCTAATACATCTAGTGTGTTACTTAGTAGTGGTAAAGAGTTCTTGCAAGCTTTACAAGACGAGGAGACCATAAGATGTGCAATTATAGTGAAGCCAAAGGAGGAAGATACAAATTTGTAGCCAATACCTCTTGAAGTACAAAAAATTCTTGATGATTTCAAGGATATTATTTTAGATGGTACACTAGTAGTACTACCACCAAAAAGATCAATCAGTCATAAAATTGATTTTGTACTTGGTGCTACTTTGCCTAATAAAGTAGCCTATAAGCTTACTCTAGATTAGAATAAAGAGGTGGCAATACAAGTGCAAGAATTACTAAACCAAGGGCTGATTAAGAAGAGTATTAGTCCATGTGAAGTCCTAGTGGTCTTAGCAGCAAAAAAAGGAGGAAAATGGAGGCTTTGTATAGATTCAAGGGCTATTAACTAGATCACTATCAGGTATAGATTCCTTATTCCAAGAATAGAAGACTTGATGGATTATTTAGGAGGTGCTATGTACTTTACTTAGCTAGATTTAAAGAGTGGTTATCACCAAATTAGAATCAAGGAGGGTAATGAATGGAGGACCTCTTTTAAAACCAAAAATGGATTGTATAAATGGCTTGTAATGCCATTTGGGCTTACAAATGCCCCAAGCACTTTCATGAGATTAATTAATGAGGTCTTAAAGGACTTCATAGGTAGATACGTAGTAGCATATCTAGATGATATACTCATCTATAGCAAAACAAAAGAATAGAACCTTGAACATTTAAGGTTCATCATGAAGAGACTCCAGGAAGAGCAACTAGCCATCAATTTGGAAAAGTGTGTATTTATGTAGCAAGAATTGGTTTATTTGGGCTTTTTAGTATCCAAGGGTAATCTAAAAATGTACCCAAGAAAAGTGGAGGCACTCTTGGATTGGTCTACTCCTAGAACAAGGACTAAAGTGAGAAGTTTTCATGGCTTGCCGCAATTTTATAGAAAGTTTGTGAGGAACTTCAGTGGGATTTGTGCACCAATACTATACACCATTAAAGGAGGGCTCAAAACAAAGTTCAAATGGACTGAGGTTATAGAGAAGGCATTTCAAACATTGAAACAAGAGGTAGCTACAAAACCCATTTTAATCTTACCTACTTTTGATAAGTTATTCACTCTTGAATGTGATGCAAGTAACATAACTGTAGGGGGTGTATTGAGTGAAGAAGGAAGACCTATGGCATTTTTTAGTGAGAAACTCAATGAGGCAAAGAAGAAGTATTCCACTTATGACTTGGAATTGTATGCATTAGTGCAATCTCTCAAGAAGTGGAGACATTACCTCCTACCCATAGAATTTTTTATCTTCACTTGTAATTAGGCTTTGAGTTATATAAACACTTAAGAGAATCTTAGTAATAGGCATTTGAAGTAGATGGAGTATCTACAATCTCTCACATTCGTAATTAAGCATAAGAAGGGGCAACTCAATAAGGTAGCAGATGCCTTAAGTAGGAAATTTTTCACTATCCAAGAAGTGTAGCTATAAAGCATTGGAATAGAAGATTTTAAAGACTTTTATGAAGAGGATGAAGAATTTTTGCAAGCCTACAAGGTATGCCTAGAATTTGAGAACCATTTTCATAGCGAGTTTTACAAATTATACCCTTCAAAATGGATTGTTATTTAAAGGTAATCAGCTATGTGTACCTAAGGGATCCATGAGGGAAAATCTAATTCAAAAGAAGCATAATGTAGCTTGAGTGGACATTTTGGCATAAACAAGACATTGGAGTTAGTATAAAGGTACTATTTTTGGCCTAAGTTAGCAAGGATGTACGAAGACATGTTGAGCAATGTGGAATATGCCAAAGACCTAAAAGAGGTTCAAGCAATGTAGAACTCTACCAACCCTTGCCAATTCCAAATAGGCCTTGGGAATGTGTTAGTATGGACTTTGTGGTTGGACTTCGTAAAACCAAATTAGGTATGGATAACATTTATGTTATAGTAGACAGGTTCTCTAGAATGAGTCATTTCATCCCATGTAAAACTACTCATGATGCAAGTTATATATCACATCTCTTCTTCAAGGAGATAGTTTGGATTCATGGACTCCATTTGAGTATTATGTCTGATAGGGACAAAAATTTCATGGGTCATTTTTGGCAAACCTTATGGAAGAGGCTCGAAACTAATCTCTCTTTTAGTTCAACATACCATCCTCAAACTAATGGTCAAACTAAGGTCATCAATAGGGTGCTTGGGAACTTGTTAAGGTACTTAACAAAGGAGTATGGGTAGACTTGGGATCTTGTTATATCTTAGGTTGAATATGCTTATAATGATAGTGTTAACAGGACCATAGGAAGAAGTCCTTTTGAGATAGTATATGGTAGACACCCTAGAGGAGTGAGTGAGTTAAGAGACTTAGGTCCTATGGAGTTAAAGAGTGGATGAGCTGAAGATTTTACTCAAACTATTCAAGAAGTTCAAGAACAAGTGAAGAAAACTATGTTGGAATCTACTCAAATAATCAAGGCCAAAATGGATGAGAAGAGGAAAGAAGTATAGTTTTAGATTGGGGGCTATGTCATGGTCCACCTTAACAAAGCAAGAATGCAGCAAGTTATGCCCACCACACTCCAAATGAGAAGAATTCTCCCACACAAAGTTCTAGATAAATATGGAGAGAATGCCTACAAGGTGGACTTGCCATTAGACCTAGCTATCTCACTAGTTTTTAATGTTGTAGACATGATTAGATTTAAGGGAGAAATCAGTCAGTAAAGTGCAGCTCCACCAAGGGTCCTCCAAGACATTAACACCAACACAATGCCCAAGAAGAAGCCAACCAAAGCAGAGAAAGTATTAGAATCTAGGGTGAAGAAAGCTATTCGGCATAAATTTTATATGGAACATCTGATTAAATGGAAGGATCAACCTAATCTGAAGCCACCTGGGTTGAGGAAGGACATTTCAAGAAGTTTTGCATTGATCCAACTCTTCTTCACCCCAAAGTGCCTTAGTTTGTGCTAGGGAGGGAGCATGGTGCAAGAGTACCCTTCCAAGGCCCCCACCATTTTATTTTTGGTGTGATGAGCTTCTCTTAAGAAGCATGTGAATAAAATAAGAGCATATGGCTTATGCTTGTGTATCTAGGCTAGGATAGGTTTCAAAGATTCCTCTTTGGTCTTTGATGGGAATTGTATCTTAACCTTAGGTTGGTATCATTCTAAGATCTTTGTGTTTCCATGTTGGTGAAAGGTTGAGATAGGATTTTTTGTTACATTTTGGGCATATGTGTGCATTAGGAGAACTTCCAAGGTGGATTATTTGCTTGAAATGCCAAAATGCTTAGATAATACCATGTTTTGCAAAAATTGTCACCATATGCTATAGATGGCATTAAGAGTTGGGGGGTATTAGATGATGAAATTTGGTGACATTTTAACTCCCAGGGATGTTTGGGAAAGGGCTAACAATGGTCTCAAAATGTGGAAACAAATAATGTTACTCAGGCAATAAAAATTGCTCCAAAGTTGCTAAGAAAATTTTCCCTTTGTTGAAGAAAAAGACTAATTTGTAAAATGGATTAAAATAAAGCCTTAAAACCTATCCATACACTAAAAGGGAGAATATTTAGGCTTGAAAAACCCTAAGAAAAGGGTTAGTTATTGTCTTCATGCTACTGCAGTATGGATAAAATAGTCTGTGCATGATTTTTCAGCAATAATACTAGGTTTTTCCTTATTTAGAAACAATTTAACATTGTGGTTGTGATTAGGTTGGATTATATAGTTTTTATATGGTGTATTCTACATTATCCTTGTATTAGATTAGATCTATAATCAAGTTTTATGTGTTTTGTAAATTTCTTTAAAGGTAATTGTGTGTTGTCCATTTTGGAGTTCTCTACAAGTTAGCCATGAAGCAAGATTTGGCTAGTTAACCTAGTGGGAAGGTAAGGGTAGGTCAGGGGATTCTCTAAGTCTTAGGAAATCCTATAGACCAAGATAGGTGTTAGGAGAACACCCAGATTTTGGTGTAGATCAATGGAATAGACTGGTTAGTCTACCCTATCTCTCCCCATCAGCATTTAAGTAAGAGATAATGTATTATTGAGCATTATCAAACCTTAATCTTGGTTCAAGAACATGGAATATATCTTGGTGTGGTTGGACCATTCTATATCATATCTACTTCACTTGATGCCTTGGAAACATTGGTGGTTTCCCCAATAGAGTCACCAAAAAATGTTACTGAACAATTTTTCTATTTTAAAATATCAATAAATTCTTGACTCTATTCCCAAATTTAGAGAAAGACACAAACATGAACAAATGAGTTCCTTTTGATAAAAAAATCTTTGTATTTATAGGTACAACTTACTAACTTCAAAGATATATCAATTTGAGTTTTATTATAAAAGAATGGTTTCCACAATTATTTTAACCAAAAAGCATAAGGAAAAAATTCAATTCATAATGATGAAGAGAATGTGCAAATTGAAAAGCAATTCAAATTTTAGAACAATTATTAGCCACATGATTCATTATCAATGTAAAACAAGTTTAAATAAAGAAAACTAAATGAAGGCTACTCTATTTTTTTGGATTCAAGATCAACATATAATGTAAAGAAAGAATTGGTTGTACATACATTCACTCCCATACAATAATGAAAACCATGTTTAATTAAATCATATGATTTAAGAGTCAAGATTCATATACCAAACCATACAATTTCATATATCATTGCATTAAACATACTAGTATCATAAGAGTTGGGGTCTCCATCCTCTATATTAAAAGTTATTCCGTCTGGTCCTTCCCAGATGGTGAATGCTTTTGATTCCAAGATGGATGCTCAAGTTTCTTATGGGTTTTGTCCTTTTTCTACTAATTTTCTGCAATCCTTTCAGAAGGAGGATGAGACTATTGTTTCTAGTCAAGGTGTTAAATCTGGTGTTCTTGGTGTTGACTCTGGTTGAGGTTAATCTAGTGGTTTTGGTGTTGAGACCACTAATTCTAGACAAGGTAAGATGTCTTGTGCTATGATTGTTAGATCTGGTTATTGTATATCTACTGGCATTGGTAATGTTCTTCTTTTGGTTTTGGTATTGGTACTTTTGGCTCTGGTGCTTGTACTTTTTTTGCTATTGGAATTAGTAATCAGACCGTTGGCATTAGGTCCAGTTTGATGAAAGAAGTGATGACTGATAGTCCTTGTCAAAAGCTAGATGAGTGTACCTCTATTTTAGATTCTCAAATCTAGCAGTCTAAGGTTGTGATGGTGGAGAAGGGTTGGATGCCTATTACCAGGAAAGGATCTAAAAAGGCTCTTCCTTAATTTGATATGAATTTATGCTCCCACAAAAAAGGGAGTGAAAGGGAATTATTATTCCCCTTGTTGGTTGGCTGGTTAAGAGTTCCTATTGGTTTCTTTTCTGGTTTTCTTTGTTGGTGCTACTAGACATATAATGTTTTTTTGTTATAGCTTGCTTCTGGTTTTAGATCTTACTTGGGGTATCTAGTCCCTGTATAACCTTTGTTTAGATCCCTTTGGGATGTTTGGGCTTTCTTTGAATATCTTTTTTGTCTATGATGTAAAGGGGTTTGAAGTCCCCTCAAAACCTTTTTTGATCTTAATTTAAAATATATAAGTATCATAGGTCCAAAAATTTGATGCTTAAAAATGATAATATCTAATCCAGAGTGTCAATCTTATGAAATTCATTCAAAATTTCATATATAACCATGCACGGCTTGAAATTCAATTTTTAAAACTAACTCCTCATGGATTTAATAAAACACCAAAGTCTTAACAAAAAGTTGGAAAAACTAACTAATAAAAAAGGAAAGCTCTTATTGGCTTGTGACCCCTAAGCCTTATCTAATTGCTAGCTATGCTAATAGAGTCCCTATTATGCTTGTGTCTCATCAGTATGCATCCACGTACATCTATCCAAAACTTGAGAGCTACCATGAAATTAATTAACTCCTTTTTGGTGGGGTATTCCTAGTTTTTCCTTAACTTTCACATGGCTATTATTGTGCAAACATGTCCCATATTTCCTTCTAGTGCTTCCAAATGATCCATACAAATGATCATCATAGAGTCTACTCAAGCTATGGTGGTGAAGTCTTCAACCAAGAGCTCTTTGATCACTTCCATGATTTTGTCATATCCTAAAAAGCATACATGTCTTCACTCAACTCTTTGTTTGGTTTATCTTCATTCTCCATGATTATGATGTCAATACATTTAATATCATTGTTCAAAATTTGTGTGAAACACTCTATCTCTTTTGGGAGCTTAGAGAAATCCTC
The DNA here is from genome assembly GCA_028749045.1 of Cupressus sempervirens. NCBI lineage: Eukaryota > Viridiplantae > Streptophyta > Pinopsida > Cupressales > Cupressaceae > Cupressus > Cupressus sempervirens. Next base: position 557,802,236 of record CM053787.1, on the reverse strand, counting down.
TAGACACTATTCAATTACAACATTTTTTCATTCTAATTAAGTTTTCTTTGGATATGAATAGGAAATTGACATCTACGTCGACATTAGGTTTCTTAGTTAGATATTTTTCTACCATGTATGCTTGGACTTCCTTGATGTGGATGATGAACTCATCCCATTTCACCTTCTCTGCTTCCTAGGTATTAAGTTCTAATTATAGCTTAGGCATGCATTTTTTCACTTTTCTTTTTTACCTCACTGAAATTTGAAATGTAATTAACTCTATTGGAAGCTATTAAGTCCACCCAGTCATTAAAATTATATACAACCCTTGTTGTAGGTCCAATATCAATCCTTTTAACTATATAATCTTGTGGCATTATATCATCACAATCCTTACCCTCAGTAAGATTATATACGTTAGTAAACCAACACCCTATTTTCTCATCCAATTCAAGCATAGTTTCCATCTTGGGTTTCTCTCTCCTAGGTGTATTGCCTAAGCATTTATTTACCATGTCACTTACTGGCACAATCATCAAAACTATACTCCTCTTCTTATTTAATGATAGGTCAACTCAATTAGGTGTAGAGGAATCTCATGTAGATGGTGGGGTTTGGAAAACTAGAGTATTTCCAACAAATAGCGAGCTTAGGGTATTTGTACAATTGAGCAATTGTTGGGTGTTCTAGTCCATAGCTTTGTTTGGAGTTTTGGTAGAGGACTCTATTACTGGCTCTTTCACTTTTCTCCTTATCTAGGTCAACAAATACTATTTTTTGAACCTTTTTCTTTTTGCTACATGAGTGAGTAATCCTAGATAAATGTTGAACTTGAACTAATCTTTGAATGAGGGGTTCAACTTCAGGTTATGATCCTACATTACTTGAAAGGTGACATGTGACATTTTGATCATTATAAGGAAGTGGAATATTTGAACTAGAAATAGCAGAGCATTTTTGAGGATTTTTCCTAGTTCATCCCAATTTTGAGTTCTTCTTCCTAGTAAGCCATTTCTCAGTCTTGTAAAAAATAAGGAGAGCACTAGTCTACAAGTCATCTTACTCTAGTCTATCCCAATCCAATTTAGGTATAGGGAAAGCTTCAGCTTTTTCAATAAATTATGGGTCAAAAACTTCTTCATTTTCATCTTCTTCAACACTAGTAACATTCATTTGCAAATTGAATTCTTGAATTTTCTTCAAGGTGAACCTAGACCACCACCTCTTCCTTATTTCATAGTCATCTTTGCAATCCACCCAAAAAAATTCTAATTGTGGCACATGAACAAAAGAGGGATGTAGATCAAATTGAGTGTGTGTAAAACCCTTTCTATCAAACTTAGCTCGAGCAACATAAGGAGACAAGTTCACAGTTTGTAGTTTGGCTTCTAGACCAAAATATCCTAGATTCTTTTACAATGATAATGGCCAAGTTTGATTGGGAAAACATAGTCAAAACCTCTTATTTCTTTACAAAAAATTTCCACTTCTGCTACTTGTTTGCACACTTTAATTAGCACATAACGGTTCAAGCAATATCTAGGAAATTTTAGGAGTTCACCTTTTTAGCCTCTGACTCTCAGATATGTAAATTTATGGAATTGGATGAAAAATTGCCATAGATTTTTTGAGTTGAATTGCTTCTTCTAATAACCTTTTATTTTCCTTTCCCTATAATTGAAATACTAATTTTGCTAAGAGAGTATCTTGGACCCTCCTAAAATCTTCAGGCTTCCTCTTCCTCTATAACAAGGGGTAGTCATAAATTTGCATATTACCAATCCATTCTTCGTGAGGTAAACCTTTCCATTATCTAGAATAAGCCAAGAATATAACTATGATGGAGTTAACTATGATATTTGAAAGGAGAATATGAAGACTCATGTACTATATATGGGTCTAGGGTATTGGTTGATGACAAAGAATGCAAAGAAGATTGTGGAAGAAAGCTAACATGAGGATTGTAATGCAGCTGAATTTAGATTTGATTATGTATAATATATTTTCCAAAGAAGCATTACTATTAGGTCTTCTTGGGAATGAATATAGTCAATGAAAATCCTTAGAGACATCTCATAAAATTTGGGTAGCCTTAGAATCTACTTTTGAGGGTGATAAGCATGCTAAAAGAATTAGACTACAAAATTATAAATGTTTGTTTCAAGATGCTAAAATGATGGAAGATGAATCTTTAAGAAGCTATATTAGTAGAATATCATAAATTATTGTAGGAATTAAGTCTTGTCAAAGCTTTAAAGATGAAGATGAGATTATAAGGAAGATCTTGAAAACTTTGACACCACCATTCAGATAGACAACATTAATGATTGAACAAGTGATAGCTTGTACTAAAAAGTTTACCAAAGAGACTTTACTTGGAAGATTGAATGAAAAAAAAAGTGAGCTTAAATCAATTTGGAGAAGTCCCTAAAGTGGAAACAACTTTTAGTGCATTGAGTCTTTGTCCTTCTTTATCAAGAAGTGTAAGTACCAAAAAATACTTTGCTAGCAGTAACAGATCCAACTCTAAGGAGGATAGAAGAATTGAAGAAAGAATTTCCCTACTTGTGAGAAGAGAACTAGATGGTAAGATAATTTTTAAATGTTGGAATTGCAATGAATTTGTTCATTATGCTTCTAAGTGTCCTGAAGAGAGAAAAATAATAAAAATAATTTCAAGTCTAGAAGACCTAGATATTATTTGTATGCAAATGAAGATGATGAGTCTAAAGAAAGAGTTTAGAGTGAAAGTGATAATGAATTAGGATTTGTAGATATTAAAGAAGAAAATACTTCGAAAAGAAATTAGAGAAGAGAAAGATCTAGTTTTGCAAGTTGAAAGGAAATTTGATAGGATTATAGACACTGGATGTTTACATCATATGAATAGAGACATGAATAAGTTTTTAAAGTTTGGTAACCATGATGGAGGAATTATTAGAGCTGGTAACAATGTAGCCTATCATATCAAGGGAATTGTTAGAATGTTTAGAATAACTAAGAATTGAGGGGAGGGGGGGTTGGGAGGTGAATTAGTTACTCAAGGTTTATAAGTACCATTTGAACAATCAAACATTAAACATTTTTTATTCTTCTTATCATGGTGTAACTTGGTCTCTACTATATACTGATAAACAAAACTATTAGTAGTTTGCTATCCTAAGATAATAGACTTGTTGAATGTAAACATTTGAAATGTAAAACACCATAAAAAATTTGACACAAGTTTGACACTAGGATTTAACATGGAAACCCAATTTGGGAAAAAACACCAGCAACATGTCACCATTTTTTCACTCTTTTGAAGTGAGCACAGTTAGGAGCCAACCTTGTTAAAGGTTACAATACACACTGTTGAATGTGACTGGGTTAGAGGACTTAATCACCCTATTAGGAGTGGCTTTGTGAGAGGACTTTGATCATTCCATTTAGAATGTCACCTTGCTAAAGGATTTACATAGACCATTAAGTCCTTCAATGAATGTTAGGTGAACATTTGATTAAAAGGATTTCAATAAAAACTATTTACAATAATTAGAAAGAAAATAGTAGGGTTTGATTTGTATGATTACAACTCACTTTGTAATTTTAGATCTCTGTTCGGTTCATGTGTTGATTCCCTAATAAGCCTTCCTTTTTACCTTTCTTCTTGATTCTCTTGGTAAATTTTCAAGAAATCATCCTTCTCTTCACAAAAAACTTAAGCCTTCTCCTTAGATTTTCTTATTAACTTCAACATCTTTGTTTCCTCTTACTAGAAACACACAACAAATTCTTTGGTATGTCACTTTGTGTCCCACACTTCATGTTTATATCACCTTCTCCATGTGCTTACTCATTCTCTCTCTCTTGTGAATTCACCCTTGTGGACTTCTTCTCTCTGTCACACACTTAAAAATTTTCTCTATAGCTCCTTAAATAGGTAATTTTGGTCCTTTTCCATTTCCATTATCACTGTAGATCTTAGGGTTGTGATCAAATTCATTAGGTTTATTGTTTATGTTCATCTTCCTACTTTTCTAGAAATTTCTCATCAAATTCAATCATTAGATATAATACCTAATCCTCTCCTTGAATTAAATGATCCAAATCATCAATATTATCTTCAAAACAATTTCCATATCCCAAGAAATCAACTGAGTCAACTAGAAATCATGATTCCACATACACATTCATAATATTGTTTCTTGACTATCACTAAGTTCTGGCACTTGATCACCACTGAATTGCTTGGTCCTTGTAGATCTCAACATTAACTATCACTTGATGGATACTGATGCTTAGTCAACACTAAATGTCCTTGACTTATACTAGATACTAGAGCTCAGTTGACACTAGCATCACTCAATATATACATCAAAATTCCTTGAGTTTTACTCTCTTTCTCAATCAAGCTTTGCATAAGTGATACATCTTAACTTGTACTATAAAGACTTGAACATAAACATGATATAAATAATCACTTTGTCTTGCCATAGTGTAACTAATCAAATTTCCATTGCAGCTTCCTTTTCATTACTCAACCTTTCCTCTAGGTTTTTTTTTATGAGCAATCTCTCAAATCCTCTTCATCAATCAAATAGATATCACATTTAGATAAGATAGCAACATGTCTCATCAATAGATTCGACATCACTGATAAAACAAAAATTGTTTCAATTGTAGTTTCAACAATATCCCTCTTTGGCATTGATGACAACACCTTAAAATATCTAAAGTATATAAATACAATCTGCCACTTTGTTACCATGCAACCCAAAATATTGCACTTTCATAAGTGACCAATATCCTTAGTTTCTAATTCTCATCTCTATAATCTCAAAAACTCCCTCTAATTTCTTATACATATGCAAATATCTTCCTCTTTCATTATGTATCTCTTCCTCTTTAGCAATTCTCTCCCTCTTTGACAACAATGCCAAAGACACTAGCTTTGTTGGCTTCATTCACTTCATACATCTTGATTATATAGATATTTGCATGTATGGCTCTCTTTTTTCATCTATCTATCACTGAACTATTATGTTGTTCTCCTTCATCTTCTTTACTTGACTACCTTAGGCATCTCCTAAAGTAGAATTATCTGCATCAATGTGTATGATATTCTGAGTAGCACATTTGATGCAATGCACCATTTTCTCTTAGGTTTCTTTTCTTAGGAAAGCACACCTAATTTATCTCTAAGATATTCATGAGCATCTTTAGGTAAGGATTTAGTGAATATGTTAGCAATTTTTTCTTTGTTGTGCACATATTCTAACTTCACTTCTTTATCTTGAAATAGTTCTCTCAAGTAGTGATACTTGATAGCAATATGCTTGGACTTAGTGTACATCACTGGATTGTTTGATATGCTGATAGCACTTGTGTTATCATGATAGATAACCATTGGATCTATAATTTCTTCTTCCATTCCCTTCACTAATTGCTTGATCCACATAATTTTTGAATAATTCACTACGGTAGCCACATACTTAGCTTTAGATGTTGATTGGGAAATACACTTTTGCTTCTTGCTTGTCCATGACACCAATCTCTTTCCTAGAAAGAATGCTCCTCTACTAGTGTTTTTTTGTCATTAATATTTCCTTCCCAATCAGAGTTAGTGAATACCTCCAATTTAAATCTATCACTCCTTTTGTAATTAAATCCATAATCTTTTGTACTTTTCAGATATCTCAATTTCCTTTTCATTGTCATCATGTGATTCTCCTTAGCATTTTATGAAAATATCGCAACTATCCCAACTTCTAATGCAATATCAAGTCTACTATAAACAACATATTGCAATTTTCCAATCATTGATCTATATAGTGTTTAGTTCCCATTAGTAGATTCATCATTTTTAGATAACTTATGTCTAATAGACATAAGTGTGCTCACTAGCCTTGAATCTTCCATTCCAAAAGTTTTTAGTATCTCCTTGATATATTTGGACTGAGTGATGAAAATACCAAACTTAATTTGATATACTTGAAAACGAACAAATAATTTGATTTCACCAAACATTAACATCTTAAATTTATTTTTTCATTTCATCAGCAAAGGATTTGCAAAGTGCTTCCTTTCCTCCAAATATAATGTCATCAACAAATACTTTAGATAATAGTACTTCATTATTCTTACTAGTCTTCAAGCATAAATTACTATTATCATTTTTCCTTTCAAAACCAATCTTAACCAAATAATTATGAAGTCTTTCATGCCATGCTCTTGGGGTTTGTTTCAATATATATAGAGCTTTGTTCAGTTTACATACCATATTTTTCTTATTTGGGTTTACAAATCCTTTAGGTTGTTCTATGTACACTTCTTCCTCAAGAATACCATTTAAAAATGCATATTTGACATCCATCTAATATACCTTGAAATTCTTGTAGGCTGAATATGCAAGAAAAAAATTGACTTCTTCCAATCTTGCAAGAGGAGAAAACATTTCTCCATAGTCAACTCCTTCTTCTAGTGTGCATCCTTTGCATACCAGTCTAGCTTTGTTCCTTGTAACTTCACCTTTCTCATTTAGCTTATTCATGAAAATCCTCTTTGTTCCAATTATATTTTTTGTCTTTTGGTCTTAGTACTAGGGTTCAAGTATTGTTCTTTTCAATTTGTTCAATTTCTACATTCATTGTTTGGATCCAATCCTCATTGTCTAGAGCATCCTTCACTTATTTGGGTTCAACTTCGCAAAGTAAGTACATGTCATTTATAAGTCTTTTTCTTGTCATAGCACTTGATTCAACATCACCAATGATTTCTTCTTACATACTTAGCTAGGACAGGTGGTCTCCTTCTTTGTTCTTCAACAAGTTGATCTTGAAAAATAATCTTAGACCCATTAATTATTTCTTATTCAATTTCAAGTTCTAATTCTACATGCTCAACATTGTTTATTTGATGTTCAACATTGCCTACTTGTGACTTAGCATCTTCTATCTGCTACTCAACATCCACTATCTACTAAGCGGAAACCTATCATTGTATCTCAGTATTTCCTATCTACTGAGGAACTATATCTTTATTTTCTTGTTTAATAGGAGTGTTGCGAGCATTATCATCCACATAGATAAATGTATTGTAATATTAAGGTTCTATTTTACATTCAACATCATTTCTTTCTACAAATTCATCAACTTTCACATTTGCACTTTCCACAATTTTGTTAGTGTTAGAATTCAAACACTTATAAGATTTACTCTTAATGGAATATCCAAGGAATATTCCTTCATCACTTTTTGCATCAAGTTTTCCATTCCTATTATCTTTGAATATATAACATTTTTCTTCCAAATATTTTAAAATATTTCACATTAGGAGCATATCCATATCATAGTTCAAAAGGTGTAGTATTTGTACCTTTCTTGACTTGTACTCTGTTTAAGGTATAGCCAACAATACTAACAACTTCTCTCCAATATTTTAGTGATACATTCTTCACCATCATAAACATTTTTGCATAGTCTAGATTATTGATCTATTTCTCCTTTTAGCTATCCCATTTTGAGGAGGGGTCCTTGGTGTTGACATTTATCTTTTAATTCCTCTATCATTGCATAATGTATTGAACTTATTGAAAATGAATTGATGAAGGATGTTCTCCTTAATACCATAAACACATAATAGAAACAAAGAAACAACAACAATTGTAAGAGCAAATTATGGGCTTCTTATTATCGTTGCAAATGCAGAATTATAGAATTTAGAATTACAATATGCTAACCCACATGGGTGCCTTCATTATAGTAATATGTAAGAAAAAGCTACAAACTATCACCCAGAGCTATCCTTGACAATGCTAAATGTGTTTCTTAAATAGGAAATTGTATGCCACCTAAGAAGGTTCTAGAAACTCAAACTTAATACCTAGGGTTGGAAGACCTTAAAAATACATATAGAGTCGGCCAAATACACTTTTGACATTTATTTTAGAAGTTTTGGGTAGCCCAAATTCTAAAGACCATAACTCTCAAACTATTTATCTGATTGGCTATTAAAACCACTTTTTAGAAACCTCAGCTCTTGATCTATAGGCTCAACTCCATGCAAGAACCCATCTATTGAGTTTTTGGGCCTCATCTAGGGCCTCTAAGGCCTTCAAAACTGAGCCTAAAGTTTTTATACCAAAATTATGCAACTGAAATTATGTAACAACATCACAAATACATATAATCTAGCCATGGAACTCCTCTAAAAAATTGATATAACTAAAATGAACCTTCCCCACATAAATTAGAACATTTTGAGTTCATATGACTGACTTACTAAGTAGCATGCCTCCATATAAAAAAAAACTCTACATTAAGACAACACTTATTGAAACAACTAAAAGGAAATATTTTTGGGTGATGCAAGATTTCTCTTACACCTAGGATGCTCCTACATCAGACATGTGGGGTATTTTTGAGAAGTGACCCCATCATGTCTTAAGTAGAAAGAGGAAACCAAGATGGTTAATCTCCTCCTTTGCTAGCCATGATGAATCTTCTACTAGAATCCATTTTCATTTGACCAGTTATGTTCCTTCTATTTTTTCCAATACAACCATCCAATATCTCCTCAATCTCTTTTGTAGCTAAACTAGTTGCTAGAATACTCTACTACATCTGCAACTTCATCCCCATCACCTCCTTCATGGTACTCTATCAAATCTAAAATATTAAATACTAGTGAAATATTCAATTCAGTAAAGAACTCCACTTATAGACATTTTCAAAATCATGCCTATTTACTATCTTGCACGATCCAAACTTCTTCACTTTTGGCTTTTTATATGTACCCACTAGAAAATTCTCCTTTTGCAAATGAACCATAATGTCACCTCCAATATGAAATTCCTTATACCTCCTTTTCATGTCTGCCTTAGCCTTATACTATGTATTCATCTTGATAATGTGTTTCCTCACCTCCTCATGGATATTCTTCAAATGTTCAACAAATTCTTCTACTTCAACACTACTTATCTCTCCTTTATCTAACTACCTCAACTCAAAAGCATTTTTGGGACTACTCTCATATACAATCTAGAATGGTTATTTACCAATACTCCTATTGATAGAATTCTAATATGTAAATTCTACTTGTGGAAAAATCAGATCACTTGTCTCCAACCAAACATCTCAATAAATTTCCCAAACTGTTCACAACTTCTATCTTCCCATGAGTCTATGGATGATGTGATGAACTAAACTTCAAAATTTTCTTCAATTTTTTCCACAATCTATGCCAAAAATACCCAAAAAACTTGGTGTCTCGATCTGAAACTATACTCTTTGGTAGAACATGTAGTCTCACCACTTCTTTGAAAAATAACTCTATCCATGTTGACATCCTCCCATGACTTCTCTGGTATAGGTAATAGCGTTACAACCTTGTATTTTGCTTCACTCCTTTTTCCATATAACATACTCTAAAACTCTATACAAACTTCTTCACATCTTTCTATAGCTAAGGCCAATAATAGTTCTCAGCAACTAAAGCAATGGTCTTATCTCTCCCAAAATGTCTTGCCAATCCTCCACTATGCTTCTCCTTAATGAGATTCTCTCTCATTGAGCTTCTAAGAATGCACAATTGGCTTCCTTTTAAAAACATACCATCTTGGATTATCAAATCTAACCACTTTGTCTTGTCAAGTGTAATAGGTTCTATACAATCCTTCCATGCTTTACCAAAATTAGGATCCTCTGTATACAAATTCTTGAGTTCCTTGAACCCAACCACCTTTAATCCACATCTCTATTAGTAATAATTATCTTCTACTAAGAGCATATGTAAATCTATTAGACTTCCCACTCTTATCTTTTAAAACAAATGTGTAACTCTACAAAAACTAAACTCACTTCAAATGCCTTTGATTCAATTTTCCTTAACTATACAAATATTACAAAGCTTAATGATCAGTATACAAAGAAAAATCCTTAGGAATAAAATAATTTCTCCACTTCTTCAATGATTTAAATATAGCATAAAATTATTGATCATAAAGATAATATTTCCTTTTGGCATCATTCAATTTCTCACTAAAATAAGAAATAAGTATACCTTTTTGGCTCAAAACAACTCCTACTGTAGTACCACTAGCATCACAATCTACTTGAAACACCTTTTTAAAATTTAGAAGTACTAAAAAAATTTGCTCTATTTCAATAGACTAAAACTCTTATATGCTCCTATAGTCCACTTAAATTCTTTTCTATCCCCTCTCATTGTTTCAATCAAGGGTCCACAAATACTACTAAAGCCTCTTATGAAATTTTTGTAAAAATTGGCCAGTCCATGAAAAGATCTTACCTCTATAGCACTCTTTGGAGTAGGCCATTCAAGGATAGCCTTCACTTTCTTTGAGTCCTTTTTTAGACCTTATGCCGAGACTTCAAATCCTAGGTACACCAACTCCTTCACAAAACTATACTTCTTTAGATTTTTCAGTAACTTCTCTTGCCTCAACTTATCAAAAACCTTTTGAATATACATCAAATTCTCCTCCAATGTCCTAATAAAAATCAAAATTTCATCTAGGTAAACAATGAAAAACTTACCCATAAACTCCTTCAATACTTTATTCATGAGCTGCATGAAAGTGTTTGGTGCATTGGTTAGCCCAAAAGGCATGATTAACCACTCATATAGTCCTTCCCTTGTCTTGAAATAATTCTTCCACTCATCACCTTCTCTAATGTAAATCTGATGGTATCATCTCTTCAAATCTATCTTTGTGAAATAATTAGCTCCACTCAAATAGTCCATAATATCATATGTTCTCTAAATGGAAATCTATACTTGATTGTGATCTTGTTGGTAGCACAAGAATCTTTGCACATCCTCCATTCTCCATTCTTCTTTGGTGCTAATACTACTGGTATAACACATGGAATCAAACTCTCTTAAATCAATCCTTCTACAACAACTCATGAACTTGTTTATTCAACTCTTCACTTTCTATTGGTGTCATTCTATGAACTTCCTTGTTTGGCAGATTGGATCTTGGAATCAAATCCATCTGGTGACTAATCTTCCTCACTAGGTGTAATCCATCAGGTACGTTATCTAAAACAATATCAAAAAATTATACCAACATGTCTGCAACTTCTGTAGTTACCTCCTCTACTTCTTCTTCACCATCTTTTGGAATTATATAAAAACACATATGTTCATGTTTCATACCTTTGAGAAGCTCTTTTCCATCAACAATGAATATTCTAGCAACAACAACATACCTTTTCTTCTTTCTCTCTCAACAACTTCAACTTATGCTTTACTCCATCCTTTGTCAGAGAATAGGTATTTTCTCACCCATCATGTACATAATGCCTCTCAAAATTCCATGGCCTACCTAGCAACATATGAAATATGTCCATAGGTATGATATCACAAAGCACCTCATCTTGGTAGCTTATAATCTTGAACTTCATTGAGCATTGCTCACTGACCATGACCTTGTGGTCATCTTACACCCAAGCAATATGATATGGGAGTGGGTGTTTATGCCTCTTCAGCTTAAATTTTGTGACCATCATTTCTAATACCAGATTATCAATACTTCCACCATCAATGATCATTTCACAACACTTATCTTTTCATTTGCACCTTGTGCGAAACAAGATCCTACTTTAATTAGGTTCATTCTCACCACCCAATAGGACTCTTCTATTAACTAGGACTTCTTATATTTTAGCATATTTAGAATGTGATGATCTAGTATCTTTATCAACATGTACAAATCTAGCTTGGCCTTATACTCTTCAATTTATCCTTCCTTGGTGCTGGGAACATTCAAATTATCTATGCCCTTCTTCTCCATAGTGAAAACATTTCCCATGGAAGCCTCCTCTTCTAGGTCCTTGTCCTTTGCCTCTTCCTCTATGATCTCTATTATTTTGATCATGAAAACGAGTGGAATTATTCCACCTCTAGTTATAACTACTACTTCTAGCCTCATCCTTATTCTTCTACTCATCATTTTGGCCTCCATAAGACCATCTACTAGATCTTCCATCATGACCTCTACCACTATTTTTTTAATCAAACTTTTTTCTTAGCTTCTCCTCAACTCTTAGGGAAAACTAGTACACCTCCTCAATACTGGTCACTCAAACAAGACTCGGCTCTTCATGAATTCTTGGCCTTAACCCATTAAGATAATAGGTCACTTTCTCCTTATCAGCTTCTACATGGTCGGTTCTAATGAGAACTTGGTAGAACTCTTAGATATACTCTTGAACAATTTTTTTCGCTTGCTTCAACCCTTGCATTTTCTTTAATAGATCATGCTCATAATCCATGGGAATGAATTGTCACTTTAGTTTAGCTACCATCTGATCCCATCTAGTGATTTTTTCCTTTCCTCCTTTATTTTTGATCTGACTGGATCTCCTACCACCAGATCTTTGCATGACCCTTTAGTTTGGTCTTCACAAACTTGACCCTATCGAGATCTTCAATATCTTCATATTCAAAGTACTCTTCCAATTCATTGATCTGGTTGATCAATTCCTGTAGGTTGAGATTTCTCGAGAATGTGGGAACATCAAACTTAGGTCCTTTTCAAATACTAGTAATGGCCTTAAAAAGATTCATCTCCTCTAGGTTAAGAACTTCCTCTACTGTGACTTGGTCCAAATTTCCTTCTTCTTCTTTTTCATCCTTGCTTTCATCATCTCCTATGGCAAGATTCATTACTTTGTGCCTCTAAAGGGTTCTAAAATCCTTATGTGTAACACCTTCAACTCTTCGACCATACTCTCTTCATGGAGGTATTTTTTTACTTTCATTGAAACCCTAGTGCAAACTGCCTCACAATTAGTGATCTATCTACATGCTCATTCTAAATCATGGTCCTAGTGTGAACTTCCTCATAATCAACAATCTATCCACACACTTCAGAACTCCAGGAACTCTTATTATCACCAAAAATATGGAATTATAGAATTGAAAATGACAATATGCTAACCCACATGGGTGCCTTCATTATAGTAATCTATAAGACAAAGCTGTGAACTATCAGCCAGAGCTGTCCTAGACAATGTTTGGGCATTTTTTAAATAGGCAATTTTATGCTGCTCGAGAAGGTTTTAGACACTCAAATTTAATTCCTAGGATCAACAGACCCTAATAATAGATATAGAGTTGACCAAATACACTTTTGACATTTATTTTAGAAGTTTTTGGTAGCCCAACTTTGAAAGACCATAACTCTAGAACCATTGCTTTGATTAGCTATTTTAACCACTTTTGGAAACCTTAGATCTTAATCTACAAGCTTGAATCAACACAAGCACCCATCCCTTGAGTTTTCGAGCCTCGTCCAAGGCCTCTAAGGCCTTCAAAATAGAGTCTGAAGTTTTTATACCAAAATTACACACCAAAAATCTATAACAACTTCACAAATACATATAATTGGGCCATGAAACTCCACTAATAAATTGATATAACTAAAATGAACCTTCACCACTGAAATTAGAAGATTTTGAGCTTGTATGACTGACTTACTAAGTAGCAAGCCTCCATAGACAACAACTCTACATTAAGATAACCCTTATTGAAACAATTAAAAGGAAATGTTTTTGGGTGATGCTAGATTGCTCTTACACTAGGATGCTCCTGCATCATGAATTTTCCACCTTTCTCAAACACTTTACTCTTCCTTGTTTCTTTTTCAACATTGGCTAAATACAACTTAAATAACTAAAAAGCAATAGATTTAGCTTTGAGAAACATCACAGTCATCATCCTACAGTAGTCATCAATAAATAGAATGAAATACTTACCTCCACAATAGCTTTGAACATAAATAGGTCCACATAGATTAGTATGGACCAATTCTATAATATCATGAGATGTTTATGTTTTGTTCTTAAAACTAGACTTTTTCATTTTTCCCAATTGACATTGTTTACACATAGAATTGTCATGCTTCTTTAGTTTTTGCAACCCTCTTACTTTCTTAATTTTACTAATGTTGACCAAATTGTCAAAATTTACCTGACATAACCTTTTGTGCCATAACCCAACATCTTCTTATTGTGCAAACAAACATGTCTCATTAGGTAAATCTAGATAGAATAAGTCACCTCTTGTCTGATCAATAGTTCCAATCAACTTATCATCAAAATCATATATATTGGTCTTTATGTGATGGAATTTAACTTTGTATCTTTATTTATTTAGTTGTGAAACACAAAATAGATTATACTTAAGTCCTTGCAACTAGTAAACATTGTCACACTTGATTTTGTTATTTAATTGAATAGTTCCTTTGCCTTCACAACACATGGAATATCATTACCAAATTTAACACATCTGCCTTTGTATGGTCCAATATCTTCAAAATTATTTCTATCACCAGTTATATGGTTATTGAAACCACTATCAATTATTCATCTGTCACTTTTGTTCACATATGAAATTAATGTAGCTTTCTCATCTTCATCAAAATCTTCTTTCATAGCAAAATAGATAACTTCATCATCATTAATTTCAGATTCAATGTCAGTTTCTTCTTCAAAAATATAACAAGATTTCTTACCTTTTTCATCCTTTTTCTTCTAGTAATCTTGGTCACCTCTTCTTCCTTTGTACTTTCTTTTCTTTCTTTCATCCTTGTCTTCCTTGTTAGGATAACTTGCAGCTATATGACCAACCTGGCTGCATGAAAAATAAATAATAGGTAATTTTCCTTTGTATTTACCTCTGCCTCTTCCAAATCTCTTTGCAATAAGTTCTTCAAGTTCATCAATATCATCATCATAAGTGTCACTATCACTCTTCACATGTTTGCCTTTTCTTTTGCTAAGAACCAATTGTGACTTAAAAGCATTATCAACAGTAACAAGTGTGTAGTTATCAATGTTGGACATCTCAAAATCAATAACTCTACCAATTAAACCTTCTAAAGTCAAAGTGTTACCTAGAATACATCTCAACTCTTGTATTGTAGAAACTCTAATGGAATATATAGGGAGTAGAGTCCTCAATACCTTTCTTATCACTACTTCATCTTTGATTTTTGCATTTGTAGCTCAAATAACATTGACAACTTCTTTGATCTTGTACAATATTGTACTGTGTTCTCACCTTCCATCATTCTCATTTCATCAAATTTTTCTCTTCAGCTTTCTAATTTACCTCTCAAGACATTGTCATCTCCTCCATATATGGTCTTTATTTTGTCCCATATCTATTTTGCACTATCACATTGTTTTATACCATCAAACTTGACATAGCTAAGGGATGAGGAAATCTCTAACATTGCATGATTGTGTTTTTTATTTCCTTTTAGTTTTTGAGTAGTCAAAGAAATAATTGTTATCTTCACATATTAATTGTCCACAAAGTTTATTGCAGCATCACTAATACTAGATATATGCAACCTCATCAATGTTTTCCATGTAGGACAGTTCTCCTTGCCCAACTTTGGTACCTCCCTTTTGTGAGTCATGATCTTTAACTTAAGTATCTTAAAAATTCTCTTTCTAAGAACTAAACTCTGATACCAATTGTTAGAATGTTTAGAATAACTAAGAGGGGGGATGAATCAGTTACTCAAGGTCCATAAGTATGATTTGAACAATCAAACATTAAACATTTTCTATTTTTCTTATCCTGTTGTAGCTCAATCTCTACTATATAGTAATAAAAAAAATTACTAGTAGTTCACTATCCTAAGATAACATACTTTGAATGAAAACATTTGTAATATAAAAAACCATAAAACATTCAACACAAGTTTGAAACTAGGATTTAACATGGAAAGCCAATTTGAGAAAATCCACCACCAATATGTCAACACTTTTTGACTCTTTTAAAGTGAGATATATTTGGAGTCAACCATATTAAAGGCTACAATATACAATATTAAATGTGACTTGGTTAGAGGATTTAATCACCTCATTTAGAGTGGCCTTGTGAGAGGGCTTTGATCATTCTATTTAGAATGTCACCTTGCTAAAGGATTTACATAGATTGTTAAGTCCTTCAATGACTATTAGGTCAACCTTTGATTAAAAGGGTTTTAATACAAACAGTTTACAATGATTAGAAAGAAAGTAGTAGGATTTGATCTATATGATTACAACTCACTTTGTAGTTTTAGATCTATGTTTAGTTTATGCATTAATTCCCTAAGAAGCCTTCCTTGTCACCTTTTTTCTTGATTCTCTTGGCAACCCTTCAAGAAAGCATCCTTCTCTTCACAAAAAACTTAAGCCTAGTACTTAGATTCTCTTATCAACTTTAGTAGCTTTGTTTCCTCTCACTAGAAATATCTACAAATTCTTTGCTCTATCACTTTGGGCCTCACACTTCATACTTATATCACCTTCTTTATGCTCTCTCTCTCTCTCTCTCTCTCTCTCTCTCTCTCTCTCTCTCTCTCTCTCTCTCTCTTGCATTCACCCTTGTGCACTTCTTCTCTCTATCACACACTTAAAATTCAGCTTTGCACCTCCTTATATAGATTATTATTATCTTTTTTCATTTTTATGATCATTGTAGATCTTAAGGTTTGCGATCTAATTCATTAGGTTCATTGTATTTGTTCATCTTCCTCCTTTTTCTAGAAACCTTTTAACAAATTTGATCATTAGATATCATACCTAATCCTCTCCTTGAATTAAATGATCTAACCCTTCAATGTTATCTTCAACACAATTTCCATATCCCAAGAAATCAACTGATTCATTTGGAAATCATGATTCCTCATACACATTCAAAATAATGTTGCTTGGCCATCACCAAGTTTTGGCACTTGATCACCACTGAATTTCTTAGCCATTGTAGAGCTCGACATCGACTGTTACTTGATCGATACTAATGCTTGGTCAATAGTAAATTTTATCGGCTTGTATTTGAGCTCAGTTGACACTAGCATCACTCAGCATACACATCAAAATTATTTGATATTTTAATCTCTTTCTTAGTCAAGCTTTACATAAGTGATATATCTTGACTTGTACTATAAAGACTTAAACATCAAAATGATAAAAATAATCACTTTGTCTTGCCATAGTCTAACTAATAAAATTTTCATTGTAACTTCCTTTTCAAAACTCAACCTTTCCTCTAGGTGCTTTTGTTATGAGAAATCTCTCAAATCCTCTTCATCAATTAAATAGATATGAAATTTTCACTAAATAGAAACATGTCTCATCATTAAATTTATCATCAATTACAATACAACAATTGTTTCAATTGTAGTTTCAACAAGGAATAGGATCTATTACTCTTGATGGAAAGACTAACACTAATGATGTCTATTTTGTTGATGAATTAAAACATAATC
This sequence comes from Cupressus sempervirens, assembly GCA_028749045.1. Lineage (NCBI taxonomy): Eukaryota > Viridiplantae > Streptophyta > Pinopsida > Cupressales > Cupressaceae > Cupressus > Cupressus sempervirens. The sequence goes on along the minus strand of CM053787.1, from coordinate 557,784,976 downwards.
TATTGAGTGTTGGACAATTGGTTGATAAAGGTTATCAGTTGTAATTCATAGAGAATACATGTGCAATTATCAAGGATAAAGATGGTAAGCTGATTAACATTGGTACAAGATCCAGGGGTAATTTTTTTCAATTAAACCCTATAGAGAGGACTTGTTTGGTTTCAAAGGTGGATAACAGTTGGTTATGAAATATAAGATTTTTTCCCATAAAATTTAATAACATTGTGAAGGCTAGTAGTAAATTTGATGTTAGAGATCTACTAGAATTGTGAAACCCACTAATATTGTTTGTAAAGAATATGTTATTACTAAGAAGAAGAAAGTTTCATTTCCTAGAAAGAAGTTCACTACCACAACAAACTTGGAGATTGTTCATACATATTTGAATGGTCTTCCCAGTACAAGAGGATTCTAAGGTGAAACATACATTATGATTTTTGATGATGATTTCACTAGAATGATGTGGGTAGCATTTCTTAAAGAAAAGTATGAGGAATTTGAAAAGTTTAATTTGTTCAAGAATAGATTTGAGAATGAATCTGGAGTAAAGATAAAATGTTTGAGATCATATAGAGATGGAGATTTTACCTTAACAAAGTTTAATACCTTTTGTGAAGAAAATGGTATTAACAGATAATTATCAGCAAATAAGACTCTTGAGGAAAATGGGATTGTTGAAAGAAGAAATAGGGTCATAACAAAAGCAACAAGATCCATGATGTTTGAGAATGATGTATCCAAGAAATTTTGGAGAGAAGTAGTCAACGGGACAATATACACCATGAACAGAGTGCATATTAGAAAAGGTAAAAATAAGACTCCCTATGAACTATGGTTTAGACATGCACCTTCAATAAAATATATCAAAATTTTTGGAAGTAAGTGTTACATAAAGAGAGATGATGATATTGGAAAGTTTGATGCAAGAAGCAATGTGAAATAACCCTTAACAGGTTATAACTCTTTCTAACACCAAAAAAATCTTTATACTTCAGTTGTTTGACATTTCATCAAACAATTTGTAACAAGTTCTGGTACCACTGATATGACCCTAGCTCATCACTACTGTTATTACACTAAGGAGATTAAATACTTCGGCTAAAGTGTTATTTGGATCATTGTCTAACTCTGTTACCCAAAGGAAATAAAAAAAAATCATAGCAAATGAATATAACAAGAAGTCTGCAATATTTTTTTATCATTTATCAATAGCGATATTACATAAGTAAAATTAATTGGAACCTGGTCGGGTACAAGTGCCGAACTGGAGTCGATAGTAGAAAAGACTGAGTCTACCGCAGGGATCCAAGGATGTGTCATTTACTACTGATGATGCCTAACGCTTATTGTTTCCATCTAGGACCATGGTTGCCGCCTGGTGTTTGATCGTGGTTCGTTTTTAAAAAATTGCGGCCGATTATTTCGTATCTGGCCTGAGTCTCTCCTTTGACCTCTCATGCAGAAAATTCCTGCTAATCTTCATCCTCCAGATTTACCCTCGAACCCACAAGTTAGTTATTTCATGTGATATTAAATTTCCTCCACCTTTCTATCCACTCAGATGTAGACTAAGCTGTTTGGTCTCAGTGAGTATCATTTGACGGTAGTAGTGTGCGGGTTTGTTGTAGATGGGGTGCCCAATCCGACGGCGAAAAAGTGCTCCGGTTACACACCAAATTCGATGTCGTTTCTCTGAGTTTTGAACTGAGGAAAGGGGCACTTCGGTTAATGGCGAATTACACAGACCGCTTATTTCCAAGATGAAGAAATCCTCTTTACTACTGCAGTAATTTCACAAGATAGGCAACATGTTTCTTCCAATTAAATCCTTGATGTTGGCCCTAGGCCACAAATTTTGTCCAACTTAAAATAGCTGAATGCTACCTCCAAGTGCAATAATTCGGATGATATCTCACACCCTCAGAATTGCTTATCCATGAGAGTTATCGTTCCCAAAGATAGTCTGAGAATTTGCAGACCAATGACTACAAATCGCTCCAAATGGAATAGGAAACAAATCCACAAATCGCTTGCTTGAATGGGTGCCTCATGTCCTCTATTTATTCACTTTGTTGAGAAGTTACTGGAAGCTTCCGAAATTGTCTTTTATAATGTACCTTTTTTTAAATGTTTAACTTCATAAAATTAAATAAATAACTTTAAAGTACATCCTTAATTTAATATTAGAACAAGTAGGCCCCACTTACAGAATTATTATTCTCCGAGAGCAAAAATGTAATCATCTGAAAATAAAATGACTCTCTTTCCAAAATCATTTGCCTACGAGAGTCGATGTTAGGCAAATTCCCTGTTAAAATTATGTCATTAGAAAGGGGACATGACACAATGAAGGTATGTTCCTTGGTTATTCATTGAAAAGAAAATGTTATAGATGTTTTAATCAAAGAACTAAGACTATTGTTAAGTGCACAAATGTGAAAGTGGATGAAAAGTTTGGAGTTAAAGAAAGAATGTTGGATTATAATTTTGATGAAGAAGAAGATAATCCTAAACCTATTAGAGAGAATATTGAAGTTTTCTTTGAGACTAACAATGATTTTTAGAATGATGTTCAAATTTTTGAAAAAAGAGAAGAACCAAGATCTAAATCTAGAGAAGAAGTAAGAGTTGAAATAACAACACCTACACTAAACAAGAATTTGACAAAGAATCGCCCTACTAATCAGATCATTGGAAGCAAAGAAAAAGGAGTTGTGAAAAGAAACATAGTGAACCAAAAAGTACAAATGAGGCATATAAGGATGACCATTGATTTCAAGAATTGAAGGAAGAACTAGATCAGATTATGAAGAATGAGACATGGAAATTGGTTCCTAGGCCTAAAGACAAGAATGTTATAGGAACTAAATGGGTTTTCATAAATAAGATGAATGAACAAGGTGAGGTTGTGAAAAATAAAGAAAGATTGGTATGCAAAGGATATTCATAGAAAGAAGGTATAGATTATGAAGAGACATTAGCCCCTGTTGCCAGACTTGAAGCAGAAAGAATGTTATTGGCTTATGTAGCAAGTAAGAAGTTTAAAGTATATCAAATTGATGTAAAGTCAAAATTTTTGAATGGAGAAATTGAAGAAGAAGTCTACATTGAACAACTTGAAGGATTTCCTTTAACAAAAGAAATGGACATGGTAAGTAGATTGAAGAAAGCATTGTATAATCTAAAGCAAGCACCTAGAACCTGGTATGCAAGATTGGACAAGTATTTGGCAAAATTAGGATTTTCTAAAGGTACAATAGATAGAAATTTATATTTGAAAGAAATTGAGAATGGATTGTTGATTATTGTGATATTGTGAATGACATAATCTTTGGAGGTTTTGATGAAGTGAGTGACAAATTTGCTGATGAAATGAAGAATGAATTTGAGATGAGTATGATTGGTGAGATTGTAAGGAAACTTGGAAATAAAGAATATAACTGTTTCCACATAACCCATAATAAATCTGAAATAAATACGGAATTAAAATCCACATGCAAGAGAATAGACAACATACCCACAAAATTGTGACACAAGATATACCCTAGGAAACCCTCATTGAGGGAAAAAAACCCAGCCTCCAAAAGCATCCATCATCATGTATTATCCAGCAAAAAATACCATTGCCATACAACCATGGAAGCCTTCATGGCCATAGCCACAACTGAGCAAACTATGTGAACAAGCATGAATCCACACATCCCATGCCATGCTTTCAACCTTCACAAATGCTCCCTTGGCTAACTTGTCAAGCCTTGTCCTGCTCGACTCTTGTCTTTTTTTCTTCTCCTTGTCACTCTCTCTACAAAAACTACCCTTGTGGTTGCTTATATAGTAGCAAGTCCCACAAAACCACTAAGTGGTATTACATAAACCATGTGCTAAAACCATGTGCTACCTAACCCACTGACCCCACATTTAATATTGGGCATTTAATTCTTTCCCCCAATATTAAATAATTACATGAAATATTTTCACAATGTTAGAATACAACTCATCAAGAATATTCCATGGGAATCTTTACATGTTGCACGTCCATCTAGGCACAACATTACATAATAAAAATAAAATAATAAAATATAACAATATTATGCAATGTGTGCAACACCCATTATCTCAACAATCTCCCACTTGTTGTATACATTGCATAGGGTCAATCTGTAGCCACACAAAATGAACAAGGGAACAATCCCTCCAAGCACAAAAAACCTGATCCAAAGGTAATCACATGTATCCGTAGTTGTCAAAATATCCATAGCTGAAATAGCACCCACAGCAAGTGCGAAACCCATCCAACTATCCATACCTCAAAGGTATAACAAGTGAATCTCATATCACTGACATATCCAATCTGCAACTTGCAATCACAAGCCTCAAGAGCAATACCTACCACATATATACCAAGAAGCTCCCACTGCAAAAGATAATGTCAAATCTATAACCAATCCACTCAACACATCTCAAAGAAGTGAATCCATGTAGTATCAAGGACATCCAAGAAGATAACCAAGACCAGAGAAACCATGCAAATCATAACCTGTATCATGTCCTTCTACACACACCTCTAGATGTAAACTGTGCAAGTATGATCTCCTCCATAAAACTCCAACAAGAAGCCTCAACAACACCCAAACCATACCATATAACTAATCATGGATGTAAGCCTCTCACAAGAAGATCAAACTCAATAAACCATTCCTAAACCAAGGAATAACCATTCCTAATCCAAGGAAAATGCCCAATATAAAACCATCTCCTAAACTCAACCAGCATAACAACATATGTACATGGAGATAACCAATGCTTAACCATCTCTCAAATGAACCCTCCAGAACTAACTCATGTACCATAGCTCAAGATCCATATCCATGAAAGACAAGCATAAATATAATGCAACTGAGAGAAACAATGGGCTATACCTCTCAAGTAGCAAACCGCCGAGTAGACCAAGAGTGGGGAATGAGAATGCTCATCAAGATACCCAAGTCTCCAACCAAGACTCATCTAAGAACAATCTCCTCTCAAGTCCATATCAAGTGACTGCCCCTCGGACTTCCTGTTGAAACCATCAACCGTCCCAACAAATACTTCTCTAATCCAAGAGAAATCAGCGTCACCACCATCTCTAAGTATCCATGAGCACTTGTAACCAATCAATCCATGCCAACTCCAAATGCAACATAGCAATATCATGAAGTATCCAGCTTATGATTAGTGTACTCAATACCAAGAAACTAAACCAAGATCAATGTCAAAGTTCCAACCATGGCCTCAGGAACATAAACATGACAACATGATCTTACCATCTCAACTAAAGAGATAACATGCTCCATATAAACACACCATAACATGTCACAACTCTAAACGCGTATCAAGAGTATACCATGACATAATAATGAAACCATCCTCATACCAAGGATAACATGCTAAATAAAAGCATAAACCGCACCTTTGCCAAGAACCCTATGAGTCCTCAAGATGCAACCATCTCCACACACCATGAAGAAAACCATCTCCACACACCAGGAAGAACCATCTCCATACATCATGAAGATAACCAAAAACTTCATGAGTCCTCAAGATCTAACCATCTTCAAACACCATGAAGATAACAAGTGCACCATGCAAATGTCAAAGACGCTTCTGCAGCAACAGGATGTAAGAAAAACCTCCAACATCTGCAAACACTCAATAAATATATCAATGCCAACAACTCCAACTCAACCGTGGTACCAAGTCACCTATGGCATCATAAAATCTGTCCTCTCCAAACCAATAAGATATAAACCAAGCCAGGAACTAATCCTGTACTGTCACCCCATCACTGTCACAAGCTCTCACTAAACCATGTATCCAAGCTATCCATGATATAATGATGAAAAATCCATCCTCTAACCATGAGAATCAACTAAGGCATTAAACCATCAAAGAACTCAAAGTACACATCATGAGCTCCTCAAAAGAAACCAAATAACCATGATCCTCAACCACGAAGATATACCACCATAACCAAATCAGAAAATCCAAGCTAATGAACATCAAGGATGTACCTGTATAACCAATCATGTCATGCCAAAATCCATGACACCATGATCACATCCATGAACCGAGCATCTGTCTCTCAAAGTGTCCAACCTGTCAGCATAGTCAACCACAATCCTCTACCATTACTGTACCTGGTAACAACATCTCATCCCTTCTACATGAACAAAATAGTCAGCAAATCATGTGACTTAGGGCATAGACAACCCAAATCCAAGCCACCAATCTGAATATGCATCAATAATGAAGATCAATGGGCAAAGACAACCCATAACCAAGCTATAAATGCAACCTATAAGTATAGACCGCTTACAACACTGCACAACTTGTAGACCCAACAAGTCATCATGCATATCCAAACAAAACACTAATAACCATATCATCATGAGACCAATCTGAAATATGAACTGAGTATACAATGACATCAAAATTTAAATCTCCAATGCCATAAACTCATAATGTTACCATAGTCAAAATATGTTTATAAACTGTTCAGATCAATATATCAACAAATAAATCATGCCAAACCTACACCAAATTTGAACTAATGTGTAGAGCTCTCCAAGAGCTTTCCGTTGACTACTCGAAGTCCAAAATCAAACTCCATATGCCCAAGTTATGCTCCAATTCGTGCTCAAAATAAACAACATTTAACTTTAGGGCTCTTAAAACCTGACAAAATTTCAAAATCATAGAACTAAACCTACACCATGTTGTAGTGCTCTGAATTAGCTTTCCAATGCCTATATGAACTTTGAAATTTGATATTCTAAGAGAAAGTTATGGGCATTTTACTAAGACAGTCTTTTTACCATTTTCACTGCGATTTTTCATTTTTTATTTTTTTCAGTGACGAAAATTCCGACGGGATTAAATTTGACGGCCATCATGAGCTGAAACCAAAAAACTCTTTCATTTCCTCTGAACATGGACAAACTAGGGCATATTATATATCAAAATTTATGGAAATGTCGACCCGGATCCAATGGTGAGGTTTGTTTTTACCCAGGAGGTCATTTCTACATGCTACCCCCCAAAACCCTCATTTAAATGAAACTTTCGAAAAAATCCTTTTCTCCAACAATTTCACATGCCCAAATATTTTAACATCCTATCATAACAGCAAATCCAAAATTCTCAGATCTGCAATAAATCATTCATATATCTTGCCCTTTCTTTTATCCTCTCATGCATTCCCATGGATTCAACCTAGGGTTATAATAATAAAATCATAGCTCTGATACCACTTGTAGGGCCCATTTGCCATTACACCAAAAGCCATGACTATTAGTGAACATGGAACACCACATAATTAACCACCTGTAGGTAGGGGAGCGCATCGCATCACCCAACAATCTCTCCCTCGACGCACATACTAGGTGCTTACGCGGGTCGGGAAGGCACCGGGGAGATTTGAACCCATGACCAATCTGAAACTAGGCTTTGATACCACTTGTAAGGAAACTTGGCAATAAAGAATATAACCGTTTCCACATAACCCATAATAAATTTGAAATAAATACGGAATTAAAATCCACATGCAAGAGAATAGACAACATACCCACAAAATTGTGACACAAGATATACCCTGGGAAACCCTCATTGAGGGAAAAAAACCCAACCTCCAAAAGCATCCATCATCATGTATTATTCAACAAAAAATACCATTGCCATACAACTATGGAAGCCTTCATGGCCATAGCCACAACTGAGCAAACTATGTGAACAAGCATGAATCCACACATCCCATGCCATGCTTTTAACCTTCACAAATGCTCCTTTGGCTAACCTGTCAAGCCTTGTCCTGCTCGACTCTTGTCTTTTTTTCTTCTCCTTGTCACTCTCTCTACAACAACTACCCTTGTGGCTGCTTATATAGTAGCAAGTCCCACAAAACCACTAAGTGGTATTACATAAACCATGTGCTACCTAACCCACTGACCCCACATTTAATATTGGGCATTTAATTCTTTCCCCCAATATTAAATAATTACATGAAATATTTTCACAATGTTACAATACAACTCATCAAGAATATTCCATGGGAATCTTTACATGTTGCACATCCATCTAGGCACAACATTACATAATAAAAATAAAATAATAAAATATAACAATATTATGCAATGTGTGCAACACCCATTATCTCAACAGAGATGAGATTTTTCTTGGGTCTGTAGATTATACATAATAATGATGATATTTTCTTATCACAAGATAACTATTTGAAAGACTTGTTGAAAAGTTTTGGCTTGGAAAGTTGTGAGCATGTTGGTACACCTATGATAATTGATCATAAGTTATCTAGTAAAGATAAGACACCTATAATTGAGCAAAATAAGTATAGATCTATGATTGGAGGTTTGTAATATTTGACTCACACCAAACCAGATGTAGAAAATGTATTTGGGATAGTAGCAACATTTCAAGATAATCCTAAGGGATCACATTATACAGTAGTAAATAGAATATTCAAATATTTGAAGGCTACACCTAATTTTGGATTGTGGTATGATAGATCAAGTGATTTTACTTTGTCTTTATATATTGATGCAGATTGGGCAGGTAGTATGAATGACAGAAAGAGCACTAGTGGTGGAATATTTTTTCTTGGAGCAACATTGGTTTCTTGGCTAAGAAAGAAACAAGACTGTATTTCACAGACTACAATAGAAGCAAAGTATGTAGTAGTAGAAAATAATTGTAATCATATCATGTGGATGAAGTAGATGCTAAAGGACATTGGGATAGAATTTTCAGAACCTATTATCATACATTGTGATAACAAAAATATAACAAGTATGTCTAAGAATCATATGTTGCTTTCAAAAACTAAGCATATATCCATTAAGTATCATGTTTTGAGAGAAAATGTTGTAGAGAAAGAGATTAGATTAGAGTATGTGAATACAAAGGAGAAGATTACCTATATCTTTACGAAACCCTTGCCTAAAGATACATTTGAATATTTGTGAGGTATGCTTGGGGTTATGCCCTTACCTACTTTTGAGTAGATGATGTAGAGAATACATCACTCCAGTGGTATAGAGCACTATTATTTATCTAGATAGAATGTTAACGCTTCATGTATGAGGGAGTATATGAGATGACTAGAGTCATAGGACTCTTGGTAATTGTTATAGAATAATATCTTTGGATACTTGAGTTGGTTAAAAATTTGAAGTAGATGATTGGCATAATGAATCATTTTTCATTGATGTCAATAGGGGAGAATTATATATGAAAAACATCCTCTAGAACAATGGGGGAGAGAGGGTACATGATAACATCTTATGATAGTATGTAGGAGAGGTGTGAAACCTGAGAGTTGTTCTTGTGAGCTAGAGTGTGAACAATTAATGTCGATCTTGAGAATTGGAAAGCATAGATAAAAAAGTGTTTCTATGAGTTTTAGATTTGATTGATGAAGAGGATTTGAAAAGAAGAGAACAACATCAACAACAGAAGATTTGGCTTTGGTATTCTTGGAACTTTGATATTTTTCATCTATTTTCCCATCAAATCCAAAGGAGGAGATTATTAGCATGAATGTTGATGGAATTCCTTTGGGGAAGTATCCTAATCATTGGAGAGATTGTGTACATGATTGGCATGTTGAATTCATGATAGTGTTTGTCATTGATGTCAACCTAGTATTGTTTTTGTGAAGACTAGTAGAATAGAAGACAAAGAATGAGGTCATATGAACTATGTATTGATAATTAGGTCAAGTGTAGTTAAGGATGTATTCTACTTTGTGTCCTAGTTTTATGGAAAAGCACACGTACATAGAGTCAAAGACATGGAATATATTCATGAATTATAGAAGAAAATGAGTAGACAAAGTACCTAATAAGTGGTTTTTGATGATTGAATTGTATCTCTTAATTGGGATAGAATCATGATAAAAACAACTAGTCATTGATAGAAGACAACCTAATGATGATGTCACTAAGTGCACAATGTCATGATTCACACATGTGAGAAGTTGTAAAGACTGTCAACCGACACTAACTTGTAATTGTGAAGAGATGTAATATTTTGTAATATATTAATGAGGTCCTATTATAATTAATTAGGAAAGACTCAAGGCCAACATAAGGAATTATTTTGAGGATGTGGTATAAAGGAAGGTTATTTACTTGTAGTTAAGTGTATTCCATTTTGTATTGAGGAATCAATATGCAAAATTGGTAAATGCATGTAAGAGATCTAAGGGATTATTTGGATACAAAGTTGATGATCTGGTATTGAGATCAGAAGAGGATTGGTCTAGTCAAGAGGATAGAGGAGTTCAAGATTGTTCATTTCTATTCTTTTGTAAGGAATAATACAAAGATTAGTTGGACAATGAGTTTTGTGGTCTTGTCCTTGAAGATTTTTGGACAATGGTTCCTTCTACCTTCTACAACTCCTAACATGGTTGGAATCTCCTAATAGGGATTCAAAGTCTACTAACAAGGATTGATATATATTGAATGTATTTCATTGGCTCCTAATAGAGTCCATCCTCTTACAAGGAACTTTTACATTAGTACATCATTTTGTGGGTATCATCCCTACCAAGGTTTTCCCTTTGATCAAGGGTTTCCCTAGTTAACATATCTGGTGTTATTATGTATGTATATCTTCTTATGGTTATTGATTATATTGTTCACATGACTAAGTATTAATAAGGTTAATAAATGTTTTAATAGTTGGATAACTAATTCAGCCCCCCCGCCAGTTATCTTGGTGGACTTTATTTTCAAACAAAAAGTACATCCAATTTTCCCAATGGAAAGCATGTTAGTTCCCTTTTATCATATTGAGGAGAATGATGATGTCTTAGATCTTAGAAATATTATGCTCTCATGTTGAGGGCCATAGCAAGTGTGAGCCATCTTTCTTTGGTTTAGCTAGCCAATTATTAGCATTACTGTTGTTGAAGTCTTTGGTATAGGTAGTGAACTAGGCATAGGATAGGTTGATGGTCCAAATTTTGCATACTTCCTAAGGTGGGATTCTCATGGCACCTATCATCATCACTTGGTTCAAATAGAATGGGAATTTTGTTGGCAATTTAGCTAGGTTACTTAACATGATGTTGTCATTTATGGCAACATATAATCAGGATTGAATGAGAAAATATTCAGGATGAAATTTTGGGTTGTAAACTTAGAAAAATATCTAAGTATTACTCAACTTTCTTGTCAACAAAAGTACATATTTAATTGGTGAGCTACACTATGGAGTAGTTAAGAGGAAGTTTGCTAGATTAGGAAAAGTAAAAAAATAACCAATATAAACTCCTAAACATAAGAGAGTCAAGAAGATGGCTAGTGGATTGGAGAAGAAAATAAAAAAACTTCTTACATATAAGAGCATGCAAAGAAGAAGAACACAATTTATTGAATCAAAATCTAAAAAATCTAAAAAGAAAGTTTGGTGACATACAAGGATGGATTCCCAAAAACATGTATGATAGAATAATCAATAGAAAGAATAGAGTACATGAAAAAGATAGGAAGATTAGAGAAAATATAATCAAGAAGTTATGCAAGATAGATAGTGAAAAGAATTTGGAGAGTTTATTAAGAAGTCTTGAACCCTATCTAAGGAACAAGATAGGGATATTTTAATCATGGGAGGAAACTATGAGGAGTTGAACAAATAAATGGAGACAAAAATTATAAAAATAATGATAGGACTTAAGACATCCATTCATCAGAAAATAACAACAGAAGCATCAATAACATAGATCCCCCTACCATCAACAATAGTACCATCTACAACAACTACAGAAATGAAAGATATGCCACAAGTAATAGTTGGCATAGATTCTAATCAAGTAGATAGCACCAACATGATAGTGGACACAACTAAAGATCCATTTAAGGCCTATGGTCCTAATATTGTTGAATATTTGGTACAATACCCAAGCTCTAATGAAAAAGAAGAGGAGAAACAAAATGAAGAGGAAGAGAAAAAGAAGGAAGAAATAGAAAAGAAAAAGGAAGAAGAAAGAAGGAAGATAGAAGAAGAAAAGAAGGAATTGGAAGACAGAAAGAAGAGAGAAGAAGAAGTTAAAAATAAGAAGGGGGAAGAAATAAATAAGAAAGGAGAAGAAGAAAAGAAGATAGAAGAAGAGAAGAAGGAGGAGAAAGAAGAGGAAGAAAAGAAGAGAAAGAAGGAAGAAGAAGAAGAAAAGAAAAATAAAGAAGGAGGAAAATCCGAAAAGAAAACAAAGGCAAGTGAACCTAATTCTTCTAGGTGACCACTTGAATCTACATTGGTGGGTTTATAAGGAAACAAGTTAGATGATGATGATCAAGTTGAGTTGATATCATTGCTGAGAGAGATTATTAAGAAAAATAAAAGGGTCAAGAATCTTCAAATCTCATTGATAGAAGTGACAAAGAAATTATAGAGCATTATATCAAAGAAAGTGACTAAATCTAAACCCCAAGATAGAGAAAAAGTAGTGATCAAGGCTTTTGACACTAAATTTATCCATTTATCAAAATTGGCAACCACAAAGGCAAAAACTATGAATGATACATAAACATTTAGAAAAATCTATGAAAACATTAGAGGAGATCTAAAAAATATTGATGATCACATCAAGGAGTTGAGAAAATGTTTAGTAGAAGGAAAATAAGTGTATGGTAAATGTTCCCTTTCACACACATCTATCAAGGATATTTTAGATGAACTAAATGTTAAACTAGAAGAGTTAAATAATGTTGTAAATGAATTGGAGAATCCTATTGTGCAATAATGGACTTGGAGAGTAGAATCTTCAAGATACATGATAAAATTAGGCTTTAGAGCTATAGAAGGAAAGAACATTGAAAATATTTTCACTGTTAAGGAAGTACCTTACTCTAAAAATTGATCTTGTATAGAGATAGTTGGAGTAATGCTTATCAACAAAGGCATCCTATGAAAAATTTTCTTACAATGATTTGGAGATAGTGGAGATTGCTTCATATGCACTATGTGTAGTACTCAAGATATCAGATGCTATAAAGAACAAATAGGATATGGAGTTTTCTATTTTTTAGACCAACTTTTTTGATTGCATCTCACAGATATCTAGTCAACATTCATGAAGGTAAAAGTATTCGTACAAATTTGACTTGTATATAGTTTTTGACACCTCTATCATTGATGTCAAAGGTGGATAAATATAAGGAAAAATATATGTGAAATTTTAATAGAGCAAAGGATTATACTAAAATGGGAATTTATATTATAAATAGAAGATATAAGGAAAAAATAGTATAAATAGCGATGATCCACAAATTTTTGAAAATTTTACAATGTCCAGGTAATTGATGTTACAAGTTTTGAAGTTTTCATTTTGGGACTTAGCCAATTTTCCCATATGTTACCATCAATGCCAAAGGGGGAGATTGTTGGAAATTTTTCTAGGTTATTCAATACAATGTTTTCATTTAAGGCAACACATAATCATGATTGAGTGAGCAGACTTAAGGATGAAGTTGTGGGTTGTAAACTTAGAAAATTGTCTATGTCTTACACAATTTTCCTATCAGTAGAAGTGCATATTTGATTAGTGAGTTTCACTAAGAGAAGATCAAAATGTGTTCACTTACATGGAGGTATTACAATATTCCAAGATAATGTATGCATGAGTGCATTACTATGCGGTATGTAGAAACATAGATATTTTGGTTTTATAGTGACAGTGTTGAGCTAATGGAATAGGGTAAAAGATATGAAATCAAATATTCTATATTAAGGAATTTTTTTGTTTATCATAATTATTAATTAACTAATTAGGGACAACATCCTAGATGTTAACCCTAAGTGACAAAGAGTTAAGTTTTTATTTTGGTAAATGTTCAAAGGTATGAAGGTCAACAAATTAAAGAAATAACATATAAAGGAAAAGTTGTGAATGTGAAGTTAAGTGTGGCTTTTGTTATAAGTATGCTTTATGTTTGAGATGAAAATTTTGATGTGAGATCATAACAATGTGAATTTGTGATTAATTTTTAGTGAAGAGTAGCAAAAGGAAAAATCAGATATTGAAGACATCAACAACAGTGAAGAGGTTTTTGTATCTATCTCTTGTATTGAAAAATTTCATTGTATATTTCATGTTTGGGTAGTGAGCTTATCTTTCATAATTTGTATATTGTAATAAAAACTCCTAACATGATTGAGGATTCTAACAAGACATAGTACTCCAATAAGGACCGAGACACTATATAGGTGTAATAGACTCCTAACAGGGTTAATATCTTTCACAAGATACTTTTGATTAGTGGATCATTTTGTGGGTACCATCCCCACTAGGGTTCTACCTTGGCCAGGGTCTCCCCAATTAACAAAATATGGTTTTATGATTTGCATTACTTTATGGTTGTGTTTACTAATCAACATAATTAGTTTACTTTTATATGCAAGTTATAAGTTTGTTAAAGATATCCAATTTTGAGAAAAAATTTGTGAAACACTAATTCACCCCCCACCCCTCTCAATATTTCCTATTTCTAACAAGTGGTATTAGAGCTTGGTCACAAGTTTAAATCCTCAGACCCCTAGGTAATGCTAAGGGGGAGATTATTGAAAAATTGGTTATCTCTCCCCTTAGGATTTATGACAAGGGCTTAATTGCCTTCTGTGTACTATAAGTTGAATGGTTGTATCGGGCACTGACAGATCAATTTCTTGGTGCAACAAAAACCCTACTCTAATAACTTCTCCATTATGTATCCTAATACACTTTTTTGTGGTGTCATACTTATATCTACATTCCAAAACTAATTCTTGATAAATGAGTGCTTTAGGAAAACCCCTAACCTTCACTAATCCACTCAAAGGCACTTTCTCAACAATCGACCCAGGTTTAGCCTTATCAAATCTTGCCACTACTTTCTTAATCTTCTCTTTGCAAGGGAAGTGTCTCCTAATTCTTGTATGAAACTAGTAAAGGGTGATGGTTTGTTTTCTTTGGGTAGTTTGGGGCCAAATACAACCATAGAGTAATAACTATAGAGTTTCAAACTTGCATGCAATCAAAATAGGAAAGAAAAGAAACCAAAAGAGTTGGTTTGCTGCTAAAGGAGATAAAAATAGTAGCTCTTAGAGGAGTAACAAATAAAATCACCATGGAGACTGCATGAAAAATCCTCTATAGGAACACTCAATTTTTATCTCCATTTATCTTTGGAAGAAAACATAGCTCTTACCTCATGAAATCATGACAAGATAATCATAAAAGGATTTTTATAGGAGTTAAAGCCTAGAGAGCATATTGTGGAATGATAGGGAAATTACTGATGTGACATGGCATGTTTTACTCATTAATGAGTACTTTGGTCTCAACATGTACCAAATCTTCCTCCATCGTCATTATTACTAATGATTATTTTATGCATATCCTTCTCCCACTTTCAAAAAGTTAATGAGTAGATAAGAATGATTAAGAGGACCAAGACTAAATTTAGTAAATCAATTGATTACATGGATGCAGATGTTTGATTGCATGGATAAATTATCTTGATTTGACTAATTAAGATTGACTTTGAGTGAACTTGTGTATTAGAGGTGCATGAGGATTTATCAAATGAATTATTTTATGAAATAAATAAAATTATTTAATTCATGTCCATGGATTGAAAGAAAATAAAATAGTTATTTTAGAGATAGATAAATTTAAAAGGGGACAAATATTATCTTACCAAATTATTAATATTATTAAATTTTAATAGACTAGGGGTTGTCTTTTTGCTTTCCTTTTGTTATCTTTTCATGCATATTTTTATTTTGGCCTCTTGTTTTTGGCTTGTATTGTCTATTCTTTTTTGGCTATGAGGCCTTCTATTGTCTAAGCTTCTCTGCTCTTGTTTCTATGATACTTTGTCTGGGTCCTTTAAAAAAAAATTTTACGTAATCAAAACACTAAATTAATTAAAATATTTTATTAGCATTCATGGTTCTAAAAATATAATAACTTTTTGTTTATTTTTAGAAGAATAAAGATAGGAAAAGAAAAATAGTTAATTAAATAAGAATATTAAATTTTTAATTATAACAGAATAGAAAAATTAAAATGTATGAATTAATAAAATAACTAAATTTTATTTAATAACTAAATTTTATTTAATAATGTGGTTGTATAAATACATTGATAAATTAATGAAATGAAACCAAGACTAGGGGTTGATTAGATGAAATAAGTGATATAGTTAAAATGGATAACCTAGGTGATATGATGAGATTAAATAAGTGATTAGACCTTCTTAGATGTCTACATTTTGTCCCTCTTTGGAACATTGTTTAGAATAACATTGTTGAAAAAATAATATGTGATAATTAGGAAATGGCGAGATATAAATAAATTGATGATATGTCCCAATGTTAATAGGATGATAATGATAAAATGGTTATGGGAAAATAATGAGATGGTGATGGGGAAATTGTGAGATGGTGATGAGGAAATAATGAGATGATATTGAGAATATTATGAGATGATAATACCCAATCAAGAGGGAAGTTGTATAAAAAGTGTCACATGTTCTAGCTTTTGAATAATGAATGAATCAATAATGGAAGAACATGAATGAAAAAAAAAAAGTAATTATATGGAATGAATATGATGAATACTTTATCAAGTTGACATATGAAAATTTTGATATATAAAATGGATTTTATGCACCAAGGTATGTATGATTTGCATGGACATTGACTCTACAAACAAAACGGTTGCCCTTAATAATGTCAAATATAAATATAACCTTTTAACATATGTGAGGAAGAATAACTCAGAGCACAATAGTCCTAGTGCACAAAAAAATATTGAATGATCTTATATGTAAATGATGATTGTTTATGTTTAGAATCCATTATAACACACAAGGAACCTAATATTACAAGAACACCCCACAAATATGATAAAAAAATGGTTGTGCCTCATTAAATTATTTTTTGTAACAAACAAAGATATAGAAATATCAATATGACCTTGAGTAAGCATTAGAATGAGACAATAAATATATTTAAAATTTGACTTACAAAATAGGTCAACAACCATCAAACCTCTTGCCAAAAGATATGTATGCATGTTGAGGAATCCCTATTATAGGAAAGATATATGTTAACTCACATGTTTGGATGATCTATTATTCAAATAGATTAAAAAAAGGATTAGTCTAGTTTGAAAATAGCCTTTTCTTCCAATTTTTATGAAATCTTAGTATTTTTCATGATGCATACCTATTTAATTTTTCAATATTAATAATAGGTGGTGGTGGTTTATTATGATTAGTGATGATAATGGTGATAATGAAAATATTAAGATGAGTATGATGATAGTTATGAGTATTTAAAAAATTACACATCTAAAATATTATAGAGAAGAATATAAACACATAACAAAATATTTTGCATACCTATGTGTCAAGAATGAATTCCTACAAAATAACATGGTTAAATATAGCATTCTAGTAGTAGGGACTAGCACATCAAATCAATCAATGGAAATAATACAAAAAACCTAAGGAAATTATCTTGTTGCTCTCTAATTAGGAAGAGTGGGATTAAATCCTCAATTACCATTAGAATTGAGTCCCTAATTAGTGACAATACATGCCTACCATGAGAGATTCATTGCAATTCAATGAGAGATGATTTCAAATCCTACGTTCATTTACCAAATTGAAAGCAATTGTGAGCTAGTTACTAAGAGAATTGATCCAATGCAGTGAAAATGAGTTAGAAATTCACTATAGTAACAATGTGAATCTAAGAATGAGTGTCATTTGAGGTTTGAATCCATCTCATTTATAAGAATTAAGGTCAAATGTGTGGTTCAGATTCAATTTTGCAAAGTGGTTTGGATTTAATTTGGAGTGATATGTGTGAGTTAATCCATGTGATGTACTCTCATTGGTCCAAGTAAAAACCTTTTGTCTACTTGTCCCCTTTGGGATGGCATGTAGTTTGATGGGATTAATTAATTCCTTTTATTTAATTACTATGGAAAAGTGCATTTAATCTTTTTGATCTAACTAAATGTGGTAGGTCATTTAATGCTTGATTTAGCAATTAATTTGTCAAAATATTCAAAATAACCAAGAGAGGGGGTGAATCAATTATCCTTAGGTCCAGATATACCAATTCAACTTTTACTAACTTTAAACAACTTATTCAAGATCATCAAACCTATGGGTCCATATAGCAACTCATCAAAAACTTAACATATTCATTCATCACTTAACTCTATATTCAGTATATACTAACTACTAGTAAATAAATAACAGTAAATAACATGCATCATACATATAACATTCACACATGTATGACACAAGGATTTAACATGGACGCCTAATTTGGGAAAATCACCAAGTAACATGCTACCACTTTTCAATCTTATGAAGTGGGCTTAGTTAAAAACCAACCCTGTTAAAGGTTACAAAACACATTGTTAGGTGTGACCTAGTTAAAGGATTTAATCACCTTGTTAGAAGTGGACTAGTTAGAGAAATTTGCATCATTCCATTAATTGTCACCTTGATTAAAGGATTTACAAAATTACTATTAGGTCAACCTTGATTAAAAGATTTTGACTGCCATAATGGTTAGAAAGTAATAACTAGGTTTGATCTGTCAAGATACAAATCACTTTACAAATTCAGATCTCCAATTCAGATCTCCATTCAACTCATTTGTTGGTTCATTGCTTAAACTTGTAAATATTTTGAGATTTGTAACAAAAACAAGGGGGAAATAAAATGTAAAAAGCAGGAAAGCATATAGAGGAAGTATATGTAAATATATGTAAAAGGAAATATGAACAACAACAAAGATATGTAAAAAAAAAAAATTAAATGAATTTTTTTGAAAAACCAAACACAAAGTTTTTAGTTCAAATCGAGTTACAGAGTCTTCAGTACAAACTAAGCTACTAGATTAGGCATATTCCAAGGGGGAGTTTGACTAAAGAAGTTTTTTAGATCTTGTGTATGATAAGTATTTTTTTCACTAATGCCAAAGGGGGAGATTGTTAATCTCGTTGCAAGATATATTGTTAGTTAGTGTCAAAACACTTAGTGATAATGAAAAGATAGTTGCAACTGAGTTACTAGTATGGAGTGTTAACCAAGCTCACAAAGGATCCAAGCAAACAAGTTAACCTTGCAGAAAGTTGCAGTGTCAGTTGAGTTGTAGTGGAAACCGAGTTAATAGTTCACATCATGCTCCAAGGTGAATCAAAGTTAGCAGACCAATCTTATTCCAAGATGGCAGAGAAGTGCAAACTAAGTTAGAAGCATCTACTGAGTGGTCAATGTAAACTAAGCACCCAATATCTACTGAGTGCCAGAGTTAGCCAAGGAGACAGTGGTGACCGAGTGTTTCTAGTATCACCTGATTAAGACATGACCCAAGTTATGGCACTAAGATGACTTGGTGATTGTTTTTGGAACTATTC
Organism: Cupressus sempervirens; assembly: GCA_028749045.1. NCBI lineage: Eukaryota > Viridiplantae > Streptophyta > Pinopsida > Cupressales > Cupressaceae > Cupressus > Cupressus sempervirens. Next base: position 557,765,490 of record CM053787.1, on the reverse strand, counting down.
ATGTTGTAGCCAACCTATGAAGGAATTTATTTGAATGGATATAAGGTATTTTTTTTAATTCAACTGAGAGAATGTGTATTCATTGTATCATCATTCAAGGATTAGTGAATATGGTGTATATGAGCAATGTTAGTATGCTAATAGAAACAAAATTTAAATAAAGCTTCTACAAACTAAAAAAAATTCATAAACTTCAAGATAGACTAAGATGAACTCTTAATTGAGAATATGAGCCATTAATGGACTCTCTCAATAAGAAGCTCTCTTGTTGAGTAGCTTTATCTAAATGGATAGGATGTATGCTTAATATGCTTCCAAAGGCTTCAATGGATGATTGTGGATTTTTGGTGTGGATAGATGGCTTTAGTATGGATTTGGCTCTCAAAATAGCATTATAACTTTACTTCATAGATTGTGTTATTTTGCAAAGGGGAAAGATCCAATTTATAGGCAAGAGGCTTGAAGGATTGAGGGCTAAGATGCAAGGATGGGAAAAAGCTCATGGAGGGCTCTGATTGCATGAGAGGAGAGCACATGGATTGTGCTTCTTTACAGCCAATCAAGGAGTGACACATGTCACATGGTGAGAGGATGGAGGAAAGGGGAAGGCTGAGTCAACAAAGGAGGCTCAAGGGATAAAATCTTCATAAAGACCCTCATAATGACTTGTAAGAGCAATAAAAGGGCTTGTAAGAGTCATTTATGACCTAGTGGACTTCATAAAGTTTTATGGTTGAGATATTTTGAGGGTGATGAGAGAAATTTTGACTTGGACTTGATTAGAAAAGTTTTAAGCTTGTTTAGGCTTGTGCAAATGATTAGAGGATGGATTAGGATGGTTTAGGATTAGCTTAGGGATAGGCAAGTGGATGGCATTTAATGAGGGTGGGTGAAGGAGGAGATATTTGTTAACTTTGGCTTGGGTTAGTAAGTCTTAACCCATGTTTAGGGAATGTGACAAGGTTAGGAGGGGATTAGGATTAGGTTTAAAGACATCTTCTGGAAGAGTCTAGATTTTGGATGAGGATAAAGACTTTCTAGAATAGTCTAGAATTTCCTAGGATGAGGATGAAGACTTTCTAGAAGAGTCTAGAACTTCTTAGGGTGAGGATAAATTAGATTTTTAGGAAATAAATAAAGTTTTATTTATTTCAAGGGTTTGGGTTGAGGAGATATTTATTAAAACTTTTTTAATAAACATGAGGATTAATATTTAATCTTAATTAAATATTTTGAGTTGGGGTTAGGGGTAGGAAATGATGAGATTAGCCTTTAATCGAAATTAAAGAAGGATTAGAAGATTTTGGAAGAGGTTATTGATCATAAGGAAATTGGCCAAGTTTTGGGCAAAAAAAATTTTTTTTATTTATTTTAGGATTTTTGGTCAATTTATTAATTAAATAATTAATAAATAAGAAAATAATGTTTAAATAAGATTTAAACATTTTTGGGAGGGATTCCTTAATTAAATATTTTAAATTAAGATAAAGGGATTTAATGGCATAAAAATTAATTAATTAATTAAATAATTAATTAATTAATAAATGATGATGTCATCGAGACTTTTTTAGAAAATAAAAATAATTTATTTTCTAAAGGTTTTTTAGGTGTCTACATTTTTCCCCTCTTTGATGTGATGTCGCAAGTGGCATGGCATCAAAGATAAGAAAATAAGATGCCCAAGGCTAGAGCAGAAGAGGAGAGAATGGACTGTGAGATGCCCCCTCAAGAAGGCAGCGGGGAGAGAAAGCGAGGCTCGATGGCTTCTTGAAAAGTACAAGAATCCGAGATGAGCAAGGAGACTCAGATTGGCAAAGAGAAGGGGCTGAATTAGCTCAAACTCTCACTATGGGAGAATGATAAAGGAGAATCAGATGCACAAGAGGAAGCAAGCTTAAGACCTTAGGGAAGGTGGAGGATGAAGGAGCAGAGCGCTATAGAAAGGAATCCAGGATAGGGAGATGGATGAGGGGATTATAAAGCTGATGCAACAGGATTTCAAAGAGTTAGATTGGTGGAAGATGGGTTTCGGAGATCCCTAGGACTAGGATTGTGGATCTCGAAAGATGAGGCTTGGTGGATTGATTTGGATTGGTAGATCCCTAAGACTAGGATTGTGGATCCCTAAAGCTAAGAGTGATGAGTGATTCAAAGAGATACTGATGCATAAGCTGGGGTATGAGAGACAGATGCTGGATATGGATGGGGGATAATGGAGATGAAGGAAACCCATTGAAGCTTTTTGAGCGAGGGGATACTTCAAAGAGAAGTACCACCATGTAGTTGAGCACTAGATTTTCTATAGGACTGTTGGTTAATTGCCAAGGTTACCAAGAACATCAAGGGCTTTTCACCAACCGTCCAAAGGATTGACAAACTAACTCAAAACAAACACGCAAGGATTGCCCCAACATCACACATGAATCCCAGAGGAAGCAGCGTGGAAACGACATTGGAGAACCCACAAGCAGAAAAGAAAAACAAATGAAAGACCTGATCAAGACCTTACGCTCTAATTGCCCCATTCGTAGCATACCATGATATGGAAGATCGTGGCAACCTTGAGGAGGGAACAAGGAGATTGCTTGGAAAAGATACTTCAAGACCCAAAAGGGAAGATCCCAAATCAAAAGAAAGTGAAAATCCAAAAGAGAACCGTTTGCCAACGAGATGGGTAGGATGAGGTACTAACGAACCAAGATCAGACATGAGGAAAGCTATATCCTACAAGGACCTATCAGAGAGCACCTAAGCTGGTGGATTTGGATGAGTGATGCGTCTGGCAAGCTGAACTAAGAAAGATAACACTTTGGTGATAGAAAATCTAGCTAAAGGATGCATTGGAATATCTAACCAAAGTGTGCGATGTGTGCAAGATGTTGACCAAGGATGAACTGACATGAATGTTGGATAGATACAATGGTACTAAGCTAAAGAGGATGTACAAGCTGACAGACCAAGATATTTACAAGCGGGCTAATCAAGATATGGTACAAGCTAACGGACCAAGATAGTTACAAGCAGGCAAAAGCTCAGGACGATAGGATAGCGGGATGGTTCGATGTTGTGCAAGATGTGAAAGCTAAGGGAGGGGTGATAGCGAAAGATATGGATTTAAAAGGATGCATCCAATGATGATGAGAGATTTTGTGACCAAGGATAGCTAGAGGAGCAGGATGAGATGGCTGGATAGGATGGTAGATAGCTAGGATTATGATGGATATAAAGAGATGACATTGGGTTTGCATGAGGATAGCCTAGAGCTAGATACCAATGACAAGGGAGGATGGACAAGACCAGATCTCCAAGGAATATAGTGCCCCCAATTAGAAGATAACATGCAGAACGAGGTCCTATGATGGATGTGATAGGATTGAAGCTAGGATGGAAAAAGCAGAAGGGGCTAGGGAGATGGATGATAGCTAAGATGATTGGCTGAAGCTGCATAAGATTAGTGTATGGTGTGAGATGGAAGCTGGAGGATGGAGGATAGGTGGATATATTGGAAGATGGAGTTGGATGTCAAGAGATGACCAAAAGCATGAGAGTGATAGGCTAAGCTGGGGATGGCGGGATTACGCATGACGCTTGTTTGCCAAGTTTTCATCATGGTACTTGTCCAAGGTGCTTGAATTGCCAAGTTTTCACCAGTGGACGCTTTATTTTTTTTTTTTTTTTGACTTTTTGACTTTGGACTTAGCTAGAATGATTTTGGCTTTCTTCAGCTATTTTGGCTTTTTTGGGATTTTTCACTGGCTATTGGAATGTTCAATTTTTTTGCTAGTTGTTGGTACACCGGATGTGTGATTTATGCAATAGATCGGATTAGATGGGATTGATGGTAGGAGATGGAGGGATGAAAATGCTGGAAAGGAGCATGAGATGGGGATGCTTGCAAGAGCAACATTGGCACATGTTGGAACGGGTGTGAAAAGAGCATATGGGGGATAGATGGTAGATGCGGACGTGATGGAGGATTTGTGGAAGCGTGCTTGGGGATATAGGCACCCAAGATGGAGTTAGGAGATGGGGGACATGAGTCACTAGATGGGGGATTAGCAATGGTGGATGCCATTATGCATTGGGTTTCAACTTTTTTCTTGGGGATCCACATGGTTTTGGATTTTCTTTTCATAGGCTTTTGCATTGTTTTGCATTCTTTGATTGGATTTTTCCTTTTTGGAGTATGTCTTTTAGAATAGACATATGATTGCCTAGGATGTGGATTTTTAGCTTTATGCATTTTTAAGTTGGCATTTACATTGTTGTGGTAAGCTTTGGGAAGATGGTTAGGAGAAGCTTTGTGAGATGGAGAGGATATGAAAGAGCATGTAGGGGGATGATTATGGATGATGTGCCCTGATATGTGCCTTTGTTGATCTTGCATAGAAATGGATGGAATAGGATTTTTATGATGGCTGATAGGAGGATGGAGGATGGTAGATTTTGGGACATAGGGACACAAAATGGATTTAGCGGATGAAGGGGGGATATGGTAGGTTGTTTTGGGTTGCAAAGATGGTGGAGGGGGGATGACATAAGATTTCTTGAAGGAGTGATGGGAGGCTGGCATGGTGGGCTTGGAGATAGGCTTGGTTTGGGGGTGTGGTGTACCAACACCTTTAGATGGTGAGCCTTTGGATACATATCCAAGACCATGAAATCCTAGATTTTTTTGTGCAATAATAGGCTCCCTAATTCCTTGCTTTTGTGGCCCTAAACCTTGACCTTGATAATGCCATCAATTGAGCATTTGAACAAGCTGAGGAAACTTTTTGCTTGCAGAAAATGGTAGAAGTGATTTATTAGGTGTATTGCAATGGGGAGATACTGTTCTTAATTCATCTACTGAGAGAGGGCCACCATGGATGAATGTAAGTGAACCAAGAGGGTAGATTATAGATGGTGGAATAGCTTGGATAGGTGGTAAGATGGAAGCATGGAGCGGGGGAGATGGAAGGATAGGATCTTGATGTAGCTGGTAGGATGACAAGATATCTTGTAGTGGAGGAGATATGGCTTGAGGTTTTGGAGATGGTGACTGCACTATGGATGGAAGACATGGTATGCTGATATCTTCATTTATGCTTTGGGGGATGTCAACATGCTTTTGGGCAGGATCTTGATAGGATTGGTTTTGAGTGGATGGTGCGATAGGAGGTGAAGGGATGGATTCTTCAAAGTCAGCGGATGGATAGATGGGAGATTCAGTAGTGGAGATGGGTGAGTAGAAGATGGATGCATAAGGGTCATTACGAGAGATTTGGGAAATGCTTGGAGGCGATGTGGATAGGATTTGGAGGGATTTTACAGGTGGTGGGATTTTGATGCTTGCGGGAAGTGGAAGGATTTTAAGCAATTTGATGGATGGTATGGGGATGATAGCTATTGGAGATGGAGGTGATATTATAGATGGGGAAGCTTCATCACTGACTACTTCACATGGTTGGATTAGATGACATGGCTTATCGACTGTTGGAGGCAACTTTTCTTGTATTTCCTCTAGGAGATTCCTTGGAGACTCGTGTGTCGAAGGTGGAGGTGGATTGATAGGAATAGCTAGTGTGATGGGGGTGGAAGATTGGAAGCTTGGTTGATGGGGTGATGGAGGGGAAGCTGGAATATCAGATGGCATGACTAGATAGTTTGGAATAACTCTTGGATTTTGGGGGATGCTTGGGGGAATGTTTCTAAGGCTTTCAATATACCCGTCATAGTCAACAAGATTTTCATCATCATTGGAATAAGAGGTGGCGGGAGCAAGGACAATGCGACCAAACACATCATGATATGATTGGTACTTCATGCTTTGATGGTGAGTTTGATGGGGATGGGGTCTTGCATATGGATGAACACGGAAGCTCATGGTTGGATTTGGATTAAGCACAGATTTTGGATTGGCTGATGAAAGATTTCCTAGGGAGAGTCAAAGCTGCATGATAGACCTAAGAAGGATTGGTTGGAGATTTTTGGCTTTCCTGTGGATGGAAGACTTCAAGGGCATGTTGTCAAAAGGTGAGAGTTTTTCTTTCCTATGCGTTGGATTGGTGGAGATTGTGTCAACCTAAGAATAGACTAATGATCCTATGGGCATGACACGAGATTGATCACTTGTGGATCCCAACCTTTAGCTCAAGGTGATGAGGGATAACAGGTGACAAAGCTAGATTACCCTAGACAAAGCTCTGTCAAAAGGATAACCGTGGTGAGGCTGGTGGATTGGTCGGATTGATTGGATAACAAATTCTAACAAAATGACAACAACTCTTTAAAGGCTTGGGTGATTTTGGATTGGGTTGCTAGCTAGCTGGGGGAGGGGGGGGGGATGATTTGGAGAGACTTTGGATTTGGGATTGTTCTAAAGCAAGGAACTAGATAGATTTGGTTGCAGCGGGGGAGCTTGGATGATTTTCTGATGAGGCAGTGACTATGCTAAGTATGCCTTGAGCTGGGAGATTTTTTCTTTTTTGGGATTTCGACCAAAATTGGCAAACATTCATTCAAAAGCTATGAACAAACAAGCAGACAAAATTTTGGAGCAAGCACGTCAAACACACCAACATCCTAGGAAGCTTTCTACAAGGATGAAATTTGTTATAGCTAGGGAGTCCTCGATATACGCAAGGTACGTGAGGCCCAAATCCGTAGATGAAACCAAAAAGATGTCACACAGCCGAGAGGAGCGGTAACCCACTTCTCCTCTTTCACTTCTCAAGGGTATAAAGTTCCTTGAGGCTTAGCCCGAGTGACAAAATTTTGATCCCAAGAGAGGTGTCTTTGGATTCACCTCCCGATCTTTATACTCTGCCAGAACGCTAGAGTTGAGGTCGTCCCAAGGGGTGATGAAATCCCCAAGCAGGCCTCCTAAAAAGCTAAGACAAGATTTTGGATCCTAATCTTATGCACCCAAGATGGCCTCGAAAGACGACAAGGGGAGAGAAGACTTGGATGATCTTGGGCTAAAAAACACGCTTGTTCTTTTCCAATTGATGATTTAGATTTTGTAAGCTATGATTGAAGACACTCGTGATTAGGACATACAATGTTCATTCCAACTTGACAGCGTCGTCAACATAATGAAAATCGAGAATTCGTCAGCATAAGAAATGCGAGCATCATTAAAATGCATCAAAACCATGCAATGTTCATTGATTGTTAGGCATTCAAGATTGTGTTTAGCAACATGCATTCAAAGACAAGTGATTAAACATTCAAGTTTTTTCCTTTGAGCATTCAAGATTGAGATTTTGTGTGTTGTTTTAAGAACTTTGAAGTGCTTTGTTTTAACCTTAGATCATTCAAGATTGTTTTTGGACTCAAAAGTGAAAATGACTCTTTGGACTTTGGTTTTCATTCAAGATTTTGTGTTCTAGTTTGCATATTTTAAGCCCAAAAAAGATATTCCTAGATTGTTTTGATGCATGAAAAACCTAAGAAACATTCAAGATTTTGCAACAAGACATTTTTTTGGAACAAATAACAAATCTTTTAGGACAATTTTTGGCAACCATTTAGGACTCTTAGTTTTCATGAGATTTTTTTTAAAAGAACTTTAGTGTGCACTTAGTGTTGATTTTGAACCTTTTGAAATGGAAACTTGAAGTTCTTTTTAAATTCCCAAAAATGAAGTGTTCCTAATTTTGCATGAATGCATCTAAAACCTTGATGTTGCAAGGATGAAAATGATTAGATTGGTTTAGTTTCACTTGTTAAAAGATTTTTTCTTTTTTGCAAATTTTTAATTTTTCAATGGATTTAAGTATGATTTGGGGGTTCATTTTAAGCACTAAAAAGAAGTGTGTATAATTTTTCTTCCTTAAAAAAAAATGGCCAAGATCTCCCACAAGAAGAAGAAGAAGAAGAAGTAGATGGAATAAGAAGAATATAGACAAGAAGAGGAAGAATAATTTCAAGTTCTTTGTCCACCTATAAGCTTGAAAAATCTGCAAACACTATGAGATAGATTATGAATTCCTTTGTCTTCTTCATGCTCATGTGGACCTACAAAACCAATTTATACAATCCTACCAATCACAAAAACAAGTAAAATTAGCCAAAATCAGCAAATGACATACAAAACTTGACTAAAAAAGCTAATGAAGATGACCCATGCGGGGTCCCACCGGGCGTGCCAAAATGTATATGAGCAATGTTAGTATGCTAATAGAAACAAAATTTAAATAAAGCTTCTACAAACTAAACAAAATTCATAAACTTCAAGATAGACTAAGATGAACTCTTAATTGAGAATATGAGCCATTAATGGACTCTCTCAATAAGAAGCTCTCTTGTTGAGTAGCTTTATCTAAATGGATAGGATGTATGCTTAATATGCTTCCAAAGGCTTCAATGGATGATTGTGGATTTTTGGTGTGGATAGATGGCTTTAGTATGGATTTGGCTCTCAAAATAGCATTATAACTTTACTTCATAGATTGTGTTATTTTGCAAAGTGGAAGGATCCAATTTATAGGCAAGAGGCTTGAAGGATTGAGGGCTAAGATGCAAGGATGGGAAAAAGCTCATGGAGGGCTCTGATTGCATGAGAGGAGAGCACATGGATTGTGCTTCTTTACAGCCAATCAAGGAGTGACACATGTCACATGGTGAGAGGATGGAGGAAAGGGGAAGGCTGAGTCAACAAAGGAGGCTCAAGGGATAAAATCTTCATAAAGACCCTCATAATGACTTGTAAGAGCAATAAAAGGGCTTGTAAGAGTCATTTATGACCTAGTGGACTTCATAAAGTTTTATGGTTGAGATATTTTGAGGGTGATGAGAGAAATTTTGACTTGGACTTGATTAGAAAAGTTTTAAGCTTGTTTAGGCTTGTGCAAATGATTAGAGGATGGATTAGGATGGTTTAGGATTAGCTTAGGGATAGGCAAGTGGATGGCATTTAATGAGGGTGGGTGAAGGAGGAGATATTTGTTAACTTTGGCTTGGGTTAGTAAGTCTTAACCCATGTTTAGGGAATGTGACAAGGTTAGGAGGGGATTAGGATTAGGTTTAAAGACATCTTCTGGAAGAGTCTAGATTTTGGATGAGGATAAAGACTTTCTAGAATAGTCTAGAATTTCCTAGGATGAGGATGAAGACTTTCTAGAAGAGTCTAGAACTTCTTAGGGTGAGGATAAATTAGATTTTTAGGAAATAAATAAAGTTTTATTTATTTCAAGGGTTTGGGTTGAGGAGATATTTATTAAAACTTTTTTAATAAACATGAGGATTAATATTTAATCTTAATTAAATATTTTGAGTTGGGGTTAGGGGTAGGAAATGATGAGATTAGCCTTTAATCGAAATTAAAGAAGGATTAGAAGATTTTGGAAGAGGTTATTGGTCATAAGGAAATTGGCCAAGTTTTGGGCAAAAAATAAATTTTTTATTTATTTTAGGATTTTTGGTCAATTTATTAATTAAATAATTAATAAATAAGAAAATAATGTTTAAATAAGATTTAAACATTTTTGGGAGGGATTCCTTAATTAAATATTTTTAATTAAGATAAAGGGATTTAATGGCATAAAAATTAATTAATTAATTAATAAATGATGATGTCATCGGGACTTTTTTAGAAAATAAAAATAATTTATTTTCTAAAGGTTTTTTAGGTGTCTACATATGGAAGGGCCGATTATTTAGAAGGCTACAAGAATTCCAAGGAAAAGAAGAGACTCATCTATCATAGTCAGCTAACTAGTTTACTTCAAAGGATCTTAATCAACAATTAGATTTTCATTTTAGAGATCAATCCACTAATTCATCCTAACAGGTGCATCAGTCCCAAATCCTTTAACTAAGTGGACCTAACAGTCCTTTGTAGAAACTTCTAACAGAGTACATACTTAACTATATTGTATAAATCCTTTCACAAGGTGGACCTAATAGTCCTTATTTCTCTTAACTGATTAAGATCATCAAAAGTGATCATTTATAAGCCTTAACATGCAAAATTTATTAGTATACTAGTGAAGCATTGTGGGTGTCATCCCCACCTTAGTTTTACCTTCTACTTGGAGGGTTTCTAAGTTACCAAATATTGTGTTATGGTGTTGTTATGAACCATAAGTTAAAGTGGTTACCGATTCAACCACCCCCCCCTCTCTCAATCACCTAGCTTACATTATATTTCCAACATTCATTATCATCTCCTTCTTTGATCTTCTTGGCAACCCTTCAAGCAATCACACTTCACCAACCTTCTCACTTTTCTTGTGCTACTATGTTCTTCATAATTTCTCTAGAAACTCATCAATCAACAACTAACCAACCTTATAAAATATCTCTTATGCCTCCTTAATTGGCAACTTTGATATTTTTCCACTTAAACATCATTTTGGATCTTAGGGTTTGATTAGATTCAATTAATCTATCCATTATTCTGTTCTTCTCCTTTCTTGATGCTTCTAGAAACTTCTCCTTAAATCCTTTCCTTTGATTGCATAAAAAAATTAATTCATGCATTAAATATACTAGCGCATCAATCCTTATCATCCACATGTTTTGACTAATCTAAATATTTAACTATATTTGCCTCAAACTTGATTCTTTCACAAACATTTAATTTGCTGACACTCAGTCATCACTTTGTTCTTCTGCATAGTCATCACTATGTACCTTGGTCTCTACTATTTGGTCTCGCTCAACTTTTATTGGATTGCTCAGTCTTCACTACACTTGGTTGCTACTACATTTTATTCTTCATCTTTCTTGGCCATAACTATTACTTGGCTAATATTGTTTACTTGGCTAATGTTACCTATTTTGTCCTCCCACCAAAGTTTGAATTCAAATAATTGAACCCTCCCAATGGCCACTTACCACCTTTTATAGTATTTATAATGCCCTAAAATACAAAAAATTAAACATTTAAAATTTTATGGCATTTTCTTTTCTTCCTATTTTGTTTCCGTTGGCCCGCAACTTTCTGTGCCATCAAATCTTTCGTGATCTACGGTGGGTGCTTTCCCGCATTCTCAAGATGCACTACATTTAAACAATGTAGGGAAGCCCCTTTGTGACATGTGGTAGGCGAGATGAATGTTCTTATGTGGGCCGCAGAAAGGAGGAAATGTCAAATTAAGTTGGGATTTTTTATTGGCGCCCGCTTTCTCGCATTCTGTCTTTTGTCAAACTTTCTAACAATGTGGGCAAGCATCCTGGTGACACCTGTCCCATGACATCACATGTTCCCAGTTGTATCTTTCACCATCAAATCTTCAAGGAATAATGGCTGGTGCATGCCCATAATAAGGAGTTGTGAGGAAATTAAATAATGCGGGTATGCACCCTTGCGATATGTGGCATGGTGTGACATCATGGGCCCACTCTTCTCACGAGAAATAAATAATTCTATCGTGGCACTTCTCAGAACACATTGGTTTGAAAAGGTGATATTCTATTGAGCAATAAGATCCACCATTTGATACAAATAGATCAAGGGCTGGCATTTTCCTACATTATGAAGATGTAGGGATGTTAAGGAATGCGAGCAAGCGCCTCACTGCTGTGTGTCTTTGTGGGGTCGGGTCGGACTAAGTCAAATGCTGAGTTTTCATGGGCTCAAAATATTTAAAGAGAAAGTGTATTATATGGAGGATCTTCCATGATCATTGATCTCATAGTGATCAACGATCGACGCTTTCCCGCAATATGAAGATGCAAGGAAATTAAACATTGCATGGAAGTGCCTAAAGGAAACATGTCCTTGCAGGCCCAGGGAGATAACACTACAGTTAGTGATGACAGTTAAGGCTGACGATTGGGAGACTGTCATGATCAGGGTTTTGAGGAGGTGGCGCAATTAGTTGAGAAGATGTGGTCAACCGCGTGGAGACTTTGCGGGGTAGCAAAATAAAATGAGATCATTGGCCTTTGTGGCTTATTTTGAGTGCAATATTTAGTTGACTGCTGATTCACGAGCTAGAAATGAAGGAAATCAAGTTTTTTTGTGTGATTTGATCATCATGATCAATTCCAACCACTCTCGAATGAATGCTAAATGCAAGAGAACACTCCACCACCCCAGTTTATCCATCTACTTGGTCAGAATGGTTTAATGGTGTCATTTCTGTCTTCTCAAGGTCTTGCTTCGATAAAATATCAAATTGCATTGTATCTGGATCTATGCTTAGATCATATTTTCTCTAAATCTTCTCTATAAGACTTAATGGCAGTGGTTGTGGAGTAACTTCAGTTAGAAAATATCTCAGTTATGCTTGAACTATAAAGGAAATTTTTGTCAATTTTGTTCAGGTCGACTTTTCTCTGACTTCTCTAATATTGCTCTGCAATTTCACTATACATTCCCTTTGCCTCTGAACTATATGACATTCTTATCTCCTTCAACCATTGATGTGAAGTGCAAGAACTATTTACCTCTCATTGGTGTATTGTAGAGATTTGCAATCTTGTATGATTGTATCTCTTTTGGCCTATGAATGGTATATAAGTGAATCCTCTCTTTCCTTGTGTCATTCATTTGGGTCTTCTGATCTGCATGTGATTGTTAGGTTAAAGAAAGTTTGAATGTGTATATCTCCTGGTGTTATGATGGTTCAATAGTGCATGTATGGGTAGAGATTAGTTTGAACACTCTATTTTGGTACATCACCCCCTTAGGTTAGAGCAGGTAGATTTGCTTTCACGCATTCCTTCTCCATTTTCCTCTCCAAGAGTAGTTAGGTGCACCTTGATAGTAAAGGAAGTCAGCCTTCTCTAGAGACTCAACCTCATAGTTCAAGTTCCATAGCTTGGAGGTTTTTTCCATGTTTCACAAAGTTTTCCTTAGGTAAAAACTTTGGACATGGGTGCAAACCTTTGTGACAATAGCTAACTCTTAAGTTCCTATCTTTTGTTTCATTAGCCTAGTAAAACTATCACTCAGTCAAGCTTAGTGTTTTAATCAACTTCTTGTTTACCTTCATATAATGAGTAAACACCATATTATCTTGTTAAAGATTGACTGATAAAGTGCCCATTTTAATTCCAACATACTTGTTCCTCTTTACACAACAACTTTATTAGTTCACCTAGTTATTTCTCTTCTCAAATCATCTTCATTAATCAACAAATATGTAACTCTACACTATTAGTAAATGACTCTCTAGTAGGTTTGATATCAATGACAACATAATAATTATTCCAATTATAGTTTCCAACATATTTGATTTAACTAATTACTTAATTGAGTTGGCATAATTAAGAGTAATTTGATTGAATTTGAACATATAGGGCTTCTAGTTGATCAACCCATTTTAGGGTGATTACATTTGCCCCTCTTTGAATTGATATGTGAGTAACATATTAATTAAAATAAATTATGATGTTGACTCAAAGATATAAAACAATGAAACTATTCTGGGTTCACAGATTGAGAATCATGAGTTTGATGAAATAAAATTTAATTGATTACAAAGATTTTAAGCTATCAATTCTAAACTTGACGAAACAAGAACTGACCATACTAACTTTGAACTTGATGGATCAAAGATCTATAAGAGATTAAGAATAATATCTAGTTTAAGTCATAGTGTCAATATGAAATCGTGATTTGTTGAAAATAACCAATTTGAGTTATAGTGTTAAAATTGATCAACATCAAAAGATATCAAAAGAAATGATGCTTGATTGGAAAATAACTAGTTTGATATGATGCAATGAAACTAGATAGATGTGAGATTGATTTGATTTATGCTTAAATAATCAACTTGATATGATGTGTTTCAAAGTCATTTACCCAATAGTCTCATCTTGATCAAAGAGAATTATCATGCTCCTAGCATTGGTAGACTCGATTGAATTAGATATGATCATGCACCCTTGAAAGAAAAATCAAAATGATCCTTGATAAAATCCCCATTTCAACCATTATTGATGATATTTAATCTATAGAAATGTGATAATGATTGATTTGAAGATGGTAAGAATTACCTGGAAGTTGTTTTGATTGATTAGAAGATGTTTTAAATTCATTTGAATCAATTAGAACTTGATTTGAGCTATTATAGAATTGATAAAGTATTGTTTGACCAAGATTTTGGTGAGATTACTAGAGTCATTTCATTAGATATACCACCCTATAACTTTTGCTAATTTTTTATAGCATTTAATGTTATTTTGATAAAGTTTGAGTGTCTTTGACCAATTTCGACTAGCTTTTACCATATTTGACCATAGTTTGACTAAATATTATGCATCCTATAACCTTTGGCAACCTTCTCTTGAGATTCTGATTCATTCTGATATGATTTTGAGTTAAAACTATATTTATAGTCCTTAATTTGCCCCTAGTCAACTCTTGTTTGACTTCAGTTGACTTTTTTTATTATGGTTTCAAAATTTTCATCATATGTGGATTGTGCTTATTCTTTACTTTTAATTCCAATCCTAATTATTCATTTCTAGTTGAATTTTGCAACTTGACCAAAATTCATTTTTAGGGTTTCAAAACCCTAATCTCTAATATAGGTCCTAAAAAAATATTTCTCACCTATTATTTGATCTTGTGCATTATTTCAATCTAGAGCTAAGAATATGATATTTCAAGTGCAGACCCATAGATTTGAACTTAACTAAAGGTATTAGAGACCCTTCTTCTTTCAGGAGAGATTCTTGATTGGTCATACCGCATAGCTCACTATGGGTCACCTTAGATATTTTGGTAGATTTCAGGGTATACCAAATGACATAGTTACTTATTCCTACACTCATGATGTGGTAATGCTATTGAGTCAATGTCTTGATTACCAAGCTTTACTCACTAGCATTGCCAAGTTGACAGGGACTGATTAGGATTTGCTTAATTAGGTTGAGGATGGTTGAGTGACAACTACCTATTGTACATACTTTGCTTTAGTGAAACCAAAAATGTAATTTTTAAAAAAATATCAAAAAAAAAAAAAAAATTGAAAATATTTGAAAATTTTGAAAAAAGAAGAAAAAGTGCCTTGGTGAAAACTTGGTAAAGAAGTGCCTTGGTAGAAAAAGTAAAGTGTAATGAATTTTTCCTATGGCTAAAACCACTTCATGTGGTACCTTAGATAAGTGCCATGATGAAAACTTGACAAACAAGTGTCATGCATAATTCCTCCATCATCCATATGTTCCCTATTCACATTTGATCTTGACAAAGTTGAGCTATTTGTAAGCATTGTCTATCATATCTATTAACTACCTTATTATGATCTAGCTTATTCTAATACATTCACTTATTGCCTCTATAGTAAGCTCTATCCTAATTGTTCTACACTATCACTATCTTATCCAATTGACACCTTGGCCTTGATCACATTAAAAAGGAAGTAAAACATGGGTTTCTAAAACCTCATGACATGTCCACTTTTGGGACATCATGCTTTCATGACACCAGGTCATTATCCTATATGTTATCTAGCTTATTGATTGTCATTGCTTATCCAAAAAATTCTTCATATCACTATACTACCTTTCCTAGCTTGAAAAGTCTTGAAGATTTGGTTCTTAAGGATCACATGCATCTACTTCATGCATCATTACCAATCCATCTTGGACATCAACTTGCTAATCCATTATGTCTTATTCCTTGCTAGATACTGGAGGTAAAACGATGTAATCTTTCTTGAGAACCAGTTATCTTTAAAAAATCATTATTTTTTAAAAAAATGTCTTGAAGAAATTTGAAAACATCTAAATATCTCAAAAATCCAAAAACATCAAATTATCTTAAAAATTCAAAAAAATCTAAAATTACTAAAAATCCAAAAAAAAAAGAAAATTTAAAAAATTGCAAATCTCAAGCCTAGCACTGAATTCAGTTGTATGAGATCTTGAATCAACCTATATCTCATCCTTTGAGAAAACATTTCTTTCTATCAACAACTTCTTAATTATCCTACAAAGGTTGCTTTAATAAACATCAAACATTACCATGAAGTGAGCCAATCAAGTCTCACATGTCAATATTTTCACTAAAATTTGTCAGCCCATCTTGTTGTCTTATGTTAGCATAGTTAACAGAAAAATTGAGACACCATTAAGCTTTGTTTTTGTTTCAAACCCAATTATCATCATAATTGAGACACCAATGAGCTTCATTGTTTTTTAAAACCTAGCTATGAGAAAAATTGAGAAACCACTAGACTTGGCATGAACTTTGCAATTCTATATCCACCTAAATCTAGAACTTGTACAAATATGAATCCTACGATGATGTATCTCATTGTGAACATCTCTCCTAGTAAGTCTAGTTGTCAATTCTAATATATTAGTCGTGGATGATCCACCAAAAATTGAAAACCCTCAGTAGTGGTCTAAGGAAGTTTGTCACTAACACAAGATAACTATTTCTTAACACTCTAAATATAAAACTCTCTCAAACATTGCCATACACAAACAAAGGTTTTTTGTAACACCACAATCCTACAATAGACAACAATAAGTAAAATTTTGAACACCTTAATTAATAGTATTTCTAAACATTAAAATCAGATTGCATTGACAATTGAACCTTAAAAAAAGTGTTTCTTAACACTAATTTCAAAAAAACATCCACATATAGACAAAAAAAGTCCTAAAACAAACTAGAATAAAAATAAAACATTTGAAAAAAACTTAAATAATGATTGTTTTACATCTATGTTCTTGTCTCTACGATGTCTCAAATACTAGAGAAGAGTGATTAAACTTTAAATTTTCTTTGCATCATTGATGACTTTTTTCTTATCATAAACCTCGAGTAATTGAAGGATGCCTAACAGACTAGAGTTATAAGGACAAGGGATATGATTTTTCTTTTTCTATTTGTAGTGATTGATCCAATGTTCCTAAGGATTCTCATAATCTAGGTGTCCACTATAAGTTCCTACATCATGAATTGAATGGCCTCGTGTACCTCTACTGATTTTATATAGAGATTTCAATAAGGTTGGCTCATTCTCCTTATTTTCTTATTAGATAAACAAAAAACTTTATAGAAAATGTGTATGTGAGATCAAGAACCCAAGGATATGAACAAAATAAGGTTCATTGTGGGTTATTGGTCATATTTTACACACAAAGAAATGGAGATTATTGATTTAAGAGGAAGTAATTGATGAAACATCTTGGCTTATATGTCTAGATGGTTAGGTTCACTTTCAAAATTGCATCCAATTAAGGTAGTATTCATATTTTCATGATTGCTAAACATATTAGTGAAGGTTGTACTCACCTATAATGTCCATTACAAAAAATTCCCAATGATGAAAATTTGATCCACTTTGAATAATCAGTAAAAATTCCTAGAGGTCTTAATCTAGTTGTATTCATGATTAATTTAGATTGCATGGGCTATTTGAAGTTCAAGTTATTCTTATCATATATGAGTGGTTCATAGAATCTAAAATCACAAATAAAAATCCAAGATTGACTACTTGTTTGAATCATAATCAAATGATTTTGTCACATTTATATTGGACATTATGAAGACCAAAAACAAAATTGGATGACCCAAATCATCCAAATAACTTGGTCAAATAGTGTTTTATCAACACTATATCAACTCAAATCATATTCTAACTAGTTCAAAACATTAGCAATAGATTTAAAATATCTTTTAATCAATCAAAACAACTTCTTGAATATTCTTATCATGAAATTTCTTTGTTAGAGGGCTAACACATCAAATATATCAAAAGAAAGCACAAAAACCCTAAGAAAATTGTCACATTGCTCTCTAATTAGGAAGAGTATGATTAAATTCTCAATTTACCTCTTAATTGAGTCCCTAATCTGTGATGGTACATGCCTAACATGAGATATTCAATGCAATTAAATAAGAGATGAGTTCAAATTCTATGTTCATTTACCAAATTAAAAGCAATTGTGAGATAATTACTAAGAATTGATCAAATATAATGAAAATGAGTTGGCAATTCACTATAGTAACAATCCAAATATAATAATGAGAGCCATTTGAGCTTCAAATCCATATTATTTATAATAATTTAGGTCAAATTTGTGGTTGATATTCAATTTTGAAGAGTATTTTGGATTCAATTTGGAGTGATTCATGTGAGTTGATCCATATGATGTGCTCTCATTGGTCCAAGTAACAACCTTTTGTCTACTTGTTCCATTTGAAATGACATGTAATTTGATGGCATTTATTAATTCATTTTATTTAATTGCTCTACCAAGTTTCATTTAATCTTTTTAATTTGTTTAAATGTGTTGGAACATTTAATTATTGATTTAGGAATTAATTGATTTAATTGATTATTTTATTGAAGATTTGATGAATTATGTTAGTAATTGAGTTGACATAATAAGAGTAATTTAATTGAATTTGAACAAATGGGGCTTTTAGTTGATCAACCCATTTTAGAGTGATTATAGTATTTTACTGTCTTAAATTATATGCACTTTGATTTAATGAAGGTTTGGCACCTATTTAATGTGAGATTATCAATCTCCTTGTGTCTTTCACCCCTTCTTTCTTTTTTGTCCTTCCTCTTAGGTGGAATTGAAATAAAACCTAACATATCCTCTTTAAAGATCTTATTTCCTTAGAGTTAAGCTTGAGGTAGGATCTATCCTCTTAGGTCCACCATCTCCTTCATCTGTAAACTTGGAATCTACTCCTTGCACAATAACGACTATATCTCAAACTCTATACTTGATTCTAGAGATTTAGGACCTATTTTGGGATATCGAAGGGATTCCAAAGGTTCTAGGACCTAGTTATTAGAGGCACAAGGGGCCCCTGATTGGAACCAACTTTGGGTCTCCTCTTTGAGTCCTATGTCTGAAAATGTTTGAGGTGTTAATTCCTATGTAGGTTAACTTGTGGGAGTTAGTCAATTCCTAGCTCTACTGTTGGAAATGATTGAAAAGATTATGAGGGAGATTTTTGGAAATGATTGAAGAGATCATACATAAAAAGTAATGGAACTGATAAAGAATGTTCTCAATCATTGTTTTGTCATTGATGTCAAACTTGCTACTTGCAGGAATAACAATTGCTTTAGTGATCCAAATACTATCAATTGGTTGATTGACAAGGAGGAGGCAATCAATAAGATGTAACTAGTACACCTAGAGAAAGGTTGAAGTTATGATGTTGTAATGAAGTAAAAGGATCAACTAAGCCATTGATGAAAAAGTGTATTGATGACATACTCTAAGACACAAAGAATGGGCACACTGAAACATATCAAAGATGTAAGGTTTTAGCTAAGTCATTTGTAAAGCCTAACTAAGTCTATTAGAGAGGGAGCCAAGCAAGCTAGTAAGTGCCGGACAGATTCCTAGTTGAAGCCGAGCAAGTGATCTTCAGATGCCGAGTGAACTTCAGTAAGTGCCCAGTGAACTTCAGATGTCGAGTGAACTTCAGTAAGTGCCGAGTGAACTTTAGATGCCAAGTGAACTTCAGTAAGTTTCAAGTGAACTTTAGATGCCAAGTGAACCTCAGTAAGTGCTAAGTGAACTTCAGTAAGTGTCGAGTGAACTTCATATGCTGAGTGATCTTCAGATGCCGAGTGATCTTTAGGTGCTGAGCAGGATACAAGTGTCGAGTAACACAGAGGTGTCGAGCATCAGTAAACCAATAATGCCGAGTTGCTGCATTATTTCTAAGATTGAAGATTCATCAGATCTAAGTTGACAACGTTATTATCTAGAATTCTGTGAATTAAATAGAAGATAAGAGTGATGAGTTGGTGGCACAGAACACCATGTAGAACATTTTTGGAGAATACAACTGGACTCTAGATGAAGTTTCTAGATAAGAGCAAGATATGGGGTAGATACATTGTATCCTACCTAATCCATTTGAAACCCTAAAGTTGGAGAGGGAGAATCAAGCAGAAAAGGCAATCCAAATTCCTATTTAAGCAGTAACAAGGTCACGAAGCAAAAAAGAGGAGGCCAAGCATGAAAGCATAAAGTGGTGAAGGAGGTGCTAAGGAGTAAGAAAGCAAAGTTACTCTACTTCAACAAATGACCACAGATATGGTTGCATTGGTATGATGAGTGAGAAGACTCAAGGAGACGAAGCTTGAGATGGCAAGCTATCAAAGCCGAAGTGATTAAAAGCCAAGCAAAAGGACTGAATTGAAGTGTGATATGAAATCTGCAAAATATGTTGTAAGTTGTATCAGATTAGAAATCCATTATTGTTACTCTCTAGAAATTGTAATAGATAGTTTAAATCCTATGGACTTAGGTTCGTTTAATAGCCATGTTATAAATCCTTTAATAGGGTGACATTCCAAGTGAATGTTCTAAAGTCCTTGGACCAGGCCCATTCCTAATAGTATGGTGAAATCCTCTAACAAGGTCACATTTAACAGTGTGTTGTAAGCCTTTAACAGGGCAGGCTTTTAATAGGGCATCACTTTAGAAGAGTGAAAATTAAGTAGCATGTTACTGGTGGTTTTTCCCAAATTGGGTTTCCACGTAAATCACCGTGTCATGTGTTGATCTTGCATGTTTTATCCCTAAAATTTATTTGCTGTAATTTGCTAAAATGATTGATTTAAGTTTGGATGGATGAAAAGTTTATGGGCTCACTATAATTAGATAAAAAGTATTATTAGGGCATTTAGACCTTGAATAACTGATTCACCCCCCTCTCAATTATTCTAAAGAATTCTAACATCTACATAAACCCTTCTATTTTCTCTATTTTGATATCTTAATTCTCAAGTGTTCAAGCATCCATCAAATCCATTGATTTCATATGTAAGCACTCTAGCGCTAAAGCTCTCAAGCATTCAAGTTTTCAAGCCTTCAATTCTTGAAGCATTCCTTTAATGAAGATCAAGGATTCAAGAAAACAAATGATTTTATCTTCAAGATCTCCTTCAATCCATTCAAGATCCTTTGTTGCATCTTCTAGATGAATCCATCTTCATATTCTTGGTCCAAATAAATTAGTGAAGTAAGCACATAGCATTCAATTTGAAAGATCTGACTATTGTAAGATGAATTCATATATTTACTTACATTCATGCTATTTCAATTCAAGGTTAATTCCTAACCCATTTTTTGACCAAAGAAAAATCCCCACAAAAATAAAATCACTTTTTATTATAGGTTGTAGATATTTAATCGATGAAAAGGTTGTGGATCTAAGTACCCTTTCAACTTTCTTTAGAACTGTGAAATCAGAATCAACATCACACACAAAAAATTAGGGATATACTACACCCTTGATGATCTATTTTACCCTTGAAGATCTATTTTTTCCTTGAAAAAATACTAAAAGATTTCAGAGTTTTATGCGTTACACAGTTCTAGGCTTGAATCTAATGATTTCCATTTATTCTGACTAGGACAACAAGCATAAAACAAAATTTAAAAGGTGTGTTACTTACCTTTCTTTTCCCCTTTTAGCACAATTTAATTTTATCTAGCTCTATCTTTTTTCATCTAGGGTTTTCAAGGACTTGGATACCTTTCTCTTGTTCTTCCTAGACCTATTTTACATTAGTTCTCATTGCTTATTTGGTTAGCAATAATGTTTCTATACCTAGTTCTCTAGAATTGGGATTGAAATGACTCTTTTCCTTTATTTCCCTCCCTCGATACACACACACACACACACACACACACATGTGTGTGTGTGTGTGTGTGTGTGTGTGTGTGTGTGTCTATATACACACACACACAAAACACACACACACACATATAAATATATCTACATATACATACATACATATATATATATATATACACATACATATATATATATATACATATATATGTACATATATATATGTATATATATATGTACATCTATATGTACACACACACACACACACACATATATATGTACATGTATGTATATATATATATATATGTACATGTATGTATATATATATATATATGTACATGTATATGTACATGTATATATATACATGTATATATATAGATATATATGTACATGTATCTATATATCTACATGTACATATATATATATATATACATGTATATATATATATATATATATATATATATGTACATGTGTGTGTGTGTGTGTGTGTGTGTGTGTGTGTGTGTGTGTATCTTTGTGTGTGTGTGTGATGAACTAAGGCTCTTATCCTTTACTCGCATTTCCACCACTACATTTATTGTAAACTTGAGTTATGGCATTGCCACTTTCAATTTGATGTTAGATTTATTATTTCAAAATTAGATCTTGGTACTCTATTATACATCTCTCTTTATATTACTTTAGATTTGAGTTCATCATAAGGTTAGATATCCTTGTCTTATCTTTCTTTTTTTGGTGTATGAACTTTACTACTTTTAGTCCTCCTTATAGCACTCTCGTTAGGAGAAGTCATAGACTCATGGATCTCTTTGATCCATATTCTTATTCTCCTCTTCAAAACTTTAGTTACCCTATGGTTTCTCATGATCTTAATCCTTCTATTGAGCATGACTCTTCCCACTCATCTCATGATGAGGACGAGGCTTTAAGGGTTCATCATGAAAAAGTAGGCAAACTTGCTACTGAGATTGATAATATGCATGATTGGCTTTTACAAGAACATCACAATGCTGAAACTATTGTTACTTTTTATGCTCTTAAGAAAGTGATTCATAGTGATGAACATGGTGCTAATCATTTGTGTGATCTTACTCACCTTGTACATACTCCCATTAAGCTTTTGACTCAAGTTACTTTTGAAGTGGGGATGGCTCCACCTATTTCTTCTCTTGAGCCTATTTTTCCTATTATACCTATCTCTAGCATTTCTACTTATGTTGCTCTCATTGTGACTACTTTTGTTTAGGTGTCTAGTCCTCTTAGTAGTCTTCCTATTCCTTTTTTGCCTATGAGATTTCTTCCTATCTCATTGTTGACTTCACAACCTTTATACAATAGTGTTCCTTTCACTTATCCTAATCCTCCACCCACAGTTTCTTCTATTCCAGTTAATTCATGCACCCTTTCTATTGTGTTGAATGTTCCTATGCCACCTATTTCTTCTAATGATTCCACTATCCTTAGTATTTCTCAGACTATGTCTTCTCTACAACAACTTGTTTCTTTTATTCAATCTAAGTTGAATGTTCCTACATGTGATATGGGTACTCCTTTTTCTTTTGACATTATTTGTATTATTTCTCCTCAACAAGATGATATGCCTTGCCTTGACTCTTACAATTGTAAAGGTAATCATGTGACACATCTTAATACTTTTCAAGTTCTATTAAGTGACTATGCTCATGACAATATGATTTTAGCTAAGTTGTTTGCTCACACTTTCTATGAAAAAGCTTTACAATGTTATTTCTCTTTGCCACCTTATTCTATTGCTTCTTTTCATAAACTTGCTAATTCATTTATACAACAGTTTTAGAATAATATTGGTCCTTCTATTTTTGTGATCGATTTGATGCATTGTAAACAAGTCCTTTGGAGGAAGTGGTTGATATTATTAGTAGATTTAATCATTTTAATGTTCAACTTCCTAATATTGTGCCTGATCTTGATATTCAACATATGATTATTATGAATTTACAAAGAGACATTAGAGATAAGATTTTGCTTACTAAGTTTACTTCTTTTTTACAATTTTGTGTCATGCTTCATCATTATCAATTATAAGTGAATCAGTTTGAGAGAACCACTCCAATGGATCCTATATTTGTTGATAAGAGTGATGTCATACCTAATCCTAACAAATTTTAGAAACCTAAGAAGTACGTCAAGATTAACAAAGTCACAAATATAGTAGATGATGAAGGAGCTATTACATCTCAAGGTGTGACTACTTCCTCTATTTTTTGGATGAATCATAGGTTTACTCCTCTTTTTGAGTCTTTAAATTCTATTATGACTAGGTTGGTTAGTGCTAATATGAATACACTTCCTCCTATTAAATCACTTCTTCCTTCTACTACATCAAGTCCACATTTTAATCCTCAAGCCTTTAGCTAATTTCATTTCCAGCTTGGACATGCTACTAAGTCTTGTTATTCTTTGAAATGTAAGATTCGGGATTTGAATGATTCTAAAACATTATCTATTGATAGTCAAGTTAATGGGAATAAATTTGTGACAACTTCTAATCAAAATATTCAAATCTACACCAATCCTTTACCTTAGCATACTACTAATACTATGGTGAATTTTTCTTATGATAGTTTAGGAAGAGAGAATGATAATACTATTAATATTGTGGAATGTATAGCTCAACCTCCACCCCCACCTAAGGAAGACATTCCCTCTACATCTAATTCTCAACCTAAACTAAACCTAATCGTAAGCATTATAGAGCACTTACTATCTCATTCACTATTGTTGATAAGGTCAAGGTTCCTGATGGTCCTCTCTATATTAATACTTAGATCACTAAATATCCTTATTATCGGTGTCTTGTTGATCCTACTTCTATGGTTAATATTATTACCAAGGAACATTTTTATGCTAAGCACAAACATCATGATTTATATAACTTAAGTGATATGTGGATTCAAACTTGTAATAGTTTCTTGTATCCTTCGCAAGGTTCTATTTCTTTTCCTATTAAACTATATGGTAACATAGTGAGTAGTACCTTTATTGTCATTACTACTTTCAATCAATTCCAAGTCAATCTTGGTTTACCTTGGTTGACTACCATGCAAGCCATTTCTTCCCCTATTCATCAATGCATTCAATTTCCTTATGATGGTGGGATTAATACGATCAATCATAGTCTTTTTCATCCTTATAGACCTTATCATGGTGGGAGAAAATTAAATCAAAGAATGAAGAAGCCAAGAAAGTAGCAGAGAGATCTAATTCCGAAGAACAAATTGTAGAGAGATAGCAAATCCTAAATTCACATTCTATTAGCAGCAGTACTAAACACTAGGAAAGAGAAAGAGAGAGAATATAAAAAACCAAGATGAGTACTAATATGTTGAGAAAAGGAAGCAAATATATCAAGATCAAATGGAAAGGTCAGGAATATGCTCTTGAGAAATAGATAGCCATAGCAAAAATAAAATAAAATTTGTAGCAATGATAAAGTATTCCTGCCCCCTCACGATTGAAATCAAAATGAGATAGAGGAGATAAAAAAATGAACTAGATTTGATCAAATTGAGATAGAGAAAATTCCATGATGACAAATAAGTGATTAAGACCAAAAAGTGACCACCAAACAATGAATATATGCCCCAATTTGACTAAGTTTGACCAAGAAAGATAAAGTGTCAAAATTAGGTCAAAGCAAAAAGAAAGGTGAAATGAAATGAAATAGAATGAACAAGAAGAGTGAAATGTAGTGTTTGCCCCTAGTTTACATTCAGTTATTATTACCAAACTCTTTTAGGCCAGTTTATGTTTATGCTTGATGATCAATAAAATTATTTTCTAGATTATTGGATATTATTTTTATACTTCGTTGATTATACGATGAGACTACTTTGGTACTAGTTACTTCATGTATGCATGATTATGTTTTAATGATGATTATTTACAGTGATTTTAGTTATTTGATGATGTTTGTTAGATGGATTACTTGTACATTTTTTATATGGATACTTACCCCATACTGCATGTGTATGGTGTGCATGTATGTTTTCTTTATGTATGACGTTTCTAATGTGGTTAAGAAAGGGAGTCGTAGTTACCTGGTAGTCAGGATGTACACGATGTACCACTTCTTGCCATTGCCTATTTAGTTTAGAATATATGTGTTTGTACATGTATGGATTTTATGTAGATTGTAGGTACCAGGTATCGACTTCCCTAAATTGCTAGGATAAGTGTACCCTATTGCAATATCTCAATTGTAAGAGAGGGGAGATAAATTCTTGAGTCCAAATCCTAACCTTAAAACTAATTGTCCTAGAAAATTAGGACAAATTTATGAGATGATTACCCTTTTGAATCCATCTTATGACGTAAATTTTTTATTATAACCCTTGAGTTTGATCTTGTATGTGGTATTTTATAATGTGTTTTTATATTTCGTCTATTACATCTTTGGTGATTTTTCTGTTAATTAAGTCAAATTAAAAGATTAATTAATGATTTAATTTAATAAAAAATCATTAAGATAACTTCAATATTTAATTAATTGAGAAAATTAATTAAATAAAAAGAATTAAATTTAAAAAGGAAATTATAGTACTAATTTGAGAGTAATAATATTTATTTAATTTAATAATAATATATTTAGGAGATCATTTTTAAATAAATGCTAAATATTATTATTACTTAAGTTAATAAATATTATATTAAAAAAATGGTTCAAAAATTAATAAGAGAGAGAAAGCAATTATTTAATAAAGTTTAATTGCATAAAGCTTATGCATGAAATTAAAATATAATAAATTAATTTAAAAAAAGAGAAAGCAAATAAATTTAATAAAGATATTTTATATTGCAAAAAGCATGCATGAAAACGTAAAAGATAAGTAAACAAATAGTTAAAAGATTGTGATGACGAGTTCTCTCACATGATTGCACAATCAATGCCCCAATTTTTGGGAAGAACTCCATATTAGAGATTGGGAGTTCATTTTGTAGGGACCGGGATTTTTGGAGAATGGATTTTTTAGAGAGATAATTTTCTTTATCGCTCCGATGGCCACCAATTGCTACTTTTGAGAGAAGAGAATTCTCTCACAATCTCCAAGTGATTGCGAATTAGCATCAAAGCTAGGCAGAGCCTTGTGTTATGTTCACCTAGTGAATTATGTTCTTCAAATTTCTTGTCTTCATCGTGCTTGTTGAATTGTTTTTTTGAAATTTCATTTGTGATAAATCTTTCAATCTCTCATTGTAAATTATTGTTATTCATACGAATTCTTCCATATTTGAGGACTGGAAATTAGGAAACCCTCGTTCCATGAATTGGATAATTGTTAATAGATCAGAGTTAGTTTTGAAAAGAAATCAATTCTAAATTGAAAATTTGATCAGTTGATCTGGGTTTTCCTATCACACTAAATTTGCTATGTTTACACACACACACACACACATGTATGTATGTATGTATGTATGTATGTATGTATATATATATATATATATATTTGTGTGTGTGTGTGTGTGTGTGTGTGTGTGTGTGTGTGTGTGTGTGTGTGTGTGTGTGTATGTATATGTATATGTATATGTATATGTATGTATATGTATATATGTATATATACATATATATACATATGTATATATATCTATATGTATACGTATATATACATATACATATATATATATATACACATATAGATATATATACATATGTATATATGTATATATATACAAATATATACATATATACATACATATATACATATATATACATATATATATATATACATATACATATATATATATATACACATATATACATACATACATACATATATATATATATATATATATATATATATATATATATATATATATATATATATATATATATATATATATATATATATTAAAAATTATATTGGGGGGTGGGGCGGGGGGGAGAGCAGGGGGGTTGCTTTTGAAAATAATTTTATATAAAAATGAATATAAAATAAATTTTTTAAAAAAAATTAAAATGATTTTGGAGGAGGTGAGGCCACCAATCCCCCACCTCTCCATTTTACCTTCCCCGTGGGCCTTGTCACCATCCATGGGTGCAAACTGTATTGTTGCCCATAGCAGCAGTATGTATGCGATCGTCGGTAGCAACCTACAAAGGTCAGTGGGTAGGCCTAAACTGCACCTTTATTATGCAATTTTTTAAAAGTTGTTTTAAAATATTATTAAATTTAATTAAATTTATTTTTGATTTATTAATTATTAATAGTTTTATTAATATTTATTAACTTAATTAATTAATAATAAATATCAATTATTAAAGAATTTTATTAATAGTTTTAAATTATTAATTAATTATTAATTATTAATTTAGTAATTTAGATTATTATTGTTGAGTATCAATCAATAATGTTAAAACATATTTACCTTATTATTATTGAATAAATTAATTATTAATAGAATCATGAGTATTTTATTTAATGATTGATATTTATTATTATTATTATTTGATAGATAATTATTTTAAGTTATCTTGTGATATTAATGGGGATATTTGTGACTTCATAAATTAAGGATAAATTGTGCAAATTGTTCTAAAATGAGAATGTATTAAGTTGTAAGGATAAACTGTAAAATTCATATATTTGAAAACTTACATTGAATGAAAATTTAAAACTTACTATTAACTCAAATTATGTGTTTTCAAAATCAAACCAAACTATGAAACCTACACTGTTAATTGTATGTTGTCTTATATTTTGGGTTTGGGTTGACTAGAGTGTTGACCAGTCTTAGGACGTTTACCAAAGGCTTGGAAGTTCTGTGTTTGTGATATTATGATGATTTGATCTTAATCTCTTAAACTCAACCATAGTAAAGTGTTTGGTATGCTCTATGATGAGTTTGGATTTATTGTTCATTATTGTTTTCAATGTTCTTGTGTGAAAATGAGATCGATGGTATGACCTACTTGACTTAACCTTTAAGTCTTCGATCAGTTATTTTTGGGATGCTTTCTAGTTGCTTGTAAAGGGTTGAGGTGTTATTGTGAATTGGATTTTGATGCTTACCAGTCACTTGTATAGGGCTATGGTCAAAAGTGTGATTCTTTGATTTTTACTTTATGGTTCTAGGGTAGGTAATATGTATGTTAAGTTAAGTTGGGAAGTGGCTTGCAATGGAGGCCAGGGCCCAAAGTGGCTACCAAGGTAACCCATTGTAACTAGTTAATAAGTGAAAATACTACACTAAATGAGAGTAAAATGAACCTAATAAGAGTCTTGTCATTCCTCGCCCATGCCTTGAGTGCTAGCACAAACTAGGATGGGAGTAGAGAGGATGCTTGAATGCAACCATGCATCATTAGTATGCCTTGTCAGTACAAAAGGATACTAGTGCCACATAGAGTCACTAGGGGGCCAAAAGATTAAAAGACTAGCCGGGTAACCCTAGAGTTGGTTTGTGCAATGACACTTGCCCACAAGCTGGATATAGATTTCCTACATGTCTATGTTTGTCTTTGGGTTTAGATGTCGATTTATCTTGGAACTGTTGAGTTAGATTACTTTTAGGGTTTCTCTTGACCTAGATATTACTTTTAATTTTTGGGATTGATATCCTGTGTGGGACTTGAGACTATCTCCTAAGCATAGTGGAAGTGGACCTTTTTGGGTTACCACAAGGTCAAGTGGTAGTGCTAGTTACTTTTACCATTGAGATCCATTCGTAGATGTTGTGGCTGGAGTTCCTTGTCTGCATTCCCTTTCATTCTATATTTGTGTATTATGATGGATGATTATATCTTTATGGTGGATGATTTTACTTATTGTATTGTACTTTGTTTCATGTATCCAAAAGGGATAATGTAACCTATTTTATAAATGTATATTCTTTCAGCCTTTCATACCATGTGACATGTACAGTAGATGATTGTGCATTCCAAATTTTATTGCCAAGTGGCATTTGGAACAAATGTATATTATTTAAATGGACTTGGACTTCTAGTTATTCTTTTATGTGGATGTATTATTTATTGGATTTAGTATTATTTAAACTTAAATGTGACTCAACATTTTAGGATCCTTAAGGAATGTAATCTATTATGTTTTCTTATGTATGATTGTGTGTTATTGCTTCCACTAGTTTATGATTGTTGTACATGTTATTCTTTTAAAAAAAAATGTTTGGAAAACTTAGTAAAACTTTAGGTTAGTTCTTTTCGATCCCTTGGTAAGGCATTACAAGAAGAGGGTAGAAATGATGAAGTAATGAAGAAATGATGATGCCTTGGCGAGGTTCAAAGATTAGGCCTCAAGAAGTTGGCAACTGCATAGAAGAAGGAAGAATTTTAAAACCCAATTTTGACCATCAAGATAAACCTGAATTTTGATTTCAATATCTAAGATGTCAAAATTAGCTAGGGGTGCAATTTTTACATAAATATGAGGAGTTCAAAAATTAGGTCAAAATCAAGTCTAAAGGTATAAAAGAGGTGTAAGGGGTCATTTTTAAATAATTTATCTTATTTGATTTTTGAGAGTCTAGATCTTTAGAGAGAGAATATGATGGCCTAACAAGGAGTTTTGACACACAGACACCAATTTGAGCATAACTGACTATACAATTGGCCTCTATAATACAAACCACTAGCAAGTTTTTGACAAATTGAGCATTTTAAGTGTTTTTATGAGCATTTTAGCACATTTTTATAGGGCTAAATAGGTTTTCAAAAAATATTCATCTAATACTCTATAAAGTATCACACCATAGTTATGCAAACTATCGTGTGATACTTTTGGTGTATACATTGTATTGCATACACAGTAGATGAGATACTATATTGACCCCAACCATTTATCACATGATAGCATTCGAAGTATCACATGGAAATATTGTATTGGATAGGTATAGGAAGAAGTATTGTACAGTACTTGTTCAACCACTTCATGAGTTTTATGTCATTTTTGTGTTGTTCATCATGTTTGCACGTTATTTTCTTACTTGATTAGCTAAGCTATGATGTGTTTAGTATTAGTTTGATTCACATCTGATAGATACTAACATTTTACTTGTTTTGACTATATAGGAGGTGTTCTTCACCCTTAATATTAGTGTGCATGTGGTGGTTGTTGTGGATGCCACAACTAGAAGATATGGAGAGAGGTAGACAAGAGACCATGGGATTTGGATGGTTCCTATGGATGCCCCATATCTAGGAAAACTATGGCCTTCTAACATCATTAGCAGAGTGGTGGCATATTGAGCATAACACCTTTCACTTGCCCATTAGAGAGACCACTATCACCCTAAAGGATGTGTATCACATCCTTTGAGTGTCATGTCATGGAGACCTAGTGAATATGATGAGCATTTCTATTAGTTATATGTTACTTAGTCTCTTTTGATGTGAGTTCTAATATGAGCTTGTGTGACATAGGTTTATTATGATCAAACCACAACAGAGGGTAGAGTCATACTACATAAGTTGTTCCATGATGTGACCATCCTAGACAAGCACATTGTGTGGGAGAGATATATCATGGACTATGGAGATCAGTATCCAGTGAAGTGTATAGTATGCTCCCTCATTGCAAAAGAATTAATCATGGACATAAGATAGAATGGATTTCCATGCAGGTTTGACAGGTTAGTGATGGATTTGGTTGGGAGGCCAAGGTGGATGACATGGGGTACTACCATACTAGCATATATGTATCATGAGTTACATGAGATTGTGTACCAAGAAGGTAGACTTGGGCATGTAGAGTCATCTTGGCACATATATAGGAATGTGATTTGACCAAGGGTTTAGTTGAGGAAGAGGAGATATCCTTGCATCTATAGGTACTACGGGTTCATAATACAGCCTCATAGTGGGGATGTGATCTACAACTAATAGATATTTGATAAGCTAGATAAATTTGAGTGGAGATCCTATGTGGGTTGTGAGGGGTGGAAGGAAGCATGAGATGAGGTTGGATATATGTTTTAGAGTTGAGCTCTAGTAGGGAGGCATATGAAGATAGTGGAGCAGTGCATTATTTGTCACATATGGAGACAACTTGGGAGAAGGTAGTGGGTCCCCACATAGACTACCACCTATACAGAGGTACAAGAGGAGGAGGATATGGGTTGGTTTCCCATGTTGAACTATATAGTGTCTCTAGGAGATACAAGGATTACAAAGGAAAGCCTAGGATTAACTCCCAACATAGATGGATGTAAATGTTTCTCCATATTATATGCAAGAGATGAGGAGACGACCATTCCCATGGTTCACCATCCTAGATGCACTTCTAGGTAATGATGGCTAGGGAGCGGATGATGAAGGAGATGGAGATGGAGATGGAGGGACATGCAAAGATGGAGAAAGAAACAGGAGAGAGGGAGAGAGATCTAGCTACTCTGGGGGTTCATCCAGTTACCAGATGAGATCACAAAGGAGTAGGAGGCAGAGATGACAAATGTAGAGAGACTAGTCAAATGGCCTCATGTGGAGAGGGAGAGGCAACAATGTTAGGAGTATAGATAGGAGCTACCCACACCATCTAAGGGAGATGATCCTAGGGTTCAAAGGATCAAAGTGCTAGAGGCAGAGTTGTAGTAGGCATAGATGACCATCATCATGTGAGACCAGCATCCAAAAGATGAGAATGCTTGTGACAAAGAGATGATGAGAGAGAGGGATATGACTAGGAAAAAGGAAGAACATCATGGGGCTAGAGAAGCTTAATATTATGCATTGTACAGAGTCATTGTGCTTCTAGTATAGGGATTGCCTAACTACTCTAAGAGAGATGGAAGATCAAAGGGAGCGATATAATTTCTAGATAAGACACATGCACCACCTCCATAGCCACATCCTACATAGGAGGGAGGGATTCAATCTTAGGTCTAGGTCTAGATTTTTTTTAATGTCCTTGTGACATTTTGATGTATATATTGACAGTCATTGTCTATATTTTGATATCACATTATATATGTACTTACTCCTCATGATATATATGAGATACTAGATTAGATTATTCATTGTGTACTTTTCTCTTTCTTGCTCATTTGATGGATGTTATATATGTTTCAACACTTGTGTTTATGTTTCCATGTAATGTTGATATGTATGCTCATGGATGTATGGATATATCTCTCTCATAGATGTTTAGCTCTTATATTATGATATAGACTTATGATTTGAAATCTTAGCACTTGGATAAATTAGATATGATGATGAGATTAAATCCTTGTGATGATAGGAATTAAAGAATTAAGTTGATAAGACCAAAAAGGAGTGAAAGACATGACCAAGAGGAAGTAAAGGAGGTGAGCATAAATAACTGGCATGTCCATAAAAGATAAAGAGAAAAATCTCTCAACATGAGAAATACAAAATATAAACTAGAATGAACCTTCAGAATGCAAGCTAGTATGAAAAGGTGCAATTGCAAGGATTGCACAAGTAAGCCCTAGTTTTCATCATCAAGCCTTATTAGGGACATCAAAAGATCATATAATTATCACTAGTATAACTATGAGGATATGAATATGATCTATATCAAACAACTAAAGGTCCAGATGAATAGTGAAGTTAGATTCCCTAAGTTTAAAATAGAAAGATTACACTTGTATCAAGGTACAAAGGCTAGGATGACCCCCAAGTGTGTCTAGAAAAAAGGAACAAGGATGATATGTTGTAGATCCTAAATGTCAAGTAGGACAAGCATGAATTCTAATAATAGTTAAGGTCAACAAAGTATACCCACAAGTAGAAAACAAGAGAAAACATGCTCCATGCCCCAAGTTCTCTAGTTCATGACATCCTCAAGAGACTATTAGGGAGGGAACATTGAACAAAGAAATTTTCATAGACAACACACAAAGAGAAATAAAGTCAACAAGTCTCAATAAATTCTAGTGTTTAAGTGTGCATGTTTAAGTTGCATGACTGTCTCCTTAGAACTCAAGTTTCGCTAGTGAGAAATATTGCAACATCCTAAGATGTAGCTAAAGTATCCAATAAGTGTTGAGAAACACTTAATGTCAGTGGGAGTGTTGAAAAACACTTGATTGAGAGAGTTTCCAAAGAAACACCAATGCACAAGGAGACCCTAATAAGTCATAAACTATGAGGATTACAAAAGTTCATTAAAGTTACTTGGTTAGACAATTTACAAACACTCCTTCTAGGAGGTACCCTATGAGAGGATTTATAAAGCTTACTAGTGAAGCTTGCCTAATTAAGAACTTACAAGTAGATGCAACTGTAAGAAAGAAATCCAAATGCATTATCTAAGAACAACACTATCTTTCCTTATAGATCACCATGATAACTCCTTGAAGATTCTCTAATCTTGTTCTTTTCTTTGTGTCTTATGAACTACATTGGTCCACCTCTTCCTCACTCCACTTAATAGATGGCCTACTCTTTCGCTCTCTGGTCTATATTTTTTCTTTGTTCTTCTCTCACAACAAAATTTTTCTCTTCTTTAATAACTTAGAAAATGAATCTTTAGATTTTATATGCAATCATCATCATCTGGGTACCAAAACCCAAAAAGAAATCTTATGCAAAGTCAATGCATTCAAATTTTGAAATGCATACCCGAGCTAATCATAGAATACCTATGAAACTTACCACTAGGAGTCTAGACTAGTAGGCCTACCAATCTCTCTATGAGCCTATAAGTAGCTTATGTCCTTATCTCCTTCAACTAGTTCAAATTAGATGACTTTCACATCACTCTCTTTGACTATCCTTTCATCTTTTCACATCCTTGGTGATCTTTCATGCTTGTTTCCTTGATTCACTATTTCCTTTACCTATTCATCTTTTGTGGCTTTAACTAATACACCATATATATCTTAACTGGTACACCCTTCTATTAGTGGCTTCACTAACTTGCAACTACTTCATCTTCTCCAATCGGTTTCTAATCAATCACAACACTCAGAGTCTTGTGATGCTACATAATAGTCATCACCATTATCCAATCAGCATGCCAAGTGGACTCACTAAGTCCAAAAATATCCCCTTTTTTCATTAACAACAAAACCTTTAATCATCCTTGGATCATTCCATTACAACCTTTGGCTTCAAACTATTTATCCTTTATTTGTTTGATTATACCAATAAAAGAATCTTATACTAGTGTAGACTTAGTCAAAAAATGTTGGGACTCCCACTCGATGCAATCTCCTCTTCCTTGTCTATTTTATTTTTTCTTCGTTTGTTCCTTGTAAGTTGGATTCTTCCTTTATTCATTCTCCCCTATCTCTTTTGTTAGCTGGCCTTCTTTTTTCCTTTATTTTCATTTTCCTCGGATCATAGTTTCTCTCATTCCCCCCTTGTAATTGTGCTTTTCCTTTTAGTTTCCTTTGGGTTCTTCTATTTTTTTATTCATTCTCTTATCTCTTTATTCTTCCCCTTCTTGTCTCTTTTGTTCACTCTCCCTCTTAATTTCTCTCTCATTCTCCCCCTTTTTGTCATCAATGACAAAGCATTATAGTTTGTCAAATATATCTTTTTATTGACTTTGTGCACTTTCAAGGTGTGTATTCTATGATGCCTTTAGATTTGTGAGAGAAATAGTCTCACTTTAGATATCATCAAAGTATTCTTTGATGCTATCTAATGTACTAATCAGTGGCTTGTCCTTGAGTGCTTATGCATATTTAATGTGCCCTTGGATGATACTTGTCATGGGTGACATAATAATTTGAAGTTCAATCATATTTAGAGTCCTCTTTTCTTGTTCAAACTTTACTCTTTGAATTAGGTGAAGGGTTCCCTATATCTTAGTTGCATACATTGTTGTTGAGTTTTTCAATGCACTAAATGAGCTTTACATCTATCAAAGCTACAGTTGATCTTTATGTATTGTCTTCTCTAAATCATTTGTAAATAAGATTGGAATAGAAACCTTTTGTAGTATAATTCTAATGGCCTTAATTGCCTTGATCATTTCATCATTTATCTCTTAGTGTTGTCTTTCTGAGTCGATGAGGTTTATGATCTGCTCAATTTTTTTTACTTCAACTTTCTTTTCTCTATTTTGTCAATATCTCTAGAATGTTCCTCACTTTTGTCAACTAAACAAGTAGGATGATTGATTAAATTAGTTGTAGGATCATAGGTGGCCTCTTAATCTAACTCTGTAATTATGTCTCTAGTCCTAAACAATGTTATAGCCCTTTGTTGTCTCTTATTACCTTGATCTTTTTATGATTCTCAATTAGCCTTGCATATTCATTGAGTTCTGGAAGGATCATTTATTTTAATCTCATCTTAATTTATACAACTAATTTATCAAGTGAATTCTTCCCCACTTTAGTCTTTGCATCACACTAAAAAATGTCTCCTTCATCCTCTGAATTGGATGATGGGGATGACATATATCAACCCTTCCATTTGATTTTCCTTTCCATTCCTCTTCCTTCTATCCTCAACTTACTTATAGGGGACTTGGTTCTTACACTCTCTATCCATGTGGTTTTCTTTTTGTGCACCTTGGATCTTGATGGTGTCACTTCTCTCATAGGTGACTCTACCTCTCCATATTGCACTTCCTCTACTATTGTATTGAACTTTTCTTTTGATGGTGACTCCTCTTTTCTTTTTTTTTCTTATGCTTGGGAGTCTTCTTGTTTGGTGGAGTGTCTTTCCTACCTAGACTTATAATGGCTATGCTTTTTCTTTTTTGGTCTTTGGTTCCTATTTCTTATCCGTAGAAGATTCTAATACAAGTGTAACCATTTTGATGGATTTCTCTATATCCAATTGAGTAATGATGACATGTGACTCAATTCTATCTTCACTATATGACCTTCTTGAGGAATCCATCATAGGTGTAGTATCCTATGTGACTAGAGGAATATTTTGTTCTTGTTCTAAATCTAGAGTTTGAATCTTTGGTGCATTTTGTTGTTCTAGTGGCTCGGAGGAAATTTCCTTGGTTTCATCTGCTTGTTCCATCTAACTATATTTTATTAATGATTTGGACTTCTTAGTGGTGCCCATATTTTATGGCACTTTCTCACTTGTAGGACGTGTTGAAAATTCAACT
Organism: Cupressus sempervirens; assembly: GCA_028749045.1. NCBI lineage: Eukaryota > Viridiplantae > Streptophyta > Pinopsida > Cupressales > Cupressaceae > Cupressus > Cupressus sempervirens. The sequence continues at coordinate 557,728,938 of CM053787.1, read as the reverse complement.
TGTTCACTTGTTGTGTGCTTGTTTTTGTTGGTCTCATCCTTTATACTTTGTCACTTTGTATCTCCTTATTTTCTCTTCTTGATGAACTCATCTAATTGATAGTACACAAATGCACTCTCTTGTTTATCCTTCATTTGACCTATAATTATCCTTAGTATATTCTTCTTCATACTAAAGTCTTGCTTGTGTATTTATATCAATTTTTTCTTGTCTATTTTGTCTAAATCAAGTCTCATTTTGGATAGAGTATCATCAAGTAACTTTACAAACTTCTATACACCTACTCTTTGTATACAAAAAATGTGGCACATGTTTATAAAACCTTATACTTGAGAATACCCATGGTGAAGAGTATCCCAAGAGGTGAATTATAGCTTCCTATCTATGACGTACAAAGGTGAAAATAAGTAATGTGGTGGCTCTCAAATGAACCAAACTATGCAACCCTTGCAAGGTACACCGTAGAATGAGATATTCAAAGATGAGAGAAAAGGTGCTAGCATCCAAGAATCGCAATGCAAGTGCAATGAAATACAAGCTATTCTAACATGAAATAAAAGATGCAAGCTAAGTTAATCAAAGTATAAAGAGTTACAAACCTTCCTACTTAAGCTATGTGAGCTAATCTAAAGCACAAAAGAAAGTTAAACTATATGTAAATAAGCAATAGTGCAAGTGTAAGAATAAAAAATGTGAGAATTAGGATTCTCCAAATCTTCAAAGCTAAAAAAACATCTAGAAAGTTTGCATCATAACATTAGTACAAAGTGTAAGATATTAGAGAATGAAGAGAGAGCACACTCCTTTAAAGATAAATGGATGGTTGAGACTAAGAGACAAGAAAGGTCCAATCAAGAGTGGAGAATGCATCTTGAATGATCCATGTGTACAAGCATCTCACCTAATCAAGATCAATGATGGGCTTTAAGAGGATAAAGTTACGTGGAGAATAATTAAAGTTATTTTGAAAATAGAAGATCCCCTCACATAGAAAATTATGAATTCATGTGTAGACAAAAATGTTTTTCTTCTTATTTTTAAAATAGGAATAATGTTTTATGTGTGCACACTTAGGATAAGTGGGTCTTGGGGAATTTTATTTCATTAAAAGGGAGCAAGTTCATTCAATTAAATAAAGACATAGGATAAGGTGGTCAAACCATATGTTATAATCAAATAAATAGATTTTTGAGGATTTGATCAAGAATGAGTGATGAATAAATTAAGCAAAAAAGCTAGAAAGGGGGCTCATATTCTAGGTGACCATTTTTAGGTGATTACATTTCCCCCTCTTTGACTATTGTGTGATAAATTTGGGAACACATTAGATCAAAAAATGAAGAAGCCAAGAAGAAGAAAGTAGATGGATCTAACTCTAAAGAACAAAGCACATAGAGATAACAAATCTTAAATGCACATTAGTTAGCACTAGAACTGAGCATGAGAAGAAAGAAATAGAAAATATTGATACTCAAGATGGGTACTAATATGTCAATAAAACAAAAAGATATACCAAGAGAAAATGGAAAGGTCAAGCAAATGCTCCTAAGGAATAAATAGCTATAACATAAAAGTAATTTACAACAATGATAGAATATTCCTACCCCCTTGGGATTGAAATCAAAATGAGATAGAGGAGATAAATAAATGAGATAGATTTTATCAAATTGAGAAAAATAAATTCCATGTTGATAGATAAGAAATTAAGACCAAAGGGTGACCATCAAGTAATGTAGATATGCCCCAATTTGACTAAATTTGACGAAGACGATAAAGCATGAGCTTTAGGTCAAAGAATTAATAAAGGTGATGTAAATAAAATGGAATGAATAAGAATAGTGGAAGAGAGTATAAATTATGGAATGATGATTCCCATAGAAAGATTCAAAGATTAAGTCTCAAAAGGCCAGCTAATTGTGCAGAAGAATGAATATAATTTAAATCATGATTTTGACCAACAAGATGAACCTAAATTTTTATTTCAATCCCAAAATGGATCCAAGATGTCAAAATTAGGTAAGGGTGCAATTTCAACACAACTCTAAGAAGCTCAAAATTTAGGTCAAATTAGGGTCAAGAGGTTATATAAGGGACACAAGGGGTAGATAAATGTGATGATAAGATTAACCCCTTATGATATCATGATAGCAAAGAGGCGAGATAAAGCCAAAAGGAAGTGCCAAGATATGACCAAGAAGAAGGGAGAAAAGATGAAAATAGTTAGTCAACACACCCATGAAAGATAAAGAAGACTCTCTCAACACACAAAATACAAAGCTAAGCTAGAATGACCTCTAGACTGAAAAGGTACAATTGCAAGGGTTATATAAGTAGGTCCTATTTTTTATCATCAGCCCTTATTAGGGACATCACAAGATCATATAATAATCACTAGCATAAACTATGAGGATATTAATATGATCTATATTGAGTTAGAATGTGGGAACCTAACATATGCATCAAAGACATAAAGGTCAAGATGACGATGCAGTTAGATTTTCTAAGTTTAGTGTAGCAAGATTATGCTTGCATCAAGACACAAAATTTCAAGATGACCATAAGCACACACTTGCAAAAAATAGTTAAATATGACACCTTGAAGATCCTAAGTTTCAAGGGGGTCAAGTAAGATGCTCAAGAAACCTAAGATCGACAAGGTATACCCATAGGTAGAAAGAAAAAAGAAAAATGCCCCATGCCCCCAATCCTCTAGTTCATGACATCCTTGAGAGACTATTATGGAAGGAACTCTCAACAAAGAAATAATCATAAACATCACACAAACTAAAAAAATTCAACAAGTCTTAGCCAATTTTAGTGTTTAAGTGTGTGTATGTGAAAGCCACATGACTATCTCTTTAGGACTCAAGTTTGCTAGTGAGAAGTATCATAACATCCTAGACTATAGATAAAGTATCCAATAAGTGTTGAGACACACTTAATGTCAAGGGGAAGTGTTGAAAAACATTATTTAGTGAGCTACCAAAGAAACACCAATGCAGCAAGGAGACCCTAATAAGTTATGCGATTTGTGCCCCCTAGACCTAGACAAGAGTCAATTCCAAGCTAGGAAAATAAAAAAATAAAAAATGAATGGTTCAAACTGCAAAGCTAATAGACATAGGTGCAAGGGCCTCAAGTAGCATTTGTTTCCAAGTTTTCACTACTTAGCAAGATTGATTATCTCTTAAGAAAGATCACATTGTTTTTTTCCAATGTCAAGTAAGGTGTAGGGTATGATGGAGAAAAAAGTTGGTGGATAAGTAAAGATAGATAGGCAAGGAATATGAATAAAGTGAAAGTGATCCTCAGGGATTGACTCCTCAAGAGTACCTAAGCTAGGGAAAATAACCATATGAAGTAGGTTTTGGAGAGGCCAAAAAAGATAAGAACGAGGATAGCATGTAGGATAAAAAGCTAAAGCCAATAAGAGAGATAACATATAGGATAATCAATGGAAGCCAATAAGCATGATAGCATATAGGATAATCAGTGGAAGACAATAAGTGAGATAGCATATAGGGTGAGCAGTGGAAGCCAGAAAGCAAGATAACATGAAAGTGTGTAGTCTAAAAGAGTATGCATGTCAAGAGGCCTATGAGAACCATGTTTTTCTTTATGTGATCAATACCAAGGGGTCAATTAGATAGGATAGTAGTGGGATAGAGAAATAAGAATGAAGCTATATATGAAGGTTGTGAGTGAATGAGCAAGCATGATAGGAAAAATTATGGATAAGATAGCCAATAAACAAGGATTGGTCAACATTGTCAAGATCAAAGTAGAAAGATGAAAGAATGGATTATGGAAGAATTATGCATAACACCTATTTGCTAGGTTTACATCATGGTACTTATCCAAGGTTCCACAAGAAATGGTTTTCACCATATAAAGAATTTATTTCTCTTTACTTTTGCTACGAAGGAGCTTGTTTACCAAGTTTTCACCAAGGCACATTTTCAATTTTTGTTTTTCCCTTTTTTTGAATTTTTCTATTTGAATAGTGCTCCTATGGGAAGGATAAGCCATGATAAGCCAAGACCATAGAAATGAATGCTTAAAGATTTTAATAGGGTGATGGAAAGGAGATGGTAGATAAGGCATATGGAGGATAAGGTTTTATGCTTTGGAAGTCTAGAAGGAGGATGGATAGTAGGTAAGTGTAGACTTGAAAGGGTTGTATAAGTGTAGGTTAAAAAGTGGGAAAGATCAACATTGGCACACACCTAGAAGGATGATGGAATGATGGAGGAATTCTGGAGGAAATAGCTTGAGTTTTTGATATATGAGATGGTAAGAGCCTTTTAGAAAAAGGTGGAGTGGAAGGCTTTGAAATCTTTTTAGGAAGATGTTTGGATGAAGATGGAGTTGAAGCCTTTGGAAGCTTGAATATCAACTTTGATTTATTTTCAATATTCAAGTCTTTCAAAAGAGACTTGGGAATCCATATAGCTTTTGATTTTTCTTTTCCATTGGATTCTTTAGAGTGCATTTCTTCAACAATGGATTTAGGGACCCATATTTGTTTTGATTTTCCTCTTTGAATAGTGGACCTTTATGGCCTCTTGGATATTTTTTATTTCTTTGCATTCACATGTCAATTATATGGAATAGAGTGATCTTCATTTTTAAATGGATTCTTTTGTTTCTTCCTTTTATGTTTACATCCAAATTGCTTCCAAAAGACTTAGGACTTGTGGATGATTAAGGCTGATATAACTAGTTTAGGTGAAAATATGAATGAAGATTCGTCAAGGATGAGTATCTTTACTGATCTTGGGGTATGATAGAAGAGCTAGGAGTAGACAATTTCGGAGATGAAGGAACATAAGATCCCAATATGGATGGAACATTTGAAGGCTTTAGCTTTGATGAATAAGAACCAAGGATAGACTTAGGAGATGAAAATGGATAGTGAATAGGGATATCAACATCTTTAGAGTGAGAGACAAGACCAATACCATCAATAGACTCATGTGTATATTTGATAGGAGCAAAACCCTTGATAGGGGAATTTTAATCTTGAGCATAGTTTTGGAGTGAGTATGAAGAACTAGATCGAGAGGGTGAGTGAATACTTTGATCTTGACAAGTTTCTTTAGATAGCATAGGCATGGTGGTTTTCTCACACTTTTCAATAAGCTTAATGGACATAGTAGAAGTGGTATCTTCATCATACTTAGAATATGGGTAAGACATAGTATATGAAGAAGTGACAACTTGATCTTGATCTTTCTTTACATTTATATCTTCATATTTTTTAGAGTCCTGGAGCCACTTTTAAGGACAAGGGATAACATGGGTTTTGCATGGTAGGATATTGAAGAGATAGTGAAGGATTAGTTAAAGTGGTCATAGTAAGTATAAAATTGCATGAAGGTTTGTCGCACACCTCAATGAAAAGTATCGCCCAGTCCCTGAAAGTGTCGCACTCCTTCTTGAGTAATGTCATGCGACACTTTTCTATGCTGCATTAAAGTATCGCACAGTTTTTGTAAAAACTTGCACGGGCCGGCAGCGGGCACTTTTCGAGTTGATCCAAACTTTTTGAGAGTTGATCTGGACACCCTTTTGGACGTTCTTCGACCCTATGTTGTTGCATTTTGATTTGAGATGGTTTCTCTTGAAATCCAATTTTCAAGTTTCTGTTAGAGTCCTTTGGGGTTTAAAATATATCATTTAAGTATAAGTTGACATATATTTAATTTCTTATACTTAAGATATATTCATTTGAGATGGGTTTCAGACCTCTACGGGCTAAGATAAAGATTCTAGGAAATTGCAGGGCTTTAGAATTCAGACTTAGCCAATTTTCAGGAGTCTATTTTGATCTTTTAGCTTGGTTGATCTCTTATGGTTTCTTATTTGCTTTTTGGTTAGTGGTGACGTTTGGAGATCCATTGGGTGCTAGGATGGTCATTTAGTCTTCTGTTGCGATCTGTATGATCCGTGTATGTTGTTATCTTGTGCACTTACACTTGTTTAAAAAAATAAAATTATTTTGGCTTGTTTTTCATCCTTGTTTCCAAGGATCTCCGGGCGGGCCATTACAAGGTTGAGGATCTTTAGTCTTAGTAGCTTTGAAAAGATTTCCAGCCAAGTGAAGAGTAGCTTGAGTTTATTTTAAAGGTAGCCCTTGATGGTATGGATAGTTGGTTTGGAAAGCATTAGGTTCTTTGTTTGATGAAGGCATTTTGGAAAGCTTTGAAGTTTTGGGAGACACATGAGCATTGGAAGAAGTAACGACATCAAGGAAACCATCACTAGACATAGGTTTATCAACATGATCTTTCTCAAGAGAAGTATCCTCATCACATGAGTTATTAGGGGTTCCAACATAAATGAATCCATCATCAATAAGGTCTTGGACTTTATATTTTAACTCTATGTAGTCTAAAGTATTATGATCTTTGTTTCTATGGTACTAGTAATAGTGGTCATCATTCTACCATGGAGGTTTTACCTTGGGTTCATAAGGTCTAGATTTTGGTAAACTAATGATCTTATTTACAACTAAGGTCTTAAGCATGATTCATATGAACATCCCAAAGGAGTAAAAGTTCTCTCAAAACTATGTCTAGGATCAATTTTGTCATTCTCATCTTGGTCAAAGATAGGTCCATCATGAAATCTTGGTAGAGGCTCAAAGGAGGTATCACTTGCTTTCTCTCTAAAGAGGTCTTTAGATCTAAAAGATGAATACAATTGATGTCTTAGAGTAGAATATGTAGACCTAGAAGAAGAGGCAACCTTAAAGAAGATGACTCACATGTATGTAAAGGTATTAAGGAAGATTCATGTAATAATGTTATCTTCTCCTCCAACCTTTTCTCAAGTTTAGACTTTATTTTTATTATGTGCCTAGTGAGACAAAGATAAGAAAGATCATCTATCTTTTCTAGTTCTTTCTATCAAGCATATAGGTCTTGAAACTCTTTAGCAACATAGAGGAGCTCATAATTATTTAGTCTTGATTGAGGTTTGGAAGAAAAAGATCTAAATCTCATGGTGGTAGATAGAAAGTCAAGCATGAAGGAGACTAGAGTAAACTAATAAAGTGACACAAGATAACTTGATGTCTACACTAGAGAGGTAGAATGTTCACTTGTTAAAGAGAGGTAGCAATGAAAGATTGACTTGTCAAGACAAGTGTCCAAGTAATTTATGACACTGACAACTCGAGTCAAGATATAGGTAAGAAGCCAAATATACAAGTAGATAGATAAGAAAAAACAAGTGAACAAATCTCCCAATCAAATAGTATAGTCAAGAGATCAAGTTAATCATTTCAGCAAAAAGAAGTTATCAGTATGTGGACATAGACCATGAAGATAGAAAAGACCAAGAGTGTTAAGACCAAAGAGCCATTTAAAGAAAATTCAAGCACTGGAGACATAGAAAATCAAATTCAAATGACGAAACTTCCCCTAGAAAGCAACACAAGTAAAATGTTTAGACTTGGAGAAATTTTTTTTTTGAGTTTTTGAGTTTTTTTAATTTTTTAATTTTTTGTTTTGTTTTGTGTTTTTGAAGTTCTATGATTTTTTTGGGATATTTTTGAATAAAAACACACAAATGAAAGCATGCAAAAGGAAAGAATCCTAAGGATAAATCTGATGGATGTGTCTCCTTTTGTTCCAAGTGGGGAAGGCTTTAAATATTCAAGCACATCAAACACACCAACAACCTATTCAAGTTTCTAAAAGGATGCACAATTTCAACTAGGGGATGTGCTCGATATATGCAAGGTACATAAGGCCCAAATCCGTAGATGAAAGAGAATATTGTCCAACAATTGGAAGGAAATGGTAACCTAATCTCCACCTTCATTTTCCAAAGATATAAATTTCTTTGGGGCTTAGCCAAGACTGACAATATTTCTACTTCTAAGAGGTTTGTCGTTAGATTCAAGCCACTCTATTTATACTTCGCCAAAACACAAGAGTTGAAGTCATCCCCTAGAGTGATCACTTCTCTAGGAAGCCCCCTAAAAATAAAAATCAATAATCCTTATTTATGTTCCCCTAAAACTCCTTAATAAGGATGCCAAAGGAAAACATTAATAAGAAATCCTTGGGGATTAAAAGACCAAGGAGTTTATTTTTAAGCCCAAATTCAAGTGTGAATTATTGATTTTAAGCCCCTTTTTCAATGTTGGGAAGATACACCAAAAAAGTTGACCAAAAGAAAGAAATGATTTTACAATGAAAGAGAAACAAAATCATCACTATGTACAATTCAAATAATAAGGTTTGGAACAATGTGCACCTTGATTTCACCCTTTCCAATTATTTCTATTTTTTTCTCCTTTGAACTCCGAGTTGCCTTCACAAGGGCAGTGAGTTCCAAAAAATTCTGAATTTTTGTCCAAGACATCTCTTATCCATTTGCAACCTAGAAAAAAAATTTAGATCCAAATACCAATCCATTGGAAGATATGGTCAAATATTCCAAAACCTAGGGTTTTTGCCTTCAAGTCAATCTACACAAGGGTTAGCCTTAAAAACCAAAGTAAGAACCCTGCAAAACCACTTGATTAGATCCAATAAGTTGTCGTAAAAACTAGAAATGAGAAATGCAACTAAAATTCCAACAACTTAGACTACTAAACTAAAAAAGCTACAAGAAAATGGAGCTAGAAACTTGGTTCTAACCCAACGGTGGGTGCCAAATAATGTATACTAGAAATGTGGCACACCTCTATAAACCCTTATACTTGAGAATACCCATGGTGAAGAGTATACCAAGAGGTGGCTAATATCTTCCTATATATGATGTATAAAGGTAAAAAATAGTATTGTGGTGGTTTTCAAATGAACCAAGCTATGCAACCCTTGCAAGGTGCACCATAGAATGAGAAAAAAATGAGAGCAAAAGTGCTAACATCCAAGAATCACAATACAATGCAAGCTATACTAACATGAAATGCAATATGCAAGATAAGTTAATCAAAGAATGTATAGTTATAAGCCTTCCTACTTAAGCTATGTGAGCTAATCTAAAGCACCAAAGAAAGTTAACTATATGCAAATAAACCATAATGAAACTGTGGGAATGCAAGATGTAAGAATGAGGATGTTCCAAGTATTAAAAGCTCCAAAAGCATCTAGAAATATTGTAGCATAATTTTATTACAAAGAATAATATATTGGAGAATGGCGAGGGAGCCCTCTCTTTTAAAGATAAATAGACGATTGAGATTAAGAGACAAGAAAGGTCTAATCAAGGGTGGAGAATGAATCTTGAGTGATCCATGTGCACAAGCATCTCACCTAATCAATATCAACGGTGGGCATTAAGAGGAAAACCATGTGTGGAGGAGAATTAAAGTTATTTTGAAAATAGAATATTCCTCTCACATATAAAATTGTGCATTCATGTGTAGACAAAAATGTCTTTTCCTCCTTTTTTGATAATATGAATAATGCTTTATGTGTGCACACCTAGGATAAGTGGGACTTAGTGAATTTTATTTAATTAAAAGGGAGAAAAAATTTTCAATTAAATAAAAGACTTAGAATAAGGTGGTCAAACCATTGGTTTTAATCAAACAAATAGATTTTTGAGGATTTGGTCAAGAATGAGTGATGGATAAATTAAGAAAAAATGCTAGAAAGTGGGCACATAGTCTATGTGACCATTTTTGGGTGATTACACTATCCACTCTTCAAACACTAAATCTCCTAGTTCTTTAGGAAAATTGTTTTTGATTTCTAATGGGATTTTTCTAGTTGTTCTAATGCTTACAAGTACTACATTTATAATCTTGTTATTGTTTTATTTGTTAAACTTAGAGAATCTATTTTTTCAATATGGCATAATGTTTATTTTTCATTATGTCATCTATAATATCATCTAATGAGAATGAAGGTTGATTCTGCTTACCTTTCTTTGATATCTTCATTAGCTCAATGTTAGTCTATGTCTTAGATGACCCTTTCTCCTTAGGTGCTAGTGATGATTCTTTCTCATCTTTATTTATTCTTTGTATATCTAGTTATTCCTTTTCATCCATTCGTGATTGAGTCTTTTGAGAGGACCCTTCTCTGAGTTCAACCTCTATTTCTTCATCATCCATCTCTTCAATTTCTATAACTTTGCATGACCTCATTACTTGAATTTATGTCACCATCTTTGGCATACTTTCATTTTCCTCCTTCTACTTGAGAAGTTTTTCTTGTACCTCTGTACAAGTGCCAAACTTGAGAAAAATTAGGTTTCCTAGCATAGTTAGTAACTTCTCAATGTGTGGCCTAGCCACTTCTTCACTCACTTTAGACTGAGATGGTTTCAACTAGTGAGTCCTTGGTTAAATGACTTTCATAATTCGCTTGTTTGTGTTTCCTATGAGGTATATATTGCTCTTGTATTTCTTCAACAGATTGACATGATTCCTTTCCCATTTGTATATTTCTTGCTAAAATTTATTGAAATATTCCCATAGAATATAATTACCTTTACACTCAATTTTTCTATACATCTTTTTATTGTAGCGGTTTTCCAAGAAAATTATTCCATGCACCTTTGTCTTCTCGCATAGCTCAACATTGAGAACTTCACAACTACTTATACCAAAAGCTAGGGTTTCACAGTTTTGAAAGATTGAGATATTTCAAGTTTGAAAAGTGATAAATTAGTCTTTATGGATCTATTTATAGCCTTGAAATAATTTTGGAGTGACAATGGTAAACAGGATTTTTTCCTAATACTTAATCTATGTCATTAATTCTTGTGATATGTTGAGCAATGGTAATGTTGACACGTTTTCTCCTATCAACTATAGGAGCTACATGTTCATTAGTGTACCTAATACTCAACACCCTTTTGCATCACATTATGTGATTTATTGATTCATATTCAAGGACCGATATAACATTTTCCTTGTTTACATAGCCCCTCAAGCTATGACTTAGCTTAATTCATCTTGGAGGTCTCACAAACTAATTAATGAGCCCACTACCTCTATAGGTTTAACTGCTTCTATTTCCTCACTCTTCTTAGTGCACATCTTGGTGAAGTCCTTCTTGACTACTTATTTGTCTACAACCTTTATTTTTCTTTTATCATTATGGGACTTACCTTTTGGGTTGCCTCTTCTTTTGCAGTCTCTTACAAGATGTCCAATTTTGTGACAATAGAAACATGTCACTCTGGTACCTCTCCAAGGTCTACTATTTGCTCTCTAATTCATCCTCAGTTTGCAATGTGTTGTAGGATAAACATAGCTCCATAGGTAGAGGAAACCTACATGGAAAAATTGTCCCTTTTTCTTGGCCAAACAATGGTGTCAGAAACCCAAAGTAATGGACTTCTTAATTCAGGATTGGACACGCCAAATTATTCCTAATGCACTATTTAGTCTCATTTAATTATCAACTAGGGACATAAACTTGGAATGGCATCTGCAAAGTATATGCTTCAAACCTCATCTTTTAAGCCCAATTAAGGAATTCAAATGCTTATGCTTCAGGAAAACTAAACTAAAATTGATAAGTAAATGTATTCTAATCAAAGCAAGAAATTACAATTAGGAACTACTCCAACTAACTGTACTATAGGAACATGCTACTAATTTTGGTATTAGTGGCTATAGGAATAACAAAGTTCTAAAACTTATAAATGAATAAGAAATGAACTCTACACTAACAAAGCAATTCACTCATCAAGTGGGGCCCCCTTGAATGAGTGAATGGAAAGTATAATCAAGATGAAAGTTGCAAACTTGAACTGAACATTCTATTCATCAATAAAAATGATTACATTTAATTGAAATAGTATGCAAGAGTTCTATATTAAAAACTAGTTTGTTCAACTAACTCCAAAAGAGTTGCAACAGTCAATTATTTAAAAGGAAACTACTACTAACTTCATAAACCTATGATCACTTCATAATGAGGATTGGTTACAACTCATAAGGTTTCATAATAGAAACATTATTGACCATGAACAATCCCAAAATATAGTGCACACTAAATTTGTACGTTGTATGCAACAGGAAGCATTGTCTTGCTTTGCGAAGATTCTATAATCATGGTTGGCTCTAATGACTCTCACGCTAGTATGTTGGTCTCTGAATATCCATGTTCAACTCCTACAAGATGATTAATGCACACACATCCAACCATATACATATATATCCACATCATCAATATTAGGAAAATGTGTTAGTCTTAATTATCACTCTTGCAAACCTATGGCTATAGAAGGTGACTACCCAAAACATAGCTTAGGAGAGAAAACATACATTAACATGTATAACTATTATATTCACCATTCTTGTGCATGAAATTAAGTAGATCTTATGTCTTTAGAGATATCCACATTCCATCTTATGTTCACACACATATAATCATATACATAGAAACCATAAGTTTATATGCTTAAAACCATAAAAGTATGTCTATGTGCAATCAAAGGTCTTAGGAAGATGATAAAAAGTGGTGAGAAAGATGGCTAATTTAGGAGCCCATCACCTTCCATGGGAGTTTTTGACTTTTGAGATGACTGGTTAGATCTTGCACTTAATTTACAGTCCTCATCCTTATATTCATACTTTTCATAATAATATTAGTATCCATCTATTCTTTTCTCATTAAAATGAGATTTGTACTCTTGTATTGTATGACCATACCAATGAAAATTATGACAATGCCCATCAAAGGTACATTGAATACTAAAAGTTGTCTATTTGAACTAGCATGCATTTGAGGTATAACCTATCTTACTTAAACAATAAAAAGTGGGTTTTCTAGGTTTATTACCTTTAAGTAATGTCCTTCTACGCTTCTTGAAGTTTAGGTTTTCTCCTCTATAGGTTTGACCTTCTTCAATCTTGTCATTAATTTCATAGCCTAGATGGGTAGTACTTTAGTTTCTCCTTTGAACTTGCAGTTGTTCATATATTTTATTTGATCGCTTAGTTAACCTCCTTATCTTTTAATTCCTCTCATTTGTGCTATTTAGCTCCCCAATTAGTTTGAGAACTTATTTGATTAGTTGTATGAATTTTTCCTTGTAAGGATAATTATACTCCTCCAATTTGTACTATCTTTGCATATTTTCTTCTTGATGCTTCTTCAACTATTCTCTTATCCTCAAGGGTTATCCTTAGCACTTCCTTAGCTTCATCTTTGGCTAGAATGACACTATCTCGTTCCTTTTGTGCTTTTCTTGTTCTTGTTGCTAACTCCTCCTTTTATTTCTTCATATATGTAATAGTTTGCTTCAACCTCTAACTTTTAGTCATGTGATCATTTTTGGCTTCACCATATTCTTTTGATATGCTCTACTCCTTGAGTTGTTTAATCTCACTAAGCTTCTTCATTGGCTTATTTCTCTTGCTCAATAACTCTCTCAACTTATCCTTCAAAATAAATAGTTTCAAGAGCTTTGTCAAGTTATTTGTGTAGTTTGAAGGCTTTCATTAGATCTTCCCTCAATCTGTTAAACTCATTGCAACTAGGGTCTTTGCGCTGATACCAATTATTGTCAAGAACTAATACTAAGAGGGTGGGGTGAATCAATACATACTTTTAGAGTGATTACATGAGCTCCAAACTGTATAACCTTTGATACCAAGGTTTTAAACAATAAATGCAACACTATAAAACCATGTAATCTCACATAAAAACACATATATCAATGACAAGTGGAAACCTTTGGTGAGAGGATGAAAAACATAGTGAGAGGAATATATCCACTAGCCTTTTAACGCATGTAAAATGTTTCCATGTTAAAGGCTATGAATGTTCTTTTTGAGAACACAATGTGTTAGGAATGTTCATAACTTGTGAAGATCACAAAATCTTGCTAAAGCTACCTAGTTAGAGGATTTATGAACACCCCCTCTACGAGGTACCTTGTGAGAGGCTTTATAAAGCTTACTACTGAAGTTTTCCCCATTAAGATCATACAAGTAGATGCAATGGTAAGAAAATAATATAAATAATGATCTAAGAAAAACACTATCTTTCCTTGTAAATCAATATGATAAGTCCTTGAAGATTCTCTGATCTTTTTCTTTTCTTTGGCATGTCATGTAAATTGCACTAGTTCAACTCTTACTCACTTTTCTTAAGAGTTAGCATGCTCTTCAACTCTCTGTTTTGTATCTCTTATTTTTTATTCTCTCATGACAACATTCTTCTCTTTTCAAAAACTTTCAAAATAAAACTTAAAATGTTATACATAATCACCTTCATCTAGGTACCAAAACCCCCCAAAAAAATCAAACTCAAAGTCGATGCATTCAAATTTTGAAACACATACCTGAGCTGGTCACAAAATAATCATGACACCTACTAGTAGGGGTCTAGACTAGTAGGGCTTCCAGTCTCTTTGTGAGCCTATAATTAACTTCTATCCTTGTGTCCTTTAGTTTCTTTAACCTGGATGCTTGTCACATCACTCTCTTTGACTATCATTTCATCCTGTCACATCCTTAGTGACCCTTCATGCTTGTTTCTTAATTCATTATTCACTTTTTCTCTTTGCCTATCATGGCTTCAACTAAGTCACCATACATATCTTAACCAGTACACCCTTCGACCAGTGGTTGCATTGACTTGTAACCTCTTCATCTTCTCCAACTGGTTACCAATCAATGACATAACTCAAAGTCTTATGATTCTACATTATAGTCAACACCATTTAGCAATAATAATCCAAGTGGACCCACTAAGTACAACATATCATACTAAATTGATCAATTTTTCATCAAGTCCAATCAATGATCTTATTAAAATTAGTCAACCAATCATCAAATAATATCAATCAATCAATCAAATCAAGTATCAACACTAGGGATGTGTTAGTTCTTTTTAATCAATTTAGGGTTGTTATATAATTGACTTCATCAAGAATCATATCAAGTTGATTATTTGTGCCTTAATCAAATCATCTTATAGTTGACCAGTTTAATTGCACCAAATCAAACTAGTTACTTTGTTTTATTAAGAATCATTGCTCTCAATATCCTTTTGACATTGATCAATTTTGTTGCTTCAAATCAAATTGGTTTTTATTTTCATCATCATGATCTCCAAGATTTTTAGTTTCATTGCTTTGAATCAAATTAGATATTATGGTTATCTCTTATTGGTCTTTTTTCCATAGAGTTTGGGTTGTTATGGTTGGTTCTTCTTCCCTCAAGTTCATAATTGATGGTTTAAAAAATTTAATCAAATGAATTTTGTTCAATCAAGCTCAAAATTCTCAATCGACAAATTATGAATAGTCTCCTCTCTTTATATGAAATTGTTCTTTGAGTTAACATTATCATTTCTTTGAATCAATGCACTACTCACACATCAATTCAAACAAGGGTAAATGTAACCACCCTAAAATGAGCTAGTCTAACTCAAAGCCCTATTTGTCTTTAGTTAGAACCTACTCCTTAATTATGCTAGTGTGATTGTCCAATCACTTGCATAATTCATCAATTTTTTTGTAATCTTGAATCAAGCATCAAATAATCATTAATCAATCAAACATCTTCATTAATTATCTTGGAATATTTATAGATAAATCCCATTATATCACTTGGCTAAAGTAATTAATTACAACAAATTAGTAAAAACTCTGAAATTACAACGTGCCACTAAATGAAAAGTTAGTTGTGAATGGACCAATGGGAGCTAACATACAAGGATTAGCTCACATGGATCAATTAAGGTTTAATCCAAATCACTCATTACAAGTCAATATTACCATTCATTTCTTCTCATTTTCTATTAAAGGAATGAATTTTGAGCTCATTTGATCAACTCTATTGAATTCTTAAGCACACGTTATAGAAATGAATACTTACCTTAGCTTAATTGTGCACTTTGCATTTAGATGATTAGCAAAAAAATTATTTTCATAATGGATTCAATAAATTTAGGCTTAATTAGTTCATCTTAGATGCATTGTAATAGTATTTTATCAATTTGAATCTCTCATTCCAAAATGCATTAACAACTAATCATGGATCTACAATGTCTGAAAGAACCTCAAAGATATATTTCATACTTTTTCTAGATAAAGAGCAATGAGACACTCTTGTTGGTCTCTTTGCTTGTAATTTTCATTATTTTCTTAGTATGGACTAACAATCTAACATTCTATTGAAGTGTGGTGTTGAATGTGTTGGTCCACTATTCACACATACACCCCAATACTACCCTAGCATGAGCATGCTTAATTATGAAGCTTCCTCCAAAGTAGTTATAGGATTAGTGGCCTCTCAAGAAGGCTTGAAGCTTCAACTCTGTGAGCATCACCTAGATCCAATGAGTATTAAGTATTCCATTCATTCTCATGAGAGATGGGTTCATGTGAACCACTACTCATGAAATGTGGGTCAATGAGTTAGAATTGGAAAAAAACACAGTTGAATCCTAATAGAAATATCATAATTTAACTTGTTGTGGAAAATATCTCCTTATTATTATGAAAACCCCTGACCCTATTCGTAAGCAATTCCTTAAAATTCACGGTCTTAAAATCCAACAAGCCACCTCCTCTAATTCTCTCAAGAGTAAGTAGAAAAAATGCAAAAAGAATGTTGCTCCACCATTAGATCCATGGCCAAAGTTATAAAACAAAGATAAATTTCAAATTTATTATGATGTGGAGATTATTGAGGAGACTAGTACCGCCAATAGGTCTACCTGAATTATAGTTAAGCTTGAAAATAAAACTACTATGAAAGAGAGCTTAGACTTAAACAATGTGGGTTCTAAGGATAATGGTGAGGATGAGGTGTCCTCTTCTTCCTCATAAAGTAGCTCGACTCATATCTCAACTAGCATATGTAGGACTAGAAAATGGTTTAGAACCTAGCATACTATGAGCAACCACAAAACTCAATAAAAATGAACTAAAAACCTTCTAATCTACCATGAAAACCAATTGAAGCATAACGGAAATTAAACATAATCAAAAACCCCTCTTCAATTGTAGCTCCCATGTCCTTCTTTCTTCTCCATTTTATGTAGCTTGAATTGCCTATAGTGTCTATACAATTGAAAGCAATGACTAGGATATGAAAATGCTATTGAGTGTACTAAAAGTGTGGTTTGGGCATGATGTGAGAATAGAGACTCTGATGATTCTAAGCATTGAAAATGAGAGTAAAATGGCTCAATTTATAGCCAAAGTGCTAGACAAGATAATTGAGGGAGAGGATGGACATTTGTCAATTAGAATGTGCAACATTTGTCAATTTCATCAAAGTGGAGGAGAATGATGTGTATATAACACCTCAAAGCCACTTGTAGCCAAGAATCTATGATGATGGAGGCTTATTATAGACATGTGTAAGGAATTAAATATATCAAATATGACATATTTTAGCCATGTGTAGGGATAATATCTATGACGCGTCATGTCCATGTGTTAAGAATAGGTAGAATATTTGAATTAAAAAATTATATATCCACACAAATGGGAATTAATAAAATAGAAATTAGAGGTGGAAAAATAGGACATAGTAAATTGAGAATTCCCATAGTTTGTGAAGGTTAATCAATTAATAAATAAATATCAATTAATTGAAAATATTGGTTAGTAAGAATAATTAGTGATGTGTGATGAAAATGATTGGAATGACATAGGATTTTATTATAGGTTATTTAATCCTATAGGATAAACTAGTAAATGATTAGCCAATTTGATGAAATAAATGTGATAATATCCTTTGATGAAATGCAACAATTATGTAGATCGACTAGGACAATGATGGGTAGATCAAAGCCATGATAAAATTGAATGATTGATTTGTTGGGTGATGCGACGCGCTCCCCTGCCCACAGGTGGTTAATTATGTGGTGTTCCATGTTCACTAACAGTCATGGCTTTTGGTGCAACGGAAAATGGGCCCTACAATTGGTATGAGAGCCTGGTTTTGGCCTGGTCATGGGTTCAAATCTCCTTGGTGCCTTCCCGACCCGCTTAAGCACCTGGTATGCGCGTCGAGGGGGAGATTGTTGGGTGATGCGACGCGCTCCCCTGCCCACAGGTGGTTAATTATGTGGTGTTCCATGTTCACTAACAGTCATGGCTTTTGGTGCAACGGCAAATGGGCCCTACATGATTAAGATTGATAACATGCCAAGACACATAACATGGATTAAGAACATGTGACATTTAATAGACCTTGTAAATGTCATAGGATTGAAATTAATTGATGAGGTTGATCCTAATAACATCAACAAACATTGTCAATGTTATTAAATTGGTTGGATAATGCCACGATCTGACATTGAGGGACTCAATAATGTTAATGATCAAATGATAAAAATAATAAATTTGACCTAGCACTGAGGGAAATGATAGTACTAAGGTCAAATTTGATGGGTTTGATAAGATTTGATAGCTTGCCAAGGCATTGAGGGACACGACAACACTTAGGGTCTAACAGATGACGATTGATTTGAGATATTTGACACATTTCAAGTTGATTAGGGTTGATTTTGGATTGACTTGGGATGATTCTGAGTTGATTTGGGATGATTTTGGGTTGATTTGGGATGATTCTAGGTTGATTGGGATAATTTTAGGTTGATTTGATGTGATTTTGATGATTTTGAAATGGTTTTGGGTTGATTCTAGAAAGTTTGGATAAAATGAGAATTGATTTTGAAGAGATCTGGAATTGATTTGAAAGAGATACAAATGATGAAGGATATTATCAAAATATAATCAAATGACAATCAAGTTGGCCAAAAGATCAGAATTAGTGAAATGAGAAAATGAGATGAGTTAATATGAAAAATTGATTAAATAGTAGATGCAAACCATTTTTTAGTGTCTATATTTTGACCCTTTTTGATACAATGTGATTTAGAGCATTGTGTCAAAGACTACTAATGAAAAATGTCACAGGATTGAAATTGATTGATAAGGTTGATCCTAATAACATCGAGAAACATTGTCAATGTTATTAAATTAGTTGGATAATGCCATGATCTAACATTGAGGGACTCAATAATGTTAATGATCAGATGATAAAAATAATAAATTTGACCTAGCACTAAGGGAAATGATAGTACTAAGGTCAAATTTTATGGGTAAGGTTGATCCTAATAACATCAACAAACATTGTCAATGTTATTAAATTGGTTAGATAATGCCACAATATGACATTGAGGGAATCAATAATGTTAATGATCAG
Organism: Cupressus sempervirens; assembly: GCA_028749045.1. Classification (NCBI taxonomy): domain Eukaryota; kingdom Viridiplantae; phylum Streptophyta; class Pinopsida; order Cupressales; family Cupressaceae; genus Cupressus; species Cupressus sempervirens. The sequence continues at coordinate 557,709,782 of CM053787.1, read as the reverse complement.
ATGATAAAAATAATAAATTTGACCTAGCACTGAGGGAAATGATAGTACTAAGGTCAAATTTGATGGGTTTGATAAGATTTGATAGCTTTCCAAGGCATTGAGGGACACAACAACACTTAGGGTCTAAGAGATGACAATTGATTTGAGATATTTGACACATTTGAAGTTGATTAGGGTTGATTTTGGATGATTTTGGATTGACTTGGAATGATTTTGAGTTTATTTGGGATGATTTTGGGTTGATTTGGGATGATTCTAGGTTGATTGGGATAATTTCAAGTTGATTTGATGTGATTTTGATGATGTTGAAATGGTTTTGGGTTGATTCTAAAAAGTTTGGATAAAATGAGAATTGATTTTGAAGAGATCTGGAATTGATTTGAAAGGGGATACGAATGATGAAGGATATTGTCAAAATATAATCAAATGACAATCAAGTTGGCCAAAAGATCAGAATTAGTGAAATGAGAAAATGGGATGAGTTAATATGAAAAAGTGATTAAATAATAGATGCAAAGCATTTTTGAGTGTCTATATTTTGACCCTTTTTGATACAATATGATTTAGAGCATTGTGTCAAAGACTACTAATGAAAAAGCTATAAAAGCATACCCTAGTAGGGGTGGTATATATGGGTACCCCCTCAATAAATTAATCAAAAAGTGCAACTAATAGGTTGAAGTTTATTGGCAGTAAGAAGACCAAGCCATAACAACCAATGGATCACAAATCAGAGCTCAAATATGAAAGTTATGGGGTCTAGGTTGAAAAAATCATCGTGACCAACACATAATATGCCTCTTGCATGTCTACCTAGGTAGAAACAAGGCTATAAAAGGGCTTGGAGAGGATTTGGAGGTCATTTTCACCCTCTCAATTGGAAGAAAGAGCTCTCCAGCAAGAAGAATGGACTGGCTACCCAGGGAACAACATCATGGAGAATGAGTGTGTACCTACTAATGTTGGGTAGATGTAGGACCACAAGTGAGTCTAGGCCCCCTTTGTGTATTTTATACTATTGATTCTTTTTTATGTTAGTTAGGGGTCAAACAGGGCCCACTCAGGTTCTTGGGGGCTAACTAAGGCATCATAACACCCCAAGTGTACTCAAAGTGCACCCAAGTGCACATTGAGCATGCTTGGAGTGACTGAGTGCACACTAAGTGCACTTGGCATGTCCAAGTGCACACTGAGCATAGTTGGGGGCCCCAACTGCGCTCTAAGATGCTATGAGGCCTTGACAATAGTCTAGATGGGCCTGAAACTTGGAACACATGCCCAAAACTATAGGAAAAGGTCAAAACATAGGTCAACTTGGTCAAATGCAACCAAAAAGTGGTCAATGTTGGTCAAACTTAGGTCAAATTTAGGGCAATCTGGTAAAATTCTAACAAGGAGCGATGTAAAGGGTTGGAAAGAGTGTAAATGAACTCGAAATGACCTAAAACTTGGTCTACGTGCACAAAACCTTAAAAAGAGTTCAAAACATAGGTCAAACTAGTCAAGAATGTTCAAAAAAGTCAAACTTAGTCAAACCTAGGTTAGATTTGGGTCAACGTTGATAGAAAGGTAGGTAGAGGGTCAAAACTAATGCAGATGAAATCGGAATGACCTAAAACTTGGTAGGCATGTTCAAAACCCTAGAAAGAGTTCAAAAAATAGATCAACTTGGTCAATAATATTCAAAAAATTAAAACATAGTCAAACCAAGGTCACTCTAGGTCAAACTAATTTAAACTTGGGTCAAACGTAGGTTAGACTTGGTAGAAAGCCATAGAAGGTTAACAAACAATATATGTTTATATAGGAGGACCTGCACTTATTGTGGACAAGGGGCTACAAATCATAGAGCTTGAATTTATGCCATTAGATGACTATTAACAAGTGTGAGCTCTTAGTAGGGCTTGGCTTGTACCACATTATATTCATGCCTAAGGTGAGAGGGAATAGGGGGTTATTGATGGTATTAACAAAGAGATGGCACTCAAAGACTAGTTCATCCCATCTTCCCATGGGAGAGGCCACTATGTCCGTAGAGTATGTGTGGTGCATCCTTTGGATTTTGATCCATGGGGAGTTGGCCATATATGATCCTATGACAAGATGGGCAACACTGCAATGGATGTTTGGTTACAGAGACATAGAGTTAGGGATTCAGGATTATGAGATTGGCTGGGAGTTACTGGTAGCAAGTCATGAGCATCTTATTATTGTGATCTATTGGGTTATGGGTGGGTTACTGATACTAGGTATGTGAGGGCATGGATTCCTTGTTGGATGGGGTTGAGTGTTAGAGAAGATGGTTATGGACAGGACCATGTTTGCATGGGGGCCTTGCATGCTCAAGATGCTCTACTACTATTTGCACTAGATTACATATAGAGGTGGTTTGACGTTTAGCACTAGAGGTACATTACTATAAATTTGGGCTTATGAGCATATTGTCATATTCAATTCACTGGTGGAGAGGAAGTTGTTTGAGGACATGCCTTATGCATCCAACTATAGAGGGATATTGGTGCAAGGACCATTAGGGTACACCTAGTTTTTTATGCATTAGTTGGACATGATGACATAGTTCATATGGAAACCTTATAGAATTTCTTAGGGTGGGATGATGATGAGGTCCATCTTCTGTACTGCAAATAAGAGCACTATCTGATAGGGTGCATAATGATTAGACACTTGGTCATTGAGATGTATCTACCAAAGTATGCTGGCAATTTGGTGAGAGGCAAGAGGTGCCTACAAGATTTGCATTGTTTGCTTGATATAGGGTAGAGATTAGAGAGTGGCAAGTGCTAATCAAGACATATATAGTCTATGCACAATTGGAGGAGTAATAGCTTAGGTTATGGGGAGTTGTAGCAGATATGATAGATGTGGGTATGATGACAACATATTATAGGTGGTTTTCTTAGCATCAACTGAGGCCGTTGACAGGTCTAACAGTACTAGTATTGTGAGCGAGACCACAAGAAAAGAAAAATGGAGAGGAGGATGATGAGGATGATGTAGATGGGAAGGATGAGGATGAGAGAGATGAGGAGAGTGATGAGGAGGATGGGGAGGATGCTAAGGAGGGAGAGGATGAGAAGGGGGATGGGGATGATGATGAGAGGGATGGGGATGATGATGATGGGGATGAGCATGATGATGAGAGAGATGGCGAGGGTGAGGAGGGGGAGGATGATGAGGGAGATGATGACAGGGGGGATGATGATAGGGGAGATGATGATGAGGGTGGAGACAATGTGGTTGATGATGATGATGAGGGAGAGGATGACAAGGGAAGAGAAGATGAGGAGGATAGAGGTGTGGATGTTGTAGCGATGGACATAGAGGAGGATCTAGTGGATGACACATGGGGTATGCTAGTACCAATATAGACAAGAGATAGCCAGTTAGAGTTAGAGCTGATTGAGGTGATTAGATGGTTTTAGGGTTACTTAGATTAGGCTATAGTAGAGAGGGATATAGCGATAGCAGCAAGATGAGGCTATGATAGCAGGGGACACAGTAGTGTGGAGGGTAGAGAGGGCCATCTAGGAGTCGCAGGACTTTGCTAGCAGTGTTAATGATCCATCATTTTGAGAGTTGACCATGATGATGGTAGATGCATATGTAGAGACATAGCATTGGAGGGATCACTATGAGGTGGAAGTGCCACCGAGGCAAAGGGTAGAGAGCTATCAATCAATAAGGTCTTATTCTTGACATACACATAGGACACATAGTAGTGGAGGAGTGATGGGACTGATAGGGCCACCACAAATAGGGGATGGATCATCCTTGAGGCCAAATAGGGGCTATAAGGCCAAGGACAATACTGGTTAACTTAGACATGCTCATGTGTAGAGGGGCTTCCTTTGTGTTGTTATGTTCTTTGTGGTTCACGCCTACAGGCAATTAGTATTGATGCAAACCATGATCATGTACTCTAATACTTTTTGAGAAATTTATGAGATGTACCTATGTTATGATGACTATATGAGATGGATTATGCACATGTTTTATATTCATTATATGGATGCCTTTATGCTTTTCTATGTGGACTTTATATGATGACATCATTCATTGCTTTATCACATTTTATGCTTAGGAAATGATATCTTTATTTTTGCCACATATTTTTCTCATGAAATGAATGCCAATAAAATATTAAATGATATGAAATGAATGCAAATGAAATGTAAAAAGATATGAATGCCATGTTTATGCATATATGTATTGCTTTGGGTTTTCTGGACTTCTGACATATGTAGGAATGTAGGATGACAATGTTTGTGGTGTATCAAACTACAAGACCATGGTGGTAGATGAAATGGATATTAGAAGATAGAGGAAATGAGATGAGGACTAGTTAGAATGAGGTTAGGACTTTGCTGTCATAGAGTGCATTATATGTCTAAGGAGCTATATTTTCATATGGCAGACGAAATGCAACACATCATAGTATAAAGGGCCAAAACCCAAATGCAAACCTTTTGTGTAAACAAGCACGATGCAAATAGAAAATGACCTTATCCTTCCTAAGGCATATATACATGCCCCAAATTCTCAAAGGTACTTTTAACAGATAGAAAATAAAAGATGACCATGAACCATCCCAACCACTCTCATAGATCAATTTATATCATCGAGTGGCATACGAACATGATCAAATAAAAACAAAGCGAAAATAAGTCACTCACTAAACAACATGAGCCAACAACTATTCTTGTCCATTGTTACTTGCTTTTTAGTGTTTTAGGTTTTTGTGTTAGATTTGTGATGTGATAGGTTTTGATTGTTGGTTCAGTTGATAGTGACAAGTTGGATTGATTGTTGGTTCACATTGCTTAGATAGTGTGATTGTCATTGAAGTGTCATTGTTTGAGTGTTAGTCTACCAAAGTGCCATTGTTTAAGCAAAAGGGGTGATTCTACAGTGACTATTTACAAGGTTTGTTGCATATTTTTGGTGGGTTTTGTGGTTTTTAGGGCTTTTGAGAATATTTGATGTTTTTGTGTTACTCGTTTCTTTGGGCATTTTATGATTTTTAGGATTTATTTGAAGATGTTTTATGATGTTTAGTGGTTTTTTCAGTACATTGTATGATTTTTATCAATTTGTCTAGGATATTTTATGATTTTTATGGATTTGTTCAAGACATGTTATGATTTTTATGTGTTTGTTCAAGACATTTTATGATTTTTATGGATTAGTTTAGGATATTTTATGATTTTTATGGATTTTCTCAGGACATTTTATGATTTTTATGATTTTTCAGGATCATATTTGAAATATTAGGATTTTTTCAGTATTGTATTTGAATTTTTAGGATTTTTTCAAGATCGTATCAAAGTTTTCTAGGATTCTTTCAAGATTGTGAAGGATTCATAAATGTTAGCTCTTGACTTATATGCAATAAGTCCAATGGATAAGATGTGCATAGGGACATGCCCCCGTTTCAATTTCAAACTTGTGCACTATGTAGGTAATATGCCCCTAGATAATACACAAACTATGTACAAAGGCCAAAGATAGTGTATGTACAGACTGGTGACGTTTGGATAAGATAACACTAGATATTAACCAATTCATGGGCCATGATCAAGGACTAAAGATGTCTTGCAGTATGAAGGATGTGATCAGTGAATGACAAAGGGGGAAAAAATAGATGGAATCCTAATAGATGGAGGAGCTACACTTGATTACACATGGCACATGTTTGCTAGGTTTTCACCATGGTACTTGCCCAAAGCTTCTATTTGCCATGTTTATACTAATGGACGTAATTTTTCTCTTGACTCAAATTTTCATGCCAAGACACATTTGCCAGGTTTTCATCAAGGCATCTATTTTTTCATGACTTTTTATTTTATTTTATTTATTTCTTTTTTTTTAGGACTTTTTGCCATTTTTTTGATATTTTTTCAAGACTTTTAGATGGAATCATGGATGTTGCTGACAAATGCTAGACATGAATCTATTTTCGATGCTGCTAGCTGATAACCTTTGGATCCATGAATGACTATAACTATGTAGGATTCATTCCAAGCTTGTAGCTAAAGTCAAACAATTAGAATAGCCTTGGGACATATTGTCATGTACCGTATGCAAGATAATGTCTACCTCTTACAAATCAAGACATCTGAGGATAATTGGGTCAATGGATTCTTTGTATAAGATGTCATTAATGATGACATGCTCAAAGGCTTGTTGGGTAGAGGTTTGATTTTGAGTGTCAGATAGGTTAGGTAGTAGGATTTGGGTATAAGTAGCTAGATACAAAGAAGAACTAGGAGGATTGAGACCAATGACTCCCCATATGAAGGTTGATTGAGAGATCTCAAAAATACTTCATGGCATGTTGAACACTAGAACACTGGCATCAACTTGTTCATCTTGTATCCTTGGGAGCTTCTTAGCTTTTGATTTTTCATGGTCTAATGGCACCTTTTGATTTTCACCAAGAGACCTATGCTTGTTATTTTTTCCTTTGTTTCCAATTTTGAAACTGGAAGATGGAATTGACTCCCCAAAATATGCCAATGTGTTCAATTTAGGAGGAATTTCTTCTTTATGACCATCAATTGTAATGCCTTCATAGAGTTCCAAGACATTTATAAGAGCATCATTTTTGTCAAATTGATTGAAGATCAATGGTCCACGCTGGCCCCAATTGAATAGTTTAGGATAACTTGAGGGGATTTCATCATCAGTGTTGAATAGGCTCTGGTCAAAGGTATATACATGGAGATATAACTCAATGGTATCATTAGGGTCATGTTCAAAAGTTGGAGGACTTGGATCCCAAAATATTTTGCTCCAAGGTGTATGATTGGTTTGAGCGATGGGTGGAGTTATAGTAAGATATTTACTCTCCATGGTTAGGCTATTAGGGTCAACAAAGATATGGTCAAGTGTATAAGAACCATCAATATTATTAATTTTAGGTTGGGTATCCCTAGATGCCTTTTCATTATTAAAAACATTCACAGTCTTACGCGTGGGTACCTTAGTTCTAGGAGGACCTATTCATAATAGTTTTTGAATCCAAGCCCCAAGCTAGGAGGTAATTATTTTGTAGTGATAGGTCTAATCATTTCTTTTTTTTGAAATTTGAGACCACTACATCCATCATAGCCTTGTTTTTGCATCATAGTAAACCCAGGTCCATACTTGTTAGGAGATATCAAAGTGGGTTCTTGTTCTACTTTTGCTTTCTCAATACAGACAAATGTATTCTTATAAACATGTTCTTCATGTAGGCCACCTCCACTAATGAAATTGATAGAATTGGAATTTTGTGTACTAATCTCATAATGTTGTGCTCACAGTAGTTGTGATTTACCATAAGATTGGGGAAAAAGTGGTGACTCCCTAATGTGGAATACTTGAGACATAAAGTATTCTCCACACCCTTTGTCTTCAATCTTTAGCTTTTTCTTGGTTTTACTGATGAGTATATCAATTTCCATGTATTTAGAGGAATCCATGGGTTTGCTTCATTGTGTGTTGGGACTTAGTATACAATGACATTTCTCAAATTACCACAAAAATGGAAAGGATCTAGATCATCAAGGATGGTAACCTCCACATTATTATAGGAGAACTTTAAGCACTAGTAGTATGCAGAAGGCACTGCTTTCATAGCATGAATCCAAGGGCATCCTATTATCATGTTGTAATTCATTTTAATATCTAGGACTTGGAATAATGCATTCTTAGTAGTTGAACCAATTCTTATGGGTAATATGATAACACCCTTGGAGAAGCGTTCACCACCATCATAGACCTTTATTATGATTTTGTGAGAGGGATTTACATTCTCTTTAGAGTAACCTAGACCCTTGACAACTTTAAGGGTACAGATGTTCAGTCTCGCTCCTCCATCTATCAAGATGCATCTAACCTTGGCATTATGGATAAAGACTTCCAGATGAAGGGGGTGACTGTGGTTGGGTCTATCTTTAGGAATAGCTCGGGGTGAAAAGGTGATATGTTGTGATGCAGATAGGTTCCCAACCATGGCCTAGAATTGGGAAACATCAATGTTATCTAGTACTATGGACTCTTTCAAAGCTTGTTCAAGGATCTTTTGATGTTGGGGTGATGCATGTAGCAAATCTAGGATGAATATTTATGAAGGGGTTTTGCAAAGCTGGTCTACAAGGTTGTAATCTAAAAAAGTAGGATCAATAGGTCTACCAACGGTCGTGGTTTCGGTAGAGGTGGTAGGTCTGACTAGGGTTGTAGGTCGAGTTGGGCCTCCGAGTAAGGTAATCTGAGTGTGGCGGTTGATGACAACACATCAAGGGTCTTCAACTTTTAAGGTGAATGTGGATATGTAGAAGTCAGACACATTGAAATAGTTGATGGTGTAGTCATATCCAATGTGTGTGTAATTTACATTAGCCTGGGAGCTTGGATTTGAACTAGAGGCTTTCCCTTTGTCATGATTAACCAAAGGATCTTTAAAAATAGTATGATCAAAATTGGATGCTAGTAGTGACAAATTGACTGTGATCACACCATCATCAATAAGGTCTTGGATTTCATGTTTAAGTTAGAAACATGAAGTGTTTTGTGTCCTTTGGTGCAGTGGTAACCACAAAATTTGTTGTCATCCCACCAAGAGGGCTTTGTTGATGGTTCATCTTTGACCAAAGGTAACTGTAAGAAGTTATTGCTCAGTAATTGTTGAAGTGCAGTCTCGAGTGGTATCCCCATGGGTGTAAATTTTCTATCTTTGTTTCTGGGGCATCTTCACGATCTATCTTATGTTAAGGCCTTAGACTTCTATTCTTGAGGCAGTGTTTGGTTAGGATTTTGGGTGTTTAGACCTTTTAGAGTCAATTGGGGTTATGTTACACTGATCATTCGTGCATCTACAATACCACCATTGGTTACATTCTTTCTCTTGGAGAAAAAATTGTCTTGTCATTAGATGAGTTTGTATTGGTGTTTTCCTTGTTTGTTTTGAGGATGCCCTTACGAATAAGGTCATATTTAATGTTAGCTCCCTTTTTCATTAACTTAGCAATGGTGCTTAGACTTTTGATCTTGAGTTTGTACATTAAATCAGGGACTAGGTTTTCAATGCACAAATTAACTTGTTGTTCTTGAGGAATATTTAGTGAGCATTGACTGATGAGGTTTCTCCAACATAATAAGAATGTTATGAATGGTTCTCCCATCTTTTTTTTAGTTGAGCATATATCAAAAAGTGTCACCTCATTTTTTATGTTGAAGGTGAAGTGGGATATGAATTTGTCTACTAGTTTTGACCAAGATTTGATATTACTAGGTAGTTTAGAGTACCATTCAAGTACAAGCCCACTGAGAGAACGAGGTAATATTCTCATGAGATATGTTGGCCCGTCATTGAGTTTAGTACAAGAGGCACAAAATTCCTTGATGTGGTCAATTGGGTTGCCTTTTCCTCAATACTTCTCATATCTTGGTGCCTCAAAATATTTTGGGAATGGAGGCATATAAATTTTTTTGCTAGGGATTAGGATGTAAATCCCTTTCTATGTATAGGACTTGTTTCTTCTAGACTCCCAATGCCTCAACTTTTTTAGCTAATTGTTTGAACTATTGTAGTAAATCCTCATTAGGGTGTTGAGAGTTAAGCCTTTCTTCAAGTTTTTTATGTCTACAAGTAGATTGTTCTATGGAGAGAACTATGTCTACTCAGTTCTAACATTTTTATATTTGAAAACTTGGGTGATGTGTCGCTAGGAGGTGGAGGTACGTTGGCACCTCAAAGACAGAAGGGTCCTTGTTGTGGTACTTGTTGTGGTATAGATTGTGATTTTTGTACCATGGGTTGTTGTTGCATCCCTTGTTGTGGTTTTTGTTGTGTCATTTGTTGGGCTTGTTATTGAGATACCTCAGTTGGTTGAATGTGAGCCCATGTACGTGACTATTGTTGTTGCAACAATTATTGTTGATAGGCAATTTGTTGCTCTAGGCGTCTTTGGTATTCCAACTATTGTTTTAGTTTCTCTTGTTGTTTAGAAAACATAGCTTGTTGTTGTAGTAATTGTTGTTGGTACATCACATGTAATTTCAGTGGATTTAGATTAGTTTGTGCATTAGGGACGTTAGGTCTTTGCATCACTTGAGGTTGTTGTTGTTGTTGTGGATGTTGATATGTTGTGTACATGTTAGGTGGAATTTGACTTGGTTGTACATTAGCAATGTTGGGTCCTCATCCCACTTGAGGTTGTTGTAGTCTTGGAAGTTGACTATGTCCTTTAGCGGTGAACATCATGTCAGGGTATTTGTTTTGATATTGTTGGGTGTTTGATGTTTCACCTTGAGACATCATATTGACATGGAAATGGGCCACATTCCTTTGGGGAATGGGTGAAATGTTGATAAGACTCTTCCTTTGTGTGTCAATAGGGGTTTTTGTAATAAGAGTTAATATTTCACATGATGTACTCATAGGGGGCTCCATTGTATTTTATGTCATAATGATCGATAGAGTTAGGAGCAAGGGTGCACTTTATTGGTTTTCCTCCAAAGGAGGTATGTGCAACATCCCTATGGTGCAAGTCCCCTTAGGCACTTCTTGTTGTTGCATTATTCAATTGAGGTCAATTCTCAATGTCCTCTTGGGGTACTTTGGAAGAGTCTTGTTGCCATTGAATGATGGAGGTTCATCAAACAAGGGGTTGATATTAATGTGTTCAAAAGTACTTTGGAGAATTTCAATCGTTGATTCTTGGTGAGATCTTAGAGGTGTTATCTTTGTGTTTGAAAAATCTAAAGGTTGTTTCCCTTTGTCCAAGTCTAATGTAGTGCTTGCCCCTAGTCTACATTTTTTTTCTAGTTACATTCCTGATATCATTGCCAAACTCTTTTAGGCCAAGTTTTATGTTTGATAATTAGTAGCATTATCTTGAGATTATTAGATGTTGTCTTACACTCAATTTATTATATGATGAGATTACTTGGTACTCTATATTTCAAGCATGTATGATGATTATTCAATGTTTTCAGTTATCGATGATGATTAGTTAGATGGTTTATTATCACATGTGCTTTCTTATGGATACTTACCCCATACTGTATGTGTATGGTGTGCGTGTTTGTTTTCTTTATGTATGGTGTTTCTGATATGGTTAAGGAAGGGAGTCGTAGTCACCTGCTAGTCGGGATCTACACGATGCACCACTTCCTCCCATTGTCTGTTTAGCTTAGAATATTGTGTTTGTACATGCATGGATTTTATGCAGGATGCAGGTACCGGGTATCGACTTCCCTGAATCGCCAGGATGAGCGTACCCTATCGCATTATCTCAATGGTAAGAGAGGGGAAATAAACTCTTAAGTCCAAATCCTAAACCCTTTAGCCAATTGTACTAATTGATAATTAGGACAAGTATCCGAGTTAAGTACCTTCTGAATGCATCAAAGGATGTAATTTCGTGATTATAACCCTTTTTCTTTGATTTAGTATGTGTTTTTCTATGATGAGTTTTCATATGTTGCTTTATGAGTTCTTGATGTATTTTCTATTAATTAAGTCTAATTAAAATGATTAATTAATGATTTAATTTAATGGAAAATTATTATGACATTTTCATATTTAAATAATTGAGAAATTAATTAAATAAAAGAATTAAAATTGGATATAAAAGTTTAAAGATAAATTTAGAACGTGATAATATTTATTCAATTTAATAATAATATATTTAGAGTTCATTTTAAAAAAAATAAATGCTAAATAGTATTTTTATTTAAATTAATTAAATATTTTATCAATTAAGTTTCTAAAAAAAAAAAAATTAAAAGTTCAAAGATATTAAATTAATAAAGTTCTAGATCGCATGATGCGAGCATGAGTTGAAAATAAAAGAAATTAATTAAAAAGATAAAATAAGTGAAAATAATAATGTTATTTTAATTTCATAAAGTGCACATGAGAGTAAAGTAATAAATTAATTTAAAATAGAAGTCAAGTGGAATATTAAATAAAGTTATTTAATAATTCAACTTATTGTGCATGAAAAGATGAATGCAAAATAAAAGAAAAGATAATAAAAGTTAATTTTGAGTTAACTGAGTTGAGCAAAGAGTCTTCTCGGGTGAATGCACAATTAGTGCCCCGATTTGAGGAGAAAACTCCTTATCACAACTTTCGGGTTCATTTTTGGGAGGGGGTGAATTTTGGAGACAGGAATTTTGGGAAAAGAACTTTGGAAGCAAATTTCAGAAGGAGAATTCTAGGGAGGATTTTCAGAAGAAAGATATTGAAGAGATGCGAGTTCTCTTACAGTTTTTGGGAATTGCGTATTAGCATCAGGTTCAGGTAGGGTCTAGTATTTTGACCCCTAAATGATTTAAGAAATTTAATATATTCTGTCTACTTCGTGATTGTAAGAACTTGTCTTCTCGAATGTGTGAATTCTTTGTTCTGGATCTTTTGCTATTCGATTTTCATCTGTAAATCTAGATTGGAAAACTATTTTAGAAAACCGCATTCGTAGGTAAAAAGAGCATTTGGATTAAATTGGGTTTTGGGTTGAATTAAAATTAAATTGAGAAATTTAATTTGGAAAAATGTTTGATCTGGGAAATGAAAATTCGATTGGTTCGATTTAATTTTTCTATCAGATTAGATTGTAATAAAAAATAAATAAAAATAAAAATAAAAATAAATTAATATTAATGGGCTTTGAATGGTTATTCTAATTAAATAAAAATCATTTTTTTTAAAAGAAAAACAAAACAGTTAAAAAAAGAAAAGAAAATATATTTTATTTTATTATGGGGGGGAGGGAATTACCCTGTACCCCACCCTCACTGTCGCAGCTTTACGCACAATACTTGCATCGCAGGTACTACGACATCAGGTACCAGGTACCTGCCGCTGCAGGCCCTACGACCGCAGGACTGCGGAAGCCGCAGGCTTTTGCATTAAGCCGGCGGGCTTATTAAATATACGTCAGTTATTGTTTTTTTTTAATTTTTAAAAATTGTTTTATTTTAATTAAATTAAATTTATTTTAATATTAATTATGTAATTAATTAATGCATTGTTAAATGTAATTTTTTTTTTTTTTTAATATATATATACATATATATATATAATATGATTTTTACTTCATAGTTTAAAATATTAATAAATAAATAAATAAATTATTTAATTAATATTTTTTTTAGTGGATATCCGTATTATTTAGTTAAGGCTATCCATCAATGACGGATCTTACCCAAATTTTTGATATGATTAATTATAAGATTCGAGTTAATTCGTTGGGGTAAACTATGAAACTTAGTTAATTGAAAACTCACACTAAAATGAAAGTTGGAACTTTTACTATGAACTATGAGATTATTACGCTTTCTATTTTATGTTTATGTTTGGGGTTTGGGTGGTCCTAGAGTGTTGACCAGTTTAGGACATTTACCAGAGGCTCTAGGGTTGTGCGATTGTGATGTTATGGTGATCTGTTCTTGATCTTTATACTCGACCTTGGTAATGTGATGCTATGCTCTATTATGGATGTCTTTAGTGGTTGTTATTGCTTTCCAATTTCCTTGTGTGAAGCTAAGGTGTTTTAAAGTGAATTGTTCTTGGTGATGTCACGTTGTGACATGTTTTGACTTGACCATTTTGGAGTCTTTGATCAGTATTGTGATCTATTATTGGGATACTTGTTGGTTGCTTGTTGGAGAACCATTGGATATTGTGACTTATTATTGATGCCTTTAGTTGCTGATAGAGAACTGTTGTGATCATTATGATTATCATTTGATGCTTTCCAGTCGCTTGTATAGGGCTGAGGTGATATTTGTGATTTGTGATTTCATGAGCCTAGGGTAGGTTATCTATGTGTAGTGTCGGGAAGTGGCTTGCGATGGGGGCCGGGGCCCTAAGTGGCTGCCAAGGTAACTCATTGTAAGTTGTTTTAATAAGTGAAAACATCTCATCTAAATACTAACTTAAATGAATCTAATAAGATGACTGTATGTTCTCTCCCATGCCTTGAGTACTAGTACAGATTAGGATGGGGTAGAGAGAACGCTTGGTTGCGACCTTGCATTTCATAGTATGCCTCGTCAGTACAAGAGGATATTAGTGGCCGCAGGATCATAGGGGACCCAAGATTCCTAAGGGATTACTCGGGTAACTTCCGACGTGACTTTTGCGATGACACTTTCCTGCTTGCATGGTAGGTTTCCTACGTGTCTTTGTGTGCCTCTGGGTTTAGATGTCAATGTATTTTTAGGAACCTTTGAGTTAGCATACTTATAGGATTTCCTGGACTTAGAGAGTATTTATGTTACATGTTTTGTTTCCATTGGGACTTGAGATTATCTCCTCAGCGCGGTGGGAGTGGACCATTTAGGTTCCACGTGGTCAGGTGGTAGTGCTTTTTACTCTTACCATTGAGATCCGTTCGAGACACCGTAGTTGGAGTATTACTGTTGGTATATACCTTCATTCTGTTCATGGATCATTATGATAGATGGTTATATTATATGTTGGATGTAGTATCATTTTATAATGTATGTATATTTCTTGATGTATGGATTTATTATGTATGATGAATGGTTTCATTTATTTATTGCACGTGTATCATGGATCCGAAGAGGATGATGTATATTTATCTTGTTTCTGTATATTCTTTTAAAGCCTTTCATACCCTGTGACATGTACAGTGGATGAATGAGCATTCTGAATTAATTTGCCAAGAGGCATTCAGAACAATTGTATATTTTACAAACATTAGACTTTTCATTATTCTTTCATATGGATGTATTAAATGATGGACTTGGTTTTAGATTAGACTTTACATGTGATTCAACATCATGGGATCTTTAAGGAATGCAACCTGTTATGTATGTTATTGCTTCCGCTACTTTGTGTTTGAGGTGTATGTTATACTTTCTTTATTAAAAAAAAAATGCTATCAAACTTAGTCAAACTTTAGGTTATTTCTTTTGGATCCCTTGGCGGGGTGTTACATCTAAATTAATCATAGGTTGTATGTTTTCAAACATTGGATTGTCTTGATATTTATAATTGGGTTCTTCCAATTTTGGATTAAATTTGACAATTTCTTGGGCTGCCAAGAGTTTAAAGTTCTTTCAAAAAGTCTTGTCTTGGAAAGCCCTATCTATTTCTTCGTTAGTGATGCCATAGTCTATGTCAAAGTCGTCACTTCGGTGTAAAGTACCTTGTTGTATGTTTGAAGGGTTGAAGGTACTTGTGCTAGGTTTGTTGAATTCAAATGAGTGGATTTCTTCATCCCCTAGTGTTGTAGGTACACTTCCACATCTGGGTTGTATAGGTATGAATATGGGCTCAAAATTAGGGCTCCATTGAATCATTTCATGTGTAGGGGAATTGTTTAGAGGAAACTTCATGGAAGATGTGTTGTTGATGGGTTGTTGTGTCATTTCTTGATGGTTAGGGTTTGGAAGATACATGCTTAACGGGTCCACAAGAAAAGGTTGTGAGGCTTCAGTCTGATCCATGTCAAGTGTTTGTTTAGGTTTCTTAGTCTTCTTCTACCTTGGATGAGCTTTAGCTTGTGTTTGCACTTCAAAAAACAAGGGTTGGTATAACTCTTCTGGTATGTGAACTACTTATGTCATTGTAAGTGTTGACATGATATCTAAAGATGCAAATGCAATGGGGAAATGTCAAAATTGACTCTTTGCCTACCAAGTGTGCACCTAAACTACCAACTACACTTTGACAGTACCAAGGATGCCCTTGGTGCACTTGGGGCCCAGAAGGTATGCAGTTGGTAAGAAAAGGTGTTTTGGGTGACAAATATGCAAAGGATGGATGATCTAAGTGTTTTTAGGTGTTTTCTAGGGTTTATGGATGTAGTGCAAGGTGTGGAAATGCAGTTTATGGTTCTAGAAGCTAAGATGAACTTCCCAATTACCAAGTGCACTCTAAAACTACCAGTTGTGCACCTAAAGTGCGCAATTCGTAAAACAAGGGTGCACTTGGTAAAATAAGGTAAGACTTGATAATATGGAAGTGGGTATGCAAGATATGATTTTTTTTGGATTTTTAGGGCATTTGGAGTATTATGAAACCTAAGGAAGTGCAAAATGGCCTAGGGTTATGATATGCAAGATGTAAATGACCTATGGGAATGATGCATACATGAAAATGTGAATGATGTTTTGGATTTTGACTAAGGGGTATGAGGATGATTCTAAGGTATGCAAAATGTAGATTAGGGTTGGACTTTAGACTTGGGAGCAATGTTAAAGGTTCATGTATGCAACATGGATAATGCAAAGGGAAGTATGTTAAGGTTGATACTAACATTTTGAATATGCAAGATAGGGATGTGGGATCAAGTAAGGTGTTGGGTTTGACAAGTCATTTGGATAAATTGATTGTTGGACAAGTTGATTGAATTTTGATATTGGAAGAGATGCTAGGTTTTCAGACTATGCAAGATGAAGTGATCATGCAACTAGGGTTAATTAGAATGACATTTAGGGAGACTCAAGATATGATAATGTTATGACAAGGGTGTATGCAAGGTTTCCAACTTAGGAGAAATCTTTGGAAAGTATTAATCTAAGAGTTTAACCTTGTGAAGATGCACTTTGGATCTTGACCAAAAGAAATATAAATTGAAAAGATCAAGTTGATAAAAATGAAAAAGTCAAATCCATCAAGACATAGATAGGGTTTGAACCAAGAAAATGAAAAAAAAATGACAAAAATACTATGGTCAAGATACATCATCCATCAACATTAGGAGATACTTTAGGACTCATACTTTGTTCTAATTTTTTACTAAGTTTAAAGGGGTTTTTAGTTCGAAATGAGGTTTAGGGTGGATAAAAAAGAGGATTATGTAGATTGGATATGCAATATGGAAGGGTCCTAGGATGAAAAATGACATTTGGGGTGCAAAATGATGTGCTAGGTTATGCTTAGAATAAGGACCTATGCATGCTTCTAGAGGTAGTTCTAGGGCCCCAAAATGCAGTATGGAGGTCCAAAACGATCATTCTGGCCACCAAGTGCACTATGACAACATCAAGTGTGCTTTGACGATACCAACTATGCTTAGGGTGTAGATTGGGCCAGTTTGAGCATAGTTGGTAGTTTCATAGTGCAGTTGGGAAGCTAGGGTAAAGGTTTGTTGACCCTGGACTAGGTGAATGTCAGATTGTTATACTAGAGAGCTAATTAGTTGGGGATGATGTTAGGATCATATTAGAGATGCTAAATGAGGGTTATAACCTAAGGAATGAAGCTTAAGGTGTGCAAACTAGGGTTAGGATATGCAGAATGAAGTTTAGGACATGATCAGCAAGGGTGACCTATCCAGGCACCTGGTGGCACTCCTAAAGTCCCAAAATGATATCTGGAAGTCCAAACTAGGTGTTCTAGCAATCAAGTCTAGCCAAATAGAGGAAACTGTGTTTATGGGGTAGTTGGGGCTAGTTAGAGTGCAGTTGGTAGTTTCAGAGTGCAGTTGGTAGTGGTCTAAAACTAGAGTGATTTTGGACTTGGTGGCTTCTAGACTATTGTTCTAGAGGGCTAATTGATAGGGGACAATGTTATGATTAGAGTGAGGCTAAAAATTAAAGTTAGGACATGAGGAATGATGGCTAAGATGTGCAAAATGAGAGATAGGGCATGCAAGAATGCAAGTTGGGGGATGGGAGATGAATATTTGGGGTTGAAAGTTAAAGACTAGGAGATGCAAAATTAAGCCTAAGGGATGCAATATGAAGGATAAGGAATGCAATATGAGGACATGTGCAAGATCATGGTGTGCCAAAAAGTGGCAATCTGAAAAATATGTAGTTCTAAAATGCCTCAAAGCATTTCGAAATCTATTCCAAATTTTTTCCCACCCATCTTGATACCAAACCAAAAAATCAATACCTTTATAAGGCCTAATATATCTTTGGATAGAAGCCCTACATGGTCAACTTTAAAAACGTCCTGAAAATGTGTTTTTGGCATGTTCTTTTGTGTTTTTTTACTTCAAACATGTCTCTGACAACTTTTTTTCACCCAATTTTGATAAAATGAAAAGGGTTTCTTAAGAATGTTCTTATCTTTCCATAAATGTAATGTCTCTCAAATTATGAGTTTAGTAAGTAATTATTACTTATTTTCTAATGGAGTTATGTATAAAGTGTTAATTGACACATTGATTGAAAAATAACTATAACTTTTAAATAGTATAACATTTTTGAAATCCAAAAGATGCATCACATTCTATACTTCTTATACTATAAGTAAAAAAAAGAAAAATTAAAGTTTGCAGAGTTTTGAATTAGTTAAGGTGGTCAGACATGAGATTTTTTTAATTTCAAAAATACTATAGTAGAAAATTTATAATTAATTATTTATTTAGAATAAAAATACCCAAAAATATGTGTCACATCTGGGCATGAGTCTACTTCTTATATGTAGAATATTATTAAAAAATATTATCATTTAATATTTATTAAGTTGGTCAGAAATACGTCTACTTCTTATTTTTGTCCTAAAATATTTGTACTATTGCATTAAAATTAAAAAATTTTACCAATCAATTTGTTTTTCAGATAATGCCTAATAGTTTAGAAACTAAATTCAATTTCTTAGAGATTATTTTCTCTCAACTTTTTTTTATAGAAAGTTCATAACAAGTTGAAAATTGCATTTCAAGTTAACATAACCTTGATTTGTTGTTTTTTCATTGCTACTTAAGGGCACAATTTGGTTGACCATGATGATGCACATATCCATGAGGAAAGATGCAAAATGAGACCTATATGATACAAGTATGAGGCTAAAATAAATGCAACGGTGTGTTATGCAAGGATGAAACCTAAATCATGCCAAGGACTCCTAAGCTTACAAGTTTTCATGTTTTCAAATTTTCAAGTGTTTGACAAGTGGTTTGCAACATTTTGACAAAGTTTGATAGTATCCAAGGTTCAAGGTGTGTTTTGGTGTGAGTTTGTAGATTTGATATTATCTTGATTAATGTTATTCACACACACAAGACACAATAAACAAGAATAGATGTTGTTAAACTTAAACAACACATAACAACCTAGGCTTTAAGATTGTATCTACTAAATTCCCTCTTGAAATGAAGTTGAACTACACTTATCTAGAGCAGACATTTTAGAATCTTGGCACCATAGGCTCCCCCTTACAACACACTCACTTCTTGAGACTACCAAGATCCACTTCATAAGGGTCATCACTTCCCAAGGGATTGTTGTCTCTATTAAGGATCGCAAGAATGTAGGATGTCTTCACGGGCATGGGTGACCCCTTGAGCAAGTGGATAGAAAGGATTTTGGCCACTAAGGCAAGGTGTTTAGTTCAAGCACTCCATTCGGCAAGTGAATGATAAACTTCAGCAAAAGGTCTCCCAACCCCAAGAATCAAGGTTGATGTACCACAAGGGTATTGGAGGAAAGCTATCATGTAATAATACCACTGACATGACATTAACCGTATCAAGTTTTTTATAGCAACTAGAGTGTTGACTTGGCTTTGGCCCATTACTACTTCAAGGTTGACCACTGGGACTCACTAAGTGGTGAGTCTTGGTTCCAAGGCATGCCTCTCTAAAGAAATAGCATGGATTTCTCTTGCACCCAAGATCCACAAATGGCAAGGAGAGAGGATAAATCCATGCAACTCCTAGGGTTCTAAACAATGTATAGATGCAAAATATAAAAGAAAATTCATTTTAGAGCACCAAATAAAGTGTTATCAAATCTAACAAAGCCACACACAAAGTTTAAACAAGCACATAGGTCTTCAACAACATCCTGCAAACAAGAATTAGTAGTTTTTAATGGATATGTCTTCTCCCAATGATCACCACATGTTGAAAACAAATCATCAGTAACACAAAAACATCTACTATAGGTCCTGGATTGAAATTGAAACCCTAGATGTAGATTGTGACTGAAATGTGTGATTTTTATGCACCAACTGCACTCCAACAAATTAGACTATGCCCTAGAAGGCTAAAAACACTCAGGAGGTCCCCAAGTGCACTCAGACAGCGCCAATAGCTCTCCTGGTGCAGTTGAGGCCAATTAGAGCACATTTTGTAGTTTCATAGCACTAAGATAGTGCAAAGTGCACCCCTGGTGCACTTGGGGCCTAGAAGGGTGCATTTGGTGGTTTTGGAGCACAATTGGTTAGGTGTGAACAACATATAAATGTTATATGGACTCCTAAGCCCCTAAAATAGCTTCCTAAAGGCCCCAAGTGTGCCTTGATAGAGCAAAGTGCACACCTAAGACAACAGGCTACAAAAATGCATAAATGAGAGCTAAAAACATGTTACTGTGACTTTTAATTAGACTAGATGTGACGAGAAAGAGTAGACAAACATCACACTCCTCCAAATGAGCTCTTTCCTTGCACCTACAAGCACAAAAAAAAGAAACCCAAGTTAGTAATCATGATCTTCACATTGGGTTCACCAATTGTAGGACTAGAAAACAAGTTATTACCTAGCATACTATGAGCAACCACAAAACTCAATAAACATACACTAAAATCCTTCTAATCTACCATGAAAACCAATTGAAGCATAAAGGAAATAAAACATAATTAGAACTCCCTCTTCAATTGTAGCTCCCATCTCCTTCTTTCTTCTCCATTTGATGTAGCTCCAATTGCCTATAGTGCCTATACAATTAAAAGCAAAGATTAGGATATGATAATGCTATTGAGAGTACTAGAAGTGTGGTTTGGGCATAATGTGAGAATAAAGACTCTAAGGATTCTAAGGATAAAAAATGAGAGCAAAATGGCTCAATTTATAACCAAAGTGCAAGAGGAGAGAATTGAATGAGAGGATGAACATTTGTCAATTGGAATGTGCAACTTGGCATGACATCCCTTAGAATATCTATGACAACCATTACACAATATGCCAAATGTAGGATTCCATGATACATGAAAGTCAACATGGCTAAAAGTGGAGGAGAATCTATGACGTGCATATGACACCTCAAAGCCACTTGTAGCCAAGAATCTATGATGATGGAGGCTTATTATAAATATGT
The DNA here is from genome assembly GCA_028749045.1 of Cupressus sempervirens. Classification (NCBI taxonomy): domain Eukaryota; kingdom Viridiplantae; phylum Streptophyta; class Pinopsida; order Cupressales; family Cupressaceae; genus Cupressus; species Cupressus sempervirens. Next base: position 557,688,743 of record CM053787.1, on the reverse strand, counting down.
GTAAGGAATAAAATATATAAAATATGACATATTTTAGCCAAGTGTAGGGATAATATCTATGACGCACGATGTCCATGTGTCAAGAATAGGTGGAATATTTGAATTAAAAATTCATATATCTATGCAAATGGAAATTAATAAAATAAAAATTAGAGGTGGAAAATAGGACTTACAAAATTGAGAATTCCCATAGTTTGTGAAGGTGAATCAATTAATTAATAAATATCAATTAACTAAGAATGTTGGTTAGCAAGAATAATTAGTGACGTGTGATGAAAATGATTGGAATGACATAGGATTAGATTATGGGCTATTTAATGCTATAGGATAAATTAGTAAATGATTGGCCAATTTGATGAAATAAATGTCATAATATCCTTTGATGAAATGCGATGATTATGCAGATTGACTAGGACGGTGATGGGTAGATCAAAGCCATGATCAAATTGAATGATTGATTAAGATTGATAACATGCCAAAGACACATGACATGGATTAAGAACATGTGACATTTAATAGACCTTGTAAATGTCACAGGATTGAAATTGATTGATAAGGTTGATCCTAAAAACATCAACAAACATTGTCAATGTTATTAAATTGGTTGGATAATGCCATGATTTGACACTGAGGGACTCAACAATGTCAATGATCATATGATAAAAATGATAGATTTGACCTAGTGTTGATGGATATGACAGTACTAAGGTCAGATTTGACTGGTTTGATAAGATTCGATAGGTTGCCAAGGCACTGAGGGACATGACAATGCCTAGGGTTTGATAGATGATGATTGATTTGAGATATTTGACATGTTTTGGGCTGATTAGGGCTGATTTGGGATGATTCTGGGTTGACTTGGGATGATTTCAGGTTGATTTGGGATTAATCTAGGTTGATTTGGGATGATTCCAGGTTGATTGGGATGATTCTGGGTTGATTGGATGTGATTTGTATGATGTTGAAATAGTTTCAAATTGATTCCGAAAAGTTTGGATAAAATGGGAATTGATTTCGAAGTGATTTGCAATTTATTTGAAAGGGGATACGAATGATGAAGGATATTGTCGAAATATAATCAAATGACAATCAAGTTGGTTAAAAGATCAAAATTAGTGAAATGAGAAATGGGATGAGTTAGTATGAAAAAATGATTAAATAGTAGACGGGAACCATTTTTAAGCGTCTACAACATCAAGCCGAACCTAAGGGAAAGGGAACCCACTTGTGTGTAGAATAATGAGGCCAAGATAGTTCTTGTGGCGGTCAATAAAAGCAAGACTCTGGTGGAAGGCAACAATAGCAAGTGAGACCCAACTTCATAAAAGGTTGATATGATGTAGAAAAGGTTGGATAAAGTGGAGGAAAAGATTGTGATGGTGGATGGGAAGCTCGTTGAGGTGTATGAGAAGCTTTACAACATGTGTTGTTTCGTGTAGAAGGTTATGCATAGCTTTGCTATCACACTATGAATGATGCAAGTTGACAACAACAAGGATGATAAGGATGTTGAAGACTGTCAGTAGCTCTTCGAGTTTCTCATCAAAGATTGGAGGATGATGATGCTCACTAGTGAATGAAAAAGGAAAAATAATTAGGGTTGCGCCCTCTCTCCAATTTCTACATTTTGGCTTGTTTCAACGTTCATGGCCATGTGTTGGATTACTTAGCTTTACTTTTTTCCATCTATATATTTAACCAGGGAGTTGTTTGATCGATTTTATTATGGGTTATACTAATATTCTAATTTTCATGCTATACAACAATAATAATTTAGTCATCTCTATCTGAAAAGGTTCTACTCTATTCTTTTTTGTAATTTTTGATTTTTGATAGTGGTGTTAGGATAGATGCTTTTGTTTCACCCTAGATGGTTAAAATTATGTTTAACTCCTATACTCATATTGTTCTTTTGTTGTTGATCTAATTCTTGTGTTGATCGTCCCTATAACTTATTTGCAAAAGAATAATGTCGATATTTTACTACTTTACATTATCCAAAACAAAATTTTCATATACTACTCGAAATCTCCGTAATTTTTCATCCACCCTTCCCCCAATCCATGAGGATTTAGGCGTGCTGATATCAATTAAGAACTACATGTATGCATTTCACTAGAAGGATTTATTTTCAACAATGGTGGTGGCATTGAGTGCAAGTTTCCATTTAGTGAAGACTTTGTTGGGGTTGATGAGAAAGCAGGCCAAAAATTAAAACCAAACATTATACAGGAAAAAGTCACCCGTGTGTCAAGTTATTCAAAGCAAGTGCCAGCAGAAATTTGAGGAAAATATAACGCTTCGTTACATTCGATGAGGGACCTTTGTGTTGATTGTATCGGAACGCATGTTCATGCCAAAATAAAAAACAAACGCCCCGTGGAGAAAGAGGAAGAGAAGCCTCTGTTCCTCCGCCCGAATGCTCCGCCACTATAGTAATTTAAACACGCACAATGCATGTATGTTTGAGTACCCTTTTGTAAGTTTGCAGTTTTGGGTTGCTCGAATAGTTTAGCATTTGCGCAATACTTACTTCAATAATATTGAGGCCTAGGCTTCAATTTTATATGAAATGGCAAGTTCAGCATTAGTGCAAGGGTTCGGAGGTTTCTCAAGTCTTGTATCTCCCTTTTCTTCATCTTCTTCACAGAAGAGGCTGACTATTGGGCTCTCGAACCTTCAGCCAGGTGATCCGCAGCTTTCATTTTTACCATTTTTCCCCCTTTCTGATCCAGTATAAATGTACAAAATTTGGTCGTTATCATTTGCGAGGTCCAAATTTCGAATCCATTTTTATAAGCTCCCCTAAATCTGGATCTAGTTTCAGTAGTTTTGCGTAGATATGTTTAAATACACATTTTATGGAAGGGTGTATTTGAATCATAATCATTGGTGTTGGTTTTGAATGTGTCTTCTAAATTCCCATCTGCTACAATTTTAGATTTGAGCGATTACTTTGGTTTTAGTTTTGTAGTGAAGATTCTCGAATATGCTTTTTATGGGAAGGCGCATGTGAGCGATTATTGTCTTGTTAGAGTACATTTTAATAGTACCCGAGGCATTCTCGATCTGCATTTCAATGCTGTGTTTGCAACAGTGGGGATGATCAAAGTGATCTTCGATTACATATGTATTACTGGTACATCCTATTTGATGTGATGGCATATATGCGTTGTATAAGAATCATTTTTAGAAAACAGAGGGTCAAAATGAAACGTAGCGAGTCTAACTATTAGTGGATTTTAAGTTTTAAACAACAAATGATATACAGATATATAAATGCTTGCTATTACAATCTAGTACATCGCAAACCACAACAATCAAGGAAACCTGGAAAATGTAAGTTTTGAAGTGGGCATTTTAGGAATATCGTCTGAACAAGTGGTTACACTTTGACAGATGTAACTTAGATCATTTTGGCCTAAAGAATGTTAATGCTCACCAGTTCATTCCATCCCGATGCTAATTGCAGAGGGCATGCGATGTGCACTTCATCCACACTGGTAGTAACTAGGGGGCTTTTAAAGTGGTAACTATATGTGACTGGATTACTATTGTTGTCTAAGATGGGTCTGGCCAATTTGGCGAGAGTTTATATTTTGTTGTTATTATAATATGTCTTTAAGAAATAATTTGGCTACTTAAAAGTTTACATCTTCATTACATTGCAGAACAAAAGAAAAGTTTCATCAGTGTCAGATCAGACGCATCAGTTTCACAATTTTCTAATGTAGGGAATCGCGCTTCCAAGTTGGTCACTAATGCTGTTGCGGTTAGCTCTCTGAACCGTATTCCTTCACTTTGTTTATAATTTTTGGCAGTCTAGTTGGTAAGTTTTCTCCTGAGATGGAAGAATGGTAAATTAAATTTTACTCATGTGGATAATTATTGCTGCGTTAGAAATGCTGATAATATCTTAGAAATGGTAATAATAGCATCACCATCAGGTGACTACATTTTGTTTATTATGCCGGTTTTAATGTTCAAAGTCAATAGTATCGAGTTCAGCTGTGGATGAGATAGTAAAAAAGCCCTGTAGCCATGTTATCATTGGGTTCAAGCTTTTGTACTCCTTAGATGCTGTCATCATGGCTTATTTTCTTACAGCTGTATATTATGGGCATTCAGTGTGTGCTGGTAACTGACTGGCACCAGGATCTCTCTTCAAGTTGAGGAATCTTTTAATAGTTTTTGAGGATTAAGTTTTGCTAGAATTTGACGGGAAAATATCTTGCAAGTCTAATTGTCATTGCCTAGCATTTGTAGACAACATGTCTTATTTACATTTGTTATGATGCGTTCCTACCATCCATATCATGCATGTGAGGGTTTATGTAATGCATAACAAGATATACAACTTTGTAGGATCTAGCAATTTATGGAGCTAAGTGAAAATAGCATTTACAGTCTATTATTAATTTTGCAGAATGGGAGTTGATTTTTCTCAAAATTGCTGCAGTTGACACTGAAAGATGTATGTGTTAATTTCTAAGATTGTATCTCTTTTTTCAGGTAAAAGGTGAATCTGCTGCAAGTCCCGTATCATCAAAGAGTGGGTAAGATATAATTCTCTCTTTACTGAAACTTAAATGTGTTTAATATGTCATAGTTTGACAAGCTTATGTTTGATTTTGGTACCTTTTTAACTGGCACCCTTATACATAGAGCTAAAAAACAAATGTCTCTTTAATGATGGGTCCCATGTGCTTATGGTGCTTATGCAATGCATATAGGTCCAATAGTCTTAGATCTACACATGTAATATATATTCAGCTACTATGTTAAATTTTGCAGCATGCCTTTATCTTCTGTAAGAATGTTTGAAGTGGTTTTTTGTTAACCACATACCGTACGGCGTACACAAAACATACATTTTACAGTCAACATGTTGTAATTAACATTGCAAATTGAAATTATTTTATAATCAACCTGTACAACACATGCAAATATGCACAACAGTAAGATATAGGAAAGAAGATATTTCCTTGTTCCCCCAGTGACAACTATATGGCTATATTAGTCATTATGTTTATATACTCCTATCAGAATAACAATGCTTAAATATTTATTCAAAATCTATATAACAGGTCAATGATCATCTTGGTGCAGATGGCCATTAATCTTTGATCCTTAAACACTTTTCCAAAGTTGAATGCCTTAAAGATAATCCAAATCCTCTGCCTATTTTGTACTCGGAGAGCTCAAGTCAATATTTAAACATTGTAACTATCAAGATGTAATTTTTACACGTGTTCTTTTGTTTAAATGACTACCCTCTAGCTTGTATTGGTAGGCTTTTTCAGTAGAGATAAGGAGTTTATTGGTGGACTCTTATGGCATCATTCTTGTTTGGACCTTGGGGATTTGAAAGTAGTCGTAAACTAGGATTGCTTGAAATTATCTCGAAGTGTCTTAGTTAGGCAACCTAGCTTATAACAGACCTAATTTCTTATACAAACAGAACAAATATCACACATCTAAATTAGTGCAGATGTAGCTGCTACCAAGAGACATTGGAACAGGCAGAAGGATGCTTGGTGCTCTATGGCTGTGATGTAATTGATTGTGTTAATATTAATTTAGATTGATAACTTATTTCAAATTTCTCAAGTACTTACAATTTTAAGAACATCATAAACACTTGACATCTTGACATGTTCATATGGATGCAATGCCATTGTTAGATGTCTCCATTTTCAAATTATGCAGTCTGTTTGTCATATTTCTAAGCTCCAATCAAGGTGATACACAATAATTTGTACTTCTATATTTTAATATTTCCACTCTCCAAGGAAAACTTATATGAACATGCATTTGAGAGTCTTTGAGTCCTTCTCAACTACTAAGCTTTCACTTTCTATAGCAGTAATCACCATTGCCCCATAGACTAAGTTGAAATGGCAGTTTTGTCGCACTGCACACATCAAAATACTAGATAGCCTGCCAAATCTTTAATCTGTGGGCTAACCCAAGATCAGATTACACAGGCCTTAAGCTAAGTTGATGAATTGACACATATACAGGTCTAGTCCAGTTATGAAATGTCTTGGAAATGGATCCTGGTTAGAATCACCAAGAATTGGGCCAGGGTTTAAATTTTTCCCACTGGAAATGTTCCCAACTTTCACATGGTGAATCTGGCCAACTCAAATGACAATGCGGTGATCCCAGAGTGAATCCCAAGCATGTTGAACTGCAGACATGATTTTCTAAGTATTGCTTGTTTGACTTTTTTTTGTTTTATTTATGTTACAACTTATATCTGCCACGAGAAGAAAAGAGACAGTGAATGAGAACATGATTTGAAGGTTGAGTTCATTTTCAATTTCACTTCTTTGTCTGATTTCATTCTCAGACTTGTTCGCTGCCGCTGCTTTATAAAACCAAAAACCTTAACAACTTTTTAATTCATTTTTTTTTCACTGCTGCTTTTGAAACTTTTGTTTAATTTATCATTTTAATTTTTTTTTTTAAATCTGGATTTCAAAAGCAAGAGCCTACAACACAATGGTAAATTGTATGCCTCTTATCTGAGAGGTCTTGGGTTCAAGACTACTTGAGCTTAACAAATAATAATAATTAATCTTGGTTTTGGTCTCTTGCCCATCAAACAAACAAAAAAAACTGAATTTCAAATTGTAAGTTTTTTAAATAAATAAATTTTATTTATTTAAATAAAACTAAAACAATACATGGTACCTATTTATCAAATAAATTGATTAATTAATGAAAAATGGATATCTGTCATGATATTTAAGTTTCAAAAACTGGGATAGAATTAGTATCTATATTGTGAATTTTGTAATATCTATGGTCATTTTGTTTAGCATCTGAATGATATGTGGTATTCTGAACTTAATTACATTTTAGGGATATATCATATATATGTACGATTTTTAAATGTTTTTTTTAATGGATGTACCCAGCCCTCAAAACTTTTCAGCTGTACTGGCATACCTTACCCCTAGCTGATTCCGATTCAGCACTAATTTCAAGCAGCATAAAGTAACACACATACTTATCGATCTTCTTAGAAGCTGCCTAATTGAAAGACATGGAAAAGCTTGCTAAATATATATAAAAACCATAGAAGCAAGCTTGAAAAAGAGATCCATAATAGGCCGAGAAAATGAAAGCTGTTATCAGCTCTCAGAACATCATTCTAACCTTGATATGGTCTACTTGGAAGGTACCTTTAGGATCATGATTCATGGTACGGGAATAAACAACACTGGCTAACCTATCCACTTCATCTGGTTATAGAGAAGCTTCTCTAAATGAGTTGCATATGAATCCAACAATGACTTAATTTTAGTTGGTACTATTGTGTATCTCAGCGTAACTGAAAGAATGCCAACAATTCAAGGATAATGTAGTCGCAATTTTCTTCTTCCAAATGTTGCTAATTTTTAAATACCATATTTAGTATTATATTTTTGGCTGTCATCTGCTTGCAATCCCCTGCTGCTGACCTTAAATTTAGGACCATGCCCCCCCTTCATCCCGAAACTTTGTGAATCTAGGATTCTAACTAACTTTTACAAGTTTCTATTTGACTTTTCTTTTGAGTCTCATTCTCTGTACTGATTCTTCCTGCAATTTTCTGCCTATGTCTTCTATGTCTTCGCCTAAGCTTGCCCATTAACTCTCCTATATTTTATTTTTAATTTTATTCTTCAAGGATTCACAGCTCTGTATGATCCTATTTTTTTACCTAATCCTTCGTGGTAATGAACCTGCTGCAAAATGAGGACAGATAGAGCTGTAAGAAAGCATCTCAGTGAGGCTTTTGATGTAGATTAGACATGATTTGTTCTGACTAAGACATGGGGTATGGATCGCATTGTGAAATTATCAAAGATGACCTTGCCACCACATTGAGGCTTTGTTGAATAATCCTTTGTGCCATCTTAATTGACAACTTCTTTCAAGCACCTTACCATAGTTGGCAGTCTTGGACTAGTCAGAAACTCAGCAGAGCTAAAATTTGGGACTCCGTAAAGACTTGGGAAAAACTTGTGAAGAACTTGACAACATAAATTGTTAAATTTTTTTAAACAACTTTTTTTTTCATTGCAAAATTCAATGACATTATATTCAATGAATTCATAAATGAGTGCAAAAATGTTTTCTATTAAATTTGATTCTATTGAATACAAATTGAGTGGACTGTGTCACTGCATCATCATGGGAATCCTGATACAATAGTTAGCTGACAGCTATTATGAATTTATAACGATTGCCTTTGCAAGTCATCATTATAATTCATAAATTGCACATTTCAACGTATTACATTTTCCTCTTTCCTAGTCTAGTGAAAACTTGGGCTGAGGCTCCAATCCTTGCACTCTGTTGTAGCTCTCACTTGACAGTGAAGGCTGTGTTTACAGCTCTGACTTGACCAAATTAATGACCTCTGATTTGTTTTTCACCTTGTGCAAAAGCTGAAGGCTGAGTTGTAGTTTATAATAATAATACCAACATTGGAATATTTGATACTGATAGTGTGATGCTTTATCATTGATCATTGTTATTGTGATAGTGATAAAAATAATTGTCATAGTTATTGATTCGAGTCTCCATTTCCGAGGCCCCTCATTGCTAAGTTGTCGGTTCTGTTATGGGTACTGGATACAGGTATGCGAGTATGACATTTTTTTGGGTATGGTATATATGCATGTGTGTATCAATTTTTTCTAAAATATACAGAATTATAAATACATTTGATAGTATGATACTTTGTCATTGATAAATCCCCAATGCCAAAATGGTAGGGATAAAGTGTTTGTTAGGGTTGTTATAGGGTTTTTTACACTAATACCTTTTTGCATATTCAAAAAAGTGTCTTTTAGTTTTTGGTGTTGAACACTGCTAGGTATGTGCAAGAGTGCCCAAGAATGCCTCAAGAGTGCCCTGGACACCCCAAGTTCCTTGTGGCTACCTCCTTATTTATTCATAGGGGAACTAGGGCATCTAGGGCACTAGCTAGGTTCTCCTGCACAGATGTCTGCATCAGGGTGCTTCCATAATGGGTACACAACCCGTTTCAACTTTCAAGAGAACTTGGTAACCTCACCTGATTGTAATCATATTTCTCATATAAGAAGAGATCCCAATAACTCATGGGGGTGTGCAAGTGGAGATCCCAATGGGGATGACAGACAGTGTCCCTTATATTGGTCCAAGGGCAATGCCCCTTGGGCTTGAGGAGCAATGCTCCCCATGGGGGTTTTAGGGGGTAATGCCCCCAATGTGGTTGATGCGTAGCTTTTCTTGTGGGGGCCTGGGGGCAACTCCTCAATGCAGTCGAGGGGCAATGCTGCTGGCAGATTCCTTGCTGAAATACATGGTGGAGCCTAGAGGCAGGGCCCTTGCCACTAAACCCAAATTAAGGCCTCTAAAACCACAAAATGTTGCACATGATTTTCACAATTTTATAAGTTCAAGAAGAAATGAAGTGTTTGGCACATTTGTCTTCATAAAACTGTTTTAAAAAGTGAATAACTTTTTGTTTGTTTGGGAGCTTGTTGAGTCAATGGTAGAGACCTACTGAGTTTTTAAATTTTTTTGCCAAAACTTGGTTAGTATTTACCAAAATCTCAGTGAAAAATTCCTGAGATTTTTTTGACTGGTTATTTGCCAGATAAAAATCTGGTGAGTACCTGCTTGTGGCGTCTCCCAACTATACGTTTTACTCATGTTGAATAATCCAAAGACCTCTGTGTTTAAGATTCAACATACTATTATCTAGTATGCAGTCACCATAGTTTTTCTGCTAACACAATTAGAAAACAATTTGGTCAACATGCTTTTCTGGGACTAAACACCTCATAAATGAATGCTACAAATTCATCATTGGAACCTTCTGGTCTCAAACCTTTATGGTTATCATGGAGAATGAAAATTATCTTTGACTAGCTATCAACTTTTTTAATATTATGTTCTGTAACATTTTAAGACCTATGACCATGACCTCTATCTTTGCCACAGTGTCAGCACAATACTGAAATAGCGTAGAACACATGAATGGGTTGCCTTCACTATCATGAATGATGCTACCATCTTATGCCTTCATAGTCTTGTTTCTGAATGCTCTTACAAAGCGTAGCTTGAGAGTGGTTTTTGGTGAGGCAACATTTCATAGCCATTTTTCTAATTTTTAGTAGTCTGGTTATTGTGTCTGTCTATGCAACGGTGGGAATTGTTTCTGTTTTTATCTTACATATAGAACTTGAGAAATATCTGGAATGGTTCACTGTGGACAGTAATATCTATTTATCTCCTTTTGTTTTAGTAACCACTCCAACCATATGTATATAGGAGTAATGTAATATAGAAATCATTTCAGTAGTATATTTAACTTGGTATAAATTCATGATATGACCAATTAACTGTGCTGTTTGTGGATTCGATTGTGTGAGTTTTTTTGCATTGAAAAAACCCTCGTACAATCAAGTCCAGAAAGAGCAAAGTTAACATAATGAATTGTAGAATCTAATGTCATTAATGGACCATTTAGTTGGTACTGGTTTTTTTCAAGCTGTCAAGCAGCATTGTATTCTGTGCGAACTCTTAAATTTTATTTTTGACAAGTCCAACCAGATGTTATATTGTTGGTTGCGTTGTTTAATGTATTATCTTTTTGCTTTGACACCTGCATAAGACATTGAAAATATGTAACATTCATAAAAAAACAAAATAGCATTTACACATCCTATCATTATATTACTCAGTTATTAGGTTCCTGGAACATTGTATGTAAATTGACTCTTTTACGTGGTTCTGATTTTAATTTTTAATGAGTAAATGTGTTCTTGATTAGGCATGAGCTACTTTTGTTTGAGGCTCTTCGTGAAGGTTTGGATGAGGAGATGGAGAGAGACCCTCGAGTTTGTGTTATTGGAGAAGATGTTGGTCATTATGGAGGTTCATACAAGGTTACCAAAGGAATGGCAACAAAATATGGTGATTTGAGAGTGCTGGATACACCCATAGCAGAAAATTCCTTCACAGGGATGGCCATTGGGGCTGCAATGACAGGCCTAAGGCCTATAATTGAAGGAATGAACATGGGTTTCCTACTATTGGCCTACAATCAAATATCAAATAACTGTGGCATGCTTCATTATACTTCAGGGGGGCAGTTTACTATTCCTGCAGTTATACGAGGCCCTGGGGGTGTAGGGAGGCAGCTAGGTGCAGAACATTCTCAGCGCTTAGAATCTTACTTTCAATCTGTTCCTGGGCTACAAATGGTTGCTTGCTCAACACCATACAATGCCAAGGGATTAATGAAAGCAGCAATTAGAAGTGAGAACCCAGTTATCTTGTATGAGCATGTTCTTCTCTACAACTTGAAAGAGAAGATTCCAGATGAAGAATACATATGTTGTCTAGAAGAAGCAGAAATGGTTCGACCAGGCACAGATGTAACCATTCTTACTTACTCTAGGATGAGGTATCATGTTATGCAAGCTGCAAAGACATTAGTGAATAAGGGTTATGATCCTGAAATAATTGACATCCGTTCTTTGAAGCCTTTTGATCTGTACACAATTGGGAATTCAATAAAAAAGACGCACAAGGTGCTTATTGTTGAGGAGTGCATGCGGACAGGTGGCATAGGAGCCAGTCTCAGAGCTGCAATTATTGAGAACTTCTGGGACTATTTGGATGCACCCATTATGTGCTTATCATCACAGGATGTGCCCACCCCATATGCAGGCACACTAGAGGAATGGACAGTTGTGCAGCCACCCCAAATTGTATCAGCAGTGGAGCAAATTTGCCAGTAGGATCTGAGCCACTTTTAAGTGTTCAAAAGGGTGTAACGATCAAGGGACTACTACTGAGATTCCTTTCAATGTTCTAACTGATTTAATTCTTTTATCATTTTTGCAGTCATATCTATTCGAAGACATTATTCTGCTTTCACTGTGTTGTAATGTCCATTTGGAATAAATTAATAGCTTATATATTTAAGAAATGATAAACAAAACTAGTCGAAGAGAATGGTAGAAACTGTGATTACAAAGTTGGTAGAAGAGAAAATTTTGATGTTTGTAGCTTTTGGATGCGAAAGGGGAAAAACATCTCGAATAAGCATGCCAGAAGAATCGAACATTACGCATAAATTTCTCTGTAATGTCTGTGTGATTGATCCCTTCCATTCAATTTGGAAGAGAATTATATGTTTGTTAATGATGTGATAGTACTTTATCCTTGATCGTATTAGAATGGTACAGTATAACTCTGCTTCTTTAATTGGATCTTTCATGCGTGGCCTAATTCAAGGTATGTATTTGAAACTCTCAATCCAATAGTTTCCCCTTGGGCATCCTACTCCATCTTTTAAAACTACTTTGTCTTATTTTATTTTAGAGTTTTTTGCTATCTTGAGTTTCAGTTTGTTGAATTCAATTTTTTTATACAATAACAATGGAGTTGGTCTGTTGTTTAAAGTGTGCGAATCCGAAATGAAAAATATGGAAACACCAAGAATGGAGATTGATTTCTTAGCTTGTTCATGATTATTGGGGCTTCTATGTTATGTATAAGTGGCTGTATATAGTTCTATTTGTGCTTTGTAAACCAATTTAGAAGACCCGTGAATAGAAGGTAGGCTTCACATGTTTATGTTATGGCAAACTTAAATCATACATGATAATAACATTATATGTGACTATATAAATAATACTATAGAATATTATTGTTAGATGGTAGTGTGCTCATATATAAGTAGAAAACTGCAAAGACCTACTTATGGCAACCAAAACACGTACATTAGAAAATTAGATCTAAGTATGGATGGTCAAAAAAACTACTAACGTGATATATTACAAACTCTTTCTAGACATGATAATGGCTGCACATGCTAAGAAATAATAGAAGCAACTATAAAAAGGCTTAGTAGGCCCGCCCACCTATCAACACAGAGCCAATGTACATGAATCGACATAGAACTTGCAATGAGGCACTTAACCATTCATCTTCTTTAAACAAACTTAACCATTCAACCAAAGTAAACAACAACCATAATAAAATGTACATAGACAATTACACCAGATATGTTGATTAGGGAAACCCTTGGTCGGAGGAACAACCCTGGTGGGAATGATGCCCACAAGATGATGTACTAATATAAATATTCTTTGTTAGAGGATGGACCATGTTAGAAGGCTATTACAACATTTAGCGTATAGAGTCCTTGTTAGGAGACCTTGAATCCCTGTTAGGAGATTCCAACCCTGTTAGGAGTTGTAGTATAAGACATGCAAGAAGAACCCACTGCCCAAACATGCAATTTCAACTACAGAAAAGCTCACTGCCGAAACATGCAATTTACTGTTATGTTCTTCTTTCCTTCATTTTGTCAACCGATCCAATCACTATCAGACCTTGTAGACTAGGTCACAAACCTCAGATCACTCAGCAAAATCTTGGCAATGAAGTTTCCTTCACTTTTGCTCTACTATGCTCAACTTCGCATTTTGCACTTGTACTGCTTACAAAGGTACTTTTTCATTCTCATTTTTGATAAATGAAAGTGTCCTTTATATCGAGTCCTCAAAACAATTCCTTGAGTCGGTTGTTAGATCTTCTCAATTAATTATTATAGGACCACATTAAGTACACGTTACACTTACTGATAACATAAATCTTCTGCCTTGCAACTTGAATAACTTTCCATATACGCAATATTATGACTAGCGAACTTAGCCCTGTTATCACCATGTCTTCTACATGTCCCCAACTTCAATTCTTAGAATAACAATTCTGCTAAGAGATATAACAAGTTTACCAGAACATGCCTTTGTAAACTCTATCTCAGAATAGACATCACCAAAGCTTACATGACTTCTTCTAGACTTATCATTTCTTCTTCTGACATTAATTGCATATACCAGATATTCAGAAGTATCTCTCATAACCTCAGATTGTTAGAATACTCAACGAGCTGTATGTACCAACTTGATCTTTCTGTTGTTCTTTTGTTAGATACCACAAAAAATTGCTATGTTGACATCAATAACAAACTTAGCCATGAATGTAACATATTATCATAGTAACATATCTACAATACTCCCCCATAGGAATATCATTAGCATTCATGCTTGCAACAATCTCCCCCTTTGGCATTGATGACAACATAGATGAAAAACATCTAGTTCCAAGAATACCAACAAAACATTGTTCATCATCTTTTCAAATCCTCTTCATCAATCATTCTCTCATATTGATGTACCTCGATGTGCTTTCTGTCAAACTGTCATTCCATGTTGAACTTGTCCAACTGTCATGTTCTTCTTCTCCCCAACATTATGTTTTTCATGTAAATATTTCTCCTCCATTGACATCAATGTCAAAGGTTTCAGCAACCAATTTTACTGCATCAAAATCTGCAACAACTGATTCTTACTTAGCTCGAGTGTCAAAAGACATTGTTCAAAAACAACATTCAACAAGAGTCCTAGATGACTCTGTCCATCACAAATATTCCCCCATATAGGAAGCATCAACATTCTGTCCAGACAACAATGGTGCTCTGTTACACTAGACTAATGCACTCTTGCATCTTTTATTCTGATGTAAGAAGGGGCATAACCCCAAGCATACCTCGCAAATACTCAAAAGTCTCTTTGGGAAGAGGCTTAGTGAATATATTTGCAATCTACTCTTTAGTGCTCACATACTCCAATCTAATTTCCTTATTTGCAACTTTCTCTCTCAACGCATGATACTTAATTGAAATATTCTTAGTCTTCGAATGCAACACTGGATTTTTAGACATATTTACCGTGCTTGTGTTGTCATAATGTATGACAACAGGTTCATTGATTTCAATCCTTATATCCTTCAACATCTACTTCATCCAAACAACTTGATTGCAATTGTTTGCTGCTGCCACATATTTTGCTTCCACTGTACCTTGTGGTGTGCAATCTTGTTTCTTGCTTAGTCAAGAAACCAATCTTCCTCCAAGAAAGAAGACTCCACCACTGGTGCTCTTTTTGTCATCCATATTGCCTACCCAATCAATATCAATATAAGCACTTAGAGTGAAATCATTAGATCTGTCATACCATAATCTAAACTTAGATGTTCCCTTCAGATATCTAAATATCCTTTTTAACTGCTGCATAATGTGCTTCTTTGGGATCAACCTGAAATCTTGCAACAATTCCAATTGCATTTGCTATATCCAACCTTGTGTGAGTCAGATATTGGAATCCTCCAATCATAGATTTGTACTTTTTATGCTCAATAGGTAGGTGTCTCATCTTTTGTAGACAACTTGTGTCCTATTACTATAAGTGTTCCAACGGCTTTGCACGTTTCCAAACCAAACCTTTTCAGTAAATCCTTCAAGTACTTAGTTTGAGAAATAAAGATTCTTTCTTTATTTTGTACAATTTGCAATCCTAGAAAATATTTCATTTCTCCTATCATACTCATTTCAAATTCTTTCTTCATCTCCTCAACAAACTTCTCACTTTCTTCATCATTTCCTCCAAATATGTTATCATCAACAAATATTACCAAAATCATCAAACCATTATCAATTTCTTTCTGATATAGACTACTGCCTTCCATACCTTTGCTATATCCAAGCTTTGTCAAATGCTTATCCAACCTCACATACCAGGTTCTCAATGCTTGCTTCAAGCCATATAATGCTTTCTTCAGTCTGCATACTATGTCCTTGTCGTCTGTCAAATGACATCCTTCAGGGTGCTCAATGTACACTTCTTCAAGTTTGCCATTCAGAATTGTTGACTTGACATGCATCTGATATACTTTGAATTTATTTTGTGCTGCATAGACTAAGAATAATCTCACTACTTCTTTTCTAGCCATTGGAGCATAGGTCTCTTCATAGTCTATCCCTTCTTGTCATGAGTAACCTTTACATACCAATATTGCTTTGTTTCTTACAACTTCGCCTTGTTCATTCATCTTGTTTTTGAATACACATTTAGTTCCTATCACATTCTTGTCTGCTAGTTTGGGAACCAATTCCCATGTCTCATTCTTTCCTATCTAATCCAATTCCTCTTTCATAGCTTGTTTCCAATAATCATCTTTGCATGCTTCATCTACATTCTTAGGTTCAACTTGAGATATTAAACATAGTTCTTCATTGACTCCACTTCTTGTCATCACACCTTTATCTTTACTTCCGATGATCTGCTTAGATGAGTGATTCTTTATCATATTCTTTCCTGAAGTAGGAGTTTCCATCTCAACTCTTGGCTATACCAAAGGTTACGAGCTTTGTTCCCGGCTTGGCTCTCCTTCATTCTACAAATCATTGTTAGTGTCAAGAAATATTTCATCATTCCTTAGCTTAGTAACAACATCATCATCTGAATTCTAATCTACTATTCTCTCTTGTATACTGAATATCTCATCAATTCTCAAGTTCACATTTTCCATAATAGTCTTAGTTCTTTGATTATAACATCTATAAGCCTTGTTTTTCAAAAAAAAAACCAAGAAACATACCTTCATCACTTCTAGCATCAAACTTACCAATATCATCATCTCTTTTGATATAACACTTACTCGCAAAATTTTTGAAATACTTAACTGTAGGTGAGTGACCAAACCACAGTTCATAAACGGTCTTGTTTGTGTCTTTCCTGACTTGCACTCTATTCATAGTGTAGACTATTGTATTCATAGCTTCTTTCCAAAATTTCTTGGATACATCATTCTCAACTAACATAGCTCTTGCAACTTATGTACCTAACCTGTTCCTTCACTCTGCAATACCATTCTGATTAGGGGTTCTCGGAGCTGATAACGGTTTTTTGATTCCATTTTCTTCACAAAACATCTTAAACTCATTTGAAGTAAATTCTCGTCCTCTATTCGATCTTAAACATTTAATCTTTGTACCAGATTCATTCTCAACTCTATTCTTGAATATCTTAAACATATCAAATGCCTCAGATTTCTCTTTAAGAAATGCAACTCACATCATTCTAGAAAAGTCATCAACTAGAATCATAAAATACCTTTCACCATAGAATCCTTTAGTCTTTATAGGATTGCTAAGATCTATGTGTACAATCTACAACTTCGTTATAGTACTAAACTTCTTGAAGGGAAAATAAGTTCTGTTATGCTTTGCCAAACACACATTCCTTGCAAATTGTGTTAGTAGGCTTTACAGTCTTAGGCAAATCTCTAACTGTAAATATATTACTAGTCTTCACAATATTGTCAAAGTTTATATGATAAAATATCTTATGCCATAACCGTCATCTACCTTTGCAACCAAACATGTCATTTCAGTAGGATTTAATTGAAATACATTACCTCTAGATCTAGTTCCAATTACCTTCTCATCTTTATCTCTGATCATGCATGTCTTATCTGTGAACTGCAACTGATAACCTTTGTCTACTAATAGTCCAACACTCAAAAGATTGTGCTTTAAGCCATCAACAAAATATACATCCTCAGTGTTAGTTTCACCATCAAGAGTTATAGATCCAATACCTTTAACTTGGCATGTTGCATTGTTTCCAACTCTGACAATTCCTCCATCCTGACTTTTGAAGTCAAAAAACTTGTTCATATCACCAGTCATATATGTGAACAACCATTGTCAATTATCCAATTAGATTTCTTCTCAACCTGTGACACCAAGACTACTTTCTCTGGACTTTCTTCTTTAATAGCCACAAATTCAAGTTCATCATCACTAGCACTTAATGATTGTTCATCAGAATCATTATCTTCATTTGCATACAAACACTCTATCTTTTCTAGGCCTGTAATTTCCTTTATACTTTTTCTCTCTTTTAGGACACTTAGATGCATAATGACCATATTCATCACAAGTCCAACATTTAAAGATTTTTTTATGTCCTTTTTCTCTTCTTACTAGAAGGGCTACTCCTGCAATATTTCTATCCTCCTCAGATCTGTTGCTGCTAGCAAAATCTCCTCTAGCACTTGTGCTCCTTAATAAATTAGGTCAAATATTTAAGGAACTAAAAGCTATCTCTATTATGGTCAATTCTCCGAACTGTCTAAGTTCATTCTCAACTGCTTTAAGTCTTCCAAGCGATGTCTCCTTTGTGAAATCTTTGGTACAAGATATCAACAATTGTATCATCTAAACTACTGACATAAATGGTGGTGTTGTCTTCAATATTTTCTATATAACCTCACCATCTTCTTTGTTTTCTCCTTGAGATTTAATACCTGCACTAATTTTTGATATCTGCCTATTTATGTTCTTACAGATTCATCTTCCATCATTTTAGCATTTTGAAATGCACAAATCCAACTTTGTAATCTCAACTTCTTAGAATGTTCATCACCTTCAAAACTAGTTTCCAAAGCTTTCCAAATCAAATGTGAAGTAGCAAGTGATTTTTCCTAATTGTATTCAATTTCAGGAAGTGCAATCAATATTGCTTCTCTAGCTCTCATGTCACACATGAAAAGATCTCTTTCTGCCTTTGTACAAGTTTTCAAATTCTTTTCGACAATGATTGTCTTCGCTGATTTTGTCAAGATCCAATATCCCAGACCCATACACAATAGATGTGTCTTCATCTTTTCTTTCCAACTGTCATAATGTGTTCCATCGAACTTCGGATTACCTTTTTTGAACATGCTTGCCATGGATCTACCGAAGTTGTTAAACTTTATCTTCAAGAATTTGATGCTCTAATACCAATTGTTAGAAACAATAGTCCACCAAGATAACTAAGAAGGGGGGTGAATCAGTTATCTAATAATTAAAATAATTATTATTTTTAAACAAACTTAACCATTCAACCAAAGTAAACATCAAGCATAATAAAATGCACATAGACAATTACACTAAATATGTTGACTAGGGAAACCCTTGATCAGAGGGAAAACGTTGGTGGGAATGATGCTCACAAGATGATGTACTAATGTAAATATTCCTTGTTAAAAGAATGGACCCTGTTAGGAGTCTATTACAACATTTAGTATATAGAGTCCCTATTAGGAGACTTTGAATCCCTGTTAGGAGATTCCAACCCTGTTAGGAGTTGTATAATGTATGCAAGAAGAGCCCACTGCCCAAACATGCAATTTCAACTACAAGAAAAGCTCACTGCTCAAACATGCAATTTGCTGTTATGTTCTTCTTTCCTTCATTTTGTCAACCAAACCAATCACTGTTAGACCTTGTAGACTAGATTATGAACCTCGGATCCAAATATCAAACCTTGGATCACTCAACAAAACCTCGACAATGAATTTTCTTTCACTTTCGCTCTACTTTGCTCAACTTTGCATTCCACACTTGTACTGCTTACAAAGTTACTTTTTCATTCTCATTTCTAATAAAGGAAAGTGTCATTCCTTTATACCAAGTCCTCAAAACAATTCCCTAAGTTGGTTGTTAGACCTTTTCAATTATTATAGGACCACATTAAGAACACATTACACTTAGCGATAATATAAATCTTCTGCCTTGCAACTTGAATAACTTTCCATACACACAATATTATGACTAGCAAACTTAGTCACGTCATCATCAACATGTCCTCAACCTCAATTCTCAGAATAACAATTCTGTTAAGAGATATAACAAGTTTACCAGAACATGCCTTTGTAAACTCTATTTTAGAACAAACATCACCAAAACTTACATAACTTCTTCCAGACTTATCATTTCTTCTTCCAAATTTTTTACTGCATATATCAGATATTCAAAAGTATCTCTCATAATCTCAAATAGCTAGAATACTCAAGTAATTTTCCATACCAACTTGATCTTTCCACTGTTCTTTTGTCAGATACTACAGAAAACTACTATCTTGACATCACTAACAAACTCAGTGATGAATGTAACATACTATCATAGTAACATATCTACAAGACTCCCCCATAGGAATATCATCAACATTCATGCTTGCAACATATACATGATAGACAACCTATTATATCTGTGGAGGATATAAAAACAAATACTTTCATCCTGTACATCATCTGCACTTCATCAAGTTCTTTCTGAAATCTATTTTGGGTACATTTGAGTGTGGGAAGCCTAGAATGGAGGATGTAAAGAACAAATGTTTTCATTCTATACTTCATCTACACTTAATCAAATTCCTTTTGAACTCTATTTTGGGTAGTTTTGTTTGAGTGTGAAAGCCCAAAATGCAAAACCTAGTGATTTGTAAAGGATGCTCTCATTCAAAACCCAAATTTGAACTAATTTAAATTGGCATTATTATTTGTATGCATTTTTTGTTTTAGTTCATGATATTGTTGAAATATTTGAATGTACTACAAGCATTGCTTTTATAAGAGAGACCAAGAATGACACATGTTATTTTCTATTCATTAGTCCATGAAGATGAAGAGTTAAATCATCATATATTGTTTGAAATGTAATTGATATGGTTGACGCCTAAATAATAATTGTAATGAATTATCTAAGCTCCAAGTGAATGCTATGGATGATAGTATTATTCAAGTAAATAAGTGTTTGTGGAAGGTTACCAATCAGATCTGATTAATGTGTTGGCTTGGGGTTTTACAAATCTTCTCCTTGTTCATGGATCATGGGTGTTACCTATAGAGAATTGTGTTAGATATATTATAGGAGTATTATCATTAGTTTGATATTTGTTAGGATGAAGAACTTGAGTAGGCTTCATGATAGTATTTATAGAGAATTGTGATAGATATATAATAGGAGTATTTTCATTGGTTGATTAATATTTACTAGAATAAATGACCTGAGTAGGCTACATGACAATATTTTAGACCAATAGTCAATTTTACAAATTCGTCTGCACTTACTGAAAGTTTAACTTTTGAAATTTCATTTTTGTTTGTTCATTTATATTGTTTCACTAACAACCATTTTGGCTTCCTTTTTTAAGTCTACCTAATAAGTAGGCACACAATATAAATGCAATGCTTGAAATTTTTTCATTTTTTCATTTTTAATTTCTCCAATATTATATTATCACTAATGAAGGAAGCTCAAACTTTGAAGGCACAATCACATTGGCACCGTAAACAAGGTTTTAAGTAGCGCCCATGGTTGTATGTATAAGTTCGACATGCCCATAAAGTGTAAGAAAATTAAGTATGCCATTCCTCAACTTGTTTATTTATTAGTTTTATGAAAGATTTTCTCAATTATCCTTTTAGAAGTACCAACTTGACTTTTGATTGAGGATACTAAAGAGTGGAGGAATGATGTTGAATGTGATTTTTTTTGAGGGCACATCTTTGTTCTTAAATGATGCTCCATTCTTAAAAACTAAAGTGGAAAGTCAACGAAATTGAGAAATGATATTATCTAGATAAATTTGCAAAGTACTTCAGCAGTCATGGATTGAGATATATCATCAATCCATAATAAGATCTAAACCCCATAAAGAAAATGACCAAGCAACTGCTTGTGCTTTAAGTTCATGGACACAAGCATGAAACAAATTGTTGTGTTGTTGACACTGATGGTATTTTGTGAAAAAGGCAACAAGATATTTTTCTATGGATTGTCAATAGTGATCCATACAAAGAAACATTTGAACCAAAGATTTACCACCAAAATGCCTCTCACAAGCACTTAAATGTGCTAACTGAAGGGCAATAAGGATCTCTAGTTTGTTGAGATAACATAGGAGAAGACCATTTTACTTCTTATATAAGGAACATTACATAGAATTACAAACATTCATTGAGTTTGTGTTAAAGTTTTGAACCAAAATACAATAATACAATGTGCAGAAATACAATGATAAGAGATACCATATTATCTTGGAAAACCCTTTAACTCGAGGAGAAAACTTAACTACACTCGAAAATAGATCCTTTATTCAGTTCTCAAATCAATACAACAGTTCTTGCTTATGATTAAAGTTTTCAATTAGCGTGTCTTTATTTTATCAAAACTCTTATCAAAATTCACAGAATCGGCTCAATGATCATTACCCAGATCCAAACATTACTGTAATGCAAAAATGTATATGATACTTGTGAAGTTCGCTGAAAGTGCAAACTAAGAAAGAACAAAACAACAATAAAGAGGAAAAACACAAGCACACGATTTTATTGTGGTTCACCACAAATTGTGGCTATGTCCACATAGCAGGGAAGATATCTTACTAATATTAAAGTTTGGACTTTACATCACAGCTGTAGCTTCAGCTCTTTGAATACAATATGAAATAATGAACCTCCATATATATATAGGGAGAGAGAGAGACTCAAGAGAAATGAAGAGACAAACAATTAGAAGAAAACAATAATAAATGAAAGACTGTTGAGCTTCACATATACACCCAACAATACTCAACACTTCTACACTAAGTGTTATAAAGCACAAAACTCAACACTAATGGAAAATTGAATAACAGATGATAAATTAGACCCCTATATCTTCAAAGTTGTAAGGTACAATCACTGTAAACCAACATATTGAATGAATACGATCCATACAAGAGGTTTATCACAACAATGAATAGAGACAGTGCATCAAGACCGAAGAGATGCCAAGGGAAAATCCAACGGGCTAGGCATTATTGGTAACAATACATGACAACATTAAAATGAACTGATGCCACCATAAATGGAGTCGACGAGCTCCATAAATGATGAGAATGTCTGTGAAAACTGTTGGTCAAACATTTGACACACACAGTGCCATGTTAGCACACATGACACCATGTGTGATACACACGATCATCAGGAGACAATAAGAGTAAAGAATGAAAGTTGTACAATATGATAAAAATACCAATGGAGAACAAAGGAAATGCTATGACAGGGTCCAGAGAAAGACAATATTATCGTAGTATATTTCTGAGAAAACTTCAAGCAGATCACCGCATATGAGAATGATCTCTCACGCAACTGCAAAACATTAACAAATTGCAAATTTGAGCTCCAATGTTCTTCTAAAATATGGAAGTACCACGCCCGAGCTTAATCAACACACTCAAAGCTTTGATGCTTTGGCTGTCAAGGCCACTCATAGCCTATGACATGACATAACCCATTCATGACATTTGCATTTTCAATTTTTCGCTTTGCTTTACCCTATTTCTTTTGCCTGACAAGCGTTCAATGTGAATCACAATCACCGTTAATATTTGAATTTGAATAGCTCCCTCTTTGAATTTTGAATGTGTTCAATGGCATTAAAGAAATTTGAGCACTCCTATTCCCATTTATCTTGCCACTTTCATAAAAGAGTTTTGGCAGGTGCGAAGATTTCCGTTCTTGCTATATTTCATCTGATGTTTCTACATGGCCTTTCTTGCTTTACGAGAGGGACCTTTATAGTGGTAGAAGACTAGCCATGCTGGCTATGTAGTTCATAAACTATGCATTTTTGGAACAACAAATAAACATTAATCAAAACATAAGGGCATTATTGACGGATCTTATAGTAGGTAATAATGTGTATACATCAGTTACATGGAATCTGAACTGCTTGAATAAATAAATGAATTTGGCAGAGTGGAATGTTGTGATTGCAGTACATGAACGCAATGCATTTAGAATGAGCTTATGTCCATTCCAAACAATAGTTGTTCTTGAAATAGGTCATTCCTATTCTCAATATGCATTCCTATTCTCAATTCCTAAGCTTGCAACGAGATGGACCCTTATTGCTTATCCTTGATTAATACTTTAGTTTAGTCAGTGTAACTCATCATGCCTATTTATTTGGCCTTGATAGTGACACTTGACGATATTGTATGGCGGAATACAAAATAAGTTTATTTTGATTGAGGAAATCATTGTGTGTTCGATGAAAAGAAAAGAAAAATACATCGTTCTTATTTTGTTAACCCTAGCTGGGCATACGCCACCATGATTCTTTGTGTTATTTTTTAGGCCTTCTTCTGATGACTTTTTGTGGGTTCTAAATATGTTTGACAACTTGATCTTCTGATTCTTTTGAAGTCACTATTGGGCTATTTGACAAAGGCATTTAATAGTTATTTGTATGAAATGGTGAAGACTTGTGCTTTAATTTAAAAAAATAGGAAACTTTCATCTTCTTTTTTTGTACACTAGCATGAATACATATTTCACTTTTGTTTATGGTGAGGAGTAATGGCAAATGTGTTGATTGCACTCAAGTTTTAGAATGCCACAAAGTTTGGCTACATGTTGTCTCATGAAAGATATTTCCATAAAACGGTAAAAGTATTATTCATTTAGGTTAATAGGTATATTCGATTTCTTCCAGTAATTTTGAAACAAAGGCTTCTTTGTCACCTGAATCTGGTATTTCTTTTTTCATCATCAGTAAATGTAAATAAGTGGGATCTCTAGTTTGTTCTAAAGACATAAAAATAGATGAGAAATTTATATTCTTATGAGGTGATAGTTTGAATATTAATATTTTCATTATTTGTGCAATTTCAATTTCTTGTGGACAATTATAACACAATTGATGTTTATCTATTGATTTGTTTTTTGAAGAACTAAAATTGGTTAATATGCAAATAACTTGGTTTAAACAAGTTTCTTTTTCCTCTCTGTTATGGAATATGCATTCAACGGTGAAAAAGGAGAAGTTAAATAATAGCATTTTTGAATACCTTGAAAAAATAATGTACTTGTTGCTTGTTCTCAAAAGTGGGATTTGTTATTTTGTGTAATCATGTTCATGAGGATTGCAAGACAATTGTAACTATCTCAAATTATTGAAGAACTTATTTTCTGTTGCTCAAATGCAACTATTTTTTACTAAACCAGTAAATGTAAATATTTTATAGTATCTTCATGTATAAAACTATATGAAGGTGTGTAAAAGATGTGAAGAAAAGACATACAATCATATTGTTATATGTGAAGAATACTTGATAGCAATTGAGAAAAAAAATCTATTGAATTTTCTACATGTATAGGTGCATGTAGTTTGAAACATGCACGTATATATGTATTCAATTGATGACTGAACATTGAAAATGAGAAAAGAAAAGGGTTGTTTGCCCTAGTAGTTGTAGTTGTCATTGTAACTTAGATTTGTTACTCAATAAAGATGGTAGGTTAAAAAAGAGTGTTTTTTTCTCCCTATGATGAAACTGAAAGGCTTTTGAGGGTTTCCACTCAACACAAATCTTGTGCCTCTTTCTTTTGTCAGTTGTATTCATTTTCTCTGACATCTTGCATGTTAAATTTTATAATTATAGAATTCTATTGTGAGAAAATGTTATCTATGCATTTCAATTCAATTTAAAAGGCTCAAAGTTGAATTAAATTATGGAGTTCTTAGAACTGCATATACTTCTAGCAAGTGGTATGAGAGCTAGGGTCCCTTCCTAGGTCTGTCTATAGGGATTATCCATAGATAGTTTGGAAGTAAAAGAAAAGAATGACACATTTTGAAGGTGCCTCCCTTAACAGAGCCCCATTATTTGATGGCAACAATTATTTCTTTTGGAAGGTCATGATGGAAGCTTTCATACATCCTTTAGATGTCAGAATGTGGGATGTAGTTATTTCAAAATATATTGTTCCAAAAATGGTACCTATTGATCCAAATGATAAGCTTACATATGAATTGGATAAAAAGGCAAGATATGCCCTTTTATGTGGTCTTACTAAAGACGTATATGCTAAAGTTGTATATTGTCAATCTGCAAATGACATATGGGTTAAGTTAGAAACTATCTATCTATCAAGGAGATGTGAAACTCAAAGAGTCAAAATTGTTAACTCCAAAAGCATAGTTTGATAACCTAAAATTGAATGAAATGAAAATGTAGCAGCTTAGTTCTTGAGAGTTGATGAAATGATTAATGTAATAAGAGGTTTAGGAGAACAGGTTGAAGAACATGGCATAGTTTCAAAAGTCATAAGGTTTGTTTTACCTGAATGTGAAACAAAAATTTGCACTTTGAAAGAGAAGAAGATTTTCTCTAAAATGACCCTACATTAGTTGCAAGGAACCTTAATTGCCTATGAAATGAGAATCAACAATCAAGCTAGTTCTTCCTCAAAAGAGACAACCTTTAAGGTTGACAAACAAGATGAGATTGATTCAGATTTAATAGATGCCTTAGAAGCATTATTGGTTAGAAAAATGAAAAATAAATACCAAGGAAAACCAATATGCTTCAGCTGTGGTCAACTAGGACATTTTGCTACAAAGTGTCCCTATGTTGATCAAGATGATAATGATGAAAAAATTGAAAAGTTTTCAAAAAGAAACCTTGGAATCAAAATAAAAGATTCAAGAATTTTAAAAAGAAGAGTCTCTTGCCAAAAGAAGACTCAAATGGAGAGTCACATGATCTGGATGAGGAAGGAGAAAGACTGTTTATGGATAAAATAATAAATGTTCCTAAATTAGAATCTAGGCAATTAGAATCTTCATCTGATTCTGATGAAGAAGTTGATCTTAAAGAAGAACTTCTTCACTCTTTACAAGATCTAAAAAGATTAAAGAAATTAATCTCAAATCATGAAACAAAAAAAAAAATGTTGTAGGTTGAACTAGAAAAAGCTAATCAACTTATTGAAAATCAAAGATTATTACTTGATGAAAAATAAATGGAACTGGTTTTATTACAAAAGCAACTTGAACAATCTAATTCAAGTGTAAAAACATTTGAAAAGGTAAAGTCTTTAAAACACTATTTCAAAGGTTATTGTTTCAATTGTAATCTTTTTGGTCATAAGGCATATTAGTGTGAAATAGTAGAAACAATTTTGGACTTAAGAAAATAATTAGATGTTTTAAGTTCTTTCATTATGGGCACTTTGCTAGTCAATGCAAACTGAATTTAAAGTCTAGATTGGTATGGAAACCTATTGTCAAGAATATGAAAAAATCTTTAATTGTTGAAACAATATTATTTTCTCATAAACCCACACATGGGTTTTGGACAACGGTTGTTCACGTTATATGACTAGATATAAAAGCAAGTTTAAAACCCTAGAAGATTTTGATGGAGAGTTTGTTTGTTTTGGAGATAATTCAGGTGCCTACATCACAGGTCGTGGCTCAGTACTACTTAATAAAGATACACCCATTCATGATGTGTATTATGTAAAAGGTTTAGAACATAACCTTCGAAGTGTAAGTCAAATTTTTGACAATGGATACAAAATTTATTTTAATGCTAAAGGATGTTCAATAAAAAATGAAAAGAATAAAATCGTTGCTAGTGGTTTAAGGACACATGGAAATCTTTATAATTTGATTGATTCTATAGTTCAAGAGTCATCATTAATTAATACTTGTCTTGTAAGTCAAGTTGAGGAAAACTAGTTGTGGCATAAAAGATTGGGACATCTAAACTTTGATAATCTTGCTAGAATCAGCAAAAACAAAAAGGTTAGAGGACTACCTATAATCAATAAACCAACTAATGCATGTGAAGAATGTGCAAAAGGAAAACAAACAAGAACTTCTTTCAAAACTAAGGAATACTTATCCAATAGACCACTAGAACTTGTGCACACTGATCTATGTGGTCCAACTAAAACTTCATCCTTTAATGGTGAAAAATATTTCATGTTATTCGTAGATGATTATTCAAGAATGGTTTGGGTAACTTTTTTGAAACACAAATCTAAAGCCTTTGAACACTTCAAAATATTCAAGAAAATGGTGGAAAGAGAAATTGATCTTAGGTTGAAATTTTTAAGGTCAAATAGAGGTGGAGAATTCACCTCTCAAGAATTCATCAATTGTTGTGAAAACATGGGATCAAAAGGCAACATTCAATTGCCAATACACCACAACAAATTGGCATTGTGGAAAGGAAAAATATAACCATTAAAGAAATGGCTAGAACTATGTTGAATGAAGCTAAACTACCCGATTAGTTCTGGAAAGAAGTTGTTCATATAACAATATATATTTTAAATAGGGCTCAAATAAGAGAAAGGACTACTTATACTCCTTACGAGTTATGGAATAGTAAAACAAAAAAATGTCAAGAATTTGAAAACTTTTGCCTGTAAATGTTTTATTAAAACAGATAATGATCCTTTAGAAAGTTTTAATTCAAGATCTAATGAGGGCATCTTCTAAGGATACTCTACACATAGTAAAGCTATCAAATGCTATAATAAAAGGCTGAGTAAAATCATAGAAGCTATAAATATGGTGTTTGATGAAAGCTCTTTGTTAAACAACAAAAATTAAAAAGTTCATTTTCTAAGAATGGAAAACATATCCAATTATAAAAAATCAGATGATGCAATTTAGAAACAATTGATTCAACTAAACAAGAAAATTGTTCAACTCCTAAAGTGACTAATACTGGTGTGAAAATGACTAAAACCCTTTCTAGAATCATTGCAAAAAGGCATCTCAAGTCTCGGGTCATTGGAGATAATGAGAGAGGAATCTTAACTAGAAGAAAAGCCAAAAATGATGAGCATGCTCGTATTGCTGAACATTTTTGCTTAATATCAAATTTTGAAACAAAAATGTGATTGAAGCATTGATAGATCCTTGTTGGTTGAATGCTATGCAAGATGAGATAAACCAGATTGAGAAAAATAAAACATGGGAACTTGTTCCTAGACTTGATGACAAGAATGTCATAGGTGGGAAATGGGTATTTCACAATAAATTGAATAAAGATGGAAATGTTGTAAGGAACAAAGCTAGATTTTTATGTAAGAGTTATGTCAACAAGAAGGTATTGATTTCAATGAAACTCTTGTTCCAGTTGCAAGAATGAAATCTATTAGAATATTTCTTGCATATGCTAGTTATAAGAAATTTACTATTTATCAAATGGATGTTAAGAAAACGTTCTTAAATGACTATCTTGAAGAAGAAGTCTATATGGAACAACTTGAAGGTTTTGAATCTTTTGATAAACCAGATAATGTATATTGTCTTAATAAGGCATTATATGGCTTGAAATAAGCTTCTAGAGCTTGATATTCTAGGTTGGATAAATATTTTATTGGCAATGGTGTCACTCGTGGTAGTGTAGACAATACTTTGTATACTAAAGTTTTCAATGATGATATTTTAGTAGTGGAAATTTATGTGGATGATATCATATTTGGATTCACAAATGATGATCTGTCAAAATAATTCTCTAATATTATGGAATTTGAATTTGAAATGTGACTTTTGGGTGAACTTACCTTCTTACTTGGCCTGCAAGTACCACAACTTGAACATGGTTTATTCTTGTCTCAAACAAAATATGCTAAGGAACTATTGAAGAAATTTAACATGACCAATTATAAACTAGTCAACACACCAATGGAAACTAGTTGCAACATAGTTAAAGAAGATGACTCACCTTCAGTTAATCAAACATCATACAGATCCATGATTGGAAGTTTGCTATATCTCACAACTTCTAGACCTGATATAATGCAAGTAGTGTGTATGGTCTCTATATTTCAATAGACTCCAAAATAATCCCACCTTAATGTAGTTAAACAAATATTTAAATATATTCAAGATACTCTTGATTTTGGCTTATGGTATCCACATAATGATGATTTCACTTTGCTTGGTTATACAGATGTAGATTAGGGTGGTTCTAAGGATAAAAAGAGCACTAGCGGCATTGCATTCTTTCTTAGTGACCGGTTGGTTGCATGACATAGTAAAAAGAAAGAATGTGTTACTTTGTTCACATGTGAAACTGAATTTGTTGATCCTAAAACATGTTGTACCCAACCAATCTAGATGGATTATCAATTGTCTAATTTAGGCATTCAAGTTTCCAATATCACAATTTTGTGTGATAACATGAGTGCTATAGAACTTAGTAGGAATCTAGTTCTACATTCTAGAACAAAACATGTTGCTGTGAAACTACACTTTATTCATGATAAAGTTATTGATAATGAGTTTTAGTTGGTATATGCTCCTACTCAACAACAAGTTGCTAATATTTTTACCAAACTCTTGGATCATGATAGTTTTGAGCAAATTCGAACAAGGTTGAGATTTATCTCTCAATCTTTCTTGCACTAATTCTCTCAAATGGGGGGAGTCTGTTATAGGTTTTTTCTCCTATACTCAGACATTTATACAGTCTAAAAGTAGTGGTGATCATAAATTCTTTTGTATTTGACAGGTGAATTGTGAAAGTTCCTATGACAATGGTTGTGATAAGTGAATCTTAATCATACTATTTTTCTTGGTACTTAATGCAAAATTGGGGGATCCTTGTTTTGATACATGCTCTATATTAGATTAATTTGACATGTTCTATATCAAATTAATTTTCTCTTATGATTCTATATTGATACATGTTCTATATTAGATTTCTATGCTCTTATGATTCTATATCAGATTGGATCAGATTTTTGTAATTGTAATAGAGATGGATCAATTACATAGATGAATCACAGAGATGGATAAGTTACAGGGATGAATCACAAAGATGGATGAGTTACAGGGACGAATCAATTTTGTACAAATTGACTTAGATCAAACATTTTTTAGATCAATTGATCAGCCATCAACATATTATTTCTCTTAGCACGCTATTTATTTCATTTTTATATCACAAGAATTCTGTTAAATACTTGTGAAATGATGGTTATATATGCAAGTATGTACATATCTTTCTTATATGCATATATCTATTTGGGTGTATGCCTATGATTCAACTTTATTATATGTGATGTACAAAGATGAACAAATAATTTTGCCTCAAGTAGAATGGGGGAGTTTGTTGGATAATAATTGTCACTTGATGCAAAATTACTCCTCTAATGTGGCAGTTGAAAAGTCAAGTTTAAAACAAAGGTAAAGATGACAAAATTGAGAATGCACATTTTTTTGTGGTCATTTATTGCTTATCCTTGATTAATACTTTGGTCAAGTTAGCATAACTTATCATGCCTGTTTATTTGACCTTGATGGTGACACTTGGCAATATTGTATGGTGGAACTCAAAATAAGCCTATTTTGATTGAGGAAATCATTATGTGTTCAATGAGAAGAAAAACAAAATACATTATTTTCATTTTGTTAACCCTAGCTGGGCATATGCTACCATGATTCTCTGTGTTATTTTTGAGGCTTTCTTGGGATGACTCTTTATGGGTTCTCGATATGTTTGACGACTTGATCTTTTGGTTCTTTTGAAGTCACTATTAGGCTATATGAAAAAGGTATTTAACAATTATCCGTAAGAAATGGTGAAGACTTGTGCTTTGATTTTAAAAAAAGGAATAACTTTTTTTTTTTGTACACTAGCATTAATACATATTTCACTGTTGTTTATGGTGAGGAGTAATGGAAAATGTGTTGATTGCACTCAAGTCTTAGAATGCCACAAAATTTGGCTATGTGTTGTCTCACAACAAAGATTTTTATAAAATGGTAAAAGTATTATTCATTCAAGTTAATAGGTATGTTCTATTTCTTCCAGTAATTTGGAAACAAAAGCTTCTTTGTCACCTAAATTTGGTATTTTTTTCATCATCAATAAATGCAAATAAGTGACATCTCTAGTTTGTTCTAAAGACATAGAAATCAATGAGAAATTTATATTCTTATGAGGTGATAGTTTGAATATTGATACTTTCATTATCTAGGCAATTTTGATTTCTTGTGGATAGCTATAAAACAATTGATGTTTATTTGCTGATTTGTTTTTTGAAGAACTAAAATTGGTTAATATGCAGTTTACTTAAATGAATTTCTTTTTATTCTCTGTTATGGAATATGCATTCAGTGGTGAAAAGGAGAAGTTAAGTAATAACATTTTTGAATCCCTTAAAAAAATAGTACTTGTTGCTTGTTCTCAAAAGGGGATTTTCTATTTTTTGTAATCATGTTCATGAGGGTTTCAAGAAAATTGTAACTATCTCAAATTATTGAAGATCTTATTTCTGTTGCTCAAATGCAACTATTTTCTTAAACCAGTAAATATAAGTATTTTATAATATTTTCCTATATAAAACTATATGAAGGTATGTAAAATATGTGAAGCAAACACATATAGTCATATTGTTATATGTGAAGAATACTTGATAGCAATTGAGAGAAAATATCTCTTGAATTGTCTACATGTATAGGTGCATGTAGTTTGAAACATGCAGTTATATATGTACTCAATTGATGACTAAACATTGAAAAGGAGAAAAGAAAAGGGTTATTTTCCCTAGTAGTTGTAGCTTCTATTGTAATAGAGATTTGTTACTCAATAAAGATGACAACTAGTTCAAACGGAGTGATTTTTCTCCATATGACAAAACTGAAAGCCTTTTGAGGGTTTCCCACTCAACACAAATCTTGTGTCTCTCTCTTTTGTGACTTGTATTCATTTGCTATGATATCTTGCATGTTAAATTTTATAATCATACAATTTTATAGTGAACAAATATTATCTATGCATTTCAATTCAGTTTAAAGGCTTAAAGTTTAATTAAATTGCGTAGTTTTCATTCACTCTCCCCCCTTCTCTAAACTCCATATACTCCCAACATCCACCATAAGTTTTTTACCACAAAGAAAGTTTGTGTGAATCTGTAGCTCCAACCATGCTGGTTGGTATTTGTGCAAAGTGTTTAAGCTTTGACAAGAATCACTCGAAGAATTCTTCCACAGAGTTTCATGATTTGAAAGTATAAAAAATATAGAAGCATAGGTAAGGCACGTTAATTGTTTGACAAAATGCCTCAAAGAAATTTTTCCTCATGGAACATCCTCATTAAAGGATGTCTTCTTAGATTCATGGAATAATTTCTAAGAAGTATAAAGTTTAAAAAACAATATTCAATACCACAATCTAGTCTTAGTGCTACAAATAATACAAATTTTTAAAAAATACTGCATTAATTTTTTTTGAAAGGAAGAGTACAATTAATTACAAAGAGTAGTGTTGTTAATGATTTCTCTTATGCTTCATACTCTAATTTTCTTTCTCGCATTCATTCATTCATGGATTCTCATTAGGTACTTGTAAATCTATTGCATGTTATCTTCTTGAATCTCCCATTTCACTGTACACCTTAAGTCTCATTGTTCTATATAAGAGTACATTCCATATCAAAAGAATCTTTTTGCATGCTATGTTTACGAAGCTATAAATTGCTTTTCAAGGATTTAAATTAATGAGTCCCTTGAACATAATGCTTTAGAGAAGTACCACTATTTTGTGATACATTACCTTTTACTTAAGGTTAAGATTATAATTGAAATTTGGATTGTTTCTTATATAGGGTTAAATTTGTAGAAACATTAATATGTGTTCAACAATAGGTTTATCATAAATATCAAACTGAGAGTTCAATTAAGGTTTAAATTTTTGGTATATAGTTTCAATAGTATTGACATTTAATAAAGGTCTAGTGAGAAGTTTTTCATCATCTAATGTTCGCTACAGTAGAATTTAGATGATTTTTGTTATAGTACTATCTCACATTCAACTCTTGAAAAAGACAAAGTATGAAGTAGTGAAAGTACTTGTTTTTAAGTTTAGAAATTAATTGTATCTATAGTTGAATATTATATTAACTACAAAGTGTAAAAATATTTAGGTAACCTAATAGTAAAATAACCAAAGTTGATTCATGTAGAGTTTGTAGATTGAGTTACATTACAATTAGGAAGGACTATTATAAAACTTAATTAATGGCCCTTTAACTTGTAAAATTAGAATCTATAATTGATGCAAGTATACAAATTTGATGTCACATACTTTTTATCAAAAATTGTGGTTGAAGTTACTAAAGATCAAATGGATAAACAATAAAAAATAATAGCAATAAAAATTCAACAAAAAAGATTACAATTATAAAATAAATAAATAAATAATCAAGTCTTATCACTATAAACATTAACTTATTTTTTAACAAAAGAATGTTTAGTTTTTTTTGGATCAGTAAATGGCCGAAGTCTAGATTAAATTTTGTTAATTAATTAAATTAATTATTTTTTATGTGTTGAGCAAATTCGAACCCAAGCCCTCCCACATGAGAGGCTCACAAGTTACTATTGTGTTGTAGGCTCTTGCCTAAAAGAATGTATAGTTTGATTTACTATTTGTAAATAAATATTAGTCGCATCTTTATAAATAAAACTAAATAACCCTCAACTATTTTCCTTTTTGAAAATAACACTTAATACTAATCATTAAAAAATAGCAAATATTTTCTAAATTAATATAAGCATTAATTATCATATACAGTTGAAATTTAGAAGTAGACTATAATATAAAATTTCCATCATTCTTGGCAAGACTTTCGGTGCCTTGTACAATTTTTTTGCTATTGGACAATTCGTGCACACATATACCAATTTTTGTGTGTCATTCATCGACCCAAAATTTACCTTCACGATAACAATGAGATCGAGTTTATCTTGAATTGGGAGAAGAAGAAAATTTTAGTTACATATCATGCCCATGAACACAAATTGCAACATTGATTAAAAAAACATATGCACACAAAGATGAAATTTAGTAATAGAGTAAGATTAAAACTTTCATGCACTAAAAACTTGCCAAACTTTCATAAATTGACCAAAACATTTAAGCATACCAAAATATTGACTTTCACTATAAGTTTCGTATTTTACTTGAATTGAAAAATTTTTAGTATTAGAAATCAAATCAAAGATCTACAAACCCAAATTATGCCAAATAAAAAAAATTCAAATATTTGTAAAAACATTGATCAAAATTTAGACAAAGACGATATGCAATAACATACTAAAACTTTTAATGATCTCTCTCTTATGGCTGCTTTGATCTTGAAGCCTGTGGTTTTACTTTTGTTGATGTTACTGACTAGATTGAGATTGATGTTAATGGCTTAGTCTGGCATGATGTTGTTGAGTCTCTAATGGTTGTTATGAAAAAGATTAATGATGTTGGCCCTATCCAAAATGGCTCTTTGAATGGTGGATCTTGTGCTGATGGTCTTGTTATTGCTGGTCCTATCATTAATGGCGATGGTTTTGTTGGTTCTGACATTTTTGCTAATTTGCTAGCTTGATATTTTGTGGCAGCCAAGGTTGAAGAAGGATGGATTATGGTTAAAGGAAAGCATTCAAAGAAATTTCCCTCTCATTCTTCTCCCAAGTCCCACAAGTTGGGGGGTTAAGGGGGAATCTTAAATCTATTGTCTTTTTCTTTTTGTAGGGTGATCATATTAAAATGTTTATCTTTCCCTTGATCACCAGTTTGTGTAGTTAGGGGTTATGAGATTTTTGGCACCCCCTTCTCTATCTGTGTTCTGTTGTGTCTCTACTCCATTTTTCTTTGAAGAGTGTATTGTGTATCTTTTGATTTGACTTGCAAGTTATTCAGCTTGACATCTGCTTTGTATTTGGGTTTTAGGGCCTCTTCAAAGAGTGTTTTTCTTAATAAAAACCATGCTAAAAATTTCTTGGAAATGAGGTGAATTTTTTTGAAATGTATCAAAACCATTTCAGTTACAAAAAGCTTCAAATACTCAAACAACTTTCAGTATTTGTTTTTGAATTGTACCTAAATGACCATGCTTGAACAAAATAATTTATGAACTACATAGCGAGTGTGACCAGTCTTCTACCAGTGTTTCAGTCTCGTAAAGAAAGAAAGGTCCTATAGAAACCTTAGGGAAAATATAGCAAGAACAAAAATCTTTGCAACTATCAAAAATCTTCCATGAAAGTGGCAAGATAACTGGGAATGAGAGTACTCAAATTTCTTTAATACCATAGAACAAATTCAAAATTCTAAGCGAGAGTTGTTTGAATTCAAATGTTTACAGTGACTATTATTCTCATCAAATGAGTGTTAGGAAAAATAAATGGGGAGTAAAACAAAAATTGAAGATGCAAATTTTGTAAATGGGTTATGTCATGCCATAGGCTATGAGTGGGGCTGACCACCGAAGCATCAAAGCTTCAAGTGTGCCAGTTAAGCCCCACCACCATGCAAGTACCACTGATATAGAAAGGTACCATCATACAAATATTGAATGATATGGAAGTACCACTCATCAAAATCCATCTTTAAATACTAAGAAATTTCACTAGAGCTATTAGAAACAACAACTTAAGTAAGATTACGGGTCATAAATTGATAATCCAAAGATGGATAGTCAAGGGATAGAAGAGATGTAGTGTTTTTCATTGCATCCATAGGCTAATTATCTTTCCATGAGATAGGGTTAATTATGTACGAGGAAAATGTCTTTAATATTGATATGACTAAGTCACAATATTGAGAGAGTTTATTTATTTTTGCTTGATATGTTCCCATTATTTGTCTTATAATAAACCAAGTCACCAAATATTTGCATATGATGGCACAAACTAGCTACAAGGGCTTCATACTCAACAATGTTTTTGGTCTAGAAGAAATTTGAACAATGGGTTGAATAAATTTTCTTTAGTAAAGGACATAATGATATGCCACCAAAATAGGAACTAGTTCAAGATCTAAAATCATTAAAAGACAAGTCCCATGTGTTACCTACACTAAGGGAAGGATGAGATCATATACAAATTTATCTTGATTAGGAAGAGAAAATGGAAAAGGAGAATCTGCTAAATGGTTAGTCAAAAGTTGGTCTTTAGTTTCTTTTTTAGTGACAAACCTAAGGTCGAGTTTAGTCAATGACATAATCTATTTAGCTCTGTGCCTTTATTTTATAGAAAAGATGCCTCAATAGATCAAATTTGGTGATAACACACATTTCAACATTAAAAATAAAATGTTGCAACTTCTAACTCACAAAAATAATAGTAAGACATTTTTCTCTATGGTAATATAATTGACTTCATAATCAAGTAAAGTGAAACTTATATTATACACATGATGTGCTTTATTATGGTTATCATGTTGCACTAATAAGGTTGCAAAAGCATTATTTGAAGCAACGTTATGAAGAAGAAATGGATGATTAAGGATTGCAAGTTGTAAGATGAGAGGATTTCTTTGATAATTTTAAATCATCAAATTGCATTAGAAAGTGTTATCCTTGTTAAGTAATTAGATGAAAGGAAGTGTTCGATCGACAAGTTTTCAAACAAAATGATGAGTAGTTTGAATATTTCCCTACAAGTTGTAAAGTTGAGAAATATTTCTAGGAGAAGGAATTTTATCTATAACATCATTTTTGTTTACTTTAACGTCATGATGTGAAACAATAAATCCTAGTAGCTTTCCACTATTAACATTGAAAATACATTTTTGAGGATTTAATCCCATGTTATACTTTTGAATAAATTCAAAGATGTGGATTTTTTTGTTGAGATGATCTAAATTCAACTAACCTATCATCGATATTGTCCTCCTAGATATTAGGCATATAGTGATGAAATATAAGAGTCTTAGCATGTTGATATGTTGCACTTATATTTGTAATGCACAAAAAGGCAACGTCTACACAACAAAATATATGCACCAGATTTGACTTTTTTTTAAATTTATTAATTAATTTAAAAGTTACAGAACCATTATTTTGTCACTTTTAAATTAATTAATAAATTTTAAAAAACGTCACATCTGGTGCATTCTTTCTGCTATTTACCCATGGACCACGAAAGGCACTTCAGTGTACAACAACTCACTTCCTCATGTGCTCAATCTCTTCACCCTACACTCGTACGACCAAAATTCTTGATGTAAGTCACTTCCACCATACACACCTTCACCATATGATTGTATCTCTTCTGTACGACAATAGTCTGCACAGTATGGAGGTCTACACCCTTGTACAATCAACCCTCTCTTCACCCGTACAGTATCAACTCCATGTGATTACAGTACTTTCCCTTGCACATGGCGCCACCAAGTTTCATACTCATACAAACAAATAGGCCACTATGAGATCATCTTTAGGCCCTTATTGAGTTTTTTTAAGGATATCAAGGGTAAGGTTTGAATTACAATATCTTAATGTTGCAACCAAAATAATATTACACAACATATGAATGCATCCACATAGAGAAAGGATGAGCTGCCATAATAAATACTTGTTTTTTCACATGATAAAGATAGATCCTTGATTGCAATAATTGAGAACCATTGGTAGATTAGGCTGAGGAGTGACTCCCACTAATATTACAAATGCCAAAATAGGGAGGACCTTGCACCTTTAGAATGACAAAAAGTGTTGAATTTCAATTGAAATTTAGAAACAAAAAAAAACCACTATGATTACCTACAATACCAAGCATGACCTTATAAAGGGCTCTAAGAAGTTTTACAAAGGATTACAAGCATGCCAACATTAGAAATTTATTACTTTTTATTTTATAATTACATTAATTAATTAAAGGGTTTGTAGGATATTATAAAATTTGGGAGTACTTAGTCAACTCTTTTAATTAATTAATTTAGTTATTTCAAAAACTTTACAATCCTCTTGACATAAGAACTTCTTTACCTAAGGCAATTGTAAACTTGGATGCTGCAATATCTATTTTCTCTCCCATATTTAGTGAAAGAGCATCAACCCATTGAAGAAAATCATGACCTATGAGGTCTTTTAAATCAATTTTTATAATTAGGCCATTTAGATGATGAACATAGTCCTTTGGACCACTTGTAATCAGGTTTAAACATTTTGTAAGGCATGCAAGTCATTAGTTGCGTGGGTGCCAAGTTTGTGCTTGTAAGGCCCTAAAATAATCAAGGTGGTTAAAATAGTTCAATCAAGTTAAAATTGGGTAGAATTAATGTTTTTGGTCTTTTATGACCTATCTAGACTTTTTGTAGGGTTCGAATGGATTTTTGAGGTCTAGTTAAAGTTATGGAAAATTGCAAAGTTGTACAAAATTTGTTATGAAAACTTTGCAACTTTTATGCAAAATTGTAAATCTTGTTACTTAATGCCCAAAGACAACTAGAGGCAATTGGGAAAGGTTATTATAGAAGTCATCTTTTGGTTATGTAGTATCCTTGCTATTATGGTTAGCTCGGGACAAGTAATACTAGCAAAATAAGTGTCAAAATTGTACAATAACTAGTTTATCTATAATATTATATCCTATTTCTTAACCCCAAACATTAAAGATGTCTCTAGATTGGGATTCCTAACCCTCATGAGGATCTCCAAGACTTTGAATGATATAATATCAATTCCAGAACTGTCCTCAATTATTTTTCCATCTTCTATGAAGTGCACACCCTAAGGTTCTTCTTCGAAGGGACATTCACTATCTAACACCTTATCACATATGCATATTTTGACTCATCAGACTATTTCATTCATTATATTATTCCTATCTAGCCATATATATTAGGGTTGTATTGACCTTTCATAGTAGAACTATTATCCATTTAAATGAAGGTTGTACTAACCTCCTACACTAACACTATGAGACATCATTTATCCTAGTTGTACAATCATTTATATAGAGATGGTCATAACCCTTATAATTACATATAGACATTTATAAAGAGATGACTAGAATCCCTACTTTAACAACTTGATCAAATACTTCTCCTTTGAGAAGCTATATTGATCTCTAATATTAATTATCCCTTTATACAAATTATCAATCTTTAAATATTATTCTTATAAAAAATAAATCTCTAATATTCAATGATATAAAATTTTGAATAACATTCTTTTACATTTTATATGGATGTGAATTTATATCAAATTATGAATAAAACTCTCTCCCTCACTAATAATGTTGGATATTAGATCTTACTTCTAACTAACTTAAGGAGGGGTAGCACATTATTTTATGTGTTTAGGATTTTTAATCTCCTTTCTCCCAAATACCTTTCAAAGGGGGATGTATTGGTTACCAACTTTCCTTAATGCTTTTTCATGTACCTTTCTTATCCTTGTACGTGTCCTCCTTACAATCCTTATATTGACTACTTCTTAAGTCTTCCTTCGCTAGCATATTGTCTTTAAGGACATGTCCTATTAATTTGCACCCCTTCATAAAACTAATTGGTTAGTTGGTCATATACTAAGCTTATTAACTAGGTAAGATATATATTTTAACATATGTTTATTATTATTGTTAATTTTGATTACTCATTACTCATTATTTAATTAGCATAGGATTATATAAACAAGGTAATATATAATAGATATTTATAATAATTATTTATCTCGATTATTTTACAAGTAAAATTAATAATTTAATTATAATTACAATTATTTATTATTTCACTAATCAGTGGGGAGTTGAGCCATATAAAAGAAAATGTATATTTAGCTTCAAATATATATAATTATATTTTGCACTATATATCAATTCATGGTTTATGATAGGTTAAGGATGCAAATAGTATTTGGATTTTGAATAAGTAATAATAAAGTTTTGTTCATTTTATGTAGCTTGTGGGAGTCTATTTTTCTAAATTTTCTTTTTACGTGTGATTGATGTATTTGATTAATAAAAAATTGAGCATGGATATGAGGTAGATTCTATTCTCTTAAATTTACAAAAAGTTTCAAATCCTATTGTGACATATTGTGGAATTTTTAAGCATTTTTGTTAAAATTATCATAAAACCCTCATTTCCTAGGGTTGCAATGAAGATATTTCCAAATCTCTTTGAGTAAACATGGGGAAATTAAATAAATGTAGGAACATATATTTAATAGATCCCTCCAAAATGCCTAATTGGTTTGGGAACAAAATGTTGAGTTTCCAACAAATGAGGTGATGCTCTAGGCGATAAAATGTTGTTTAGAGAGACAAAGTTGATGGTTTGGAGTGATGATTGTATGAAAATGGACCATCCTTTTTCATGTAAGTGTTTATATGGTATGTGTATGTTCATGTAATATATAAGGTGTGTGAGTGATTGTTAAGGTTTGGAGAAGGGTGCATGCTAAAACCCTCTTGTTTTAGGCATATTAGTGAGGGTTTGATAGAATGAGAACTTGATGAGAGTATGGGTGTCATAAAATTGTGTATTATTTC
The DNA here is from genome assembly GCA_028749045.1 of Cupressus sempervirens. Lineage (NCBI taxonomy): Eukaryota > Viridiplantae > Streptophyta > Pinopsida > Cupressales > Cupressaceae > Cupressus > Cupressus sempervirens. The sequence continues at coordinate 557,647,927 of CM053787.1, read as the reverse complement.
AATTTTGTACCTTCCTAGTGGATTGGGGTAAGTCTTGTGTGTTGGTGTTGTGTTCAGAAGGGATTTCCTTTGTATAAGTGGCCATAGGCCTAAGTGAGTAGTGTAGAAGCTTGTAGTTGAGGAGTTTAGTCCAAAAAAATCATAGATGGTTTTGGGATATGTTATACAAATATGAAAAAGGGTATTTCCATTTTTTATTTTTTTGGTGAGGTCTTTGGGAATTTTGAGAGCTTGAGCCCAAAGACAATGAGGGTAGGGCTAATAAGCCTAAAAGGGTTAATTCATTAGAATATAGTGGGTTGTCATAGAATTGTATTTCCATTGTAAATTATTGGATAAATCATGAATGTATGGTCCATATAATATTTTTAAGATGCATTAACAATATCTATGGAAGCCTTGGAGTCAATTTCATATTTTGGTTTCATTGTGTATTCGTTGCAAAGTAGATACATTGTGTTTGTTGGTTAAACAACCAAGACATTTTTCTTTGCATCTCCCATGCAGTATCTTTAATCAAAAATTACTTTTTAGTGGACTAGGTACATCCTAGTGATGCATGACCTCAACATACTTTCTATGACATTGATGATATTAGTAGGCTCCAATAGAATTTTTCCCTCTTCATCAATAGGCGAGAGTTCCTAAGAAACTGTGAGACATTGACTAACTACCTTCTTGAGGCATGAAATAGAAAGATGTTGTTTAAGTCTAACTTTATTTTGAAATCTCCAACTCACAATAAAATTATCCCTCTCTCCATACCATTTTGTATGATCCAAAAAAGTGTGACTTTAACTTATCAACATCACTTTCTTTTAAAGGATGATTGTTTGTATGATTGTAGTTAGAGGTAGTCCAATTATAGCTTCAGTACACTATGTGCCTATCATAATACATCTTCTCTTGAATTTGAGCTAACTATAGGTTATCAAAAATCTCTTACAAATATTCCTTGACCCTTGGTATGACTATCTCCTAATTCCATATCCACAAATGAAAAAAAACCTCATAACCCTAAAGTGCCTTAAATAGAAAAACACCTATTGACATGTGTTAGGTAGTTTTGTAACAATGTTCTCCTAAATAAAGCTAATGGATCCACACTTTTTCTAGTGCTATGACATAGTTCCTCGAGTATCCTTCCATTTCATAATCTCCATTTGATCATATTTTTTGTGGGTGGTATCTCATGCTCGATGATAAATCTATACTTTCCAAATAAAAACTTTGATACAAAAAGTGTTGAGGAAATAACTATCTCTATCATTGAATTTATTTTGTAGGAAATGCAAGCATAACACCTCTTGGAAAAATGACTTGGCCACCTTATATATTTGAAATCCTTTGGGAATGGAAAAAACTTGAGCATATTTGGTCAATGATTCACTAAGACATAGATTAAATCCATTCTTTGCACCTTGGGAGGTCCTGTGATGAAGTCCATTGAGATTCTTTCCCATTTATAAAAGGCTGAAGTTCATTTGCTTGCAAGGTATGCTCAGATTTATTGTGCTCACAAGAGGAACATCCCATCACATACTACAATATATCATCTTTTGAGGCCCTTCTAAGAAAACATCTCTTGAATCTACATATATGTCTCAGAGTACCCTAGGCGTCCTACCAAAAGTGAGTCATGAACTTCCCTCAAAATCTTCTCCTTCATCTTCCATTTAGGCACCAAGTAGGTTTTATTGTTTTAGTAGATGATATCACCAAACACCTTGTACCTGTCATCCTGTATTTGCCCATCCATTAATGAGAGAGAAATTGTGTTCTTGGAGTACTTTACCAACAAATGGGCCTTCCAGTCTTCCAAAATCTAAAATAATGGACACATGGAAGGTCTTTTTGACAGTATGTCAACCACCACATTATAGTCTCCCTTCACATATTCATGTCAAAATCACATGCTTGGATTTTTTTCAACCATTTTTGTTGCTTCTCATTCAAGTCCTTCTGCTCCAAGGCATATCTCATACTATTGTGGTATGTCCACACTTTTTTTTTGCCCCAATGAGGTATTGCAAAAACTTGGCTTATGTGTGCCAGTGAGTATCTCCTTATTGTAGATAGGGTATTTTCATTTGGCTCCTGAGAGTTTCCAACTCTAAAATGTGATGGGATGATGGTTTTCCATTTAACACTATTGTTCTCCTACCACATCACAATCCAAGACAAAGGGTTGAGTCAAGTCTAGTAGTGCCACTAATAGAAATATACTCATGACTTCCTTCAATCTATTCAAGGTTTATTATGTTCTCTTATCACAACATAAATCCCCCCTCATTTTTAGAAGTGCTCCTACCTGTGAAAATAATTTCACAAATCTTTTGTAATAACTACATAGTCACCCATAGAAATCCATGAGTTTCTTGGGTGTAGGCCAATCAAGAATTGCCTAAATTTTCTTTTAATGCACCTAAAACCCTTGCAGATTGATGATGTGACCTAAGTAAAAGATATTTTTCATTCAAAACTTGCACTTAGATACTTTTACAAATAATAAGTGTGATTATATTGTATAATTTTTCATTTTAGTAGATGATACCACCAAACACCTTGTACCTTTCATCCTATATTTGACCATCCATTAACTAGAGAGAAAATATGTTCTTGGAGTACTTTACCAAAAAATGGGCCTTCCAATCTTCTAAAATCTAGAATAGTTAATATATGGCAAGTCTTCTTGACAGAATGTCAATTGCCAAATTATAGTCCCCCTTCACATATTCATGTCAAAATCGCATGCTTGGATTTTTCTCAACCATTTTTATTGCTTCTCATTCAAGTCCTTCTGCTCCAAGACATATCTCATACTATTCTAGTATGTCCACACAATTGTTTTTCCCCAATGAGGTATTGCAAAAACTTGGCTTGTGCGTATTGGTGAGCATGTCCTTGTTATAGATAGGGTATTGTCATTTGGCTCTTGAGAGTTTCCAACTTTAAAATGTGATGGGATGATGGTTTTACATTAACACCACTATTATCCTAACACATTATAGTCCAATACAAAGGGTCGAGTGAAGTTTGGTAGTACCACTAATAGAAATATACTCATGACTTTCTTCAATATGTTCAAGGCTTATTGTGCCTGCTTATCCCAACATAAATGCCCCCTCTTTTATAGTAGTGCTCCTACCTATGTTGCAAATATTTTGTAATAAATACATAGTCATAAGAATCCACATAACCCCATGAGTCTCTTGGGTGTGGGCCAACCAAGAATTGCCCAACTTTTCTCTTGATGCACCTAAACCCCTTGCAGATTGATGATGTGACCTAAGTTCATGATCTTTTTCATTCAAAACTTGCACTTAGACATTTTTAGAAATAATCAGTGTGATTATATTATCCCTAATGCCTCATCCAAATTCCTTAAATGTTCCTCCAATATCTTTTTGTAAATAAGTATGTCATTGAAGAATAACTTACATAGCTGATTGTTGAAGTTATGTTTCATGTAGGACAGGAAGGTGGTTAGCACATTGATCAATCCAAATGACATGGCCAAGAGCTCATATTTTTCATAATGGAAATATAATGTTGTCTTTTGGACATCTCACTTCTTCATGTGGATCTAGTGGTAGCTAAGGAAAATATTGATGTTGGAGAAGTAGATTTCTATGTGTATTTCATCCAATAAATTATCAAATCTTTGGAATGGGGTTATCTATTCTTGATGGTCTTCTTCTTCAACACATAGTAGTTAATTGTACATTGTAATTCCCCACAAATAAATCCTTAAAAATAAGGATAAAATATACACTAACATATATATTTTTTGTTTAAAAGCATATAAACATACATATATTATACATAATGATTGCAAGTGAAATACTTAAGCAACGGTCCAAAGATTCCCAAGTCTATGATTACTCTCAAAAGCATATATTTTACATCTAGGTGATTAGAACATAAGATTCATTCCATAATCCATAATTACATTTGATAGAATGTTCATTTTAATACCCAAGTACAAGTTCCTAGATGATTAGACATTTAAGTTCATTTCTAGCTAAAAAAATCAAGAACAAGACAACTAATCCAACTATTCTTAAAGTAGTCATTAGGTGATATGTTCCACATTGAGAAGGTATAACTCCCAAATAAGTATTGAAATACCAACTTGGACCTTTAAGACATGTTCAAAAGTGACTATTTTTTACAAAATGATAACGCTTCTATGTAGAATCTCATACAAGGAAACACCAATTCTAATACAATATTATGTAATTCTCAAATAACAATATTTAATTCCAGGAATGTTTTCATATAGGATTTCACAATCAACATAAAATGGCCTTTTCTCTAGAAGCCATAAATTTCTCTATAGTGGACTTTGATTTACTTCATTTAAAAAGTACCAAAAAACTCTCATTGAGCTCTATAACATGGCAAACCTAAAACCGTCTTAGGCCATAACTATTTTTGATGCCATATAATGGAATTAAATATAACCTAAGTAAGTAAACATGGTTTCCAAAATATACACTAGGTTATAAGATGCTCTTAACAACAAAAGAGAGGGCATGCCAACATGAGACATGAGACATGAAATGCAAGCTTGCTCCACAATAGAAAGTGTCAAATACATAAATATTGAGGAATCATCCACTTTATTAAAAATAAAATAAATAAAAACAAAGAATCTACATCATCTATGATTTCAATTACAAGTTCTAATCAATCTTAAAAGAGAAATTGCATCATGGAGTACATGTACAATAAGAATCTACACCAAGAGTGCAAGTACAAAAGTAAAGTCAATATGACAAGAGAATGCGGGATAAGTCTACAAGATCATGGCTCTGGAAGATAACCTTCCTATTCTCCAATCCCTAGTAGTGGTTGTTAGCTTTTAAATTAGATCAATAACTTTGTTCTAAAAATACAACTCATGGATTAGACATCCAAACTAAGTAGTTATCTTTCTAATAGAGAAGGATCATTTAAATTGTGAACTCGAGGACGTATACTTGAAAAAGGTATGCAAAGAATATACACTATAAAAATATCTAATTTATTCTATCATTAAAAAATATAAACTATAACAAAGTTGTAAATAAATCGAAGTGTACAGTAATAGCTATAGGAAATTGTAAGAAAATGTATAGTAATGGTTGTAGGAACTATGTATTGCCAGTTGCTTAACATATACAACTTTCTATATATCAAATGTTTGATTAGATTTTTAAGCATATAAGCTTATTGAATCTATAACAACCATCAAATAAGTGTCACAGTATTCCTTTAAACAAGGAAGAGACTTATTTTAAAATAATGACTAAGGAGAAGATCCCTATTACAACTTGTCTTCTTGACTGATTGGAAAAGGAATTTATTTTGAATATTTTATGAAAAATTCATTTTCTTGGAGAGCTTTAGGTCTTAATTATACAATACAAATTTTATCCAAACACTTTTGAAGTTGTAGCTTTAATTGCAATAAATAGAAGTAGTTTGACTAAGTGTGCTAATTTTTTGTTCCACCTTTTTAGTACTCCACTTTAAATGCATGGTGTTTATTTACTATGTTGAATTAGATCAAATATTGTTACCAAATTATTCTCCTCCTTTTTGTATTTCTAGATTATTTTGAAAATGTGGATTTCATTGAGAAACATGGAAGATATGATCATTTTACTGAAAGTGGGTTTTTGTTGCCTTCAAACATGCCACCTTTTACTGAGTCAACTTTTTACATGTGTTGCTCATTAAATATTTTGAACTAAATCAAACACTCAAAAGATTTTAGATGCCTTGTCAAATTTCCAAATTTGTAAGTCATTCTTAATTTCATTAAGAATTGAGTGACATATGTTTGTTTGACTGAAACTATCTTTTTTACTTTTTTCACATTTCCAATAAATGTTGAGTATTGACAAGTGTCAACTTGCTTCTCCTTCTTTCCAACTGTATTAACGACTCAAATATCTAACCAAAAAATTGTTAATCATCTCAAGATAATTATAATTCAATAATAACCATTTATTACAATAAATCATCAAAATTTAGTATTAACTAGCTACACATATAAATGTTAATCAATAACTCATTAGTCATAGATAATGCTTCATAAATCAAGTTTATGTATGGAAATGAATTGGAAATATATTTCAATCATGGGATAAATTTTTATAATACATGAATATAAATATGACAATTTATAGGCTCATCATTTAAATTTTCAACCCGAGGACGTATACTTGAAATAGGTTTGCAAAGTATTTGCACTTAAAAAATCTCTAAGTTATTCTATCATTGCAAAATAAAAACTATAAAAATGCTAGAAATAAAATTAAGTGCACAATAATGGTTGTAGGAAACTATAAGAAACTGCATAGTAATGGCTGCAAGAACTGTGTATTACCAATTGATTAACATCTACAACGTTCTATATATCAAATGCTTGATTGCAGTTTCAATTCTATAAGCTTATTGACTCTCTAACAACCATATAACAAGTATCCCATCATTCCTTTAAACAAGGAAGAGACTTATTCTAAACTAATGATTAAGGAGAAGATTCCTATTACAACCTATCTTCTTGGTTGATTACAAAAAGAGTTTGTTTGGACTCTTTCATGAAAAAGCTGATTTCTTGAAGATATTTAGGTATTAATATATACAATACAAATATTATCCAAAATATTTTTTATTTGTTTCTTGAATTGTAATAAATAGAAGTAGTTTGACTAAGTTTTTTGATTTTTTGTTCCACCTTTTTAGCAGTCCATTTCAAAAAAATGGTGATTATTTACTATTTTGAATTAGATAAAATCCTTTTATCAAATTATTCTTCTCCTTTCATATTTATAGATCATTTTGAAAATATTGATTTCATTAAGAAACATGGAAGATAGGATCATTTTACTAAAAGTGAATTTTTGTTGCCTTCAAACATGCCACCTTTTCCTTAGTCAAGTTAGATATGTGCTTCTCATTAACTATTTCGAACTAACTCAAATGCTAAAAATTGTATGTGCTCCTTGTTTCCATATTTCCAAATTTATAAGTCATTCTTCATTTCATTAACAATTGAGTGAGATATGCCCATTTTACTGAAACTTCCTTTTTGACTTTTTTTGGCATTTCCAACAAATGTTGAATATTGGCAAGTGTCAACTTGCTTCTTCTTCTTCCCAGCTACATGAATGGCTCAAATATCTCAAAAAAAAATTGTTAATCATCTCAAGATAATTACTATTAAATAATAACCATTTATTATAATAAATAATCACAATTTAGTATTAACTAGCTACACATATAAATGTTAATCAATAAATCATTAGTCATTGGTAATGCTTCATAAATCAAGTTAATATATGGAGATGACTTGGAAATATATTTCAATCATAGGATAAAGTGTTATAATAAATGAATATAAATATGATAATTTATAGGCTCATCCATGGCATAGGCAATAACACCTCACAACCATGTGGAACTAGTAAGCCCACCCTAACATGCTTATGGAGATAATGACCTGATCGTAAAAACATAAGATAAAAGCATCCAAGCATGATATCCATGCTAAATAGTGCATGATATAAGAATAAAATGATCACGAATACTTTTGTGTGGATATTTTACAATCGACAGTTTGGGTAAAATTTAGTCACAAAATAGACAGACCAACAACAACGTGTGAGGAAGAGTCTTTTCACCTTAAAGGGGAGGCTCCCCCTTCTCACCTTTCCTTGGATCAACTCAAGGTAAGAAAGAAGTTGAGAAATTTTGAAAGGGTATCACTAATATTCTTTCCTCTTAAATTTCACAAAAGAATCCACTTACTTGCAAAGTGAGTAATGGGCAAGATGAAGCATCTAGCTACACTTCTATCTAAAGTTGTAAATGGTGATACTGATAAACCAACACTAACTCAAAGGCTAGTTCAAAGCATACCAATTTGGCTCTAAGTCCAATCTTAATCTATGTTATAAGAATTACCTTTACTATTGGAGCACAAAGACTTCTAGAACTAAAAAAGTATAACTATTTTTGTGAATTAAGAATGAGATATAAGCTATAGTCAAAGCTCATAGTCTATGTATCACCACAACCACTCCTAGTCAAAGCTTCATCTCTCATTACTTATTAACTCTTTATAATCAATTATCAAGAACATAAAAAATACATGAATCAAAGATAAAAAAATGTAAATCACAGTCAAAGCTTCCAACTTGCACCAATCACACTTGCACTCAATCAAAGTTCAATTCCAATTGTCTCTTTGTATTTACTTTTCTTTCAAAATAGTACTACACAATCAAAATTATGCTTGCACAATTTCTCAGTAGCTTTCTTGCATACAATAAAAGATGAATTTTAGAATGAGGGGGACTCCTTTATATAGGTAAAGGAGTTGACAAAAAGGAGAAAAAAGTGGGAGAAACTCAATCAATTTTGACCTAGTCTAAAAAAATGAGATAAATTATTTGATTACATATCATAAGGATGTGCAAATTGCATTACATGTAATTACACAATTTCATGCAAGACATCCTCTCTAATCTACAAACATGAAAACTAAAGAAGAAATAAGATAGAAGAGAGAGTTGAAATAATCATGAGGATTGTTCTTGAGTGCCTTAAACTTGATGATGGCATCACACACTACAGGAAGATATGAGATTTCCATTTGTCTTTGATATAGCCTCTATTTTGACTACATTGACATTTGCTGATTTTATGAATTTTCAATTTGCCACAAGAGAATCATGTAGGTGCTTCGCTAATGATTTATATCAAGAAAACCTATTCATTGTGTGAGAACCAGAGTCTTCTGAATCCAAATCAGCATTAACTATTACTATATATTCTGAAGTCATATCCTCTTTTCTGACCAAGCTGTCACGATCAATAAAAACTTGGCATCCCATTTGTTCCAAGTTGCACATAACCTCAATTTCAATTGACTAGTAGTCTTATAAAGTTGCTTGCAACTTTGTTACAAGTTTCATCAATGCCTCTTCCACAATCCATGAGTCTATGACATATGTAGAACATTTTCCAAGATGGAACAAAATTACATGCATCTAAACCATCCAAATCAAAATTAGTGATTTCATCTCAATCATACATCATTTATTTGAAGGTGTTAGCTTCTTGATCCAGAGATGCAATCAAGTCATGCAACATTCCTTCAATACCTATGATACACTCAAATACTTTGACCACATCTGTAATGGACTATACTCCTTCAAAGATAACTTCTCCAAACCATATCTTTGTTACTTCCATTATACATTTCTCTTGAGGTGTCTAAGATATAGTGGTTGCATATTGTAAAGATTGATGTTGAATAACTTCATTTAGGTGAGAAACCTCCTTCTTGAGATGATTATTCTTCTCCCATAACTCATGATTACTCTTTGATACATTAGCAAATGCATCATGGACATCTTGTAGAAAAACTAACTATGATTGCTTACCAACTTCAATTTTGGTGAACCTATAATATGATCGATTAAGTTCTTCAGTTGATTTTTCCACTAATGGTTCAACAACCTCTACAAACTTAGTCTTTTCAAAATCTACTATCCAAGAGCAACAATAGGAAGATCATGTGGGGGTAGCACAACCTTCCTTCTCTTTATAGTGATCTTTCCCAACCATGTAGGCAAACTAATCCTTCATCTGTTGAATTAGGTATAGTGGCAACCATTGACATTGATATTTGATTGCATTTTCATCATGACTAAGCATGTTTCAATTTTTACAACTATACCAAGAGGTGCCTAATGAGAAGAATATATCATGAATGCTTCAAAACCATTCATCAAAGTATAAAGTTGGGAAACTTGACATTCTATGAGTGTCAAGAGAAATTTTCAAACATATTTCCCAAATTCTTACACTTATTAGGTGTGAGAATAGGAGTTGTTGAAGATCTAGGAAGTGCTAATGTGTTACTTATGAGGTAGGGATCATAGATGTGAAAATAGTGGAGAATGATCCCACATCACCATCTATTACACCCAAAAAAGGTATTTCTTGAATGGATGGACCTTGTTGGTTTATCAGTCATGGAGAGGAAATGATCATAATCTCTCCTTCTTCCTCTTCATCCTCCTCATTAGGTTCTTTTCCAAATTCCTCCTCATCAGGTTCTTGAGCTTGTAGAAGATCTTTTAAGGGTTCTAGAGGTGATTTATACCCCTTTTTTCCTTTCAACTTAAACTTGAGGGATTTAGCTAAAATGGAGGAAGATGCAACATCTTTTCTTGAAATTTGTAGTTGGGATTTCCTTCCAAGTGGTCCAAAACTACCACAATCTACCCCAAGCTTAGGATTCACCCTCTTTAAGCCTTTGATATTTAACCATTTGTTGGTATTTTCCAAGATAGATTGACATCTATCAAAGATAGATATGCATTCTTTATGTTTCCAATTGTATGGGAAAAGGGTAGTGTTTGTCAAAACCAACACAATGGTATTTTGGGTTAAGAATATTGTCATCATCTTCAATCCAGAGATTCGATGGGATTTAGAGCATGTTAAGGTAAATGATCTACTACACTATGATCCTATAATTATCCATCCTCATGATCTCTAGCTCTGTGCACAGGTCAATCCATATGTCCTCTATGCGATCAACATGGGTGAATGCTCTTTTGATCATTGAGTGCATTCATCGATAATCAAAATCATAACTAGCCTTGAACTTCTTCAATGTGATAATATGAAGTTCTACTTCTAGATTTATCTCCTTACATAATGAATTGATAACAACTGGCTAATTACCAAGGGCTTGGCTGTAGTGATACGAAATCCTAGCCTATGTTGACTATTTAGATATGACTGCACTTCCATGAGATATCTAGCTAATTCCATTAGTATGATTTTATCAGTAGCATATCTTGACAGAGTATATGGTTCTCCTTTGGAATAACCAAATCTCAAATAAGTGAAAGTTGGAAACTAAAAAAAGATAGCACCAATTTGATTTACTCTATTTCAAGATTCATATTATAGTCTCTTGATTACTAGTTGTTTATTAAACGAACACAAAAAAAAGTCCAAAAAATGTATCATGGACTCTCCTATACAAGGATTTTCTATATGACAAGGTGATTTGATCATAATATTCCCAAATAGGAACTTGAATGTGATTTCCTTTGGTTGAAAGCCCTAAGAAAGATCTCATGGATGTAGCAATGTAGACCAATTAGGAGTTCATATAAAAGAGTATTGAGGTTCCCACATTGAGAAATTATTCACAAAGTGTGGTATTGATAAGCTATACCTAGAAGATAGGTTCTTCGTTATCAAAGATTTGGAAAATAAATTTTTACATCCATGGCTCGAACTCACTAGAATCTTTGAGATCACATATCTGGCTGAGGAGAGTAATCAAATCTTTACATTATGAATTGAAGTTAGATCTATGAATGGTTTTGGGCCATCTTGAAAAAAAATTCCTTCTAACCTTCAACAAATATGCATTTATATACTTCTGATAATCTACCTTCTTCTCATTCCATAACTCCAAAGATATCCCCTTTGATAAATCTGTGCACTCTACATTTTGAGGAACTTTAAATATTTGTTCAATAACCTTAGGGTTCTCTAGATGCAATTACATCTAAAGTGATTTACATGTAATAAATATTTTTATGTGAACATGCAATTAGGTTCAGAGGATGGAAATGCATGTAAATGAGAATGAAGAATGACAATATATGTAAGTGTAGATGAGGGAAGAGATTACATGCAAACACATATGGAGAATGAGATGAAATGTGCTATGACATGTAATGATGGATGTGGAGTGAAACAATGCACTTGCATTAAAAGGTGAAAAGTGGAATAAAGTGAAATAATCTTGCATTCTTGGGAAAGAACTTACAATTTTTTTGAAAGAAGAAAAACAAAATAGAAAGAAAAAAAACAAACAAAAATAAACACAACATGAAAACATACCTTTGGTCTTTGACTCAAACATGACAAGAACAAAGTTGCTCTCTTATGCAAATTCAAATTTAGAACTTGGGAAAATTCTAAAAAATCAAAAATAGAAGTTCTCCTCTCATTTAAAGAAAAGTTGTACTTTTCATGGCACATATTGGGAAAAATGTACAAGGATGAATGGAAAGATGTAATGAAATAGCAAGATAAGTATGAATTGACAATAAAAGTTGAAAATGTCTACTTACATGGAGATCAAAGAGCCAAAAGTGGAAGATTAATAGGTTTAAAAAATGAGTCTCCTTGAAATTTTATCTTCAACCAATTATTTTGACCTCATCCACACTTGAAAATAACGAATATTATTGAGAAATTAATGAGGTATTTTTGGACATGGATGCCAAAAACATGCTTCTTAATCACCAATATTCAAATTTTTTTTGACAAATACCATGTTCTTGAACATTTTTTGCTAAAAACATGATCCCAATATGCAAGAGCATGAATCATTTTGACAAGGAAATGCATCTAAATGACATCCAAAAGAAATGAAATGATTCTAAACTCAAAAAGGACCCTCCATTGATGGAAATGTAAGCTTGAAAAGTGTAGATCTATGGATTTTTTATTTTTTTAAATTATCAAAATGTGTCCTTGAAAGGTGATGAAAAATAGCATTTTTGCAAAGAGGTTTCATGCCTAAATAATGGAAAGGAATGGAAATGCCAAAACACCCCTCTTAGAATAGGTTTCATACGATGAAAGAAGAAAATCTTATTATTTTTAGCCAAACGTGTCCTTGAAGACTCAAAGCATGGACATTTTGCGCTTGGAAGCCAAAATTGGGTTCTTAAAATGCATTTACATGTCTTTCAAAGGAAAATCACACTCTATAATGGAGTCTGCATGTTTTAAATGTCACGAAACTTATTCTTTTATGCAAATCACACTCTTGAAAGACATTTGCACATTTTAAATTACATGTATTTGAAGTCTAAACGCAAATCACATTCTAGGAAGGCATTGCATGTTTTAAATTACATATTTTTACATGTTTTAAAAAATTCAAAAAGCCTTTCTAGTGCAAAATCATGGTCTCTAGAGGTATTTGCATGTAAAGATTTACATAGGTTGAAAAACTTGTATATGTAAAACTCAAATTATCAATTAAGCATATGTCAAATTGATTTTTGAGGAAATATCACTTAATTGGGTCAAAAATAACATTTACACTATATAGGTTATTTACTATGTGCAAATATCATTTCAAAAAGTAATTTATAACTTAGATGTTTTAAATAAAACATAAAGTAACTAAAAAACAAATCAAACTATATTGTTAATAAAGTCACTTAAGTGACAAATTTAAGTAATAAAGTAACATAAAAACATAATAGAAAGTGAATTTATATAATTTTTTCAAAAAGTGAAAGTAAGCAAAAGTAAGCAAAAGCACACTCAAAAATGCCAAAAAAGACTTTGAAGGATTCAAAAATCAAGCCTAGGCTCAACAACAAAAAAACTAAAAGGACTTGATGAAAGCCTTCAGTAAAAGAATTTATTATATTGATTGGGTTTAATTAGTTTATCAATGTCAACCAATTAAATAATGAAACAACTTAGAGAAAAATGAAATTAAGTTGAATTTTTTTTGTATTGTTACCTACATTTTGTGGTGATAAAATGGAGGACAACAACTGGCTCTATCTAGGGAATGTTACTCATTTAGTTTTAGAAACAAAGAGTGATATGGAATCTAGTTCTCTAAGTACCTTCGTCCACTCCATTGGGTAATAGAGTTAGGTGGTTCAAAAAAAGAAAACTAAAAATAGAGACCCTATGACTCAAAAATAGGAAAACTATGTACAAGGAGTACTTATTTGATAATCACTATAAGTAATGTTTCAGATGTTGTCCACTATGAAGTAGTGACATTGGTGTTCCATTATGATATACAAGCCAAAAACTATTTTTTCCTACAATCTAATGAATTGTGAAAGGTCCTTGCCAAAGAGAATCAAATTTTCCATGCATTCCTTTTGGTTGTTGCCTCTTCTCCAAGAGTAGAACAAGATCACCCATTTGGAATTCTCTATACTTGTTATTTTTATCAAAAAGAAATTTGACATGTTGCTGTTGCAAAACAAGTGTTTCAATCACCTCTTTTCTTCATTCCTCCAATTGCTGAAGGACCATAATTCTCTTATCTAGAGCATCTAAATAAGTTTCATTTTCAATGGCTCATATCAACTTAAGAGCAGGAAGGGTTAAAGCTATTAGAGTCATAACATTGATCCCATATAGAAACTAAAATGAGGATACCCCAATTACCCTCTTTGGAGTAATTATGTCAGCCCACAAAGCATCAAACAATGCCTTGTGCAAAGTTTTTGATTTGATTCAATAAAATTCCTCATGATAGTCACTATATTATTGTTGCTTGATTATGCTTCACCATTACCTTGTGGGTAATAATTGGATGCATGTGCCAGAGTTATCCCATGATTGAAACAAAACTCAATCACTTCCTTGGAAGAGAAAGTAGTTGCATTATCCAAAACATATTTTTTTGGAGCACCAAATTGTGAAATGATATTTTGTTTCAAGAAGTCATAAATTATTTCTCACATAGAGCCCTTCATAGGAACAACTTCTATCCACTTGGTAAAGTAGTTCATTGCTGCTAAGATGTGAGTGTGACCCTTGCTTGAAGGTGGATTAATAGTACCAGCGAAATTAGTTTCCCACTATTGAAATGGTTCTTCGATCACCACTGGCTTTAATAATAAAGCGACAAGGTTCATTTTACCTACGAATTGTTGACATAATTTTCATTTCCTTAACCATTGATATGCATCTTGAAAAAGTGTAGGCCAATAGTATTATTCTCTAAGAATTTTATGTGTGGGAACAAGTGTTGAGAAATGTCCATGACATTCTTGATTATAGAAAGAAACCATAATTCACTCATGTTATCTTTTGTCCACACATTGAAGACAAGTTCTATCCATTGCACGCTTGTAGAGACCGTTCTCCCATAGGGAAGCAAGAAGCTTTCAACTTGAGGGTCCTTCATTCTTTATATGTCAAATGTGAGGGAAATTATTCATAACTAAGATAATATTGCATATTATAATACCAATCATTTGTAGTAGTGACTAATAGAATGGTAGGAAGAGAAGAGGAATCCTCATCTTCCACTTGCAAAAGTTCATTTTCAGCCACAAGCTGATAGAGTCCTTTTCCATGAACAAGTTTAGTTGGTCATATCTCCATATCACATTCTTGAATCTTGGCAATCTAGTTTCCTCTTTTTGTGCCAAACTCTTGTTGCATAAGATGGTCTTGACAGTAGTATCTAGAACTAGAGCAATGATATGGGAGTTCAATATGTAGAACCTAAAATACTTCACTACTTAGACAATAGTATATGAATTTTTCTTCATTTGATTGTATTTTCACTCTTGAGTCTTCAAAAGATAACACATGAATGAAATAGGTGATTCAATTCCTTCATCATTTTTCTGCATCAAGGTATGCTCATAAGCATAACTATACATGACAAAGATTTTTGTGTAATTAGGACACACTAGCACCAGTGCATGTGCTATTGCATCTTTTATTTTTGTGAATGTTGTCCTTCCTTCATGATTCCAATGGAAAATGTCTTTTTCTTTCATCATATCAACAATATGACAAATCTTTTTAGTGAAGTCTAGTAAAAATATCCTAAAGAAATTCACCTTTTTGAAGAAAGAATGAATTTATATCTTGATTAACAGAAAATATAAGCTTTGTATTGCCTATAATCTCTTTAGATCAATATTAATACCTTCTTTAGACCCAATGTGTCCCAACAGTTTTCCTTTCATTAGAACAAAAACTAATTTCTTGGTATTCGTGATTCACCATGTTGTGTGCATCTCTCCAAGACTTGTCAGAGATGAA
Organism: Cupressus sempervirens; assembly: GCA_028749045.1. NCBI lineage: Eukaryota > Viridiplantae > Streptophyta > Pinopsida > Cupressales > Cupressaceae > Cupressus > Cupressus sempervirens. Next base: position 557,632,060 of record CM053787.1, on the reverse strand, counting down.
GGAGATGATCTTGACATGGTTTGGAGAAAACTATCAAATCATTCAAATATATGATGATGCTTTAATTGATGATACTATCAAAGGCAAGATCCATTTCTTGCTAGAAAGTTTCTCTAGAATCCATAAGGCCAAAAGGCATCCACCAATATGTAAATTTACCCCATGGGGTGGTAAATGCCATCTTATATTGATGATCCTCATGAACTTCAATTCTATTGTAGCCCGAGAAACCATCTAGCATAGATAACATTTATGAACCAGTTACAACTTGTAACACTTAATCCATGACTGATAGTGGATAGATATCTTTGAGAGATGCCTAATTAAGATTATGAAAATCTACACATATGTGAATTTATCCATTCTTCTTTCTACTAGGAACTATGCTAGCTACCCATGATGAATGAAAAATAGGAAAAGGAATACTTGCTTCCAATATCTTTTGAATTTGAAGTAAAATGGTACCTAAAATATTTGGATTGTATTGCCTTGGCTTCTAGCAGAAGGGAGCTATGCCAAGCTTTAGAGGAACATCATGTTAGACTTCCTTAGGATGAAAAGATTTTAGATCATCATAAGAATAAGCCAGAACATCTTTGTATTCTCAAAAAAAAGTGATGAACATCTCATTTTCTTTGTCAGTAAAAAAATTTCCAATAATAACCAACTTTGGATCATCTTCACTCCCAATGTTGTATTTATCATATTGTCCTGAGGAACTAGTTCTTGTCTTCTATTGCTCTTTAAAATGCTTGTCATGTTTTTCAAATAGGTTCTCCAAAGAAATGAGACCTTTGTCAATCTTATCTCCTTTCAATTGAATTACTTCCTACAAGTATCATAATTTTCATCAAAAATTATTTCATATGGCACATTTTTGCCTTCTTCAAAGTACATATCATCAAATCCTTCCTTGGTTTCCCAAAAATTGACAATCTAAGTATCATCATTCAAAACTTTCCATTGTTCACAATTATTTGGGATACTTGGTTGCTAAACAAATTGTATTTAATATATGTCATCTTTAAAGTCTTGATGGGAAGTAGCAGAGTAGCTAAAATAGCAAGTGAATCATCTCTATCATTCAACTTTGTAATGATCACTAAGATATTGAAGGCATCAAACAACTTGATGAAATCCCAAGCTGGATCATGGTCATGTGTTTGTCAATAATTTTTGGCTTGATACTGACTTTTGACTTGACATACCACCAACTTAGTATCTCCATTAACATGCAAGTTCCTAATTCCTTCCTAATTCCTTTGGCCTACACCATGTTTAATCCCAATATCAAGGTCAAATATTCTGTTGTGTTATTAGTATTAGGAAATTACAACTTTTATGAAAAGGAAGAAAAAACTCCTTGAGGTGAAATCATCACAATTGCTACTCCATATCCCATAGAGGCACAACTTCCATCAAATTCCATTATCCAAGCATCATTATGATTTCTCGAGCTTGCTTCACATTCCATGAGAATAATCTTTCCTTCAAGGGAATCAGTAGAATTAGTAACTAAAACATTTTCCTCTTTATTAAGATAATCTGTAGGATCATCCTCAAGAATAATTTCCCCTTTAATTGTGACTGGTAGTTTATTTGGAATGGAAGCCTCTTCTAGATCTTTAGTAGCATTATAAAATCTTTCCATATTTGAAAGCAAGGAAGAACTTTCAGAGCCTCTCTAGTTATTTATAAATTATGATACTTCATCTACATGTAGGTAATGATTCGTTGGAAATATAAGAGGAGTAATTGAGAGGGGAGGGGTGAATCAGTTACTACAAAAATAAATTCTAGATCCCTTATATGTCAATACAAATCAACTTGTGATTAAACTACATTCTATTGCTACTCAACAAACACATATGCACTCAGTTTACACTAGCAAATGTTGTAACTTGACATATACTAAAATAACTCAATGATTGCTTAACATGAAAATATTAAGATATTATCTGTGATTAATCTTACTTTAACTTAGTTGCAAACATATAAAGGAAATAGCTTGAACATAATTGACACCAAGTTTTAATGTGGAAATCTAATTTGTGAAAAACCACCAATTGTAACTAGTTACTGATTTTAACTCTTCTGAAGTGAGCCCTGTTATGAACCAACCCCATTAAAGGTTACAAAACACACTATTAGGTGTGACCCTATTAGAGGATTTAATCAACCTATTAGGAGTGGCTTTTTTAGAGGTCTTTAGACAATTCAATTTTGAAATGCCACCTTGTTAGAGGATTTACAAATAGTCATTGAGCCAACTCTGTTAAGAGATTTTAGATCACTACTACAATGTTAGAAAGTAACAATAAGATGGCCTAATTTTTGATGCAATTGAATTTTTGATTACAGATCTCAATTCTGGCTTGTATCCTTGATCCCTCCTAATCAAATGTATCTTTGTAGCTCAACAAGGATATTCTACTATCCTTCTAATTTGCTTCCTCTAAGCATCTTTGAATCTTCTATTATGTTCCACACATTCAATCCTCAAATTGGCCTTATATTTATAACTTACACAATATCAATTCAGCTTGAATACAACTTAGAATACTTATTATTCATCTCCCTAGTTGGCTAGAACCAAAAAACAAATTAATTGAACTCAATATGCCAAAACAAGAAAATCCTTCATTAGCCAACCCTGCTCAATAGACACTAAGTCAAAAATGATTTTCATATGTTAACCAAGTGAATTCAATTTACCCTACATATTCACAAAGTTGATTTGGTAACCGAGTGAGCTCGGTTAAGCCCTAACTTTTGTAAACTTCTCTTTGTTGCTTGAGTGAACTCTATAGACACTATCTTCTGAACTTGGAAAACTCTAGAATACTTGGTCGGCATAAGAAAATTTCTTCATCGCTCGAGTGAGCTTGGAATACACTAACTAGAAATGATATGACATTTTGTGTAACATCAAATACAATACACAATTGATTAATGATTTTCAAAAATCTCCCTTTTTGGCATTGATGGCAACACACCATGTCATAATACAATGAATTTTTTAGAGCAAGAATAAAGTAAGGAAGATATCCTTAGTTTCATTCTAATTCTTATACATGAGAACTCCCTCTATCAATGTGAACTCCCCCTACCTTTAGTTTCTCTCTCTGTTAGCAAAACTCTACCCTCAACATCTTCTTCTAATAGTAACATTTCTTTGATATCAGACCAAGTTCTCCTTCTTTAACATCTCTGAAAATATATATAAAATTTTTGTGAGATATGACATCAAACTTCTCCCTCTTTGACATATCATGTGAAAGATAATGTTCAATTAATATCAATGTACCTCATGTACTAATTCATATGCAATGTGCTCTTTGCAATGCTACATCAACTGACTGATCTTCAACATGCTCTAGTTGATGCATCACTAAACATCATTTTAGTGAGCTTTAGATAGTGGAATGACCTCTAACTTACCTCTTAGATAGATAAATTCATCCTTAATTAATGAATTAGTGAATATGTCTGCAATTTGTTCTTTAGTATTCACATATTCCAATCTTACCTTTTTATCCTATACTAATTCTCTCAAAAAATTATATTTTATAGCAATGTGCTTGATTTTGGTATGCATCACATGATTCTTTGATATATTTATTGCATTGGTGTTATCACATAATATAACCACTAGATCCTTAATTTCCACCTTCATACCTACCAAGAGTTCCTTGAACTAAACAACATTTGAAAAATTAATTGCTACTGCCACATATTCTACCTTTGTTGTGGACTGAGAAATAAAATTCTACTTCTTGCTTGTCCAAGACACTAGTCTTTTACCAAGAAAGAATGCTCTACCACTGGTGCTCTTTTTGTCATCAACACTTCCTACCCAATCAACATCTATGAATGCTTTCAAATCAAAATTGCCTTCTTTTTTGTACCATATTCCATATTCTTCAGTACCTTTCAGATACCTCATGATTCTCTTGATTGTCATCATATGATTTTCTTTGGGATTTGCTGAGAATCTCACCACCATACCAACTGCTAATGCAATATCAAGCCTTGTGTGCACTACATATTTCAATTTCCCAATCATTGATATGTATGTGCTTTGATCTACCTCCTTGGAATCATCATTTTTGGAAAGCTTATGTCCAGTAGACATAGGTGTTCCAACTAGTCTTAAATCTTCCATTCCAAACTTCTTTAATATCTCCTTGATATATTTGGATTGAGTGATGTAGATCACATATTTCTTCTATTGGATCTACAATCCAACAAAGAATTTCATCTCTCCAAACATGGGCATCTCAAATTCTTTACTCATCTCTTTTGAAAATGCCTTGCATAAGTCGTCATTTTTTGTAAATAAAGTGTCATTCACAAAGATTTCTTCCAATACAATCTTCTTGTCTAGTCCTTCTTTGATAAATAGACTATTGTTATCATTTTTTCTTTGAAAACAAATCTTTATCAAGTAGTCTTGAGACCATAAAATTCTATGTGTAATTTAGAGACCATATACCTTTTATTAGAATCCATAAAACTTTCAAGTTGTTCTATGTAGACTTCTTCTTCAAAAATTTAGATTTTACATCCATTTGATAAACTTTAAATCCTTTATGTGATGCATATGCTAGTAAAGTTCTAACACCTTCTAATCTTGCAATAGGAAAATTTTTTTCACCATAACCAATACCTTCTTCTTGAGTATAATCTTTACAAACTAACCTTGCTTTGTTTCTAGAAACTTCTCCATCTTCATTTTGCTTATTTTTGAAAACCCACTTTGTGCTAATTACATTTTTATTCTTGGGTCTAGGAACAAGAGTCCAAGTCTTATTCCTTTCTATTTATTCAATTTCTTCATTCATAGCTTCAATCCAACTTTCATTTTCCAAAGCATCTTTCACTGATCTAGGTTCAAATTCAGCAAGCAAACATGTACCTTTTAATTTGTTTCTTGTCATTGTTCCATCTAACTTGTCTCCAATGATCTAATCAGGTGCATGATGCCTTTTGACATATTTGCTAACACAGGTACTTTAGATTTGGAATTTATTCCACTAACTTCTTCATGATCTTCTATATTAAGCTCAGGTTCCATTGTATATGACTTGGGTCCATCAGACTTGGCTTGCACTGGCAACAACTCGGTAGCCTCTAATTGTGACTCAGGTCCTTTAGACTATGACTAGGGTTATACTAGTTGCAACTTGGTAGTTTAAGGATATTTTGGGGACTCAAGAGGTGAGGCCTCCTGACTTCCAAATAGATTTCGCAATGTATCAAGTTCATAGTAAAAAAATCTTCTGTAATCCTCAGGTTCTTTGTTGCTTTTTTCTTCACACTTTTCTGCAAACTCATCAATTCTCACATGTGCACTTTCTATGATTTTATGAGTGGATAAATTCAAACATTTGTATGCTTTACTTCTGTAGGAGTATCCTAGGAATATGCCTTCATCATCTTTGACATCAAATTTACCTTTCCTAGATTCCTTCAAGATATAACATTTGCTACCAAATACTTTCAACTTACATTAGGTTTGTAGCCATACCATAGTTCCTAAGGAGTTGGATTTTAGTCTTTCTTCAATTGTACTCTATTCAAGGTATGCACTGCAGTACTAATTACTTCCTTCCAGTATTTTATTGCAACATTCTTTTCTATCATCAAGGTTCTTACACAATCCACGATGGATCTATTCCTTCTTTTTGCTATACCATTCTGCTGAGGTGTACTAAGGTTTGATACTTGTATCTTAATTCCTTTTTCAATGCATAATTCATTGAATTCATTGGAAATGAATTCACCAACTCTATCTAATCTCAAATATTTTAGCTTCTTTCTAGTTTCTTTCTCTACTCTTGCCAGATACCACTTAAATTTTTGAAATGCTTCAAACTTTTCTTTTACATACATTACAATTATCATTCTAGAATAATCATCAACAAAAAGAATAAAGTACTTATCTGCACTATAACTCTCTATTCCAATAGGCTTGTATAAGTCTGTATGAAATAGCTACCGGACTTCTAAATGATAGTCTTTTCTTGTGAAACTTGTCTTTCCCATCTTACCAATGTGACATTTTTTGCACAGGCACATATCAGGTTTCCTCAAGCTAGGAACACCTCTTACTCTTTTCTCCTTTCTTATCTTGATTAGATTATCAAAGTTTACATGACATAACCTTTTATGCCATAACCAACCTTCTTCTACTTGAGCAATAAACATGAACTTCCACTGAGATCTAGGTAGAATAGATTACCTTTTTTTTTTTATTAAGGAAAATAGAATTTAATCAGGCCCTAAAACCCATACAAAAAAAGGAACAAAAATAAAAGATCGCTTAAAGTAACAATAGTAACTAAAAGAAAACAAAATGGACATCTCCCTAAAAAAATATAGGAACCAATGAAATGTTGGAATTATGTTTTTTTTGTCATTAGTGACAACACTTATTCGATTCTAAATGCTTACCAAGCTCATCACTCAATCTATAGTTTATACTCATTCAATGGTTACCTTGTAAGTTAAGCAGTTAACTAGTTCACACTAAGTTTTTATGAAGCTACAGAGTGAATGAGTAGTTCAACAGTATATACCAAGCTTGTAGTATTCACCAAATAGATAATGATTATCGATTTTCATAGTATCTACCGAGTTATTAGTTTTCATGATATGAAATTAGTTTCTACTGAGTAATGGATGTGTAGTGTTTACCAAGTGATAGCAAGGTAAAAAGAGGTTTTAGTATTCATCAAGCTTCACTATATCTACCGAGTCTCCAATGGTTATCAAGTTCCAAGCTACATTGTGTAATTAGTATGGATTGTGCTTCTACTTCTATTGATTGCATGCTAATGCCAAGTATCAGAAAGTCACTGAGTTAGCTTGAAGAGCTCAAGTTTTCTACTATTTGGCCAACTCAGTAACATTTTGTTTACTTGTGTTTTAGCCGACCTTGCAATTGTAATTATTGGAAGGGTATATATGTAATGTATTGTATCATTTGGAAAATATATTATGATGGAATGTTAAGGAATGGTCATATAATGTTTTAAGAAGAGTGAATGTGAAATAGCAACAGAGCAAAGTATTCAACAAGGTCTACAAGAAGTAGCAAAGACATATCAGTCACAAGAGGTGATCTATACTTCAAGATCTATTTTGCAATTAAGTTATAAGTTAGGTCTATTGTTTCATCATGATAGGTGATTCAATTTTCTAAATCCTTTAACAAGGTAGACTTAACAGTCTTTCTATAAATCTCCTAACAGAGTGCATACTTCATTGTATGTTTGTAAAACCTCTAACAAGGTGGACTTAGCAGTCCAAATTGCTCTTAATAGGGTAGATAATCAGAAGTGGTCAATGTAAGTCTTAACAGGCCAACTGTATACTGTAGTAGTGAAGTTTTGTAGGTATCATCCCCACCCCAGTTTTACTTTCTATTTGGAAGGTTTTTGGGTCACCAAAATACTATGTTCATGTGTTATGTATATTTATCTTTTCTCATGCATGAAGTAGATTAGAAGAATGAATGATGAATGATTCATATGGTTAAGTGCTAAATTAATTCTAAAGTTTTGAGGTTACTAATTCACCCCTCCCGTCTCAGTAACCTAGCTAGTCTTGATTATTTCCAACAATTGGTATAAGAGAAGAGTGGTTCTCAGGATAAAGTTTGATAGCTTGAGCAAAGATCAAGGACAATGGAGATATTTAGACTTGATAAAGCTATTGAGAATGAGAAGCTAGATCTGGAAATGGCCATAGCTCAACTCAAGGAAGCAAAGGAGCATCTTTCCCAATCCCTGAAAAGAAGGAAGGAACTTGCAAGAAAAATGAATGACCATCAGTATGTTGAAGAAAAGATTGAATACTCTTTCCCATCAAGCAGTTTAGATGAAGCTAATGAGGCAATCAAAGAACTCCTAGCAAAGAATGGCTCTCTACAAGAAGAGGTAAGAAAATTGAAAAGAGAACAAGAAGTATAGTCAATAAGAATGCATGAAATCTTGGAAAAGAGGAATAAGGCAAGCAAAGACTTGGAGGTCAGGAACAATGCAAATCAAAATCAATCCCTTCAGCAAGAAAGTCTTATCAATCAGCTCTCCAATGCAAATGAGGAAATCATGAATCTGAGATCTGAAAATGAAAACTTAAGGAAGGATCTAATCACTGAAAGATAGATCAATGAAAGATTGAAAGTTGATCTAATCTCTAAAAAGCAACTCAATGAAAGGATGATGAAATCCAGAGTAGACATGGAACAATTGAATCAACAAAGTGAGCAGAATCTCTATAGGCAAAAAGGTAAAGCAAGACTTGGTTACAAAGAAGAAGGTGAATACTCCAAACAAGGTGCCCAAAGGAATCAAAGACCTACTTGCAATCACTATGGTAAGTTAGGTCATACATCAAACAAATTTTGGAGCAATGGAAAGGAAAAATTCAATGGATTATGCTACAATTACAGTAAACATGGTCACAAAGCTAATAAATGCAAGGAGAAACCAAAATTTGAAGGTAAATGTCACAAATGGAAGAAACAAGGCCACAAGGCATTTGAATGTAGATCCAAATGATTCGATCTAGCTGAACAAATTTTCAAAGCAATATTTGGTTGGGATTACAACACTTGCTGTAGATGTCACTATTGTAGAGAATATAGACACATTGGCATAGATTGCACAAGGCATCACTTAAGAAAAAGAGATTCAACAGTAAGATGTTACACATGCACTGAAATTGGTCGCATAGCTAAAAATTGCATGAACATAGGAAGAGTTGAAGATGTAAAGAAAGCTAAAGCTGATAACATTAGGAAGTAGATAAGATAGTAGTAGATTCCTAAATCTACCAAGCAGAATAGTCCAAATGATGGCAATGTCACTCAAGAAGTGGTTGACTCCACCATTTCTAATTAGATTCTTCAAGAAGGGACAGGAACTACATCTTCAAGCTATATCTTGAATAGTTCCAAATGGAAGAAAGTAGAAGATCCAAATCAGCATTTTAGAATCAAAAGGATCACATGAATTTAGTTCATACCGAGCAAGGTTGGTCACTAACTCAACTGAGCTAGGTCAGGAGCAATCGAAGTTTTGTTTGATCACTGGGTCACAAGTTTCTATCGAGCTAGTAAGTGGATGACAGTCTGTCATGCACTATGTTAGTATGGTACCTAGCATTAATGGAAAATTTTCATCAAAAAGATTAGAATTCGACTCCATTTTTCATCGCGTCTTTAGTATTCTCAGAGCAAAGAGATTTCCATGTGCACTCAAGCGATTCCAAGTGATTTTGAGAAAATTTGTAGCTAAGGAATTTGTTTTAAAATTTCTTTCACTTACCCAACAACAGCAAGTTGAAAAGAGGTTCAGAGATGTTGGTCAAGGGTATAGAGTGGAATGCACTAAATTTCAAGCTAGTTCCAGTAGTGGCGAAGGAACTCAACCCTAATGGTGTGTAATCACAAATTCCACCAAAGGTACTTCTAATTAATGATATCCACACTCATTTTAAGTGTTCAATTCAAGAGATAGGAACCGTAGAAATGGATAGTGCTTTAGAGGAAATGCATGTTGATGGCTCATTAAAACTCGAGCATAAGCATCTTGAAACAAAAGGGTTGACACACATATCAAACCTACCAAGAAGCTTTCAGATAAAATGGATTAGGTATATTCTTAGCCATGTACACAATGGTTAGTTATGGTTGGAGCAGCCCATATTGATAACCAAAAAGATGATTCACAAGATTAATGGCCTTCCCATTCTAAGCAAAGAAAAATCTAGCAAAACCCTAGGTTGGGTTGAACTCGAGAAGAAAACCCTAGTCGAGTGGGATGGTAGAGGTTTGAAAATTAGCACCGTTACTGATGTGGACTTGAAGTTCAGAATTCATGTAATTGCCCACAAAATTTACAGCTCTAGTCAATTGAATAGTGTGCCATGTGAGGCAGTGGACTTTGCATTCAAAGTCATGAAGAAAAACATGGAATTTGACCTATCAGAGCTACTACTGAAGCAACTAAACAAGAATATGGACAACATCCGGACATCAAAGAACAATCCCTACAAATTTGGTTCTTTGTTGATGTGCCTTTTCTTTTATGTACAAAAATTCTTTCCATCCAAAGGTTCTATCATGTAGAGAAAGGATGTTACCATTTTGTATCAAATAAATGAATTTATTATAGAAATGGGTGTAAATTTTGATAGTATAATGGACAATCATTTTGAATATTTTAAAGAAAGAATGAACAACAAGTTCAGGATTCCTCCTAAACTTGTTGAGGATTATAAAGATGATGTGTGTTTCATGGTAGACTGTGATAGAGTATACATTCAGACAGTCAGGCCCTGAGTTGCATGGGTGACACCTCTCCCTTATGAGGTCAATATTGATGAAACTAGGGACATCATTGAAGCACTAGTAAATGAGCCTATAGATCCCAAGAAACTATTCTTTGGTACAAATGATGAGGCAAAAGCTAGAATAGAATTAGAAATCAAACTACCTCAAGTAGTCAGCAAAGGCAAGAGGAAAATTACTAAGATGAAAATTGCCACTACTCCCTTAATGCTTATTGAGGGAAAAGGAGAGGATGAAGAAGAGGATGAAGAAAAAGAAGAAGAAGACCAAGAATTAGAAAGGAGGTAGAGCCAACTAAGAAGAAAGGGAGGGTTATCATTACTAAACCTCCAAAGGCCTCCACAACTATTTTCACCAAGAGAGGGAAAGGTAAAGGCAAAGGTGAAGTAATGTTCAGCAAGCCCCAACTTACCTTTCAAGAAAGGCTGAAACAAATGGAAGAAGGATTTGGCATCACAAACTTCAAGGCTTTAAAGTTTGAAACTAGAACTAATGCCAAGAAGATGCAGATTGAGGAGGTGGTACTCACCAAAATAAAAAATGGAAGTATTCCCCATACCAAATTGCTCCTCAGATCTCAAGATAATTGTTAGTGAGATTGTAGCCAAGGTGGGAATTAGCTACAGAAACAACCAAGGATATCTATGAACAATCCTTGAAGAAATTATTGCCAAATCTTATTGATGCAGAAGTAAAGGCAGCCATGAAGAATAATGAAGGTAAAATGATGATCAAATTCCACACAGGTTTGATTTTAATTAAGGATATTGAGCATGTTGTAAGAGATGCAAAAAACCTATGGAATAATATATATCATATGCATAAGCCTAGTGATGATCTAGTTGAGATCAAGGATGATGATGGTGATAGTGAGGATGAAGAAGATGACAACACTCCATGTGTTTACTATTGATGTTGAAGACTATCAGGCACTAAGGGTTGATGATGAAGAGAAAGAGGAAGAGGCTGAAAAGGAAGACAAGGAGGAAGTGGATGAAGAAGATGACCCAATGAAGATTGCAGCAAAAGTCATTGCTTCCCTTCCTCACTCTCCACCTAAGCCAACAACATCATCAGAGTTTGAGTCAGCTTCAACAGGATTGATTGCAACTACATCAAAAATATCATCTGCTCCTACCACCTCATAGCTCCAAATATCTTCAATGGAAGTATTAGTTACTTCATCTACTGAGCTACAACCCTCTTCATCAGCACCCAAGCAATCCACCTCACCAGTTTGCACAGCTGCCAGTTCCACAATTGTATCAACTTCTTCTGCACCATATGCAGTAAGTCTGCCAGTTTATTCTACAATTTTGTCTATCACAACTTTAACTACACCAATTTTTGTTCCAGTTAGTTCTTCAATTGTAAATATTCTAGCTGTGTGCTAAAATGTTGTCACACTTCTATGAATCATTACATGTAAGAAAACTAAAAAATGAGCCCTCTCAAATCGATCCATAGCTCTCTACTCATAGAGTGCAAGGGTTTGCAATGGAGGCCCTCAGTTTGACCTATTTTTGTGCCCATGCAAGTACACCATGAGATGAGAGATTCAAAGAGGAAAAGCAAGAATGCTAGTCTCCATGATCTTCAAATATGAATGAAAATAAGATCTAATCTATGAAAGCAAAATCTAATCTATAAATTCAAGATCTAAGCTAAAAGCCCATGATGGGTGCAAGAGAGAAAAAGACAAGAAAATAAAAGTTCTCCACAAAAAGCTTTTGTATTCAAACTCCTTCAAAAATTGGTCTTCAAACTTGCAACATAATGATAGCATAATCATGGGTCTCTAACATGAGGAGAGGGCTCTCCCTTATAAAGGAAATTATGGAGGTGAGAGGCTTCTCACAACCAATATGGGATAATAGAGCTTGATCCATGTGAGACAAAATTCCACCAATGAGAAAAGAGGAGTGGTTGAGAAGAAAGTGGTGATCCATGTGAGACAAGATTCCACCAATTAGAAAAGAGGAGTGGTTGAGGAGAAAGTGGAAAGATAAATCCCACTTAGATCACATTTTTAAGTGTAGAGAAATTAAATAAAAAGAATTTATTTTATTTCCTTTTTTCATCAAAAGAGATATTTAAGTGGTATTTTTATTTAATTAAAAGGGAGCAAGTTCTTTTTAATTAAATAGAAGATATTTAATTAAATTAAAAGAGAGGTTTTTCTCTTAATTAATTAAATGTGGATGAATTGTTTAATTAAAAGAGAGGTTTTCTTTTAATTAAATGGGGATTTTATTTTATTTAATTAAAAGAGAAAATTTTCTTTTAATTAAATAAGACTTGGAATAAAATGATCAATCTTAGAAATGAAATAAATTGAATTTGATCAAGGAAATTGATTTGAATATATTACAAATCATTGATTCAAATTTTTTTTGATAAATTGATAAATTCAATAATGGGGGCCCATAGTCTAGGCGACCATTTTTGGGTGCATACATTTGCCCCTCTTTGACTAATGTGTGATTGATTCGGGAACACATGTAGTCAAAGAAAGAAATTGAAGTGTGAGGTCAATTTGGGATCACAAAACAACCCAGATGTGTGGTCGACTCGGGAACACATCAGGACAAAGAATACAAATAAATTTTAATTTGAAAAAGTCGAGGATAAAATTGATAAAACTGAATCAAGGATTGAAATTGATAATTACTGCCCCCTCGTGATCGAAATCGAAATGAGATAGAGGAGAAACAACAAATTGATAAATTTGATCAAATCGAACAAAAGATAAGGTTCTTGATGTAAGATGAAAGATATAAGAATCATAGAACCAAGGTAGATCATCAAGCATGAAATATTATGCCCCAAAGGTGATTTAGAAGAAAAGAAGTGGGGAAAAAGAAAATGGAAGATAGAAGTTTGAAAGATATGGAAAGAAATAGAAATAAGAAAAGAAAATGCTCCAAAAATCAATCAATTGTTTAAGATAGAAATTTTGATTGAGATCATGAAAGAAAAGAAGGAAATGAAGATCAAAATGTGACCACAATTGATTAAATGTCCACAATAAAGATGAAAGGAGAACCCTCTCAAACTCATAATGCAGCCTAAAAATGAAAACTAACATGAAGTCTAATAATGCAAGCTACATGAAATGCAATGGTGTACTTGCAAAAGAGCAACTGTAACATAGGATTTTGTGTTCATCATTCATTAGAGAATGTAAAAGAACTTATTTTCATCATTGGGCCATTATTAACGAACATCGAAAAATCACACAATCATCACTAGTTACAAATGCAACTATGAAGATATGAATGCGATTTATATTGGATTGAAATGTGGAAAGATTCTAACATAAGCATCAAAGACATAAAGGTCAAGATGACTTCGATGTTAGCTTACCCAATTTAATATAGAAAAACTATGCTCGCATCAAGGCATAGATGCCAAGATGACTATAAGAATGGTTGTGCAAAAACAATCAAGGATGATGTCTCAAATCTCCTAAGTGTTTCAAGGGGACAACAAAAGACACTCTAGAGTTCAAGACCACACTCGCAAGCAAAAAATAAAAATAAAAACATGTCAGAGACTTATTAGACAAGGACACTCAACAAAAATCAATAACAGTCAGCACACAAAGAAAAGATCATGACATAAGTCAAGCATTAAGTGTTGCGTTTAAAAATTTAAGTGTGTTTACTGATACTGAGTTCTGAGGACAAGGATCAAATGCTTGCAGGAAGGTAAGATCACATGATGATACTAGGTAAGACCAAACCAATAAGTGTTGAAAAACACTCGATGTCAATGGGTGTTGAAAAACACCATTTGCGAGGTGTCCTAAAGACTCACACATCTAAGAAACCAAAGCTAACATAGTTGTGCTCCCTAGACAAAGACCAATTCCAAATCAAGGTAACAAGGACAAGGCATGGTGGAGAAAGGCTAATTGTCGAGGACATGTGCTAAGAAATAGGGGTGCAAAGGCCTCAAGTAGCGTCCGTTTCCAGGTTTTCACCACTTGGATTTTTTTTTTTTTTTTTTAATTTTTTAAAATTTTTTTTCAGGACTTTTTATAAATTTTTTTTTTTTTTTTGGAATATATAATTTTTTTTGAAGATACATCAAAGTGCCTTTTGCTAGGTTGTCACTAAGATGATCATTTTTTCAGGACATTTTTCAATTTTTAGAATTTTTACAATATATCATTTTTTTGGATTTTTTAAAATATATCAATTTTTTTGGATTTTTTAAAATATATCAATTTTTTTGGATTTTTTTCAGGATCAATAAATATGTACAACGATACCCCTAGATAGAATGGCCATTAAACTCTTAAGCAAGATCACATCGTGCAGTCCCAATGTCTAACAAGGTGGAGGACATGATGAAGCAATAAGCTAATGGATATTATGGATAAGCAAGGAGTGTATGAAGCAAGTGAAAGTGATCTTCAAAGGTTGACTCCTCAAGAGTACCCAAGCTAGGGAAAATTTGTCATGTAAAGAACATTTGGACAAGAAATGAAAGGCTAGTATAGGATAATTCAAGAAAGCATAATGTAAAAGTGGGAAAGATGCAATCCAAAGAAGTAGACATGTCAAGAGACTTTATAACATCATATTTTACTCTATTTTATTAGATCAAGACCAAAGGGGTAAATGGAAAAAGGGTAGCAAAAGACTAGAATGAATGGAGGAAAATAGATATGAAGGCTAAACATGAAAGGAATGAAAACAAGATCATCATAAGATATCTCACAAGATAGCCAAATGTTTGTCTATAGGTCAACATTGTCAAGATCAAAGAGAGAAGACGAAATGAATGAAAGATGTAGAAGAACTACGCATGATGCCTATTTGTTAGGTTTTCATCATGGTACTTATCCAAGGCACCACAAGGGAGTGGTTTTCACCATAGGATGAATTTATTTCTCTTTACTTTTGCCTGATTACTAGGTTTTCACCAAGGCACATTTTCAAATTTTTCATTTTTTTTTCTTTCTTTTCTTTTTCAATATTTTTCAATTTTTTTTGGAAGAAGTCAAGCTTTTGAGATAATTCTCTTTGAATGTTTAAACCATGATATACAAAGGAATTCAAATGATATGCTCAAAGATGCTAATAGCGAAAGGAAGATGAGAGACAAAAATTGAGGATATGGCTTTATGCGAAGTGAGTGAGATTGAAAAATGGAAATGAAGGCAAGATCAACGTCAACACACACCTTGAAGGGTGGCGAAAGGATGGAGAAAATGTGAATGAAGGAATATGGTGAGTGGATAGAAAAGGTTGCAGTTTAGGCACATGGAATGGAAGAATGCTTTTGGAAGAAGATGAAGCGAAATTCTTTGGAAGCTTGAATGTCAAATTTAATTGTTGTTCAACATTAGACTTTCTCAAGAAAGACTTTGGAATCCATATAGCCTTAGGCTTCTTTTCATTTCTTTTTGATGATTTAGAGATAATATCTTCAATGATGGATTTTGGAACCGATACTTGTCTTGTAATTTTTTTCTTAGATATCTCTTTTGACTTAATGCCCCCATGTCGATTAGAAGAGACATGGTGGTCTTCTTTTTTATATGGATACTTGAATTGCTTCTTTTTCTTGTATTGAACATTCAAGTTACTTCCAAAAGACTTGGGACTTGTGGAAGAAGAAGGATGATATGACTGGTTTAGGTGAGTGGGTGGATGAAAAGGATTCAAGGATATGCATCTATGTTGATCTTGAGGAAAGATAGGAGAGGGAGGGACATAAGGACCCAAAATGGATGAAGAACTAGGAGAATTGGGAGGGGAAAGTGAAGGGACATAAGGACCCAAGATGGAAGGAAAATGTGAAGGATTTAGTATTGGTGGGGGAGGTCCAAGGATGGATGCGAAAGATGCAAAAGGATAATCAATAAGTTCATTAACATCTATATGACAATCAAGGACATCAGCATCTTTAGAGTGAGCATTAGGATTTTCAACAGGATCATGAACATCTTGGATAGGAGCAACATCTTTGATAGGATTATTTAAAGCTTGAAAAGACTTAGGAAGAGTAGAAAGTGGAAGGGAACATGGAGTGGTAGAACAAGAAGATGGAATACTTTGATCTTGACAAGGATCTTTGGATAGCATAAGTGTAGAGTTTCTCTCTTGATTTTCAATAGGCTCAACAATGGAAGTAACAACACTATTTTTAATAACCTTAATGGAAGTATCATCTTTGGAAGGCGCAACTATATTAAGGTCATTTTGATTGTCAATAAGCTCAGTAGTGTAAGTAGTATCTTGATCTTTCTTAGGAGAAGGCTTTAGACATGGTGGAATGAATGAGAAAGGGTGTAAGGGATCAAAAGAACCATGAAATGTATCAGAAACATTGTGAAAAGGATTGGATGACATGGAAGGTTCTTGATCTTGATCTTTTTTTATATTCTTTTTTTTATCATTTTTAGAGTCCTCTTGACATGAAGCCAATGCTAAGGAGAAGGAAGCATGTTGGAATTGTATGGAAGACTTTGGAATAAATGATGAAGGACTAGCTGAAGTAGGCATTATAGTGCATGAAGGCTTAGGCTCTTTAGGTTTAGCATTGTCAAAGGTATTTGTAGCCAAGCGAAGGTTAGCTTGAGTTTCTTTAAGAGGTAGCCCTTGAGGATAACTATAGGGAACTGCATGAAAAGCATTAGGATCTTTGTTGGACGAATGATTGGTAGAAGATTTGAGAGTCTCGGAATCTTTAGGGAATGTATGGATAGTGGAGGAAGTAGAAGATGGAAGGGGAGCATCAGAAGACAAAGGTTCAACATTAACATGATCTTGCTCAAGAGTGTAATCTTTATTTTCAACATGAGGGTTCTTAGAAGAGGAACTCTTATCCCATTGATGTTGTATTTCAGCACAAAAAAATGCTTTCTCTTCATCAAAAAATGCAGATTTATCATTTAGGTATTGTTCACAAAATTTATCAATGTTGTTTTCAAGATTTGATTCATGTGAATTACCATCAATATCTTTTCGTGACTCATCCCCTTTAAGCACAAGCATAGGACTAGGAGGACTTTTAGGAACTGTTGGAATGTAATAATCATCACCATCATAATCAGTGTCACTAGAAGAATTATAGATAGGCATATCACAAGACTTTTCATGTTCTTCAGTATCATATGTCTTAATAAGAGGAATAAGACTCTTGGTAGAAGTAGAAGAAGAATGATATCGTGAAAAAGAGGTAGGTGAAGACCTAGGCGGATGATATCTAGAAGAGTCATGGTAAGATTTAGAAGATGAAGTATGTGAATGATATTTAGAAGAATTATCGTAAGACTTAGAAGATGAAGAATATGAAGGATATTTAGAAGAATCATGATAAGACTTGGAAGATAAGGAAATTGAACGATATTTAGAAGAATCATGATAAGAGTTGGAGGATGAAGAATCTGTATGATATTTAGAAGAATCATGATAAGACTTGGAAGATGGAAAATCTGTATGATATTTAGAAGAATCATGATAAGACTTGGAAGATGGAAAATCTGTATGATATTTAGAAGAATCATGATAAGACTTGGAAGATGGGAAATATTTGGAAGAAGGATATTGTGATTTAATCTTGCACATGATCCTAGCAAAGGTGTCTGACTTATCCATTTTTTTAATCATTTTTGTTGCAACTTTAGCATCCATGCATCTATTGGAGTGACAACACTTTTCAAATTCAAGAAGGAGGTGGATTTAATCTGAGCTCAAATGAGGATCCCTAAAAAGATATCCAAGATCCATGGTTCTAGAAGAAGAAGAATCAAGTATGGAAGAAGAGAAAGAATGAATAGAAGAAGGTAGACTATATGATAATAGGAGGAAAAGAATCAAGAAGACATGAAGAAGAGGAAGAGTGGAAATGACAGATTAGAAAGACATGGAAGATAAAGAAGAAAGAAGACCAAGAGTCATTTTGAAAAATTTGATACCATTTGAGATCATTTGAATGTTGAGCAACATGTAATAGAACTTGTAATCAACATGAAAGAAAAGGTACTAGTTGATAGGATAACCCTAAGAAACGTTGGTACCAAACTAGGATAGTAAAAGCACTAACTTGTCCAAAAGAGATGTGATAAGATAGAATTTTGCAATAGGTGTAAACCAACACTGCCACAGAGGTGCCCACAACTTTGGGTGAATACCCTAGCACATATGGACCAGGAGGATGATTTACCCAAATTATAAATAATTAAAATTGAATTTTGATGAAAGTGAATGGACAAGAGATTACTAAGACTCTCCAAGTGTAATATCAAAGGATCCAAGTGTATATATTTCTCAATAAGGACAGTTTCTAACTTACCAACTCCAAACAAGGTCTCTTGTGAAATCAATGATCACTAATTCAAGAGGTCAAAGCACAATAACCCATGGTGCAAAAAAGCTTTTAACAATGAGAAAAGTAGCCTAATCCAAATAGGACCAACCTAGGGAGATTAGAAATAATGGGATAAAAAAGTTATTCGATCATAAAGTCTCAACTCAAGAACTCAGATTTTGTTCATTTTAAATATCCAACTAGATGTATCAATAGATTCTTTATCATAAACCAAGCACGTAAGATAGAAAACAGGGATTTCAAGCAAACAGTCTTCAAACAATGAACAAGGGGCAAAGCAACCTTGCGCATGAGCAATCAAGTGACTTAGTTTATGCTAATCCCTAGGAGAGCTAATTGTGTATGTTCTCAAAGAGTTTCACAATCATTGCATACATCCTTAGAAAATAAAAGTTGGCCTCTCTAAGGTTTTTAGTAATGGTTTGACTCTGCAACTTTTATGATTCACAGGGGTGACCTCCAATATCGGCGCACCGAAGTTTTGACACAGTCTGAGAACTTAATCTTCAAGAGCTGCTAGGGAGATCTAACAACCCACAATGAACCATACCGCATGGATATTTCTTCCACAAGGACATTTATATAGTGATTGTTGCAACCACGGCAGAAGTGGCTATTACCGCTTGAGGTTTCGTCCGCAGTTTTCCTTGTATAGGGATTTTTTGCTATGGTTAACCCTCTCTAAAGGTGACCAACTCACAATAGTGGACCACAAGGGGACTTAGCTTTTAGATCCAAAGTTTTGACACCTTTTCACTTTTAGCCCAATCAATTCAAGCAGATTAATTCGACATGCTAACTAAGATTATCTCAAGATCTATGATATCAACCCCTAGTGATCTATCAACCTCTCCAGAGAAAGGATGCCTCAATCAACAAATTGAAGATCCATCTATCTAAGAGATTCTCAAAGTATCCTCCCCACCTACAAGGAATCCATCTTTGAGAGGAGTTTCACTAGGAAATCACTCCCTCAAGATCCACGAATAGTATTCATGGGGCCTAATTACTATGTGTGTACAAATGTTAATTCTCCAAAAGAAAATCTATCCAAGAATAATCAAAAAGCACAAGGTGGTACACTTAACGCTTTAACTAATGCAAGGTGAGTCCAAAGATGTGGAACACTTAACCCCTCACACAAGCCAAAACGAGTCCACAACTCAAAGATTAGTGAGTTCTAGAAAGCACAAGAGGGTTGCCAAGTGGAACACTTAACGCTTCTATCCTGTAGACCCCTCCCTTTTAATGTGGCACTAATCTTGCAACCATGGGGTGGAATGAGGGGTCGGCGGATTCAGCGAGTCCAATAACCCAATATAGCTATCTAAATCTATCACTAATAATCAAGCTTGCTAAATAAAAATCAATGGAGATTACAACCTAGTATCAATTATGCATGTGTTTGAAAAATAAAAGCATAAACAAAACACACAAGCTAGACACATGAGAGGTTCATTTTAAGGTTCCAAATCAAAGTGTTATCAGCCAAAGAAGAATACCTGAAGTCCTCGCAACGCGCTTAGTAGATCTTACCTATTTTTAACAACTTTAGCACGTTTTTCCAATGAAATCACAACTTGCTGCTATGTTGTTCTAAAAAAATTAGAAAACACAGAAAAACCCAAAACAGTGAGCAGTTAGCAGAAAAAATCAGAAAAACACGAAAATTCCTGCAAAAAAAATATGAATAACCTAGTCAACATGATTAGACCTTTTTTTTGCTATGATTTTAGACCCAAAAATAGAAATGAAAAGAAGAGACCCCTGCTAAAAACTAAAGAGCTTTCCAAAAATGTAAGAAATTCAAAAAAATCTCTTCATTTGTGCCCTAGGGACCCAATTTTTCAAAATAGGTCAGATTCATCAAATCGAGTTTTTGATCCTTAATATGGCCTTAAAATTCAAAACACAAAGAAAGAACCCCACTTAGAATTCAAAAATATTTCTGAAAATGTAAATTTTTTCCAAAAAATATGCTGATTTGCGATCAGAAACAACTTTTTATGAAAAATAAAGAGAAATTCATAACTCATGCAAATCATTTCAAAATGATTTGAAAATCGAACTGGGACATATTGGGGACATATCCAACCCAAAAAAAAAATTTCAGAACCAAAATATATGTGGTTTAAAAGATATGATTGAATATTTAAACCAACTAGATTTTTTGCCTGCAAACCAATCTATATATGGGTTGGCCTTAAAACCAAAGTGAAAAATTTACAAAAGCACTTGATTAGATCCAATATGCTGCTGTAAAAAAATAGAGATGAAAAATAAAAGCAAATGGAGCTAGAAACTTGATTCAAGCCCCACGGTGGGCGCCAAAAATGTGTGCTAAAATGTTATCACACTTCTATGAATCATTACATGTAAGAAAACTCAAGAATGAGCCCTCACAAATTGATCCATAGCGCTCTACTCATAGAGTGCAAGGGTTTGAAATGGAGGCCCTCAGTTTGACCTATTTTTGTGCCCATGCAAGTACACCATGAGATGAGAGATTCAAAGAGGAAAAGCAAGAATGCTAGTCTCCATGATCTTCAAATATGCATGAAAATAAGATCTAATCTATGAAAGAAAAATCTAATCTATAAATGCAAGATCTAAGCTAAAAGCCCATGATGGGTGCAAGAGAGAAAAAGACAAGAAAATAGAAGTTCTCCACAAAAAGCTTTTGTATTCAAACTCCTTCAAAAATTGGTCTTCAAACCTGCAGCATAATGATAGCATAATCATGGGTCTCTAACATGAGGAGAGGGCTCTCCCTTATAAAGGAAATTATGGAGGTGAGAGGCTTCTCACAACCAATATGGGATAATAGAGCTTGATCCATGTGAGACAAAATTCCACCAATGAGAAAAGAGGAGTGGTTGAGAAGAAAGTGGTGATCCATGTGAGACAAGATTCCACCAATTAGAAAAGAGGAGTGGTTGAGGAGAAAGTGGAAAGATAAATCCCACTTAGATCACATTTTTAAGTGTAGAGAAATTAAATAAAAAGAATTTATTTTATTTCCTTTTTTCATCAAAAGAGATATTTAAGTGGTATTTTTATTTAATTAAAAGGGAGCAAGTTCTTTTTAATTAAATAGAAGATATTTAATTAAATTAAAAGAGAGGTTTTTCTCTTAATTAATTAAATGTGGATGAACTGTTTAATTAAAAGAGAGGTTTTCTTTTAATTAAATGGAGATTTTATTTTATTTAATTAAAAGAGAAAATTTTCTTTTAATTAAATAAGACTTGGAATAAAATGATCAATCTTAGAAATGAAATAAATCGAATTTGATCAAGGAAATTGATTTGAATATATTACAAATCATTGATTCAGAAATTTTTTGATAAATTGATAAATTCAATAATGGGGGCCCATAGTCTAGGTGACCATTTTTGGGTGCATACACTAGCTTGTACATTACCTATTGGTACATCATTTTTGGGAGGCACATCAATTTTGGATACAGTTGGTACTTCTCTCAGTTTTCCTCTAGTTGGACCAATTCAAGTCTTTTTTGCTAGTCCAACTACATCAACTATTGTTTCTATTTCTAAATCCAAAGAAGTAAGCACTGAAGTAAAACCAAAGACTCCTCTAAAACTTCTACTTACTGGTAAGGAAATTGTTTAAGATATAGGCTTGGATAAAGAAATTATTATTCCTAAGATAGACTTGGACATTGCCACAACCAATGAAATGAGATTGGTTAGTTAGCTTTTAGAGAAAAAGGCAAGGCAGAAGAAGCTAAGAGAAGAGAGACAAAAAATTCACAATAATTGAGAATGCCAAAAACATAATTACTAAGGCCATAGGTGTTGATGTTGATCCATCTCAACACATTTTGTTACAATTAGAAGAGGCTATAAATAAGTTCAATGAGGACACTTATGGCCAACAGAAGCTCATTGAGAAGGTAGAGAAGAAATTTGACAATAAGGTGCTTGAGCACATTTCTTAGCACATTGCAATAAAGTAGGTAGAATTATCCACAATTTTGAGAAACCTTGAATAATCATTTACAAATGTAACATTACTTTTTGGCAAGCTTTGTGATGTTACCGAGTATACCAAGGATATTAAGAAAAAATTAAATAAGATTGATGTGGACATGAAGGCTAGTGCTCAAAGGTTACAGCTTGACCCAAGTTCAAGCTCAACACATCACATGAAGGTGAAATTTTTGTCAAAAATGTAGGCAGAGCTACTCAGAGAGGAAGCCAGGATTAGGTCTACACTGATTGACATCTAGAATATGATCCTTCTAGTTATGAAGCCAATGTAGAAAAATATTGCATATTCAAAAACATTGGTCCAAGATAACAATTTTTCAATAGCAGATCATATGATTGAACTTTTTGCAAAAGTTCAAGTGGCACTCTCCACTTGCAAGATTTTGCAAGATAATTGGGATAAGACATTGGCTCTTATTCTCAAGGTACACTCCAAGTTTCTCTCACATTTTGGTGTCTCTATTTGAATTTATTGTATATACCCTTTGGCATTACTGTCAAAAAGGGGGAGTATGAGATGAACACGGGGAGAGAACAGTCGGAATAAAGAGACTTGTGGAGAAATGAGGAAGAAAGTAGATTGATATATGTACAGATAAAAGCTATGTATATATTATGCCATATGTATGGGGGAGATATGTAAGATATGTATATATAGTAGCTTTACAAAGATCAATTTTGAAAAATTAAAAATTAGAATATCAATAAACATAAGTTTTGGCTCATAAGTGTTTTTGTCACTAATGCCAAAGGGGGAGATTGTTGGCATTATGTTGTATTTTTCATTAGTGACAACACTTATTTGATTCTAAATGCTTACTGAGCTCATCACTTAGTCTATAGTTTATACCGAGCATTTAGTGGTTACCTTGTAAGTTCAGTAGTTAAGCAGTTCACAATGAGTATTTTTGAAGCTACTGAGTGAATGGGTAGTTCAATAGTATATACTAAGCTTGCAGTATTCACTAAATAGATAATGATTATCAAGCTTCACAGTATCTACCAAGTTATTAGTTTGCATGATATGAAATCAATTTTTGTTGAGTAATAGATGTGTAGTGTTTACCAAGTGACAGCAAGGTAAACGAAGGTTTCAGTATTCACCAAGCTTCACTATATCTACCGAGTCTCCAATAGTTACCGAGTTCCAAGATATGTTGTGTAATTAGTATGGACTGTGCTTCTACTTCTACTAAAAGCATGATGATACTGAGTAATGCAGTGGATGCCGAGTATCAGAAAGTTACTGAGTTAGCTTGAAGAGCCTGAGTTTTCTACTGTTTGGCCAACTCAGTAACATTTTGTTTAATTGTGTTTTAGCCAACCTTGCAATTGAAATTACTAGAATGGTATATATGTAATGTATTCTATCATTTGGAAACTATATTATGATGGAATGTTAAGGAATGGACATATAATGTTTTCAGAAGAGTGAATGTGAATCAGTAGCAGAGCAAAGTATTCAACAAGGTCTACAAGGAGTAGCAAAGACATATTAGTCACAAGAGGTGATCTATACTTCAAGATCTATTTAGCAATTAAGTTGTAAGTTATATCTACTATTTCATCCTGACAGGTGATTCAGTTTTCTAAATCCTTTAATAGGGTAGACTTAACAATCTTTGTATAAATCTCCTAACAGAGTGCATACTTCATTGTATGTTTGTCAAATCTCTAAAAAGGTGGACTTAGCGATCCAAATTGCTCTTAATAGGGTAGATCATTAGAAGTGGTCAATGTAAGCCCTAACAGGCCAACTTTATACTACAGTAGTGAAGTTTTGTGGGTATCATCCCCACCCTAGTTTTACTTTCTATTTGGAAGGTTTCTGGGTCACGAAAATATTGTGTTCATGTGTTATGTATGTTTATCTTTTCTCATGCATGTAGTAGATTAGAAGAATGAATGGTGAATGGTTCATATGGTTAAGTCCTAAATTAATTTAAAAGTTTAGAGGTTACTGATTCACCCCTCCCCTCTTAGTAACCTAGCTAGTCTTGATTATTTCCAACATGAAAAAGCCAGGCCACCCCAAAAAATCTAGGGCGCTTAGAAAATCTCTCTTAACATTTCAGCTGCATTAATTTTGAGCTCAGAAAGTCTACCTGCCACCTCCTTCATTTTTGAATGCTCTTTATCAAGATCTGGAGTGTCCTTCCTCCCCATGTTGGATCTTGTGCACTTCCTAGAGCAATCCTCCAAGGTCTTTTCCTTGGTGTTGTTTGTTTGCCAGACCCAACTAGATTTCCTTTCCCATCCAATAGTTTGGCTTTTTCATTCATGAATTCTACCTTGAATCCAATGTTATTCAATTGTGCCACACTCAGTAGATTATGCTTTATTCCTTCAACCCAATAAGTATTATCACATCTAAGTTCATTGGTTAGTGAGATACAACCTTTTCCCCTTATGCAACAAGGTTCATTGTTTCCAAACCACCATCATAATGTTCCATGTGTTCAAATTTTGTTTTATCACCAGTCATATAATGTGAGTAGCCACTATCAATAATCCATATATTATTCTTGTTGACATGAGAGATAAGTGCCATTTTATCTCCTTCATCATTAGATTCATCTTTTATAGCAATATATACCATTTCATTATCTTCACTACTATCTGAATCTTTAGCTATAAAATAAGATTTTTTACCTTTGTCCTTATAGTAGGGTGATCCCACAATAATGGGTTCCACTTTTTGACCAATTTTGACACTGAAATCAATATTTTTGCAACAAACGTCACGTTCAAGTGACTATATCTCCAAAACTATAAATAATTTCAAGATGACATAAACTAGTGATTTTGAATACTTTGTTCCTACTTTGTAACTATATTTTTTAATCTAAAAAAAAAAAAATATTTATGTCAATTTTTTTATCTCCTCTGAAAAGTGGTACATAATAAAATTCAATATTTTAAAGAGTGACAGTCTGTTTGACACACATAACTTTTTTCCTAAAAATGATAATGAAGTAATTCTTTCGGTGTTGGATTTGTAACATCAATATCCAGTGTCTGCATTTGGTTTGATTTATTTTTGTTGAATATTGTATAGTTTATGAAGTTTTGAAGTGACATGAATTGTAATTTAGACATACGTTCCGTTTGACACAGATAATTTGAAGTCAATTTATCATAAACCTATTTTTTTTTTTTTGAATAGTAAGGTATCTCAATAAGCTAGTGCCTACAAATTTTTCAAAAAAAATTGACCTAATTTACTAATTTTCCCGAAGTGTCGAAGTCGGTTGATGTTCAATCGGTAATGAACCTATAATGAGTTAAACTCATATTTGAAAGTCTTAACGACTAAAATATGTATTAAAATTATAGTCGTTGGAAAGCTTGCTCTGAGCAGCACATTTTGACATTTTTTATTTTACAGTAGGAGATCATTCTCCTGCAATTATGGGAGTCAAAAGAGAAAAAAAAAATAATAATAATAATAAATGAGTTCAAATTTTCCTAATTTTGAGCGTTTGCTCGAACATTGTGTTCGAGCGAACATATTATGCATGTTTGCACGAACACATGTTCAGGCGAACATGTTCGTTGCACTTTCACGACAGCCAAAAAAATATCTAGCTATGTTCACGCTAACATAGCTGAAAATTTTGTGTTCGTGCGAACAATCAAAAAAGCCAAAAAATTATCAAAAATGGGCCCTGTGCCTACATGCATGAAACATCATTCTATCCGCGAAACAAAAACCACCATGTCTCACATTTCAATCATTGATTGCAAATTTTCATTATAGACGTCATTTTGTGCCATCAATCTCCATATTTAGTATCAACCTGATAGTGCATTGTAGGCCTGTCTTTGCCACGAATTTTGTCCACAGATAAATTGAAGGCAGGTGAGAGATTTCTCAATATTTGCAAATTAATATTCTTCCTATCTTCATTCACGCTTTCATCAATATTTCTTATCTTCATTCACATTTAATTGAATTTTTTAATTTATAACTTGAATTAATAAAAAATATTTAATTTTATTTTCAAATCAAATTCATTCGATAAAAAAAAATGTGTCATAACTCTTTATGAATTCTCAATTTCTATAAAGAAATAATCTAAGGTTTTCATTTCCTTCTAGAACATAGATCAGATGATTTTGTGTTACTAATGGTCTCCTTACATCATGTGGCAATTGTGGGATGAAGACATGATCATAACAAACTACTAATGTTTGCTTTGTAGGACATTGTCGAAGACCATTGTGTGTTTGTCAAAACCATGTGTGTGGATTTATTAGATTAAATAACACTTCGTTTGGTGCTTAAAATGAACTTTTTATTTTCTGCCTAGCGTATTTACAGTGTTTAAATCCCTAAGAGTTGCATTGGACATATCCTCTCCCCTCGCCATTCGTGGATCTTGGGTGTAAGAGAAATCCATGTAGCTTCTATAGGAGGCTTGCCTTGGACCAAGATACTCGATATTGGGTATGCCAAGGGACAACCTCAGAGTGGTAACGGGCCAAAAGCCAGGTCAACATTCCAGTCGCTATATAGAACTCGATTATGGTGAAAGCCATGTCGGCGGTATTGCTGAGTGATAGCTCTCCTCCAGTATCCTTGTGGTGCGTCAAACCCCAATTTTTGGGGCTGGGAGACCTTCTGAGGAAGTTTATCACTCACTTGATAAATGGAATGCCCTTACTAAAAACCATGTTTTAGTGGCCAAAATCCTTTCTATCCACTGGCTCAAGGGGTCACCCATGCCCGTGAAGACATCCTACATTCTCGCGGTCCTTAGTAGAGAGAACAGTCCCTTGGGAAGTCATGCCCCTTGGGAAGTGGATCTTGGTAGCCTCGAGAAGTGAGTGCGCTGTAAGGGGGAGCCTATGGTGCCAAGGTCCTAAGTTGTCCGCTCTGGATAAGCGCGGCTGAACTTTGGTTCAAGTAGGAATTCAGTGGATATAGTCCTAAAGCCTAGGTTGTGGTGTGACTGTTCACTTTTAACAACAGCTATTCTTGTCTTAATGTGTCTTGCGTGTTTGTAAAACATAATCAAGATAAAAGCCAACATTCAAATTTACACCTTGAAAATTTGCAAAACCTTGTCAAAATATCAAACATTGTTAAAACATTGTCAAAACATTACAAACTTTGGTTCAATACATTCAAACCTGGGAAAACATAGCAACTTGTGCTCCTAAACGTGCTTGGCAAAACATAGATTTCACTCTTGCATAGCATCCACTTGCATTCTTCATAGTTTGAGCCTCATACTTGCATCATATAGACTTCATATAGCACCTTTTTAGTATCCCTCATATTCACATTGCAATCATTAGCATTTAAGCTTGCATCCTTTGCATTTCACCTCAAAAATTATCACTTTGCATCTTCCATATTGCATCTTTGCATACCTAACCCTCATCTTGACTACTTTAACCATCATTTCAGATGTCCTACATATCATTTTGAGCATTCATTTTGAATTATCTCCTTCAATGTGTCTCTCCCTCACTGCTCTCTCCCTCTCACACACACACACAAACACTATTTACTTGTGTCTCATTTTTATATTCATCCCTCCATCTCTGTCTACCCCTTTCACTTCTCTCATCACCTATCCATTTTTTTCTCCACATACACCTCTTCTCTATATCCATATTTCTTTTCCATCTCTCCCTTTATCCATCTCTATCCCTATATCTCCCTCTCTACCTTCTCTTAGTTATATATTTCATTCTCACTATCTTTGTTTATCTCTTCCTTTTATCTCCATATCCCTCTTCTTCTCAATCCCTTCACCAATTGGGCCTTTTCTCCATCTCTATAGAGGCACTAGTAAAGTTTGACCCATTTTTCAACAAAAAATCTAGAAAACATAGCTCTTAGAATTGCCTTAGTTTCAACCCAGCTTTCCAACTGCTACCTATGTCAAGGTAGATTTGGCTTTGTCATTTTGATCTTATCTTTTTTTGTCATTTTTTTGATCAAGATCCAAAGTCTATTGTCATAACGTTAAACTCTTAGGTTAATACCTTGTAAAGATTTCACCTAAGTTCAAAAAGCCTTATGTATACCGAGCTATCATTAGCATAATCATATTTCTAAATGTCATTTTTGACTTACCCTAGTGGTATATCCCCCTCATATTGCATTTTTCAAACCCTAACATCATTTTCACTATCAAACCCTATCAAATTGTCCATCAACCAACTTGTCTTCTTGATCACCTATCCTCATTTTGCATAGCCTAAACGTCATTATCAACCCTAGGAAACCATCCCTTGCATAGTCCACTTTGCGTGCACCTACCTTTAACATCCTTACCAAGTCCAAAACATAACCCTAACCTTCATTTTGCACATCATAATCTTCATCTTGCATACCTTCAAAATGACACCTTGCATTTGCACTTGCATAACATCCCTAGGACATTTGTACTTTGCATACCTTTATAAAATTAATTTGAAAATGAAAAAAATTACTATTCTTAGTTAGGGTATGTAATCCTTTGATTTGACAATTTAAAATCAGTAGAGAACATTCTGTTCTGGTTAAAATCAATTTTCTATTTTTTAGGTAGTCTATTAACGTTGAGTTATTTACAAAAAAAATGAGCCTACACATTGATTAGGAAACATTAGCTGAGGCTTTTGAGTGCATTATTTCTCTCACTTCCATCACAATGCGAGGAAACTCATAATTTAAAACAGATACAACACAACTTAAATGTATTCCAAATCGATGAAGAGCAACTTCTGCTCCACCAATACCAAAAAATAGAGAAAGTCATCTGACGCCATTAGGATATAATTCTTTCAAGACTGATAAATGATATGCAACTTTATCTATTTGGAATGAATTACCCAAACAACACAAGCAGTCAGTCGGACAAGAAGTTCTACGAGTGTGATCTCTATCAAATTTTAATATAAGCTCTATCTCATGGAGCTCTAGAGGGACGAGGCCACCTGGCCCCACCCATACCAAATTCCACTCTTCACACTTTTGAAGTATATATTTCTGCGCACTATCTTGCAGTTTACCTCGTGCATTCTGAATCATAACTCTCAGTTGATCAATAACGACAGTGCCACATCGTCTTGAGTCTATGGAAATTTTTTTTGTCGTCTGATCCCATGAAGGCCAATACTTTTTTATTTGTGGAAGTGCTTCTTGAATAGTCATGGGGGGAGAGGTTCTGCTTGAAATTGCCAATAGGTTTCCCAGGAACTCCAAAACCAATTAGTTCATTGGGACACAAATTAGGGATTGCATCACATAATTCAAAAATTGCTTGCTTGTCTTGCATAGTACCCTCTATGTATTTTTTATATTTCAACACTTTCATTATCTATGTTACAATTTTGAGCTTACACAATTTCATTATCTATGTTACAATTCTTAAATATCAACTTTTTTTCAAACTATTGAATTTCATCTTGAATTAAATATATTTTTAATTGTATGATCATAAGTTCTTAATTATCAAATTTAGTTTATTAAAAAATTATATAATTTAATAATTTAAATTAATTGTACCATGGATGAATTTAATAATTTAAATTCATTTATCAACTTGTACACATATACACGTCTCAAGAATAAACATCTACAGATCTAATATATCTCTATGTATCTAAAATGCAAACTGTAAATCTCGAATAAATATACGTATGTAGCAAAATATAAAAGGTCATATATACGTACATGTGATGGTATCTAACACTGAAATACTCAATAATCAAATAAAAAGTGAAAGTACATGGATGTCATCAAGGAACTGAAATACACATGTGTACATGTAAACTGGACCTCCAATATATATGCATCAAAAAATATATAAATCTGATCTACTACTAGAAGGACCCCTCAAGACGCATATGAACAGAATGACCCTCTGATCGAGTCTCCTGTACATCCTCTCGCCGAGGCGCATCAACAAGCCCTGCAAATATATATACATATATACATACATGTGTTAGAGTTCTATCTTTAAAACATACATATACATACGTGCATCATGTACATATACATTCAAATTAAATACAAATTTTCATATATATAGATATATATCTAGTTTTCAAAATATTTAAATAACTTTAAACAAACTATTTAAAACTCAAGTACCTGAGCACTACCAGGTGCCTCAATAGAATCATCTCTCTCATGTATATGATGCCCTGAACCAACAGTATGTCTAACCATGTGCTCAGCAACCTGTGCCTACATGATTTATTACGAGTTAAAGATTAAATTAAATATCTGCATATATATCTGAAATAAATTTTTCAATAAATGAACATATTTTTTAATTTCATATATATTTAAAAATAAAAATAAATTATATATGTACCTGGGTCTCCGGAGGTGGAGGATGATCAGCAGACTCGATCATATCATCTACTGATGCACTTGAGCCTGAAACTCCATGTCCAATTGCTAGTAAATCTGAGTGAAGTGGACTGTGTAATTGGCTGAGTACATCTGGTGTAGAATTAGTGCTACTAGGTCCGAATAATAGGTCCATGTATGATGAAAGACCCAGGGTCGAACTAGTATCAATCTCAGATAGGCCTCGCAACTACTCACCAAAATCATCAAGGCCCTCAGCTGTGATATGGACATCTCCAACTCGTATGCTTGAGTCATCTGTAGAGTGTCATGAGTCTGGTGCCGAATGCTGTGAGCTACGCACAGGTGTATCATCTGTCACTGGTGTGGCAGCCTGTGTCTGTGGAACTATGTTGGGGCTCTGATGTTGTCTAACAACATCCATCATGGCATGTACTAGAATCCTCTGTGTATCAAAAATATAGCTAATAAAGTGCAACATGTCCTCCAAAAAATACAGTGACATATCCATATGTGTCTGCTGTCCTGAAAGACCACGAATATTGCCTGGCAGTGGTAGCCCAACATCTCTATATGCATCATCAGAGGAGGCACCTGAAGTGCTACTAGATGCCTATGAAGATGGTTGACCAAGTGGACGAGGATGTCGACTATGAAGATAATGACCAATAGAATCTGATGTGATACTAGCTGTCACAGATGCAATGTGCCCAATAGTGTCAATTGCTTCCCTTTGAGAAGCAATGACAACTCTATCTGCAATAGGCGCATGTGTAGGAATCACAGGAGGCATCCTCAGTCCAACAAACTGTCTAAGATATGTAGGTGGCAGACGATCTACACTATGGTACTGGTCACGATCTACCACCCGACCACGCCCCTGTCCGTAATAATCAAGAATATCCAAGTAGTTGACATTGAGCCCTATACGGAACTCAGCGTACAACTACTGTGCAAAATAAAGGGGTATTTGGTCATTATTAGGATAACGACCATATGCAGCTAAAAATTGTGGATAGATCATGCTAGCAATAATAGGGTCTCTACATCGTGTGACTCTGTAGCCTCTCACCCTACCCTGTGTCCCCTCATAAGTTGGAAATAACTCTCTCCGAATGACGTCTTTGGGGGCTACCCTCTTGATGTCATCAAATGATGCATCTCCTGAAACCTCAGCCCTAAGCTCCCTAGATATGGAAGCTAATATGGCAGGAGTAAATGAATGGTGACCTCTAAACCTAGCTGTCAAATCTTGTAAACTCCTACATATCGTAGTACATATGTCTCTATAAACACCATCATCAGAGCTCAATATAGAGTGTTGCAGTCTAGCAACCTCATGCTCTAAAAATGCAAATAATGCATCAATATCGATGCGTGGAGGTGGTGCAGCAGGAGCTGCAGGTGCAGCCTGACCTGGAACATGAGCTGCACCAGGAGCTAGAACATGAGCTGCATGACGAGCCCTACGTCGAGGTACACGAGGAGCCCCACCAGAAGCTATAGCATGAGCCCCACCACGAGCTGCATGAGGAGCCATATCGGGATCTACATCAAGTGCTACAATAGGAACTGCATCAACCTGTGTTGTAATAGGAGCCACAGTAGGAACTGCATCAGGTGTCGCACCAGAAGCCGTATCAAGCATATCGTGTGAATCCATATCTGTAAAAATGTATGAAGAGCTAAATTGTCTATTGTACATACTTTTTTATTTTTAACATTAAAAATTATACACATGTAATTAAACATACATCACACATCATGGACCTAGATAATCTGTAACACATCCAGACCTAGATTAATTTTCATATAAGTATAAGATTACTTTAAAGTTGAGAGTTTGGTTATGGTTAGAGTTAATTTTTTATTCTAAGATTTTATTATATTTTGGAGGGTATTATTAGAGAATTCAATTAAAGGGTACCTAATAAATTATTTATATTACTCTTAAATGATAATGTTTCGAGGTTTGAAATTCTTGATTGATATTATTAGCAGAGTGAGTCACTGGACTCATAGGTGGCTCTCATCTGCTGGGAGGGTTACCCTGCTCAAGACTATGATTTAGGCTCTTCCTATTTACAGGTGTTTAGTGCAAACACCTCCTATGGGAGTTTTGAAAGATTTTGATGCTTTGTCATGACAATTCCTTTGGTCAGGCAATCTCCAATCCTCTAAATGGAGCTTAGTCAACTAGGACACAGTTTGTTTGCCTAAGTTTGCTGGGGGTCTAGGCCTTAAATGTATGGCTCTCGGTGTCAAAGCTCTTGCTACAAAGTTATACTAGAGATGGTGCAAGAATCAAGATCAGGATTGGGCCAAGATTCTGACCCATAAGTATTTCTTAGAAGTGGAGGTCCAGGATATTCCTAGACTTGAGCTTAATGGTAAGGGGTCCTTTATTTGGGACACCCTTAAAAGGGGTGCTCCTCTTATCAAGGATGGCCTTTTCTGGATCTGTAATGAGGGGTCAAGTGTGTTATTCTGGCAGGACTCTTGGGATGGCCACCTTCCTATTCTCTCCAGTTTTCCCCACCTTTTGCCTCTGTTTTAGGTTTTTTCTTCTGCAGGTTGGACCATGGTAGCTCACTTCAAGACTGTTCGAAGGTGTGGATTGATGGAGGTGGCTAGTTGGAAGGATCCAAAAATTTGGCCCACAGGGGGCTCCTCAGAGATTTGGGCTGAACTGGCGCATCTTCTCTCTGCTAGGCTTTACAACTCTTCTAAAGACAAAGACATCCTGGCTTGGGGTCCTTGCCCAAAAGGTAAGTTCAGTGTGGCCCAGGGATATGCTCGGCTGGATAGCCAATGTAATGTAGTTCAGGTGGTTCCCTAGTGGAGGAAGGTCTAAAATAAATTTTCTTGGCCGAAATGTAATTTTTTTCTATGGTTGGTTGCACAAAATAAGTGTCTTACTTGGGATAATCTCCAACAATGAGGGTTTTAGGGACCCTCTTTCTGTCCCCTATGTATGTTGGATGGGGAAGATGTTTCTCATGTTTTCTTCTTATGTCCTCTCTCTAGAAAGATCTGGCATAAGTGGTGGGAGGTGTGGTGCCATAGCCGTATTCATGCCGAATCTCTTATTAAATTTTGGGACAGCCTTGGCAGACCCCCTACGAAAACTTAATTCCTTCAGGTGGCCTGGGCTATTGGACCTTCTTTCATTCTGTGGAATCTTTGGTTGGAGCATAACCATCAGATCTTCTATAATTCCAACTTGGGAGCCACTAAACTATGGCATTTGATCCTAACTAGGCTTCAAGAGACTATCTCTGCTAAATGTGATATGTTAGAGCCGGTAGATCCTAGTGATTCTCGTATTATCAGGAATTTAGGATTAGTGGATAAAGGATTTGGAACTAGTAGCAGTAAGAGATCTCAGCCATGAAAGAGGAAGGTTTGTAGAGTGGGGAGATGGAGTCTTCCTCCTGATGCAGTCCTAAAGATTGACACCGATGGCTCCTCCTGTGAGAATCCTGGACTGGCTGGAGTGGGGGGGATTAGGAGAGATGCAGATGACAATGTTATTTTCATATTCTCTATTCAAAAAGGAGTTCAATCCAATAACGTGGAGGCTTTGGCCATTAAGGTGGCTATGGAGCGGGCTTGTTCTCTTGGTTGGAGGAGAATGGTGTGTGAATCTGACTCTCAGATTGTTGTGATATGATAAATAACCAGAGAGTGGATGAATTTAGCTGGAAAATTGCCTCTATTGTTAGAGAGATTCTCCACTTGAGTAGCTTTGTGGATGGGATCTCTTTCTGTCATATTCCTAGGGAATGGAATGGAGTGGTTGATGTCTTGGCAAAATGGGCATCAGAGAAAGGTGCTGGTTGGGATATTTTTGTTAGGGATGATCTTCCTGCTGATCTTGCTGGGACTTTCGAGCAATTAGTGGAAAAGGATAGAATGTAATTGGTTTTGGGTTGGTGTTTTGGTTGGTTGGGTTTGAGGCCTTCTGTAATTTGGTTTTATTTGAATAAAATTTTACCCCTTTTTAAAATTAAAATAAAATGTTTCGAGGTTTAGGTTTCAAGTTGGGTTACATATATATCATTTAAAACAAGGGTCATACTTCATGTATGTGCATGTATCTCAAATGTAATTTTTAACAATTTAGGATTAGGGTCAACTTGTTTTAATTTTATGTAAGTTAGGCTTCAATTAGGTTTTCAAATAGGGTTTTAGTGTAATTAGGCTCAATTTTAGGGTAAGATTTAAGACCTTATGACACTATCAGGGTTTACACGAACTTACATAATTTCTAGCATTAAATTTAAGGGTTAATATTAAAGTCCATGGTTAAGAATTTAGGATAAGGGAACTTAGCATATGAAGTTTATGATTTGGTTCAAGATTATGATTTAGGGTATTTATTATCATTTATAATATTGGGTTTAGAAATTAAATTTTAAGGTCAAGGTTAGGGTTTGGATAATGGTTAGGGTTAGGGTTAGGGTTTAGATGTACATGTATGTTATATTCATACAGGTAGAAATGCAAATTAATCTACATTCTTATATATGTATAATTTAGGATCTCCCCTTAAGACATGTCATTGAATTATATAGTTAATTATATACTTCTAATTATTAAGACATTAAAAATAATAACATATGTACATTTAAACATGAATATTGAAAACATATGTATGTACATCTATATCTACCACATGAACATATTTACATGTACATTTATGAAATAAAATATACATTTTAATCTACATTCTTATGTATAATTTAGGATCTCCCCTTAAGACATGTGTTATTAAATATAGTTAATTACACTTAGTTATAAGATAAATTAAGATCAATAGTTAACATATACACAAATTATACATATAAAAATGTGAATTTATTAAAAATATGTACATACATTTACTTTTAACCATGAACAAATATACATGTACATCTATGTTCAAAATAAAAAATTATACATTTTAATCTATATTTTTACATGTCCAATTCAGGATGCAGACCCTTAAGATATGTCATTTAATTAAACTTCTAAGATTAAGACATTAAAGCGAATTTGACATATATACATTTAACATTAACATGTATATATATACATACATATACATATACATATATATATATATATATATATATATATATATATATACATATGTATGTATGTATGTATGTGTATATATATATATATATATATATATATATATATATATATATATATGTATGTATATATATATATATACATACATATGTATATATATATATATATATACATACATATATATATATATATATATATATATATATATATATATCTATCTATACATACATATATATATATATATATCTATATATGTATGTATATATATCTAT
Source organism: Cupressus sempervirens (assembly GCA_028749045.1). Classification (NCBI taxonomy): domain Eukaryota; kingdom Viridiplantae; phylum Streptophyta; class Pinopsida; order Cupressales; family Cupressaceae; genus Cupressus; species Cupressus sempervirens. The sequence continues at coordinate 557,595,670 of CM053787.1, read as the reverse complement.
ATATGTATATATATATGTATCTATATATGTATGTATATATATATATGTATATATATATGTATATATATATATATCTATATATGTATGTATATATATATATATATATACATACATATATATATCTATATATGTATGTATATATATATGTACATATATATATATATATGTACATATATATGTATGTATGTATATATACATAATATATATATACATATATATATATATATATATATATATATATATATATATGTATATGTATATGTATATATACATACATACATATATATGTACATATATATATGTATGTATATATACACATATGTATATATATGTATACATATATATACATATGTATACATATACATATATATATATGTATACATATATATACATATACATATATATATATATATATGTATGTATGTATGTATGTATATATATATATATACATACATATACATACATTATTATATATATATATATATATTTTTTTTATTTTTTTATTTTTTTTTAATATATTTTTTTAAATTTGACTTCTAAAATTTTGTAATGTTTTTCTAATTTTTTTAAAAATATTTTTTCTAATGTTTTTCTAAATTTATTTTCAAAATATTTGAAAACTATAAATTTTCTAATATTTTTCTAATATTTTTTAAAATTTGTTTTCTAAAATTTATATTATTATAAATTTTCTAACGTTTTTCTTTTTTTTTTCTAAATTTTTTTAAAAAAATTTATATTAAATTATAAATTTTCTAATGTTTTTGTAATGTTTTTTTTAAGTTTATTTTCTAAATTTTATATTAAATTCTAAATTTTCTAATGTTTTTGCAATTTTTAAAAAAAAATTGTTTTCTAAATTTTACATTAAATTATAAATTTTCTAATATTTTTTCTAATTGTTTTAAAATTTATTTTTTAATATTTTTAAAAATTTTTATATTAAATTATAAATTCTCTAATATTTTTGTAATTTTTTTTCTAAATTTGTTTTCTAAATTTTGTAATGTTTTTGCAATATTTTTTTCTAAATTTTCTAATTTTTTTTAATGTTTTTTCTAAATTTTCAATTTTTTAAAAATATTTTTAAAATTTTTTCTAATTTTTAACTATTTGTTTTCTAAATTTTATATTAAATTATAAATTTTCTAATTTTTTGTAATATTTTTTTATAAATTTTTTGTAAATTTTATATTAAATTATAAATTCTCTAATGTTTTCGTAATTTTTTTTAAAATTTGTTTTCTAATGTTTTTCCTAAATTTTATATTACATATTTTTTACTATTTTTTCTAATGTTTTCTAATGTTTTCTACATAATATTTTTCTGTTTTCTAAATTAATATAAATAAACAATAAAAATATTAAATTAACATTTAGATATGTTTTATAAACTATTAAAAACGTAAATAACATTCAAATATATTTTCAAAACTATTAAAAACTATATAACATTCAAATATGTTTTAAAAACACAAAAAGAATGCATTGAAAACATTAAAATTATTTTGATAATATAAAAAAAATACTTTAAAAACGTTGAAAACATTAAATTAATATTATTTTGACATACCCGATAATGAAAATGAGAACGAAAATGAGAAGACGATGTCGACGGAAGTTGCTCAAGTCACACGTTCGCCTGAATGCTCAATGAACAATGCTCGCCGTAAAAATGAATTTGGAAAAGTGAAGAAGACGTTTTAAGCCACCAGAAATTTTGTCAATAAATGTTCGCGCAAACATGTGATGCGTACTTGTTCGCACAAACACTCGACGAAAACATGTTCGCGCGAACATGTCTAGGGTGTTTGCGCGAACGTACGAGAAATGGAGATGCGAAAATTTGTCATTTTTTTGAAGTTTCTTCCTCCCACAAAAGTGGTACCTAGTATTGTGGGTTCACCCAATACTCAAAATTCTTGAAATCCTTCTTGCCTTTGTACTTTTTGTGGTTCCTTTCATCTTTTTTTCTTTGTTTGGGCACCTTGCAACAATGTCTCCAACTTCTTCACAAGAGAAGCAAATTAAAGGAATCTTGCCTTTATACTTTCCTTTGCCTTTGGGATACCTTCTTGGAAACAATGCTTCAATGGCTTCAAGATCACAGTCAGAACTATCTTCCTATTCACTTTTAGATTTTTTTCTCTTATACCTTTTAGCCTTCTTTTTGAGTGATACTTTAGCTTCAAATGTTGACTCGAGATTTCTAGAACTAGGTATATAATTATCATAGTTATCTAGTTCAATTGCAGTCAATCTTCCAACTACAGCATCCAAGTTTATCTCATTATTTGGATCACATCTCATCTGTTGAATATAAAATATTCTTATTGCATAGATAGGAAGAAGGCTTCTGAGTACCTTTCTTACCACTATCACATCTTCAATTGTTCCTCTAGAGGCTTTGATAGCACTAACACTAGCTTTGACTCTTTCAACATATTTTGTAATGTTTTCATCCTCTCTCATTTTCATCTAATCAAGCTTTCCTCAAAGACTTTCAGCTTTGGCTCTCCTTTCATTGTCATCTCCTCCGTAGATGGATTTTAGCTTGATCCACATTTAATAAGAAATTCCACAATCTTTGACCTCATCAAATTTGACATAGTTGAGAGATGAAGCAATATCAATCATCATGATATTATGACTCTTTTTCTCTACAATTTCTTCTATAATCATAATTCTAGTAGGAGCCTTGTATTTAGCATCTAGATTCTTTAGCCCTGAATCTCCAGTGGTTTCCAAGTGTAGCCTCATGAGTTCTTTCCATGTGTTGAAGTTATCTTTTTTTAGCTTTGGAATCTCCCTTTTGTAAGACATTTGGACCTTTAGCTTAGGTCTTTGAAACCTTTTTTACAAGCACCCAAAGCTCTGATACCAATTTTTGGAAATATAAGAGGAGTAACTAAGAGGGGAGGGGTGAATCAATTAGTAAAAAAATATATTCTAGATCCCTCAAATGTCAATACAAATCAAACTATGATTAAACTATATTCTATTGTAACTTGACAAACACATATGCACTCAGTTTACACTAGAAAATAATGTAACTTGGCAAATATTGAAATAACTCAGTGACTACTTAACATGAAAATATTAAGATATTATCTATGATTAATCTTACTTCAACTTAGTTGAAAACACATAAAGAAAATAGCTTGAACACAATTGACACCAAGTTTTAACATGGAAACCCAATTTGGAAAAAATCACTAGTTACAACTAGTTGTTGATTTTCACTCTTCTGAAGTGAGCGAACCCTATTAAAGGTTACAAAACACACTATTAAGTGTGACCCTATTAGAGGATTTAATCACCCTACTAGGATTGGCCTTGTTAGGGGTCCTTAGACAATTCAATTTCAAAATTCCACCTTGTTAAAGGATTTACAAATAGTTGTTAAGCCAATGTTGTCACTTAGGTTTGCACCCTTGTCCAAAGCCTATGCATGAGGACAACCTAGTGAAACATGGAAACAACCTCCAAGCTATGGGACTTGAACTATGAGGTTGAGTCTCTGGAGAAGGCCAACTTCCTCTTACTATAAGGATGCACCTAACTACTCTTGGGGAGGAAAAGGGAGAAGGAGAGCACAAAAGAAAATCTACCTAATCTAATCTAAAGAGGTGATGCACCAAAATAGAGTGTTCAGACCAATCTCTACCCATATATACACTTTTGAACCAGAATGAAACTAAGGATATACATATTCAGACTTGCTTTAATCTAATAATCACATGCAGATCAGAAGACCAAGATGAATGACACAAGGAAAGAGAGATTCACTTATATTATCATTCATAGGCCAAAGAGATACAGTCATGCAGATCATAGATCTCTACAAAACACCAGTAAGAGGCAAAGATTTCTTGCACTTTCATACCAATGGCTGAAAGAGATAAAATAAAAAATCATGTAGTTCAGAGGCACAAGGGAATTTACACTAAGAATCTGTAGAGCGGTAACAGAGAAAATAGAGAAAAAGGTTGACCTTTTCAAAATTCACAAAAAATGCCTTTATAGTTCAGGCATAACTAAGATTTTCCCTCCAAAACTATCTTGCAACCACCGCCATCAAGGCTCTGCCAAGAACAATCATGGGGATCTCAAAAAATCTGATCCAAGTATAGCTTTAGGTACCACAAAATCTGACTATTAACTAAAACAGGGCCTTAAGAAGATAGAGGTGGCGCTATCGATTGTCTTGATCAGGTAGATGGATCAACTAGGGGTGATGGAGTGCTTTTCTACATTCAACATTCATTCTAGAGTGGGTGGCATTGATCACGAAGATCAAATCGCATAAAAAATCTTGACTCTCTTCATTCCTGAGTACCTAAATCAGTAGGGTTAGTAAGTCAACTAAACTCTGCATCCAAAACGGGCTACGTGAGCCAATAACCTCCTTTTATCTTGCCACCTCGCAAGAGTCCTACATGGTTGACCATCTCTTTTCATTACTAACAGTGCCACCTTACAATCTTGACTGCGACAGTCACATTAACTGTTAGTCGCTAACTGTTACTGCCTCTATCGGACCCACTAGGACACGTGTCACTGAGGCACTATGTCACTATGCATATCCTTTGAGAAATTTCCCATAGCAAGATAGTGCCTACCATTGATCTAGACTGATTTGATGATCGTGAAGACTCACCATATTACTGCGCTTGCCTCCTCAAAATTTTGGGCCCACGAAACACTTGGCAACTACTTGACACAACCCTGCATCTTCATCTTGGTGAGACCTAGCCTCATCGATCCATGTGGTGCAATGGTGCTATGTCGCTATGGGTTATATCCTCACAACTTTCCATAGCGAGATAGCACCTACCATCAATTTCCTTAGATCTATGATGATCAACAAAATTGTACAACTGCACACTGAGTTGGCTGAATGGACCAATGAAATACCACCGTCATGACCCACCTGAAAATTGCCACCAAGGACAAGCCATAATATTACTTTGGATAAGGGCGGGCCCATTACATCATATGTGCCATGCGTCGTTGAGGCGCTATGTCACTATGGATAATATCCTCATAGCTTTCCATAGCGAGATAGCACCCACCGTTGATTTTTTGAGATCTGGTAGCGACCAAGATGGATCTGACCTATTAGTATACTAACCAATAGAAATTGGCCACGTGCCAACCTGTTTGAAAAATTTCATCACTAATATTTGACGGGGCATATTTGGGACCCACCTTCCTTATGATGTCGCCGCAGTATCACTTTCTGTCTAGGCACTATGTTGCTAACAGTGAGGAACACAGATTTTTTGATAGCGCCATACGCTCACCGTGGATCTAGCAAAATTCAGCACTGGAGAAACAATAAGGAAAGGGAGGACCCACCTGACACATAGTTGAAAGGTGCTATGTCGCTATGGAAAAACAACATGCAACTTCCCATAATGAGATAGTGCCAACCGTTGATATCTCTTGATCTGACGATGGGGACTTGTGGGCCCGCTAAAACATTAAAATGCGCAGGGAAGAAATATCATAAGGTTAACATTTAATTTTTTCAATATTCTTGGGGTATTTAAAATAACATAAAACTGGGAATTGACTGTTGGGTGGGAAAATATTTAAAATTCAAATATTTGGCGAGGGGCACAAAATACAATAGCCAACTCTGTTAAGAGATTTTAGATCACTGCTAGAATGGTTAGAAAGTAACAATGAGATGACATAATTTCTAATGCAAATGTATCTTTGTAGCTCAACAAGGATATTATGTGTATCCTTCTCATTTGCTTCCTCTAAGCATCTTTTAATTTTCTATTATGTTCTACACATTCAATCCTCAACTTGAGCTTATATTTAAATCTTACACAATGTCAAGTAGGCTCTCCTCAGTTAGCTAGAACCAACAAACAAATTAATTGAACTCAATATGCCAAAATAAGAAAATCCTTCATTACTTGACCCTGCTCGGTAGACACTAACTCAAAAATAATTTTTCTATGTTAACCAAGTGAATTTGGTTAACACTGCATATTCACAAAGTTCTTTTGGTAACCGAGTGAGCTCAGTAAACATGAGTTACATCCAACATTTACTTCATTAATTGAATGAGCTTGGTTAACACTCAACTTTTGCAAACTTCTCTTTGTCACCTGAGTGAACTCAGTAGATATTGTTTTCTAAACTTGGCAAACTCTAGAATGCTTGGTAGACACTGGAAACTATCTTCATCACCTGAGTGAGCTTGACATACACTGACTGGTAATGATATGACATTGTGTGTGACATCAAAGATAATACACAATTAATCAATTATTTTCAACAATGATTACCAATTCCAACTGATTTGAAAAAGAATCTGAGTGTGTGGGTCATTAGATTTGACCACCACATACTTCATTTCTCTCTCAAGATGCAAATTTTACATGAAACCTTTGAAAGGTACTCCAGCTTCACTCATTTCCTTATTGAGTTTATCATCTACATCCTTGCATAAATTACATCCAAGTAACATATTGTAATAAGCGATCACATTTTCAACAAAATAGTCATCTTGATTTTCTTGTTTGAGAAAGATGCAAAGGAGAATTGAGCATCTTTGATTTTTCCTTTCATTGGTACTTGCTTATTTTCCATAAAATAGAAATTACCAATGGATTTTGTCAAAGTTAATCACAAAGCATCATCAACCTTGGTTGGCATGACATTGCTAGAGGTGCAAAAATCTATGATGCAATTTCTTAACTTGAAACCATTGATCAGTAGCAATAAACATAAAGTGTAAATCTTCTTTGGAACTAAGGATGGAATAGTAAATAGGTTATTAGGAATTTTTTTAATTCAAGGGCAATCAAATGAGGTTGAGTTGGTTGTGATTCCTTCACAAATTTGGTAAGCCTATCTAGATGGTCTACATATACTTGTTGGTATTCTACCTCAAACATATAGATTTTATTTTTTTTAGGCATGATCTATGATATGAAAAGCTTGGAAAGAGATAGCTAAGGAAACATTGAAACTTTCTTCTTGGGGTTTAGTATTAGCATTAAGCACACTAGACTTTGAAATACTAGATAAAGGAGTAGGAAGATTGATGCTTGATTTTTGGATGATTCAATAGGTAGGCTAGGTAGAGTTGTTTGCCTTTTTGCAATGGTGATAGGAATTTGAGGAATTTCCATTTTATTTATAGCCTATTCTTGTTGTTGATCCATTTTTGTTTGTGAATGGATCGTGACTACTAAGCTTGTGCAAAATCAATCTCACGATCTTCATCATCATATTGGATATACCCAATAGTAGAGTCACCAACTGCTTAGTTATCTTCATGATAGAGAGAAGCACTATCCTCAAATGGATAGTCTTCTTGATTGTCATTAGTAAGATTAGCTTCATAGTAGCTAGTGGTTGAGTTACTTGCTGGCACTTCAAGTGCAAGCCTCTTTGGAGGAGGAGGAATCTTGTTTTGATTCTTAGTTGCATAGTTATTTGCAGCATTAGGATATGATTGTCTTCAAATATCCTTGTATGGAGCAAAAAATGACCCTTGATATATTTTCTTCTTAAGATAAAGGAGTTCATTTTCCAATTTCTAAATGGTGGATCAGTTGATCCCAATGAAGAATATTCTATATAGGAATTGTTCTTGAACTAGTTAGAATCCTTATGAATATTTCCCACAAGAATCAAATCATCTTCAATCTTTTTTGCTAGGATTTGAGTGAGAGTCAAAGTAGTTGGAGCAACCCTTCTCGGCAAGAAACTTACTTTTGGAAGTTGAGTGTTAAGAAAGAAACACTTCAAATTTGTAGCAGTAGGTTGAGAAGAAGTGGGAATTTGATTGGCTAGTTTATTGAACTTAGCAATAAACTCCCACATCCCATCATATGCCCATTTCTTCATCAATGTGAGTTGTGCTATGGGAGCATGCTCATCTTCTATAGTATTTAATCTATCAAGGAACTTGGTTTGCAAAAAGAGGCCCAATCCATGATGGAATTGGGTTCCAAGTTATAGAATCAATCAATTGCTATACCTTGTAGGGCCTTAATAAAGATTTCATAGAGACATCTTCATGATAAACACCGAATACATGTATGACTATATAGAAAGCCTTAATGTGTTCATTTGGGTAATATTTTCCATACTTGTAGAATTTGGGAAAATTCTTATGGGAACCTTAGGGTAGTACATGTAATGGTGCTACAACATTCAGTGGAAAAAAGATGCTCCCCATGGTCCAGTGGCCATATTGGTATAAAAAATATGAGTATGGATGGTATGAATAGTACGAATCAACTGTGTAATAGAAACAAGGTTTAAGAAAAACTTGGGAATCTTCATTGGGTATAGCAGTCATCTTTTTTGAAGGTAGGTAACTTGTAGTTTACGAAAGAGAGGGGATTTTAGTAAGTAAATCAAAATGAACTTGTTGAGCCCAAAATGTTCCAGTAGAAATTAAGGAACTAAAAACCTTCTTTCTCCTCGAATACATGTGCTCAAAGCTTTCCAATGTCATAGCCAGTAGTACCAATTAGAATAAGGGCCTAGAATTTTAAATGAAAGAAAGAGGCCTCTAAATGTGTTCGTGTTCCTAGTAGAGTTGCCAAAAAACTTTTGGGTGGATGTTTTGCAATAGTCAGTTTGGGTAAAATTCATTCAAAAAAAATTAGACTATCCACAACATGTGAGACATAGTCTCTCCTTAAAGGGAAGGCTCCCCCTTCTCACTATTCCTTGGATCAACTCAAGGTAAGAAAGAAGTTGAGAGATTTGAAAGGGTATTACCAATATTCTTTCCTCTTAACTTTCATAAAAGAATCCACGTACCCGTGAAGTGAGTAATGTGCAAGATGAAAAATATAACTACATTTCTACATAAAGTTGTAAATAATGATACAAATAAACCAACACTAACTCAAAGGCTAGTTGAAAGCATACCATATTTTCTCTAAGTTTGATTTTAAATCTATGCTATAAGAATGACCTTTATTATTGGGGCACAAAGACTTCCAAAAGTAAAGAATTCTAACTATTTTTGTGAATTAAGAATGAGATACAAGCTACAATCAAAGCTCCTAGTCTATGTATCACCATAACTGCTCTTAGTCAAAGCTTCAACTCCAATTAGTTCTTAATTGTTTATACTCAATTATCAAGAACACAAAAAATACATGAATCAAAGATAGCAAATAAAAATTATAGTCAAATCTTCCAACTTGCACTAATGGCAATTGCACTCAATCAAAGTTCAAGTCTAATTGTCTCTTTGTATTCACTTTTCTTTCAAAATAGTACTACACAATCAAAGTTATGCTTACACAATTTCTATAGAGCTTTATTGAATAAAACAAAAGATGATTTTTAAAATGAGGGGGGACTCCTTTATATATGCAAAGGGGTTGAGAAAAAGAAGGATAAACTCAATCAACTTTGACCCAGTATAAAAGGGAGAGAAATTATTGGATTATATGTCATAAGTACATGGAAATTGTATTACATGTATTTACACAATTCATGCATTAATTCCTCTCCAATCTAAAAAAATGAAAACTAAAGAAGAAAGAAGATGGAAGAGAGAGTTGAAAAAATCCTAAGGATTATTCTTAAGTTCCTTAAAATTGATGATGCTATCACACATTGTAGGAAGATATGATATTTCCATCATCTTTGATATAGCCTCTATTATGACTGCATTGACATATGTTGATTTTACAACTTTGCAATTTACCATGAGAGAATATTGTAGGGTTTTTGGAAATTATTTATACAAATAAAACCTATTCATTATGTGATAACCAAAATCTTTAAAATCCAAATTAGCATTAGCTTTATCTTTATATTTTGAAGTCATCTCCTCTATTGTGACCAAGTTGTCATGCTTAGTAAAAACTTAGAATCCCATTTTTTCCAAGTTGTGCATGACCTCTGTTTCAATTGACTGGTAGTCTTCTAAGGCTTCCTACAATGTTTTTACAAGTTTCTTCAACATTTCTTCCTTGTAACCCATGAGTCCATGACATCTATAGAGCATTTCACAAGATGATACAACATTACATGCAACCAGATCATCCAAATTAGAATTGGTGATTTTATCCCAATCACACAGAATTTACTTGAAGGTGTTAGCTTCTTTATTAAGAGATGCAATTAGGTCATGCAACATATCTTCAATACCTCTGATATGCTCAAGTAATTTGACTGCATCTATAATGGTCTAAACTCCTTAAGAGACAACTTCTCCAAACCAAGTCTTTATCACTTCCATTCTCCATTTATCTCACGTTGTTTGAGATGTAGTAACTATATGTTGTGAAGAATGTGGTTGAATAACCTCATTTAGGAAAGAAACCTACTATTTAAGTTGATTCTTCTTCTCCCATAACTCATGATTTATCTTTGATACATTAGCAAGTGCATCATGAGTATCTTGTAGACAAACCATCTATGGTTTCTTACCAAGTTCAATTTTGGTGAACCTGTAATTTGATCAGTTAAGTTCTTCAGTCGATTTGTCCACTAATGTTTTAGCAACCTCTACAAACTTAGTATTTTTAGAATCCATTATAATTCTTGAAACAATATTTTCTTTCAAAGATTTAGACATCATTCTTAATAGGAAGATTATTAGGAGGCAACACAAATTTCCTTCTCTTTATAGTGATCTTGCTCAACCATGCAAGGAAACTAAAACCTTCATCTGTTGAATTAGGTACAATGACAACCATTGACATATATCCTAATTGTATTTTTATTATGATTGAGTATGCTTCAATTTTTACTGTTGTACTAAGAGGTTCCTAATTAGAATATTCTATAATTAATTCTTCAAAACCAATCATTGAAGTATGAATTTGGGAAACTTAACCTTCCATGAGTGTTGGGAAATCTTCAAACACTTTTTCCAAATTCACATACTTCTCAGCTACAAGAATAAGAGGAGCTTCTAAAAGGACAGGAAGTTCCATTATGTTTACTTCCAAGGTAGAGATGGTAGGTGTAAAAAAAGTGGAGAATGAATCTACATCAATATCTATGATACCCAGAAAAGATTTTTTTGAGTGGATGGACCTTGTTGGTTTATCATTCATGGAAGAGAAATGATCATAACCTCTCCTTCTTCCTCTTCATCCTCCTTATCGGTTTCTTGATCTTGTGCACATTCTTGTGAGGGTTATTGATGTAATTTAGACCCCTTTCTTCCTTTCAACTTAATCTTGAGAGATTTAGTTGAAATGGAGGAAGATGCACTATCTTTGCTTGAAATTTGCAGTTGAGATTTCCTTCCAAGTGGTCCAAAAAAACTACAATCTACCTCAAGATTAGGATTCATCCTCTTTAGGCCTTTGATATTTAACAATTTTTTGGTATTTTCCAAGATAGATTAAAAATTTTCAAAGATAGATATGTCTTCTTTATGCTATCAATGTATGGTAAAACCAACACGATGATACTTTAGGTCAAGAATATTGTCATAATCTTCAATCTATAAATTGGATGGGATTTTGAACATGTTAAGATCAATGATCTATTGTAGTGTAAGAATGTAGGATTCCATCCTCATGATTTCCATCTTTGTGCATAGGTCAATCCATATGTCATCTATGCAATGAACATGGGTGAATGATCTTTTGATCATTGAGTTAATTCCTCGAGAATAAAAATAATACCTAACCTTGAACTTCTTTAATGTGATAAACTAAAGTTCTACCTCCATATTTTTTACCTTATAGACTGAATTGATCATATACTGACTAATAATCAAGGGATTGGATGTAGTGATACAAAATCCTAGCCTACATTGAGTATTCTAATATGATTGCACTTCCATGAGTTGTATGGCTAATTCCGTTACTATGATTTTATTAGTATCATATCTCAAAAAAGTATATGGTTCTCCTTTCAAATAGCCAACACTCAAATAAGTGAAAGTTGGAAACTACAAAAAGATAACACCAAATCAATTTACTTTATTCTAAGCTTCATTTTATATGCTCTTGATTACCAATTGTTTATTAAACTTACACTTGAAATATCTAAAAAATGCATCTTGGACTCTCCTATAGTGGTATTTTCTATGCAACAAGGTCATTTGATCATAATATTCCCAAATAGGAACTTGAATCTAATGTCCTTTGGTTGAAATATCTAAGAAAGATCTCATGGATGCAACAATGTAGACCAAGTAGGAGTTTATATAAAATACTATTGAGGTTCCCACATTGAGCAATTATTCACAAAGTGTGGTACTGATAAGCTCTCCCTAGATGATAGGTTCTTCATTATCAAAAATTTGGGAAATGAATTTGTACATCCATAGCTCAAGGTTACTAGAATCCTTGAGACCATATATCTAGCTAAGGAAAGTAATCGATCTTTACATTCTAGATTGAAGTTAGATCTGTGAATGGTTTTGGGCCATCTTGAGTAATTGTTCCTTCTGACCTTCAACCAATATTCATTTATATACTTCTAAGAATCTGCCTTCTTCTCATCTCATAACTCCAAATATGTCTCCTTTCATAAATCCACACACTCTACATTTTGAGGAACTTTAAAGATCTATTCAATAACCTTAGGTTCAAGGCTAATGATGACCTCTCCATCTACATCTGTAATTGTCTTGGTCTTTTGACTAAAATGCAATGCACATTTTAAGATAAATTATGGTTCCAAGGTAGCCATAGGGAAAGTAGATGCCAACTGAATATTACTTTTCTTGATGCATCTCATTTCATGAGTTGAAGGATCTTTGACCCTTTATATGAAATTAGTCATGTCAATGTGCCTGATCTCTATGTCAAAAATATTATCTAGAGGTGATAAAACCTTATATGCAGTTGCATGAGCCAACTCTTTGTCATATTGGTATTTCATCTTTGCTTTAGAATTTGTAGATGAGAGCATTTCTTGTGTGGCAACATGAAAATTCCAAAATGTGAACAAATCATCAGAGGATATTGATTCCATAAAAAATGTTGATTCTTGATTGGTAACAATGGATCAATGTTAAATTCTTCAGGCATAAGAAGCTCTCGGCCAATGCGGTTAGGGACTTTGTGGAGAGTGAGAAGGAACTGAAGGTGCTAAGAAAGATTGACACCTACTATGTTCCCAACTCCATGAAGAAGTGGTGGAGGTATGTTCTGAGAGCTGTTATCGAGTTCATCACATTGGACCCTAGGTTTGATAGAGCTTAGACCCACCACTTTGTTATATTGAATCATTTTTGGCATAATGTTAATATTTCCTTTCCATATTATCTGTTAACCTCTATGAGCAAGGCAGTGGACAGCTTCAAAAAGAAGCCCACCACAAATCTAGCTCTACACGAGGGGCTATTGCTGCTTATCCACGAGCACTTCAAGGCTCAGACTATAAGCATTGCTCCCCCTCAGGCAGAGAATGTGGAGTTTGGTAGTTCTAGTTACTCCTCTAATTCAAAAGATATATAGAGCCTCAACTCTGAGGAAGGAGGGATCTCTTCTTTGAGGAAATTAGCAACCCACCAAGCTAAAAAATTGCCCTCCCCCATAACCCCTAGTAGAAAAATCCCTAGGCATCATGAGCAAAAGCCTCCCGAGAAGGATGAGGAGGGAGACAACGATGATGAGGAGGAGCCAGAGTTTGAGGAGGTGGTTAAGGAGATGTAGGAGGAAATTAAGGATGAAAGTGGAAGGAAGAAATGCAAGAGGGAGAATTTGGAGGAAGTGTGCTCTCAGTTTGAGGAGGTGTCAATGTTGCCCCTATCTCTTGTCCATCTCCAAGCCCAACCTAAGGAGCAGAAAGAGGAGAATGCAAGGAATGTGGAAGGCTAAGTGTAGGTTAATGATAGGAGTAAAGCTTGGAAAAACTTTAATGTTAGGACTTTGAAGATGGGCATCTTCAGGGAGGCCATGAATCCCCGAATCCTTGTGGAAAATCAAGATGAACCGTGGCTAGAAGAACTCATTGACCCGATGATAATGGCTATTTTAGACAGAGCCAGGGAGAGAGGGATGAACCTCTTAAATAATGCTCGTAACAGTATGATTGACAATTTTAGATCAATCAAATGGCTTTTCCACGAGCTGGAGGAGGTCAAAGAATAGGTGAGACATATTGAGGCAACAAGGAATGGAATGGATGCTAATAGGAAGACGAACTTGGCTGACAGGATCAGTCTAGCAGAAAGAAGGATACACAACCTGGAGAACTACAATAACAACCTTGCGAATCAGATGTTCTCTTTGTTAAGCTCCATTAACAACAACATCATCTCTCTTACGGGCTAGATCAAAGACAGAGAAATGCAGGATGACGAGGAAGGAAAAGACAGGGAAGAAGCCACAATAGAGGATGACTCTGCAAAGGACAACACCGTTCTTGATCAAGACCAGGGAGACCAAAGGGCACAACAACTAGAAGTGGAGGAGAATCAACTCGCCTTCGAGGTTGCTCAGGTTATGCAAGAGCTGGAGCGAAAGAATGAGGAATAAATCTCGTCTATTCTTTTTTTTTTCTATGTCTTTTGGCTTTTGTTTTGGCCTTAGGCCGTGGTAATACTTGTCTTTTTTCCTGGTCTTTTCTTAGAACTTTACTTTTTGGCTAGGCTTTATGCTTATTATCAACCTTTGAACTTATTCTTTTTTGGCTAGGCTTTCATGTTTATTATTAGCCTTATATGTTTTAACTATTGGGTTTTAGGATCCCTGTAAAACTCGTTTATCTAATAAAAAACAATGGATCTATGAGGGGCAATATGTTTGTAGTATGGATTCAAAAAGGTTTTATGTAATGGATTTGAATGGAAATGGTAAGCATATGCAAGGGATTGAAATAAGATTCAAAGAGATGGAATACATGTGACTAAAGGATGAGTCCTTATGTAAATACCTTGAGGACTGAAGGCTAGGCACATGGGAATGCATGCAAATAAGAATTTTGAATTTTAAAGAGTGACCTTTAGTCAAAATCAGGTTCTCTAGATGCAATTACATGTAATATTTATTTTTACGTGAATATAAAATTAGGTTCAGAGGATGGAAATGCATGTAAATGAGGATTAGGAATGATAATACATGTAAGTGCAGATGAGGTGTTAGATTACATGTAAATGCATATGAAGAATGAGATGCAATGTGCTATGACATGTAATGATGGATGTGGAATGAAATAATGCATTTACATGGAAAGGTGAAACATGGAGTGAAGTGAAATGATCTTGAATTCTTGGGAAATAACTTATAATTTCTTTGAAAGAAGAAAAAAGAAACAACAAGAAAGTAACCAACAAACTAAACACAAAATGAAAACATACCTTTGGTCTTTGATTCAAACATGACAAGAACAAAGTTTTTGATTAAGGAAAATAGGCTTTAAAAGGGCCTTAAAACCTCAAACATAGATAAAATAGTCAACAATAAAATGTTAAAAGCTACCAAGAGCCAAAAAAAAGAAGAAAAGAGATCTCCCTAAAAAAGAAATACACAAGAAAAAGCTAGGGCAGCCCATAAAAGGCCAGGGGGCTTCAAAAAATGTCTCTAAGCATCTTAGCAACATTGATCTCGAACTTGGACAACTTGCTAGCCACCTCTTTCATCTCTAAAAGCTTGTAATCAAGGGTTAGTGTATCTTTTTTCTTGGTGCTTGATCTAGTTCATTTCTTGGCTCCTTCATCAAGAGTCTTGTCCTTAAGGCTGATGTCTAGATCCTACTCCTTGCATATATTCTGGTCATCTACATAGTGAATGAACTTCTTGATATTCTCATTGTCCTTGAGAATGTTAATGTTCTGCTCAGCTATGCCTTGCATAGTCTTGTCCATCTCAAGGGTTCTGGTATTTAGTGCATCCACTCTTTTGTCCATACTTTGCTCATCCTCACTAACCCTATTCTTAAGGCTATATGTCTCTCTTTCCAGAGTGCTCAGACTATGTTTGAGGTCAAGGATTTCATGGTATGTCCACTTAGTGGTTCGGTAGCTATCCACCACACTATTTTCATGTTTTTTAGAACATCCATATCTGGATTCTCCCTGGCTATGTCACTGAGGATAACCAAGGCCAGATCAATAAGCTCCTCCAGTTGGATTTTACTGTCTTCATTTTCTCTAACCTAGGTTCTAATAAGTTCCCTTTTCATACCCAAAGTGGTTGAGGCATGGTTAAAGTTCATCCATACCACCTTCCTATCCTTCCCTGTAACCAAGCATTTGTAGGTGGTAGTGCCTAGATCATCGTAGCCTTGTTTAGGTTCCGGCTTCAACGTGTCAATGGGATCCTCCACCACCTTATCACTTTCCTCCCCCTGTCTATCCTTGTTGTCATTTGAGCTTTTCCTTTTGTGCTTTCTAGTCCCTGTAGCCTCCTTCTCTCTACTAGCCAACACTTTGATAGTTATGTTTCTTTTTCTCTTCCTTTGCTCCTTGCCTTCCACCTCCCTAATGTTCTCCTTTGACAAGAACAAAGTTTTTCTCTTATGCAAATTTGAATTTAGAACTTTGGGAAATTCTAAACACTCAAAAATGGAAGTTCTCCTCTTATTTAAGAAATATTGCACTTTTTCATGGCACATCTTGGGAGAAATGTACAAGGATGGATGGAAAGATGCAACGAAATATCAAGATAAGTATGAATTGACAAGAAAAGTTGAAAATGTCTACTAACTTGGAGATCAAAGAGCCAAAAATGGAAGATTAATAGGATTAAATAATGAGTCACCCCCAAATTTGAATCTTCAACCAACTACTTTGACCTCCTCCACACTTGCAAATAATAGATATTATATAATAAATTAGGCATTTTTGGATATGGATGCCAAAAACTTGCTTCTTAATCACTAATATTCATCAAGAAATTTTTTGCTAATAATGTGATCTCAATATGAAAGAGCATGAATTATTTTGGCAAGAAAATGCATCTACATGACCTCCAATAGCAATGAAATGCATCTAAACTTAAAAAGGACCCTCCATTGATGGAAAATGTGAGCTTGAAAGGGCATATTTGGGCATTATGTGATCAAATTGTGTCGTTAAAAGATAATGAAAAATAACATTTTTACAAAGAGATTTAATCCTTAAAGCATGGAAAGGTATGGAAATACCAAAACGCCCCTCTTGGAATGGATTTCATACCATGAAACAAGAAAATCTTAAGATTCTTAGCCAAAACATGCCCTTGAAGACTCAAAGCATGGACGCTTTGCACTTGGAAGCCAAAATTGGGTTCTTAAAATGCATTTACATGTGGTTTAAAGAAAAATCACACTCTATTAGGGATTTTTGATGTTTTAAATGTCATGAAACTTAGTCTCTTATGCAAATCACACTCTTGTAGCACATTTGTATGTTTTAAATTACATGTTTTTGGAGTCTAGATGTAAATCACATTCTAGGAAGGGAATTATAATTTTTTTAATTGGTCAAAGACAAGCATGTAGTATAAAATTGTACCCTTGGAGGGTCACTGCATATGTTAAAGAGACCTTTAGATGCAAGTCACATTCTAGGAGACTAATTGCATGTTTTAAATTAAATGTTTTAAATTTTTCAAAATGCATTTCTAGTGCAAAATCATGGTCTCTAGAGGCATTTGCAAGTAAACATGTAAATAGTTTGAACGACATGTATATTCATAACTTAAATGATCAATTAAGCACATGTCTAATTCATTTTTGTGGAAATATCACTTAATTAGGTCAAAAATAACATTTACACTATATAGTTTATTTACTATATGCAAATATCATTTCAAAAAGTAATATTTAACTTAGATGTTTTAAATAAAACATAAAGCAACTCAAAAATAAATCAAACTAAATAGTTAATAAAGTCACTTAAGTGAAAAATTTGAAAAGAAAATCAACATGAAATTATAACATAAAGTGCACTTTAGTCACTCAAGTGATAAATTTAAGTAATAAAGTAACTTAAAAACATAACACAAAGTGAATTTGTGATATATATTTTTAAAAGTGAATGTCAACATTAAAATATAACATGATTTTTAAAAATTGTGTAGTTGTACCTAGAGAGTCCACTTTTTGGGTACTAAAATGACCATATCTTTTGATTGCCAAGTTTGATTAAGCCCTAAGATAGACCGAATTGAAGAGAAAACTAAAAGCAATGATTTGAGAAAAGCCAGAAGACCAAAAGTCAATAAAAATACACTAAAAACACAAAAAGGTACTTTGGAGGCTTCAAAAATCAAGCATAGGCTCAACAAATAAAAAATGTAAATGAACTTGATGAAAGCCTTCAGTAAAAGGATTCATTATATTGATTAACATCAATTGGTTGATCAATGTTGGCCAATTAAATAATGAATCAACTTAGAGAGAAACAAAACTAAGTTGAAAAAGTTTCGCATTGCTACGTACATTTTGTGGTGACAAAATGGAGGACAGTAGTTGGCTTTGTCTAGGGAATGTTACTCATTTGTTTTTAGAAACAAAGAGTGATATGGAATCGAGTTCTCTAAGTGCCTTCATCCACTTCATTGGGTAATAGAGTTAGGCGACTCAAAAATAAAACTAAAAACAAAGACCTATGGCCCAAAAATAGGAATATTATGTACAAGGGGTATCTAATAATCACTGAAAGTAATATTTAAGATGTTGTCCATTGTGAGGTAATGTCATTGGTGTTCCATCATGATATACAAGCCATAAACTATTCTTACCTACAATATGATGAATTGTGAATGGTCCTCACCAAAGAGAATCAAACTTTCCATGCATTCCTTTTGGCTCTCGCCTCTTGTCCTAAAATAGAGAAAGTTCACCCATTTGGAATTCTCTAGACTTGGCCTTTTTATCAAAAAGAAATTTGACTTTTTTTTGGTGAGAAACAAGTATATCAACCAACTCTTTTCTTCATTCCTCCAATTCTTGAAGGAACATAAATATCTTATCTAGAGCATCTAAATTAATTTCATCTTTGATGGCTCGTATTAACTTAAAAGCTGGCAACTCCAAAGTTATTGGAATCTCAGCATTGATCCCATATAGCAATTGAAAAGGGGACATCCCAATTGCCCTATTTGGAGTAATTCTGTTAGCCCACAAAGCATCAAAAAATTCCTTGTGGCAAGTTCTTTGATTTGATTTAATAAAATTCCTTATGATATTCACTATATTCTTTTTGCTTGATTATGCTTGATCATTACCATGTGCGTAATAATTAGATGCATGTGTCTGCATTGTTTGTAAACAATTTTTTGCATGGTAATAGTCACTTGGAAGAGAAAGAAGTTGCATTATTTGCAACAATTTTGTTTGGAACACCAAATTGTGAAATCAAATTCTATTTCATGAAGTCAAATTATTTCTCATGTAGAGCCCTTCATAAGAATGGCTTCAACCCACTTGGTAAAGTAGTTTGTCACTGTTGATCTTACATTGGTTTTGACAATTGAGTGTCAACACACTTAAGCATTTTTACCAAGTTCATGTTGAGCTAGTCACATATGGCAAGTATAATATGTATAGATTCCGAGTAAATAAAATTTTGAGTAAATAGTAAGTGCTGAGTAGTTCAAGTGTCAAGTGAACAATAGATGTCAAGCAAGTTCAAGTGTCGAGCCAAACAGAATTATAGTATGTGTCAAGCATCAATATAATCAAGTGCCAAGCAACACAGAATGGACCTAGTTGTTTGTGATGAAACAAACAACTATGTAAACCATTTTTTAGCACACTTATGGATAGATCTTGAAGCTTTGAAGATAAGATCAAATCTATTTGGATTCCTTATGCGATCAACATGCAACCAATCAGAAAAATGGAAGGAATTGAATAGGAAAAATGAATGAATCTCAATCATAGATTCATACCTAACCCTAAGCCACCAAAGTCTTTTTCAAGGGAGACAAAGCCCCATAATTAAAGTATGAGAGAGAGAATTAGAGAATGTATGTGAGGAGGTGATGCTAGCAAAGATTTGAAGGAAATGAAAGGGATGAATTGATCGGTATATATTGAAGGTAACTTAGAAGAAGATCAAAATTGCAGAATCAATTTGTAGAATAGAGGATCGAGGATACAACAATTTCATATTAGATCAGAAAGGATCAAGATGGACTGAATTGAGATCTAAAATCAGCAATACTAGATTGTAAGTGTATCAGATCAAATATTCTATTATACTAACAATTGTATTAGCAGGATGAAATCCTTTGCATTGAGGTTGATTTAACAGTCATTGTGAAATCTTTTAATAGCGTGACATTCCAAGTGAGTGTTCTAAATTCCTTTAGCTAGACACACTTTTAACAGGGTGTAAATACTTTAACAAGGTAGGATCTAACAATCCTTTGTAAGCCTTTAAAAAGGCAAGCCTTTCATAGGGAAGATCATGAGAATGCTCAAATTTCATTGGTGAACTTTATTGCTACAATAGTGAAGAATTGTGGGTGTCATCCCCACCCTAGTTTTACCTTCTCACTGGGGGTTTTCTAAGTAATCATATCTAGTGTCAAGTGTTTATGTGAATGCATTTACTTTACATTTTGTTTCAATATGTTTATGCATGCATTGTTTTAAAGTTAAAGGTTTTATTGGTTAGAGTTTAGTACTTTTGATTCACCCCCCTCCCCCTAGAAGTATACATTTCCCATTTGTATTTCCAACAATTGATATCAAAGTTGAGTTCTCATCAGGAGAAGCCTTACAACTTGGAAAAAAGATCTTGAGATGGAAGTTTACAAGTTGAGAAAGACCATTGAAAATCAGGAGATTGAGATACATCTCTTACTACAACAACTGAATGAAGCCATAGATGCCTTGAGAAGTTTACTAAAGAGAAGGAAAGAGATTGCTATAGAAAAAAATAACACTCAATACAAAGATATTGACACCACAAAGTTATTTGTAGATGGTAACTCCTATGAATTTGATTCAGCAATTATAGATCTCATGGACAAGAACAAAGCACAAGCTGAGGAGATCAGAAATCTCAAGTTGGAGCAAGAATCACAAGCTATATTGCTATGTGAGGTGACTAAACAAAAGAAGAAATCTATAGAAGACAAGGCCATGATTGAAGAAGACAAAAGAATTTTGGCAAATAGGTTGGAAGAGAAGTCAATAGAGCTGTCCACGATCTCAAACATGCAATTGGACACCCTAAGCCAAATAATGAATGCCCATCATGAGTTGAATGTCAAGAACATTGAGATAACCACATTGAAGTTGTAGAATGAGAAATTACAAAATAACCTAAAAAGAGAAAAGGAGTTTGCAGAAAGTTTCAACAAGGCAAATGAAGTCATCAAGTACTTTGAGCAACTATTGAAATCTCCTAGATCTAGTAAAGACACATCAGGATTGGGCTACACAAGCACTGAAGAAGGAGAATCATCCAAAGCTATTGAGGAAAGAAACAATACAGGTAAGAATTCTAAACCTACTTGTCATCATTGTGGAAAGAAAGGACATGCAACTAATGTTTATAAGAGCAAGAATGCTAGTCAAAATGCTAAGCACAAATACATGTTTCATTGTCACAAGTGCAAAAAACAAGGTCATTAGGTACATGAATGCAAAACAAGAACCTTGCATGCACCAAAATTTTAAGGATGTTGTTACACTTGTTAGAAGTTTTGACACAAAGCCTTTGACTGTAGATCCAAGTCCACATGGTCATCAAACAAGTCAACAAAGGGAAGAAGCTATGAAAATTCCTATAATTGGGATTACAATAAAAGACGTAGTTTTCATTATTGTCAAGAGTATGGACACATACCTAAGAATTGCATAAGAACACACTTCAATGGTAGCTACAACAGATGGTTGAGTCAAACTACATGCTTTAGTTGTTTGAAGATTGGTCATATCAGTAATCACTACCCAACAAGGATAAAGGCACCTAACTCAAAGTTCAACAAAGGAAAAGGCAAGGTAGATGTTGAGCACATCAAAGGAGATATGAACAAAACATGGAGGAAGAAAGATGGAAGTAGCACATCAAATGAAGGGATCACTTCGCCTGAAAGGTCAAGTGATCACATCTCAACAAACTAAGAAAAAAGGAGGTATGTGGGACTGATATTTAAATGCTTCATCATATATCAGTTCCAAGATAGGTTAGTGTTGAAAAGGACAAATTATTATGAATAAAGATGCAAGTCAACAAGGAAAAACCAAGGTCAAATCTTTAAGTTTTTATCTTACTACCGAGTGTGAAAAATCTTCTTCAATTGTCGAGTAAAAGTCTATTGTGTACCAAGTTCTCAACCAAATCCAGTTGAAGCCGAGTTAGTAGTAGCTGTTGAGTGAAGGAAATTTCTATAGAAGCCGAGTAAGGTTAATTCTAATAATTATTGAGTGATGGGAAAACCAATGGATGTTGAGTGAAACAAAAATTGCATAGAAGCCAAGTTTATAGTTGTACATGCGCCATGCATTAAATGTTATATTTTGAAAGGGTATAAGGCATATTTTCACTCATTTTTTCATCATTACAAACATAGAGCAAAAGCAAAAAAAAGTGAAGAAGCAATTTTCAAGCAAGAACGAATCATTTGCACAAATTCTAGTAACATTTAAGCATCATTTCATTGATCTAAAGGTATTCTTCACGTGTCGAGTTATGCAGTTTTATATTTGTTGAAACTGCATATAACTTGTCTTAAGCAGAATAGAATGGAATGTATATAAATTGTCTACAAAATGGAATGGATATAAATTGTCTTAAGCAGAATCCATGATGGATGCCTATGGCTAGAAAGAGGACCTATCAAACTGTTAAAAATAATTGTACATAGGGTTATAGGATATCAACCCTAGATCATCCCAAGAACCTAAGGAGCGACTCTAAAGAGGTGATTGAGAAAAATACAGGGGAAAAGTGGAACAAGAGAGGAATGACCATTGATACTATCAAGGATCCACTTCTTGAATTTGTGGTGAGGGTCATATCACACAAATTCTATTAGTCAAGTTGACTGAATAGTGTTCCATGTATTGCAGTTGATGTAGGATATAAGAATGTGAAGAAAGATCATACCTATGATCTGGCAGAGCTACAATTGCAAAAAATAATAGAGAACCTAGGAGCAATAAGGAAATCCAAAAGTGCTCAATGCAAATTTGGTTCAATTTTGGTAATGCATATTATTTTATGTTCAAAATGAATTTTCATCTTTTGGTAGAGTAGGATGGAATACCAATAGGTTTGTGGCTGTGTAAATAAATGAGTACATTGAACAAATGGGAAACAATTTTGAGTAAGTAATGACTAGTTACTTTGAAGATTTTAAACAATCAATGAAATAAAGGCTAAGAATTCTTGTTTCCTTGGTGGAGAAATACTACAATGAAATTTTTTTCTTGGTAGACATTGACTACACATTTTATCCAGGCTGTAGTACCTAGAGTGAGATGGCTAAGGCATTTGGGTTATGAAATCAACATAGATGAGGCATCAGCTGCCATCACTATACTACTTGTAGAAGAAATTGACAAGTCAACAAAAATCTTTGGTAACTATAATTTTGTGAAATCCAAGGTTGAAATGGAGTTGAAAATAGCCTCAACTCTAAAAAAGAAAGATAGAATGGTGAGGAAACTAAAAGCTAAATTTGGTGAAGGAGCTAAAGGCAATGATGAAGATGATGATGATGATGATGAAGAGGAAGAACAAGAGTAGTGCTAAGAACCTCTTACCCTAACCCAAGACATGGTTGAAGATGAAGAAGAAGAAGGTGATGAGGAGGAACAAGTTGAGGAAGCACTAGTCAAACAATGATCAAAGAAGAGAAAGGTTAAGACACAACCTACAGCTTAGCCAAAGGGAAAGAAAATTGCAAAACCAAGCCCTAAAAAGCCTACTACTCTAGCTATAAGAGCCACCACAAGAGCCACCACTAAAAAGGCCAAGGAGAAAGTAAAAGAAAAGAAGAAGGCTAATGAACAACAAGGTCCTGTGCAGAAGCAATTAAGGAGAAAATATGTTGTACAACTTGAATCTAATGATGAAAGGACCAAGTCAGAAGATACTAGCTAGTTCAAAGTGGTAAGTCATGCTCCCAAGTCTGATATTGAAAATTTTTGTGAATAATATTAGGGACAATGTAGACTTAACTGGTTTGAAAAACATTGAGTTTAATAAATTGAGTAGAGAAGATGAGAATAAGGTTGAAGAATTAGTGTATGCCATGATGGAAAAATTCAAGAATACCCCTCTTGAATTTGACAATACAATGCCCAAAGACTTATATTCAATTGTTGATAATAAATGGCACTATTGCCTAAATATGGAGAAGGAAATAAGAGAATCTACATTGGCACAAGTAATGCCAAAATTGTCAAAAATAAAAATAACCAAGGCAAATAAGAAACTTGGTAGCAAATTTGCACCCAAGTATAGAGCCTTTAGCATTCTCCAAAATAAGATTGAAGATGTTGTAAAGAAATCAACTCAAATGTGGAAGTTGATATATGGCTTGACTATTGTTAAGGAAGGAGAAGAGGATCCCTTTGAGGGAAGGAATAATTGAGAAGATGAGGATAATGATAAGGAAGGAGAAGTTGAGAAAGTAAAGGAAGGCAACGCAGTGGAGGAGACACAACAAAGGGGAGATGAAATGGCAATAGCCAAGGAGCAGCAAATAGATCAAACTGTGCAAGACACACAATTGCCACCATTAAGCCCTCCACATGACAAAAACACACCTATAGTCACAATAAAAGTGAAAGATGTTCCTAATAGCTTAGCTCAGAACATCAATCCACTAACTACAAAGGATCTAAAGAAGATCCTTGACCAATCCACACTACAGGCTAAATTATGTGATAATCTAGTATTGGTCGATGTGGATGAGTTATAGAAAGTAGTAGCTGACATAACTAGGGATAAGGTGAATATACAAGAACCACCTTTTGCCATAACTATAGCCACTAGTGATCAACCTCCAGTGCAAACATTAGAGGATACATCAGCAAAGGTTGACACCACAGTCAAAGTTGTTATGATTGAACAACAAACTCAGACTACAGAGGAGCCAACAAAGGAACAAGCAGGATAGACAGAGGTATCTATGCCTGACACACAAACTTAAGGTGTAGAACAAAAAATTATGATTGATCAAGGAAAATTAGAAGAAGAAAAGAATATTCTAAAGGAAAAGGAGCAGGAAGCCATTTAGACATTGGCTAGTTTACCAACAATTGGTACTCCTACCAAAGTCCTTCAGAAGTCAAGCACTGTTGCAATGGCATTTTAGATTTCTACACCAAGCTTGAGCTTAACAAAGGTTGCAAGGGTACTTCACTATGGAGACCCAACATTAGATGAGGAAATAGTTATACCAAAATATGACTATGCAACCATGAACCTAGAATAGATCAATATCATGCAGGAGGCATTGGAAAGGAAGAAGAATCAAGAAATACTTAGAAAGGAGTATAAACAAAGGCAATCACTACATGAGATCAAAGACATCTTTTTAGAACAATTGTAAGAAATTGTTGAATAAGTGACAAATGAAGACTAGGAAACCAATGCAAAACTCATGGAATGGTTTGAAAAGAAGTTTCAAGGTAAATTTAATGATAAGATATTTAGTAGAATAGCACTATCACAAGTAGAGTTGGCTACAAAGGTTGAAAAAGTGAAGAAGATACTTGAGAATATATTCTCACTATACACAAAATTGTGTGACTCCACACTCTTCACACAAGAGACAAGCCACAGGATTTTGAGTTTGGAAAGGAATTTGAATATTTCAAGCACACAACTACCTCAAAATCTATCTCAGAGTGAGAAGAATCTCCATATAGTGCTTGACACACAAAAGGAACTAGTTGTATTAATACCAGAAGAGGCTAACAAAAGAGCCAAGCTAGTCCAGATTCAAGCTTCCCTTACCCTCCACATGGAAATATTACAGAAGGAACTAGCCTATGCAGAAGTAGTGCTAAAGAAAGATCCTAATCTTTCAACATTGGATGGCTTAGTTCACCTTGCAGTAGAGACAACCATCCAAATCAAATCATTAGATGTTGCAATAGACAACTGGGATGTTGCTCTCAAGATTGTAATGGAAGTGAATAAGAACTTTTTGGATAAATACACACTTAGTGTATAGACCCTTTGATATAAGTGTCAAAAAAGGGGAGAAATATTTAAAGGGGGAAATAAAAGATGGAGACAAATATGCAAGGGGGAGACATGTGAAAGGGGGAGATATAAATAAATAGAGAAAAGAGAAAATAAAGGGGAGAAAATAACAAAAAAGAAGATATCAGATAAAGAGTATCAGAATGATTGAAGACAAAGAGTAACAGCAAGAGGCAAGGAGAAAACAAAAAAAAAGTAGATATCAGATAAAGAGTATCAGAATGATTGAAGACAAAGAGTAACAGCAAGAGGCAAATCTACTCAAAGAGATTTTGGATATAGAAAAGACACATAAACTTAGGGGGAGTCACAAAAAATTTGAGGTATATAGTTCATTACAAAACTTTGAATAATTTTGAAGTTTTGTATATATGCCGAACTGGATGTATATTATAATCGAGGAGATTAGATTCATCAAGTATAGTTAAGTGTTTTTGCCACTCATGTCAAAGGGGGAGATTGTTGATCTCAGATTGGTTTTGACAACTGAGTGTCAATACACTTAAGCTTTTTGACCAAGTTCATGTTGAGCTAATCACATATGCCAAGTATAATATGTATAGATATTGAGTAAATCAAGTGCTGACTAAATAGTAAGTGTTGAGTAGTTCAAGTGCCAAGTGAATAGTAGATGTTGAGCAAGTTCAAGTACTGAGCTTGATAGAATTATAGTATGTGTTGAGCATCAATATTATCAAGTGTCGAGTAACACAGAATGGACCTAGTTGTTTGTGATGACACGAACAACTATGTAAACCATTTTTTAGCTAACTTATGGATAGATCTCAAAGCTTTGAAGATAAGATCAAATCTATTTGGATTCTCTATGTGATCAACATGAAACCAATCAGAAAAATGGAAGGAATTGAGTGAGAAAAATGAATGAATCTTAATTGTAGATTCATACCTAACCCTAAGCCACCAAAGTCTTTTTAATGGGACACGAAGCCCCATAATTAAAGTATGAGAGAGAGCATTAGAGAATGTATGCGATGCAGTGATGCTAGCAAAGATTTGAATGAAATGAAAGGGATGAATTGATCAGTATACATTCAAGGTGACTTAGAAGAAGGATAGAATTGCAGAATAGAGGATTGAGGATACATAAATTTCATATCATATCACAAATGATCAAGATGGACTGAATTGAGATCTAAAATCAGCAATACCAGATTGTAAGTGTATTAAATCAAACATTCTACTGTACTTTCTAACAACTGTATCAGTAGGATGAAATCCTTTAACAAGGTGACATTCCAAGTGAGTGTTCTAAAGTCCTTTAGCTAGGCACACTTTTAACAGGGTGTTAAAATCCTTTAATAGGGTGGGATCTAACAATCCTTTGTAAGCCTTTTATAGGGCAAGCCTTTCATAGGGCAGATCATGAGAATGGTAAAATTATGTAACCTTAATAGGTGAACTTTATTGCTACAGTAGTGAAGAATTGTGGGTGTCATCCCCACCCCAGTTTTACCTTCTCATTGGAGGGTTTCTAGGTCATCATATCTAGTGTCAAGTGTTTATGTGAATGCATTTACTTTACATGTTGTTTCAATATGTTTATGCATGCATTGTTTTAAAGTTAAAATTGTTATTGGTTAGAGATTAGTACTTTTGATTCACCCCCCCTCTCAAAAGTATACATTTCCCATTTGTATTTCCAACAATCACTTTTAAGATGTGAGTGTGACCCTTGCTTGAAAGTGGATAAATAGTACCAATGAAATCAATTCCCTACTATTGAAATGGTTCTTGAATCACCACTCACTTTAATGAAAAAGTGACAAGTTTCAATTTACCTATGAATTGTTGACCTAATTTGCATTTCCTTACAAATTGATATGCATCTTGAAAAAGTGTGGGCCAATAGTATTGTGCTCTCAGAATTTTATGTGTAGTGATAGGTGGTAAGAAATGTCTGCCACAAGCTTGATTATGGAAATGTTCTAGAATTCACACATGTTGGCTTTTATCCACACATCAGAGAAAGGTTTCATCCATGGTACGCTTGTAGAGACCATTATTCCATAGGATGAGGCTAGAATCTTTCAAATTGAGGGTCCTCTATTCTTTGTATGTCAAATGCGAGAGACATTTTACATAACTATGATAATATACCATATCAGAATACCAATGATCTATAGTACTAACAAATAGAATGGTAAGAAGAGAAGAGGATATCTCATCTTCCACTTGCAAAAGTTCATTTTCAACCATAAGATGAAAGAGTATGTTTCCACAAACTAGTTTAGTTGATCGTATCTCCATTTCATATTCATGAATCTTGGCAATCCAATTACCTCTTTTTGTTCTAAACTCTCGTTGCATCAAGATGGTCTTGACAATAGTATTTGAAACTACAGAAATGATGTGGGAGTCCAATATGTAGAACCTAAAATGCTTCACTATTTTGACAATGTTATATGCATGTTTCTCCATTTGACTATATTTTGACTCATGATTCTTCAAAGGACAACTCATGAATGAAATAGAATGCCTTAATCATTTTTTTCATTAGGATAGTAGACAAGGTATGCTCAAAAGCATAGTTATACATGACAAAGATTTTTGTGTAGTTAGGACACACTAGTATAGGTGCATGTGTTATTTTATCTTTGATTTCAAAAAATGTTGTCCTTCCTTCATGATTCTAGTGGAAATGATCTTTTACTCTCATCATATTGATAATATGACAAATCTTTTCAATGAAGTATGGTACAAATTGTTGGATACAATTGATAATTGCATGATTGTCTTTGATGTTACACAAATGTCATATCAGTCATCAGACAGAGTTTACCGAGCTCAGAAGATAAGTACAGCTATTGACAGAGTTTACCGAGCTTGCAAGGTAAACAAAGGAAGTTCAGTGTTTACCGAGCTCACTCGGTAATCAAAGGATTTGTTGCCGAAAGACAGTGTTTACCGAACTCACTCGGTAAATAAAGGATATGAGATAGGTTGTCAGTATTTACCGAGTTGACTCGGTCATCGAAGAAAAGTAGCGGACAGTGTTAACCGAGCTCACTCGGTCATCAAAGGAAAGACGAAGAAATCGGTGTTTACCGAGTTAAGTCGGTCAATGAAGGATTTCACGAAATTCTCTGTATTAACCGAGCTCAGTCGGTTAACACAGGAATTATTTTTTGTGCAGTATTTATTGAGTTAAGTCAGTCAGCGAAGGATTTCTCGAAGGTTAAGTAATTAAAGTTAATTACTTTATGTAATGTATGAAGCCGACTCATAGCACAATTATTTATAATTGTAACTTGTATTTGAGCCGACTCGATAATCTGAAAGGTATATATGAAGGATCAAGTTGCGAATTCAAGAATGGAAGTATGAATGTGAAAAAGCTAGCAGATATGATTGAATATCTAATGTGCGAATTATAAGGAAGGTTAGAGCAAATTTCCGAAGGATCAGAGATGCAGAGTTGCGTTTGATCAGAGAGGATCTAGAGGAACAGAACAGAGATCTGTATCAGCAAAGATAAGTTGTATTTATTTCAGATCACTCATTGTTACTTTCTAACAATTGTAACAGTGTTCTCAAATCTCTTAACAAAGTGGGTTTAACAGCCTTTTGTAAAATCCTCTAACAAGGTGGCAATTCAGTTGAATTGATCTAAAGACCTCTAGCAAGGCCACTCCTAGCAGGGTGATTAAATCCTCTAACAAGGTCGCACCTAATAGTGTGTTTTGTAACCTTTAACAAGGTTGGCTCCTAACAGGGCTCACTTTAGAAGAGTGAAAAATAGTAACTAGTTACATTGGTGGTTTTTCCCATATTGGGTTTCCACGTTAAATCTGGTGTCTCTTGTCTCTTGTTTCCTGTGTTTTCAGTTTGATTATATGAGTATCAGCAATGAGTATTTCCTTTGACATCTTAAGGGACTTGTGGGAAAAGTTTTTGTAGTAACTGATTCACCCCTCCCCTCTCAGTTACTCCATTCTCATTTCCAACAATTGGTATCAGAGCTTATTGGTGCTTGCAGGAAAAGATTTCAAGGATCTAAGCCAAAGATCAAGATGTCTTACAAGAGAGAAATTCCAAGACTCAACAAAAATAACTTCTCTGCATGGCAAGGATTGATGAAACTTCATTTGGCTACTATTGGTGATACAGGACTGAAATATCTTGATGAAAAATACAAAGAACCTTCCGGCACATTATCTGTCAATGATATTGCTGAAAAGAAGACTCATAACAATATGATGATAGACATTGCATCTGCACTAAGCTATGAAGAATTTGATGATATCAAGGATTGCCAAACCGCTTTTGACATGTGGAACAAGCTGAAAGAAATCTATGGAGGAGATGACAATGTGAAAAGAGCAAAAGCAGAAAGTCTAAGAGGACAATTTGACCAAATGAGAATGAGAGAGGATGAAAACATTGCAAAATATGTTGATAGAATCAAAGCATGTGTCAGTGCAATCAGGGCATCTGGAGGTGATATCAAAGAAGAGACGGTTATAAGCAAAGTTCTCAGAACCTTGCTTCCCATCTATGCAATCAGAGTTTCTGCAATTCAAGAAAGAAGGTGTGAAGCAAATCATAATATCAATTTGGAGGCTATAGTTGGAAGACTAACCGCATTTGAACTAGACAATTTTGACAACTATGTTCCAGCTTCCAAAAACACTGAATCAGCATTTGAGGCCAAACTTTCACTCAAAGATAGAGGCAAAAAGAAATCAGAGTCAGAAAGTGATGATGAATCAGACCAAAGTTCAGACAGTGATCTTGAAGTAATTGAAGCTCTACTGGCAAAGAAATACTCCAGAGGCAGAGGAAAATATAAAGGTAAAGTTCCTCTAATCTGTTTTTCATGTGAAGAAATTGGTCATATTGCAGCTAGGTGCCCAAACAAGCAGAACAATGATGAAAAGAAGGGTCATAAATGGAATAGAAAGAAAGATTACAAATCATTCAAGAACAAAGGTAAGAAATCATGTTTCATGGCTGAAAATTCTAAGGATTCTGATAATAGTGAAGATGAAATTGTTTATATTGCTGTGAAAGATGATTCTGATAGTGATGAGGAAGATAAAATGGATCTTATCTCTCATATAAGTATGAATGATACATGGATTATAGACAGTGGTTGCTCTCATCATATGACTGGTGATAAAACTAAGTTTGATCAGTTTGAAGATTATGATGGTGGCAGTGTAAGGTTTGGTAATAATGAACCTCGCTTCATAAAAGGAAGAGGAAGAATCTCTCTAACCAAAGAACTTATATGCAACAATGCCTATTGGGTTGAAGGTCTTAAACATAACTTGCTAAGTGTGGCACAGTTACTCAATACTAGATTTAAGGTGGAATTCATGCATGGAAAGGCAAGACTGTTGAATGAACAAGGAAAGCTAATAGGATCTGGCACACAAACTAAAGGTAACTTGTTCTACCTAGAACTTGGTGAATGCTCATGTTTTATTGCTCAAATTGAAGAAATTTGGTTATGGCATAAGAGGTTGTGTCATGTCAATTTTGATAATCTGGTGAAGATAAGCAAATTCAAAAAGGTAAGAGGCATTCCTAATATAAAGAAACCTGAGGTCGGTTTAAGCAAGAATTGTCAGATTGGAAAAATGGGAAAGACTAGTTTTAAAAGTAAAAGCTATCAGTCTGAAGATATATTAGAAATTGTGCATACTGATTTATGTGGACCCATTGGAATTGAAAGTTATACTGGAGAAAAGTTCTTCATTCTTTTTGTTGATGATTACTCAAGAATGATGACTGTTATGTACCTAAGGAATAAATCAGAAGCTTTTGAGAAATTCAAATGGTACTTGGCAAGAGTAGAAAAAGAAACAGGGAAAAAATTGAAATGCTTAAGGTTAGACAGAGGTGGTGAATTCATTTCACATGAGTTCAATAACTTCTGCATTGAAAGAGGAATTAAAAGACAAGTTTCAGCACCAGGAACTCCAGAACAAAATGGGATAGCTGAAAGAAGAAATAGATCCATTATGGATTGTGCAAGGACCCTAATGATTGAAAAGAACATTGCTATCAAATACTGGAAGGAAGCTATCAGCACTGCAGTTCATACCTTGAACCGAGTACAACTGAAAAAGGACTCATTCAAAACTCCCTATGAATTATGGTATGGCTACAAACCCAATGTAAGTTATCTAAAAGTATTTGGAAGCAAATGTTATATTCTAAAAGAATCTAGAAAAGGTAAATTTGATGTAAAAGGAGATGAAGGAATATTTCTAGGTTACTCTTGTAAAAGCAAAGCATATAGATGTTTAAATCTATCTACTCACAAGGTCATAGAAAGTGCACATGTGAAAGTTGATGAGTTTGCAAAGAAATCAGAAGAAGGAAGCAAGAAGGTTCCTGAAGACTACAGAAGATTTATTTACATTGAACCTGATACTATACCAAGTACTCCAATTAATCAAGAATCCTCAACTCCCGAGTCATCAATGACCGAGTTGCAGGAAGTTCAAACCGAGACACAGGAAGTTTTTACCAAGCTAAAAGAATCCGAGTCACTTTCAGACTCTACCAAGCAAGTATCTACCGAGTCTGAATCTACCGAGCCAGAACAGCAAGAATCTGAAGTACAAAGGGACAACAATGAAACTCATTCAAGAAGTAAAGAACCTGTGTTAGCTAAATATGTCAGAAAGCATCATACTCCAGATCAGATCATTGGAGACAAATCTGAAGGAACTCTGACAAGAAGTAAGTTAAAAGGCACTTGTTTACTTGCTGATTTTGAACCCAGAAATATCAAAGATGCATTGGCAAATGATAGTTGGATTGAGGCTATGAATGAAAAAATAAAACAGATAGAGAAAAACAAAACATGGACTCTTGTATCTAGACCCAAATATAAGAATGTGATTGGAACAAAATGGGTATTCAGAAATAAACTAAATGAAGATGGCAAGGTATCAAGAAACAAAGCTAGACTAGTATGCAAAGGATATGCTCAAGAAGAAGGTATAGACTATGGAGAAACCTTTGCTCCTGTTGCAAGATTGGAAGGTATAAGAACCTTACTTGCATATGCTGCTCACAAAGGATTCAAAGTTTATCAGATGGATGTCAAGTCAGCATTTCTCAATGGAATACTGGATGAAGAAGTTTACATTGAACAACCTAAAGGTTTTGTTGATCCAGATAAGAAGAACATGGTCTGCAAATTACACAAGGCGCTGTATGGTCTAAAACAAGCTCCTAGAGCATGGTATGAAAGATTGCATAACTATCTTATTCAGATTGGTTTTCAAAGGACTAATGATAACAGTAGCTTGTATATAAAAGAAGGTCCAGATAATAAGATTTTTTTGGCAGAAATATTTGTAGATGACACTGTTTTCACAGGCAATGATGATCTATGCAAGGAATTTTTAGAACAAATGAACAAGGAGTTTGAGATGTCTATGTTTGGTGAGATTAAATTCTTTGTAGGTCTTCAAATCCAACAAAGTAAGAATGGCATCTTCATCACACAGTCAAAATACATCAAGGAGATATTAAAAAATTTTGTATGGAGGATTGTAAACCAGTTGGAACCCCTATGTGTACTGGATTGAAACTTACCAAGGAAGATGAATCCAAAGAAGTGGATCAAACACTGTATAGATCTATGATTGGAAAGTTGCAGTATGTAGTACATACTAGGCCAGATATTGCCCTTGCAGTCAGTATTGTAGCAAGATTTTCAGCAAAACCAAGAGAAACTCATATAATGGCAATCAAAAGAATAATGAGATATTTGAAAGGAACTGAAGATTATGGGCTATGGTATAAATTTGGAGGTAATTTGGATTTGAAAGTATTTACTGATGCTGATTGGGCAAGAAACCTTGATGACAGGAAAAACACAAGTGGAGGAGCATTCTTTCTTAGAAAGAGATTGGTTTCTTGGACAAGCAAAAAGCAGAATTGTACATCCCAATCTACAGCAGAGGCAGAGTATGTTGCTGCAGCAATAAATTGTTCAAATATTGTTTGGTTTAAGCAGTTATTGCAAGGAATGAGGATGGAAATCAAAGAACCAGTTGTTATGTTCTGTGACAATACTAGTGCAATCAATATATCAAAGAATCCAGTGATGCATTCTAAGACCAAGCATATTGCAATCAAATATCATTTTGTCAGAGAATTGGTACAAGACAAGGAGATCAGATTGGAATATGTCAATTCAAAGGAACAAATTGCTGACATATTCACAAAGCCACTACCTAAGGATGCATTCTTGTATCTCAGAGGTAAGTTAGGGGTTACACCCCTATCCGAAATTCACTAAAAACAAGTTTTAGTGATGCATCAACGCATACCAAAATGAAAATCTATCTGTTGATGCAGTCAAATCTGGAAGCTTTGCATATGAATCAGTACTAAAGGTACATTACAAATCATTTAAATTCTATTGTCTTTGGCATTTGTTGTCAAAGAGGGAGAGATTTACTTTACTATCATATCTTTCTGAAATTTGTGTGAAAAAGAAAGTTCTTATGTAATTCCCTCACAGAGTGAGATTACTGAAAGAGGGAGAGTCTATCATCTTAGAGGGAGAATTGTTTTGATGACACATTGTGCTGATAAGGACTTGTTTTCAAATTTCATTCTGCTATGACATATTGTGTTGCCATCAATGCCAAAGAGGGAGATTGCTGGATACAATTGATAATTGCATGATTGTCTTTGATGTTACACAAATGTCATATCAGTCATCAGACAGAGTTTACCGAGCTCAGAAGGTAAGTACAGCTATTGACAGAGTTTACCGAGCTTGCAAGGTAAACAAAGGAAGTTCAGTGTTTACCGAGCTCACTCGGTAATCAAAGGATTTGTTGTCGAAAGACAGTGTTTACCGAACTCACTCGGTAAACAAAGGATATGAGATAGGTTGTCAGTATTTACCGAGTTGACTCGGTCATCGAAGAAAAGTAGTAGACAGTGTTAACCGAGCTCACTTAGTCATCAAAGGAAAGACGGAGAAATCGGTGTTTACCGAGTTAAGTCGGTCAGTGAAGGATTTCATGAAATTCTCTGTATTAACCGAGCTCAGTCGGTTAACACAGGAATTATTTTCTGTGCAGTATTTACCGAGTTAAGTCGGTCAGCGAAGGATTTCTTGAAGGTTAAGTAATTAAAGTTAATTACTTTATGTAATGTATGAAGCCGACTCATAGTACAATTATTTATAATTGTAACTTGTATTTGAGCCGACTCGATAATCTGAAAGGTATATATGAAGGATCAAGTTGCAAATTCAAGAATGGAAGTATGAATGTGAAAAAGCTAGCAGATATGATTGAATATCTAATGTGCGAATTATAAGGAAGGTCAGAGCAAATTTCCAAAGGATCAGAGATGCAGAGTTGCGTTTGATCAGAGAGGATCTAGAGGAACAGAACAGAGATCTGTATCAGCAAAGATAAGTTGTATTTATTTCAGATCACTCATTGTTACTTTCTAACAATTGTAACAGTGTTCTCAAATCTCTTAACAGAGTGGGTTTAACAGCCTTTTGTAAAATCCCCTAACAAGGTGGCAATTCAGTTGAATTGATCTAAAGACCTCTAGCAAGGCCACTCCTAGCAGGGTGATTAAATCCTCTAACAAGGTCGCACCTAACAGTGTGTTTTGTAACCTTTAACAAGGTTGGCTCCTAACAGGGCTCACTTCAGAAGAGTGAAAAATAGTAACTAGTTACATTGGTGGTTTTTCCCATATTGGGTTTCCACGTTAAATCTGGTGTCTCTTGTCTCTTGTTTCTTGTGTTTTCAGTTTGATTATATGAGTATCAGCAATGAGTATTTCCTTTGACATCTTAAGGGACTTGTGGGAAAAGTTTTTGTAGTAACTGATTCACCCCTCCCCTCTCAGTTACTCCATTCTCATTTCCAACACAAATCTCCTCAATAAATTCACCTTTCTGAAGAAAGAATAAACTCTTGCCTTATTTGATGGAAATGATAATATGTGTTGCATGTAATCTCTTTGTATCAATATTAGTACCTTATTTAGACACAATGTATCCCAAAGGCTTGCCTTCCATTAGACCAAAAATTGATTTCTTGGTACTCATTGATATACCAGTACACTAGTATAGGTGCATGTGCTATTGCATCTTTGATTTCCACAAATTTTGTCCTTCCTTCATGATTCTAGTGGAAAGAATCTTTTCTTTTCAACATATCAACAATATAACAAGTCTTTTTAGTGAAGTCTAGTAAAAATCTCCTTAAGAAATTTACATTTTTGAAGAAAGAATAAACTCATC
This sequence comes from Cupressus sempervirens, assembly GCA_028749045.1. Lineage (NCBI taxonomy): Eukaryota > Viridiplantae > Streptophyta > Pinopsida > Cupressales > Cupressaceae > Cupressus > Cupressus sempervirens. Next base: position 557,559,320 of record CM053787.1, on the reverse strand, counting down.
TTATTTGATGGAAAAGATAATCTTTGTGTTGCTTGTACTCTCTGTGGATCAATCTTAATACCTTATTTAGACACAATGTGTGCCAAAATATTACCTTTCATTAAACCAAAAATCAATTTCTTGGTATTCAATGATACATCATGCTGTCTGTATCTCTCCAAGATTTGTTAGAGATGAAGGAAATGATCTTGATGTGCTTTGGATAAAAAAGTCAAATAATCCAAATATGCAATGATGCTTTCATTGAAAAGACCATTATAGGAAAGATCTATTTTTCACAAGAAAGTTGCTCCAACATTGATAAGGTCGAAAGGCATCTGTCGATATGAAAATATACCCCATGGGGTGGTAAACACTATCTTATATTGATCATCCTCACAAACTTCAATTTGATTATATCCTAAGAAACCATCTAGCATTGATAACATTTCTAAACTAGTTATAACTTGTAACACTTGATCCATGACTAGCAATGGATAGTTATCTTTGAGAGATGCCTAATTAATATTATGAAAATCCACACATATGCAAATTTCTTTAGTCTTCTTTTTAACATGAACTATGCTAGATATCCATGATGAATGATGAATAGGAAAGATTTGGATTGTACTTCCTCTTCTTCTAGTGGAAGGGAGCTATGCCAAACTTAAGAGGAACATCATGTTGGACTTTCTTAGGATGAAAATATTTTAGATCATCATAAGAATAAGCTAGCACATCTTTGTATTGTCAAAAAAAAAGTGATGAACTTCTCCTTTTCTTTGTGAGTACACCATTTTCTACTATTAACCAACTTCAGATCATCTTCAGTCCTAATGTTATATTTCTCATATTTTCTTGAGGAACTATTTCTTGTCTTTTGTTTCTCTTTGACATGCCTGTAATGTGTTTCAACTAGCTTCTCGAAAGAAATGAGACTTTTGTGGATCTTATTTCCTTTTAATTAAATTACTTCATGACTAGTATCATAATTTTCATCAAAAATTATTTCATTTGGTGCATCTTAGCTCCTTCAATGTGCATATCATCAAATCTTCCTTGGTTTTTGAAAAATTGATCATCTAAGTACCATCATTGAACACTTTCCAATCTTCACAATTATTTGGGATACTTGGTGAATAAACCAATTGTATTTAATATATCTCATCTTCAATCTCTTCATGGGGAAGTAATAAAGTAGCTGAAACAACAAGTGAATCAACTCTATCATTCAACTCTCTAGGAATCACTAAGATATTGAAGGCATCAAACAACTTGATGAAATCCCAAGCTAGATCATAGTAATGTAAAAATCAATCATTTTCTGGCTTGATACTAACTTTTGACTTGACATACCACCAACTCAACATCTCCTTTAATAGGAAAGTTCCTAATTCCTTTGGCATGCACCATGTTTAATCCCAATATCAAGGCCTTGTATTTAGGTGTGTTATTAGTATTCATGAATTGAAACTTTTAGGAAAAAGGAAAAAATCTCCTTTAAGTGAAATCATCACAATTCCCACTCTAGATCCCATAGAGGAAGAACTTCTATCAAATTCCATGATCCAAACATCATTAGATCTGCCCAATCTTGCTTTATTTTCAATGAGAATAATCTTTCCTTCAAGAGAATCCATACAATTGGTAACTGAAACATTTTACTCTTTATCAAGATAATACATAAGATCATCATCAGGAATAATTTCCCCTTCAACTGTAATTGGTAGTTGATTTGGAATAGCAACATCTTCTATATCTTTAGTAGCATCAACAAATCTTTCAATATCTAAAATCAATTAAGAACTTTCAAAGTTGAGTCAGTCCTTTGTGATTCTAATACTTTGTCTACATGTAGGTAATGATTACCCATTCTAGCTGGTTTGAAATGAATCCAAGCACGTGGCTCATTACATTTGACCACCACATACTTTGTTTCCCTTTCAAGATGCAACTTTTGCATGACACCTTTGATAGGTATTCTAGCTTCACTCATGTCCACATTGAATTCACTATCTATGTCCATATTTTCCATAGAGTAAGAATTACCAAAGGATTTTTCCATAGTAAATCCCAAAGTATCAACAACCTTAGCTGACATGATATTGTTAGAGGTGCTAGAATATATGTCACGATTTCTTAGCTTGAAACCATTGATCAGTAGGGATAGATAGAAAGGTTTAATCTTCCCTAGAATTGAGGATGGAATAGTAACTAAGTTATTGGGTATGTTTTTTAATTTAGGGCAATCAAATGAGTTTGAATTGGTTGTGATTCCTTAACAAATTTGGTAGGCCTATCCAGCTGATATGGATATGCTTGTAGATATCCAAAGGCAAATCACACTCTATAAGGGAGTTTGCATATTTTAAATGTCATGAAACTTAGTTTCTTATGTAAATCTCACTCTTGGAGGGAATTTACATGCTTTATATTATATGTATTTGGAGTCTAGATGAAAATCACATTATAGGAAGGGCATTACATATTTTAAAATTGGTTAAAAACAAGCATGTAGTGGAAAATCACACTCTTGGAGGGTCACTATACATTTTAAAGAGACCTTTAGATGCAAACCACATTCTAGGAGACTCATTGCATGTTTTAAATTACATGTATTTACATGTTTTAATTAATTCTAAATGCATTTCTAACCATCTATCACTTGCCTAGAACCTCTTCACGCTACCTTGTCGACCACTTCCAAATTTGGGTACCCATGAGAAGTCACTCCACATGTATACTCATGCATACCGTTTCTAATTATACAACGAGTTTCATAAGGAAATGTAAATTTCCAACCTGGCCCCAATATGAACAATCAATCAATTGGCCTAAATCTACAAGTTCATGTCTTAATAGATCATTTCATATGCATGTACATGTGTTTTTGGGTGAGCACAACTCTACTTAGCCATATTTCCAACACTCTATGTCAAACCATGATAAACCTAGTGCAAGGGTTGGATTTAGGAAATACAACAAATAATACAACCATAAACACACTTAGGAAAATATTAGAGTGGAAACCATAATAAAGCTCATAAGAACACATCTCAATTGTCCACTTTTTTGAAAGCTCGAATTCCCATAGAATCCTCCAATCATATCATTAGAACATGAGGATGGCACACAACACCCAAAATACACCAATACTCAAAATTTATCAAGAACCTAAAGTCCACATTTACAACTAAAAAAATACTTTTAGATGAGGATTCAAAATATCTTGGAATGTCCTCTAATCATTCTAATCACACAATCTTACTCTTTTTAGTAGAGGCCATCGACACAAAATCCAAGTCAAGCCAAATAAGGTGATAGGCAAAATGAGGTGACACCAAAATAGGTAAAATTTAAACTTCTTATGATTCAATAAAATTGAAAAGCCACATACAAAATATTTCCAAACTACAAAAATTCTAATAAAACTTAAGTTCTAGGCACAGACGCAAAATCTAGAAACATAACTAGATAAAAACTCTCATTTACAAGCATGGAAACACATAAATATTCATGCTCATCCAACTGAGTCATTTAATTTTATAAAAATAGATATGAACACTAGTTTTCAACCTCCAATCATTTATCTATTGAAAGAAAGAACTAAAATGAAACAAAATAATTAAAATGAGGAAGCCCTACCTCAAGTCAAAGCACCAAAAACCAAAAAGAAGAGAAGAAATCAATAAGAGTACCAAATGGGATGAAATCATGGAGAAGGTGAAAAATTGGGCCATGAATCCAAAGAGTTGTTCTTCACAAAGATTTGGTGATCCCATCTCACCCAATCAACAAATCTATAATTTCTTTGAAAGGGTTTTGGCTAGCAAAATTTCTATTTCCCAAACACAAAGTGAGAAGTCAGTGTGAATAACTCACTTTTTCCTTTTAGATTTGAGAAGATGTGGATGCAACACCCATAGTTTGAAACTAAATTGAAATAATGGTGGAATATTGATTTTGAAGGCACTGCCCTCTTCAGAGTTGCTTCCAAGCTTAAAAATATCAAAAGGGAAGTCAAAAAATGGAACAAGAACAGCTTTGGGAACATTTTTTAGAACAAAATTGTTGTTAAGGAGGAAATTCTAAATATACAGGAAAAAATCCAGAAGGAAGGTTATACCTCTGATCTCCTCCTTGAAGAGAATGAAAAGCTAGCCCAATACCATGACATTATCACTAAAGAAGAAATCTATTAGAGACAAAGATCACGATTGTTATGGCAAAGGGAAGGAGATAAAAATACAAAGTTTTTCCATCTCTCCACTCTGAAGCATAGGGCCAAAACTCACATATCATGTCTTAAAAAGGGAGATGTGAAAATTGTTGAAGACAAGGCTATCATGAATGAGATGGTGACTTTTTTCTCTTCCCTTATGATGGTTGATTCCAACATTAATGTGGATAGTCAGGCTGAATTCCTCAAAGTGATTCCTCCACTGGTTACTAAGGAACAAAATAAAATGTTATGTTCAATTCCTATGGATGATGAAACTCTCAAAGCTGTTAGCTCTCTGAGAGGATATAAAGCCCCTAGCCCTAATGGATTCCCCATGTTTTTCTTCCAGAAGCTTTGTAAAGTTGTTGGTAAAGATGTTTGTGATGTTATTAAGGAATTCTATGGGGCTAAACAGTTTCTTAAAGAAATCAATTCCACCTTTCTGTTCCTTATACCTAAGAAATTTGGGGCTGATTCTCTGAATTAGTTTCTTTTGATCAGCCTATGTAATTCTTTCTATAAAATTATTTCCAAAGTTCTCACATCTAGACTTATTCAGGTGATTCGATTGATTGTTGCAGAACAATAGAATGGTTTTGTCCCTGGTAGAGAAATCCTTAACTCTATCATCTCTGCTCATGATAATATATGTTCCTTGTCTTGTTCTAACAATCAGGTCTTCATTATGAAAGTGGACATTGCTAAGGCCTATGATAGAGTGGATTTTTCTTTCCTCTATAATATTTTGCTTGCTTTTGGCTTTGATCATAAGGTTGTGGGTCTGATCCGCCAATTGGTTTCTACTGTCTCTATTGCGGTCTTGGTTAATGCTAGCTCCTCTCCTTTCTTTTTCATTCTCAAGGGCTGAGATAAGGTGATCCTTTATCCCCCATCCTTTTTGTTATTATGGCTGATTGCTTGGGGAGATTTATTGGGGACTTGGTCCAAAGAGATTTGCTCAAGGGCTTAAAACCATCTTCCCAATCATTAATTTGTTCTCATGGACAATTTGTTGATGATACCATCTTCATGGGTAAGGCTGAAGTGAAGGAAGCTAGGATTTTAAAGCAAGCTATTAACTTATATTCTATTGCTTTCAAACAAGGGGTTAACTGGAGTAAAAGTGTTGTGTTCTTCATTAACACCCCTATCCCCAGACAATTTAAAATTGCTAAAATCTTGGGATGTTCTAAAGGATCTCTCTCATCCTCTTACTTGGGGCTCCCCCTAGGCTTGAAGGTCCCTGATGCTTTCTGCAAAGATCTTATTAACAAATTCAGCAAAAATTTGGTGGGATGGAAAGGAATTCTTATAAGCCAAGCTAGTAAGTTAACTCTTCTCAAAGCCTGTCTTCAAAGCATTCCTACTTATGCACTAAGTCTTTTCATTATTCCTTTTAAATTTGCTGAGTCAATTGATAAAATTCAAAGAAACTTCTTATGGACTGGCTCTGAGGAAAAAAGGAGAATACCTTTAATTGCTTGGGATCAAGTATGTAAACCTCGCAGTGAAGGGGGATTGGGAATTTGGAAAATAAAAAGTTTGAATAAAGCCCTTTTAGCCAAATAGGGGTGAAGAGTATACCATGACAACAAAGAGTGGAGTACCATTTGGAAACATAAGTATCTCTTCAATGCTTATTCCCTTCCAAATTACCTCGACTCTCCTGATGTTATTCACTCTTCCTCCATATGGGGAGCTGTTCAGGGGACCAAGAAAACTTTAGAAAAAGGATGTTCCTTGAAAGTTGGTAATGGACCTAAAGTGAAATTTTGGGAGGATACCTGGCTTATGGACCATCCTTTGATTGAATATTTTCATGACAAGGCCTTAATTGATCGATGCAAGCAAAGATTTGTCCTTCTTGTTAGTCATTACTGGTAGAATTATGCATGGGTGAATTTAACTGATGTTGGTCAAGGCTTCAATAATATTCAATTATCCCCAAATGCTATTTCTCTTTACCCTTATCTTGAGGATGAGATTATCTGGTATGTTGATCCTAGTGGGAAATTTAAAGTCTCTTCTATCTTTGCTTCTAAAGATAAGAGTAATCAACCTCTCTGGTCTCAAGCTTGGATTAAGGGTCTCATACCCAAAATTAACATTTTCTTTTGGACTCTTCTCCAAAAAAAAATTCTGACCCTTGACAACTTGCAAAAAAGAGGTATAAATTTGGTAAATAGGTGTTCTCTATGCAGAAAGGGACTTGAAGATAGAGATCATATGTTTTTGAGATGCTCTTATACCCAGGAAGTCTAGAATAAAATTTTGAATTTTTGGGGTATGACATGGGTCCATCAAAAAAATGTGGATATTTCTTTTGAGAGTTGGAGATGCCCCTCAAAGGATCCTGATGCTCAATTTCTTTGGAAACTAACCCTCCCCCACCTTTGGTGGGGCATATGGAAAGAAAGAAATAACAGGATATTCAAAAATAAAGATCTTCCAGGATGGGTGCTTGGTCAGAATATCATCAGAGCCTTCAAGGAGAATTTTAAGTTCCAGAGGGAGCCTACGCAAACCTTCCAAATTGATTACCCTTTAAGATCTCAAGGATCTTAGTTGAAAATTGATAATCCTAGATCAATTATAAAGTGGCTTGTTCCTCCTAGTGCATGGATCAAAGGGAATTTTGATGGAGCAGCCAAGGGTAACCCGAGAAGAGCAGGATGTGGAGGTGTTCTTAGAGATCATATGGGAAATGTTATTGATGCTATTGCTATCCCTATTGGTCACTCGAATAGCCATATTGCTGAAGCTACTACTGCCCTTTATACCACTATTTTAGCTATTGAATTGGGGTACTCCAAATTATGGTTGGAAGGAGATTCTCTGAATATTATAAATATCCTTAATAATAAAAATTCTATCTCTTGGTCTATAGAGGCAACGGTTATGAAAATCAAAACCTTATTTCAAAATTTTGAAAAGGTGGTCATTTCTCATACTTATAGAGAAGCCAACAAGGTCACTAATTGGATAGCAAATCATGCAATTCAAATAGGGCAAAAGATGAGGTGGCTTGATGAATTAAACAAACATGTGGATCTTAAAGTGATTATTAATTATGATGTTATTCATTCCAGAGTAGGAAAGATTTGCTTGGATCAAAAATTTAATGTTTTGTGTGAGTGGCCTTATGACTGTCATATTACCATCCCTAAGGAGGTACATTCATGTGAAGGCTATGTGTTCTCTACACGTATCATCAAAAAGGCATCCTCATTATCGTGTCACCAAAAACTGGTCTCACTTCTACCTCTTTGCTATCGGTATTTGGGTGTCTCTGGTTTTTGTTCACTCTGCAAAAATGGGAGGTGAATTGAGGAAGCAAGAACCCAAAAAATGTGATGATTGGAAGGCTATGCAAGACATTTGGAAGATTCTCTAGAAAGGGAAGGTGGTTAGCTATCTGGAGTGGTTGCATGGATTCAAACCCCATGTCACCACTGCCTTCTTCAAAAATTGGGTGGACAACAAAGTTACTTTACATGGAGTCTTTCTAAAGCTTACTAAGGAATTCATTGCTGAGGTCACTAGTCTCCCATGAAAGGTATCAAATTTTTGAAGTAGACCAGTATTTCCAATGCGGCCTACAAAAAATTCTTGAAGATGGATTAAGAGGAGATGCAATTGGAGAAGAATGGTGACTTCTTTGATGTGCAACAGATTAAAGGTATTTGGCATGATGCGATTGGTTGTATTCATGAGTACTTCATCCTTGATGTAAGAAATAAAAGGGTGCACAAATTTCACTTTTTCTTTCTTAACCATTTTAGGTACAAAGATAGAATTTCCTTCCCTTTCTATTTGCAGTTTTCTTTGCTCCAAAGTTTGAATGCGCATAGAAATAAATAGTCTTGACCCATCTTACATGAAGGTCTAATTTTTCTCATTGAGGGTTTTTGTAAAAAATAAATCCATTGCTTTGTCTTTGTCCACTGGCAAGCAAAAGAGTCCTAAACTCTTAAAAGGTAAAACTGATGAGAATGTTAAACAGAAAGTTAAGGCTAAACTGAAACCCTCCAACTCTCAAAGAAAAATTAAGGAAGAGGATATGGAGGTGGAGAGCAGTGAAGGCTCAAATAAGGATGTCCCTGAGGAAGAGGAGGGGATGGATGCTAGGGAGTTTAGCTCTAACTTGGATGGTTATCCGGATACAAAAGAAAAAAATGAGGAAGGGAGAGAGGAAGATACTACTGAGGATAACTCAAAATAGAGCAAGTCTGATAATGAGGATACTCATATTGTGTCTGGGGGAGGTGATAAAGGGAAAGAAAATTTAATTGATGATCCAGCCATTTTGAGTGAGGAGGAAAACATGGGGATAGCTTCCACTCCTATAAAGGAGATTGAGGGACAAGATAAGGAGGTCTAGAGCCATCATATTCCTATGGAGCCTGGTGAGGAGGATCCATTGGATGGGGAGATACAAAAATACAAAGTTGACCCCTTACCACACACCACTACTGATGACGCAAGTGACTCCCTAGCGAGGGAAACCAAACTTTCCTTCCTTCACTATGCTAAACAAAAAGTTGACTCTTTCCTTCAGGTTGACTCTTTCCTTCAGGTTGACTCTTGGATTTATAATGAAATAATGGTGCTAAAGAAGAAAGTGGATACCTTTCAACATAACCAGGAGGCTGACCGGGCTATTATTCAACACATGGAGGTGCAAATGGGAGATATCCCAAAAAAACTAAAGGATTGTGAACATAATCTTAGAATGCTCATAAGGGAAAGTGGAACAAAAATGGAGTAGGTAACCTCAAGCATCTGTGCAGTTGTGGTGACATTGGTCAAAAGAGAAAATGAAGAAACCATTTCTTTGGAGGGCCCTAGCAAGAGGACAAGACAGAGTTTGCTGTTGCTTCTTCGGGTGCTAACTCCATCCAGGACACAGCTAAGATTGGTAAGGAGGCAGTTAAGATTATTATGGAACTGCAATACTTTCTTGGGTCTTCTTTTCTGGTTGGGTTCCTCTTTAGGTCCTATTTGCTGGTTGTTACTTTTGGTTCTTGTGTTTGGTCCTATTTTCTAGCTTTTAGTTTTTAAACTCTACTAATGGTTCTAGGTCCTTGTAAAACCTGGGTACTTTATTTGGACTTTGTTAGTGGTTTCAGGTCCCTGTAAAACCTAATTTTGGTACTACTTCTAGTAGGTTTAAGGGCTCTTTCCTATTGGATGGCTTGTTTTTTCCTTTTTTGAGGATGTGAAAGGGTTTTGGGGTCCCTTCAAAACCTATTTTTACTGTAATCAAAAACTCACTTTTTGCCTCACTCTTATTAAAGTGACTTATAAATAGAATATTAAATCACTCAATAGTTAAATAACCTCTTTCTCAAATTAAGTTAGATAAATTTAGGTATTTAGAATTCAACTAATAAAAATTAGCCAGCAAATAGAATAATTAAACCCGAACAATCAATTAGATAATCATTTTAATTTAAAAAAATTGTGACAACAATAGAACCCTAAATGTACATAAATGCTCACAAGGTTAATTACATAATGTATTATTAATCCAAATTTAGCAACAACAGAGGGTTAATAATACTAATTATACAAATGTGTCATCCATACAAGGATGAAATTTGCTTAGTATGCCAGGTAAGAATCACTAACTTTTGATGCCCATTGTTAGGGATATAGGTACTGTAAGTAAATAGATTTACCCTCTCAAAAATTCCTTTACAAATGACCCTTAAATTCCCAAAATGAGAAGACAAATAGAACTTACAATTGGAAATACTATCATGATATTGATAGTTTTCCTCTAAATTTAGAGGTACAACTCCCTCTTAGAAAGATATTCAATAAATTAGATATTAAGATATGAGGCTTTTTGATATTCACCCATAAACATGGAATGAATGTGATTATCAAATTTACAAGCTAGGTAATGAGAGAAAAACCAGAGAACAACCCCACAACCATCTACCAAGTCTTTCACATTACAGAGGAAATTTAAAAAATTACAATTTTTTCTGCAAATTACAAGCTTGTCAATCGATGAATTCACAATCACCTAATTACTTGATATAATAACACAAAACCATATTTAAAATAGGTAGGAAACTACCACAATATTTTTTCTAACTAGGAAGATGAACATACATACCCTAATATTTATACACAAGAAAAATCCTCTTTATTTCAAAAACATATTAAAATAACCACAAGACCATTCTATCCTTGCTAACACAATCAAGTTGCATAAAAATAAAAATAATCCTATCTATTACCCATGTTACAATCAATGCCAATGTATTTTTCCTTTCTTGTAACCACATGACTTCTTAGAAAAAGAATAAGAACCTCTCTTTCTTGACTCTCATTCCATTAAATAGCCCATTCCAGAAAAATCATCATTCCCATAACTTTTCGGTTGTGTGTATAACGGATTCTTGGAAATTAAAATATTTTCACAATCATATAATAAATTCACCAATATTATGTAGTATCTAGTTATGGGGACTAAATTATATTGGTGTTCTCATCTTTGTCAAGGAATTTAAATGGAATTTTATAGTAATATGAGTTAACAATTGTCATTATATAGGATAGGCAATATTTTTCTTCTAGGTCTTCTATGTTTTGATCTATGCCTTTGAACTTCTATGCACAACCTCACTTGAACTTTTAGGTTATAGATTTGGATGAATTCTCATTATTCTTGAGTCACTCTATTCACTACATCTTATGGAGGATTCTATTATTGAGATTTGATTCATATTCCCAAGTGCAGTGTGGAAATAAAAGCTTCCCAATTGGTCTATGAGACATCATTACCTGTGATGTTTTGTCGATCACAAGTAGGAGAGTGCCTTAGTATGTGGTTTAGGATCCCAATGTGAATATATATATATATATCATGAATCACATTTTCAGTGTGAATCTAAAGAAACACTTTAAGGCTAATGTATGACATATCCCTCATGGTGTTGTGCAATTGGACCCTCCAACTATTGCATAAATTGAAAATGACTATAATTTGATTGAATAGTCATATATATCTTTAATGATTGGGGGTATGCAATGGATCTTCTCCTTTCTAACTATGTTACATTTTCCCACAAAGTATGTAAGCATATGCCCTTTTAGTTACTTCTTCCAATTCATGCATTAACAATGAATTAAGCATCCCAATATCTTGTTCAAATTTTCACACTAAAGAGATAGAAATTTGCTATTGTTAATTGTGGAGAAATAATAGATCAATTTTACCATTCCCAATTTCTTTCTATGTTCAAAGTAGAATCCTCAACTATCATTATCCACTAGGCCTAGGTGCATAATATTCTTTGATAATCAGTCTTTTTGGTCTCTGTTATTTCTGCATAAACAATGTGAACTTATTCTTATTCTTCTTGAACTTGGTTGGAGTAATGTGTAGATTGAAGATTGCTAATTTTCCACCCATTTTATATTTTTAAGGCCCATAGCAATAATGGATATAGTATTATTGGGTATGATCAGTTTATCATTGTAATTATCTTGTACGATGATATCCTCACAAATTTTGCATGATGTTCATCATATTTGAAAGTGGTAGGTTACCTAATTGTTAGAAGTTGAGAACTTTTTCTTGGAACCATGGTTTTGAACATTTTCAATCCTTGGCGATCCCTAATGAGACATAGGAATCTTGTCTTGATATCTAAAATTTTTGTTAGACTTGGACCTTGGCTTGACCCGATTACTCTCACATTTCCTTGCATGACTATTTGTCATAATTCTGAATTGGGATTCTCCATGTACACATTTGAACTAGTGTAAACCAATGTGAACCCATTGAATTAGATGTAATCCTACACTTTGAACTTCCATGTACATTCTCAATCCTTTGAATTTGAACCTTAAACCATGCATGTTCAAATCTTTGAACTTAACTCTGAACCTTGAACTAGTCAACATTTATGAATTATTAGATGTAGAATTAGAATTTTGAACCACTAAGCCCAAACTTGAACTTTTTAGACTTGTGAATCTTTGAACCCCCATGCCAAAAATTCAAACTTAAACCTTGAATCTAAAATCCCAAACCAATGAATCTACATTTTGAACTTTGAACTTTCTAATTCAAGTTCAAAACAATCTTGGAACACTACTTATTCACAAATTATACCTTACAAAGGCATCATTAGTAATAAAAACCCACATGAAAATGAAATGATTCAAGAATTCCTTCTATGGGACCAATTCTCAAATGTTTAAAAGTTGGGTGGTAGAGGCAAACCAATAGGTACGCACTTAGATCCTATAATTAGGATGAATGTACCTAACGCCTATTTAGTAAGCAAGAAATCAACAAGTGTAAATGCTCAATATATAAATAGTCAAAGAAAAAACAAAAACATACACACATGAAGGAGAACGAAGGACACCATGTAGATCTTACAAGAAAGTGACTATTGTATGCACCCTAAAATGGTCGCCTAGACTATGGGCCCCCATTATTCAATTTATCAAATTTCCTGAATCAATGGTTTGCAATATTTTATCAAATCAATTCAAATCAATTTCTTTGATCAAATTCTAATTATTTCAATTATTTCAACATTTCCTAAGGTTTGATCATTTTATCCTAAATCTTATTTAATTAAAATAAAACCTCTCTTTTAATTAAATAATTAATCCATATTTAATTAATTAAGAGAAAAACCCCTCTTTTAATTTAATTAAATATTTCCTATTTAATTAAAAGAACTTGCTCTCTTTTAAATAAATAAAATCCTGCTTGAAAAAGGAAATAAAATTAAATAAAAATTAAATAAATTATTTTTTCCTCTGCACTTAAATGCACATATTTCTAAGTGGGATTCCATTTAATTTTACTCCTCTTTTCTCATTGGTGGAATTTTGTCTCACACAGATCATTCTTTCTCCATAGACCAATGTGAAGGTCTATCAAAAGTGCATGTCAAAAGTATTCAACAAAAAGGTTCACCCTAGAGAATTCTAGGTGGGAGATCTTGTCCTACATGAAAATCCTAAGAATCAATAGGAATAGAGATCAAAAGGGTAAACTTGAACCTAATTGGCTTGGACCTTACATTATCACAACAACTTTTAGGTCAGGTGCCTATTGTAATCACTTAAAAATGGTCATCTAGACTATTAGCCCCCTTCTCAACATTTTGGCTAAATTAATTTAATCATTTACCTAGACCAAATTGCTAATAATCGATTTATTTGATTATAACCTATAGTTTGACTATGCTATCCTAAGTTCATTATTTCATTAAAAGAACATGTCCTCTTTTAATTAAATAAAAGACCCCATTCTTCTAACCCACTTAAAGTGCACACATAAAGTCCTTTTTCTATTTTTCAATTAAAAAAAAAGGCTTTGTGACTTTTGTCTTATATGACAAGTCAACTTATATTCTATTGGTTGACTTGTGTGTGCACATGGATCACTCCTCTTTTTGAATTCCACCATTGATCATCCACCATCTTCATCTTGATCTCTACTGTCCATACATCTTTAAAAGGGAGAGAGCTTTCCCCCTCAATCCATCCATCTTTTGAATATTGTTATGCTGCAGGTTTTCTAACAGGTTTCTTTGGAGCTTTGTGGAGAACGTCTATTTCTTGTCTACATTCTCTCATACCATAGCATTTTAGCTTAGATTCATGTTGCATGTTAGTTTAGCTTCTATTTTGCAATAATCTATCTCACATAGCTTAATATTTGGATCGTAACACTCTCATCCATGCTTAGAATAGCTGCACTTTTCATATTCATTCTAGTTTAATCTTTAGTTGCATTGCATTCTTGAGGAACTCCTTGGGACATTTGCATTCTTGCATCTTGTCTTTGGAACCTCCCATTGCATGGTTTACTAGCAAGAAGAGTATCTCTAAGGCTCATCTGAGAGCCTTCTTATTCTTGAAATATACTCTCTTGCACTCCGTGGATAGGGAGCTCTAAACCAGCATCCAAGCATTCCAAACTCATGGAATTGTTTGGATAGAAGGGTTTAGAGTAGGACACTTTCGAGTGTACATTTTTTGCGCCCACCGTGGGGCTTGAATCAAGTTTTTAGCTCCATTTGCTTTTATTTTTCATCTCTGATTTTTTACAGCAGCATATTGGATCTAATCAAATGCTTTTGTAGAATTATCACTATGGTTTTAAGGCCAACCCATAAGTAAATTGGTTTGAAGGCCAAAAACTTAGTTGGTTTAAAGATTTGATCATATCTTGTAAACCGCTTGGAGTTTGGTTCTGAATTTTTTTTTGCAGGTTGGGTATATGATCAAAATGTCTTAGTCTTCTTTTTAGAGCATTTTAACGTGATTTTCAAGAGTTATGAGTTTTTTTTTATTTTTCATAAAAAGCCATTTCTGATCGCAAATCAGCGAATTTTTTCAAAAAACTTACATTTTCAGAAAGGGTTTTGAATTCTAATGGGGGTTTTTTTTTTTGTGTTTTGAATTTTGAGGTCATATTAAAGATCAAAAACTTGATTTGATAAATTTGGCCTGTTTTGACAAAATTGATCTCTAGAGTGCAAATGAAGAGATTTTTAAAAAAAAATTGCATTTTTGGAAAGCTCTCTGATTTTTAATAGGGGTATCTTCTTTTCATTTTCATTTTTGGATACAGAATCATAGTAAACAAGTCCAATCTTGTTGACTAGGTCAAAATCAAAGAGTAAAAATGAGAGCATTTGTGATTAACTTGCACTTTCTTTGCATGCACTTGGTTGGAAGATAAATTGGATTTTTGAGGAAACTCACCACTTTTTATTGCAGATTTTTATGTTATTTCATACTAACTTTTGGTGCTAACAAGTTGTGATTACAGGTTGCCATCCTTATGAAAAAAAATTGAAACATTGCATAAAAAGAACGCATGTCAAAGCTTCAAATGCGCAAGGGCTACTAACATTGTTTGCAAGGCTGCCCAAAGCATAAAAACCCAAATTTTTTTGCTTTTTTGTTTTCATGTGTGGAATTGAATAATTGTTCATTTTTCATAGGCACATAAAACTTTTGATTGGAGTCTTTTGGTAATAGGAGAGTATGCTCTTCACCCTTGTGGTGAATCAGAAATCTTGACTTGCCATTTGGTTTTAAAAGTAAGGGGTAACTAAATCTTCTTGGAGTGTTTAGGAGAAAATGATTGGAATAGGAGAGTATGCTCTTCACCCTTGTGGTGAACCTGAAATCTTGACTTCCAAAATTTGATCCACTTTGTGTAGTTAGAATCTTTTAGAGGGCCTGCTCTCGGACAACCTGAGAGGAATGATCCAAGTGGGGACAAGCCGATTACCTAGCTCTTCCAACCCACTATAAAATCAAGGCTACCAAGGACACAAAACTTTGTTAGACATAGTGTTTGTCTTTGCCTAGTGTGATTTCTTATGGGATTTCGACCATATGGAGATCACTAGGCAAGAATGCTTAAGGTACTCTTGTGATCGTGAGATCGGTTACTCATCGCAAGGTGAGGTGTCCCATAATTGGGAGCAAGAGGAACACTATGAACGGAAGCTTGATCTAAAAACTCTAAGTTAGTAACTACCTTTTTTTTAAGCTGCTCAACTTCTTGGTGCAAGGATCAATCCTAGTGGACTACCCGGATCACCCCAAGATTTACACTCACCATATGTGTTCCCTTGGTTGTGCTTATGGCACTTCTATGAAAAAGCCAATATCTCTTGTGGGAAACCACTTGGTGTGAGGCAAAGGAGCATCAAGCATGGGCCAAGTTGTTGAGTAATGAACCGTGACTCTAAGGTAGATTGCTTGGCTATTGTTTTTGATGTTTTGACCAGTGTTAACATTCTTGCAACATAAACATTTCGATAAAGAGTTGTTAGGAAGGTCGTTCTGATATCCCAAATGCATATTGACAAGGTTGTTTTTACCCTTGATCAATTGTTTTGAGACATGTTACAACACTTACTATTTGAAAACCTTTCTGTTTACTGATATGAACTGAAACAAAATGCTGTCTGATTCAAACGACTATCTGATTGACAAATTGAAACGAACTTCAAACCAAAATTGACTTTTTTTTGCACAAAACTGGCACTCTGTCGCACGCTTTCACGAGAAATATCGCACGACAATTTTTTCAAAAATTATGTCACATGTCAGTAGTAAGTTTCTATCGCACTCAGTTCAAATATCTATCGCTTAGACAAAAAGTGTCGTACCCTTGTTGAAATTCTGTCGCGCAACACTATTTTTTGAACTTATGTCGCCCTCCTTTTGAGAAAGTATCGCTTAGAGTTATTTTGGGTCAAAGCAGAGTTTGTA
Source organism: Cupressus sempervirens (assembly GCA_028749045.1). NCBI lineage: Eukaryota > Viridiplantae > Streptophyta > Pinopsida > Cupressales > Cupressaceae > Cupressus > Cupressus sempervirens. The sequence continues at coordinate 557,542,837 of CM053787.1, read as the reverse complement.
GTTGAATTTATTTGGTCTAAGGAGCGTCACGTTGGTCACCCTTGATCCTAGTTACATATCAGTGTGTGAAGAATTCATCCTAGGTTGAAAAGATGGGTTTAGTCCGTTGAATGTAAGTCTTGAAACATCTTGATGAATCACTTGTCAAAATTTAGCTATTATTTTATTCTAGCTATCCACTATTGAGCTTCTTGCTCGTCCGCTCGGCTTGAGTCATCCATGCTGTAAGATCTTGAGCACTGTTTGACAAGCCATCTATCACATTTTGACAAGTGACTAGTCTTGGTCGTAAAAGCTTCAAATTCAGCTCGCTCTTCTTGTCCTACTAAACAAAGACAACTCTTTACATGCCGGTCACAACTAGATATCAAGTTGGTAATGGTAGCCACATGCCTTTCATTTTCAAGCAATTGGAAACACCACCCAAACATCCTCACAAACAACCTTGTGATAAGAATCTCAAATTTGCTCAAACACAAACGGCCAAAGTTCGGCACAACCCACTTTATAGTTTTGAAAATCCATTTGGTACACCCTTTGAGACACCCTAGGATATGAGTGGTATAGTCATAATGGTGCACCCTGATGAAATTAAACGTCGCTTAGAAGAACAAGCATGTGAAACCCAAAAGACTTTGGAGGCTATATACGCTAGGGAGAGAGAAAATCAACAAGTTGAAACTGACAATCAGGAACGTTATGAAGGATACAAAGGAACTTGTCCTTGAAATCCTTTTGAGAACAATGATGGTAATCACACACCTCCAAGGACTCCTACAGCTGCCGCTGGCACATGTCTTTCACCTAAACCATCTCATCATGATAGTGATGAAGAAGTAACTAGCGAAGATGTGATCAAATTTCAACAAGATGGCTTCGCCCAAAAACTAATGCTCAGAGCTTTAGAGGAAAATGGAGACCAATACTTCTGATACATGGCAGCTAGGGGATGGAAACTCCCTCAAGGTTTTAATGTTGAACATATTATTCCAAGATGAGAGCCCATTGAGGCTGAAATCTTAAGGGAAGAAATACAGGAACTAAGGAAACAATTTGCACAACTACAAACTTCAAAAGAGCCTCCTAAGACATCATTCGTTGAATCGATTTGTGCTCTTCCATTTGATAGGAGTCTATACATGCTGCCATTTCCTAAGGATATAGAGGTTCCTAAGTATGAAAAATACGATGGAAATGGTGACCCTCACAACCATGTGAGACATTTCTATGCTATTAGCATGGACTTTATGCATGAAGACACCTTTCTTATGCGTTTGTTTCCTAGAAGTCTAAGAGGACAAGCTATGGAATGGTTCACAAAATTAAGTCCTCCTCTTAAAACATTTGACAAACTTGTGCAATGCTTCATCCAACAATATTCATACAACATTCAACATCCTATGACTGTGCTAGACTTATGCAACATCAAACAAAAACCAGGAGAATCTTTTGCAATATACCTTCAACGATGGAGATCTTTATACTCTCGGTATCCTCGGCAAGTGCTTGAGGCTGAAAAAATTGACATTTTTGTCAATATGCTTGTACTCAAATTATACTTTGATCTAAGAAAATAGTTATTCACATCCTTCAACGCCATGGTAGAAAGTGCATATCACATTGAGGATGTTGCTATGAAAAGAGGTGACATTGCCATAAACAAGGATAGAGTTAACAATGGAAACGGTAAAGACAAAGGCAAACCTTGGAACAAAAATAAGTATGTTGTCAATGATGGAGTAGTAGACACTCCTAAGACTAAGGAGCCTGCGTTTAACCTTTCCAATGTCATCTATGCAGCAAAGCAACAAGAAGGTTCAAAACCACAACCCTTTGACAAAGGCTCTAAATTTGCGAAGAAGCGACGTGTTTACACACCTATGGTTGAACCTTATGAAGTGGTTTTAAAAACCTTAATTGCAAAAAAATTGGTTACCTTACCAGACAACTCACGTCCTTACGATCCACCTGTTAGACCTCCATGGTGGAGAGAAGATCATACTTGTAGCTATCACCAAAGTAAAGGAAATAACACAGAGAATTGCTTCAAACTCAAAGATGTAATTCAAGACCGCATCGAAGCTGGAAAATTTGTTACAGATGGCCTTGTTAAGAATACTAATCATAAGGCTTTCCAAAAACCATTACCTGAATACGAAAAGGGTGAGACCTCAAGGGTAGCTGCCAAAAAGAATCATGACGCCAAAATCAGTTATGCTTACGCTAACACTGATAATGTTATAAGCATTCTTGAGCCCATTGAATACATATGTATGGCAAGCTCCAACAATGACAACTGGCCAAATTATGATGCTAAAGATGAATGACCAAGAGTGGTCTTAAGGACACGATCCACTCCTCAAGATCATACTGATACTAGACCCAAGGTGGTACTCCGAGTGGCTAAGTCTTCATCTTCTCAGGGTGAACCACTTAACGCTGTCACTAGGGGGCAATCTAAGGTTGTCCTAAAAGTTGCTAATGATCCTAAAAATGCTTCATCATTTAAGAAACCAATTACTTCCAAGATCTCCAACTATGATCTTGTTAGCCAACTGCAACACACACAAGCACAAATCTCCATTTTTGAATTGCTAGAGTTATCTCCTTTGCACAGGGATATCCTTGAGAAAGCTTTACGTTCTGCCAATGTTCCCACAGATATTGATGCAGAACAATTCCAAGCTATGGTGAACCACATCTCCTCACCCCACTATCTCACCTTTTTTGAAGAAGATGACCGAGCTCTTAGTCATCCCCATAATCTTGCTCTTCATGTCGAAGTTCAAATCTTTCGTACTCGTGTTCGTCGAGTCTTGATAGACAATGGTGCAGGGTTAAATATCATTTTGTTCAATGTAATCCAACAATTGGGCATGTCTAAATTTGCCATCGATCCTAAGCGCAAGATCACTATAAAGGCCTATGATGAGGTTGAAAGGCCTTCTAAAGGTCTAATTGTACTTCTAATCAGAGTTGGTCCAGTTGAGAAGAATGTCATTTTCCAAGTCTTAGACATACCACTTGCATACAACTTGTTGTTGGGACGACCATGGATTCACGATATGCAAGCAGTACCCTCTACATACCATCAGTGCATTAAGTTCCCTTTTAATGGTACTGAAGTGGTTGTCCCCAGCGACAACTCCATGTCTATCAACACATTATCTGTTGCCGAAACGCTAGTCCCGCACAATCGCTCTTCTCATGAGCTAGCACCATCTTTCACAGAATGTGAACAAAAAGTGAAAATGATGAGCCTTGGTATGGGCGAGTACACTTTGGACTCTATTTCTGCCTTACCAATTTCCCCTCGGTCTTATGGGAAACCAACTATTGCAAAGAAGTCTTCTTCTTTTGCTATGACACTTTTTGGCACTTTTGTGCAATCTTACATACCACTGGAAGCAAAGAAGGAAGAACAAGCCATTAGGGATTGGATCTAAAAAGAAGAGGAAGATGAGGAAGTTACAATGACTACCCCTATTTCTCCCAAAAAATATGGAAAAGGCTATAAATTTCTGACAAAAATGGGCTACCAGGGCCATGGGTCCTTAACTGGTTGTAAGAATGCTCTAGTTGAACCATTAAGTCACACTCAAGGTCATGATACTCGAGACACCACTGGTCTAGGCTTTGGGCTAGACAATAATACACCAAACTATAATCGAAGATTACTCATGTCTAGTGAATTGGAGGATGATGAATCTCCTGTAATTGCTACTACTACACAAGACGAAGACTTTGTTCCTCTCACTTCCCTCCTTTGGGGAGAAGAAATAGTTATTGCTAATAATGAAGAAGCTTCTACCTCCCAACAATAGGAACAAGAAGGGTCTACTTCTGAGGACATAAATAGAGGACGAATTAGGCAGAATATTGCTCATCTCATAGATAGGGGTCAAAGTACAGATTCTCATGAGTATGAGTGGGAAAGCCTCTCTGATGCATCTTGCGAGCTAGGGGTGGATGTCATTCATGCCTATGCAACCCAACCTGATGTAGTCGAATGGTCTAGTATGGGGTCAGATGAGTTTGACTCACAACATGTCTCAATGGATCACACTAGTTCCTCTAGGACTATTCCTGAGTTGGACTCTTTTGCGACATTTTCTATAGGCTCAACTTCACAAGTCACTAGAGATGACTCCTTCCATATCAATCACATTGAAACTTCTCCCTCACTCTCGCTAATTTACCCAGATCTCATAGATTGGTCTATCCAAAATCAAAAACCTAAAATACGGTCTTTCCAAAATGACTATGAGATTGCTTGTTATCTAAACGCAATTGAACCTGTCATTTCTTCCACCAACAAACCCACAGTTAACATGATGGAATCGGATATCAAGTACCTCAGTCAAAAAATTAAAAGAAAAAATAAGCGATCAGACGGAAAAAACCACATTGTGGCGGTGTCTGACCCTCAAAAAAGTAAAAATAAAGACGTATCTAATGGTGAAAACCTCTCTGAGGTACCTGCGGATGAGGTACTTGGTAGTCTGATAAGCTATTTCAAGGATAGATCTTCGGTTCTAGTCGAACCTACACAGCTTATCAACTTGGGAACAAAAGAATGTCCTCAGATTATCCATATAGCTCAATCTTTGTCAGACAAAGAAAAGACATAGTTTGCTCAGTTCTTTCAAGACAAGAAGGTCAACTTTGCATGGACATACTCTGACATGCCAGGGCTTGATACAGATCTCATCATGCATCACTTATCAATCTCACCAGATGTCAAGCCTGTCAAACAAAAGTTAAGAAAAATGCATCCACATGTGGCTCTACTGGTCAAGACAGAGTTAGAAAAACTATTGAATGCAAACTTCATTAGGGCCATTGATTATGCTGAGTGGATTTCCAACATTGTACCTGTCTCCAAGCATGACAAATCCATACGAGTCTGTACTAATTTTAGAGATCTCAATAAAGCGTGCCCCAAGGATGACTTTTCACTACCAAACATCGATATGATAGTGGACATGACTGCGGGTTATGAGATGTACTCGCTCATGGATGGATTTTCTGGGTACAACCAAATAGAGATAGCTCCAGCAGACCAAGAAAAGACAGCCTTTACATGTGCATGGGGTACCTTTTGTTGGAATGTCATGCCTTTTGGGCTCAAAAATTTTGGTGCTACATATCAAAGAGCAATGACAACCATCTTTCATGATATGATGCATAAAAACATGGAAGACTATGTTGATGACACATTGGCAAAATCAAAGAAATGAGACACACATCTCAAAGACCTTAGTTTGATATTGGACCGTATGGAACAATTCCAACTTAGGTTGAATCCAAAAAAATGTGCCTTTGGTGTCACTTCTAGAAAATTGCTAGGTTATATCATTTCAGCAAAAGGCATTGAGGTTGACCTTGAAAAGGTCCAAGCTATCATGGATATGCCTCCACCAAAGACTATTAGTCATCTTAGAAGTCTGCAAGGATGACTACAATCCATAAGAAGATTTATCTCTCAATTAGCTAATAAGGCTCAACCTTTCAATAAAAATCTGCATAAAGGATCTACCCATATTTGGAATAGTGACTGTCAACAAAGCTTAGACCAAATCAAAGGCTACTTAGAAAAACCCCCAGTTTTGATGCCACCCATTCTGGGAAAACCTTTGATTCTGTACATTTCAGCTATGGATTCTTCTCTAGGAGCACTCTTAGCCCAAAGTGATGAGACGGGTAAAGAAAGAACCATATACTATATCAGTCAAACTTTGGTGGCTTATGAACTAAATTATACAAGTATAGAGAAGGAATGCCTTGCTGTAGTTTTTGCCTCCCAAAAACTTCGGCATTATATGTTGGCCCATACAGTTCACTTGATTGCCAAGATAAACCCTTTGAAATATTTATTAAGTAGAGTTGCACTTACTGGTCACCTTGCTAAATGGATGATGATTCTTTCTGAATTTGACATTCAGTATGTTGAACGTAAGGCAATCAAAGGACAGGCCATAGCTGACCAGTTGGCTGACTTCCCACTTGAAGATGTAGCACCTATGCAAATTGAGTTTCCAGATGCCTCAATCATGAACATTACTGACAGAACATGGAATTTTGTGGAATTTTCTTGTTGGTGGAATTTTGTCTCATACAGATCATTCTTTCTCCATACTTGATTAAATCTTATTGCCTTTTAATCTTAATCATCCATTCTTCTTTATAAGGGAGAGCCCTCTCCTAATTTTTGACATCCACGATTATGCTATTGTTATGTTGTAGGTTTGGAGAGCAATTTTGGAGGAGTTTGAGCATTAAAGCTTTTTGTAGAGAATTTCTATCTCCTTGTCTTCTTCTCTCATGTATCCATGGCTTCCATCATCATGATCCATCCTTGCATTTTTATATTAGCTTAGATCCATATTTTCTTTCATAGATTAATCTTGCATTGTTATTTCCTTTCATAGATTAGATTTCCTTTCTTGCATTTCTTTGCATTGTTATCATTTAGATTAGTTTGTACCTTCATTTGCATGCATATTTTAATCTTTGAATCTCTTGTTTTATGGTGTACTTGCATGGGCACAAACTAGGTCAAACTAAGGGCCTCCATTAAAAACCCTTGCACTCCATGAATAAAGAGCTATGAGCTACCATTTGAGACCTCATTCTTGAGCAATCTTGGATGTAATGACTCATAGAAGTGTGCTCACATTTTAGGCATACAACTATGACTTTGTTCTGACTTCATTCTTGCACCAATAGGAAATACACACATAGAGGTGGTAAAATAAAATATAACAATATATAATTACATTATGTCACATTTAAATTAAAATATTTAATTAATCGTTCTCTAGAATTTAAGCATATATCCATAGAAGGTAAATGACAAATATCCATAACATAAAAGCATAATATTAATGCATCCAAATGATCATCCCATAGATATATAACCCATCATCCAAACTTGACTATTAGGTCAACCTTGATTAAAGTATTTTGACTACCACAATGGTTAGAATGTAATAGTAGGTTTGATCTATAAAATATACAACTCACTTTACAAATTCATATCTCCATTCACTCATCTATTGGTTCATTTTTTGGCCTCCATTTTCATCTCTATCACTGATCTGTTTGGCATCCCTTCAAGAAATCATAACTCATCAATCTCTTCAAACTTCTCCTTTGTTGCTTTTCTCCTCACAACTTCTCCTTAATATTTCCAATCAACAATGAACCAACCTTAGAAAATATCTTTTATGCCTCCTTAAATAGGTATTTTTGATCTTCTTTCTTCTATAACATCAGTGTAGATCTTAGGGTTAGGTTAGATTCATCAAATCCTTCTATCATTTTTCTTTCCTCTTCCTAGAAAAATTTGGTCAAATCCTTGCCTTTGATCAATTAATAAACTCTCTTCATGCATCTAATACTCTAGCTGATCAATCCTTATCATCCTTGTGCTTTGACTAATCCAAAAAATCAACTTTGTTAGCCTCAAACTCAATTCTTTTACAAACTATAACTTTTGTTTTCACTCAAAAATCATTATGTTCTTTTGCTCATTCATCGATGTGTAGCTCAGAATTCACTAGCTCACTCATCCACTACTATGCTCAATCTCTACTAACCTTCCTTTATCAACTTTCTTGGCAATAATTATCACTTAGCTTGAGCTTTTTTTTTTGACTTCTACTTAAGTTCCTTAATCTTTTGTTCTAGCTTATTCATTGACTAACAAACAATGATACTCAGTCATGCTTAGATTTTAACTCAGCTCTTCTCATTTCACTTATACATCAATTTCCTTTGTCTCCTTCACTCCATGTATTGATTAAACAATTGATTAAATGACACATTATATTGTCAATAACTAACTTATCAAGTGCCCTTTATATTGCCATGATACTATAACTTTAAATCACTCATCAATATCACTAGCTCACCGTTTCATCTCTTCTTTTCAAATCCTCTTCATCAATCAATAGATATGGCACTCTACATTGTTATTAAATGTCTTTCTAATGGTAAGACATTGTCTAATTACTAATAGGTTTGACATCAATGACACCATAATAATTATTCCAATTGTAGTTTCCAATAAAAGCTTCCCTTTAGTGACACAAAACATAAACTTCTATAGATTTAAATATATTCCATGATCCCTACACCTCTCAGGGACTAGCTTCAAATCCCAAATATGATTCGTCCTCCTCCTAGATGAAATAGTCATATCAGCCAAACAAATAATGATTACCTTATCTAATGAATGTGCAAAAGATGAGTTCATAGCCCTTTGAAAAGTTGTGCATGTATTTATCATCCCAAAGGACATACAACTATAGTCAAGGTGTCATAGGGAGTGGTAAAAGTTCCCTTGTACTAGTCTTCTATGACTACACTAATCTAATTGTACCCAGAAAGTCCATCAAGCATGGACATAATTTATGAACCTGTAATAGTCTACAATATGTGGTCCATAAACAGTAAGGAAAAGTTATATTTTAGTCTTGTCTAGTTCAACTTCTTGAAGTCTACATAGATTCTAATTTCTGGCTATCGATGTAGAGTTTTGTATAAGGTATATGATGCATTCTTTCAACATCTTGTCTACTTCTTTGAAGATCACATCTACTACCTTTGGATTATAATTCCTTAGCTTCTACTTGAATAAGATTGCTTCAAATTTTAGTGGGATCTGATGTTTGAACTGCCATTGCCTAAAGTCCTTTAGATCTTTACATGACTAGGCAAACACATCACCAGATTCTTTTAGTAACCTAGTGAACCTAATCTTTTCAACCTCAGTACAACATGTGTCTAGTTTTATAAATTTGGGATTACCTTAATGCCTATATTTATCTTCTCACATTCAGCTAAGTGATTCACATTTTTTTTTATAGTTTTCCTCGTGTAATGATCTCTCCTATCAAAGAGTGTCTCCAATGCCACTATTATTTTGGGATTCAATTACCTTTTAACTGCATGACTCCATCATCAAATTTATTCATAGGTTTAGAATAAATATTGCAACATTTTGAGTTTGAAACTTCAAAGAAGAGATCTCTAAAATGTTCAATTTCATGTAGGAAGGTTTTTTATATGTGCATTGTCATCTAACACCTTCCAAGAATCAAACTTATTGGGTACACTATACCAATGAAATGACTCTATAGTATAGAGGTTCTCTTGGAAATCAGGGTGTAGTATCATCAAAGACATTGACCTTCCTAATACATCATTCCTAGTATTGGATTCCCTAGGCACTGCTTCAATGGAGAAGACATCAAGTCCCTCCAATTCATTTCAGAATCTATTTCTATAATGCCTTATTTTTCTATTTTTCCTAGCAAAAGAATCCTTGACTATATTGACTATCAATTATGCATCCCCATGGGCCTTTAGGAGTTTTATTTTGCTTCTTTTGGCTTATTCAATTCCTTGCAACAAGGATTCATATTCAGTGGTATTGTTCATGTTTTAAAATGCCGACTTGAAAGCATAGGGAATCATCTTTCCTGAGGGTGATATGAACATGACTCTAGCTCTAGACCCAACTGAAGAACAACTACCATCAAATTAAATCTCCCATATACCTCCTTTGACTATTTCACCTACACTTGCTACATCTTCTTCAATTAAAATCACATAATTAGCAACCTCAGTTTCATTATCCAGAATATCGGATCTAGTGTCTTCAAAAGGGAAGATTATATATTTTGAATTCATCTCAAGGAATAGGTGTTTAGTGGTAAAATAGAGGCACTTTAAATAGGGCTTTAGGACTCCATTTTAAGGGGTCACTAATCCATTTAACTATATGTTTGAGAGAAATAGTGGAATTTCCAAGTATGATTCCACTTATGGTCCAAATTAGATTATATGGGACCCAAAGGAAGAAGGGAGCTAATACTAAATTCAAGTTATAAAGAGGAATGCATTACAAGGAAATGTACTCTCTTATGCCCTTAATAGGATAATATGAATATGTAATTGAACTAATTTATTTAATAATGTAAATCTTGAAATACATAGAGGAAGATGTATTTTTTCTCAAAAAATTACAAATATAAAATGCATTTGAATATTTGTTTGCGGATCTCAAAATGAAATGACAAAAGGAAAAAAACCCAAAAATCTCCCTAGAATATGAGACTAAAGGCTAGGTCAACTTTGGAAGACATCCTACAACCAAGTTGACATAGTACGAGGATTTTCAATTAATGACTCCAAAAGGTTCCACATATGTAATCCTTTTCGCTCCCAACCTACAAATCAACACATAAAAGAAAGGTTTTGGGGTTGGGGTTTGATGAGGGCTTTCCTAGGTAAAGCCCTAGGTTAAGGAATTAATTATAATCAATAAATGTAAACATAAATGACTTAAAGACAAGATAAATATTAGGATTCACCTTGGTTGTATGTATATAAATGTAATGTAGATCTTGAATAAGGAATGTAGGGTATCTCCACTCTTTGTAATGAATCGACCATAATTCCATGATGGTGCCATGGATATAAAAGCATGTCGATGAAGAAGACAACGAATGCTCCAATATAGATCTCCTCCCTTTATGCCAAACTATAAGCTACATCTTGAAGAGGAAATGCTCACAAAGGATTCTCCAATGCTGGATAGAAATATCCTTGCTTAAATGCTTGAAAAACTTGAATACTTGAACTCCTTAAATGCAAAAGTGTAAATTGTTGCTTGAGAGAAATATCTTGAGTGCATGAGATGTTTGAGAATGTATGATATGAAAATGAAGCCTCCAAATCTCTTTATTTATGAGTTTTTGGGCTTGAAAACAATATAGGTCAACTAGATAACAATTAAAAACTAATTAAACACCTGAGGCCTTTTGGGCCCTAAGCTCTAGAATTATTGAAGACTAGGTCAACCTGGATTGAAATGGTCTAGGACTAGGTTAACTTGGGAGGACTACAACCTAGGTTGACCTAGTTTAGACTAGGTGAACCTAAGTCAACCTAGTCCTAGAGGTCTAGTCCCAAATGCCACAAAAAGCAAGGGTAGGTGCCAGAAAGATAGGGTGGAAAGAGGAAGAAGATAAGAGAAAAAGAGAGAGTAAGAGCAAGAATATCAATGGTCTAAAGAGGGAATAATGAAGAGGGAGATAAAAGGTCATAAAAAGAAAGTGTGTCCATTTTAAGATGGTGCATTTAGCCCCCAATTTAATAGGATTATGAGTTTCCTCAAATTCTCGTTAAAGTAGAGCAATAGAAAAAGATAAAATCTTATTATGATTTAGGAGGAAAAGAAATCATCAAGCCCTCAACAAAATTGAGTCTTTACCACATCTAGAATCATAATAAGAGAGATAAGTGCTACAAAAAAGGGGTGTACTTACTTTCCCAATAAGGTTTGTGTGCCTTATTTTGAACCACACAAGAAAAAAATAAAATAAAGGGGGAAAGGTCTCTTCAAAAGAAAAAGGGGATAGCATTGAATATTCTATAAAGTGTGTGCAGGATGCTAGTCAACCCATCAAAAGATGAACCAAATGGTCTAGTAGTTGTGTGTGGCATACTTGTCTATTCATCTAGGGATTCAACTTTAAGTGAAATCCATCTCCCAAAAAGAAGAATTACAAAGCAACCTAGACATAAGGATGTGCATGTGTCCTTAAGGGATCAAAACAAGATAAGGCTTCCGAGACTATTAGTAGTCATAATAAGGGTTGAAACAAGGATCATGCCTCCCAAACTATCAATAGTTTAGAGAGAGATCCAAAAGAAAAGAGACCAAGCCCCTAGAAACAACTCATGGAAACTAGAAGAAAAAGTGAGAGAGGGGAAAAACATGAAATAATAATGCATAGATTTTGGTATACCTTAGAAATCATACCAAGCACTAAAGGCTGGAGTACTCCAAGTTATACACAAAATTTTTATTTGTATTCAATGGACAAAGGATGAGTGGAGTGTATGCCCCTATATTAAAGTGATTCAAATACCTTAATGGTACAAATGGATTTAATAGAAGCATACATGCATCCATTGAATAATTTTTCCACTATAACATGCCTTCAAGAAGAAAAACATATCAAGCGAAATGAGCACATGACAAAGTGAAAGAGCACAAGAGGGATCTACTAACTTTTGGGTGAGTAAGATTATATGATAACATATAATATTATATCAACTATGAAAATATCATCATTCCCCAAAGGAAGTAGAACTATGACACAATAGAGGAAAAGACACAAAAGAGATATGAAGAAGAGTCTTTTTGAACATCAAGACCAAAAAGAATTGGTGCTACCATATTATAAGCGACCAAGAAGACTACACAAGATCAATAGTACAAACAATAGCATAAGCATGAAATAACACACAACAACACATGGAAGAAGAGAGATACAAGTAGAAGAATGTGAATGACATGGAAATTACTTTATCCTTTTGAGCTCAATGAAGCAACAAGGACTGTCTAAAGAAATCAAAAGATATGACATTAAACAAAAACACATCACAGGGGAAAATAAAACACAAGAACACAAAGACTACTATGATGAATAAAGTTTATATCAAGCATTTTGCATGCCCCCCTCCATCTTAGTTCAAAAATCTAAGGGAAGGATGGCGACTCACAAGAGGAACAATATCCATTATAGTAGCAATCACAAAAGTGATAAGGACTTTGAGAGTCACTATGCTCATTACCAGGAGTGACTATAAGCTATGTAGAAAGTCTGTTAGGGAAATCACTATCCATATTAATTAATTCTCTATCACTAAAATCATCTAAAGTATATTCCATTTATAGATTAATAGAATCTAAAATATGAACAAAATCATCATGTTTATCTAAATGTATCATGTTACCTTTTTTAACTTCCTCCAAAGATTTATGAAAAGTTTAATCAAAAGAAGGTAAAGGTTGAGAAGAAGATAAAGGTTGAGAAGCAAGAAAATGAGCTTTAGCTTTAGCTTTAGTTTAACATTTCTTGTGACACTGATGCGCATGTTTACTATGACTAGTCCTACGAGGCACAATTGAAGGATTAGGATCAACTACGATAGGTTTCAAAGAAAGAACATCAACAGGTTGAGTAGATGTAGATGGAAGAATAGGTTTAGAAGTAGAAGGAGTAGTAGACAAGATAGGTGCAAGTGAACAACCATTAGGAAGATGTAGCTCCATGATCTTATCTACTGTGCATTGTTGATAATTTCTATAGAGATGATTAGTGTGAGTAGGTGGTTTTTCAAGATGACATGACCAATAAAAAGAAATCTCATCACAATCTCTAGGATGTGATGGTTTATAAAGAGAATGATTAATAGTAATAATGTTTCTTAAATTTAAGACATTTATGAATATGAGAAGCTACAACTTGCCTAGAAGAAAGCCATGGAATACCAAGCTTAACTTGAAATTGATCAAAAGTAGAAATAACAACAAAGTTAGTAAAAATAGATTTCCTTGATAAAGTCACAGTCAAAGTGATAGAACCTTGTGGATGATAATGAAAACTATTACAACTTTGAATCCACATAGGAGTAGTATCATAAGTATCTCTATGTGTACCTTTTTTAAAAAGGTGTTCTTTGGTGATAACATTCATGGAAAAGGAATGATCAACCAAAGTACCATGAGAAGAAATATGAGCAATTGTAGCAATGATGTAAAGAGAACCATTAGGTGCTTTAAACATATCAGACTAGCTAAAGCTAATAATAGGTGTCTATTCAGGTTTAGGTGGAAAAGAAATCAAAGGTCAAGGTGCTAACTCAACATGATTAACCACATGATTCATTTCTTATATATTTTCATCATAATCAATATGGTGATTGGATGAACAAGGTTGATTAAAAACATTTTTTTACTAAGAAGGCAAAGGATTAGTGTAGATATGGAAATTTTGATTACGCGGTGCAACATATTTATTCATGTTATTAACTTGAGCATCAACAGATATAGCCTTAAAGTCAATAAGGTCCTAAATAGCATTCTTTAAACCATAAAAATTTTGAGTATCATGACCTACTTGACAATGATATTGACATAAGTATTTGAATCAAAAGACTTAGGCAATAGTTTACTATTATCAATAGGACAAATAGGAGGAAGGTCAAGAACATGAGCATGAATCAACTAAGTCATCACCTCAGAAAAAGGTTTTGATAGTTGAGTATATTAATGATTAGGAAAAAATATAGAGGAAAAATTAGTTGTACCTCAAGATGCAGTAGCTACTTGATCATGAATTGTATTTGTAGACTTGATTTTGATTAAATTGTTAGGTCTAGAGAATTTGTTTGAATTTTTGGCAACATCACTCTTATCACTAGAAGTAGGATCCATCATAGTAGAACTCTTGAGTTGACTCACTTGTAAATATTAATGGTGAAGCACTACACATAGGTGTGAAAAGGAGGTATACTAAGTAAGAATAATCTTATCCCTAATATCTTTTGGTAAATTAGAAAGAAAGATATGTTGAATATCATGATCAAGTACAAGATTAAAATAAAAAAATTCAGCATACAAATTTTTAAATCTACAGATAAATTTAGTAATTTCCTCTTTAATATTTTGTTTACAATGCAATAATTTAGTTAAAGAAATTTGAGGACCAATATTATTCAAAAAGTAATGAATGAAAGCTTTAGAAAGATTTTGAAAATAATCAATAGAATGAGGAGGTAGAGAGCTATACCATTGCAAGGCTCTATCGCTAAAAGTATGCAGGAACAACTTAGCTATAATCCTATAGTCATAAGCAAGATCACTACATATAGTCTGGAAAGTTTTAACATGAATTACAAGATCTCCCTTACCATTATAAGTCTCAAGACAAGGTACCTCAACATATTTTAGAATAACATCATGAAGCTGTTGACATATCAGTTAAGTTTGTTATTAGTGACACACATTTATTCAAATTTTATATAGCGACCGAGTTCATTGAATAGTTTATAGCGTTTTCCATGTAATTCAGTAGCCATCAAATTCTATAGTTGCTACTGAGTCTTTTGGACTAATCCCAGTGGTTATTGAGAAGATTCAGTCAGTGTGAAGTCCAGTAGTTTAAATCATACATTTTGGTATACACCGAATTTATCAATGATTACTAAGCATTGCAGTATCTACTAAGTTCACAGTTCATGTGATGTGAAGCCAATGTTAACCGAGCTACTTCTTCCTAAATAAGTAATTCAGTGTTTACTAAGTTGCACAATATCTATCAAGTCACCAGTGCAAACCGAGTTCAAGACTACTTGAAAGTGACTAGTATGGATTGAGCTTCTATGAGCTTCTATGTCTACCAAGTGCATGACAGTGCCAAGTAGTGACAATGGATGCTGAGTATCAGAACCTCACCAAGTCAATCTTCAAAAATGAGTATCTTCATGTGGGTCAACTTTGTAATATTTGTGTTAACTTATGTCATGGCTGACTATGTAATATTTGTGTTAACTTGTGTCATGGCCGACTTTGTAATTTTGTAATTTGGATTGATATATATATATATATATATGTAATTTATTGTATCACATCCAATGAGTAGGTGTGAGAATGCAAATGTGTGACCATATGTATTGTAATATGGATGCAAAAAGTTCAAGTTATGATAGCAGCAAATAAAGAATTAGGCCATAATAGTATAAGGAGCAATAGAGACATATCAATCATAGAAAGATGATCAATACACTAAGGAATTTCTATCAACAAACTCAGTTGCAAATCAGAGATCTATTACTTCATCTTGACAGGTGAACTAGTCAAAATCCTCTAGCAAGGTAGACCTAACAGTCTTTTATAAATCTCTTTATCAAGTGCATACTTCATTGTATGTTTGTAAATCCTCCCACAAGGTGGACCTAGTAGTCCCATTTGCTCCTAATAGGGCAGAACATCAAAAGTGATCAATGTAAGCCTTAACAGGACAACTTTATGTTGATGTACTAAAGTTTGTGGCTATTATCCCCACCCCAGTTTTACTTTCTATTTGGAAGGTTTCTGGGTCACCAAATCTCTGTGTTCAAGTGTTATGGATGCTTTCATGTTTTCATTTTCTCATGCATGCAATTAGATCAAATATGATGAACTAAGTGCTAATTGATTTATTGGATTAAGAATTGAAATTGTTAAAGTTTTAGAAGTTACTGATTCACCCCTCTCCTCTCAATAACTTAGCATAGTCTTGAATATTTCCAACAATTGGTATCAGAGCTTTGTGGTTCTTAGGAGAAAGTTTAACAACTTGAGAAAAGATCAAGGATATGGAGATATTCAAAATTGACAAAGCTATTGATAATGAAAATTTGGATCTGGAAATGGCTATTGCCCAACTCAAGAAAGCTAAGGAGCAACTTTCCCAATCCCTAAAAAGAAGAAAGGAACTTGCAAATAAAATGAATGATCATCTTTACATTGAAGAAAGAATTGAAGACTTTCACCCTTCAAGTAGCTCAGATGAAGAAAATGATGCAATCAAAGAACTCCTAGAGAAGAATGGTTCCTTGCAAGAAGAAGTAGGAAAGCTAAAAAGAGAACAAGAAATTCAATCAGTAAGGTTGTGTGAAGTTTTGGAACAAAGAAACAAGATAAAAGAAGAGATGGATGAAAGGAAAAATGAAATCCAAAAACAATCCCTTCAGCAAGCAAACCTTATTGATCAACTCTCCAATGCAAATGAGGAAATCATGAGCCTAAGGTTTGAAAATGAAAGAATGAGGAATGATCTAAATTCTGAAAGGCAAATTGATGAAAGAATAAAAAATGAT
Source organism: Cupressus sempervirens (assembly GCA_028749045.1). Classification (NCBI taxonomy): domain Eukaryota; kingdom Viridiplantae; phylum Streptophyta; class Pinopsida; order Cupressales; family Cupressaceae; genus Cupressus; species Cupressus sempervirens. The sequence continues at coordinate 557,526,112 of CM053787.1, read as the reverse complement.
TTGAGATCTGAGAGACAAATCAATGAAAGGTTGAGAAATGACCTTAACACTGAGAAGCAAATCAATGAAAGAATGATGAAATCTCAAGTAGACATGGATCAACTGAATGAGAAAAACCTCTATTGGCAAAAAGGAAAAGTAGGAATTGGATACAAAGAAGAAGGTGAATCCTCCAAACAAGGTGCTCAAAAGAATCAAAGACCTACTTGCAATCATTTTGGTAAGATAGTTCACAAATCAAATAAATATTGGAGTAATGGAAAAGAAAAATTCAATGGAAAATTCTACAATTGAAATCAGCATGGTCATAGGGCTAATGAATCTAAAGAGAAACCAAGATTTGAAGACAACTGTCATAAATGTAAGAAACATGGACACAAGGCATTAGAATGCAAAAAAAAGACATTGAATCCTACAGAAAAAATTGTGAAAGCAATATTTGGTTGGGACTACAATACCTAGTGTAGATGTCATTACTATGGAGAATTTGGATAGATTGGTATGAATTGTGTTAAACATCATATGAGGAAAAGAGATACCACTAAAATATGTCTCATTTGTACAAAACTTGGTCATCTTGCTAAGAATTGTATGAATACTGGTAAAATTGAAGATAAGAAGAAAGCAAAGGCTGATAACATTTGAAAGCAAATGAGATAGCCATAGATTCCTAATTCTACCGAGGATACTGATCTGAGAAATGATGGTCAAGTCACTCAAGAATTGGGCGACTCTACCATTTCTAATTAAGTTCTCAAGCAAGAACTAGAACCAAGATATCAAAGAAGACATCTAAATCAGCTCTAGTTGAAAGGTGACAAAGATCTAAATTCATATACAAGATACAAAGGGATCATTGAGCAAGATCAGTATCAGTTATTACCTAGTTACCTTCTCTACCGAGTAAGGTCGGGTCATAGACTCTACCGAGCAATGTTGGGAGTAACAAAGACACTTATGGTTACCAAATCATGGAGACATTGCCGAGTAATCAATATCATATCATGGATGATAGTCTATCAACCTATCTACCTCTATACTGAGCATTAATGGAAAAGTTTTAACAAAAGGCATGTAATTGAATTCATTTCTTATCATGAATTTTTGAGTGCTACTGTGAAGATCTATTTTCAGTGCGATCAAGTGACTTGAGAAAATTTCCTACAAGAGTTTTTCAAAGTTCTCTCAAGCTACCGAGTGAAAATGGCATCTAGCAGCAACAAGGTCAAGAAAGGGTTAGATATGTTGGTCCGAGGAGTTGAATGGAAAGTGCCAAATTTCAATCTTGTGCCCACAATTGTTGAAACCCTAGACCCAAGTGGAGCTCAATCCCAAATCCCTCCTAAGGTACTTCTTGTTAACAACATTCATACTCATTAACAAAGAAGATGATTCACTGAATCATTGGCCTTCCCATGATTGCCAAAGCCAAAACAACGAAAACCCTAGGTCGGGTAGAGTTGGAGAAGAAAACCCTAACCAAGTGGGATGGAAAAGGTATGGAAATTAGCAGTGTTATGAATGCAGCATTGAAATTTGGAATTCATGTTATTGTGTACAAAATGTACAGTTCAATCCATCTTAACAGCGTGTCATGTGAAGCCATGGACTTGGCATATAAAGTGGTTAAAAATAACCTTTCATATGACCTTTCCGACCTATTGTTGAGGCAATTCAACAAAAATATGGAAAGTCTTAGAACATCCAAGAAAAACTCGTGCAAATTTGGTTCACTGTTAACCTATCTATTATTTTATGTTTAGAAGTTCTTCCCTTCTAAAGGCACTATAGTCTAGAGAAAAGATGTGCCTATGCTTTACCAAATAAATGAATATATTGTAGAAATGGGTGAGAAATATGACAACATCATGGACAACTACTTCAATGTGTTCAAATAAAATGACAATAGGTTCAGAATTCCAAAGAAGTTAGTTGAATACTACGAGGATGATGTGTGCTTTATGGTGGACTATGACAAGGTATACATCCAGGTAGTTAAGCCTAGAGTTACATGGGTCAAACCTCTTGCTTATGAGGTAAATATTGATGAGATAAAGGATATCATTGGAGCCCTTTTAAATGAACCTATTGATCCCAAGGCCCCTTATTTTGGAACTTATGATGAAGCTAAGGCCAGAATTGAGCTAGAGATAAAGCTCCCACAAGTAGTTAACAAAGGGAAGAGAAGGATAGCTAAACTAAAATCAAGTGCACCTCTCTTGTTAACCAAGGGAAAAGGTAAGGATGAGGAACAAGTAGAGGATGAAAAAGAATCTAAGAAAGAAGAAGAACCTTTGATGAAAAAGGGCAAGGTGACCATCACCAAGCCTACAAAATCATCCACTACAGTCTTCACAAGAAGGTCATGAAAGAAAGGAAGTGACATTGTATTTAGAAAACCTCCACCCACCTTCCAATATAGGTTGAAGCAATTGGAAGAAGGATCAAGAATAAAAAACTTTAAATCTTTGAAATATGAGACTAGGACTGAGGTAGAGCAAAAGAAAGTTGAAGAATTGGTGCTAAGAAAAATGGGTAAGTGGAAGTACTCACCAGACCAGATTGCTTCTCAAGTCTCCAATGAATTACAAGAAAAGATAAAGCCAAGATGGGATTTTGCTATGCAAACAATTAAAGACATATATGCACAAACCCTAAGGTAGTTACTACTGAGCATATCAGATGCTGAGGTGAAAGAGTCTTTGAAGAAAAATGAAAAAAAATGACTTTAAGGTTGAATACTTGTTTGGTTTTGATTAAGGACATAGAGCATGTTGTTAAAAATGCTACAAACACTTGGAAAAATATTTATCATCTTCATAAACCAAGTGAATTCCCAGTTGAAGTAAATGATGATGATGAAGAATAAGATAAGGAGAAAGATGAGGAGGAAAATGTTAAAGATGTGACTCATTTTGATAATGAAGAAGATGAAGAGGATCAAGGTCAAAAAGCTACCACAGAAGAAAAGCAAGATGATGAGGAGACTAATCTAGTCAAGATAGCTACTATAGTCATTGCCTCACTTCCTCACTCCCTGAACAAACTATTGACTACATCAAGTATGGAGATAGCTTTAGGAAGTTTGGTTGTGACTACTATTGATACATCACATGTCCAATCACTCTTTGCCCCAACTTAGCTTAGCATATCATTGATAGAAGTGACTTCCACTTCATCCACCGAGTTGCAGATTCCTTCTTCATCTACCAAGTTGAGTTCTTCAATCTTCATTTCTACAATTTTGAATTCTTCAATTTTGTATACATCCACGGTAAGCTCTTTAGTTTTGTCTACTTCAGTTTTGGATTCTACAATTTTGACTTCATCAATTTTGGATTCTTCAAGTATTTATATAAGTATTCCATCAATTAGTACAGTATCATTTTTTACTGCAAGTCCAAGTATGTCTACTATTGTTTCCATTCTGGGTACAAAAGTAACAAGTGCAAGGACAGTTGAGCCTAAGGCTCAACCGAGTACAATTTTTTTGGGAAAAGGAAAGGAGATAGAGGAAGACATAGATTTGGATGAGGAAATAGTAATTCCCAAATGGGATATTTACAATCTTTCTATAGAGCAAATGCACATATTTGGTGAACTCCTCCAGAAAAAGGCCAAACAGAAAATATTAAGAGAGGAAAGAGACAAAGAGTATAAGATAATTGATGATGTCAAGAATATTTTAACCAAGGAAATAGGAATTGAGGTTGATTCTTCTCAACCTATTCTGTATCAACTTGGAGAAGTAGTCCAAAAATTCAATGAGGACACCAAACGTCAAGAAAAGTTAGTTGAAAAGAATGAAAAGAAATTTAACAATAAAGTGTTGGAGCACATTGCACAACAAATAGTCATTTATCAAGTTGAGCTTTCAACAATTTTGGTCAATGTTGAGGCATCCTATTCAAATGTGTCATCACTTTTTGGGAAACTATGTGATGTACCAGAGTATACAAAGGAAGTAACGAACAAATTGTCCAAAACTGATATAGGTCTTAAAGCAAGTTCTTAACAGCTACAACTTGACCCTAGTTCAAGCTCTGTACAATTCAAGAAGATTAGATTTTTGTCATTCATGCAAGCTAAATTGCTAAGAGAAGAAGCAAGGACCCTCTCAACACTGATTGACATACAAAATATGATCCTTCTAGTCATGGATGCTATGCAAAAACATATTGTATATTCAAAAACTCTGATCCAAGATAATAACTTCTCTATTGTGGACCACATGATTGAACTATCAGTAGAGAAGCAAATTGCAATTCATACATGCAAGGTCATGCAAGAAAATTGGGATAAAACCTTGGCAATCACTCTCAAGGTACATTCTAAATTCTTATTGAATTTTGGTGTCTCTATGTAAATATGTTAGAATAAATCTTTCACATTACTATCAAAAAGGGGGAGATATGATATTATATGGGAGATATGGGAGAAAAGTTGCATTGGAGAAATATCATATGTATATAAGAGAAAAGTTATACATTATGAGGAAGCAAGACATGTACATAGAGGAACACATAGTATGGGGGAGAAATATGCTATGGTGGAGAACTACTCTGCATATACCTTACAAAGATCAATTTGGAAAAATCTAAAAAAAAATACTGAGCTAGTATCATGTGGTAATGAATACAAGGTATTTAGTTTTGGGCTAATAAGTGTTTTTGTCACTAATGCCAAAGGGGGAGATTGTTGACATATTAGTCAAGTTTTTTATTAGTGACACACACTAATTTAGATTCTATATAGCTACTAAGCTCATTGAATAGTTTATAGTGTTTTCCATGTAATTCAATAGCCACCGAGTTCTACAATTGCTACCAAGTCTTTTGGACTAATCCCAGTGGTTACCAAGCAGATTCAGTCAATGTGAAGTCTAGCAGTTCAAACTATGCATTTTAGTATACACTAAGTTTATCAATGATTACCAAGCATTGTAGTATCTACCAAGTTCACAGTTCATGTGATGCGAAGCCAGTGTTAACCAAGCTACTTCTTTCTAACCAAGTAATTCAGTGTTTGTCGAGTTGCACAATATTTACTGAGTCACCAGTGCAAATTGAGTTCAAGACTACTTGAAAGTGATCAGTATGGATCAAGCTTCTATGTCTACCAAGTGCATGACAATGCAAAGTAGTGACAGTGGATGTTGAGTATTAGAACCTCACTAAGTCAGTCTTTAGAACTGGAGTATCTTCATGTGGGTTGACTTTGTAATATTTGTGTTAACTTGTGTCATGGATTACTTTGTAATATTTGTGTTAGCTTGTGTCATGGCCAACATTGTAATTTTGTAATTTGGATTGATGTGTGTGTGTGTGTGTGTGTGTGTGTGTGTGTGTGTGTGTGTGTGTGTGTGTGTGTGTGTGTGTGTGTGTGTGTGTGTGTGTGTGTGTGTGTGTGTGTAATGTATTGTATCATATCCAATGAGTAGGTGTGAGAATGTGAATGTGTAAGTATATGTATTGTGATGTGGATGCAAAAATTTCAAGTTATGATAGCAGCAGATAAAGAATCAAGCCATAATAGTATAAGGAGCAACAGAGACATATCTATCATAGAAAGGTGATTAATACACTAAGGAATCTCTTTCAGCAAACTCAGTTGCAAATTAGAGATCTATTACTTCATCCTAATAGGTGAACTAGTCAAAATCCTCTAACAAGGTAGACCTAACATTCTTTTATAAATCTCTTTATCGAGTGCATACTTCATTGTATGTTTGTAAATCCTGTCACAAGGTGGACCAAGCAGTCCTATTTGCTCCTAATAGGGTAGATCATCATAATTAATCAATGTAAGCCTTAATAGGCCAGCTTTATGTTACTATACTAAAGTTTGTGGGTATCATCCCTACCCCAGTTTTACTTTCTATTTGGAAGGTTTCTGGGTCACCAAATCTTTGTGTTCAAGTGTTATGGATGCTTTCATTTTTTTAGTTTCTCATGCATGCAATTAGATCAGATGTGATGAACTAAGTGCTAATTGATTTATTGGATTAAGAATTGAAATTGTTAAAGTTTTAGAAGTTATTGATTTACCCCTCCCCTCTCAGTAACTTAGCATAGTCTTGAATATTTCAAACAGAAGGATGTCTATTGAAAGGGGATTAGCAACATCACATGTAGGAATATTGTACTTAGATTGAATTAATTGAGCAAGTTATTGTTGTAAAGTGGTGATGGTTTGAACCAATGTACTAATGGTAGGATCAGAAGAAATTCTAGTTTGCATAGTTATGCTAGATGGATTAGGAAAGTTATAAGAAGTAGAAAGAATGTGTACGGATGTTGGCAGAGGATGAGAAGGAACATGCAAAGGGTTTGAATATGTAAAAGGAACCACATTATATGAAGGTAATGAAGAAGGAATGGAAGCAAGAGGAACACTCATGGGAAGTGAAAGGCTAGGAAGAACAACATTTAAAGGAGTGGACACTTGGGTAGAAGTAGTCATAAGAGGTGGCCTATATGTAGGTATCCTAGAAAGAGTTGTATAAATTAGGATAGAAGGTTCAATGATTATGGAAGGAGGAGGATATCCTAACTCTTGAGAAAAATCTATAAAAAACTTAGCATGAGTATTAATATGGTGATATATACCACACAAAATAGAAATTTTGTTGTCATCATTATTAAAAAGCTTCTTAGGAGCTTCAATAACAACAATGCTATCAAGATTCTAATTTTCTTGAGCAAGCTAAGTTTTTAAATTATCTAATTCACTAGAAATCCTATCAATTTCTGAAGAAGAGACTCTTAAAGTGTCATCATCATCATGGGATGAGTGAGAAGAGTTATGCTCCATGATAGGATTAAGATCATGAGTAAAGATAAGAATGTCATCGTGAGTCCTTAGAAGAAAAGAGGAATCATGATCAAAGGAGTGCATAAGTCTAAGAATTTTCCTAATAGGAATGATATAGGTTGGACTTCATGTAATTAAGCTCATAAAAGAAGAGATAAGAAAAGGAAACCCTAATGAGATCTAACCATGCAAACATAATAAAGAGCATAAAAGAGAGATCTTACCACAAGATAACCAAATCTAACTCTAAAAAGAGAAGGGAACAAATCATATTTATGAAAAGAATGCAAACACCTATAAGAACCAATAAAACTCCAAAAAGAAAGGGACACAATTTGGGTTCACCAAAAGAAGGTGAAGTTGAGGCCAAAGAAGAGAGATAAAGGGATCTAACTCCAAAATCAAAAGGAGGGGACTCATTAGGTTCACCAAAATGTTTAGTGGCAAAATGAAATCACTTTAAATAAAGTTGTAGGTCTCCATTTTACAAGGTCACTAAGCCATTCATATATGCATGTGAGGGAAAAAGGGGAATTTTCAAGTATGATTCCACTTATGATCCAAATTAGATTAGTTGGGATCCAAAGGAAGAAGGGAGATAATACTAAATTTGAATTATAAAGATGAATACAATACAATGAAATTTACTCTCTTAGGCCCTTAATAGGATAATGTGAATGTGGAATTGAACTAATTGCTTTAATAATGAAAATCTCAAAATGCATAGAGGAAGATTTATTTTTTCTCCAAAACTCACAGATCTTAACTGTATCTGAATATCCATCCATGGATCTCAAAATAAAATTATGAAAGGAACAAAACCTAGAAATCTCCCAAAAGTCTGAGACTAAATGACTAGGTCAACTTGGAAAGACATCGTACAACTAGGTTGACATAGTCCAGTGATATGCAACTGACAACTCTAGAAATCTTGCAGACTATAGGTTTAAGATTTGTAATCCATTTCTCCCACAACCTACAAATCAACACAAAAAAGAAAGGTTTTGGGATTGGGGTTTGATGAGAGATTTCCTTAGTAAAGCCCTAGGCTAAGGAATTAACCATAATTGAGAAATGTAAATGTAAATAACTAAAAGACAAGATAAATGTTTGGATTCAATTTTTTAGTATGTATGTAAATGTAATGTAGATCTTGAATTATGAATGTATGGTATCTCCACTCTTTGCAATGGATCTGCCATAATTCCATCATGGTGTCAATGTATGGTATCTCCACTCTTTGCAATGGATCTGCCATAATTCCATCATGGTGTCATGGATATAAAAGTGCAGCAATGAAGAAAATGATAAATGCTCCAATGTAGATCTCCTCCCTTGATAACAAATAATAAGCTAGATCTTGAAGAGGAAATGATCATAAAGGATTCTACAATGTTAGATAGAAATATCCTTGCTTAAATACTTGAAAAACTTGAATACTTGAACTCCATGAATGAAAAAGGCAGAAATCTTCACTTAGGAGCAAAAGCCTAAGTGCATGAGATGCTTGAGAATGTATGATATGAAATGAAGCCTCAAAGTCTTCTTATATATGATATTTTGGGCAGGAAAACAATATACGCTGGCTAGATAATGGTCAAAAACTAATTAAACTCCTGAAGCCTTTCAAGCCCCAAACTCTAGAACTACTGGGGACTAGGCTGACCTAGGTTAGCTTGGGTTAGAACTAGGTTGACATAGGTCAACCTAGTCCATACTAGGTTGACCTAGTCCTAGAGGTCCATTCTTGGGTGTCACATAAAGCAAGGGTAGTTCCCATAAAGATAGGGTGGAAAGAGGAAGAAGATGGGAGAAAAAAAGAGATTAAGCATAGGCATATCATTTTCCAAAGAGGGAATTATGAAGAGGGGGATAAAAGGTCTTAAAAGGGAAGTGCATCCATTTTTAAGATGGTATAGTAGGATTACCTTCTTATTTCCAATTGGTGTGGTAGATTGAGACCAGTCTAGTTTGACCTCTTCTCCTAGGTATTTGAAAAATGTCCTACTCAAAAATATTCCATAACTAGTTGGAATGTATGCTGCTAGGATGGTCAACTTGGCTCTCTTATCAATAAATTCAACCAGAGAGACTTGATCATCCTTGATCTAACTGATCAAGGGGACTTTCTTTAAATCCATAGAATAATATTTTCTAAATTTCTTTGTCATGGGTAGATCCAAGGCTTTGGTGACAGAGGATGGCATGATGTTATCAAAGGCTCCAAAGTCTATAATATAATTACTTAGCTTATGGTAATAAATAAACAAGAAAACATAAAAGGAATTTGGTTTTTAAATTATTGGGGAATTCTTGGAAGTTTAGGTATGTACGGATGCCTCTTGAACCAAAGGGGTTGCTTTAACTTCAATGGAAGGTTCGGGTGATGACATAAAACTCACATGTTGAACCATATTTTGAGGAGCAGAACCTCTTTAATACTCAATTAATATATCTTGTTCAATATCATTTGATCTTAAATATTTAGCAAAGGAAATTTGGATCTTCGCAGACTTATAGAATTCAACAATATTGAAGGTGGGTTCTAGATTAGGCTACTTCAATATCTTCACTTCCAGTCCTAGACTTCTTTAAACTTTGGAATCACCATCAAGATGGTCCATCAATATTTTCCCTTTTCCAACTAGAGTAGGAGAAGAGGAAAAATGAGTTGGAGACTTATTCTCACATTGATTTCATGTAAGCACAAAGAAAGAAGGCTCCTCAAGAGTAAATAGCATATTTCCACCACACTCGGAATCAGACTCATATTTGGGGTAGTGGCTAATAGAGTTGTTAGGTCTTCCTGAGGTCCCCTCTTCAACTAGAACTTCTTCTATGGTCTCTGTACACTCGAAAGTGTCCCACTCTAAACCCTTCTATCCAAATGATTCCATGAGTTTGGAATGCTTGGATGCCGGCTTAGAGCTCCCTATCCACGGAGTGCAAAAGAGTATATTTCAAGAATAAGAAGGCTCTCAAATGAGCCTTAGAGATACTCTTCTTGCTAGTAAACCATGCAATGGGAGGTTCCAAAGACAAGATGCAAGAATGCAAATGTCCCAAGGAGTTCCTCAAGAATGCAATGCAACTAAAGATTAAACTAGAATAAATATGAAAAGTGCAGCTATTCTAAGCATGGATGAGAGTGTTACAATGCCATTATTAAGCTATGTGAGATTAAGCTACATGTAAAAATGAAAGCTAAGCTAAGCTAGAATGCCATGATGCCATGGATGAGAGAATGTAGACAAGAAATAGAAGTTCTCCACAAAGCTCCAAAGAAACCTGTTAGAAAACCTGCAGCATAACAATGTTCAAAAGATTTTCACAGGTCTAGCACATTTAAGAACACATCAAGCAATATCTACCTAGAAGTCATGGTTCATTACTCAACAACTTGGCCCACGCTTGATGCTCCTTTGCCTCACACCAAGTGGTTTCCCACAAGAGATATTGGCTTTGTCATAGAAATGCCATAAGCATAACCAAGGGAACACATATGGTGAGTGTAAATCTTGGGGTGATCCGGGTAGTCCACTAGGATCGATCCTTGCACCAAGAAGTTGAGTGGCTAAAAAAGGTAGTTACTAATTTAGGGTGTTTAGATATGGCTTCCATTCATAGTGTTCCTCTTGCTCCCAATTACGGGACACCTCACCTTGCGATGAGTAACCGATCTCGCAATCACAAAAGTACCTTAAGCATTCTTGCCTAGTGATCTCCCTATGGTCGAAATCCCATAAGCGATCACACTAGGTGAAGACAAACACTATGTCTGCCAAGGTTTTGTGTCTTTGATAGCCTTGAGTTTATAGTGGGTTGGAAGAGCCGGGTAATCTACTTGTCCCCACTTGGGTCGTTCCTCTCAGGTTGTCCGAGAGCAGGCCCTCTAAAGGATTCTAACTACACAAAGTGGATCAAATTTTGGAAGTCAAGATTTTTGGTTCACCACAAGGGTGAAGAGCATACTCTCCTATTCCAATCATTTTCTCTCAAACACGTCAAGAAGATTCAGTTACCCCTTGCTTTTGAAACCAAATGGCAAGTCAAGATTTCTGATTCACCACAAGGGTGAAGAGCATACTCTCCTATTACCAAAAGACTCCAATCACAAGTTTTATGTGCCTATAAAAAATGAAAAATTAGTCAATGCCACACATGAAAACAAAAAAGCAAGAAATTTTGGGTTTTTATGCTTTGGGCAGCCCTGCAAACAATGTTAGTAGCCCTTGCGCATTTGAAGCTTTTACATACGTTCTTTTTATGCAATGTTTCAATTTTTTTTTTCATAAGGATGGCAACCTGTAATCACAACTTGTTAGCACCAAAAGTTAGTATGAAATAACATAAAAATCTGCAATAAAAAATGGTGAGTTGCCTCAAAAATCTAATTTATCTTCCAACCAAGTGCATGCAAAGAAAGTGCAAGTTAATCACAAATGCTCTCATTTTTACTCTTTGATTTTGACCTAGTCAACAAGATTGGACTTGTTTACTATGATTTTGTATCCAAAAATGAAAATGAAAAGAAGATACCCCTATTAAAAATCAGAGAGCTTTCCAAAAATGCAAGAAATTTTTAAAAATCTCTTCATTTGCGCTCAATTTTGTCAAAACAAGCCAAATTTATCAAATCAAGTTTTTGATCTTTAATACAACCTCAAAATTCAAAACACAAAGAAATAACCCCTATTATAATTGAAAACCATTTCTGAAAATGTAGGTTTTTTTAAAAAATTCGTTGATTTGCGATCAGAAATGGCTTTTTATAAATTTTAAAAAAAAAAATTCATAACTCCCTAAAATCACGTCAAAATGCTCTACAAATTTGACTGAGATATTTTGAGCATATACCCAACTTGCAAAAAAAAAATTAGAATCAAACTCGAAGCGGTTTAAAAGATATGATCAAATCTTTAAACCAACTAAGTTTTTGGTTTTCAAACCAATTTACTTATGGGTTGGCCTTAAAACCAAAGTGATAATTCTACAAAAGCATTTGATTAGATCCAATATACTACTGTAAAAAATCAGAGATGAAAAATAAAAGCAAATGGAGTTAGAAACTTGATTCAAGCCCCACGGTGGGCACCAAAAATGTACACTCGAAAGTGTCCCACTCTAAACCCTTCTATCCAAATGATTCCATGAGTTCGGAATGCTTAGATGCCGACTTAGAGCTCCCTATCCATGGAGTGCAAGAGAGTATATTTCAAGAATAAGAAGGCTCTTAGATGAGCCTTAGAGATACTCTTCTTGCTAGTAAATCATGCAATGGGAGGTTCCAAAGACAAGATGCAAGAATGCAAATATTCCTCAAGAATGCAATGCAAATGAAAATTAAGCTAGAATGGAGATGCAAAATGCAGCTATGCTAAAACATGTATGAGAGTGTTACATTCCAACTATTAGATTATATGATTTAAGCTACATGTAAAAATAAAAACTAAGCTAAGCTAGAATGCCATGGATGAGAGAATGTAGACAAGAAATAGAAGTTCTCCACAAAGCTCCAAAGAAACCTGTTAGAAAACCTGTAGCATAACAATATTCAAAAATGAGGATTGATTGAGGGGGAAAGCTCTCTCCCTTTTAAAGATGTATGGATGGTAGAGATCAAGATGAAGATGGTGGATGATCAACGGTGAAATTTGAAAAGAGGAGTGATCCATGTGCACACACAAGTCAACCAATAGAATATAAGTTGACTTGTCATATAAGACAAAAGTCACAAAGCCTTTTCTTTTAATTGTAAAATAGAAAAAGGACTTTATGTGTGCACTTTAAGTGGGTTAGAAGAATGGGGTGTTTTATTTAATTAAAAGGGGACATGTTCTTTTAATCAAATAATGAACTTAGGATAGCATAGTCAAACTATAGGTTATAATCAAATAAATTGATTATTAGCAATTTGGCTTAGGTAAGTGATTAAATTAATTTAGCCAAAATGTTGAAAAGGGGGCTAATAGTCTAGATGACCATTTTTAGGTGATTACGGTTTCTTTATTCACTTCCATATCTACATACCACACCATTTCCATATGGGAAGCAACATCATGGTAATTTTTTAAATGAAAAGCGTATATGTTCCCCTTACTAACAGAAGGGCCTTCAATCATTAAAGTTTGCAAACCAAGAGACATATGTGTTTTTTTTACCAAATGTTCCTCCTCTTTGATTAGGATATTTTCTAGGAACATCTTGGTATGGTGTAGTGTTCTTTCGCAATTACATCTTGATCATCATTACATCATTGACTAATCTCTAAACTAGGGGGTTTATCGAACATGATGTGGAGGTTTGTGAATTAAATACTTGCACTTCCCTCCTCCATTTCCTAGTAGATATCAGGTCATTTTCTAACTCAATGGCTAATATTTTGGCATCAACATCTACTACCCCATTAAGCCTTAAGTGAAAACTAATGTCAGGCAGCATGAAAGTCAAGGTTCATTATATTGAAGTGGTTTCAGATGAAGAAAATGATGGTCATAAATCTAATGACAATGAGGAGGAGGATGTTCATGAGCAGCCCTAGTTAGGAAAGGTAGATAAACAAGTTCCAAATCAACCACCTATAATTTCTATCCTCCTTGTAGATCTTATAGGTAGTCTTATTCATCTTAAGGGAGTAGTCAAGGGGTACCAAATGGTTTGCTTGGTGGATACATGGGCTACATTTAACTTCATGAATACTTCTATAGAAACAAAAAGAAAGTTACAGGTGAATATTGTTCCACACTTTGATGTTAAGGTCATTGGGGGTCATCTTCTGAAGTGCCTGGGAGCAGTTTCACAGCTTGAAATAAAGTAGGGTAGTTATAATCTCATATGAGATTTTTATGTTATTGAGTTAGGCAGAATGGATTCCATTTTGGGTTTGTAGTGGCTCCAAACTCTTGGTAGGTACACCATTGATCATGATCAAAGATAAATTGAGTTTATGGAAGGTGAGAAATAGGTCATCTTTAGAGCTATGATTGATAGGGGGCCTAGGATCATTTCATCTCATATGATGAAATCCATCTTGAAACATGAGGACACCGAGTAGGCAACACATAGTTTTATCTCTACCAAGTCTAATTCAGACTTGGGACAACAATATCACACTGATATTCAAGTTGTGTTAGAAAATCACAAGGGAGTTTTTGGTGATATTCCCCTTGGTATACTACACGAATGTAGGTTTAAGAATTTGATAAAGCTAGAGGAAGGAGCCAAGCCAGTTATTACAACACCATATCATCACCCAAGACACTATAAGGAGGAGATAGAGTGGACTATTTGGGAGTTACTTGACATGTGATGCATAAGGCTAAGTTCTAGCCCATTTGCTTCATCTGTGGTGTCGGTCAAGAAGAAGGATGGCACTCTACATAATTGCATGGATTATAGAGCCTTGAACAAGAGGACTATTAAGAACATGTATCCTACACCCCATATTGATGATCTTCTGGATGAGCTACATGGAGTTGTCTAGTTCTCAAAGATTGACCTCTGCTTTGGATACCATAAGATTAGGGTTCACAAGGAGGATGTGTGTAAGATATGATTGTGTCATTATGGCCACTATGAGTTTTTGGTGATGAGTTTTATGGCCACTTAGGATGAACACTGACAACATTTGGAAGAGGTCCTAGGAATTATGGAGTAGCACTCATTGTTTGCTAAAGAATCCAAACATGAGTTTGGGTTGATAAATATTCTATATTTAGGACATGTGATCAATGCTAGTGGAGTTGAGGTGCATTAGGAAAAGATTTAGGCTATTCCAAATTTTCCACCACAAAAGAATGTGATAGATTTGAGAGGCTTCCTTGGGCTGTGTTCTTACTATAGGAGGTTTTTGAAGGGATTCTCACATCTTGTGGTACCTCTTACTCATCTCATGAAAGAAGGGACTTTCAAATGGTCTATAGATTTGGAGGTAATATTTGATAAAGTAAAGAGGGTGATGAGTACTTGCACAGTGTTAGCACTACCCTATTTCACTAGACCATTCATCTTGGAGTGTGATGCTTCAAGTGACATGCATCCTATTTCTTATGAGAGTAGGAAACTGAAAGATCATGAGAAATCATACTTTGCCTATGAAAAGGAGATGTTGGACATCATGGATGACCTAGCCAAATTTAGACAGTACCTTGTGGGTGTACATTTTGTGGTGAGGAAATATCACAATAGTTCACATTTTTCTTGACCCAAAAGGAGTTGAATGAGAGACAACAAAAATGGATCAATAGGATCTAGGATTAATACTTTGACATTGAGTACATCAAAGGGATAAACATTATAGTTGTTGATGCTTTGTCTAGGAGACCAACCGATGCCACTTGTTATTCTATGCTTGAAATTTCAGCTAATTGGAAGTATCAACTATTAGTTAAATACTCCAAAAATAACTTTTCTTACAAGGTTATGGAAGGGTAGATTTAGGATGAAAGGTATAGGGTAATGGATGCTATTATTTATTACAAAAACATGATTTAATTGGTTCCTAAATCTAGATTGAAGGAGTAGATTATGAATGCAATTCATGACAACCCTACAATAGGCCATCCTGGGTACTTAAGACCTACAAGAAGATTTGTAAGAGGTTCACATGGAAGGGTCATAAAGATGATGTTCTTCATCATGTTAGGGAGTGCTTACCTTTTCAGTAGAACAAGTCTAAACATGTTCACCCTATTAGTTTACTACAATCCTTACTAATTCTAGAGCATAGGTGGGAGAGTATATCCATGTATGTCATCATAGGTCTTTTGAAGGTTCAAGGAAAATATATTATTTTTTGTGGTGGTAAACAGGCTAACCAAATATGCAAATTTCTTTGTAGTAGCAATTGACTAGACAACCTCATAGCTAGAAGTCGTATTCTTCATAGAGGTCTTCCAACTGCATGGCCTACCCAACACCATCATTAGTGATAGGGTCAATAAGTTCCTCGGCATGTTTTTCTTTTTATACTCAAGCAAGAACTCAACTTACACCCAACACTAGTTTCCATCCACATACGGATGGTCAGACAAAGACATAAATAAGTGGATAGAGCATACCTTCACAGTTATGTCTCTAGTCAATAGTGCACATGGCTCAAATGTTTATACTTAAGTAAATATTGCTATAATTCTCCACATCATATTAAAATTGGTATGACACCTTTCAAAGAACTCTATAGGCATGAACCATTCTCTTTTGTACATCTAGCGTTGACAGACAGTGGGGCTTTATTAGCTAAAGATTGGTTACAAGAGCAACAAGATATACTATCTACTCTCAAAGTAAATATGTAGTGTTCTCAAAACCAGAAAAAGGTTTGTCCAAATTGAAACAAAACTGAGAGAGCATTCGAGGTTAGGGAGATGGCATTCCTTCGACTCCATCCCTACAAACATAGTTCATTAAAGAAGAAAGGAACTAAGAAAT
This sequence comes from Cupressus sempervirens, assembly GCA_028749045.1. Taxonomy (NCBI): domain Eukaryota; kingdom Viridiplantae; phylum Streptophyta; class Pinopsida; order Cupressales; family Cupressaceae; genus Cupressus; species Cupressus sempervirens. The sequence continues at coordinate 557,509,870 of CM053787.1, read as the reverse complement.
TACAACCTAGATTTTATGGGCCCTTCAAGGTAATACAAAAATTTGGGGAAGCTAATTACAAATTGGTATTACCCCTAATCAACCAAATTTATAATATTTTTCATGTCTCTTGCTGCAAAAAAAAATTTGGGGAGCATGTTACCGTATGTTCAAGATTATCTCCTCTTAATAAAGAAGGAAAATTGGAGCTAGTGCCAAAAAAAATTATAGACACAAGAGAGAGACAATTAAGGAATAGAGCCATAAAATATTACCAATTGAAGATGCCTCATGGGAGAGCGAAAAAATCCTTCAACATCCAACTCTGAGATTGTTGGAGGGCCATCAAATTTGGGAGGGGATGACTATCATGTCCTCCCGATCCCCTTGATATTACTCTTTTTTCATTACTAGTTTATGCTAACATTCTAGTAAGATGGCAAGGTTCTCTAATAAGGAATGTCAATAAAGGGGAAGGAATAACATTTATGTTATTTCATGACCCACCAATTTTTTTTTGGAAGCTTCTTAATCATCTCTTGTCATGTGTGGGTCTAGTAGTCACACTCTACCTACCAATTATCTTCCTCGGGCAATGACAACTATGTAACACTCTTTCATGTCTCTTCGGGCATATTATTGTGTTGCTAATGCTCAATGACTCTTCCACTCTAGTAATGGGCATTTGAGGAGGTTTATGGGAGTACAAAGAGAGAGAGGAGATAATTCACAAATGAAGAAATCAATTCAAGCTAATCACTACAATCTCTTTAAAGGACGATACCCTTTCACTCTTGAATAGAACACAACATTTTTTTTGGATTATTTCTTTGCCTAAATTCGATTGGTTCACCCTTGTTCACACCTACATTGGTTGTAGGTTGCATCTAGAGAAAGGAATATTATATCCCAACAAGTCTTAGAAAGCATATGCGGGTGGTCATCACATTGAGTCATTAATTACAAAGGCATATTTTACGAAAAAGGCATCATAGACACCACTGAAGAGAAGAAAAAATCATATTTGTAATAAAATGGGAGTTACCTCCTACTTGCAGTAGGTCTAGAGCCCAATGTTGTATCCTAGCAAAATCTATAACAATTCAAAGCTCTCATGTTGACTCGGGCATGTTATTTGGTGCATGGACAATAGGACGACACTGGCTACTGGGCAACATATTTACACCTGGTCAAGCTAACTAAACTGAATGCTATGTCATATATTATGTTGCATCTATCATATCGTATATTATGTTGCATCCATCATATCATATATCATACCTATGCAATCATCTACAACATCAATAAATGTAAGTATTTTCCTAACATATAACTAAACAATCCAAATATAGCTTCAAATAATATTAATACTAGCAATCATACCTTAAGTTAAGGTACAATGAGTACGCTGAAGATATATTTAAAGTTAATTGAAGATTTTTTTCATACATTTTTATATAACAAGTTAGCAAACTAATTAATTATTAATGATAGCTCTACTAATGAAATGTTAACCCTAACCCTACACTTATTGACAACCCTAACTCTTGTCCAAACTCAATCCTTACCCTAACTATGGAGTCTTATCCTCACTCCAACTTTATAATATTAACCATGATATAATCCTTTACGCTAACCATAATTGTAATTGTAAACCATATTCCTTTACCCTAACCTAAATATTAAATCCTAGTTCTTTAAACAAAATATTAATTTCAATTCTAAACCCAAACCTAACCCTGCCAAGGTAACCGTAAACTCTTATCCTAATCCTAACTCTAAATTTTAACTCTAATAAAAATCTCAACCGTAACCATAATTGAGACCATGATATAAACCTTACAATTTTTACATTTATGATAGAGATAACATGATTTACATTAAAAAATTAAACTTATAAAAAAAAATTAAAAATCTTAGTTATTTGTAATATTTGTAATAAAAGTGTACAGTAATTTTTTTTATAAATAATTTTGTAACAATTTTTACATTAATTATGATAATAAATATTTTATAAATAAATAGTAGATATTAAGAATAGTTAATTCAATTTAAATATATATATAATATTTAGAGCCTCGTACTCATCATCAAAAAATCCCTTGAACTTGTCATTATGAGTATACTTTTTCCAACTAGTTTACATCAATTAGAGTTTCCAAGATTTAGTTAATGATTGGGGTTAGAGACATCCACTCTTGGTTCTTGGGCCAATATCTCTACAAGTATTGCATATTCTACAATGGATAGCCCCCTAATTGTACACCAAAAAAAGTGCACTTCTCTAAACCCTTCTATCCAAGGCTTTCCATGAGTTGGAAAGTTTGAATGCCAGCTTAGAGTTCCCTAATCATGGAGTGCAAAAGCATACAATGAACACAAAATGGCTCTTAGCTGAGCCTTAGAGATGTAGCCCCTGCTAGTAAACCATGAAACAGGAGATTCTTTGAGCAAGATCAAGAATGCAAATGTCAAAGAATCTTGAATATATGCAATGCAAAATGCAACTATTCTAGAAATGGAATGCACAATGTAACTAAGCTACACAAATGATAGTATTATACAATCCTAGTTAAACTATGTGTTCTAAGCTACTTGAAAAAAGAAAAGAGCTACACTATATGCAAGCTAAGCTAAGATGTTATGCAAAATAAAATGCCATGGATGCAAATGATGAATGTGAGAAAATGTTGCTCTCAACAAGAAGCTCTCAAGTACTCTAATGGAAATCCTGCAGCATAACAATGCTCAAGAGTCATGGAACCTTTGAGGGGAGAAGCTCTCTTGCTTTTAAAGCCATACAGATGGTAGAGATCAAAGTTGAAAGAGTGGATGATCAACGGTTGAATTCAAAAAATGGGAGGGATCCATGTGTACACACAAGTCCACCAATAGAAAATGAGTTGACTTATCATATAAGACAAAAGTCTCATAAGTTTTTCTTTTAATTTCAAAAAAAGAACTTTATGTGTGTACTTTAAGTGGGTTAGAAGAATGGGGTATTTTTATTTAATTAAAAGGGGACATGTTCTTTTAATAAAATAATGAACTTAGGATAGCATAGTCAAACTATAGGTTATAACCAAATTAATCAATTATTAGCAATTTGGTCTAGGTAAATGATTAATTAAATTAGCCAAAATGTTGAGAAGGGGGCTAATAGCCTAGATGACCATTTTTGGGTGATTACATTTTCCCCTCTTTGACTAATGTGTGATCGTCTGAGAACACATTATGTCAAAGAAAATAGAAGCCAAGCAAGCATCAATAGACATAGGTATCTGGTCCCGTAGAACGAAGTGCACAAAGAGATAGCAAATCCTGAATGTACAGCCTAATAGTGATAGTACTGAACACTAGGAGAAGATGATGTCAGAATCTAAGAAGAATACTAACACCTAGCAAAGCAGACAGATCAGAAGCAAGTAAAAAGATCAATCACATGCTTCTAAGAAATAGACAACTATAGCAAGCGATGATAGAGTATTTTTGCCCCCTCGAGATCGAAATTGAAATGAGGTAAGAGAAATGTAGAAATGAGAAAAATATGAATAAATCAAGATATAGGAATGTCCAAGATGACAGATAAGTGATTAGAACCAAAGAGTGACTATGACAAAGTGAGAGAATGCCCTAGTTTGACTAGAGTTGACCATGAAAGATAAAGTACAAAAAATTAGGTCAAATCAAGTAGAAAAGTGATTTAGACATGAAAAGGTGAATAGAAGGAGATATTAAGCATAGAAATGATGAAGACATGAAGAAATGAAGATGCCCCAGCGATGATTTAGAAATTAGGTCTCAGAAGGTCAGCTAACTACTCAAAAGAAGGTGAAATTTTAAAACATCATTTTGACCATCAAGATGAACTTAGATTTTGATTTTGATCCCAAAAATGGATCTAGGATGTCAAAATTATCCAGGGGTGCAATTTTTGCACAATTTTGAGATGTTTTAAAAATTAGGTCAAAATAGGGTTGGAAGCTATAAAAGGGGCCCAAGTGTAATTTTCAAATTCATTTTGTCTTTTGTGAGTTGGAGAGAGCTTCTGAGGGGTCCAAAGAGCATCATGGCATTGGCAAACATTTCTCTTCATTGACACCATTTCGAGCATAATCGGTTGCACAACTGGCCAAAGCAGTATAGGGTGCCAGTAAGTAACCTCTTTTTGTCATGTTTTCGAGCTTTTTATGCATTTTTTCACATGTACAAAGGGTTTTTGCACAAAATTTCATGCGATACTTAAAATGTATCACATGAGTACTTTGGGAAATGTCGCACGACATAATTTTTTTGAAATACTATTGTACTCCTATTATGTAAACTATCACTTGGGACATACCCATATGTCACTCGAACCCGTGCAAAATGTCACATGACAGAATTATATCGCATGCCCTTACAAAAAGTTTTGCGCGATAATCTTCCAACACATTGTATTGCCTATGGTTTAAAAAAGTATCGCACAGCTTTGTTTTGGCATATTTTTGTGAATTTTTTTGCATTATGATCACGTTTTCGATATGTCACTGACATTTGTATGTTTTGTGTTGATAGGAGGTGTTTTTGACATTACATATTAGAGCCCCTAAAATGGTGGGGCTGTGTTTTTTAGGTTTTTTGAGTGATGATGAGCAAGCTGCCATATCTGCTATGGGTTTGTGATGGGTCATACAAATGCCCCATATATAGGCAAACCGTGGATTACTGACTGCACTTGTTGAGCGGTGGCATAGTGAGCATAACACTTTTCATTTATCGATAGGAGAGGCCGCAATTACCTTAGAGGATGTGTATCACATTCTTTGAGTGCCATGCCATGGTGAGCCAGTAAGTTGCTTGATTAATAGTTCTTGATCGTGTGTTAGCAATTTTGATGTTTTGATGTCAAGTATACTAATGCCAAGTTGTGGTGATGTCACAAGTGTATTATTATTAGACCCTGATAGAGGGATGAGCATGGATGTAGCAGTTGTTTCGAGATGTGACCATCCTAGATCATCATTTGGGCTAGGAGAGATTGATTTCCGAGTACGGAGATGATTTCCCTTTGTCAAGCTTGTTATGTTCATTGGTAGCCTAGGCACTAGTGACAAACTGAGGCCAGAAAGGCTTCCCACTAGGATGGGGTCGATTGGTGTTTGATCTAGTGTCATAGCCATGCAGGATGGCATGGGGGCCAGCTATGCTAGCAGAGATGTACCACGAGCTTCACAAGATAGTGTACCATGGAGGTGGCTCATGGGCATGCAGCGTAGTGCTGGTGCAGATCTAGGCATGGGAGCACATTACTATGATCCCATAGAGGCATAGTGGAGATGTGACCTACTATCGGCATGTTTTTGATGAGCTAACGACATTCACATGGCAGTCGTATCAGGACTGCCACACATGGTCGAATTCATGGGAGTTGGATTATATGAGGTATAGGAGGCCATTGGTGGGTTGGAGCACAGATATAGTAGAGCGGTTCATGATCACCTGAGTATGGCAAGGTAAGGCTCATGTGTAAGGGGCCCCATGGTGGGCACCAAAAATGTACACCAAAAAGAGTGCACTTCTCTAAACCCTTCTATCCAAGGCTTCCATGAGTTGGAAAGTTTGAATGTCATCTTAGAGCTCCCTAATAATGGAGTGCAAAAGCATACAATGAACACAAAATGTCTCTCAACTGAGCATTAGAGATGCAGCCCCTGCTAGTAAACCATGAAATGGGAGATTCTTTGAGTAAGAGCAAGAATACAAATGTCAAAGAATCTTGAATATATGCAATGCAAAATGCAACTATTCTAGAAGTGGAATGCACAATGTAACTAAGCTACACAAATGATAGTATTATAGCCATCCTAGTTAAACTATGTGTTCTAAGCTACTTGCAAAAAGAAAAGAACTATACTATATGCAAGCTAAGCTAAGATGTTATGCAAAATAAAATGCTAAGACATCCACTCTTGGTTCTTGGGCAAATATCTCTACAACTATTGCATATTCCACAATGGGTAGCCCCCTAATAAATTATCCTTATTCTTCTTCTTCCTTTAGAACCAAATTGACTTGTAAGTATTTTGTGAGACTTGTTCTAAAATTCTAGGCTAGGGTTTTTGAATCAGGGATAATATCTTCTTTGGTATTATTAAACCCTAAAGTCTAGTTGGAGAACATTAAATATGTCTTGGTGAGGAAAGAGCATTCTACATCATACCTTATTGAATTGATGGCTTGCAAACATTGGCAATCTCCCCAGTAGAGTCACCAAAAACTATTACTGAATAGTTTTTCCCTTTATATATATTAATGATTCTTGGTTGCATTCCCAAATATAAGAAAAACACAAACACTAACAAATGAGTTCCTTTGTTAGAAAAATTTTTGTATTTGATTGTTACTGCTTCCTAACTTGAAATATTTTGTAAACTGAATCTTATTTTAAAAGAATAATTCTTCAATTACTTTTAACTCGAAAGTATAAGGCATAACACTCAATTCATCATAATGAAAGGAAAGTTTGAATTAAAGAGTAGTTCAAACTTCACGACAATGATTAGCCACATGACTAATTATTGAAATGACTCTAAAACAAGAAGAAGAATATATAAATACCACTTTGTTATCTTAGATACAAGATTAACACAATGCAAGAAATGAACAAGTTTCAGATAACATTCATTCTTATATAAAAATGAACAATATGCTTCAATAAACCATGTGATTTAATAGCCCATATTCATATATAAAACCATACAATCCCATATATTATTACATCAAATATAAATTATCATAGGTCAAAAAGATAATCAAAACCAAGTTTCAATATCTAGAGAGATTACCCTCTCAAAAGCATTAAAAAAACATATATAGCCACACATAGCTAGAAATTCAATTTTAAAACTAGCTCCCTATAGAGTTACCAAACTACCAAGGCTTTACTGAGACATCTAGAACAACTAACCAACAAAAGTAAAACTCCAATTAGCATATGGCCCCTAAACCCTATCTAATTGCTAACTATGTTAGTAGAGTCCATATTATGCTCTTGGCTTGTAAGTAGGCCTCCATCTGCATCTTTTCATTGTTTATGAGCTTCCATAAAATCAATTAATTCCTTTTTTAAGGTACACCTAGCTACTTTATTATGAACCTCCACATGGTCACTATTATGTGAACATGCTCCATCTTCCTCTCCTAGGCTTCCAATTGGTCTCTATATATGATCATTATGGAGTCTACTCGAGCTTGGTGGTGAAGTAGTTGACTTAGAGTTCCCTAATCTCCTTCGTGATTTTTATCTTATCTTGAAAAGCATACACCACCTCATTCAATTCCTTACTTGGTCAATCTTCATTCTCTATGATTTTGATATTAATACACTTAATATCATTTCTTAGAATTTGAGTAAGACATTCTAATTCCTTTATAAGTTCAGAGCATTCTTCTAGACTCTATTCAATTACCACATTCCACCACTCCAAGTTTTCCCTAGATACAAATAACAAATCAACATCTATGTTGAAACTAGGCTTATCAACTAGAAATTTTTCTACCTTGTATGCTTGGAACTCACTAATGTGGATGATGAACTCATCACATTTTACCTTTTATGCTTCCCAAGAATTCAGCTCTAACTTATGCTCAACCATGAATTTAACTACTTTTTTTTGTAAATATCAGTGAAGTTGGAGATATAACTGACCCCATGAGAAGCCACCAAGTCAAACTGGTCATTGAAAACTTGAGCTAGTGACCTGTACGTTTTCATCTAATCTAGAAGCCTTTGATTTGTCAAAGAAGTTGCATTAACTATAGAGGTGGCATCAAGAAAAGCTATGGCATTAGTGTTCTATAGAGCATGAATATACCCACCATCAACCATAGGGATTGCTTCAAATCTCTTTTATCCTTCCAATCCTTCCAAATTCTATTGGTGATCCTTGAATTACTAACCTAGAAGATCTTCGTGTATGTGGCTTTTGATGTGGGTCCAATGTCAGTTCTTTCAATAGTAAAATCCTATGTCATCATATCATCACAATTCTTATCTACTACAAGTGTATATATATTAGCAACTCAACACTTTGTTTTCTCATCCAATTCCAATGTAGTTTCCACCTTGGCTTCTTACTTCTAGGTGTTTTTCCCATGCATTTACATACCATGTCTCCTACCAGCATAATCACTAGAACTATGATGCTCTTCTTATTGATCAAAAAATCAAATCATTTAGGTGTAGAGGAGACACCCTTAAATGGTGGATTTTGGAAAGTTGGAGAGTTTCCAACAGTTAATGAATTTAGTATGTTATCCCCATCAATTGGTTTTTGAGTATTCTAGTCCATGACCTTAATTGGGTTTTCAATGATGGACTCCACTATAGGTTCGCTCTCCCTTTGACGATGTCTAGATCAACAACAACTTTTTGTTGAGCATTTTTCCTCTAGCTACATGAATGAGTGAACCTAGGTGTAGGTTAAACTTCAACTGATCTTTGAATAGGAGGTTCAGCTTCAACTTTAGATTCTATATTACCTACAGGGTGACATGTGGCATGTTGATCAGTATGAGAAAAAGGGAGAGATGAATTAGAACTAGTAGAGTCTTTTTGAGGAATATGCTTAGTTGGTTCCAACTTCAATTTCTTCTTCTTAGTGAGCCATTTCTTAGTCCTATTAATAATAGGAAGGGTTCTAGCTTGCAATTCATCATTCTCTAGCTTATCCTAGTCCAATTTAGGTATGGGGAGAGCTTTAACCTTTTCACAAAAGGATGGGTCAACCACCTTCTCATTTTCATCTTCCTCAACACTAGTGACATCCATTTATGATTTGAATTCTTGAATCTTCTTCAAAGTAAACCTAGACCACCATCTGTTCCTCACTTCATAATCATCTTCATAGTCTACCTAAAAATATTCTATTTGTGGGACATGAGTGAAGGTGGGGTGCAATTCAAATTGGGCTTGTGAAAAATCCTTGCTATCAAACTTAGCCTAAGTAATATAGGAGGTCTGGTTTATAGTTTTTAGTTTAGCTTCTAGACTGAAAGTGTCCTGGATAGTTTTACACTGCTAGTGGCTAAGTTCAATTGGGAAAGTAAAGTTGGACCCTCACCTTGCCTTCTAGTTTTTGTCTACCTCTGTCACTTGGTTGTAGACTCTGATTAACACACAATGATCCAAACAATAATTGGGAAGCTTTAGTGATTCACCCTTGTAACCTTTGACCCTTAGATACAAAAATTTAAGGAATTGGATGAAGAAGCTACCATAGATTTTAATGAGTTGAACTACTTCCTATGATAACCTTATGTTCTCTTTTCCCTACAATTAAAAAAATGATTTTGTTAAGGTGTCTTGAACCCTCTTAAAATATTTAGGATTCTTCTTCTTTTGCATTAGAAGGTAGTAGTCATAAATTGTTATTTTATCACTCCAATCCTAGTGAGGTAAACCTTTCCATTCTTACAACATGCCAAGATGTAGAACAAGTAGGTAAACCTTCTCATTCTTACACTTTGAAAAGTTCTTCATGTAGCCTGTGTGCTATGATTTTCACTTATTTAATATGTTTACCTTCATCCAAGATAGTTTTAATGAAAAAGTAATTCTAATTCTTCCAATTAAAGGCATCTTAATTTCCTTTTATCTTGTTGAGGAGAATGATGATGTTTTGGATCTTAGGGATCATGTATTCTCATGTCAAGATTCATGGAAAATATGAATTGCTTTTCTTCGGTTTTGCCAACTAGTTCTTAGTCATAACATTGTTGAAAACCTTACACCTTAGTCTGGGGAGACTCTTCTAGAGGCCATTATATTGTAGCCTCAAGCTATCTTTCCCTTGTGGGCACAGGGGAGAAACCTATTTGGGCCAAGGCCTGGACCCCTGGATTAACACCCAAAATCAACATTTTCTTTTGGCTCCTCTTGCAAGACAAAATCCTAACCCTGGATAATTTAGCCAAGAGAGGCCAAATTATACCCAGCAGATGCTGCCTCTGTAAGCATGACCTGGAAACGGTTAATCACATTTTCATTCACTACCCCTTTTCCTCTAGAGTGTGGAGTCTTCTGACTTCCAATATGAACTTCTACTAGTGCCTGCCAGCCAGTATCCAAGAATTCTTCATATAGTGGAGTAGCAACCACAAAGGCCTAAACTCCCAAACTTTGAGTTCCTAGATTATCCCACACTTTTACTGGGGAATCTGGAAGGAGCGCAATAACAAGATATTCAGAGACAGAGAAGCTCCTGAGGGTATTATAGCAGAGAAAATTGATGGCCTCATGAAAGAGAACTATTCCAAAACTAGAGATGGAAACATAAAGGACAGAGGAAAAATTAAGGCCAGGAAAGAAGACAGGATCAAAAGAAGATAGCAGGCTACTTGGTCCTTCCCCCCCGAAAACTGGCATAAAGCCAATTTCAATGGGGCGGCTAAGGGGAACCCTGGTCTCGCCGGATGCGGTGGAATCATAAGAAACAACTTGGGAAGGGGCATTGCTGCTATCTCCTCCCCTTTTGGTCACCAAACCAACCATTTTGCTGAAGCCAGTGCGGCCAGACTCACTGTTAAGCTGGCCCTGGACTCAGGGATTGAACAACTGTGGCTTGAAGGAGACTCCCTAAATATAATAAATTGTATTTTAGGAGCAACCAAACCCTCATGAACCATTGAAAGCATAATTGAGGACCTAAAAATGGACTTGAGAAAATTTTAAAACTACCACATCAACCATGTCTACCGAGAAGCTAACGTGGTTGCTGATTGGTTCGCAAACGCAGTGGTCACATTCAATTTGGTGATGACGTGGGGAAACAATAATCATTTTTTGGTGGTGGCTATGGAGCTCATCCGAAAGGAGAAAATTCAAGGTACCAACTCAAAATCTCTTTTATGATGATGAGACATGCTAAATCATGTTTTAAAAAGGGAATCATTTGGAGTTATGTGGAACCCCCACCGTTTCATAATAACGTGTACGGAATACACGAGCAGAAGAAAGCTAGAGTTAAACCCAATAACATGCACATTAAAGCTCTCATCCTTAGCGATTTCTTCATCTTTGAGCTCTACAATTATGTTAAGGGTTTAGGGTTAGAGAGGCATAATATCGCAATGGTGGGAGAAAGGATTAGAAGAGAGCCATAGGCAGAAATGGAGAGTTGGAAAGAAAAAAGGAAGGTTTAGAAAAAAACTCCAGAAGGGCAGCATAACCAACTTCATGGAGAGGCTCCATGGTTTTGATGCGGGGGTTACCAAGATTATGGTTGAAACCTGGCACAATAGAAAGGTCAAAATTGATGGTGTTTCCCACCAAATCACAGAGGGTCTCGTTGCGAAGGTGACTGGCTTCTCCGAGGAAGGCATGAGCTTCTTCAGGGATAAGAAGATGTTCGCCAATGCTGTCAACAATTTCGTCAAGAGTGACAAGGAGAAAAGCAAACTAGTAAAGATCGACACCTACTATGACACTGAGTCCATCAAGAAGATCTGGAGGTATGTTCGTAGGATCATAATAGAGCATGTCACTTTGGAGCCTAGGTTTGATAGAGTTAGGACCCATCATTTTGTTCTGCTTAATCATTTTAGACATAAAGTGAAAATCTCCTTTCCTTTCTATATTTATACTTCTATGACTAAGATATAGAGAGTTACCAGAAATGTCCTGTCAAGAACCCTGCCCTTCATGAAGGCCTTCTGCTCCTTATTTTTGAGTTTCTAAAAACCCAAACAAGAGGCAAGTCCATTGGGGTTTTGGGTGGCTCCTCAAAGGACACTACTAGCTCAAACTCAAGGGAAGTGCGCATGGTGAAATCTATCAAGTCTGAAACCCCAAAAGCCAATCCCTCTCCCCGCTTCCCTAGCAGGAAGAGCCCCAGGTGCCCTCCCCCTAACCCCCCTTCCCCTCATCCTAAGGAGTCTAGTGATGAGTCAGATACGGAGTTGGAGGAGGTAGATTTGGTGGTAGAGAAGGAAAGTGAGTTGGAAGATGACAAGGAGAAAGATAATGACAAGAAGGAGGTGACCCCCTTGGTAACCTAGGATAACCCCAAGAAAAGAAAATTGGACCAGACCCCTACCCATGATCATCTCAGTGACCTTGCTGATTTGCCCCTTAGCCCTACTGCGCCCACCTCCCCCCTGGAGGTCCCCATTTCGCTCCCAGATGAGATGATAGAAATCATGGTTGAAAAGGGGGGGAGGCCTCAGGAAAAATAAGAGAAGAGCCTGGATCAATTTCAATATGGATAGGGCAAGTTTGGGCATTGTCAGAGAACTTGCCAAAATCCAGGTGTTGGGGGATCTTGACAGTAGCACCCACTATGACGAGCTCCTTGACTCGACTCTTCTGGTTCTCTTTGACAATGTTCATGAAACATGTTTCAACTTTCTCAACAATGCAAAGAATAGCCTGATTGACAATTTCCACTCCATTAAGTGGCTTTCTTAGGAAATTGAGACAATGAAGAACAGGTCCAACTAGACCAACAATAGGGGGGATGTCAAGGATCATGAGGCCAGAGGTAGTAAAGACCAGGTGGGTAGCTAGGAAAAAGATAGAAGCTAGGACCCTAGAGACAATCAGGAGGACAGAATCACCCGGCTCGAGCAGAAGGTCCAAAGGCTGGATTATATCCACCAGATTGTGACAAAACAGATTGTGGATACCCTCCATACCTTGAATGAAAACATTGTTAATCTAGGGGACTATCTGACCAATGTTGGCCTTGTGAGGAACGTGGAGCAGAGTACAAAGCACAGAACCAGCCGAGAAGATCCTTAGAAAGAGACTGGAAACCAAGAAAGTCAGGGGGACCAGAAGCATTTCCTCCCCAGGATCCAGGAGGAAGAGGCCAACCAGAAGGAAAGCGATGCTGTAGAAACCTTGTAGGCAATGGAAAAGAAGGGACACTAGTCTGCCCGCCAGGCTCTGTTCCTGGCATTTGTTTCTCAGGCTTCAGGCCTTTTTGTTTCTAGCCTTTTGAGGCAGCTTTTTTTCTGTCTTTTTAGTTTTAAGTTGTTTTCTGCTATAAAACTTTGGGTTTCAGGTTCCCTGTAAAACCTGTTTTCCTAATCAAAAACATTGTTGAAAACCTTGGTGTTGGTAGTGAATTGAGAGTAAGATTGGCTGATAGTCCAATTCTCATATAATTCCTGAGTTGGAATTCTCAAGGCACCCGTTACTATAACCTAGTTTATGTAGATCAAGACCTCTCCATTGTGTGTCTTAATACACATTTTTATAGCATCATACTTGTATCTGAATTCCAAAACTAGCTCTAGCCAAAGGATTAATTTAGGGAAACCTTTAACTTGAAATTATCTTCTCAAGGATACTTTTTTGGCAATTTACTAAGGTTTAGCTTCTCAAATCTTGACACTACCCTCACAATCTCATCATTTGCAAAGGTGGTATCTCCTAACTTTGGCAAGAAACTGGTTAAGGGAGGTGAATTCTTTTCTTTGGGTGATTTGGGGTGGGATGTAGCTATAAAATAACTCGAGGCCTTCAAACTTGCATGCAATCTAAAGAGGAAAGAAATGAAACTAGATGATTTTACTTCACTAATAAAGGAAAAAAATACATCAATTCTTAGAGGAGTAAAAGAGAGACTCACCATGTGAAATGTGAGAAAATCCCCTCTAGGCAAACTAAATTTCTATCTCCTTTTGTCTCTAGAAGAAATAGAGCTCTTACCTCAAGAAATTAGGGCTAAATAACCAGAAAGAGACCTTATGAAAGTTATAACCTGGAGAACACATTACGAAATGATAGGAAAAGTATCAATTTGATAGGGCACATTTTACTCATTAATGAGTACTTTATCCTTGTATGTACCAAGTCTCACTCTATCATAATTCTTACCAATGATCATTAAATGCATATCTTTTCCCCATTTTTGGAAAGGTTAGGAGTGTCTATACCACTACATGTATCTAGTAACCAGTTGTTAAGCTTATAAACTTTGAACTTTGAACTCTTGTAACATGGATAATTGGTTCAAAATTCAAGTTCGTCCTTTCATGAATGTATTGGGATGTGATGGTCATAAACCAACTCAAAACTGACAATAACCTATTTGCATTGAACTTTGAACTTGAACTAATGTGATAGACTATTCAAAGTTCAACTTTGAATAGAGAATCACAACCTATTGGATATCATAGACTACACCATGCTTGGGTAAATGGGGAGGGTAAACCTTTGAACCAAATGGTTCAAGGTTCAAGTTCAAGGTTTAGGTTTGACAATTGACTAGATGCAATCCAAGCACTCCAACATAAAGGGAGGTTGACTTTGAATTGTTTGAACATTGAACCTACTACTTCAAGGTGAAGTTTAATATAGTTTTCAAGGATAAGGAAAGTTTAAAAGTTAAGTCCAAAATGTGGCTAACATTAGTAGATAACAATCTACACCTTCTATATTCGTAGGATCCATAATCACAACAAAAATATCACCTATACAAATAAATTGTGCATAAATTAAAAACAAAAGTAAGATTTCTAAAATTTGAACATCACTCAAGTGATAAATTAAAATTAAATTAAGGAACATGTACATGCACAAAAACCTATAACAATTAAATAATAGAAATGTTCATAACCAACTGAATATATAGGATTGTGAATAGCTATGTTATTATCATTGTCTTCATAAGGAGACATTTTGATTATCTTTTTGTTCCCATTTTGAAATATCTATTTGTAATATTCTCACATTACCTTATTGTAATATTCTGATTATCTATTTGTAATATTCTCACATTACATTATTGTAATATTGGTCTTAACATACTCATCACAAAAGCATGATTTATCTCTTACTTGAATCAATGGAGGCTTTTTCTGTCTTGAAGTCATCACTTGATGTAAACTTATAATACCAATAATGGATTGACAATTGTAAGGATTAGATCGATCAATTTTTATTTATTTTTATTTTTTATGTGTGTGTATGTATGAAATTGCTAGACCAAAAAATGTGATTAAAGTGAAATGCATTTCATAATTTTTTTAAAGAATTTGAGTTTAAAAGAATCACGTTTCACTTCTCAAAAGTAATGTTGTTGGTATTTTGTGTCACGGCTACAAAAATGAGTTCAACATCATTCAATATTTTTCTTTGAATTCTTGATCATGTTATATACATAAAAGAAGTAATAATTTAAAGAAAATTAAATTAAAGTTCAAAGTACTTACATGAATTGAAAGAATTGAACATCATTTGTGCACCTTCAAGTTCGTGTTTCCAAGTGCATGCTTCATACATGCTCATGCTTTATCATGCTCTCATTTTTCATGTCTACTTTCAAAGAATTTTTTGAGGAACATAAGATTACATCTCTTATGTTGCATGGGAGAGAAATTTATACAAACACATGTATAAATAATCACTTAATAAAATGAACAAATGAAAATTATAAATATAATAGAACTAGATTAAGAAAATGTAGTTACCTGCACAAACATCAAACAAAATGTTTAGTGTTGTGAAGCATTTAACTCATGATGTACAAAATCTTCAAAAAAAATTACAAAATAATGAACCATATAGCTCTTATCCTATACCCTATCATTGTTGATATAAATGAACCTGCTTGATGATTATGCATTCATTTGAATAAGCATTGTCTACCTTATTTGAATCAAATTGTGCATGTCTATAGGTCACTTGCACAAATACTTCATCTTTCTCAAAATGATAATATTGAGCTTGGACCTCTAATGGAGGAAAAAATGCATAGTTGTAAGAGAAATTTATAATTGAAAGAATGAAACCAGGTGAAAAATAAATTTTGAAGCCATTAAATTGTTTAGTTTTTCATGTCCCCCTAATCCCCCTAATATTAATCTATCTTTTATTGCTAGTTTATGCTACATTTGGGTAAGTTGGCAAGGTTCTCTAATAAGGAATGTCAATAAAGGGTGAGCAATAACATTTAATGTTATTTCATGAATCACCAATTTTGTTATGAAAACTTCTTAATCATCTCTTGTCATTCATGGGTCTAGTACTCACCCTGTACTAATCGATTCTCTTCCTTAGGTAGTGGTAACCATGTATCACTCACCTGCATCTATCTAGGCACATTATTGTGGGTGTAATGCTTAGAGATTCTTCCACTCTAGTAATGGGTGCTCGAGGAGGTTTTTGGGAGCATAGCGAGAGAAAGGAGGTCATTCATGAATGAAGAAATCAAGCTAAGGTAATCACTATAATCTATGTGAAGGATGATACCCCTTCACTCTTGAATAGAACACAACCTCTATTTAGATTATTTCTTTGCCTAAATTTGATTGGTTCACCCATGTTCACACATATGTTGGGCATAGGTTGCATATGGAGCAAGGATTATATCTTGAGAAGTCTTAAGAAACATATGTGGGTGGTCATCGCATTAAATCACTAGTTACAAGGGAATATTTCAAGAAAGAGGCATTGTTGACACTGCTTAAGAGAAGAAGAATTTATATTTGTAATCAGATGGAAGTTATCTCCTACCTATGACATGTGTGGAGCATAATTTTGTATCCTAGCAAAATCTATAATAACTTGATTTTGGAAATGATTGAAATGATCATAAGAACGATTGTTGGAATAATATATGGAACTGGTAAAGAATGTCCTCAATCATTGTTTTGTCATTGATGTCAAACTTGCTACCTGCAGGGATGACAATTGCTTTAGTGATCCAAATACTATCAATTAGTTGATTGTCAAGGTGGAGGCAATCAATAAGATGTAACTAGAACACCTAGAGAAAGGTTGAAGTTATGATGTTGTAATGAAGTACAAGGATCAGTCAAGCCATTAATGAAATAGTGTATTGGATGACATACTAAAATATACAAAGAATGAGCACACTGAAACATATCAAAGATCTAAAGTTTTAGCTAAGTCATTTGTAAAGCTCAAACTAAGTTTATTAGAGAGAAGGAGCCGAGCAAGCTAGTAAGTGTCGAGCAAGCTAGTAAGTGCTAAGCAAGCTAGTAAGAGCCGAGCAAATTCCTAGTTAAGTGTCGAGAAAGTTCAAGTGTCGAGAAAGTTCAAGTGCTGAGCAGAATCAAGTACTGAGCAAAACCAAGTGCCAAGCAGAATCAAGTGCTGAGAAAAAATCAAGTACCGAGCAAAACCAAGTGCTAAGCAGAATCAAGTGCCGAGCAAAATCAAGTGTCAAGCAAAACCAAGTGCCGAGAAAAATCAAGTGCGAAGCAGAACCAAGTGTCGAGCAAGTATAGGTGCCAAGTAACACAGAGGTGCTGAGCACCAGTAACTCAATAATGCCGAGTTGCTGCATTATTTAGGAAATCGAAGATTCGCCAGATCTAAGCTGACAAAGTTGTTATCTAGAAATCTGTGAATTAAAAGGAAGATAAGAATGATGAGTTGGTGGCACAGAACACCATGTAGAATTTTTTTAAGATACAATTGGCGAAGTTTCAAGAAAAAAAAAAACAAGATATGGGGTAGATACATTGTATCCTTCCTAATCCATTTTGAAACCCTAAAATTGGAGAGGGAGAATTGAGCGGCAAAGGCAAATCAGACTTGTATATAAGAAGACATAAGTTAATGAAAAATAGAGTGGAATAGAGGGGATAGTGAGAGAGAGAGCCCGTGGTCAAGCATAAAAGCATGAAATGCTAAAGAATGAGCTAAGGAGAAGATAACATAGGAACTCTATTTGGATAGATGACCAAAAGGGTGATTGCATTGGCAGAATGAGTAGGAAGACTCAAGGAGACAAAGCTTGAGAGGGAGACAAGCAGTCAGAGCTGAAGTGATTGAAGCCAAGCATAAGGATTGAACTGAAAGAGTGATCTAAAATCTACAAAGTATGTTGTAAGTTATGTCAGATCAAAAGACCATTATCATTACTTTCTAGCAATTGTAATAGTAAGATAAATCCTATGGACTTAGGTTGGTTTAACAGCCATTAGATAAATCCTTTAACAGGGTGACATTCCAAGTGAATGTTCTAAAGACCTTTAACCAGGCCCATTCCTAATAGTTTGGTGAAATCCTCTTACAAGGTCACATTTAATAGTGTGTTGTAAGCCTTTAACAGGGCAGGCTCTTAATAGGGCATCACTTCAGAAGAGTGAGAATCAAGTAGCATGTTACTGGTGGTTTTTCCCAAATTGGGTTTCTACGTAAATCATTGTGTCATGTGTTGATCTTGAATGTTTTATCTTTGCATGTTGATTTACAGTAATTTGCTTATATGACTTATTCAAGTTTGAACATATGAAAAGGGTATTAATAGGGCATTTGGACCATGAATAACTGATTCACCCCCCCTCTCAGTTATTCTAAAGAATTCTAACAATTGGTATCAGAGCCTGACTGTTGATTCAGTTTAAAGGGACTACTAGCAGAAAAGATCAAAATACCAAAGAGAGAAGTTCCCAAGCTCAACAAAGACAACTTTGTTGCATGGAAAAGTTTGATGAAGCTACATCTTGGATCCATAGGAGATTATGCCCAAAATGTTAGGATAAACCACGGACATAAATAAAAAAACTACATGCAAATATAACCAATAACAGAAAATAATAGAACACACAGAAATGAACACAAGGCACCAAGATTTAACGTGGTTCACCCAATCCCTGGGCTACGTCCACCAAACAGCAAGTCCAATCTTATTACAATCCAGTGATTACAACCTGATTACAATCCGTAATCCCTTACAGCTCAATACCGCCGCAAGAACCAATTTCGCATCACAACATAATGAAAACTACCCAACCCTAACCATTTTTATACAAGTATTAAACTGCTTTAGGGTTATAACATGTCGGCCATATGTCGGCCATGGCCAAAAAAATTTTTGAACCCCACTATTTATGAGGTATGTACAGTACTTTCCTGATCAGTCACCACAATATAACAATCTCCAACTTGGGGACTAATCAGGCTCCACACTAAACAACAATCTCCCACTTAGAGACTGATCCTGTAGCAATACAACTACCACATGGGGCTCCCACTGGATCAAACCACCCTAGACTCTGCTATTCTTTTATTCATGTTTAGTCTAAAAGACCAACTGAAGCTAAAGAGGAGTTTAGCTTCTCCCTTGTTACAACCTTTGTCAACATATCTGCTGGATTGTCATTGGTATGTATCTTCTCTAGCTTTAACTGTCCATCCTCCAAAACTGACCGAATGAAATGGTACCGCAACTATATGTGTTTGGTCTTAGAATGCAGAGCTGAATTCTTAGCAAGATGAATGGCACTTTGACTATCTATAAACAAATAATTATTCTTCTAAGGATGTCCCAATTCTTCCAAGAAGAACTAAAGCCATATGATCTCCTTGGCTGCCTCTGTAGCAGCAACAAACTCTGCCTCTGTAGTGGATAAAGCATTAATCTTCTGTAACCTAGAAACCTAGCTCACGGCTGCCCCACCAATAGTAAAGACATAACCTGTAGTACTCCACCTGGTATCAATATCCCCTACCAAATCTGAGTCAACATAGCCCTGTAAATCAGTAGTAGAGCCCCCAAAGTGTAAACACTTATTGGATGTCCCTCTCAAATATATGAGAATCCACTTGACAGCATTCCAATGCTCAAATCCTGGATGACTCATATACCTGCTAACGACTCCTACTGCATGTGCAATATCTGGCCTAGTGCATACCATAGCATACATCAAACTTCCTACAGCTGAAGCATAGGGTACCTTGGACATCTAATCCTCCTCTTCCTGTGTCTTGGGACACATCTCCTTAGTCAATTTCAAATGACCAGGTAAAGGTGTGCTGATAGATTTAGCATTCTCCATACAGAAACGTTGCAACACCTTCTCAACATAATCATCCTGAGATAGCGTCAAGGTTCTGTTCTTCCTATCTCTGCAAATCTTCATACCAAGGATTTTTTTTGCCACCCCCAAATCCTTCATAGCAAATGCATGTGCTAACTGGCATTTTAGCCCCTTAATATGATGCATGTTAGACCCAGCTATAAGCATATCATCAACATATAGACATAAAATAATGTAGCTATCATCATCCAACCTCTTAAAATAAACACAATAATCTGAATTACACTTGTTATATCCATGCTCATGCATAAAACTGTCAAATTTCAGATACCATTGCCGAGGTGCTTGCTTCAAGCCATATAAACTTTTCTTCAATTTGCACACTAAGTTCTCCTTATCTTTGACCTCAAAACCCTGTGGCTGAGCCATATATATTTCTTCATCCAAATCACCATGAAGAAAGGTTGTTTTAACATCCATCTACTCTAAATGCAAATTTTCAGTAGCCACAAGACTTAAAACAGTACGAATAGAAGTCATTTTAACAACAAGAGAAAATATCTCATCAAAATCAATTCCCTTTTTTTGTGCAAATCCTTTTACAACTAACCTGGCCTTAAATCTTTTCTTACCTCCTTCCCCTTCTTTCAACCTGTAAACCCACTTATTCTATAAAGCCTTTTTACCTGCAGGCAACTTGCATAAATCCCATGTCTTATTTTTCAGCAAAGAGTCCATTTCATCTTTCATTGCAGACTCCCATTGAATCTTAGTATCTACCTGCACAGCTTCATCATAACTTTCAAGTTCACCAGCATCAATAAGTAAAATAGAATACAAAGAGGGAGAAAACCTTTGTGGAGGACTAATTTTCCTTGTTGACCGTCTAACATTTACTGGTGTGTGTGGTATTTTTTGTTGCAGTTGTTGCACATCATGAGGAATGGCTGAAACATCAACTTTTGGAGTATCATCCAGCACTACATAATCATCTTCTTTCTTCTCATGTTGCTGCAACAGATCTTTGTACAACACTTTCTCATTGAATATGACATCCTGACTTCTAACAATTTTAAGATTTTCAAAATCCCAAAGCCTATAACCAAATTCATTAATGCCATATCCAACAAAGACACATTTCTTTGATTTAGCTTCTAGCTTGGTTCTATTTTTAGAGTCTATATGAGAAAAAACTTTACAACCGAAGGTCTTGAGAAAAGAATAACTCACCTTCTTACCAGTCCATGCTTCCTCTGGAATACCACAGCCCAAAGGAATAGAGGGACCTCTATTAATCAAATCTACTGCAGTATTGACAGCCTCCACCCACATGTGTAAGGGCAACCCAGCATGCAACCTCATGCTCCTTGCGCGCTCCATTATAGTCCTGTTCATGCGTTTAGCCACTCCATTTTCCTGTGGAGTCCTTGGAATATTTTTTTGTCTATGAATACCATTAGTGGAGCAATAATCTTCAAATTAATGACTGCAATACTCACCACCATTATCAGATCTGAGACATTTTAATTTCTTACTAGTCTCATTTTCAACCAAGCATTTCCATTTCTTAAAAGTTTGAAATACATCAGATTTCTGTCTAAGGAAATAAACCCAAACTTTTCTAGTTGCATTATCAATAAATATAACATAGTAATGAGAGCCACCAAGGGAAGATACCTGAGTCGGTCCCCATACATCTGTATGCACAAGCTCTAATTTCTCCTTTTTGTTTTCCTTCCCTATCTTTACAAAACTCACTCTCTTTTGTTTTCCATACACACAACTTTCACAGAAATCTATATTCACACATTTAAGACCTGGTAAAACTTTCTTTGAATGAATTACTTTCATACCTTTCTCACTCATGTGCCCAAGTCTATTGTGCCACAGCGCTGTATCAGAATCTACAGCAGTTATTTGTTCTCCTTGCTCAACTGCAACAATTGTTTCTGAACATTCATTTTTCTCTGAAACAATCAAAGTAGAAGGAACAATATGACCTGTACAAAGATATAAGGTGCTTACTTTCACACCTTTTGCTACTACAAGGGAACCTTTTGAAACCTTCCAATTTTTATCATTAAAAGTAACTACACAACCCTCATCACCGAGTTGCCCTGCTGAAATTAAATTCCTACTCAGCTTTGAAACATGTCTTACCTCATGTAGTAGCCAATGATTCCCATTCTGCAACTTAATCTTAATTTTTCCCTTTCCAACAATTTGACAGGGTTCATTATCCCCCAAATAAACAAGCCCAAAATCCCCCTAGACATAATCAATGAAATAACCTCTATGAGGTGTAGCATGAAATGAAGCGCCATAATCTAAAACCCATGAATCATCAACACTCTCTAAAGACAGAAGCAAAGCATCCTCTTCGGATTTGTTACTTACCACATTTGCCTCCTTGTCTCCATCTGATTTATCTCCTTCATTTTTCTTTCGATTCCAGCAATCTTTCTTTTTGTGCCCTAGTTTCCCACAGTACCAGCAATCATTTGGTCCTCTCGATTGAGACCTTCTCCCCTTTGACTTTCCTCTTGATTTCCCACGATTTCTAGAGTTACTTCCTCTTTCAGTTGTTCTGCCCCTTCTTTGTGCATTCAAAGCACTTCTTGATGTAGATCCACCTGAGGATTTCCTACGAGTTTCCTCACTCAAAACAACACCGATCACATCATCATATTTTAGGGTACTAGATCCAGAAATAGAATTACTCACCGCCATTACCAAGCCATTCTAGCTTTCAAGCAAAGAACACAAAATCAAGAGAGCCCTAATTTCTTCATCAAAATTAATACCCATAGAAGATAACTGACTAGTAATAGTATTAAACTCATTTAAATGATCTGCAACAGATCCACCTTCTGCCATTTTCATATTAAATAAACGCTTCATGAGAAATACCTTGTTTGAAGCGGAGGGCTTTTCATACAGTATCGCTAGGGTTTTCATCAAATCTTCTATCATCTTTGCTTTTGTAATATTAAATGCCACTGATGGTGCCAAGCATAACCGAATGCTTTCGAGTGCCTTTCTATCCAAAAGATCCCATTCAGCCTCTGACATAGTTCCCTGATTCTTGGCTTTGCCTTCCAACGGCTTCCATAAATCCTTCTGATATAGATAGTCTTCCATTTGCATCTTCCATAACTGGAAGTTTTGCCCATTAAACCTATCAACCCTTAGCTTACCCTCATCTTCCATCACTCCCACTCAACCGTGAGACTCCCACTTAACCGTGAGACTTTCCTGCAGAGGATAACTAAAAAACAACCTTGCTCTGATACCACTTGTTAGGATAAACCACGGACAGAAATAAAAAAACTACATGCAAATATAACCAATAACAAAAAATAATAGAACACATAGAAATGAACACAAGGCACCAAGATTTAACGTGGTTCACCCAATCCCTGGGCTACGTCCACCAAACAGCAAGTCCGATCTTATTACAATCCAGTGATTACAACCTGATTACAATCCATAATCCCTTACAGCTCAATACCGCCACAAGAACCAATTTTGCATCACAACAGAATGAAAAATACCCAACCCTAAGCCCTTTTATACAAGTATTAAACCGCTTTAGGGTTATAACATGTCGGCCATATGTCGGCCATAATATGTTGGCTACCATGCCGGCCACGGCCCAATAAAATTTTTCGGGCCGATGCCCTGAACCCCACTATTTATGAAGTATGTACAGTACTTTCCTGATCAGTCACCACAATCTAACACAAAATTCAATTGTCACTGAACATGTAGATCCAACAGGTGCTCCTACTACTGAAGACATGAAAAACAAACAAGAACACAACCAGACAATGCTGGAAATTGCATCTGCACTCAGCTATGCTGAATTTGATGATATCAAAGGATGTGACATTGCATTCAAAATGTGGAAAGCCCTATCAGAAATCTATGGAGGAGATCAGAATGTACAAAGAGCAAAAAGAGAAAGTCTCGGAGGAAAATTTGATGACATGAAAATGGAAAAAAATGAGAATGTTGCTCAGTATGGTGCAAGAATAAAGGAAGTGGTAAGTGCAATAAGATGCTTGAATGGTCAACTGGATGAAGATACTATTAATAGTAAGTTCTTAAGAACCTTGCTTCCTATCTATGCTATTAGAGTATCAGCAATACAAGAGCTAAGATGTATACCAGGAAATAACCTAAGCTTTGAAGGTATAATAGGTAGACTCACTACATTTGAGTTATCTAACTTTGACAACTACAAACCTAAAAATGTTGAATCTGCTTTTAAGGCCAAGTTATCACTAAAAGATGTCGAACAAGTGAAATCAAGGAAAGGAAGAAAAATGAAGTATGTATCTAGTGATAGTAGCACTGATGAGGAAGATGTGGAACAATTGGAAGCTTTGCTCGCTAGAAGATTTCACTGGGGCAAAGGAAAATTCAAAGGTAAGATGCCTATCATTTGTTTCAATTGCAATGAAGTAGGTCATATTGCTGCAAGATGTCCACAGAAAAAGAATTCCAAGGAAGGCAACAAATACAAGAACAGAAGAGATGATGACAATGATGATGAAGTTGTTTATGTAGCCATGAAGGACCAATCTAATGAAGAAGAAGCCATAGCACTAGTGACATGTATAAACAAGAATGACAAATGGATCATAGATAGTGGATGCTCACATCATATGACAGGAGACAAAAGGTTTGTTAACTTTACTCAGTATGATGGAAATAGTGTTAGATTTGGTAATGATGCTCCATGTCAAATCAGAGGAAAAGGTTCCATTAAGCTCACAGACCAAATTTCATGTGACAATGCATACTATGTTGAAGGATTAAACTACAATTTACTGAGTGTCTCACAATTAGGCAATATAAGTTGCAAAGTGGAATTTGAAAACAAAACTGCAAAAATCTATGACAATGATGGTAAACTAATAGGAAAAGGAAATCAAACAAAGAGTAATTTGTTTTACCTTGATATGGATGATGCTTCTTGTCTATTTGCAAAATTTGATGATGAATGGTTATGGCATAGAAGATTATGTCATGTCAACTTTGACAATCTAGTCAAAATCAGTAAAATGAAGAAAGTCAGAGGTCTACCAAAATTGAAGAAGCCTGATAATGTCATGTGTAAACAATGTCAGCTAGGAAAGATGACAAAGTCAAGTTTCAAAAGCAAAAACTATACATCTAAAGAGATACTTGAGTTAGTTCACACTGACTTATGTGGTCCAATGGAAATACAAAGCTATAGAGGAGATAAATACATAATGTTATTTGTTGATGACTATTCCAGGATGATGACTGTTATGTTCTTAAAACAAAAATTTGATGTTTTTCAAATTTTTAAGTGGTATGTGGCCAGAGTTGAAAAGGAAACTGGAAAAAGCTTGAAATGTCTAAGATCAGATAGAGGTGGTGAATTTACATCAAATAAATTCGAGATATTCTGTAATGACAATGGAATCAAAAGACAGACATCAACTCCTAGAACTCCCCAACAGAATGGAATTGCTAAAAGAAGAAACAGATCTGTAATTGACTGTGCCAGAACATTAATGATGGAAAAGAATGTTGCTCTAAAATACTTGAGAGAAGCTGTAAGTGTAGTTGTTCATACATTGAACCGAGTACAAGCCAAGAAAGGTACAAATACAACACCTTTTGAATTATGGTATGGTTACTCACCAAATGTAAAACATTTCAAAGTGTTTGGTTGCAAATGTTTTATCCTTAAAGATGTTAGAAATGGAAAATTTGATGCAAAGAGTGATGAAGGTATATTTCTTTGTTACTCCACAAGAAGTAAGGCATATAAGTGTTTGAATATTAACACTAACAAAATTATGGAAAGTGCAAATGTAAATTTTGATGAGCACACAGAAGTCCAAGCTAAAGAACCAAAGAAAATGGAAGAATACAGAACCTTTGTATATTCTTATGAAGGAATGATTGTTGATGAGGATGATGTCAATCAAATTGAAAGTCAACAACAACTGTCAATTTCAGCCGATTCACAACCAGTGAATGCCGAGTTGCATTCAAAAGCCGAGTTACAGAATGAAAAAAATGCACAATCTGATTCTGAAGACAGTATACATGATGAAGAACAACCTGACAATGAATAGCATAGTGATCCTAAATCCAAAAGATCAAACATGGAAACAAGGACAAAGCCAAGATTATCCAAATATGTAAAAAGACATCACCCTGCTGAACAAATAATTGGTGACAAAGATGCAAGACCAATGACAAGGAATAGACTAAGACATGAATCACGTCTGATCAGCAAATCTGAACCCAAGACAGTATACGGTGCATTACAAGATGGCGACTGGTATAAAGCTATGGAAGAAGAAATTGATCAAATAAGAAAAAATAAAACCTGGAGTTTGGTTCCCAGACCAATTGACAAGAATGTGATTGGCACCAAATGGGTATTCAAAAATAAACTAGATGAGAATGGTGAGATTACTAGAAATAAAGCCAGATTAGTATACAAAGGTTATGCTCAAGAAGAAGGAATAGATTATGGAGAAACATTCGCTCCTGTTGCAAGAATGGAAGGAGTAAGAACTTTACTTGCATATGCTACCTACAAAGATTTTGAAGTCTATCAGATGGATGTAAAATCCACCTTCTTAAATGGTATACTAGAAGAAGAAGTCTACATTGAACAACCAGAAGGATTTTTTGATGAAAACAATAGGGATATGGTGTGTAAGTTACATAAAGCACTCTATGGTTTGAAACAAGCACCTAGAGCATGGTATGAGAGACTTCACAAGTATCTAGTGCAAATTAGATTTGAAAGAACTGATGACAACAGCAACATGTACATCAAAGCTGAAGAAGGTAAAGACATTATTGTATCTGAAATTTTTGTGGATGACATAGTATTTTGTGGTAAGGAAGCACTTTGCAAAGGCTTTGCTGACAAAATGAAACATGAATTTGAAATGTCTATGTTTGGAGAAATCAAATTTTTTGTTGGATTGCAAGTTCATCAACTCAAACATGGAATATTTATTACACAATCAAAATACATCAAAGAAATTCTTAAAACATTTGGATTGGAGGAATCCAAACCAGTTAGCACACCAATGGCCACAGGAAATAAGCTATCCAAAAATGATGAGTCAGCTGAAGTCAATCAAACAATGTACAGATCCATGATTGGAAAACTATAATATGTTGTACATAGTAGACCAGACATAGCATTAGCAGTTGGAATAGTGGCTAGGTTCTCTACTAATCCTAAAGAAAATCATCTCATAGCAGTAAAAAGAATAATGAGATATCTCAAAGGGACTGATGATTTTGGTCTATACTACAAAAAGAATGGAAAATTTGAACTCAATGCATATACAGATGCAGACTGGGGAGGAAACATTGATGACAAAAAAAGCACAAGTGGAGGTGCATTATTTCTAGGCAAAAGGCTGGTTACCTGGACTAGCAAGAAACAAACATGTATATCCCAGTCCACTGCAGAATTAGAATATGTGGTAGCTGCAGTCAATTGTACAAACATTGTATGGCTCACACATCTATTGAATGGAATGAAAGAAGAAGTAACAAAACCAGTGATATTGTATTGTGATAATACAAGTGCTATAAACATATCCAAAAATCCAGTTATGCATGCAAAAACCAAGCATATTGCAATCAAGTATCATTATGTCAAAGAATTGGTAGAAGACAAACAAGTGAAGTTGGAATACATTCACACAAAGGAACAAACTACAGATATCTTCACCAAACCATTGCCCAAGGATGTCTATGAATATCTTAGAGGCAAGCTGGGGGTTATACCCCTAAGTCAAGTAGTTTAAGGCAACAAGGAAGCTGCCTTGCATCAACAACAATAAATTATTGAAATATTAACAAGTTGATGCAAAGGATGACAATAGGAACAGAAACTCCAAATCAGTCACAAGCATGGTGACAGAAGGAGTAAGACAAAAAGAAGCCAAAGCTTATATTTTGCATGATAAAGATGCTACATCTTTGGCATTTATGTCAAAGAGGGAGAAATATGCTGAAAACTTATCAATGCAAAGAAAGAGGTAGATATATATGAAAGAGGGAGATATATGTGATCAGTAGTGAAAATGCAGCAAATCAATACAATCTTGGTGGTAACTGAATTGATTACTTGATCAGTTTTGTTTGCCATCAATTCCAAAGAGGGAGATTGTTGGAAATGATTGAAATGATCATAAGAACGATTGTTGGAATAATATATGGAACTAGTAAAGAATGTCCTCAATCATTGTTTTGTCATTGATGTCAAACTTGCTACTTGCACAGATTACAATTGCTTTAGTGATCCAAATACTATCAATTAGTTGATTGTCAAGGTGGAGGCAATCAATAAGATGTAACTAGAACACCTAGAGAAAGGTTGAAGTTATGATGTTGTAATGAAGTACAAGGATTAGTCAAGCCATTAATGAAACAGTGTATTGGATGACATACTAAAAGATACAAAGAATGAGCACACTGAAACATATCAAAGATCTAAGGTTTTAGCTAAGTCTTTTGTAAAGCTCAAACTAAGTTTATTAGAGAGAAGGAGCCGAGCAAGCTAGTAAGTGCCAAGCAAGCTAAGAAGTGCCGAACAAGCTAGTAAGTGTCGAGCAAGCTAGTAAGAGCTGAGCAAATTCCTAGTTAAGTGTTGAGCAAGTTCAAGTGTCAAGCAGAATTAAGTACTGAGCAAAACCAAGTGCCAAGCAGAATCAAGTGCCGAGCAAAATCAAGTACTGAGCAAAACCAAGTGCCAAGCAGAATCAAGTGCCAAGCAAAATCAAGTGCCAAGAAAAACCAAGTGTCGAGCATAATCAAGTGTTGAGCAGAACCAAGTGTCGAGCAGATATAGGTGTCGAGTAACACAGAGGTGTCGAGCACTAGTAACTCAATAATGTCGAGTTGCTGCATTATTTAGGAAATCGAAGATTCACCATATCTAAGCTGACAAAGTTGTTATCTAGAAATCTGTAAATTAAAAGGAAGATAAGAATGATGAGTTGGTGGCATAGAACACCATGTAGAATTTTTTTAAGATACAATTGGCAAAGTTTCAAGAAAAAAAAACAAGATATGGGGTAAATACATTGTATCCTACCTAATCCATTTTGAAACCCTAAAATTGGAGAGGGAGAATTGAGCGGCAAAGGAAAATCAGACTTGTATATAAGAAGGCATAAGTTAATGAAAAATAGAGTGGAATAGAGGGGATAGTGAGAGAGAGAGCCATGGTCAAGCATAAAAGCATGAAATGTTGAAGAATGAGCTACGTAGAAGATAACACAGGAACTCTGTTTAGATAGATGACCATAAGGATGATTGCATTGGCGAAATGTGTAGGAAGACTCAAGGAGACGAAGCTTGAGAGGGAGACAAGTAGTTAGAGCTGAAGTGATTGAAGCCAAGCATAAGGATTGAACTGAAAGAGTGATCTGAAATCTGTAAAGTATGTTGTAAGTTATGTTAGATCAAAAGACCATTATCGTTACTTTCTAGCAATTGTAATAGTAAGATAAATCCTATGGACTTAGGTTGGTTTAACAGCCATTAGATAAATCCTTTAACAGGGTGACATTCCAAGTGAATGTTCTAAAGACCTTTAACCAGGCCCATTCCTAACAGTTTGGTGAAATCCTCTAACAAGGTCACATTTAACAGTGTGTTGTAAGCCTTTAACAGGGCAGGCTCTTAATAGGGCATCACTTCAAAAGAGTGAGAATCAAGTAGCATGTTACTGGTGGTTTTTCCCAAATTGGGTTTCCACGTAAATCATTGTGTCATGTGTTGATCTTGAATGTTTTATCTTTGCATGTTGATTTACAATAATTTGCTTATATGACTGATTCAAGTTTGAACATATGAAAAGGGTATTAATAGGGCATTTGGACCTTGAATAATTGATTCACCCCCCCTCTCATTTATTCTAAAGAATTCTAACACCTAAAGCTCTCATGTTGACTCAGGCACATTATCTGGTGCATGGAAAGTAGGACTAGGATAAGAATCTTCCTAGCATGGCATGATACACATGGATTGTCTTTTTTGATATATGATGATGATTGATTATATGGATAGATTTGATAATTATTACATTTTTTTGGGTGTGACTCATTGAGAAATATTGTGTTGCTTGGAAGATTGTTGTTTGCTTAGTTTTTCTATATGAAATTTTTAGTTTATTATATACAACAACATGAAAGTATCTGTTGGAATTCTTTCTGGTAAAGAACATATCAGGTAGATTTAAACCTGATACCAAGAAACAAAGACCAAGGAAAAGCCTAAGGATGAGCTAAATCCTATATTCAACAAGGCTAAATCTTAACTCTAGGCCAATTAACAGAGTCAACGGGACTCACTTCACTTTAGGCACTACTAAGCCAAGGCGGGCAAACCTAAGGGATTTATCTTATTAACTTGATTTTCTTCTATGCAAGACTATCCCTTAGAGCAGAAATGGTCAATAATCTTCTATAATTTTTTGACAAGTTTCTTGATTAAAGTAGCTAATTATAACCCAAAAGTAACAGCAAATAAGCCATGAGCAACACTTTTATTTCTTCAATATAAAAAGGGAAATTGATTTTTTGTTGTGATTTTTATGTAAAAAGGTGAATCAGCAATGTACTCTTGAACTTTAAAATGGACCAGTGGGATATAGAGTCAGAAATTAGTAGCTTTGGACCTTTTTTAATCAACTTGTGATTGAAAATGTCAATATTAAACTTTTAGTTTCATTCTGATTCTCATCCTTTCCATAAATCCTAAACCTTATCAATTATAGAAAGCATTTAACCAATTCTTTGAATTAGCAGTAATCAATAAAAAACATACAACCTTTTGGATTGCATTAAACTAAAAGAAACTTGTCTATTCAGTCCCAAAGCTATAGATATATGAAAAAGAGACAAAACTTCAACTATAATGATATTTAAGGATAAATCCTTCAATTTAAGTCTTAATACTGTAAATAAAACTCATAGTATGACACAGAGAGAAAACCATTGGTCCCAAATATTCCTTTTGTATTCAAGTATGCATACATATGAACTCATTCAGATGATTACATAACAAAACTGGATGGACTGTAAAATAATACATGAAACATATAAAAGTTCTACAGACAATTGACCTCTACTTCTCATCTTGGGAATCCATATATAGGATTGCAACAAGCTAGAGATGAGAAGAGGACACATGTCAAAATTTAAATGGAAAGAAAAACTTTTTGGAAGATGTACACAATAAATACATAGAACATTCTTCCAAAAATATCTATCAAAAAGATAAGTAGCTGAGGAAGTAGAAAAAAATTTGATCTTTTCTTCTCCATGTACTTCATCTACCTCATATGCAAAATATCTTAGCTACCTCCTATTGACAAAGCCTTTATTTCACCCACTGCTTCTCAAACATAAAATTCTCTTTTGGTGGCCCAGTCGGTATTCTTTACCTCTTGTAGATCTTGAGTGGCCTTGGTCCACCTAAAATCCATGATTTCCTTGGATTCAACAATAAACTTATTCAAATTTATCTTTTCCTTAAAAAGAGAATAAATCAAAGTATGGAAAGGGGAATCAAAGGTATGTTCAAAAACTGCTACTGTAGTCTCCCAGGTCAAAATGTCATCAAAAGAAGTTGACCACTCCTGTTAGACTCTTACTACATTGGTAGCATCAAGTATTGATGGTATACAGGGTTCCACTCTATTAGACAAAAATTTCAATTTTTCTTGTATAACTTGTAGTTTACTAGTAAAGAAACCACTTAGTTCCCTTACAATTTCTAGGCTTTACTTTACAGTGATAATCTTATCTAGAAAGTCTGGCTTTTTAGCCATCAATACAATCAATCTATCTAAAAATTGAATATAGGGCCCCCATAGGCCAAAAGTGGGTGTTAACCATGAGAGTGCCTCATTGTAAAACTACTCAGCACTTTGTAAAGCAACATATAAATTGTGAGCCTATTGTGATATGTTCTTTAAAACATCAACCCTATGGCTCATCATATTTTTAAGGATCTTTGTACTTACATCTCCTCCCTACTAAGTTGATTGAGTATCAATACTCATTCCCCTTGGTTGTGATGATACATCTTCCTCTATATCCTCTTTTTGAATCAAGGCCTCAGTAGTGTCCTTGACTAGCATTGATGTCCCTTGTCTCTCTTCTCTCTAAGCTAGAGCCATCCTCTATTCTATTGTGCTAGTTGCTCTTTGAGAGATGCAATTTCATCTTCAAGGCCCTAGATCTTTGCCTCAAGCTCAGCAATCTTTTCCTTATATACATGGCTTCTTCTAAGCTCATTCTCATAGAGCTTCCTAACATCAATATAGTTATGGATGGACTGGGCCAACCTGGTTTCCATTTCCTCCACCTTGGCTTCATTCATAAATGAGAATTGCTTTAATGCCTTGGATATCTCTGTGCTAGAGGTGCCTTGTAGAGTCCATATAATCATGTTTCCCTATTTTGTGCTCTATACATCTATCAATTTGGGCTTGTTGGAAGCAGGGGCCATGCTCCAAACTGCTAAGGACTTGGTAT
The DNA here is from genome assembly GCA_028749045.1 of Cupressus sempervirens. Lineage (NCBI taxonomy): Eukaryota > Viridiplantae > Streptophyta > Pinopsida > Cupressales > Cupressaceae > Cupressus > Cupressus sempervirens. The sequence goes on along the minus strand of CM053787.1, from coordinate 557,477,540 downwards.
CAATGTTGAAACCAGTCCCTCTCTCCAATCCATCTGTACTAATTGCCTCATAGGAGATGGTACTTTCCTGCCTTCTGATCTGATCAAGCATAAATGCTTGTTGCAAGTCCCAACCAAGCACCAGTAACATACCACTCCTCTACACTAAATCTCTAGCATCCTCTAAAGTCATTACTTCACTTTCAAGATCATAAGCCTATGGCTTCTCAATCAATTCCATCATTTGCTCATTAGATTCATCTGGTTTCATTTTAAGGACAAGCTCATTTTGTTTAATTTTATATAAAAAAGCCTTTTGAATTCATTAGACTTAATGAATTCATCATCCTCTAAGAATTGTTGAGCTTGGATGATCCTGTCATCTAATCTGGCTACAACCAATTCCAGGTCTGTCAAGGTGTTTTTAGTTGCATCAGCCTTGGTTTGTAGGTAGTTTTGCCTCATGTCAATAAAATATTGACTTCTTCCTGGTAAAATTTGCAAGGTCCTTTGCCTAACCTATGGAGGGATCTAAACAATATTCTGCCTCTTGTTTCCTTTGCCCATCCAAGATGCCCAAGGTGCATCCTCCTCCTCTACCTCAAGAGTCACATCAAGTTCAGGGCTTTCAGGACAAACTCTATCTTCCACCCCATTGGACCTTCTAGAAACTTCGCCATAATCTCTACATGGTCCATGACCATCTTTCTAATTCTTTCGGGGTAAAGGATATCCAGGTAGAAACCTACAAATTGAGGATCAATTCTTTTCAACTTACTTTCTACCCTCTAAACATCATCAAGCTTTGCAAGCTTATCAATTGCCTCCCCTTCTGCTACTATGTTAGGGATGATTTCTTCATGGGGTAGCTCCTTGGAGTTTGGCAATACATAATTTCTCATTTCCTTCAATGTTTCCCTTATCCAACCCTCAGAATCATAAATTCTATAAGGGCTAGTACACAAATTATAATGATATAGAAAAGAATGAATCAAATCTAGGGCCTCCTTGCCTATGGTGAAATCACCAATCTTAAAACATCTACATAAAAAGGTTCCTCTATGCACCTTAGGCCCTAGATACTCTCTATTTACCATAAACAATTGCCAAATAAACTCAATTATTCCTAGCCTAGGAGGAATGAATTTTGGTAAAATATGGGGTGGCTAGGGACAACCATAGACTCTCATTAGAGACAAAGTGGGAAACAAGAAAATATCCCCCCAATTATGATCTAATCTTTTCCACTCTGGTAACAGGGCTGGTCTTAAAAGACCTTTCAAAATCTTGAGGGCCCTAAAGCACCCTGGGTCTAACATCTTCATTATAATGGCACTGAAATTATTGAAAAATGACACAGAATTAGAAAAATCGTAAGTTTTATCCCATACCTATGTCCATAGCTATATTGGAAGATCTCCATTCAAATCAAAAGTTTGATCAATAAAATCAAAACTGATATATTGAACATTCTTATAGAGGATCAAATGCATCAATATTGAGTAGTAGGGGAAAGTAAATTATCTCATATCTCCAGTTTGAGCCCTAGCAATGTTCTCCTTCATTATATCCAGAATATAATTAACATAGTCATACTCACAGGCATGGTAGGAATCCTACACATCCCTGGCAATTATGTATTCTGCTCCCTAGACATCATCAAACCCATCTTTTTTGACTACCTTGTGGACACCATAATTAGTTTTAACAAAGTAACTTTTGAATTTATCTAGTGGCATCTTTTTATGTATCTTATTTGGATATTCACCCACCTTCTTCAAATCACTGGGGATATGTTGCAGTAATGAAGCTCTTGTGAAAGCATTAGGGTTTTCTTTGAAACTCCTTTACAAATCCTTCAAATCTATAGGCTGACCCATTGCACCAATTAATCCAAAAGCTTCAATGAAAGACTCTTGATCTAAAGTACATAGAATTCTTCCATCTTTCCTGTGAAAAGACTTGGTGGCCAAGTTATAACATTAAAATAGAGCCTTCATCAAATCCACATCCATGAAAACCTCTGGGAAGAACAATTTGGCAAGGTTCTTTTTCCATGGATTACATACAGGAATTTTCTTCTCCCTATTACAATAAAAGAAATAAAAGAGCTCAGAACCTGTAACATTAGGGCATTTGGCATCTCTACATTTAGCATATGGGTCAAAGAGGGCATGATCATCACTAGAGTTTGCATTAGTAGAACTCAGGAACAATTTTATCCACTCTTCTGGAAATCGGCTAGGCTTCTTCTGTCTGGTTTTACATCCTTTAGAAGTTGAGGTCTTTGAAATTGCCATATCTGAGGCCTAAATTTCTTCCACTTCTTGGTCAGACATTTTGAAAGTATGCAACTAAATTATCCAAACTAGATATTGTTCTGTCTCTACAGGAAAAGCTCAAATTATCTATCTCTTTAAAATGGAAAATTGTGATTATGAGAAAAGAAGATCTTATAAGTTGATATGTGCAAACTAACGTCTATGTTGCATTGATTTCAGCATGCTTGAAATACAATATCAATCTTTTCTATCAACTTCATGGAGCATCATCATTAATTTCCAACTCTGCACTTTTCGTACTGCATTCAAATCTTATTGGTCAAGAAGCCCACTATCCATTTCTTATTATTATGTTTCTGTCAAAATTAGATCCTATGATATTATGACAAGGTAGCTAAAAAGACCTTTTGTAACATTGTAATACTATATTGATGGCTTTCTGATCTTACAAACAACCTTCAAAATTCATGTCAGCCAATCGGACATAGTGGCAATACCCCTTACGATTCTACAACACCCTTTCTTGTCACAACATTGGCATCAAATCCATCTCATTCCATAATCTCTTGACAAGTGGCTTCATAACATCACAGATCACCTTCATTTACCCTATGATCATACGATTGCAGTTAAGCTCATCTCTTCATAACATCGCAGAGGATCCTTTTTTATTTTACAATGTTACGAAAAAATTGAAACCTTTATCTCGTAACATCGGCAGCTTATCACTTTTCTTGTGTGATCTTACGATTGAGCCCTGATCATACGATCCGAGAACCTCTTTCACAACCTTGAGATCTTACGATGAAGGATTTAACATAAGATTAGAGACCATAATTTTCCGCTCAACATGCATTATAAAATCTTCACTAGTCCCACTAACTCTAACAATAGACATATCTCGCACTCATACATTGGCTCTGTCTAATCAAGAAATGGACACCTGTCTGAAAGCTCATCACCTATTTTCCTTTATCATCCTTACAATCTTATGATGACAATGTATTGTGCCATCATAATTCTATCTTTATTCTTTCTATGATCACACGAAAAACCCCTTGTCATAGCATCTTAGCCCTCAAAATGAAACTTCCTAGCTATACAACAATATCATGGGATCGTAGATCTCCATCTTTTGCTTCACAATCTAACATTGAACACCTTAGCATAGGATCACAACTACCCCTTTAACTACTCACAATACCATTATAAACCTTTCATCATGAGATTGGAACTCTTCAAATTCGATCTTGGCGATCCTACGATAGCATATGAATTGTAACATTGTAGAAGATAATTTGCCAACACTTAAAACATTATATGATCATAAGATACAAAGAGTATAGTATGACTGGGGAAACTCAAAAAACTATCCACAATAACATGACACAACCTTTATCCTGAGATCAAAAAAGGTGAATACCCTTGCCTACAATACTCTGCTAACCCTCCATCATTACATCGTAAGAAACAATGTACTTAGAAAAATAAAAACCCTCTCACTTATATGGCCTAGGGTTAGGGAAGTAAAAATGATGGAGATCAAGCAAATTCGCTAGGGTTAAACTATAAATGGGAATCATATAATCATAACCCTATCAAAATAATTCAAAATTTTCACCACAAAACTTTAAAAATTATCATCAGTGAAAAAGGGGCTAATAGTATCCCAAACCAATATAAAGTTAGTGATAGTGTGAACCTTTAACAACTCATAGTTCTGGCCTAGTTTTCACTTTGCTAAGAATCTTTTAGGAATTAAAATTAAATCCTTAGATAGGCTCATAAGTGGTCCCAGAGCACCAATCCCATTACCTTGTGGATTTTCTTCTTGAATGTGCTAGTGCAATAAAGAACAACATAAAATTTGGAAACCTCCACAATTTCTTGAAGACAAAATAGTTTCAAAGGTAATTGGAATACATACAATGGTTGAAAGGGTTCCAAATGTAGGGGAGGAGGTGAATATAGAAGCAAGGGACACCCTAAGAGATTTGAGAGATTGACAAAATCAAGTTGCTACTATTTTACAACAACTCACACAAGCCATACAAAAAATGAATACTAGGTTCAAAAGACTATTAACCAAAAATCCCTTCTCACCAAAAAATTGAATTTAAGGCTTAAGCATACCCTAATATCATATATTTCAAATTTCAAATATTAGGGCACACGAGAATACCTTGGTTATGTGCATTATATCCTAAGTCCCAAGGTTAAGTTCATATTTTAATATCCCTATGGGCTCGCATTTCTCCACCATCAAATCTTTCTAGATCTATGACCATCACCTTGTCCCCTTAGGAAGTTACAAGGGTTTTATGGAAGGCGACAAAGTGACATTGTGACACATGGACCAAGTGACATCATTCCTTTAGCGGGCCAAAAAAGTAAAGACTTGTTAGATGAGTTGGAGCAATATTAGACAGGTTGGCACATAGACAAGTTTTAATTGGTTTGGATTTTGGCATGATCAATAGGTTGGTTGCATGTTTCTGGGCCATTAGATGGAAGAAGATCAATGGTGCCCGCTACATCATTATATTAAGTTACAAGTATTTTAGTTATAGCGACATAGTGAGCACTTGCCATGTGGATTATGGGTCCTTTTTCCCTTGGCAAGCTACAAAAGTGAAGAATTGTTAGATAGGTTGGAATACAACTAGAATTCTATTGGTTGTCACTTTCTTGTATGTTGTATTTTGTCAAATTTTCTGACAATGCAGGGAAGCAATGTTATGACATGTGGACTCATGGACTAGGTAGTGTTGTATGGGCCAAATTGTGACAAGTTGATGAGTCAAACTGAGTTGGCCTACAGATGCATTCCCATTGGCCAAAGTTTCAAGGGCACAAAGGAGGTTCAACAATATTTTCCATCGTAGATCTCTAGAAGATCTATGATTATCACTTTTTTGGTAACAAAAAATGTACAATGGTTATCTATAGTGACAAAGTGTCATCATGCCATGTGGCAGGTGGGCCTAGTTCATTTGTGGGTTGTGGTGTGGTGGATTGGTGTCAAATAGGTTGGCAAAAGGCCATGTTTCTATTGGTCGATGCACTAACAGGTTGGGTGTACTTTCGAAGTTGTCATATGGTGGCAGATCAATGTCTCTTGTTATGTTTCTATAGGAAAATGATTGATCTTTAGCTATAGTGACATAGCAAGGATTGGGCACATGCCCTTGCGGTCCTGAGTGGAGACTAACAGTTAGTAATGACGATTAAGTTGGTAGTTTCTTAAGCCATCATGGTTAAATTTTGAAGGATGGCATAGTCGAGGTGATATGGTGGTCAAACCTATAAAGACCTTACAAGGCGGCAAAATGTAATAATATTATTGGTCCATGTGTCTCTTTCTATTTTTTGAACCTATTTGATTATTGATTGCAATGATTTGGCAAGCCAAAAAATGAAGGGTGGTTTTCTTGCGCGATCTGATCTCCATGATCTACCTCAACCAGTCCAGAGTTATTATTGTGCTAGAAATGATGTAGAGGCATTCCTTCCACCACCTAATTGTCCATTTTGATGGTTCTAGAATTGATTGGCATCATTTCTTTCACTTTAGGGTTTCTTCTAAGTCAGACTTTCATGATTTTCATGCCTCTACAAGTGTACAAAATTAGATCTATTGTTTGGATTGCCTAGATTGTTCTTTGGGCACTTAATGGAAATGGTTGTAGAGTAAATTTAGTGAGAAATATCTCAGGTATGCTTGAACTATAAAAGCAAATTTTTAATTATTTCTTATGGTCGAACTCTTCTCTGTTTCTCTGATATTGCTCTGCAAGTTCATTGTAAATCCCCTTTGCCTCTAGACCTAATGACATTCTGCCTTGCCTCCTTTAGCCATTAATGACTATGAAAGATCTATTTACCTCTCTTCAATGTTTTGTGGCTACCTACAATTTGCATGATTGTATCTCTTTTTACCTATGGACGATATATAAGTGAACATCTCATCTTCATTGTGTCATTTATTTGGGTTTTCTAATCTATATGTGATTGTTGGATTAAAACAAGTCTAGAAGTGTATATCTTTTGGTATCATGCTAGTTCAAAAGTGCATGTATGGGTAGAGATTGGTTTGAACACTCTATTTTGGTACATCACCCCTTAGGTTAGAGTAGGTAGATTTTCTTTCATGCATTCCTTCTCCCTTTTTCTCTCCAAGTATAGTTAGGTGCACCCTGATAGTAAAGGAAGTCGGCCTTCTTTGGAGACTCAACCTCATAGTTCAAGTCGCACAACTTGTAGGTTTTTTCCATGCTTCACAAGGTTGTCCTTAGGTCAAAACTTTGGACAAGGGTACAAACTTTTGTGACAACAATTTTTGGCATGCCCAGAGGGACAATATTCAAAAGATTTCAAAGCCTACTGGTGTCAAAAGAGAAGAATTTCAAGTTGACATTGAGAAGATAGTGTTGCTCCCAGTATTCTAGGCCTTCAAGAGGCTCATTTCCACAAAACACTTGGTGAATCTACACCCTTCATATCTAGTTTCAGACTATAGTTGTTGTAATTCATGCCCAAGACTGAAACAAGGGCATCTTCTAGAGGTAATTTTCAATATCAAGAGTTTTCATTTTCAAATCCTAGAAGAAAAAAAACTAGAGTATCTTTATCACTAGTTAGGAGTATAAAGGAAATACATACCCCTGCAAGGTCAATCTCCACTCCTCCTATTGTGAGATCTCAACCTAGAAAGCTATCAACTCATATCAATAGACCATTTTCTTATATGGCTAGAGCTCATGCTTTTACCACCTTTAGTGGTGGAAGTCCTCTTTTATTGGCCCAAAGACATGACATACCAGTAGTTGCACTTAAAAGTATACCTAATTTTATTGGTGAAACTTCTATCTCTCCTTTATAAGACATTCCAGAGGTTGCAAATGTTTGTAATAACCATGGTATTACAGAAGATGATGTGGTCATTAGACTCCTAGCTTCATCTTTAAAAGGGAAAGCCCTACAATGGTATAGGGGTCTATCACATGGTTCTATAACAGATTGGGATGGATTAGGAGTAGGACTATGGAGTCTTATCCAAACTCAATCCTTACCCTAACTATGGAGTCTTATCCTCACTCCAACTTTATAATATTAACCATGATATAATCATTTACACTAACCATTATTGTAATTGTAAACCATATTCACTACCTTATCCCCAAATCTTTACCCTAACCTAAATATTAAATCCTAGTTCTTTAAACAAAATATTAATTTCAATTCTAAACCCAAACCCAACCCTGCCAAGCTAACCCTAAACTCTTATCCTAATCCTAACTCTAAATTTTAACTCTAATAAAAATCTCAACCCTAACCATAATTGAGACCATGATATAAACCTTACAATTTTTACATTTATGATAGAAATAATATGATTTACATTAAAAATTAAAAAATTAAAAAAATCTTAGTTATAGAAGTGTATAGTAATTTTTTTAATAAATAAATGTGTAACAATTTTTACATTAATTATGATAATAAATATTTTATAAATAAATAGTAGACATTAAGAATAGTTAATTCAATTGAAATATGTATATAATATTTGTTATTTAAGTCAAAATTATAAACTGGATTTTTTCATTAATAACAAAATATTTTAATTGGTGAAAATTAATTCATTAGCTCGTATAAATGAATCAAACATAAAATAATATAGAACCAGAACTATGACAATTGCCTTTTTATCAATTCCAAAGATAAAACAACTTGGGCCTTATAACATTTGTCTTCTTATCAACCAATTAATTGTAGGAAAAAAATAACAAAAACCATATAAACCTTAAATTCTAAACTTTTATTTCCTTATTTACACTATAATTTTTCAATTATAACAATTTCAATTGTTTTGATTAAGTAAAAATAGGTTTTAAAGGACATGAAAGCTTTACAATAACAGAAGTCTAGAAATAAACATCAGAGAGAAGAAGCACAAAACAACATGAAACAGACCTCCAACAAAAATATTCATGAGGTCACACAAAATAGAGCTAGAAAAAACAACAAAAGTACAGCAAAAGAACAAAAACTGACTGGCCAAGAAGTCTTGATTAGGTCAATAGCCTGGTCCACCAGAGTCTACATATTTTCAATAGCAATCTTCACCTCATCCTTCTTATTGACTTCCTCATTCTTCTTAGAGTGAGCACAGGTGCATTTGCTTGGTCCCTAAGTCATAGACCCCAAAGGAGAATTCTAGCCCTTGTCACTCTCGTTCCTCTTCAAGAGGTTACTCACATTGTCTACCAACTATTTGATCAATTTATCTAGATTGCCCAGCTTTGTTTCCAATTTTGATACCTTCCCTTGAATACTACTTATCTCTTTATCCATAACCCTTTGTTTTGCTTCAAGTAGTGATATCTTATGCATGAGATTTTTCACCTCTTCTACATTCCCAATAACTTCTGAAAGTTTATCAATATGTTGGCCCAATGTTCGCTCCCCTTTGGAGGTTTTATCGAGTTGCTCCATTTCCTTGCCTAGTAGCTATATTTGTTTCTTAAGGGTACCTATCTCCTTTTGAATTGAACCTGGGTTGCCAAATAAGCCCTTGGAAGACCCAAGCCCACCTTCGGCATTATCACCCAAATCTAACATATACCCATGTTCTCCATCATCCTCATTGTTCGAATCACCAGTATTCCTTATTTTATTCCTATCCTTCTACCGCCTTAAGGAATTTATTTTCCTTTCCAACCGGTGAGCCAAAGGCTCATCATCACAAGGAGGAGAGACCCGATCATCCTAAAAGCCTTTACTCTTTCTTTTGCCTCCACTCCTCTTGTTGTAATGATCTCTCACAATTTCCTCCATGAAGTCACTTTCCTAGTTAGAGTCATCATCCTCAACAATCTTTTTCTTCTTTTTTGAGCTACTACCCGAGCCCTTTTTCATGCTTCCCGAACCCCCTTCAGCTTCATCTTGGGTATCTAAATCATAGCCCTTATTTGGGATGCTCCCTTACATTTCCTAATTAGCCCCTTTCAAACTCCTAGGTTTTGAAATTTTTTTAGACTTTAACACATTCATAATCAAGACCATTAGACCCGCATGGCAGACATGCTCTCCATTTGGGTCTTTCTGAATGGCCTAAGTGGAAATACTAAGAGACTACAAAAGATAAAAAGGAAAATTGATCTTCACATCATGTCGGAAATGATTTTCCAACATCAAGTGATACCCATATAGCTTGTTGAATCTCCTATCTAAAGTCAGATATTCCATTATCACAAACAACACAAAATTCCATGGTCGAGAAATAAAGGCCAAGTTATAATAAAAGTTACCTATTTTGACCAGATGATTTCTCTCCTATTCAATCTCCACAAAATCATCAATAGCCTTGTCTGAAAGCTTCCTTTCTTGATAAAAATTAATCCCATCCATGTCCAGCCCCGTAACCTCCACAATAACTTCTTCATTGATATCCATGCAATGGTTCCCAACCATCATAGAGCCATCCTTCCAGGATTTAATGAACTGGTGCATAATTGCTGAATTATTGCCTTTAAGCCTCTCCATGTACCTTGTGAAATTTCCCCTCCGCAGAATGTCCCACACCTCCAACTTGTTCTTCCACTTCAAGCAGCTAGGTGGCTCCTCCCTTTTCATCTTTCCCCCATTTTCTCAAAACCAAAATCACTAATTTTTGTTCTTTGAAAACCCCAAAATGCTCTGCAACTAAAAACCACACCACTATCAAAAATAGGAATGCACAAATTACCCAGAATCCATGTGAAAAGCCCACCTTTCTAATAATCATATCCCACCTCACTCCAAAGGAGTTAACTCATAATTGCAATTCACTGATACCATCATAATAAAAGTGTTTTTGTTGAGATCTCCATTTATCATACTTAATATGATGGCGACCATCTGGAGGTAAGGTCTCATATGACTCCCAAATTGTATTATGATCACTTAAACAAGCCACATTCGAAGCCCAATCAGCTAAACAATTGGCTTCTCTAAAGTTGTGAGATATAATGAATGATTGGAAAGAATTTATAATGTTAATATCCTTGGATATAATATTACAAATAGTCCACGAAGGTTGAGTAGTTTTATTTAAACAATTAATGATATTGAGGGAGTCACCTTCAACCCATTTGTTCTTCAAATTCATCCTTTTGGCATAGGTAAGACCATGAAGAGCAACAGAAGCTTCAGCAATGTGATTAGTTTGTCTCCCTAATGGTGTTACCATGCCTTTGACAAAGTCTCCATTAGAATTTATGATAACAACTCCGCAACCTGCTTTACCTAGGTTCCCTTTCGATGCCCCATTAAAGTTTATCTTAAACCGATTCACCTAAGGATTGTCCCATCTAGCATTATCCCTTGGGTTAGAATCCTTAATATTCACACCCAAACTCCTTATGTTCCAACTATTAAGTACCCCTTCTTCCCACTCATTACAAGGTTATTGTCCCAAACCACAAATTTTAATGTTTTCAATCATAAGGACCTTAATTAAACTTTTAATACCATGGAATATTTAAATAAAAGTTTAATGCAATTCTTATAAAGAAATAATCAAAGGCATAAACATTTTTTTAAAATAATAATAATATAATATCTTTCTTTCAAATTCATAATTTTATTTTGAAAAATTAACTATTTCAAATAAAAAGTAGAAAAATTAAATTTTTTTATAAAATATCATCTATATAAAATTAAAAGATGAAGTTTCAAACAAGTATTTATCATTAAATGCAAAGATAAATTACAAGAGCTCCCAACAACTATTTCAAATGTAAGTGTTTGCTTTTGGACTACAAGATATTTAGATAAAATTACTTTACATAGATTCTCTATAAACTTTTTTTACTATTTTCTCTTTGAACTGCAAGATATTTCAACAAAATTACCTTTCAAATTAATAATTTCAAATCTAAAATCTAAATTTCCTATTGAATGTAAGATCTATGAACTGTAAGAAATTTTAAAAATTCCTTATTACAAATATAAAAGCTAACCAATAATATCAATGAAAAATGGTTGTGAAATCTCACCTCTTCCAACTAAGGTGCTCAAAATTTGTTTGAAATAATTCAAAAAAATACCTAAATGAGCTCATTAAGGAGTACGTGAAAATAACTGAAGTGATGAAGAGCTATCAAAACTCTTTGTTTCAGAGTAATTCAGATGGACTTGAGTAGGGCATTTCTAAAAACAAAGGCATGCGCAGGAATGTTGGGAATTTACCAGTTGTGCACTACCAATAGATCCATTCAATCTCTACTAGAAGTGATTTCTTATGGTGACAACCACATTTGTGGATTTTATAGTAGAGTAAGATGGTGACTATCTTCTCAACCGTAAGGCAGTAATTCCATAGGTGGTGCCAATAAATCTAAACATCCATACAGTCAACCAAACGGAAGACTCCTGCACAACATAACCAACAAAAACAATTAAAAAAGGATTGAAAATTTAGGGTTTCATTTGTAAAGCACAACAGCAAAAGCTATACTTCAAATAGGCTAATAAAACACATGGAAATATCCTAACATAAATTGGCCATGTAGTGCCTTTTCAAACCTCCTAATACAATGTTGCATAAAGGGTGTCGTGTTAACCAAAAAATCAATAACCTTAACAAAATGAGTAAAATGGATCAAATGGTGGATAACATTTCAATCATCTTGCATTACTTTTTAGTAAATGCACTCCATCCATGTAATTTTTAAGTCTGAAAACTTCAGTATAGGTATGCCTTCGGCGTAATTAAGATGATAATCATATTGATATTATTTACACATTAATGAATATCATTTCAGTATTTTTCTATATTTAATAGAATCAATTATCTTGCATTGCTTTTCAGTAAATGCACATTGTTGATGTAATTTTTTAATCTGAAAACTTCAGTATAGGTACGCCTTCAGTGTAATTAACATGATAATCATATTGATATTATTTAGATATTAATGAATATTATTTCAATGTTTTTCTATATTTAATAGAAATATATAAATTAGATACCTACTAACTTATTTTTTATATCCTTGATACTACTAATTTATTATTATATTATATTAATATTATTAATTTATACAATTACTTTTCTATTTATTATTCATTAATTATTTTTTACAATTATATAGATTGATTTAAATCATCAAAAATGTATTGTACATATTAGTTAAGATATATTAACTATATTATTTACTTCATTTAATATTTTAATATTATTAATTTTATATTATAATTTTTTAAAATAAAAATAATATATAATTTCATAATATATTATCATATTAATACAAGTATACAATTTTTTATTTATTTTTTAATAATTATTTTTTATTTTTAAATATTTTTAGCTTGAATTTTATGATGTTTATATTTGAAATTTTAGTAGTCCACTATATTTCATGATAAGAAAAAGAATTAAAATAATAATATCATTTATAGCGAAAAAGTTTCATGTCAAAACTATTATCTTTAATAGATTTGTATAATCTTTACCTTATACAAATTAGTATCTATAGGATATATAGATTATCATTTTATTTAATTTTTATTATGAGATATAAGAATTATTTACATATTTAGTATAAACACCATTTAAAATGTTTTAAGTCTATATATCCAAGACCACCTAAATATGATATTCACAATTTACTAGTGCATTGTAGGCTCTTGCCTATCATTTAATAATGCTTATTAAAAATATATATATATTTTAGAAAAATGGAAATATTAGTTTATATCTATATTAACATACATTTATAATTACATCAAAATATATTTCCAAATTATCTTTATTATATTATTATAATATAGTCAATTCATCATATTTAACTATAGACTGTAAAAATATGATATCTTTGATTGATATCAGATTTTAAATATCAATAAAAATAAATATTATAACTGATATCATAATATAATTTTAATTCAATTAAATAATTTAATAATCCTCCTATTCATATATTTGTATTAATAATTTAAAAAGCCTAAATGTTACTCATCATCATCGTGTTTGTTATTAATTATTAATTACAATTATTATCTTAGTCTAGCTAACCATTAAAGTAAGTAATATTATTCTCATTATTTGCTTATATGAAAATTAAGGTAGGAAACATTCATCGATGTTGTAGAAGACTGCACAGGTACGATATGATGGATGTAACATAATATATGACATAGCGTTCAATTTGGGCAGCTTGATCAAGTGCAATATGTTATTTGGTAGCCAGTGCCCAATAGGACTCATATGACCATCTTCCCAACACGTCACATTACACATGGATTGTCTTTTCTAAATATATGATGATGATTGATTTTCTGGATAGATTTGATAATTAATACAATAACATTTCTTTGGTGTGATTCATTGAGCAATATTGTGTTGCTTGGAAGATTGTTGTTTGTTTAGTTTTTCTATATGAAATTGTTAGTTTGTTATATACAACAAGACAAACCAATATTGAGTCAGTGATATCATGAGCCTTTAACAACCTACAGTTCTAGTTCAACTTTCACTTTTCTAAGGATCTTCTAGGAATTGAAACGAAATCCTTAGATAGGCTCATAACATAGTTTTCCATTATGAACCATGACAATGATGGATATGTGAATAAATCATAGTTTAAAACTTGTCCATAAACTCAAGGTAGGGCAATTCACTCACCTTTAATGATTTTTTTGGATTTCTTTTTTGTATTGGTTTGATATGTTTCATATTAAATCATCTTCCATAGAAATGGCATTGTAACATTAATATTCTCAATTTGCAATAGAAATTTCTGCAAATATCTATAATTGATGCATTCACTTTTTATAAAGTAGACATTGAACTCATATGAATCATTTGGTTTATCACATAGAATTAACTTCACAAATCATATCATACTTCTAGGGATGACCATATCTTGATGAAACTCAATATGATTTTGACAATAAGTTTCACGAACCTTATTTATGCATACAAAGCAAGGGAACACCATCTCAAACATTCTCTGACCTCTTTTAACATCTGAAAATTCTTGCTTGAATACATCAAATAATTCACTTTGTATTGTATCGATAAAATGTTTGGATATAAATTTTTCATACTAGTCTCTTCATCTTTCATATGTATAAACTCCCTTTAATTGGAAGAAACACACGAGTTGCTAGTCCAATATTCAACAACTCATTTGTTTATATCTGTAGGAATTTTGTCTTTTTGAGGAAGTCTACTAATATTTACCCAATTCTTTTTTATTTTTTCGTCTAAGATATTTTTGCTCCTAATATATCTTTGAACAACTCTTCTTGATACATTTAGTAATTCATAAATTTCTTCAACTTGTCTTGTACATGTCAACCTCGTACTAGAAACCATAGTCATCAATGCTCTCTGTGTAGTAAATGAATCATTAACTTGTCTTATTAACTATGTTCAAAGCATTGACTAATTTTTCAAGTACCATTTCTTTTACTTAACCTCCTCAACTTTTCCTATTAGTAGCACCCAACAACTCCAAAATTGTAATTATTTCTTTTTTTTTGAAAAATAATTGACAAATAGTTGTGCTCTTCCTAATGAAGTTTTTATTTTTAAAATATTATTCCCACATATTTTTAAGATGAAATCTAATTGTGCCTTTAGGTACTGAAAAGAGAATCTTCATTCATCTCTATCAAACTTTGCATGTTAGAAAAAATATTTGAACCTTGACTACTATGGATTCCTTCCCCTATTTGAGTTGCATCTTCTTCAACATCAATAGGTTGCTCTCCATCATGTTTTGTATGACCTTCCATTTTGTCATCCCTTTTCTAATCATATTTCCTTGCTCAATTTATTTAATTTTAATTGCACAAAGTATTTAAATGGAGAGGTGAACAATTCAATACAAGAAAATATTTCTTTACTACTCCTTGATAAAAAGATCGCTTTCCCACTCTTTCAAAAAAATGCTTTCCTGTTCCTTTACAAACAATGCCAATTTTTAACTCAAAAAATCAATTCAAAATTGATTTATCTAATTTTTAAAATAAAAATTTAACCCTATTTTATGAGACCAAAATGATAAGTCGCTTATGCAATCTCTCGGGGGTTAACCCACACAAATACTTGACCGAGTAGGACTAGGACAAGTCCCACTCAATTGAGTTGTATGATGTGGCACGCCACAACCAAGCCATCAAAATATATAGAACCACAAAAATTTCAACTTCTACAACTTATTTCTTTATATAAAATAACATTTTAAAAACTAAACATACCCTTTTATAGATCTCAAAATCAAGAATTTGGACATATAATTTTTATAGTATTTATGTTAGAAAAAGTATGTTAGGTTTACTAAATATTGAAAGTAGTTATATTAAGTTTTGAGAAGGCATTGATTCACAAAAAATTGTTGATTTCAAGTAATTTTGACTTTGAATACTCATAACCAAAAAAAAATTGACTAGAAATAATTCTTTCTTTTTTCTTGTGCTAGCTATATATTTCATCTAAAACATATTTTGAAATCAAAGGAAAAAATATCTTTTGCATATATTTTTTTGGCTAGAGGCATCCCCCTCATTTGCATAATTTTGTAGCAAATGAAAAAATAAACTTTAAATTTTTATTTTTTTTAATTATCAATTCTTGTTCTTTATTTTTTTTAAAATTATAGGTATAAACTTCATCGAGTTTTTCACATTTCATCAATTTACACCATCTTCAAATTCCCAACAAAAATATTACTTTTATGTTGTTGAAGTTGAATAATTATGGTGTTGTTAAGCTTTTCCTTTATAAAACTATGATAGTTGATTATGCTTTTATTGTGCCTTAATATTACTATGGATTTCATTGAAAAAGTAAAGAAGGAATTTGAGGAAAAGGGAAAAAATATCAAGGAATCTATCCAAACCATTGTGAATCCTAGCCATAGAGTGATGAAGAATAGTATGGATAACATGAGCATAATGGAGTGCAAATTAGAGAAGGCTCATCAAGAAAAAATAATAGTGGATCCAAATTTAGATAAAGACAAAGGACAAGAGGATCCATTTAGGTCAAGCAAGACATCCATAGCCATTTTGAAGAGACATTTTGATAAAAGCACCTTGAGATTTATAGGAGTTGTAGAAGGTGGCTTTGGATTCTAACTTATGGCTGAAGTAATTGACACCTTAAAGAATCTAGTTTAGTTTTTAGTTGTCTTTTATTTTTTTGGTTCTATTATAGGATTTTTGTTGTTGTCGACTTAAATGTTTATGTTTTAGGCAGGTGCTTTGGTTATAGTTGGACTACTCCTTGTGATCTATGGTTTTAACTTGTTATGTATATTTTTATATATGGTTTTGGTTACTTTTTAAAGGGTTTCGAGCGCCCTTAGAATCTATTTATCTTATTGTCAAAAACATCAAATAAAACACTATTCACATGGTAACACATAACATAATATATAATAAATGTTAAAATGTACATATTTTAGTCTTAATTTAGACAAAGGCATTTTTAGATGACATTGCAAAGATGTAGTTGACATGGCTATGCCACGTATGTCTAGGACTACAGGAAATAACTTTAATCTCCCAATTCACACATGAGTTTGTTGAAACTTTACAACAATAAAAATTATTTAAAAACTTAAAAATGCTTGAAATTAGGCTACTAGAACCCCTTCCCTAATTATTATAACCAAATATATTATTTGACCATTGCACAACACCTAGTTATCTTATAGTAACACAAGGGCACAAATATGTAACACACTTCTCACCCACAGACGATTTGAATTTTGAATCGACATGGCCCTAGAGGGCCTAGACCTATATGGGATTCCAGAGTGCCTGAACCTGCACATGGTGTTGGCACTTTAGAGTGAAGATTCCCCTATTTTCTCAGGTAATGCTTCTAGTCTAGACAACATACATGAACCCCTTTTTTTGGAATCTAGAGTTGACTCTACTCAAAAGGAGGATGGGAACATTGTTTCTCCCCTGTCTCAAATGGAGGGTGGAAAAACACTTTTGTCAGGGGAAAGGATGGGAATCCCATGCTAGTGAATCCCAAGGTTACCCATGGTGCTACTGGACCGAAAATCTCCTTCTCAGATAGTGTTGTAGAAAGTGCCACTACCTTCCTAAAACATTGTGTGGTGGGTAGATTCATTTCCTTCCAACCTACAATTGAGATGGCCCAGAAGTGGGTGGCACAAAAGTGGTTTGTCAAAGGTAGTGTGAGCATCCCGATTATGTCTAACAGTATTTCTTTCTTTCTCTTCACAACTACCAAGGACCTAGTGGTCATCCTTTCTGGGACCTGGTACTATGGCAAACATTGTTTAGCCCTAGCTAAATGGCACCCCAATTTTGATCTTAGCCAAGAGCTCCAAAGCTTGGCCTTGGTGTGGGTACATCTGCCAGGCTTACCATTAGAATTCTAGGATGAAAAGAATTTGAGATGGATAGGATACACTGAGACAAATATCCTCCATGAGGTCATCACCATCAAAGCATATGAAAACTTAGAGTTCACCACTAAAGGAACCATCTTGCTACCTCTCAGAGTTGGCCTAGCCACTCAAGAAACAATTTGTCACATAGTTGATCTTAACCTTCCAAACAACATCCTTCTTGGTCAACCATGAATTCACTCCATGAAGACTGTTCCATCCACATATCATCAGTGCATCAAATTTCCACATAATGGCACTAAGATAACCATCCATGCAGATCCCAAACCCTTTGCTTACTACAATGTGATAAAATCTTCGTACACCAACCATTGTCCTAGAATCAAAATTGCCCACACCATGGCTAATTCCTCTAGCACCTACCATGATCTAGATATCATTTTAGCCTCCACCCTTTCCACAGTAAAGATCAACTACAAAGGTTGCAAAGAATGCAGTCTTTCAGACGCTTTTGTTGTCAGTGTTTTACCACTTGATCCACATACTCAAGGGCACCCGACATGTTAAGGGGCAAAGTTAGATATGACCCCTCAGCTCAAATAACTAGGACCTACCACATTTGTTACCAAAGGTATCCTCAATAGAGAGGAAACAAATCCTAACATCAGTACATGGCTATACAGAGAGCCACCTCCAAAAAGTGAAGAACTTCTTGATCACTTCAAACAAAAATACCCATGGTCCCATCGCCTTTCTACTAAGCAATGAGATTATCAAGGAGGTGGTCTAGGCTATCAGGAGTCAAGCATTAGGTAGCTTATGGAAGCATACAAAGAAAAGAAAAAGAAAGGCTTAGGTTATGGAATACCCACAATTGGGGGCACCACAAGAGAAGGCCATGCCTTCATAAACATCCAGAATAGTCCTGTTGAGGTTGAAGACATTCTTGAGGAAGTAGAAAAGAAATCCTATGACAATGTCTTCCTTGGTGAAATTGTCCTAGGAGCCTCTATCCTCTGCTAGTTATCCCTAAATCTTATAGACATACCACTCGCTCACCCTAAACTCATTAATTGGGACCAACCAATTGTTTTCCATGTTGATGAATTCACCATAGAGCATGCGCTCCTTAGATTCATGGGAGTAGAAACACCACATAAAAAGCCATCACCATAATTAGCATATGTCTACAAATTGGATCCAGAAGGTTACTTCAGGGAGGAGGAAATCTCCAGTCACAAAATTGAACAGAAAAATGAATCTAAAGAGCAAAAAAGAAAAGCAAAGGCATCCTCTAGTGAAAACTCCTTTGGAGCACCATTGACTGACTTTAAAATGGAAAGAAAATAAATGATGCATCCAACAGTGAAAACCTTTTTGAGGCACCCAAGGATGGAGATTTCACCCTTCCCCCACAGGATCATAGGCCTACAATATCATCAATCTTGGTCTAGAAGAAACTAGACCAATCAATATCATTCTGACCAAGATACCAAAGATCACATACATTGTGGCATTTTTACCACTTGAACATGCAAAACTTCTCATCAAAGTTCTTCATGAAAATGTTGGTCACTTTGCATGGTCCTACAAAGACATGTTTAGGTTGGACATCAAGTTAGTGGTACACCATTTGGTCGTCGATCCAAAGGCTAAGCCTGTCAAGCAAAAACTCTATAAGATGCATCCCAAAGTTGCTTTATTGGTTAAAGTGGATCTAGAAAAACTACAAGAGGTGAAGACCATTTGCCCAATTGACTACTCCAAATGGATCTCCATCATGGTACTTGTTACAAAGCCTTCTGGTGATATTAGGATTTGCACAGACTTTAGAGATCTCAACAAAGTGTGCCCAAAGGATGATTTCCTATTGTCAAACATAGACATGATTCTTGATCTTATCGTAGGCCATCAGCT
Organism: Cupressus sempervirens; assembly: GCA_028749045.1. Taxonomy (NCBI): domain Eukaryota; kingdom Viridiplantae; phylum Streptophyta; class Pinopsida; order Cupressales; family Cupressaceae; genus Cupressus; species Cupressus sempervirens. Next base: position 557,457,982 of record CM053787.1, on the reverse strand, counting down.
CTTATCACTCATGGATGGTTTCTCTAGATACAATCACACTCAAATAGCAGAGGCAGATTAGCATCAGACTGCATTTACCACCCCTTAGGGAACATTTTGTTATAACGTGATGTCATTTGGATTAAAGAATGTCAGGGCAACATATCAACATGCCATGATAGTCATCTTCCATGATCTAATCCATAAAACCCTTGAGGATTACATGGATGATACTCTAGTAAAATCTCTTAATGCCCTTCATCACTTATCTCATCTCGAGGAAGTGTTTGATTGATTGGCTAGTACCATCTCATGCTCAACCCCAAGAAATGTGTCTTTGACATTACATCAGGAAAGCTCCTAGGGTTCATTGTATCATGACGTGATATCGAGATTGACCCTAAAAAATTCAAAGCCATCATGGATATGGCTCCTCCTAAGACACTCAGATAGCTTTGCTCTCTCTAAGGGAAACTACAATCAGTCAAAAGATTCATCTCCCAGCTCGTTGATAAGTGTCAACCATTTACAAAATTACTCAAAAATGATCAAAATTTTAGGTGGGACCCTATTTTCCAACATAACTTTGAACTGATCAAGCAATACTTGGTTAATCCACCTATCTTTTTTTCTCTAGTTGCAGGAGCCCCACTCATATTATACATCACAGCTACCCCAACTGGACTAGGTTCTCTTCTAGCACAACTTGACGATGAAGGAAAGGAGAGGGCTATTTACTACATTAGTCATACTCTAGTCGGGTACAAGCTCAATTACATACCAATGGAAAAGGCTTTCTTAGTTGTGGTTTTTACCCATCATTATATGTTAAGCCATAATATGCAACTAATATCCACGATTGATCCATTAAAATATATGTTGTCATGAACAATATTCACAGGGCATCTGGCTAAATGGGTCATGCTTCTTAGCAAATTTGACATCCAATATGTCAATAGAAAGGCTATCAAAGGTCAAGCTATAGCATATCACTTGGTAGATGTGCCTTTGGTTGTAGATCACCCTCTCATTATGGAGTTCCCAAAGGAACACCTTTGCTTGATAGAGGAACAACCATCCTAGAAGTTATACTTTGATAGATCTTACACATCTCATGGCTCCAGAGTTGGCATACTCTTGGTCACCCCTCAAGGAGATTACATTCCTAAATATTTTAAACTCTAGTTCCAATGTACCAACAACATCTCAAAGTATGAGGCCCTTATTGCAGGGCTCAAAATAGCAATTGAATGAAACATCACAGAGCTACAAGTCTTCAGAGATTCACAGCTTATTATCAAGTAGGTTATGGATGAATATCAGACTAAGGATGGCAAGCTTTAGCCTTACAAAGAATTGATAGATTAGTTGAAGCAACATTTTACTTAGATTCAATGCACATAGATACATAGATTGCAAAACAAGGTTGTAGATGCCATGGCTACCATTGGTTCACTTTTAGAGATCCCTCAAGAGGCTACATAGCATGAATTCTTAATTGAGTAGCTACACAATGATGAATCAACATGGGTATGCATCTTGGTTAGTCCCCAATCCCCATAGTACCATGAAATTTACACTTACCTAAAAAATGGTATTATATCTCTCCATCTCATACGAACCCAATGCTAGAACCTTATTTGCAAAGCATCTTGTTACACTATCATAGCTCAAACCCTATATCATCATGGCTATCATGAAACTCTCTCTTGGTGTTTAGACCAAAATGAGGTTACAATGGCTCTCAAAGAGGTACATGCCAAACTTTGTGGTGCTTATACGAGTGGAATAGTTCTAGCTAAGAAAATACTTCAGGTTGGGCTCATTGGATCTAGCTCGAGGAAACCTTGGATTGCTGTGATTTTTAGCTACTTCTGCAGGCTATTTATTTTATGGTTTAGATTCCTATTTTTCCCTTTTGGTTGTGAGGTAGGGCTTTCCTATTTTATTGTTTCTGCTCTGTTTCTACTTCAGTTTTTGGTAGTCGTTTGTTTGGAGGCTGAGAACTAGTGTTTCCCTCCGTTTCTGTATGCTAGTTCTACTCGGTTGGACAGGTATGAACATTTCCCTATTTTTTTGGATGAGGGTTTGGGATTTTACATCATTATGTTGGCCATTTTTGCATACGGTGTTCGAACTTGATTATTTTTGGATTTTTGGGGTTTTTGTGCCCAAAGGCCAAATGGGTTTTAATTTTGAAGTTTTCCAAAAATTTGGGGTTTTTACCTCGTTTTGTGTGATGCCCTATTTTCTCAAGTTTCCTTGGCACAAGTTGGGTTGTGGACTTGGATTATCAGTTTGGATATCAGTCAGAGATTTACTACACTTTATGTTGCATTAGAATGCGTGTCACACCTATACTCCCAACTTTGTGTTCAGTAGACTAATTTTATACCTGGTTTTATTGTTTCTTTTAGACCTTTGTTGTTGTTTCATGGACACTAGGATTCATATAGAATCTATACTCACGGATTGAGGCTGGTTGAGTGAGTTCATAATGTTTGGTCTTGTTGCATAATTGGGATTTGTGTAGAGTCCATACTCTCGAATTGAGGCCAGTTGAGTGATTTCATGATGTATGGTTTTATTGGTTCTTGGGATTCATGTAGAATCCATCCTCCCAAGTTATTTTTCGTTCAATTTTGTTTTGCATTATGTTCTCATCTAGTCCTTGTGTTGTGATCTCCATGATGGTGGTGCGACACACACGATTATGTACACGTACATTTGTTGGGTGACTTGCGAGGCTCGATCTTCTGTGGTACTTCCAGAAGTTATGATCATTAGGGTTGGGATGGGAGTATGCATGCCCACGAGCACTTGTCATAGAATGAGCATGGGTAGGGTAGGGTAGCATATAGAGGGGGCTTCTATCTCATAGCCTAGCAATCATGACACCATGGATTGGCAGAGGAAGCTTTATATAAGTGATAACTAAATAAAATGTGTGAATGGTAATAAAACTTAAGATAATAAAATGTTGTGCCGAGCCATTTTGTTGAGGGATGCTGAATCTGCACAATTTGAGCTTGGGATTTTTTATGCCAAGTGACTCTCCATGATGTTAGCCCCTACTTAGTAGCCTATTGAGTGTCTGACCAGGACCTGTACTCCTTGCATTGTCTTAAGTTCTTGGTTATCACCATCATATTGTTTGGCATGAGTATTAGCCATGGATGTTGTTTTGTGTTTTTGTGGTTGGATCATTATTTCCATCAGCATAGCAGGTGTGGACCTATGGGTGCCACGTGGTTGGGAGGCATAGCTACCTCTACCACTACTAGGGACTGGTGTATAGAGACGGTCTTATATCCTAGTACGACCATGGCTGGATGTCTTCACTTGATACTTTAGTTTACGGAGTATGCTTCTTGTGATTTATGCTTTCATTGGGATGTTGTTTATCATGTTTAGATGATCTTAGTTTTGATGCAATCCTTATTATGATGATTAGCATGTGATAGGTGATGTTATCTACTTGCAGGTTTATCTTCTGTTGTACTACAAGCATGTTAGATTTCCTTATGCTTTTGGTTGTTAGCATGTTTAGTAGTGATGTCCCTATTATGATAGTACCAATGATTTGATCGGTGGCTTGGGATGTTACGCGTGGGGGATGGCTAGGGCCCACGATGGTCTTATGATGCCATTGACAGTTGGGAGAAAATGCGTACTTGGTTTGTCATTGCAATGTTGCTTATGTTCACTATGATGTTGCTTCGATATGTTCTTTTTTGGTTTGGTTTATATGGATAGATGTTCCTCTTCCCTTGTTGTTTATGCACTCGAGTGTTCACTCCTCAATCTATGTGGATTCGGTACTCCTTGGTGTGGAGGTTGTGAACTTAGTTTTTCTCCATTTTTCACCTTTTGTGTTTTCCTTATGTGTTTTTGTGTTTCTATGGATGACATTTTATCAACATGGTGCGACACAAAAATGTATCGCACGCCCATTGAAACTCTGTCGTGCATTCCTTGATTCTATCACACACCTCTTAGAGAAATATTGCATGATACCGAAAAGTATCATACCTCCTTGTAAGAAATGTCATACGACACTCTTAAAGTGTCAAATCCTTTGGGAGAAGTATCACCCAATCTGTGACAGTGTTGCCCTCCTTCTTTAGAAATGTTGCGCAATACTTTTCTATGTTGTATTAAAGTATCGTCTAGTTGTTAAAAAAACTTGTGCAGACAGACAGCAGACACTTTTCAATCTAGTCCAAATTTTTTGAGAGTTGATTTGGATACCCTCTTTGGTGTTCTTCAACCCTATGGTGTCACATTTTGATTTCAGTTGTGTGTGTTTCAGTAGTCAGTCTCTTGGGGTTTAAAATATATTGTTTAAGTATAAGTTGACGTATATTTAATTCCTTATACGTATATTTAATTCCTTATACATATAAGGAATTAAATATACGTCAACTTATACTTAAGATATATTTTAATATATGCAACAAATCTTTTGAGATAGGTATCAAACCTCTTAGAGATAAGATCAAGATTCTAAGAAATTTCAAGGCTTCAGAAATCTAGACTTAGCCAATTTTAAGGGCTTCAGGATTTCAAACTTAGCCAAATTTTAGGATTTTGCATTCTACCCCAGCTTGGTGTTTGTTAATGTGTGGTCGTTTCTTCGATCCCTCATCTTGTGCGTGGTCATTGTTGGCTTTTATTTGTGTGTGTTAGTTTGGTAGTGGTGTTCAAAGATCCGTTGGTTGTCGAGATTGTGGTGAAGTCTTCCATTATGATCTTTGTGATCCCTATATGATGTTGTCATGTGCATTCATAATTGTAAAAAAAATATCTTGGCTTGTATTGAATCCTTGTTCCAAGGATCTCTAGGCAGGGCATTACATCTGGTATTAGAGCCCATGTTCAAACATTGGGATCTCTATGTATATGTTGCCCATATTGTTGTTGTTGTGTTGGTTGAGTTTGAGTTTCTTAGAGAAGAGCTCTTGATCTTGTGTTGTTTCAGTGCCTACTTGGGATGGACCTTCTTATCCAATAGATGCAACTAGATCAGTGTGAGGAGAAGGTAGTGGGCCTTTCCGAGTTTTGTCAGTGGAATCAATGTGTCTTCTTGATTGGTTGCGTGTGTGTGACTCTTTTTGGATGGAGCCACTAATTAGTTTCCATGTGTTGGCTTGTGTGCTTCTTCTTGTTTCTCCTTGCGGAGAAAGATGCATTGTTTCCTTGTTTTTTCCTAATTGCAAGTTATAAATGAATCTTAATTGTGATTCAGTGTTTTGTCATTATAGTAATGAAATGGTTCCTTTTATTAAGAAATAAGTGTTTATTGTGAATCATTGCAAAGAAGTAGGCTTGGGTTAATGACTTAAGTCCCCAATCTAATTGCTTCTTAAGCTTATGTAAATTGTATTAAATTGATGAATATTTTAATATTGCATTGCATGGAAAAATAATTAAGGAAATTATTGTTGTCTGCATATGCATGAGATTACTGATGGTATATTGCTTGATGTGTGCGAGTGTGTTCTCTAACATTGCTAGGATGATGCATTCCTTATCATTGTGTAGTAGTGTATCCCTCTTGTGTGACTATCCTCGGTCATCACATATAATGTGATTTGATTGATGTCTTGTTTTATTTGGTTGGAGGTACTTTCCTCATGTTGTTGGGCTAGCATTGGTTTTCAGTATTTTCCTCTCTTGGAGTAGTCATCAATTTTTCTCTATTGCTCTCTTTGTGGCTATTGTCACACTTGGATTATTGTTGAAATGAGCTCTTTTTTATATTTACTATTAGAATTGACAATTCCCCCATTTGGGCTTTTGATTATGTTTCATGATGACTATTCTAGATGTGTTTTACTGTTGCCCAGTTGTGTGTTGTGACTCTATCATGTTCATCTCAAACCTCTGGTAGTACATTCAAGGGATAATATCATAGAGAACATGCTAGTTTGCTTGTAGTAATTGAATGGTTTAAATGGCGATTAAACTTAATATTGTTCTGGAAAGAAAATTGAAAAGATATGTATTTGCTTTGTGGTAAGTGACTCTTGAACCCTTGCTTTGAAAACCTTTCAATTTCATTGTACATTAGTGCTCATGTTACATTTAAGTAATGAAATTATGAAAGATAAGTAATGATGGTTTTAGTGTGTGTATTACCTTTCATTCCATGTCTTATGTTATTTTGGGCATGTGTGTTCTTGAGTGGTTTTTGATGTTTCGTCAGTTGCTTGTCTTGGTATCCGAGACTATTATTTTTACCTATGTGGTGTTGTCTTGAGAGGTGACTCAAACTCTTAGATCTTAGGACTCTCTAAGCTCCATCATGTTGTAGTCCTTATCAATATCTTTTTGACACTTTTCAAATGAAGTCAATCCGAGTTTGGATGTGAAAGCTATGGCTTCTGGAGTTGCTAATCGATGTTTAGACTACCTTTTTGAGTAGAGGCCAATTCAATCATGACATATCATATTTATGGCCATTGGAGAAGTTTAACTCTTCATTTCATTCTTAATGGAAGAGTTATTTGGTCTTCATAATCTACTAGGTACTTTTTAGAGTTTGTGTTGAGGTTTGTGTATTTCCTGTAGCACAGAACCACCATTGTGAGGTGAAGTATGCTTTGTGAGCATTCCTTGCTCGAGGTTGATGTTGCCTTGTCATTTGGGAGTGATTCAGCTCTTCATGAGTCTAGATTCTCCTTTTTGGATGTTGACTTTGGCACATCTCCATATCCTTTTCTCTCTTGTGAGAGTAGGCTAGTGTGGTTATGCCACTAGCTCAGTTAGTTTTTTCTGTTGGGTATGTTGATGGTTGGTGGAATTGTGAGTTCCCTAATGCGTCTTGGGTTGATTTTGTGCAAAGGTTGATAGTTAATCCCTCTTATTCCTAATACTCTGTAGTTTCTTTCTCCCTAAGCTTATGTCTTCAAGAGGATTATCTCAGTCAATTTTTCTCATTAACCATTGACTTGAGGCTGGAGATTGAGTTTAGCGGCAGGTGGGGTGTAGTATTCCCAACATGGTGCTAGAGGGACATGGTATAGTTGGACACATGTTACCATCTTATGAGTTGGTATGCAGATATTACATGATTGTGTCCACTGATGAAAGTCTTTGCAACCTTGTGGAAAGGTGATATCTTGTATGGTTGGGTTGTGTGGCCCTAGTTCCTAGAGGTAGTTGAGCTTTTGTACCTTGGAGAGGTGTTGTGCTCCTAAGCTTGTTGGTGAGTAGTCTTTTGGAGTGTGTAATTTTTTTGGTAAACTATCATCCGCTTTGTTCTAAGGGTGAGTTTACGTGGATTCCAGAATGATCATGTGTGACATGATAGTATTCTTGGGAATTTGGGATGGTTATTCCCCATGATTCCAACTCTTGTTGGAAGTGTGTTGTGTTTTGACCTTGATTTGTGGTCATGTAGTAGGTGCATGTCGTAGTTGGGCACCTATTGATGAGGTAGAGAGGGTTTTTCCTTACCTTGTATGGTTGACTTTTTGGCTAGATGGGTGTTCCTAGCATCTAGAAGGTTCTTTGTTGGAGAACCTTGTGTCAGTGTGACACCTATTCTCTAGTTTTTGACCTATTTGGGGGTTGAAATGATGGTTTGAGAATGTTGGAGTGATTTGGGTTTGACTTGTAGAGAGTTTTTGAGTCATTCCTATTGCTCGCTTTTGATTTTGTTCTTGGTGTGTTTGGTCTCTATTCTTGGATTGCAGGCTTTCAGGAGTAGCCTAGTCTTTGGGGGGGGATGATGTAGTGCCTCTCCCATTTGACATTTGTAAGTTGTCCTGATGGATGCAACCTTGCTGATCTTTTGTTTGATGGGTCATGATTGTGACCATGAGTGGTCTACACTGTTGAGGTGATTTGATGTATGTTTCTTTATTAGTTGCTTTGATTATGCTTATGGCTGATTTATGAGATTATTATGTGATTTATGGTTCTCTGAGATTTGTGGTAGTGGTTGTCTAGATCGATGTGGTATCATGATGTTGTTCTATGATTACCCTGAGATGTGTGTAGAGATTGCACTATGTACTATTACCATGCTACACTGGACTAGGTTCTTGTAGCAGTGGTTGGTCATGTTTACGACTATGTTTGCTTATGTATTTTATGTGACCTTTGTTGTTGTTGTTTAAAAAACCTTTATTAAATCCTTAAATGATTAGAAATGGATTGTCCATGTTGGATTATATTGGTTATGTGTTGTGGGCATTTACCTTGTTATATTTTGATCTGAGAGATATTTGTTACTTATGTTATGTTTTACATTTGAGAGGACCTAAGGGTCGGATGTTGTACCTTGATTTCAGTATCATAGATGTTAGAATACTATGTTGTTCAGTTAATCATTTTGCATGATGATGCCATTTTGAGATGACAGTGTATTTTATGATGATATCTGGTTATCTAGTATTTGGACATATCATTGATTGTGTTATGTGATGGATTTAATGCTATGGTCATTTACTTCATTCCTACGTTGTTATGCTTTATATGAGAATGAGTGATGTAAATAGATTATTTTAATATAATTAAATAAATGGTTGAATTAGGTGATTTAATGTATTTATTGCTTTGGCTATGTTATTATATGCAATTGGACTTTATCGTGTTATGTAGTGTGCAAGATTTATATCCCTAGCAGTGGCACATGGAGTTAGTGATTCAATTGTTCATATTTTACCAATGTTGTCCCTGTATGGTTGATGTATAGTTATTTTAATTGTTAATTAATTCTTTTGATGATTACTAAATCCAAACTCATTTGCATTATGTGATTAGACCATTGAGCGTGTCTGTGCATCTAGAGGTTCGCATTGTCATGAAAGTTGTTAAAGCAATTTATGTGTTTTTGGGTTTTTGAGCTTTTTAATTGATTTATTTTAATTTCTGGCAGCTTTGCCATAGATGAATTTGTATTTCTAGGAATAGCCTATTTTCGTTTGGGTCGATTCAAGGTTTAACTAGGTTGGCTAGTTAATTTCCCTAATCTATTATTCACTTGAAAAGTGAATAAATATCCAAAAATGAATTTAATTCATCACTTCTCACTTTTGAATTAGAAAGTTTTGAGACTAAAACCCAAAATCCTCTTCATGAGGATTTACTATTTTGTTCGTTGTGGGAGCTACAAGCATGGGATCATCGCGAGGTTGGGCTCATTGAATCCAGCTCTGAGAAACCTTGGATTGTCATGATTTTCAACTACTTCTATGGGCTATTTATTTTATGGTTTAGATTCTAATTTTGTCCTTTTGGCTGTGAGGTAGGGCTTTCCTATTTTATTGTTTCTATTCTGTTTCTACTTCTATTTTTGGTAGTTGTTTGTTTAGAAGCTGAGAACTAGTGTTCCCCTCCATTTTTGTATACTAGTTCTACCCGGTTGGGTGGGTTTGAACATTTCCCTTTTTTTAGGATGAGGGTTTGGGGTTTTACATCGTTATGATAGCCATTTTTGCATATGGTGTCTGAACTTGATTATTTTTAGATTTTTGAGGTTTTTGTGCCCAAAGGCCAAATGGGTTTTAATTTTGAAGTTTTCTAAAAATTTGGGGTTTTTACCTCATTTTTCGTGCTACCCTATTTTCTCAGGTTTCCTTGGCATGAGTTGGGTTATGGACTTGGATTATTCATTTTGATATCAGTCAGACTTTTATTACACTTTTATGTTGCATTGGGATGCGTATCACACCCATACTCTTGACTTTATGTTTAGTAGAGTAATTTAATACCTAGTTTTATTGTTTCTCTTAGACCTTTGTTGTTGTTTCATGGACACTAGGATTCGCGTAGAATCTATACTCCCAGATTGAGGTCGGTTGAATGAGTTCATGATGTTTGGTCTTGTTGAATCATTGGGATTCATGTAGAGTCCATAGTCTCAGATTGAGGTTGGTTGAGAGATTTCATGATGTATTTTTTTATTGGTTCTTGGGATTCATGTAGAATCCATCCTTCCAAGTTGTTTTTAGTTGAGTGTTATTTTGCATTGTTCTCATCCAGTCCTTGTGTTATGATCTTCATGATGGCGGTGCGCCACACACGAGTACATGTGCATACATTTATTGGGTGACTTGCGAGGCCCAATCTTCCATGGTACTTCTAGAAGTTATGATCATTGGGGTTGGGATGGGAGTATGCATGCCCAAGAGCACTTGTAATAGAATGAGCATGGGTAGGGTAGGGTAGCATATGGAGGGGGTTTCTATCTCGTAGCCTAATGATCATGGGACCATGGGTTGGCAGAGGAAGCTTTATATAAGTGATAACTAAATAAAATGTGTGAATGGTAATAAAACTTAAGATAATAAAATGTTGTGCCGAACCATTCTATTGAGGGATGTTGAATCTACACAATCCGAGCTTGGTCTTTTTGATGACAAGCAACTCTCCATGATGTTAGCCCCTACTTAGTAGCCTATTGAGTGTCTGATCAGGACCTATACTCCTTGCATTGTCTTAGGTTCTTGGTTATAGCCATCATACTGTCTGGCATGAGTGTTAGCCATGAATGTTGTTTTGTGTGTTTGTGGTTGAATCATTATATGCATCAGCATAGCGGGTGTGGACCTACGGTTTCCACGTGGTTGGGAGGCATAGCTACCTCTACCACTACTAGAGATCGGTGTAGAGAGATGGTCTTATATCCTAGTGTGACTGTGGCTGGATGTGTTTACTTGGTACTTCAATTTACGGAGTATGCTTCTTGTGATTTATGATTTCATTGGGATGTTGTTTATCATGTTTAGATGATCTTAGTTTTGACGCAATCCTTATTATGATGATTAGCATGTGATAGGTGGTGTTATCTACTTGCAAGCTTGTCTTCTAGTGTACTACTAGCATGTTAGATTTCCTTATGCTTTTGGTTGTTAGCATGTTTAGTAGTGATGTCCCTATTACGATAGTACTGACAATTTGATCGGTGGCTTGGGATGTTATGCGTGGGGGATGGCTAGGGCCCACGATGGTCTTATAATGCCATTGACAATTGAGAGGAACAACATACTTAGTTGGTTTGTCATTGCGATGTTATTTTTGTACATTGTGATGTTGCTTATGTTCACTACGATGTTGCTTTGGTATGTTCTTTTCTAGTTTGGTTTGTATGGATAGATGTTCCTCTTCCCTTGTTGTTTATGCACTCGAGTGTTCACTCCTCGATCTATGTGGATCTGGTACTCTTCGGTGTGTAGGTTATAAACTTAGTTTTTCTCCATTTTTCACCTTTTGTGTTTTCCTTAAGTGTTTTTGTGTTTTTGTGGGCAACATTTAATCAGCATGGTGCGACACAAAAATGTATTGCACACCCATTAAAACTATGTCATGTGTCCCCTAATTTTATCGCACGCCTCTTGGAGAAATATCACACGATACTAAAAAGTATCGCACCTCCTTGTAAGAAATGTCGTACGACACCTTTAAAGTGTTGCATGCCTTTGGGAGAAGTGTCACCTAGTTTGTGAAAGTGTCACCCTCCTTCTTTAGAAATGTCATGCGATACTTCTCTATGTTGTATAAAAGTATCGCCTAGTTTTTGAAAAAAACTTGTGCGGGTGGGTAGCGGGCACATTTTGATTTGGTCTAAACTTTTTGAGAGTTGATTTGGATACCCTCTTCAATGTTCTTCAACCCTATGGTTTCGCATTTTGATTTCAGTTGTGTGTGTTTCAGTAGTCAGTCTCTTGGGGTTTATAATATATCGCTTAAGTATAAGGAATTAAATATACGTATAAGTATAAGTTGACGTATATTTAATTCCTTATACATATATTTAATTCCTTACTTATATGTATATTTAATTCTTTATACTTAAGATATATTTTAATATATGCGACGAATCTTTTGAGATAGGTTTCAGACCTCTCGGAGATAAGATAAAGATTCTAGGAAATTTCAAGGCTTCAAAAATCCAGACTTAGCCAATTTTTAGGGCTTCAAGATTTTAGACTTTGCCAAATTTTAGGATTTTACATTCTACCCCAGCTTGGTGTTTTGTTGATTTGTGGTTTTTGCTTCGAGCCCTCATCTTGTACATGGTCGTTGTTGGCTTTTGTTTGTGTGTGTTAATTTAGTAGTGGCGTTCAGAGATCCATTGGTTGCCAGGATTGTGGTGAAGTCTTCTGTTGTGATCTTTGTGATCCCTGAATGATGTTGTCATGTGCATTCATACTTGTAAAAAAAAAAAATCTTGGCTTGTATTGAATCCTTGTTCCAAGGATCTTCGGGTGGGGCATTACATGTTTGCTTATGGATCACCCAACATCGTTTCCATGTTGATTTCTCTGGGACTCATGTGTGATGTTGGGGCAATCCTTGCATGATTTTTTGAGTCAATCCTATGTAATATTGGGGAAAAGGCCTTGATGTTCCTCATAACCTTGGCATAGCCCTATTGTTCCTATATCAAATAAAGTGCTCACACTACATGGTGGTACTTCTTTATGAAGTACCACATCCTCAAGCTTCAAGTGTATACCATCACCCTTGTCATTTTGTCCCATATGGAAAATTACTTGTTCATATCACCTTTTCATGTATCTATACTATCCACATCCTACACACTCTCCTCCTACCCTACACATCTATCCTTTCTACACACCCATTCCTTCACAAGCTCTTGTCTACCATGTTATCAGCTCTTCATGTCATCCCAATCTCCTACCCAATTCCATCTCCCTGAGTCCCCTACAAATGTTGTGTTTAAATTTGTACATATTATTTCTACCTCCAGACCAAAGTTATGATCAATCAATGATATGTTGCACCACCTTCCTACAAACTACATGTGTTTCCCTATCACTCTACTTACCTTTCATATCATGTCCTCTCATCTCCTCCTGCATTCCCTTAATCTCTTCTCCTATTTTACTCATCATTTTCCGCATCTTAATTCTTTACGTCACTCATCCTGATCTTTATGGTTTTTTAGGTCTTCCTTGCGCTATCAAAACTTTGGATCCCTCCATTATCATAATCTCTCGATTCACTTTCCTTATCTTGAACCTTGAAGTTCATCTTCATTATCATAAAATTATGAATCATAAACCCTAGGCTCAAGTATTCAACATCATAGTTTGAGTTCATTTATCATATCCATCATTATAGGTTGAATTCATTTACCATGTTCATCATCATAGCTTGTGTTCATTTATCATGTCCATCATCATGGTGTATGTTCATTTACCATGTCCATAATCATAGTGTATGTTCATTTATCATGTCCATCATCATAGTTTAAAGTTCATTTATCGTGTTTTATCATGTTTTATTATCATAGTCCGAAGTTCATTTATCATGTTTTATCATCATAGTCTTAGGTTCATTTATCACATTTCATCATCATAGTTTGAAGTTCATTTATCACATTTCAACATCATAGTTTGAGTTCATTTATCATATCCATTATCATAGGTTGAGTTCATTTAGCATGTTCATCATCATGGTGTATGTTTATTTCTCATGTCCATCATCATAGTTTAAAGTTCATTATCATGTTTTATCATCATAGTCTGAAGTTCATTTATCATCATAGTTTTAAGTTCATTTATCATGTTTCATCATCATAGTCTTAAGTTCATTTATCATGTTTCATCATCATAGTTTGAAGTTCATTTATCACGTTTCATCATCATAGTTTGAAGTTCATTTATCATGTTTTATCATCATAGTCTTAAGTCCATTTATCACGTTTCATCATCATAGTTTGAAATCATTTATCATGTTTCACCATCATAGTTTAAATTCATTTTATCATGTTTCACCATCATAGTTTAAGCTCATTCATCACATTTGATCATCATAGTTTGAAGTTTATTTATCATGTTTCACCATCATAGTTTGAATTCATTTCATCATGTTTCATCATTATAGTTTGAGTTTCTTTATCATGTTTTATCATCATAGTTGGAGTTCATTTTATCATGTTCCATGATCATAGTCTTAAGTTCATTTTATTATGTTTTATTATCATAGTTTGTGTTCCTTCTAACATATTCATTATCATAGTTTGAGTCCATTTTATCATCTTTTATCATTACCGTTTACACTCATTTCTTTTATTTCATCATCCTCATTTACATTTTATTATTTTTCATTACCCTCATTTCAAAAGTCTATTCAAATTATCTTTCTCATCCTAAAATTTGAAACACATTACATCCATCATCATATCTTAGGTTCATTTCCAATCATTTTTAGCTGTTGTAAACATCATCATAAAATACTTCTCAAATCTAATCATAAAGCATATCACATCCTACATCACAAAGCATCAACACCATCCAAAAACTCATCATAAACACATCACATCCTGCATCACAACACATCAATAACATTGTACATCTCATAAACATCACATCCTACATAAAACCATATCAGTCTCTCTTTTACATCTAACCACATGCATCTCATATAAATATACACATAATAAATAAATCACAACATAGTAAATCTGTACATCCATATCGCACCTAAAAGAATGATCATATCTATATATCACACCCTGATCTGAAGGATATTTTCATCAAAAAATGAAGTATCTTCAAAGCTCCAATACTCAGTACCATGTTAAAGTTCTCAAAATTCAAAATCCAATGCAATTCGAATGGATAAAAACAAAGTCCATATGCAAAAGTTATGGCTAGTCAAAGGTTGGTCAAACTAGGAATAGAGGTCATCAAAAAGGTGGAAAAATAATCATCTCCAAAGTGGTCAATAATGGATTTCAAATCAAAGAGCTCATCGAGAGCTTTTCGATGGTGTTCATTTCATCAAAAAAGGAGTCCATACGTGGAAGCTATGACATTTTGAAGTTCGAGATTGGAGATGAATATTGATGATGTCATCATGACATCAAAAAAATTACAGGGCAGCTTCAAGCTGTCAACAGCTGACACATGGCATCTTGTTTTTTAAAGAAAAGATAGCTCCTGGTTGGATTTGGACTCATGACCAACTACCTCCAAAAGTTAACCTCTGACCACTAGACCAAGCATAATATTCTAAATATATGAGTGGGAATTTCATTTTAAACATTGCCTACCGCCATTTTTGAATAAGGGAGGCCACCAGCGAGGGTGGAACCCCTGACCAATGACTCATCATAAAAGTTGGTTAGTCGTTGTGCTATTAAAAATGTAGGAGCAAGGTATGATATTTAAAGTTTAATCGAACCTGCCTAACCTTATCAAATTAAGGTTAATTTGTTAATTTGTTACCCTAAAGTTGTCATGGGTAAAAATGGCTAAAGGGTATTTTCAAAATGTAATCAATTAAAGGCACCATTTTTCTAATTTTTTGTGATAGCCTTATTTTGGCTAATTTATTTGTATAAAAGGTGGGTAGGAGGCCATTTTCAAGACAATGAAAATTATGCAAAATTGTTGTGACTAGAAGAATGATGAAGTGCTGGTAGGAGAGAGGAAATTCTGGAGGACGTAATTTCAATCCCAAACATCAGAGCAGTGTTATGTTGATGTTCTTGAAGGGGTTGTTTGTAACACATTGTAATTGATTTTTTGGAGTTAATCGGATCGGTCCACTAGTTGGAGCTGGACCCCAAGACATACTCCTAACAGGGTGAACTCCGAGATCAAACTATGCTTGCCTCTTTTCTCTCATTTCTTTTTTGCCAGCTTGTTATGTGTTGTTATTCTTTATGGTATTTACAGTTATGTTAAATTACTTTAGTAAAAACATTAATTATCTTACATAATTGGTTTTAAATTCCTTTGTATCAGTTTGTTAAACTTCTTCTCTATAATTTCAATGGTTTAAGAAACATCATCATGCATTTTCAGCAAGGATTGGGAATCTAAATTTGATTGTTAGGATTAATTCATTAAACTAACAAATCCTAAATCAGATCACACCCACAAAGAATAAAGAATAAATCACCCATCCCTGCAAAAATATCAAAGTCCATCATAGTCTAGATATCTAGTATCCATATAGTACAAATAATGGTATCAATACATTGGGTTTGTACCTACAAAAATACATCCAATGATACATCCAAAAATACTATGCAAAATGCAGCATATCACTAATCCTCCTCGTCCATCACCTCCTTTTCGTAAGACTCATAAGTGCCTCTCTCTACATTTGGCACTATTGCTAGTGGAGGTGGTGACCTCACTTGTCCTCCTCCAATCCCTAAGCTCTCCGCCTCATCCCTCCTCCCACTAGCCCCCTTATCTTGCCTCTAGCTCTGCCCTATGTGTTGAGACTCGCCAGTCCTCTATGAGTCCCCAATGCTCCATCCACTCTCTCCCCCTCCTTGCATGCCTTTATGGGTCCCAGTTGTACCTGATTGTGTTAGCCATCTATAATGTTCTATTTTCTCAACTGGCACCACCGCATGATATCTCCCATGATAGAATCCTACTCTCTCCCTTAGATCCTCCACCTCCCCTTGCAACCTCCTCAACTCCTCCAATCCTCCACCAATAGCCACCTATGCCCTTAGGGTCGCCACCTCCACCACCAATCTATCTCTCTCCTCCTGGACGATGTCCATCCTCACCTATAACATCTATCTCTCTAAGGCCACCACCTCCAATCTCCCCTCTAAGCACTCGACCTCCACCCACATCGTCCCCAACTCTACCCCTACTCTATCTACTTGTCCTTGCACCACATCATGCTCCTATCTTAACTGATTGTATATGTGAAAACTTAACCTGTCAGGAGCATGCATAAACAAGAAAATGCTAGTTGTAACATGTGCATATGAAAGATTAGAAACAAATTGGAATACAATTAAAATCAACTTGAGTTTAACAACTTATGCAACCACAAATTAAAGTCCTCACATAACCTCAAAGTAGCTCAACAAGGACGCCCATAAGAGGCCTTGTAGGTGTGCTTAAGTGTGAGGGAGGTAGATGTGCTCTCCCAAACACAACTATTGAATCCCTTGATGATGAAAGTACAATATGTAATGAATCTATGCTAAGAATGTGTGTCAAATACCTTCAAGCAATGGCTATGAGTAAGCCTTCAAAGGATTCCATGGATATGGAGGTGAATGGAATGCAATGAAGAAAGAAACCTACAACATCATACTACCATGAAACTAATGCAAAAGCTAGAAATCTAAGTAATGCAAACAACTACCAAAGGTTAGTTCTAAGCATAAAATCTCTAAAAAGCTCTAGAACTATATTAGCATGATAACAATGCATATGGAAGAGATGTAGAATAAAACTAAGATGATAACAATGCATTTGGAGGAGGTGTCTAAGCACAAACTAGCATGATAACAATGAAAAAGAGAAGTTTTTTTTGCTTGAGACAAGGGCTCTATTTATAGATTTATTAGGGAGACCTTGCGGAGGTGGCACCTATGTGGCATCCACATAGGAACCACATAGGAGACACATAGGCCATGCAAGGGTGGCAAGGGAAATGATAAAGAAAGGGAGGTAGTGGGATCAATTTAAAATTGAAGGTAATGGGGGACATGTCATAGTGGAGGAATAAAGAAATGAGGAGAGTGGAAGACATGGAGGATAAATGAATTAAAAATTCATTTTGAGGGTTAGATGGATAAAGGGGGAATAAATGGTTTTCATAAATCATTTGTTAAACTTGATGGAGGATGGATTAGGGTTAAAATTAATTTAGATTAATCTTAATTAAGTTTAAGAAACTTAAGCATGTGAAGGATTTAAATAAATTGAATTTATTTAAAAAGGAAACATATGATGTCACTATGCATTAAAAGAATTTAACACATTAGAGGGGAGTATTTGAATTAAAATTTAAAATACATTAGGGAACTAAACTTATTCAATTAAGTAAAATTAATTAAATAAGTAGAAGAATATGACAAAATACAATTAATTAATTAATAATTAATCATAGTGTCAAAGGAGATATTAAATTAATTAATATAGTGTCTTGGGACAATTTTAGGTGTCTATATTTTGCCCCTCTTTGATGTAGTGTCAAGACAACATTGCATCAAAGAAAAAGAAAATATAGATTGCCCCAGTGAGGAAAGGAGTTAGAAGAGTCGTGCCATAGCTACGATAAGGGAGAAGGGTGCCCCCTTGAGGAAATGGGTTGAAAAAGAAAAACATTTTTTGCCCCATTTTCTTGAAAATAGACATGGGAAGGAAAAGGGAAAGGCTTAAACAAGACCCTTGTCTCAAATAAAAAATCACAATGAAGCACTAGTCTACATAAAACCTAACTACATGAATGCATAGGATTCAGTTGTGTTCGTACAGGAGAGCATACCCTAGTTTGATATTGCAAAAGGAGTGATGCACCAAATGCTATAGTAGCATAGATGACAAGGTTCCTTTGCATGGACTAGACTCTCAACACAATAGATGTAGGTTTCAAACTGATGATGGAATAAATGACATGTATGCATTGGAGAGGTTTGGGCACACCCAAATTCTTTTGAAGGAATTTGGTGGTAAGTGTGCTAACCTATTGCCCCCAATGAGCAATGCATAATCATAACTCAAAACCAACATAGATGTGCAAAAGAATCATGAAAATAGATCATACTACAAAATGGCACATGTAATGAGGAAAATTTTTTCAAATGATACCAAGATATTGAAGATCGAGGCACACTTGAGAAGCTATCACTGATACACAAAGATAAAATCCACAAAAAGACCTCATGACCAAGTAGTCATTCAGTCCATAGTTCTTGCCATGAACTAGATTTTGATAGTGAAATTTGTTAAGCTTGTGTGGGAAGGATACATCTTGTAAGGCAAAAATTGATTGATTGATTGAAATTGATTATTTGATTGAGTTTTTTATGATTGAATTGATGGCAATTGTGTGAATAGAACAAGGTTCTCAAATCATTTTAGTCGCAGTGTTAATTTGCACAAGCTTTGTTTGCAATCACTATTTTGATAAGCTTAGTGTAATGGGATTAGGAAAAACACTTGATAGGAAAAAATGCCTCGCAGATAAGAGGTATTTTATTAGATGCATGAAAAGCACAAGTCAGATAGGACTTCTACACAAAGGTGGGATAAAATGGTGGAATGGGGATGAAGGGAGAAGAGCCTTATAGATAATGGACCAATAAAAAAAAATTAGGAACTTTTTATTCTTTTTTAGTCTTTTCTTCACGAACATTTTTCAAATGTTTTTGGAGTTTTCTGATTTTCTATTTTTTTTGTATTTTGTGGAACTATGACATCACTATACAGGAATTGCAAGATTCAAGCATAGAACCACTTGAGGTATTGGATATTTACAAGTTCAGGGAGCGGATCTCCCTTTGAAGTGGCAATCTAATATGACCCAAAAACATATTTGGCTGTAGTGATAATTGGACTAAGCCAATTAGGTTCAAATTTTCCTTTCTTCTCATGGTTCTAAAGGTTCTTCATGTAAACAAGCAAATGTTAGTTGTAACTTGTGCATATGAAAGATTAGAAACAAATGGAAATACAACTAAAATCAACTTGAGTTTAACAACTTATGAAACTACAAATTAAAGTCCTCACATAACCTCAAAGCAACTCAACAAGGGTGCCCATAAGAGGCCTTTTTGGTGTGCTCAAGTGTGAGGGATGTGGATGTGCTCTCCCAAACACAACTATAAAATCCCTTGATGACGAAAATGCAATATGTGATGAATCTATGCTAAGAATGTGTGTCAAATACCTTCAAGCAATGGCTATGAGTAAGCCACCCTCAAAGGATTCCATGGATGTGGAGGTGAATGGAATGCAATGAAGAAAGAAACCTACAACATCATACTACCATGAAACTAATGCAAAAGCTAGAAATCTAAGTAATGCAAACAACTACCAAAGGTTAGTTCTAAGCATAAAATCTTTAAAAAGCTCTAGAACTATACTATCATGATAATAGTGCATATGGAGGAGATATTTAAATGCTTGAGACAAAATCCCTATTTATAGATTTTAGGGAGACCTTGAGGAGGTGGAACCTATGTGGCATCCACATAGGAGCCACATAAGAGACACATAAGCCATGCAAGGGTGGCAAGGGAAATGATAAAGAAAGGGAGATAGTGGGATCAATTTAAAATTGAAGGTGATGAGGAACATGTCATAGTGAAGGAATAAAGAAATGAGAAGAGTGGAAGACATGTCATAGTGGAGGAATAAATAAATGAAGAGAGTGGAAGACATGTCATAGTGGAGGAATAAAGAAATGAGGAGAGCAGAAGACATGTCATAGTGGAGGAATAAAGAATGAGGTGAATGGAAGACATGTCACAGTGGAGTAATAAAGAAATGAGGAGGGTGGAAGACATGTCATAGTGGACGAATAAAAAAATGAGGAAGGTGGAAGACATGTCATAGTTGAGGAATAAATAATGAGGAGGGTGGAAGACATGTCATAGTGGAGGAATAAATAATGAGGTGAGTGGAAGACATGTCATAGTGGAGGAATAAAGAAATGAGGAGGATGGAAGACATGTCATAGTGGAGGAATAAAGAAATGAGGAGGGTGGAAGACATGTCATAATGGAGGAATAAAGAATGAGATGAGTGGGAGACATAGAGGATAAATGAATTAAAAATTCATTTTGAGGGCTAGATGGATAAAGGAAGAATAAATGATTTTCAGAAATCATTTATTATATTTGATGGAGGATGGATTAGGGTTAACATTAATTTAGATTAATCTTAATTAGGTTTGAAAAGATTAAGCATGAATTTATTTAAAAGCGAATATATGATGTCACTATGTATTAAATAAATTTAACACATTAGAGGGGAGTATTTGAATTAAATTATAAATACATTAGGGAAGTGAACTTATTTAATTAAGTAAAATTAATTAAATAAGTAGAAGAATATGAAAAAATACAATTAATTAATTAATAATTAACCATAATGTCAAAGGAGATATTAAATTAATTAATATAGTGTTTTAGGACAATTTTAAGTGTCTACATTTTGCCCCTCTTTGATGTAGTGTCGGGACAACATTGCATCAAAGAAAAAGAAAATACAGATTGCCCCATCAAGGAAAGGAGTCAGAAGAGTCGTGTCATAGCTATGACAAGGGAGGAGGGTGCCCCCTCGAGGAAATGGGGTGAAAAAGGAAAACTTTTTTTTTGCCCCATTTTCTTGAAAATAGACATGGGAAGGAAAAGGGAAATGCTTAAACATGACCCTTGTCTCAAACAAAAAATCACAATCAAACCCTAGTCTACATGAAACCTAGCTACATGAATGCATGAGATTCAGTTGTGTTCATACAAGAGAGCATACCCTAGTTTGATATTGCAAAAGGAGTGATGCACCAAATGCTATAGTAGCATAGATGACAAGGTTCCTTTGTGTGGACTAGACTCTCAACACAATAGATACTTTAGGATGATAGATGTAATCTACAAAGTTATGAGGGAACAAATGACATATGTGCATTTGGAGAGGTCTAGGCACACCCAAAGCCTTTTTAGGGGTCTTTGGTGGTAAAGTGTGTTAATCCATTGCCCCCGGTGAGCAATGCATAATCATAACTCGAAACTAGCATACATGTACTAAAGCATCAAAAATAGATCATATCACAAACGACATGTGTAGTTAGTTGAAGCCATTTAGGTGATACCAAAATATGGAAGATCAAGGCACACTGTAAAAGGCTACCACTAACGCACAAAATGTAATCAACCAAAAGAGACCTCATGACCAAGTAGTCAATCAGTCCACAGTTCCTGTACCAAGAACGTTAAGTCTCAGAATATGAAAATTGTTGTACCATGTGTAGGAAGGATTCATCCTATGTGTTTGTCTAATGTTGTTGCAAAAGTTTGGCAAGGGCTATGAAAAGAAAAATTTCTTGAATCATCAAGTCTCAAAGGCTAATTGTGTTTAGGTTCTGTTGCAATCATTGTCATGGGGAAAAGTTCAATGTAATGGGTTTTAGGATCAACACTCGATGAGGAAAATGCCTCATGAACTAGAGGTCTTTTGAAAAAAATGGAAGTGAATGGATACCTTATAGACAAGAGGTTTTTAATTAGATGCATGAAAAGTGCAAGTAAGATAGGACTTCTACACAAATGTGGGATGAAATGGTGGAAAGTGGTGAAGTGAGATGAGCCTTATAGATAATAGACCAAAATACTTTTTTTAGGTACTTTTTCTTCTTTTTTTTAGTCTTTTCTCCAGGAACATTTTATGAATGTTTTGGAGTTTTCTAATTTTTTGATTTTTTTGTATTTGTGGAACTATAATAACACTATACAAGAACTGTAAGACTCAAGCATAGAACCGCTTGAGGTGTTGGATATTTATAGGTTTAGAGAGTGGATCTCCTTCTGAAGTGGCAATCTGATATACCCCAGAACCATATTTGGCTATAATGATAAATGGACCAAGCCAATTAGGTTCAAATTTTCCTTTCTTCTCATGGTTCTAGAGGTTCTTCATGTTATGCTACAAAACTAAGTTGCCCACCTCAAATTCTTGAGGCTCAACTTTTTTGTGAAACTAAAGCTGAAGGTGATTTTGATACACTCAGAGGTGGTTCAGGGCATCGAGGCATCTTTCATTGAGGAGTCGTAGCTCTTGCAAGCAGGCAACTTAGTATTCTTCTTCGGACATCAGATTCTTGAGAGAGATTCTGAGGGAATGGAGCTCAATTTTGATGGGTAAGACAGCTTTAGAACCATAAACAAAGGAGAATAGAGTGGCTCCTATTGGGGTACAAATAGAGGTGTGGTAGGCCCAAAGGGCGGGAGCAATTTGGAGGTGCCAATCATGGCCAGCTGCATTAGTGGTTTTCTTTAGGATTTTCAAAATGGTTTTATTGGTAGCTTTAGCTTGGCCATTGCCTTGGGGGTAGTATTTGCTAGAAAAATGCTGGGTGATTTCAAATTTCCTACACAATGTGGCAACTTCTTGATTTTTGAAAGGAGTTCCATTATCAATCATGATGTCTTAAGGTAAACCGAAACGACAGATAATGTAGTTCAAGATGAACTTTGAAACCTATTTTTTGGTGGTGTAAGTTAATGGGATAGCCTCGACCCACTTTGTGAAGTACTCAGTGGTGGCAATAATATACTTGTGCCCATTTGTGGAATTTGGATATACCTGACCAACAAGATCAAATCCCCAGCGAGAAAAAGGGCCATGGTGTGATGTTGGGCTAAAGGTCTTGGGTGGGAGCATGTATCGAATCTCCATGTTGTTGACAAGGGACACATCTTTTCACAAAATGATAGGCATCCGCTTCCATAGTAAGCCAATAGTAACCCATTCTAAGGAGCTTTTTCGCTAACGTAAGGCCACCAAAATGAGCACCACAAATGCCTTGGTGGACCTCTTCTAATGTCATTCTAGCTTTTTCTGAACTAAGACATCGGAGGAGGGTTCCATCGAAGTATTTTCGAAAAAGTGTATCACCTAGGATAGTATATTGGGTAGTGTAACAAATGAAGGTTTTGCTTTGATTTAGGGAGAGGGCAATGGGGATCATTTTGTGATGAAGATAGGCAAAAATGTTAGTGTACCATGGAGACTCGGGACTGACAATCTCACACACTAGCTCTGTATCGGGTTTCTCATAAGTAGGAAGAAAAAGGTTCTCAACAAGAAACTCACACTTAGGACTGTACTTAGGCATGACGATCATGGAGGCAATGGTGGCCATGGAATTTGTTGCTTTGTCATTAGTCCTTAGTATCTGCTGAAAAATTATCTCAATAAAGTGTTGTTTAAGATCTTCAACTATCCGGCGATATGGCAACAACTTGTCATCCTTTGTTTGGTATTCATATGTGACTTGTTTAATGACCAACTAAGAGTCTCCAAAGACAATAAGGATTTTGATATTCCATCTGATAGCTTGACGAAGCCTTGTGACTAATCCTTCATACTCAGCTATATTGTTTGTGCAAGGGAATGAAATTTTATAAGACTTGGGAATGAGATCTCCTTGCAGGTAACAAACAAAATTCCTGCCCCCGATCCCTTTTGTGTGAAGGAACCATCAAAAAATAGCTTCCATTGTGTATCAGGGGTAACAGTCATAATTGTGTCATCTAGAAAATTTGCTATAATGGGATGGTCTCCTTGAAAAGAGGAGCTTTAGCAAGCTGGTTTGCAATTACTTGTCCCTTAATGGCCTTTCGATCCTTGTAGACAATGTCGAATTCACTTAAAATCAAGACCCATTTTGCAGCTCGACCAGTAAGGGAGGCTTTTGATAGCAAATATTTGAGTGGATCTATCTTGGCAATGAGATGTATAGTGTGATTAAGCATATAATGGCATAGTTTTTGCGTGCAAAAGACTACTACCAAACAAGCTTGCTCAATAGCAGTATAGTTCAACTCATATCCAACTAATGTTTGACTGAGATAGTATATGGCTTGCTTATTACCATTGTCATCTAGTTGTGCCAAAAGGGCACTTAAGGAAACTGAAGTGGCTAAAATGTATAGAATCAATGGTCATCCTACAAGTGGAGGGACTAGAACTAGTGGATTAGCCAAGTATACCTTAACTTGTTAAAATACTTTCTAGCATAGGCCATCCCATTGAAACTTAGTGTCTTTTTGAAGCAAATGTTGAAGTGGATGGACCATATCTGTTAACTGGGACACAAACCGTCTGATGGATTGTAACTTTGGTGGGATCTACCTCAATGCCTCTTCTTGACACTATGTAGCCTAACAACTTGTCTGATTTGACTCCAAAAATACATTTCTTTGGATTAAATTGTACTTTATATTTCTCCAATCTTTCAAAAATGGTGGTGAGCACATCAATGTGGGAATCACATGTCTTAGATTATCCTAGAATGTTATCAACATAGTCCTTCATTATGACATGTAGAAGATCATGGAAGATTGTAGTCATTGCATGTTGATAGGTGGCACCGACATTCTTCAAGCCAAAAGGCATGACTTGGTAACAAAAGGTCCCCCATGGGGTAGTAAATATCATTTATGTTGATCTTCTTCTGCAATTTTGATTTCATTGTAACCAGAGAAACCATCCATTAAAGGCAACATTTCCTGTCCAATAGTCAAATCCACTATGATGTCTATGTTAGGAAGTGAAAAATCATCCTTAGGACATGTGAGATTTAAATCTCAAAAATCTAAACAGATGTAGTTGCCTCCAGATGCTTTTTCTGTAGGAAAAATGTTGGAAACCCACTCAGGATAATCAATGGGGTGGATAAACTTTGCCTCTAGCATTTTCTACAGTTCTGCTTTGACTAAAAGTGCTACCTTAGGATGCATCTTGTGCAACTTTTGTTTCACAGGTTTAATCTTTGGATCTACTGCTAAATGACGCACAACCAAATCTGTGTCTAAACTAGGCATGTCTTTGTATGTCCATGCAAAATTGATTGTGCCTTTTTGTAGGCACTGAGTCATCACTTTTGTTCTTTAGGACTTAAGGTGGCAACAATGTAGGTGATTTGTGGATTATCTAATGTACCCAAATTAACTGGAATTGTGTCCTCATTTAGTATAGATGACTTTTTTGGTGGTAAAGATCTAAATAGCAAGTCAACCTCTCTCTCTTCTAGCACCTCTAGAAGGTTTTCACCAGAAGATGCCTCCTTTATTTTATCCTTTTCTTCATCCAAAAGTGCTCCAAAAGAGTTTTCACTAGAGGATGTTTCTTCTATTTCTTTTCTTTTCTTTTTTGCTTTTGCAAATAAGAGAGTTGACTTGGCTACCAAAGTAGGCTTCCTCATTGTATTGGATCTCATGTTCATAATCTTAGAGATTCTTAAGGCCAAAGAGTGCCATCATTACTTCATCAGAGTTACAGATATCAAGAGTTGGTGGTGTGTCCTAAAGGTCGTAGTCTATCATGTCAAGGTTGGTGAGAGGTAGGTTGGTGGATGAAAGGTCAGCTATGGTAATGACACGAACATGGTTATCTAGGTCATCCTCAATGTATTGGAAGGGTACTTCAAAGAATTCCTCCTCTTTAGTCTTAGAATTAGGTTCAACCATATAATAGGTTTCAACAAAGGACACCTTGGGTTTAATGGAGCCCAAACCATGTCCTTTAGGATAGCTATTAGCCTCAAGGGGTTTTCTGATTCCATCTTCTTTAGGCCTAAGGATGGTACCATGATATCCCATGTTTTTGATGATGGGAAGAGCCTTAACATATTTATCTTTAGGGAACTCCACAGGTTCATCTTTTCCATCAAAATATAGCCAATCTAGGATATTAGATTCCATGTGTTCATCATTAGGTGAACCCCAATGTTCAAATGTTGTCTTATTAACATGCATAATATCCTTGTTTGTAGAAGATGGTATTTTGGATGGTTTTCCAAAGGATAGGGGGGAGAGTGGTAGTTGTCCCACACATAAGGCATTTTCAAACTTATACTCTCCCATTCCTTGGTCAGCAAAAGTAACCTTCTTCACTGTAGTATTGACCTTAATATCTTCAACCTTCTCTTTTCCTTTACAAGAACTAGGATTAAACATTGGCTAACTCTGGTACTATTGTAGAAGTTGATTTTGTTATTGTAAGAGATTTAGGTATAACCTTAGCAAACTCATTGATTGGACAAAAATTTGTTGGTGCACCTTCTAATCTTTTACAAAAAGAAAAAGGCAAAGGATCGCCCAGAATTGTGATCTCTCTTCCTTGGTAGGGAAATTTCAAGCATTGATGATATGTAGATGGGACCACCTTGTGTGTGTGTATCCAAGGTCAACCAAGCAAGATATTATATGGAAAATCCAAATCTAGGACATGGCATTCAGTGTTTATGATAGTCGGCCCAACCTTTAGCGGTAGCATGATAACTCCTTTTGATTCTCTTTCTCTTTCATCATATGCTTTGATTGTTATCCTTTTATTGATATCTAGGAGGTCTTTTGGAAGCCCCAAGAAATGGATCATCTTTAATGTACAAAGGTTCAAACTGGATCCATTATCTATAAGGACTCTTTTTATCTTATGTCGCTATATAAGGACTTCAATGTGGAGCGACAAATTGTGATGTTGATTAGGACCTTGAAAATCTTTGTCTGTGAAGATGAGGTGTTTTTGTATGGCAAGATTTCCAATCATGGTAGTGAATTGGGATGCAACAATGTTTTCAGGAACATGAGATTCTAAAAGAGTAGTCTCCAAAATCTCTTTGTGGATGGGTGAGGTGGTGAGGAGCTCTAGAATGAATATTTGTGCTAGAGTCTTCCCTAACTAGGATAATACATCATAGCGAGAAGCAAGTCTTTGTGAAGTGGATGGTACAATAGGCGCATGTGGAACTGATGGATTAGTGGGGTTGGGAGTGGCGGCTTGCAAAGTGATTCTTCCCCATCAAGAGGTTGCATCACAATCAACTGCTTATAGGACAATGGTATTCACATGAGTGTCTACCTCTTCCATGTGACCACAGATGGAATCAAAACCACATATATCATTTATTTCTATTTTACCACACAAGGAGTCAAATCTTGATATGTGGTTAGTAGAATAGTCATAGTGTAATGCATTTGATGTGGAAGCTTGATTTACATTATTCATATTGTTGTTTCCACTATTTTTATTGCCATTTTTGTGGTCACAAAATAGCTTTTGAAATATCTTCAATTTAGCATTTTTAGAGGGTGGTCCCCCTTCTACCTCAATTTCTCTATCGTCAACAAGATGTTGAATGAAGACCTTGAGTTTTATACACTTGTTTGTGTCATGTTCTTTGATGCAATGGTATTTGCAATATTCATTTTCCCTAATACCATTTTGATTTGGGTTGATTTTCATCAAAGGGTCGTGTGTTGGGAAACACCATCAAATTATGATCCACTAGTTTTTGGAATATGGCATGCAAGGGTCACAAAAGTTAGTGAACTTCATATTTCAATCATAGTCATTGTTGTAATTATTGTTGGTATTATTGTTGTTGCAAGGAAAAAATTGTGTTTGATTACAAGATTGCCAATTATTTTGATTCTAATTGTCATGGTTTGAATTGTTGTTGTTTCAGTTACGATAATTGTTTTAGATTAAGGTAAAAACAAGTTTTGAAGGGGCCCCGAAACCCTTTACATCAAAAAGAAAGATATACCATGAAGCTTTACCAGGTTTTAAATGAACCTGAAACCAACAATACAATTAGGTCAAGCAAGGATCTGAAACCAACATAAGTGTTTAGAAAGAGAAACCAGCGAGGACACTAGAACCTGGAAAGTAAACAGACTGGAAAGCAAGGCAACCAAAGAATCCTCCTAGACCAAAAAAATCACCTAGGATTGTTGATCAAATTTGTTCTTATAGTCACAACTTCCTTAGTAATGTTCTTTCTCCAGCGCTTTTTCTTGAAGCAGGAGAAAATCAGGCTTTTGTTATCTAACAAAATCCTAACAATATCTAGATTATGAATACTGTTCAACCCCCTAAAATACCAATTAATGATTTTCATACCTATTTTTTAGGGGCAAAATCCAGAATAGTTGCCTGCCTACCATCAACAATATTCTGCATACTTTCTAACTCTCTGGTTTTCTTAGTGGTTCTTCTTCCAAATTTTTCTAGAGGACCAACATCCAGTTTCACCTTGGAATGTTGTTCTGCTCTTTTTCCAGATTTATCCAGAGTAGAAGCAAGAGAATTTATCTTGGTTTGTTGATCTATTTTGCTTCTTCTAGTCTCTACCCCTTTAGTAATGTTCTTAATATCAACTCTTTTTCTTTGGTTAGGCTTATGCTTTGAGTTTTCTCCTTTTTCAATCACAACATCTAGGGGAGGAGGATCATCCAAAGGAAGATCATAATTAGCCTGAGATAATACCTAAAACTCCCTAGACTGAGAAAAAGGAAGATCACCCATCTCTGATTTATTTCTAGCTTCAGCCAAGAATTCACCTTCCTCTAGCATGGTTTTATCATCTAAATCTCTCCTTTGATCTTCTAACCTTTGAAAAATAATAATTTGTTTTGATAATGCCAAATCATCTATTCTTTGCTTAAGCATTATGATATTAGATTGAAAATCATGTCCTTCTTTCTCAAAGATTTCTTTCTCAAATGAAGGCTCTTTATCCACCTTAGCATGTGATGATTTAGAATCTTCTTTGGGTTTCCATACTTTCTTTTGCTAGATCTTGGTCTTTTTCCCATCCAGAACACTGTTTGGATGTTTTTTACTTTTGGAAGCACAGTTTTTAACCAGATGCCCCTGTTTCTTACAAGCATACCAAGAATTATGCAAATCTTCAAAAATAATTTCTTGAGTCTTTTTACCAAGTTTGGATATTAGTTCCACCTTTTTTGGGAGATGATTCAGGTCTGCCACTTTAACATAAAGTCTGGCACTTTGAAGTTTGGTTCTGGAAACTGTAGCATTATCCAATGCCACTAATTCACCAAAAGAACTGGCAACACCTTTAAAAATGTCCTCATGCCTAAATTCTAAAGGGAGACCAGGAAGTCTAGCCCAAATGGGGGTGGTTAAGAAAAAAGAATCTAAAAGATCCATGTTAGGCTCCCATTTTTTAATAGTGAGAGAACATTTACCAAAAGACCATGGTCCCCCACAAAGAGCCATATTCATATCTTCAATGCAGTTGAAAATAAAAGAGAAGAATCCATTCAACATTGGGGCAATATCAACGTCTCCTTGAATAATCCATTTCCTTTTAACCATTTTTCTAAGAGATTCAAGAAATAGTCTTGCTTTTAAAAATTTACCCACTAGGGTGAAATCCATGGAGGACATAGAAAAATCAACTAAAGGATCTGGAATAAAAACTTGAAACTCACCTTTCTCCCAGCAAGACTTAGCAGTCACCGGTGGGAAATGAGATTTTCCTATAGGTTTCTTTCCAAGAAGAGAAGACTAGGGTTTTAGCCCTTCTAAAGACTTTTCCTTGTTAGAATCAGCAACATCTTTCTCCTTCTCGAGATCTTGCCCCGACCCATGAAAAGAATTCAATGGGGGGACACAAACCCCACAAAAAGGACCAGATTCACACAACTTCTTTCCAATATCCATGTTGGCCAGAGAATCTAACCCGAAATTCATCTCAAAACCCCCAACAGATCCTCCAAGGATAGATTCTCTCTGACTAGTTTCCCGCCTACCTACGAACCAGATATTTCAAATTTTGGTTGAACACAAAAAGGATTAGATTCACATAAGATCTTTCCACTATCCACGTCAGCCAAGGATTTTGTCCCAACATTCTTCTTAGAACCCCTTCCAATGCTTGGAGGGTTGGTTCCTCCTGCCAGATTCTCTCCGACCAGATTCCCACCTACTTGTAAACCAGCCAATTCAAATTCTGAAAGAGTGCCAAAATAGTTATCAGTGGTAGTCAAGTTCATATCTTCAGCATGTTCTAAGCATCAAAATATAGTTATCTTTTAGTCCAATTATGATAGTTGTTGTTCCCACCTTGGAGGTTTTGTACACTTTTAACATCAGTGACACCATTGTGGGTAACACCTTTGTTTCTAGACCAAAATTTGGGTTTTTTGTTGTCATTTGTGTCATTGTTCAAGGATGAAGAGCTATAATGCTTAACGGAACCCTTTTTTAGAAGTCCATTTTCAATGTTCTTTCCTTTCTTGACTAAGGTGGCAAAGTCTTTAGGACTAGCCATCTTCATGTGGAAAGACATCTCTGGTATCAAGTTTTTGATAAATATATCCACAAGGTGGGAATCCTCAATTTTGTATGGCATGCAATTAGCAAGATGCCTCCACAATTGTAGAAAGTTAGTGAATGTTTCACCGTTTTATTGTTTTGTGTTGCACAAATCACTTAATGAGGCATGATGTTCAATGTTGTAAGAGTATTGTGATACAAACTTCCATGTTAAATCATTGAAGGAAGTATTGGAACCATTGGGTAATTTCATCAGCCATTCTAGTGTGGGGCCTCCAAGACTTCATATGAAGAGACTCTTAAGATAATCCTCACTATAGGCTACTTCTTGACACAAAATGAAAAATTCCTTGAGATGTGTCACAAGACATGTTTATCCCGTGTATTTGTCAAATTTAGGAATCTCAAAGTTTTGTGGAAATGGTATCATGTTAATGGATCTATCAAATGGAAAGGGAAAAATTTCTTCAAAAGGGAAATCCTTCACCCCTTCATTGTTCATGGTATGAACCAAATTTTGAAGTTCATGGAACTACTGGGCTAGATCTTGGTTTGGTTGAATTTGTGATTGTTGGGAATTGATAAAC
Organism: Cupressus sempervirens; assembly: GCA_028749045.1. NCBI lineage: Eukaryota > Viridiplantae > Streptophyta > Pinopsida > Cupressales > Cupressaceae > Cupressus > Cupressus sempervirens. The sequence goes on along the minus strand of CM053787.1, from coordinate 557,426,850 downwards.
CCACCTCCCAAGTTGTATGGAGTCCCAAATATATTTTGAGTTGGTGGGGGTGCTCCACTTTGGCCAATGTATTGATATGTAGTCATTGGAATTGGCACAGATGTTTGCACCATACTTGTTGGCATTTGTAAATAAGAGGAATATATTGGTTGTGTTGGAATTGACATCTGTTGTGTTGGTACTTGCCTAATGTTTAAGTATCCTACAGTTGGATCTGTCAAGGTTGGCTGCGGAATACTAGCATTAGTAGTGTTGGGCATATCACTAATGATTTGTTGGATGTGTTTCACACTCAATTGGAATGTTGGATGTGTTGAAACACTTGATGTAGGTATGGAACTAGTTCTTGCCATGGGTTCCTTCTCTTTACTAGATGCTTGGGCTATGTTTGAAGTTGGTAATACAGGAACACCACCCTTGGTAATTTGTCTAGACAAAGTGCTCTCATCAAAACTCATAGGGACATTAACACCACCTTTAACCAAGTCTAGGAAGATCTTAGTCTTGTTTTCCCTAATAGACTTTTCCATCATTTCCAAGTTGTATGGATCTGCAAGAAATGTTCAGACATCGTTAGGGACATTGTTGTTGTCAATAAGATCTTCATCTTAGTATACTTATTCATCATCATGTGAATTACTTCCCAAAGTTGTGTTGCGAAAAGAACCCTTTGGTTTTGATGTGTGTGTTGAGCTAGGCATGCCAAAGTTCATACTAGGGGGAATGTGTTCCCCAATGAGGCTAATTGTGGAGGAAAAGGATTCTCCATCTCTTGTTGCCTTAATGATTCCAACAAATGACACATGGGATTAAATTTGAATCTGTCAGATCGTGTATGTACCATGCAATAGTAACCAAACCAATTGGTGGAAGATTGTGAAAGAAAGAGAAGAATGTGCGGGAGAGCAACTGAACCTTATGTGATAAAAGGGCCAACAACCTAAATGTAAACAAAAGACCTTGTTGATTTAGCAAACCGAGTGTGATATAGGATAAAAGTATCTTTCTCCTACCAAAGATGGACAAGTGACCTTTAGGAAAGATAGGACACTGAATTGATTACCCGCTATTTGGAGATGGACTTGTGATCCCAAATGAGTGAGTGTAAGTATGATAAATTTCTGCTTATGGATAAAGGTCTAGTGTTGTAATCTCATAAGTTTTGTAACTAAGATGTCCTTATGCCCAAAAGATTAAGGTTCAAATGATCAAGCTCTCTAGAGGAAACTTTGCAAACAGAAGACTAGAAATTTGGAAATGGGGTTGATGTGGAAAATGAAAGAGTTATGGTCACTATGCGGTTAACTCAATCTTCTCTCACTAGGAACAAAAATCTTGGGTTCACTCTAGGGAAAGCAAACCAATTTTGAAGCTTAGCATTGTATTCGATTCTATCATAACAGTCTTGTTTAGCCTCTTCTTTCTTGATGTCTTTGATAGTGTATTAGAATTGTTTATCACTGTGTGCGAAGTTTTTCCTTTCCTTGTAGACAAATGGTTTGGACAATTTTAGCTTCTTAGGTTTGACTTTGCCGATCATGGCAGGAACAAAACAAACCCAGTTTCAAAAAAAATTACAAATAAGCTTGTGACTAAAATACCTAATGACTTCCAAATGGTGGACCAAATATAAGAACTCCTAAAAAATAACAGTAGGTCAAGAGGACCCACTTACAACTATTTCACTCACTGAAGGTTTAGCTCACCATTTCACTCAGTTTCGAACTTGTTTGATGTTTGGTATTGGTTTTGGATGTTTAAACAATCAAGCATGTTGAACACATCAACAATCCTAATAAGGTTGCCACTAGGATGTACAAAGATTATCTAAAGGCAGTCCTTGATATACACAAGGTATGTGAGGCCCAAATCTGTAGATGAAAGAAAATGGTGCCACATAGCCGAGGGGAGACAGTAACCCAAATATCCCCCTTCACTTCCCAAAGGTATAAAGTTCTTTGGGGCTTAGCCAAGAGTGACACAAATTTTCTTCCAAGAGAGGTGTCTTTTGATTCACCTCCTGATTCTTATACTCTACTAGAACACTAGAGTTGAGGTCATCCCAAGGGGTGATGAAATCCCCAAGTAAGCCTCCTAAAAAAATATATAAACAAGACCACTTATTTCTTGTGCAATCAAGATCACTCGAAAGTGCAAGAGAAGAGAATATGTAAGTGGCCTTGGGGTTAAAAGACACTTGTTCTTTCCCAATGGAGCTTTAGGTTTTGTAATATACTCTTTAAAACACTCATGTTTAAGCATGCATTGTTCTTTCCAACTTGACAACATCGTCAACATAATAAAAAGCGAGGATTCGTCAACATAAAGTAAATCGATTGTCTTCAACATAAGCAAAATGCTAAAAATAAATCAATTCCCTTAAGTCATTCAAGATTGAGTGAATTCATTTTAAGCACCAAATCCAAATATTTCATAGCAAGCTTCATTGACCTTAGGCATTCAAGAGTGTATTTTCTATCTAAACATTCATTCCAATGAAAGCATGTCAATTTCCTTAAGGCACTCAAGATTGGGTTTGGCTAGTCTACACATGCATTCCAATGAAAAAACTTGTTCATTCTTTAATGGCATTCAAGAGTGTGTTTGAGCATCATCCATTCCAATGAAATGTGTGTAATTTTCCTTAAGGCACTCAAGAGTGTGTAACAATTTACCTTAGGGAATTCAAGAGTGTGTTTGACCTTTATATATTAATTGCAACATGTATTCTAAGGACAAATGATTAGTTCATGCAAGTTCATTTACCATATTAAATCCTACAAGTGATTAAAATCACTACGAATCTCCTAATTATTAAATCACTATAAATTTCTAAGTGATTAAAATCACTACAAATTTCCAAGTGATTAAAATCACTAAAATTTTTCCAAAGCTTGTCTCCTACAATAAAAACCAAATTAGAAATCTCGTAGGCCTCCTAAAAAATATAAACAAGACCACTTATTTCTTTTGTGCACAAGATCACCCAAAGGCATGAGAGGAGAGAATACGTAAGTGGTCTTGGGGTTTAAAAGACACTTGTTCATTTTAGATCCAAACCCAAATGTGTAGGTAAACTTTAAGCCTCAACATAAAAATGTGTGAAAAACACTTTAAAAATATTTCAAAAGGATCAAATTGAATTCAAAAGTATATTCCTCTCATTTTTCTAATAATTTTTTTTTTTTAAATCAATGAAAAACAATTTCATTTGCACAAGTTATGAGCATTTTAAGGTTGCATAGAAAGAGTGATTTTGAACACATGCACCTAATTTTAGAAATTTAATCTAAAAAAATGGTCTAAAGATCTAGATAGAGAGTTGAATCAGCTTTCCAACACTTTTTGAATAATCTCAAACGAAGCTCGTAGGCAAAAGTTATAGACATTTTAGTAAAAGTGCTTCTTTATGATTTACTTCAAACATAATGGTGAACTCTTTGACTTGATTTGAAGTTCGTCATGAAAATTCATCTCCGAGTGCAAGCCTTCAACCGACAAGCTTAAACTCACAAAAGACACTCAAAAATACATTAAATGATTAGTTTGAACCCATGAAGGGGTCCCACTGGGCATGCCAAAATGTATATGTGAAAACCTAACCTATCAGGAGCATGCGTAAACAAGCAAACGTTAGTTGTAACATGTACATATGAAAGATTAGAAATAAATTGAAATACAATTAAAATCAACTTGAGTTTAACAACTTATGCAACCACAAATTAAAGTCCTCACATAACCTCAAAGCAGATAAAAAAGGGTACCCATAAGAGGTCTTGTTGGTGTGCTCAAGTGTGAGGGATGTAGATGTGCTCTCCCAAACACAACTATTGAATCCCTTGATGATGAAAATACAATATTTAACGAATCTATGCTAATAATGTGTGTGAAGTACCTTCAAAAAATGGCTATGAGTAAGCCACCCTCAAAGAATTCCATGGATATGGAGGTGAATGGAATGCAATGAAGAAAGAAACCTACAACATTGTACTACCATGAAACTAATGCAAAAGCTAGAAATCTAAGTAACGCAAACAACTACCAAAGGTTAATTCTAACCATAAAATCTCTAAAAAGCTCTAGAACTATACTAGCATGATAATAATGCATATGGAGGAGATGTAGAATGAAACTAACATGATAACAGTGCATATGGAGGAGGTGTCTAAGCACAAACTAGCATGATAACAATGCAAAAGAGAAGTTGTTTTTGCTTGAGACAAGGGCTCTATTTATAGATTTTTAGGGAGACCTTGAGGAGGTGGCACCTATGTGGCATCCACATAGGAACCACATAGGAGACACATAGGCCATGCAAGGGTGGCAAGGGAAATGATAAAGAAAGGGAGATAGTGGGATCAATTTAAAATTGAAGGTAATGGGGGACATGTCATAGTGGAGGAATAAAGAAATGAGGAGAGTGGAAGACATGGAGGATAAATGAATTAAAAATTCATTTTGAGGGCTAGATGGATAAAGGGGGAATAAATGATTTTCAAAAATCATTTATTAAATTTGATGGAGGATGGATTAGGGTTAAGATTAATTCAGAGTAATCTTAATTAGGTTTAAGAAACTTAAGCATGTAGAGGATTTAAATAAATTGAATTATTTAAAAGGGAACATATGATGTCACTATGCATTAAATGAATTTAACACATTAGAGGGGAGTATTTGAATTAAATTCAAAATGCATTAGGGAAGTGAAATGATTTAACTAATTAAAATTAATTAAATAAGTAGAAGAATATGAAAAAATATAATTAATTAATTAATAATTAATCATAGTGTCAAAGGAGATATTAAATTAATTAATATAGTGTTTTAGGACAATTTTAGGTGTCTACACTGATCTCGCTCTATTATGAGTTGATCCCTCTCTTGTTGTGTATCTCATAGTAGTTGGCTTGTCGCCTCGTATGTTTGCTGCAACAATGCATACCTGCCAGCTAATCCATCATCCCCCCTCCCTAATGATGAGCCACCTCCACCCCCTTTCCACCTCCCCCTCCACCTACTAGCCCCTATGGCCCTTGTCCACCCTCCTCTTGTGGTCTCCTCTCCTCCGTTGACCTATCCTCTCCCTTCCATGGCTATGGCCTAATCTCCTCTAGTCTCTCCTCCCTCACAACCCTCCACCTCTACCTTAGTGGTGCCTCCAACAACATCTGCTCGTTGTCATAACCCCCTAGCAACATATCTCCCCTACCTCATTGCTCAGGCAATCTCTCTTGCCACCACTGCTGCTCTAGTGACCAGGGCCCATCCTACTAGCCTAGGATGCTCAAAACCATCTTGGTACTCCTAAGTTGAGTCCACATCTTCTACACCCCCAAACTAATCCCACTCCTATAGCACTAAGTCTTGACATGCCTGTAGTAACCCCTTCTGCTAAAGTGCAGGCCCAAAATTAGTGACTAGCTCTCGCATCACGTGTTGATACCAGTTCAGCTCCTCGAGGGCAACCTATGGCCATCGAAACTGCCTAAAGGGCCTTATCTAGCTAGTACTCCTCTACAATGTACTCCCACCACACAAAAATAAAACATGGTGAAATAGTGTATGGAAAATGCTACCTCTCCTCTGCCCACATCCTGAGACCCATACATGGCCTCCATGTAAATACCTGTATTTCATCTATCTAGACTCATCATTAGTCTACCTCCTTTGTATGATGATACGTAAGTGGATCAGCCCATCTATACACAACTGGCTCCTTTGTCTGCCTCTCCCTTTGCCCAATCGACTTAAACGCCACAATCGCTCTTTGACTTTTGTCTCCCCAAAAAACCCTCTCTAGTGTTCTCGCTATCCTAGATGCACCTTTGTGTTCCCACAACCCTAGCTTACTACAGGAATGCACCCAGCCCATTACCACTACCAGTAAAACTTCTCCCCATTCCCACGTTAACCTTTTCTTAAAACACTACCTTAAATCATGAACCTACGTTCCCACAAACAAGAACGCATTTTTGCTAGCGAACTCGCTGCCCTACAAAAGATTACTAGTGGATTTGCATTCTCAAAGACCTTCTTACCAAATTCACGATCTTGCAAAAATAGATTTTGACACCAATTTTTAGCCCTATCCTCTAACTAATTTTGTGGGATCATAGTCTCGCTGATCCCTATAGCAATCCTGTCTGACCTATGCCCATGGGAACACATTTTCTAAATTGTGGGAATGCTACACAAGTAAATGCATAAATGAAAAAGTATAGTTTTTTGACCCTACCAATCAATCTAGTATTTGTTGCACTTGTACTTGTCACACCACATTTTCCCAATGCTCCAGTCGTCCCTGCGCAACCATCATATTGTCCAAATTATAGCTCCAAACATCAATATATTGTCGTTCATATGAGAGCCAATAACCCTTTTTACCCCTCCTAGCCCCTCTTATAGACCTTGGGTGATGCCCTTCTTCCCTCTGTGACCCCTCCCACCCCCATAGTTTCCTCCCACCCATTTATTTTACCATTTAATTATCTTTTTCATGCTCATTTTTCCCTTCTACATCCCCCTGCTACCGTTACTTTATTTTAACTTTTTCAATAAGTCATTGAGATTCATTCTCTCTCCCCGTTGCTTTCTTGAGGGGTCATCATGTAGTACAATTTATCATATTCTTTTCAAAACCAAGCCAACCATGCTACTTTTTAAAACAAAAAGTCTTCTTCATGTCATTTATATTTGAACTTCTTTGAAATAGTGTTGTTCCAACACTATGTCAAAGAGGGGCAAAATATAGACACCTAAATTTGATTACACCATTAGGTAATCTTATTTAGTCATCTCCTAGGACATTATTGATTAAATATTTATTATTTAATTAATTAATTGTCATCCCTTAGTTAATTAATTAATTTAATTAACTATAGTCCAATTGATAAAATGAAATGATAACCCAAGATCAATTTATCAATTAAATCCCTATTCCTCTATTAAATTAAATAAATCCTCAAATCTATTTAATTTAATCCCACATACCCCTTTTATTAAATAAATCATTCAATAAAATCATCCTAAACCTTTCAACTATCCCTAAACCCTACCTTTACCCCTAATTCAACCCATCCACCCCTACTAACCTCACTTAGCCACCTAACTAATCCATCCCATCAAAGCTAAGCCACTTATCCCCTAACCCCCTTTCTAAGCTAAGCCTAACCCTTCTCCTAAACTTGTGCACAACTTTAAGCAAGGGTTAAGAATTGCTAACCCAAGCCAAAGTCAGTAGTCTCCCTTGTCCTCTTCCATCCCTATACAAGTGCATTACTAGCCCTTACATGTCATTAATGTCTCTTACATCCCTCTTACACACTCTTCCTCCCTCATTACTCCCTTTGACCATCCATTTTTCCCATCCCCTCACACTCATCCTCCTTGTGACAAGTGTCACTCCTTGATTGTCTCCAAACAAGCACAATCCATGTGCTCCCCTTTAAAAGCATCCTAGCCCTCCCTCACCATTCTTTCATCCTTGCATCCCAACCCTCCATCTCATTACGCCTTAGCCAATAAATTGAGCCCTTCCCCTTTCACAATCCATCATCTACACATGCAAACTTATAATGTCCCACTAACCACTACAACATATCCATTTACACCTTTACCATGTTAAAATCCATCTTCACCTCCATGGTTGAATCCTCCACTCACCTCCATGCTTGATAAACAACCCATCACTTGAAGCTTGAGCACAATCGAGCACACATCTCCTAGCTATCTTTACATATCTATGTCATTACAGGTCACACCCAAGGAGCTTACCATTTTTGGTTTGCGTTCCTTTTTGGTGTTCACTTCGTCTTATCACAAGTGATGTTATTAGTTAGTATCGTAAATGTTAAGTTATTATTAATATTTGTAGTATGCTAGGTTTTTAGCATTATAGGAGGAATATTGGGTAATATGAAGAATAAAAAAAAATTGTGCATGGGGAACTTTAACACCCCCCATGCCCTTTAGAAAATCTTTTTTTTTTTTTTTGGGGGGGGGGGGGGGGGGGGGGGGGGGGCGGGGGGGGGGGTGTGGTGGGCGGGGGGGCAATGACTTCTCAAAAAGCATGTAGGATCTCTTAGATTTTATGAACACATATGATCTCATGGATGTTGAATTGCTAGGTAACCCCTTCACTTGGACCAATAACAAGAAGGGTAAGGATTTGATCCAAGTGAGGTTGGATAGACTCCTAGTTTCGGGGGACTGGCCACACCTCATCCCCTCCTCTCTTGTTAACCTTTCAAGAACCATCTCTTACCACTTCTCGATTATGTTCAATTGGGAGAATGGTATGGTGAGTTAGTCTAAACCTTTCAGATATGAAATTATGTAGCAATCTCATCCAGACTTTAGGCATAAGGTGGAAGAATGGTGGAAGATCAAGGTGGATGAGATTGCAATGTTTAGGCTTACCCAAAAATTGGATAATGTTAGGTGGAATGTTAATGAATGGACAAAGAGATCATTTGGGGATGTGTTTAAAATCAAAAGAGATATTGAAGAGGAACTTAAGAGGCTACAAGCAGCTATGGCAGTTGGGATGATATAGAGGCTAACACCCAAGAGGAGGAGCATTGTAGGGGGAGGCTGAAGGAAACTATTAACAATGAGGAGGTCTTTTGGAAGCAAAGATCTCATATTTATTGGCTTTCTGAAGGTGACATGAATACCTCTTTCTTCCATAGATCAACTTTAAAACACAAAAAAAAAGAAACACCATTACCTCCCTTGAAGAGGAGGGAGAAAGGGCCTAGAAGGAGTAGGAGGATATGGGAAAACATCTGGTTGAGTTCTTCATGGATGCCTACTAAAGGGAGGACAAGAAGGAACAATGATATAATTAGCAAAAGTATGCTCAATACCATCCCAACTATGTTGGAAAATGATAAGTTAAGGGAGAAAGTCTCGGAAGAAGAGGTGAAGAAAGTTGTGATTTCTATGAAGGTCTTTAAGGCTCCGAGCCTTGATGGCTTCTCACCGACCTTCTTTTAGTATTTCTAGGAAGTCATTAAAAATGAACTGGTTTGGACCACTAGGAACATGATTAGAATTGGGAGAATACTAAGAAGGATCAATAAGATCTTTATTGTTCTCATGCCTAAGATCCAGACACCCAAAAACATAAGGGAATTTAGACTAATCAACCTTTGCAATACCATTTATAAAGTTTTCTCCAAGGTGCTAGTCACCAAGATTAAACCCTTCCTAGAAATGGTTATTGAGGGCCCATAGAAGAGATTTGTCTCGAGTTGACAAATCCTAAATGTTGTCATTACCACCCATGAAATTATTCACTCCATGGAAAAAAGTAGACAACTGGGAATGACCCTCAAATTAGATATTTCAAAGGCCTATGAGAGAGTCAATTGGACCTTCCTTTATGATGTTTTGGAATAGGTGGGGCTTAGAAAGGACGTTGTGAATGTCATAAGAAATATGGTGGAAACTGCACAATATGAGGTGTTGCTTAATGGGACCCCCTGGGATAACTTTCAAGCTGGCAGAGGCCTGAGACAAGATGACCCTCTATCCCCTTACCTTTTCATTATGGTGGCTAGAGTTTTGGGAAGGTTGGTTGGCAGGTTGGTAGAGTCAAGTGACATAAAAGAGATCCAACCTGCTACTACACTATCTCCTAAGATTATACAATAATTCATGGATGACACTTTCCTATTTGGTGAATCCTCTATCTAGGAGGCTAGAGGTTGGAGGAATCTACTCGCTAACTATGAGGATTGTTTAGGTCATCAAATTAACTTTGTAAAAAGTAAGGTCTATATTTTTAACACTCCTAAAATCTTGTAGGTTAAGATTAAAAATATCCTAGGATGTCACTCTATGATCCTCATGAAAACCTACCTGGGTCTCCCCCTGACAATCAAGGATGTTTCCACCACTTTTTGGAACACTGTTCTAGAAAGGATGTATAAGAATCTAGTTGGGTGGAAAGGTATATACTAAGCAATGTGGGGAAACTCCAACTACTAGTGGTGTCTTTGCAGGGTATATCCATCTACTTTCTTTCCATTTTCAAGATTAATCAGAGTATGGCTGAAAAACTACAAAGGAACTTCCTATGGTTTGGTATGGAGGAGAGAAACAAGCTGAACCTTGTTAATTGGGAGATTGTTTATAAACCCAAAGAGAAGGGAGGGCTAGAAATAAGAAGGATTGTTGATCTAAACAAAGCACTGCTCACCAAAATGGGATGGAGATTTTTGGAAAACAATAGCAAGTGGGGGAGAATCATGAGGGCTAAATAGCTAGCCAACACTCATTTCAGGTATAATCTCCTCAATATGACCTCCTGAGCGGCTCTAAGGTTTGGAGTAAAATCCATAAGAATAGGTCCGTTCTAAGGAAAGGGGTGAGATGGTTGGTGGGAAATGGTAAAAGAATAAGATTCTGGGAGGACAATTGGCTGGGGATGAAACCACTAATCTACAACAAGTTCATCGGCCTACAGGAACCTTTAAAAAGAATGGTGGGATAGAAGGTGGCTGACTATATTGATGTCCAAAGGAAATGGAAACACCCATCCACTGCTAATATTCCTAATAAAGAGGATCCCTTGGTTAAAGAATTGGAGGAATTGATAAGCTACCACAAACTCCCCTTGTATGCTTAGCCTAATAAGGTGGTTTGGGATAGGAGGAGTAATGGTTAATTCTTAGTTAATTCTACCTACCATCTTATATTTGAAAAGGATTAGACCCTCATCAACTAGACAAATATCTGGAATAGTCACTTGCTACCAAAAGTCAATTTCTTGTAGTGGACAGCCATGCATGGCAGGATCTTAACAATTGACAACCTAAGGAGGAGAGGCATACCAATTATCAACAGATGTTATCTCTACAAGGAGAAAGAGGAAAACATAGTGCACCTTTTTCTTAAATTCCCCTATACTTTAAGGGTATGGTCCTACATTTGGAGAAAATTCTTGTTGGAATGGGTCATGAACAAAGGAATGGGACAATTTGTGGAGAATTGGAATTGTCCCTTCTACCACCCCTGACTCATAACCCTTTGGAATATCCTTCCCCCACACGTCTGATGGGGTGTCTGGAAGGAGAGGGATAATAGGGCCTTTAGGGATGAAGAAAGGGGGGAGGAGGTAGTGGGAGAGATATTGAGGAAGCTAGTTACAAAGAATGTTATGGTGGCCAAGTATAAAGCCCCATAAGAACCCCTGAGCATGAAGAATGGGGAGATTGCTAAAATTAGAACATTCTCCCCAACTTTTAGCACTTTGACAACTCAAAAATTTTAACAAGAAGAAGTACTCATTGAATCCATCCGACAATGTCTACTATCAAGCTCAATTTTGATGGGGCGATGAGAGAAGGTTTGGCAGCTACTGGAGGTTTGCCGCAAAATGCTGGGGGAAAGTGTTGTTAGCCTACTTGGGGAATCTGGGACAAGGATCGAACAATGTGGTGGAGGCCACTACCTTACTTTGGGGCCTTAAATTTTTTGTGGGGATAAAGTTTAGGAAATTAACCATAAAAGGTGATTCTAAACTCATCATTGACTCTATCCAAGGACATGCTCAACTAGATTGGGCTTTACATGGCATAATGGGGGACATTTGGCAATTCCTAATGACCCTTGATCAATATGAGTTACAATACACTTTTAGGGAAGCCAATGCAGTGGCAGATGCTATAGTAGGCATGGGATTTGAATTGGATAGCCTAAAAAGCTGGAAGAGTACTAAAATGCTACCAAATTACATATATTCCCTCATAGGTATGGAAAGGACCCCTCTAAACTATGTTTGATGATTACCCAAATTTGGAGAACTTGCATTTTTGGTGGCTTTCCTAGTAAAATGATGGTTATGAGCATCTTAAATATGACAAGACATTTAGCAATGATAAATTATGTGGATTGCATCATGCAAGGGCATGAAAAAGGAAGGAAATTAATAAACTCAACTTTTAAAAAAAGCCATCATTTTTTTGCAGTATGGGATCATTATGGAAAATGTCATCATTATTGTGACTATTAGATCATTAAGGTAAGATCAAATTATTTACACTCTCCGTAATGATGTCTTAAGATGGTCTAACAGTCCATATATTATATCTTTGTGAAGAGTAAGGCAGAAGCCATTTTAACTGCAGACACACCATTTTTAGCCCTACTTTTGCGATTTCTTGGGTGGTGTCTTTCTTGCAAATGGAAATTATCCAGCTCGTGGAGAGTGATATTGTTGAGGGGCAAGTTCTCATGGGTGGGGACCTTAATGAACTAGAGCCCACGAAGATGGAGGATTTCTCCAAAAGGTAGGCAACTTGGATAATGTTGAAGGAAGGGGGGTTTGTCCCATACATGCAGGCCATAACTAGCTATGATGATAATTGTTCTTAACAATTTGTCAACAACTAGAAGGATGGAAGTGTCACTATCAATGGTATCACCTTCTAGGTGAATGAGGAGACCATAGCTATGGCAACAAGCCTTGACATAACTAGGAGGAAGTGGCAGAAGATCACAAAGGTGATATATGAAGCTAGTTTGTCTAGTTTTTTTAGAGGTGACGAAGCCCCAAATAGGTATCGTAGGGGTTTTTGGAGGGATAAGCTACTAGAGCCCTAGGATGACGTGTGCGTGGTCATAATGAAGTATCTTACCCTAGAAGGTAGATATGTTGTGTATTATTTTTACCATTTCCCTTTGCTTAATCACTTTCGTAATAGGGAGTTAGTTTGCAGTCCCTTTTTTCTAGTGCATGTCCTAGTAGAGACGGTTATGGATGTCAAGGAGAAAAAGAAAAAAGGGGCTAATTTTACCATTTTGTACTAAAGGCTCATGTTCTATTTATTTAAGTTCCACCTGGCACTTTTCCCTCCCAGAGTCATAGTCATTGATAATTTCCTCTTGACTAGTGCCCCCCTTTGTCTTGAGTTTGCAGGTGGTAGCTATGCCCCTACTCCACAACCATCACCATGCCAAACCCCAATCAAGAGTAGGAAAAACAAAACTCTAGTTTTAGAGTCGATTGCCAATAAAAATGTTAAAATTGAAAAGGGAGTGGAAGTGGAGATTGAGGACTTAGATGATGAATGTCGTGGGAATAAAAGAAGATCAGATAGGCTTGCTAAGACCAAGGGTAGATTTAAATAAATGACCAAACACTCTCATGAGGAGGAGGAAGGTTCAGAGGAGAGTGTTAAAATCTGAAGGGATGATAAGGAGAAGTTGAAGGAGGATATTAATAATAAAGAAGAGGAGAAATGGGATGACACTATGGATGGTAAATGGATATTGAGGCAGAAAACCCTACCAAGGACCCTTCCCAAGACCCCACACATATTTCTAACACTTTCACCCTGTTATCTGTTGCTAACTAGACAGACCCAAAAGTTGAGAAAGCCTCCCTTGACACTATTTATTCCCCTATTAGGCCTGACGGTCTAGAAATCTTAAGGGTTCCCACTAACAATCTAGATGTGTAGGACAAGAGGAAGTCCCCTAGGAATTGCAACAAAGAACTAAAGATTGGTACAACGGGGGAGGTGGTTGTTACTCCCAAAGACATCTAGGATTTGAAGGACCGGTGCCAAGTGCTAGAGGAAGGGTTCACCCTCTTCTCCAAATTTTCCCTAAAGGTGACTCATGTAGTGACGACCACCCTCCAACTATTGGCTTGTGAGAAGGAGGAGGAAGGCTTGGGTAAAGATGATTCAAAACTGCTATACAATTTCCTTGCGGAGGACTGAGCTAAGGTTTTGCTAGCTAGGAAAGGCAAGAAGAAAGATGCCAGTTAGTGGTCTTTCTAGTGCCTCATGTTTCTTGATTATCTGCTAGTAGTTTCTTTCCATCTAGTTTAGATGGTTTTGGTTTTTTGGTGGAACTTGGGTTTGGGCTGTGGGTGGTACGATGCATTAACCACTTACACGCCTTTTGTTAATCTATTTAACTTTGTTAGTTTTAAGAACAAGAAATCTAGTACCTTTATTTTACTACTATTTTTGATACAAAGCGCTAATGGGCTTGTTTGGTTTTCTGCTGGTAGTTACACCACTGTTTTATTGGGCCAACCCCCTTATTTTGGCTGCTTTTATATCAAAAACACCTAGCTATCTTTTCTTAAATCAAGAATTTATATCATCCACAAAATCATTTTTACTACCTCATATGAGTAGGTGGAAACCTCTCAAACTATGTGCTAAGTGCATAGCTAAGGACATAGAGTTATTCATTTTGCAAAATTTGTCCCAAGCACAATCTCACTTTCATCTTTTATAATGATGAGGTCTTGCAGTCAACATAACTTGATTCAAATGAATTTATTCAAAACCACTCAACTTCACATAAACACCTGTATAATTCCTATGATGCAACAATACATAAATTTGCCATATAAAATTAGCTTTGCATTTATACATCCTTAAACTGAATACTCATTTCCCAACTTCAATAATAAACCAAGAATCCATTGACATTATTATAAATATTCACTTGTATCATCAATTTTGAAATAATATTTATATAGGTAGGAACTATTATTTTCGTTGAAACTATATGCATTAGTTTGCTTTGAAATTTGTGCAATCTAAAATATTTTCCTAAAGTTTGCTATGGTCAATAGTACTTGTATTTTTATTTTTATTTGTTGGGAGATTATTTCTTTTTTTTGATTGGCTATTAATATTTTTCTTGGGGTTTTAATTATTTTTTTCATCTAGAAAAAAAACATTTTTCCAATATGGCTGGAGCCATCATCCATACTACGCCATCATCTGTCTTAACTTACCTCGATCAATGCTATTTTTGGTACAGTGGATAGAGTGAGTGTGAAAGTGGATGAATTTAACCAAATGGCCACAAACATATCTTTTCTGACACTAAACAAGCATGTTCACATCACCATAGAGATATATTACTAATGTTTGAAACCTGGATAGTAAGGTACTCTATATACAATCATCTACACATGCTATGACTCAAAAACTCTCCAGACAAGAAATTTAGTAAGAAAGGCACTCATGAATTCAGTCCCTATACTAATAAGCTTTATAGCTTTTTTCCAATCAATCTACTGACTTAATCATTCTTAGCCAAGCCCACTTTCTGAGCAACTCTGTGCAAATCTCTCTTTGTAGCTTCCTTAGTGATGCTACCCAAATCTTTGATTTCCTCCTTGGTCTCCTTTGTCGTCTCAAGGATATTTTTCACCATATCCTTGGCCATTTTGATCTCCTTCTCCAAGTGTTGCTTAACGCCCTTCAACACTGAATGATTGTCGCCTCTTCCTTTGTTAGGATCTTCCATCGACACCTCCCATTTCTTTTTGCCACCCTCGCTTTCCCCTGTTTCGTTTGGCTACATCGCCACAACAAACCCTAATTAGCTACAAACCCTAATCAAATGTACTGGTAAAGAAACAATTTTTGTGTATTTAAATCTAGGCTGGGCACAATAGCTATAAACCCTAAGTAGATGCATTGGCAAAGATATAAATTTTGCATATTTAAATTTAAACCTAAGCACAGTAGCTATAAACCCTGATTAGATGCACTGGCAAAGAAATCAAATTTGTGTATTCAAATTTAGACCTGCGCGCAGTAGCTATAAACCCTAATCAGATGCAGTGGCAAAAAAACAAATTGTGTATTTAAATTTAGACCTGTGCGCATTAGCTATAAACCCTGATTAGATGCATTGATGAAGAAATTTTTTTATGTATTTAAATTCAAACCTGTGCGTAGTAGTTTCGGCATATGGAAATATGAGCTCACGACTTCTTGATTTGGAATGCTTGAGTTCCTCTATTGAGCAGCTGTTTTATAGACGGTCTCATGGCTTCTTTCCTGTTCCTCGATTTTGCTCATGAATGGTTGGCATTGGATTAAGGATTTTGAAATTGAATTGACAGCTTCTGTGATGGTTTATTGATTTTGTAATTGTGGGAGAGGCAGTAGTAGTGGTAGGTATATTTGGAGTACCACGTGGAGAAGTAGGGAGAATGTGCTAGCTAGCGGCATTCTACAACAACGTCTATCCATCCAACACCATATGTTTTGAATTGACTAAAATTGAAGATTGTGATTTTTAATTCATTAATAATTCTTTGATGATCGATATGCTATGCTGTGGTGGACTCTCATCGAAAAATAATTGTGTCCTTGTAGATTATGTTTATAGCTGCCATAACTTTATCGGAAAATATAATCCCACTATGTGAAATAGAAAATGCCAAGCTCTACATGAGAACAAAAGTGCTTCAAAGTAATTAGAGTGGTGGGCTTACTGTTGCCATAACATGATCGGATAGAAATGTGAAAAAGTGACCCATTAAGTTGACTCAAGCCACCTACATGACTATTATTGCCATTCCATTTATAAAAACAGAGTTTATTTTGATGTCAGGTAAACATACTTGCAACGTCAAAGAAAATCAAAGAAAATCCAATCATATTGAAAATGAGAATTCTATTATATTTGGCACTACCTAGAGCTATTGTAAACAAGAGCTGTGTTACAACATGAGTCTCGCCTAATGCGAAAAAAATGAAATTGAGAAAAAATAATAAAATAATTTGTACAGATTTTCAACAACAGGGTAGTACTGGTGGCAATGTGGTTTATGGCTTAAGGGTGCCATCTCTGACACCCAATTAAGGTGGAAATAGTTTTGCCATTGTTTTTTTTTTTTTTTTTTTAAAGTTTTGCCATTGTTACCAGCAATGCTTTTTTAGCATTTTTTGACAGATCGTTGGGAATTTACAAATGGTCTTTTGCTCAAATTGCCCATCAAATCAGCTTTGACAAACTATCGTGTTCTTGTTGATGATTCATTCAAAGAAAGGAAAGGAAACCATTAAACCATAGAAAACACAAAGCATATGTATAAATAATCTTTCTCATGAAATCCATCTATCTATGACCATCCAAACATATGCAATTACTGAGGAGGGGTTGTGGAGGATAACACCCTCTATCTTCAAACGACTTTAAAGGGGAGTCTCGCCGAGATGTTGTCGTCATATCCATTTTTTTAGTTAATGGAGGTCCCACATTTAAAAGTGACTGCAAAATGTGTAAACTGAGACTAGACATGAGATTAGACACTTGCACTTTTTAACAGATGCCACAACTTATAGTTCTATATTATAGAACAATACATTTCATGATGGAGCTTGGTTTTAGAAAAGTTTTGAGTTCGATTCATAATTGTTCTTTTATTTTATTTTTTTAATAATGTGATAAATGATTCATCTTATGCGTTCTTAAGAGAAGGCTATTGGTTGAATGATCTAATTGAGTTCTATAATGCTTCTATGATGCTATTAATTTGACCAATATAATTTTATGGACTATTAGGAATTTTAAACTGCAAAGTATAATATATAGTTGGCAA
This sequence comes from Cupressus sempervirens, assembly GCA_028749045.1. NCBI lineage: Eukaryota > Viridiplantae > Streptophyta > Pinopsida > Cupressales > Cupressaceae > Cupressus > Cupressus sempervirens. The sequence goes on along the minus strand of CM053787.1, from coordinate 557,409,473 downwards.
TTCTTCTTATATTTTTAGACTTTAAAAAATGTTTTATTTTTGGGTGTAATTGTTTTTAGTCTTTTCAACTAGATTCTATCACTTTTCACTATCAGTTCACAAAATGTATTGTTGATTTTATAGTTCACCTATCAATGTGTGTTTAGAATTTCTTGCACAAAAAAGAACTCTTACAAATTTTTAACATATATTTTAGCGAGTATTAACTCTCAAATATCTTACCTCTCATGAAATTGTTTTGAATTCTCGAATAAAAATTATTTCATTATTTTTTCTCAATTTCATTTTTTTCCCATTAGACAAGACTCATGCTGTAACACAGCTCTTGTTTGACTTGACTTCATCTTACCATCTCTTAATTTGATGAACTTATTTCAACCAATATACCCACCACAATAACAACAATTGTATGACCGATTAAATAACATTTTCTAACAATCCCAAAATCCTCCACATAATATTAACATCCCACCTACTCTTGTGAGGCTACACAACCATCCAAGAGTTTCTTGGGATCTTTAATGGAGAACTAGCTAACCATATACCTTTCACAATATAAATTTGCTTTGAACAACAATAATGACCTTGAGTGCGAGCCTCCATAGTTTGGTGGGGTGGATGGAAAGGCAGACCAAAGATCTGAAGACAAACATCATACAAGAGAAAGTCACCCATTTCTGCAACTAATCCGATGCAATTCTAGCAGAAAACTAAGGAGAGAACGGCAAAAACGAAGCCTTACGTTACAATTGAGGAGGGAGATTTGTATTGATTGTATTGGAGCGCATGTTCATATAACAAAACAAAAAGTCCAGTGGAGAAACAGAAGAGAAACCTCTTTCCCTCCGTCCGATTCCGATTGCTTTGCCGAGAAAGTATAATTTAAACAAGGACAATACGCATTTGCATTTGCATTGCAGTTGCTCGAATAGCTAGCACTTGCATAGTGCCACTTCAATATTGCTGTGCTTTTGGGATTCAATTTTATATGAAATGGCAAGTTCAGCATTAGTACAAGGGTTTGGAGGGTTCTCAGCTCTTATATCTCCCTCTTCGTCTTCTCCACAGAAAAGGCTGCTTTTTCAGGTCCCCAAGCTTCAATCAGGTAGTCTATGGCTTTTGTTTTTACTGTTTTTTTGGTCCGAAATCCAATTAAGTGTAAAATGTTTGCTTGGTCCTTATAATTTGCAAGGCCTAAATTTTGAATTCTCTTTTGTAAATCTGGATCTATTGTCAATAGTTTTGTTTTATAATGTGGAAGTACCCGTTTTATGGGAGGGTCAATTCGACCGCTGATTGCTAGCGTTGCTTTAGAATGCGTCCTTTGAAATTCTCGTCGTATGCGATGTTGAATTTGAATAGTTATTTTTGGTTTTGATTTATAGTAAAGATTCTCTAGTATGCATTTTATTGGAGGGCGCATTTGAGTGATAATTGTTTTATTAGGGTAGAACTAGATTTTAAGAGCACCCCTGGTATCCTGGGTCTGCATTTCAATGCTGTCTTTGCATCAGTGGAGATGATCAAAGTAATCTTATGTTACATTTGTATTACTGGTATAACCTATTTGATTTGATGGCACATATCGGTTCTAATAGGAATCAGCTCAGAAAACGAGGTCCAAAATGAAACGTAAAGAATTTACTTCATAGACTTAGTCGGCTTCTAGTTTTGAACAGCAAATTAGATACAACTCTACATAGGTCTAGGCAGACCATTTTGGCCTGAAGAATGACCATGCTTGTATTTCATCCCATCCTGATGTTTGATTGCCGAAGGAATACAAGTGTGATTTATTCACACAGGCAAATAGGGTCTGTTTGGGTAGTAACTATTGTGATTAGATTATTTTAGTGGTCCAAGGTTGCTGTGGTTGATTTGGTGAGAATTTATATTATGTGATGATCAGAAATTGCCTTTCAGAAATAATTTGGTTACTTATAATCTTTGTCATTACATTACAGAGAGAAAGAAAAGTTTCATCAGTGTCATATCAGATGCATCAGTGTCTAATTCTTCAAATTCAGTGAACCGAACCTCCAAGTTGATCACTAATGCTGTTGCGGTTAGCTTTCTGAACATGATTCCCTTACATTGTTTATATATTTTGACAGTATATTTGGTGCGTTCTATCCTGGGAGCAAATAATGGTATTCAAATAACTTTTGTAGCTGTGGAAATCAGTGCTAAGTTGTAGGTAAAAGTTTGCTACACGTGGTGATAATATCATCACCATTAGGTAGCACACTTTTGTGCATTTGTCAGTGCTGGTCATTTCTTTTATTATGTTTGTTGCAGCAGCTTCTGTTTTCATGTACACATTTATTATCATTGAATTCATTTGTTGGCTGTAAATGAGATAGTAGAAAATTCTCTATAGTGACAACTTGGCTTTAAACTGTTTCAGTGTTGTCATCGTGGGTGATTTTTTTGTTGGTTGCATATTATGTGCTATCAATGTGGTGATAGTATCTGAGGGGGATATACATTTGTTGGAATCTAATAATTCTACCGAGCTCTAAATAGTTATTATTGTGAATTATTAAATTTGCAGATTTCAGATTGTTTATTCTGAAAATTGCTGTTGTTGACAATGAAAGATGTATGTGATTATTTCTAAGATTATAAGGCTGTCCTTTCAGGTGAAGGGTGAAACTGCTTCAAGTCCTGTATCATCAAAGAGTGGGTAAGCTATAATTATCTCTTTTCTGAAACTTAAAATATCTTATACATCTCATCATTTGGTAAGCTTATGAAAAGATGACATGCACAAATTTGACATAAGTAAAGGCCATACAGGGTAATCATCGTGCAGCAAATTTCCACTTTTTTCACTTCAGCCTTTATATACCAAGAATCAAAGGACAAGCATTATTTTTTCTTTGGATTCAGTGTGTTAATAACTTACTGCAATACATTTAGGATCAGTAGTTGTAAATCTATATGGCATATGGCGTTTAACATTTGTATGACCAAAATGCTGAAGCTGGTATTATGCATTTATCTTCTGTAAGATTGTTTAAGTTACAAGTAATTTATAGTCATCCATATTTATGATCGGTAGTTGTAAATCTATATGGCGTGTAACATGTATATGATCAAAATGCTGAGGCTGGTAGTATGCTTTTATCTTCTGTAAGATTGTTTTAGTTGCAAGTAATTTATTGTTGTCCATATACCTATGCAAAACATACATTTTATAGTCAACATGTTGGATTTAACATTGTAAATTATTCTACTAGTTAACTGTACAACACATAATCCACAACAGTAAAATATTGGGAAGGAGATTGTAATGTTGCCGACTAGGACCGACCTTAATTTGCTCTATAATTTCCAGTAGGGTTTGGATTGCTCTTGGAAATGTAAATTTAACTTAGTCATGATGCTTCTTACTTCGGAGGGAGAAGCTTGTCAATTCTTAATGAATAACATACATTTGACAGTTAACATACTTAATCCCCAATTCCTAGAGGATGTGGATTTACTCGTCGTAGGATGCCTGACATCAATCTACGAGTAGGTTCCCTCAAGACTTTAGGACTCCATTCCTATCTCGTTGTGGGACTCATCTGCTTTATATGGATTTACTCCACCTTTCACTACACAATGCCAACCTATCCTCTTGTGGGGCTATAGTAAGAGATTAAAAATGGGCTAAAAATATCTATCTATCTATCTATATATATATATATATATATTTAACTGATATTAATACTATCATTTATCCTTAATAGCATTCTGATATAATATTATCAGGATCAACTTATTGATTGCTGCCAGAAATACATTTGATCCATTTCTCTTCTTCTTACTTCCTTTTGAAGGGTATCAAATATTATTTTATTGTTTAATGATCTACTCATTGGATCATACCAAATTCTATATTACAATTTCCTATTTACCTCCCCATGTGAGGGAGAGGTCACGCCTCTTCATCATGTCTACCTTTTGGCAATAGTTATGACCCTTCATTGTTGTCCCTCTTTTGAAGAGTCACAACCCTTGATAATTACAACCTTTTTGGAGAGTCCCAACCCTTCATAATCATAATCCTTTCAAAGAGTCACCACCTTCATAATTACAACCCTTTCCTTTCCCTTAATTCTTATGCTCCCCTCTTTCTTCCTCCTTCCCTTTTTCTCAAATGAAGCTCTCATCCCTCCCTTTATAGCTCTCATTTGAGGGAGACAACTTTTCCATTCATGCATTTTGACCTTTTGTTTAACAGTTAACTGATATTTAATAATTTTTATAATATTCTTTTATATTTTTAATTTAATTACTACTGTTTATTATTTAATCCTATTTCAAGAAGGTGATATGATAGAGATGTCTCCTTGTTCCCAGGTGACATCTGTGTGGCCACACACACACACACACACACACACACACACACACACACATTTATATCTGTTAAAAGTCGAGAAAAACAAAAACTGGTACTGGAAAACAGAATGCATTCCAATCTTGATGTGTCAATTCTGAGAAGGCCCCTTTGGGATCTTGACTCTTGGTATGGAAAGAACATCATTGTTCACTCTGTTAAAACTAGAACCAGAAGAAACACCAAAAGATTAAATCAGAACAACTCATAACAAGGCATTATCCTGGGAAAAACCCCCTTTCACAGAAAGAAACAACCCAGCCCCACAAAAACTGAACTTTTATTGAAACTTCAAATGGTTACAATAACAGTATCAAGTGTTATAAAAGCACTGAAGAAAAGGAGACTATCAGAGATACTGATAGAGATTACAGATTAAACAAAACCAATGTAAAGTTTGCAGAGAACCTCAGACAAGCCACATAATGACGTGAGTTAATTAAGTACAGAAATTGACTAACAGATAAGAGCGATGCCAAATCTCAAATGTCACTCTCATAGCTAGAGTCAGCACCCGAAAACTTTTATGTATCTTTCATTCACAAAACTTAAAGTATATTGTTTGTGTGTTATGAATAACGGTGATCCAAAGTTCCTTTATTTTTGCCATTGCAGTGTGATAATCCTTAGTTGGTATGCCATGCGATCATGTTTTGAATGATGACTTGGCATCCTTGAGCGTTATGGAAAACTAATCACCGGCCACATTGTTGATGAGAGTGGCCAGCAAGCATAAACGAATAACAAAACTAATTGCTATTCAACCGATGAAGCATGGCAGTTATGAGTCAATACAACTTTCAATCTGCGTCTACAAAAAAACGTATTTTCTTTAGAGCAGACCTGATACAGCTGGGCATGACGGTAATGAAGACTTTTCTTCATATGGATCATGCTGACACCTGTCAGAGGGCTATAAAGTTCTGGACCAATAATATGTTAGGATAGCAAACTCTGATTATAAATTGCAGTTTCATGAGCAAACTAAATCAGATGAAATTTCATATTATGCTATTAAAATATAACAAACTCTTTGAGGATAATGTATTTGCAAACATCTTCCTTCAAATATCACCAACTCTTCAAGCACTCTATTATATACCCGCTGCCTTGTCCCCATCATCCCCTGCCATCCTACAACTTAGGACTGTAGTCCACCCGGCCTTGAAATCCATTCCCATGGTGCTGTCGTGACGTTGCTTTTGAGCTTTTCTTTGCTCCTTGTTTTTGCAATTTTCTGCCACTCTATCTTCCCCTAGGTTCACATCTTGATTCTTCCATTTTTTATTTGTAATTAATTCTTCAAGGATTCACAACTCCACACAATCATATCCTTTACTCTGTCGCCGTGGAGACTGGTGGCTCAGAATCCTATCTTTGGAATGAGGACAAAATAGCCTGTACACCATCATCTCTCTAAACTTTTTGATGTAGAAGGAATGAGTGCCATGAGTAAGACTTGGCATGGAGTCAAATGCGAGAGTATCAGACATGAGCTTGCCACCACTTTGAGGCTTTGTTCAATGATCCTTTTTGTGGCTTATAATATATCTTAATTGATGACTTCTTCCAAGCTCCAACCATGAATAATCTATGGGATCGGCCAATTTAGTCTTTCTTCTACTGTAATGAAATAATATGTTGTTTCATTACAGTGAAGAACTAAGCACCTCTTAATGAATGCCACCAAAGAAATAACCAAAGAATATGACACCAAAGAACTAACCACCTCTTAATGAATGCCACAATATCATCAAAGTAATATACCTGATTCAGGGATGATTAGGGTAGAATTCAAGAATCTTCTTTGAATTTCATTTTCCCAATTTTATGTTTTGTAGCATTTTAATACCTAGGACCATGGCCTCTTCCTTTGTCATATTGTTGGCAGAATATGGATGGCCTATAGTGCAGAACATGCTAATAGTTTACCTCCACTGCCACAAATGATGTCAACATCTTCTACCTCCCCAGCCTTGCTCTTTGACACACTACTGAAGTTTAGCCTGAGCAGTATTTTGGGGACATTCCATTTCCCAGCCACTTTTCTAGTGATTAATCCTCTAGTTCCCATTTGTGTGTCCATACAGTAGTGGAAATTGTTTCTGTTATTTTCTTACATGCAAGACTCGAGAAACATCAGGAAAAATTCATTGTGGACGGTAACGTCTACATATGTTCTTTCTTTTAGCAAACAGTCTGACTATATGTCATCTTTTTAGTTATATAATTTACTAAGACAGTACTGCATGAAGATCTCCTCATGAAGTATTCGACACTAGCTTCAACCCCACAAAAGTTTGCAGCACAAGTGATACCTAGGGAGAAACAACTGTCCTCAAAATTGAAAGTTCTATTGGAGAATAGAAGGCTACGTCATGTAATACTGCAACAGTCATTGCTGAACTATTGACTTTCAAAAAATCTTTTTCTTTAGAGGATTCTTCATGTATTAGAAGAAAGCATATGGGAGTAACCACTGGACTATTGAAACATACGGGCTTAAGAGAAGCCTCTCAGCAACAAGTAGAGATCGAGAAGGCTGCCAGAGAACTGGCATTAAGCAGTCGCACAGAGGAGAATATTAAGCATCCGAACCGATAATTGGTCCATACTCGAGTCAGCTACTTGAAGGAGAAATGGAGTTAACTAATATCTTTTGAAAGATGATTGACTATGAAACAATATAGTTGTTTTCAATGCTCATGTATCATTGACATCAAACTAGATCAAACAACAATTTTAGTATGGCAAGGCCATAGCTCATACCTTGCTCTTTTTCAATGTGTGGTTTGTGATAGTATTGTGGCATTATGCTCTTTCCTTATTGGAACTTCTATTACCATTAGACCAAGAAGTCTGCCAGAGAATCAGCACTAAGCAGCTACACAACGGAGAACATAGAACATCCTAACCTTGAATTGGCCCATAGTCAAGCCAGTGCAAAGGATAAATGGGGTTAACTGATATCTTTTGAAAGATGATTGCCAATGAACCAATATAGTTGTGTTGATTGATCATTGGCATCAAACTAAACCAAACAACAATTATAGTATGGTAAGGCCATAGCTCATAACTTACTCTTTTTCAATGCATGACTGGTGATACCATAATGGCATTATGCTTTTTCCTCATTGGAATTTCTATCATCATTATAAAAACACATTGCTAATGTGTATCTATCAATGTATTACCTGTACTCAATTGTGGCACAAGCATTGGTTATTTAACTTGCAGTTCAATTGTGTTTAATAGCAATGCTTAATCTTGGGTGTTTTGTTCAATAGCTTATGATGCCGCCACATCATTCATTTTAATCATTGAATGTCTGTGCGCCACTTATATTAATTCCAACATCAAGTTTCAAGCTTCATACCTTACTCTTTTTCAAGGTGCAGACTGGTGATACCATAATGGCATTATGCTTTTTCCGCATTGGAATTTCTATCATCATTATAAAAACACATTGCTAATGCATATCTATCAATGCTATTTACCTGTACTCAATTGTGGCTCAAGCATTGGTTATTTTTATTTGTAGTTCAATTTTGTTTAATAGCAATGCATAATCTTGGGTTTTTTGTGCAATAGCTTATGATGCTATCACATCATTCATTTTAATCATTGAATATCTGTATGCCACTTATATTAATTCCAACATCAAGTCTCAATTGGGGCATGAATATGGCATTGCTTGGTGAAGTGTAATGATCCTTTTTGACGATACAAGAGCAGGGGTACGTTGCAATGCAATGATGTATCTTTCTCTGCAACATCTATGGGAGAATAAAGCTGCAAGATTGCATAATTTTTGCAATTGTTTGCTTACACAAATTTAACTGTTGTTCAAATGCCTAGACAATTGACCCTTTGTTCTTAATCATGAATATTAAATGAAAGCCACAGTGACAGTTGTATTGACCAATATCCTTCTATGAATAATAGATTTGATTAACAGTTCGATTATACATTGGACACTGTAGTTTACAATGCAAACAATATGGGGTTTTAACATAAAATTAACAGATCTGCCATCTCCAAAAGCAATCAAATCAGATTCACATTCCATATTTAGTCATTCAAAATGCATATCAAGTTATTGATAAGATGACAAAATTTTTAATACACGTGGCATTTGCTCTTTATCATCAATGTTCGGGTCCTTAAACTTCATCCTCAATATTGCCATTGTTCTCAGAGGAGGTAGAAAAGATTTGTCTTCATTAATACTGCTACTGGCAGCTTTCAATTTGACCAAATGCTTGGCAACAGTATGTAGTCTATCCTCGCTTGGACACTCTCTGTTCTATAACATAATGGGAATTGTCTTGATTTGTTATTGTGTGGTACATCTAATTTGACCTTTGAGTTTAGGAAAGATTGAGATGCCTTTGATAGCTTTGTTCTTCCTTCATGACTTGAAGTTTAATATTGAGCTGGTTGGACTGCTCAGTCACAAGGTGAATTTTGTTCTCCTATCTCAACAATCTGAGTGGTGAGTTGAGCATTATGAGGGCCTAATTGGTTGCAAAAGTCCAAAGTAAACTGGCCTCTCATGCTATCAGTTAGAAGAGAGAATCCAAGTTTCTTGACTTCCTGCTATAAAATAACAAATCTTGGTAGGCTGTAAATAAAATAAAAAAACCTTTATATATACAATCCCCAATAGCGAATGAGAAGTTTGGTATATTAATTGAAGCCAATAGACTATGGGTTACTACTACAGAGTCCTTTGTCACACTTTTTTGAAAAGGATATGATGTTTGTGTGTAAAGCTTAAGCTCAGCTTCTTGATATGCCTAATTGTCAGCGTCCTTAGTTTTTTATCCAGGTACATGATGAAGCATTTTATCCTTTTAAAAAGCATTAGGAATTTGTCTATCATAATTGTAGTGTTCGCTTTTTACAAGATTCTATTTGAGGGCTGAAAAATGCCAATTTTTTCCTGCAGTTTCAGATATGCCAAATGACATTTTATGGAAGGAGATTCAACATTTTTTTCATGCTCGTGTGTCTGGACCTATTGTCATAACTTTTTCTCTGTTCTTTCAAAATGTTGTTGCTTCCATGTGGATTTCTTGCAATGCAAGATAAAATTTTGCTGAGCAATAGTGTAGGGATCTTGGGTTTTAAGCAGGCAAGATATAGTGAGCAATAGTCGTTTCTGTGGCTTGCAAAAAAGATGCTTCATCTAGAGGAGCCTTGAGCCTCCTGTATTGAAGATTATAATTTCAAGTAATTGTTATGAGTAGAGTCGAGAGCTAGAAATTGGAATTCAGTATAGCTATTGAAGTCGAGAGTGCTTCTGGTGGGAGATTTGTTACCTCTATTCTAGCTTCATAGACCAGGAGATTTATTAGAAGATAAAATGAGGGACACTATGAAGAAACGACAATTGGATGTATTTGTGCCGGTCCCTTGTGTTTTTTCATATAATTTTATTGATAAAAGGCTCATCATTTCTATTGGCTGAAGTAATGGCGTCAATCACCTCTTTAGAATCCTAAACTTTGAGCTGTTCAGCCAGACGAAACTTTCATTCAGCTTCTTCAAAGGCTTTTCAGAAGTGAATAGAACTTCAAGTTGACTGCATATGGCCAAACTTATGTATAAATGATGGGATACAGACAAACCTGTCTGAAATAACCTAATGGAACTGGTATTGTCTAGGACAACCATACAGATTTTACAATGCACCTGTTTTACCTGCTTTATCCTCCCCTGACAGAATCCAATATTTTCCAGAAACTATTATATGAAGTGGTGGCTCATCTGATTGAAAGACTTCATTTCAAGTTTAACTGTCATGACATTTGGTTTTGCTTTAGTATAGATCATGTTGTAGGTGAAAAGCTTTAGGAGTACTCAAAATTGGTGATGATTTCTTTGAGTTGTTAGATGAATAGATTAGACAAGACCTAGAAAAGGTTAGTCCTCCTTCCTGAGGATTAGAGCCAGGGAAGTTGATACCTTTGAACAATTTGGACTTTTCTGGATTTCTGGAGCATCGGTGAATAATCTACCAAAATCCTTAGCAGAAGTTAATTTAAAACACATCTGGACACGATCCATTGTTCTCTGTTTGACAAGATTAACAATGAAGAATAGAATAACGTAATCATTTATGAATCCTGTCAATATTATATTTAACTTGGTGTAAGTTCATGGTATGGAACATCTGGTCACCAATAGTTCAAAAAATTACAGGTGTCAAGCACCTCTATTGTATATTTTGCAAACTTTTATTTCCATTTATATGACTAGTCCAACCAAACTTTATATTGTCGTCTCTGCAATTTGATGTGCATTTTTCTGCCTTGATTCCTTTGGTATACATTGAGATTTCATTACTTATTATAATATCAAATAGGATTTACAAATCTTATTATTTTGAAACCTAGTTATTAGGAAAAATTTCTGGCAGGTTAGATATATATTGTTTCTTGTAGATGCTTTTAATTTTATTTTTATTTTTCAATGATTAAATGCTATGTTGGTTAGGCATGAGCTACTTTTGTTTGAGGCTCTCCGTGAAGGTTTGGATGAGGAGATGGAGAGAGACCCTACAGTTTGTGTCATTGGAGAAGATGTGGGTCATTATGGAGGTTCATACAAAGTTACCAAAGGAATGGCAGAAAAATATGGTGATTTGAGAGTACTGGATACACCCATAGCAGAAAATTCCTTCACAGGGATGGCCATTGGAGCTGCCATGACAGGTCTAAGACCTATAATTGAAGGAATGAACATGGGTTTTCTATTGTTGGCATACAATCAAATATCAAATAACTGTGGCATGCTTCATTATACTTCTGGTGGGCAGTTTACTATTCCTGCTGTTATACGAGGTCCTGGGGGTGTAGGGAGGCAGCTAGGTGCAGAACATTCTCAGCGCTTGGAATCATACTTTCAGTCTGTTCCTGGACTACAAATGGTTGCTTGCTCAACACCATACAATGCAAAGGGATTAATGAAAGCTGCAATTAGAAGTGAGAACCCGGTTATCTTGTTTGAGCATGTGCTTCTGTACAACTTGAAAGAGAAGATTCCAGATGAAGAATACATATGTTGTCTGGAAGAGGCAGAAATGGTTCGACCAGGTTCAGATGTAACCATTCTTACTTATTCTCGGATGAGGTATCATGTTATGCAAGCAGCGAAGACACTAGTGAATAAGGGTTATGATCCAGAAATAATTGACATCCGTTCTTTGAAACCTTTTGATCTATACACAATTGGAAATTCAATTAAAAAGACGCACAAGGTGCTGATTGTTGAGGAGTGCATGCGAACAGGTGGCATTGGAGCCAGTCTCAGAGCTGCAATTATTGAAAACTTCTGGGACTATTTAGATGCACCCATTATGTGCCTATCATCACAGGATGTGCCCACACCATATGCAGGCACGCTAGAGGAATGGACAGTGGTACAGCCACCCCAAATTGTATCAGCAGTTGAGCAAATTTGTCAGTAGAATCTGAGTTGTTTTTAACTCTGCAAAATAGTGCAAGCATCAAGAAACTACTTTGTGCTTCCATGTAGTTGTGCTTTCATCCAATGTAATCTAATTGGTTTGGTTCTCCTTTCTATCATCTTGCTGTCACAACTCACAACTATTTAGAGACATTGTTCTGCATTCATTGTGCTGTGATGTCAATTAAGAAAAAAATAGAGCTTATATATTTTAGAAATAATAAAGAAAATAGCTAAGAGAATGGTGGTGCAGCCACCCCAAATTGTATCAGCAGTTGAGGAAATTTGTCAGTAGAATCTTAGTTGCTTTTAATTGAGCCAAATAGTGTAAAGCAAATTTATCAGTAAAATCTGAGTTGCTTTTAACTGTGAAAAACAGTGCAAGAATCAAGAAACTACTTTTATGCTTATGTCTAGTTGTGCTTTCATCCAATGTAATCTAATAATTGATTTGTTTCTTCTGTTCTATCATCTTGCTGTCACAACTCAACTATTTAGAGACATTGTTCTGCTTTGTGCTGTGATGTAACTTCAGAAAAAAATAGAGCTTATATATTTTAGAAATGATAAAGAAATAGCTTAGAGAATGGCAGAAACTCTCATTACAAAAATTGAAAAATGGCAGACAAGAAATTTATTAATTTTGTAACATTTGATTGCAAAGGGATAACCATATCTAGTATTCACGTCTAAAAGGCAAATATTACTCTCACATCCACACCTCCGTATTGTGTGTCTGATTGATCATTTAACTCCATTTGAAAATAAAAAAAGATGGTTCTGGGAAATTGTATGTTTGGTCATGGTGAGGTATTATAATTAGCTTTTTATCATTTGTTGGATTTCAATGGCAGAAAATGGGCTTCCATCCTGAACAAAACATCTGATTTGTCATCTGCTTCAACGTATGGTGGTGGGAAATCTCAGTGCAAAACTTGGTCTCTGGACAGCCTTGACAATATTTTAAAATCACTCAAGATTTGAATAGGGCTTGCTTGTTTTATTTTTAGCCTTTCTTTAATTGTTTACTTTCAGTTTGTTGAATTCAGTTTTTTATACAGTAACTCTGGAGTTGGTCTGTTGTTCAAAGTGGGTAAGCTGGGAATGCAAGATAAGGAAACACCTAGAGAGACTGAAACTGCTGCGATTGATTTTAAAACTTGTTCATAATGTTGGCTATTATGTTCATATACAAGCAGCTGTTTATTAGTACATGTACAAACACTAAAACAGCTGTTCAGTAAATATAATAAAATAATTCTGAAGTAAAATAAAATAAGATAAATCCACATTAGTCATATATGATATGAAATTAATTTTCTTAATAGTTGAGGATTACATATATGTAAATTTTTACCACACAAGAAAACTTGATAAATAGCACATCATTTCATATCCATTGAAAGAGATGGTAACAACATGACATTTCTTGTGTGTCACCATATAACACTTTTGATGTAATTACAAATTTGTTTTATATTTACTTAATATTTGTGTGGGTGGGGAATTGATCCCCGATTGAATTGAGGTAAGGGAAAGTTGAATAATGGAGGGACAGGGATTGTGCAAATATAATTTTGATGGAGTTTCGAGAAGATAGTTGAATTGAATAATGGTTGGAGTGGCATCAAAACGGTTTGTCATAAGAATGAACAATGAAACAAGAGCCAGTACACTCCTCTTGGGTCGACAAAGCATATGGTCGACCGATTGGCCTCTCAGAGAATCGCTAGAGTATTAGTCTATATAACATCTATTCACAACGATGTAGAGCAGTAGTGCACCGTGGATGTGTCAATGTCTACGTGACAATCCAAGCATATTGATTAATGAACCTGCATAGCTTCTGAATAAACGTCATATAAGGGAGGCAAGAAGGATGAGAACTCGAGAGTCCTTTGACTAAAAAGAAAACTACCAGCATGTGAATTACTTGAAAGGAAACCACCAACATGTGAATGATCATGGAAAGATAAGCAGTTAATCACGCATACTTGCTCATAAATGCTTTATGTCATCTGCATTTTCAACAGTGAGGGTATTGTAATAAAATGTATATTACAATGAAACTATTGGAAACCAAATGACATCTTGGGAGAATTCACAAACCTATGGCTAAGGAAAATATTCAAAGTTAATGTTCTGTTAATGATTCAGGCCTCTACATATCAACCACATATATATTGAAGGTTAACAGAGATGTACCATCCGTGTTTGTTGCAATATTTTTGGAGTTGGAAGAGTCAAAGGACGTGATGTGTCGTGGCTTAACCTTTGACACATCCTCGGTGGTGTCATGGGCTCCAAACTTTTTTGGACGCCACAGTTATTGGCTACAATTTCCACCCGGGGACAGGATCCAGCATTCAACGCATGTCTAATGGGCCAGTGGATATTGTTCATTATCTCTGCTGCATGCTACAATGGATTGAGCTTTTAATGCTTTCCAATGGGTTTGTGGCTTCTCCTGGAGTATATTTTTCATTTGCAATGACAGAAGATAGCTCAAACTAGGAATTGGAAGAAGGTACCATGCAACCGGTCTGAAGTAGTAACTAGATTATGATCAGTATGAAGATTCTATGTTTCTAAGACAGGCGTAAGAATTTAATGACTGATCGAAACAAGACGCAAACACTATCTTCTATTCATCAAAACATCACATGCCATCTCATTGGACTTTAGGGCTATTATCTTAATTTTGTTAAAAAAAGAACAAAATTTTGAACTTATGTCAATCCAAGTAGCGTATCGTTATCATCATCTTCATCCCAACAGTTTAAATCATTAGTCTAATCTAGATCTTTTATCTTCGCCTTACCTTTTTTTATTTAAACATGTCCTATTTCGAAGAGGGAGTGAAGTTGGTTCTAATCCTTAGTAGATTATCTTAGGAGCTTTGGCTACTTTTGAGTTGGTAAACTCTTCTTATATGATTGCATTCACGAGTTTAGTTCAAGTACAACAATTTCAATCAATATTATTTCAAGATATATTTTAAATTTGTTGATTTTGATTTTATCAAATATTATCTACTATCAATCAAAATCATGTGCTCGAAAAAATAAAAATAAATCTAAATCATCTCTTTGTCAATGTCAATATACCTTATCTTATCAAAGTCTAAATACATATTCTTAGAAAGTCAAAAATCCAACATCATCCACCATCATCTAGACTACCCAGGAAGGTCTTGAATTTTTTTTGCATGCTAGTTACAACGTCTTGAGCCTATGAAATCTTGTCAGACTAATCCAATTGCTAAGACAAGCATGGATACTAATCACATAAGTACGAAATACCTAGCTATTTATTCACCTTAAGTGAATTGGAAATGCTACAACCGCATTCTATAGAGGCTATGCCTACTTTAGAAGGCAACATTCAAGAGCCAACATTATAATCCAAGAAATGCAAGTATGCCTTAGAGTGATGGAAGCTATAGACTTTATTCTTGCTATAGATCCTAGCTGCTATTTTCTTGCACTCATTCAAAAGAATGCTAGTTACATTTTGATTTTCACACCACCTACTTAAAGGAAGAAATTCCTATCACCATCACTTTTAAGAAACCTTAGGAGGAACTAATCAAGTCACCAATGTTTTCATTCCTTATCAAGTTAACATTCCCATACTACCAATATCCAATCCAATCATTACAAGCTAACCATTCATCCCACCACCTCTCTTAATACTCATCCATTAACAATTGCTTTAACCCACAATACAATTTCATCCCATCTCCTATTCTTAATGTCTCCCAATCATTCACATCTATACCTACAAACACGTGCAACCACCAAATTATAATCTCCATCCCACAAAACCATTCATTCATATCTTATTTTTTTGGCAACTTGAGCCTCGATGCCCACAAAATTTTATATACCACAAAACTATAATTACATTCCCCAAAATCTCTTATCTTTTGCATCCCAAACCCCCGTCTTCTTACCTACACTCAACTTGGCACAATAACTTCACAACTTATAAAAGAAAGAAAAGAAATTGAACTAAGACACACCAAAAAACAATATCTACATGATACCTCCTGCTAATAATTTGAAATGCCCAGACTTTGCACATCTAGCAAAAATCGGATCCATGTGAACATATCAAGGAATTCTATAGAGTTTGCCTTGATTTTTCTTACAATGCCACATTCTTAAGATACCTCCTCCCTCCAAGTTTAAGAGGACACACCATTGAATGGTTCTCCCATCTCCGCCAAGGAATGAAATCTTTTAATGAGTTTCATATCATTGCCCACTTGTCATTAAACATCAAGCATTAAATAGGCAACATGAAACAAAAACATGGGTGCCATTTTTTGCCTTCCTATAACAATGGTGACCATTACAAACAAATACCCATGGGTTATTCTTGCGAAACAACTTGTACACATTTTTTTTTTGTCAAAAAACTAAACCAAGAAACAATCTTCTACTTGTAAATCCAATGTACCGACACCTGTAATGTAATCATAAAAAAAGACATAACCATTGCAAATGATCTTGTTGCTAAGGTCTTATTAAAGTGTAAGAAGAAAAGAAAGGCAATGGTTTATAATTCAATGACAAACCTCTCTTTTCATTGAAATATAGTAATGTTGCTAATGGTGGTCTCTTACAAGGAAAATTTATCTAATATGTAAAACCATCATTAAAATTGGTAATGTGATGGGTTCATATGGTTTACCAACTAAGCAATCAAAGTGTGTTCATTCTTGGAGGACCACATTGATAAAACTCCACTCCAAGACAAAAATATACTCTAGGAAAACTAATTCAATCTTTTCTTAGAAAACTAGAATGATCTAACTTCATAACACTATCTAGAACTAGACTTTATGAAACTCAGTTCAAACCTTCTTAGTTTACAAAAAATGAATATTGCGATACCCCAATCGAAGGACATAAAACTTTTGATCAAATAAAACTAAAAAAATCAAATTTAATACCTTATAATCCAAGACAATATTGTTATAGAAGTCCATTCTAATTAATCTAGTAGCAATTTCAAGATATTCATAAATCCAATCCTAAGCCATGAAAAAAGGAAACCTTCAACCTAGGCAATAACTCCACATATCATGTCACTAACATATCCATAAAAAGGAAAAACTCTTGAATGTATGGCCAACATCTCTCATGGTAAATAACACTCCAAGGAGCCACATCTATGTCTCCTCGTCCATCACTTTAAGTATCTTCAATACCCACCAACATACACATTTATCAATTTCAAGCCACTGTAGGACACCTTACCTCCACCTATCATCTCATATCATGTCCACCAACCTAACACATAATGAAGTGCAACATCTTGAAATCTTCATCTATATACACAAATTTTGAGTTTGAATAGATGGTGGAACAAGCTTAAACATTTGCACTCCCAAATAAACAACACAATTGGGGTATCTTTGGGGTGCCAATGATTCATAAAAAATGTATTACCATAAAGTTTATATGATGATGTTGAGTGTGAGTATGACTAAATGATAAAGCTTCCTGTCCAAGTTGGTTCTTCTATAATAGATACTATTTGTCAAGTTTTGGACCTAGCTGGCCCATATAATATTTTTCTAGGTTTCCCATGAATACATGCCATCATGCAAATTGTACCATCTGCATTTATTAATGCTTAAAATTTTCCTACATTGGTAATACAACAATCATCCTTGGCGATCCTTCCTTTTCACAATTGTAGAAACATGGAAGGAAGATATCTTGAATTAAACCAAATAGCAAATAATAATGAAGTGATACAATCCTAATGTCATGTACATCCATCTACCCTAGCAATATCATCCACTCCAAACATCACCATTCTTGAGATCAAGGTTATAATTGACAAGAAAGGATGTGACAAGTATAACTTGAACAAGTTCTATGTAGGTCAAAATTTGTCTTCATCATGAACATATGGCAAGCCCCAAGCTATCTAACTTGTATCCATAGTTTTTATCAATTAAAAAACTAGAACATTTACACATTAGGGTTACATGAGCAAAGAAACTAGTGAAGAAGATAGCTCCACATATTTGTTTAGAGGACTAGAGCCAACTGCAAAGTTGATTGAAAACTATGCCAAGGCCTTCATATCATCAAGAACATGGTGGTATTATATTGCATCAAGGAGTAAAGGAAATAAGCCTTGATAGAAGGATTGGAAGTGGTACCTTGGCACTCCTATGGCTGTTTCCCCACCTGCCTATGGTGGATGTGCTCAACCAATGTTGGCATTTGCAATCTTCTCAAAAGAATTGGAGACTGAGATTCAAAATTGTTTGGAAAGCTATCACTTAGCCAAAGATTACACACTTTTCTTAGTGTATCCTCTTTCAAGGGTTGTCTTTGGGCCCTCGGCTCAAGCATTTGGGCATCCCAGACCCTCAATGCCCTTTTTGTGGGAAACTAGAAACCTTTTTGCATATTTTCTGGTTTTGTAGATGTGCCCATCAATATTGGCACTGGATTCATGATTTCTTCAAGCCTTTTTGCCTAAAAGCCTTTTCTTGGCCTATGATTTTGCTGGGGTATTCTCGTACGCTCCCCTTTAAATACTCTTAGATTTGGCAATGCTTTCAGATTGGAGATTTTGTTCACTCTTTGGAAGAATAAAAACATTATCTTATTTACTCACAACTTTCTTGATATAAATATTTCTATGTTCACTAAAGATTGCATATGTAACAATGTAATGACATAGATTCAAGTAGAGACTGACAAGGATATGGCTCTGGAGGTGGCCAACCTTCAACAACTTTTGGCTCATTGGGGGAATGTGCCATGTACAGTGGCTAGGGTGCCACCTAATTCTACTTTTGTAGACCGTACACCTCTTCATGGCTGTCGGCAGGATTGCAGTTCCTGTGCTCACCGCTTTCACACCCCCTAGTTGTAGCCTCGTCATCGCTCTCCTAGTGGTGGTTTTGGAGGCCACCGACGCTTGGTCTCTCCTCCCTCAAGGCATGGTTCTAGTTGGTCCTGAGTCGCTCCTCTTGTTTCTCCTACTACTGCTTGGTCCTCCTCCAATAGGGATCCTAAGTGGTCTATCCCACGAATGGATTTGACAATTTCACCTCCCAAAGCGGAGGGATAAAAATAAAAGGATAAAAATGATTGGGTGGACTACTCTTGAGCCACCCACTAACCCCATTGATGTATGGGTTCTAATGATTGCGGTCCTTCTCCCTCGCCTAACATTACTCTTGTAGCTTGAGTGCTTCTTTTATTTTTTTGGTGAGTAGATAAGTATTTGGCCTTTTGCCGTTTGAACACTCTCAAGGTGATCCTTGTATCCCTCGATCCTTTTTTTGTAAATATGTAACTTTAATATTTGTTTAATAGAAAAGGGACCATTCATAAAAATAGATTGCTTACTGAGGTACATATGCGGATTCTTTTGTGTACATTGTTGAATTGTGTAAGGCCCCTTCCCTAGTACCATATTATAAACCCTGAATAACATGAATATGGTTAGAACTAGGAAGCATAAGGATGAGAGATGCCATGCATGGTATGTGAATTATAGACTGTTACCATACACCTTATGATAGAATGTTGATAATTAGGTTTCGAGATTTAGGTATGTCATGATTAGCATCCTTCTTATTAATATTGGACCAGAGATCTTATTAAGACTGATATACATTGTAGTCATTTTTCATAAGTATCGTATTTGAAATTTTATCAGGTTGGTAAGATAGGACCTTATGGAATAAAGATTCGAGATGTTATGACTTAGAAAACTATGTCAATGGGTTCATAGTATGTTATGATCTATTAGGATAGTTGTTTTAGAGACCTTTGTGAAAATATGAATTAACACCCGCCCTTGTGAGTACTAATAATAATTATAGATAGAAATTATTATCAATTTAGATAAAGGCCTACTCAGTAGAGCTCGACAAGATGTAAATATGATAAGTCAATTTTTGTACAAGTAGTGTTAGGTGAATAGGCTATAGTGAATGATGATTTAGATGGAAATATAATATATTGACTAACAAATATAATGGGTTTACCTAATGATTGATTTTGAACCTATGTAGACATGATTATGAAAATATCTTGATTTCCTGACATTGGTGATTTTAAAGACATATGCCTTATCATGTAATATCTCATAATGATAACGAGAAGGTGTTAGTAATCATACTATATTTAATTGAATCAAGTATACTAGTTGTGATGTTTACATTTTGGTGGTTTTGATCTAAGGTATGTAATTGGAAACTAATTTTCATGTTGGCCGATTTAGCAGTATAGATTCAACATTTCGTCCTTATGATAGGAAATGGATTATAATGTGATGAAAAATCTTAAATTGATTTTGATGATTTATGATTAAATGTGATGTGCAGATTGTGAGATTTTAATGCTTTGAATGTCTTATTTGAAATGATTAAGTAAATAAACTCCATTGAATTATGTTAATATGGAATATGTAACATTTAAATTCATAGTCATTTATGATATGTATTTTATATGACCTCCTTGGACTATTGATGCTCGGGTTTAGTGTGCATAAAGTGGAACCATGGAAAATTTTGGGGGGAAACAAGTTCCAAACCTATGTGAACATAGTTTAACCAAGGCAAATATTTGGAAGATTCAAAAGCCTCATTGTGAAAGTATTTTATTTCGTAAATGTGAGCTTGCTTGTGTGTGAAATTTTTAATCATAAAGATGCATTAGGGGCATGTCATGATGATGTGGAATGTGCTTTTATGTGTCACTCGACACTTGTGGATTTTGTGTGTTAATGACATATCATTTAGGGTTTTGGTCATGGTGGCATTTTACCCTACAACTAATTATCTTTCTAATGATTAAGTAAACCCACTTGACAAGGGCTAGGATGGGTCATTATCAAAAGGAAATTCGAATTTAGACTTGACTAGGGTTTTGAAGGGTCATTAGGTGGTCCCAAAGTGTTTATTATGTGAAAATAAGCTACCCATATGATAGTATAACATTTTTAAGGACCTAATTTTGACCATGACTAGATAGCCGAGGGGAGCCCTTTACCAATGCTTTCTTTCACCAATTCGAAAATAGAGTTGTCACATGTGTTTTCTCCCATATTTCCACTAAGTCAAATATAGAAAATTTAGAGGGAGACAAGTTTGTAAAAGGAGGTGGCTTGGTGTCTTTGCTAAAATAGTTAGTAGGAAGGCCTTATTAAGAGTGTCTTGGACCACTAGAGGGGTGTTCACCCACTCTCTAAGTTTAGAGATAGTTAGGATTTTTTTCGAGGGAGGCTAAGGGAGCTCTTCATCAACTAGCATTGCCATTAGCTTGGACCAAGGTTGGTGTTCAAACCATGACCATTTTTCTTTTAGCATTGCATAATGAATCTACAAGCATGGAGTGTTGTTATGGGATCATTTATTGTTATTGTGAATCTTTGTATTGTGTTGTGGTGGTGTGATTGTGCATTGTGTTTCATGAAATTTCTTGATTTTCTTTCTTGATCTCCTTGTTTTGATTTGAATGTCAAGTGTTGTTATGGGTGTGAGGGCTTCACTCACCCTTGGGAAGGGAAGAGAAGTCAAGGGTGAAGGGCTCAGTTGGGCTTGAAATATAGTTGAGAACCTTGGAGTATGGCCTCCATTGTATGCCATATTCATTCATATCTTGCTTTGGGGGTGATAAGGGAAATGATGGTGTAGAAAGGAAGTTTATGGAGTATGGGTTTTCAAGGATGCTATAGTTGATGGTAGTATGTTTGGAGGATATTTTTGAAAGTTCTGAAAGGGCATGGAGTTCGTTAATTTGTGAAAGCCCCGAAAGGGCATCGAATTTGTTGATTTGTGAAAGCCTTGAAAGGGAATGAAAATTATCTATTGCAGACATGGTATGATATGGCAAGTCTCCTTTTTGAAAGCACACCTTCACCCTATGTTCAAGGTTCCACTGGTGAACCATTGTGAAATACCCTTGGGATGGGATTGTTCAAGTTTTGTAATGTGATGTTTATGCATTTGTAAGATTGGAATGAAACCCGATTTGAATCTTGTTTCCCCTGCTCGGTGGGTGGCTTCATAGAAGCCTAGGATGGGAGGTGAGCCTCCATGGTTCCAAGTTTTGTATTGTTTGCAAGTTTTGAGAAGATGATTCCTATGCAGAGATTAGGGTTTCCCTCTTGGCAATGTTGTAAAATCAAGTGTGTAGAGAGACAAATCTTCCCATGTCATCTCAAAATGTGTTGTGATGTTAAGCCTCCATTTTTGTTTCAATGTGATGTAAAAAGAAATTTTCTTACTATTGCATATTGTTGAAATTGTGAAAATGAGAAAATGTACAAAGTGGCCTTTGTAAGGAAATATTCATTGTGAGTTTCACACTATGTGATTTGATGTATTTTGGAGAAGTTATGTAATGAGACCCTTCTTCTTATGTTGATTGTAAATCATTTGGTAGAAATATTTCATAGTTGTGTGGAAGATTATTATGGATATAATTGACTCAATTCAAAACATAGGTGATTGATTTGTAAAATCATGTGTTATGAAATGGAAGAAAGTTATCATATTTTGATAGTTCATTTTATGTGTATGAAAATTAGTTGATTTGGATTTCAAGTTTTAATAGATCCTAAGATGGGAAAGAAGAAAATGTGTTAAACTTAGAGTAAAACCCTCCTGTAGCCACCATTTTACTCTCTAGAATTTGTATGGGATGGACAATTAAATCCCATCTCAATTACAAACTAGTAAAATAATGAGAGAATATACTTGGATCTTGTGCATACAACATTAATAAAAAAATATCTTAGCTAAGGGATAAGACCCATCAAATAATAAACACCTAGTTCCTAAATACTTGTAAGAAAAGACTCCTAAGAGTCACATGACCCTCGTGTCACTATTTTATAAAAGATTTTTTAATTTTTTTTTAAATTTTACATACGGTCATGTCAAGGATGAAAGTCCTATGCATCTACCCCTTAGACCTAAATAGTATTCTATAAATCACCCCCATTTAAAAACAAAATTTAAAATATAGGTGTGAGCATCACATACTAATGGTATGGGAAAAGTTAATGATACAAGGGGAGGGGACAGTGGTCCCCACCCTCCTAGGAACTTCCCCTTGTTTGAAAACTTTTGGGTACCTGAAAAGAAGACTTCGCCGCTGACATATGTTGGTGACCTTTGCTTTAGGCACCTTCATCCTCAAAAGTGGTCAGCTCACCTTGATTTTTGAACTTTGCCAAGCCTTTTGCCTAGCAATTTCAAGCAAGTTTAAGTTGGAGAGCACTTAACACTTTTGGAAGGGACTTTCATCCTTGAATGCAAGAAATGGGCCATCCTTGAATGCAACACTTTGGTCTTGGTATAGTCGCCTAGGGAATGGGATAGCCTTAGGTGATTAAGGAAGTTAGTAGGTATTCGTGAAAAAAAAAAAGATGTTGTTTATGATGGGTAATTAGTAAAGTGTAGGGTGAAATCTTCTTTATTAATTTATGTATTAGTAGGAGTGTTAGGGGTGAGGTGAAAAGTAGTGTAGGATAGTAGAATATGTTAATCTTCTTTATGGGATTGTTAGAGTTAAATTAGTAGATAAATGCATTATAATTAGTGATGTTTGGGATGTAATGTTGGGTAGAGGCAAGTGGTAGTAGGTGGATTAAGGAGGTGTGTTAAAAGGGTGGAAAATATTATAAATGGAAGAATTAGTGATTAGATTGTATGAAGGCATGGTTTTAGGAAAATAATTTGTTAAAAATAAACATAGGGAGTAGGAAGGATGGTAGGTAAATATAGGAATCATTGTACATAGCAATAGAATGCCTAATTTAGTGTAGTTTGTTATATGGGACTTTATAAATGTGATTGGGTTTAGACATGTGTATTTCATGTTAAAGGTAAAGTGTTAGAAAGAAGGGTGGAGACATAGATAATAAAGTATGATTTAAGTTGTTATCTCATAATTATTTATGGTGTTTATATTTTGTCATCATAATGAGGTAGTTAAGAGACTAAATAATAGGAATTAGATTGCAGTCCTTGTTTGGAATTTTATAAGTCTTTTATTTACTTAATTTCATTCATTAATAATGGTATGACCCTTAGTGATGATATAAACTTGACGAATTTATCTTTGTGTAGAAATGATCCAATTTAGATGTTAATCAACACTAAAAATTTGATAACTAATAATAAGATTTTAGAGAAATAAAAATAAAAATAAAAAGTATGTGTATATGCTTCTTCAATAGTCAAAATAACGGTACGGGGTTAAGTTAATAAGTTAGAAGTTTAATGATATGACAATGCGTAAGAGCTCATTAAAATTTGTACATTTAGATAAAAGAGAATAAAAATAATAAAATAATATAATAATATAATAATATAATAATATAATAATATAAAACAGAGTAGAATTGGACATTGGACATAATGAGTTAAGGTCACATATATATAAGGTAGGTTGACTTGTGATTGGAACATCTAAGACAACTATAAACATCTCCATATTCACAAAACTATTGAATTACTACAACTACATTGATAATATATAAAAAAAATTTCCTTCACATTCCTACACGAAATGTCTTACTTTAGGGATAGGATGTTGAGTTGAAATGATAAACCATCTAATTCCTATTTTATAACTTAGAGTTCCAACGAATGTTAGAAAACAAATCAGACTTCCATAGAAACTTGAGTGCAGAATTTTGAAGGAAAACAATTTTTTCCACATCAAAAAAAAAAAATTTGTTGGTTGTGTTTTGCCTTGTAAATTTTGGGCATGAAAAATTGTCTATTTGTGCTTTATCCTCTATATATTCACTTCCACATCATAATCCAAAGAATTTTCACTTGTTTATATTAATCTCATAAATTGGGACCAACAAAGACCACAATTCTAGATATATTGAAAAATGCTGAAGTTATTACAAAATTTATGGGACCAAAAAAAAAAAACCATTAAGAGATCACAGAGATAAATTACAAAAAGCACAAAATAAGGTTGAGTTCTTACAACACTTAAAACACCAATGAATTTCTTCACTATCACAACCCTTCCTACCTAATATTCTATTTGAAAATCAAGCCATCCACCTTATCTGTTACACCTAATGATACCATCTAACCACCACCATCACCCATACCTTCTTTTCAATCCTTTTTTGCCAATTAACTCTTAGGTTTAGTAATAGCCATTGGGGATTAGTAGAATGCTTTTAAAAATCACTTGTACACATTTCACACTTATTCATTCAAATTTTCCTCTTGCATTATTTTCTTTCCATTGAGCATCAATAAGACAATATTTGCAATTACTAAATTCCTATTGTACTACATTTGACATGACCTGATAAGTGGTGTTCACAACATTGTAGTTATATATGCCTTTGTTTGACAATTTTACCACATACAACAGATGCCATAGGTATCTACACACAAGCGTATATTTTTAGGCACACAACACTAAAACTACTACCAAATTTCAAGTTGAGCACATGGTTTCATTTTGTAATTGATAATCAAATCCTTTCACTCAACTATCACACCAATCATATCAAATGGATATCAAGTAAATGTCTCTCCCTATCTCAGAGCTATTAGCATATTATGTATCATTCATCAAGATTTCACTAAGTACTCATCCACTTATTTTCATTCATTAACATTCTTATTATTAGAGCTAATCATTGCATGTTTTACACACATTTATTTATTGATGTATCAAAAATCTTGCACTATCCTTCACACCTTATTAATTTGTACCTTTCACCTAATTTGAGGACAAATTATGATTTAAGTTAGGGCAATTAATTTTGAGATTAGATGGCTCTAAGTGTCTCCATATATGTGAAGTAATAATTAATTGGAAAAGTATATAAAACTTTAAGGCTAATCTAATTCTAAATAATTTATTCACACAAGAAACAAGTGATAACTTAAAATAAAAAAGCGAGTAGTACATGGAGCATTTGGGGATTGATTTACAAAGCGAGGTGATAAAGGAGATAACATAGATGATGGTACAGTACCAAACAAGGGTTAATTTAGTTTTTAAATAATAATGGAGGTGGTATATTGTAAAGAGGAAGGGAATGAACAATATAAGGAAGGAATTATTGAGAAATTGTGCTAAGATAAAAGGAAATTTAGGATGAGAGGTGACTCAATTCAATGAAATATATTAGCTACTTGATGCTATAGATAATATATCATTCTTTAATAGGGTTGGTGGGACTTAGTATAATTACAAAACAAGAGAGAAATTTGCAAAGTCTTTTTTAAATGATAAAATTCATCATCAAGGATCTTCAACTAGATCCCTCAAAAGCTTTAATTTATGAATTTTTGGGACTTTCAAGAATAGGGGAAGAGCATACCACATCCCCTAATGTGATACCAAAAATGGTAGAGTTTGTAGGACCAAGGGAATGTTTCTAGTCCATTGCTAAAGGAACCAAATAACTCTTTATGCCCCCATTATGAAGGAAGTAACCACACATGTAATCAATTATTTACAATGTTCCCCACTATCTTTTATATACTATCCATTTTAAGCTATTTATTCACCTACATAATAATGGATTTTCAATGTGCTAAACTATCTTCATCATATGTTGACTAGAATGGAAGTGAAACACAGAAGAAAAATGACTTAGTCTTTCTCATCCCCCACCATTGTTTGGTTGTGTCATTATTAAAAATAAAGTTTTTTTTTTCTTAATACTGTAACATTTCATGGGGTGAATTTCAAACAATGAGACAACATATACAATACATTTCTTAGGAATTTGTTTCAATCAATGAGGAGGTTGATGAATTTGGCCTAAAAAATGTGAAAATTGGTGAAGTAGAAGAAATTAGAGACCATGATATGAATGTGGTAGATGCTAATGGAGAAAAAATATGACTCCTCCATCACCTACCTCTGGACATTTTGCATATGGAAATGTAGAATTGGAACATAAATTAGAACAAAGAACTTGCAATGACATCCACTGAAAGCAACAAGATTCTCTATAACATGTCCTATTAGAAATATATGTTTACTATCTTGTTGCCATTGATGTCGAACATTTTGTTCCACGTGCTCCAAAGGAGTTTGAGTTTGTGTTTCCTCAAGCTTTGAGATTTGAAGTTATGCTATTCTTGGTGATGTGGGTTTGTATATTGAACCTTTAGTATATTGGAAGTGTAACAAGCCTCTAGGGAACCCAAGATAAATTAACCTATTATGTAACAATTTTTATTGAACATTTTTTGTTTCCTTAAAAGTTTATACAACATTAAGATAATATTGTGAGAGAAAAACAATGGAGCACATCACATAAACATAAAGCAATACACTAACAATTCCCATTTCTCAAGGGTTCCTTAATGTTGAATACTATTTATATAAATATTATTAATTAGATTTAAATATAAGTAAAATTCCCATACCCATAATGAAATATCATATGCATGATCTCATAAACAAATACTAAGTGCAAATAATACAATTAAGTACATCCAAATACTCAACATCCACTACACATGTCATAGGGTATGTAATGATATACCTATATATAACAAATGCAATACATTATATTGTAAGAAGGCCAAGATACAAATACATGATACATGAATACCTAAATACAAAAAATGAATAGAAAGTCTCTAAGAGAAAAGAATAAGAATGGTACAACTATAAAAATGAAACATACAACATTGATGCAAGTCCATGGGGACCCTATTGGCTCTTGATTTGACATGGTTTTAATCACCATTTGGAATGTGGAATATACTCGGGGTTTAGCTACAAACGATGACGAATATATCCAATCAAACCAATTGGACCAACTGACAAGACAATGTAGTCTTCTTTCCTTTGAACTATGCAAAGTTCAAATGGGTATACCTGAGACTAATATGCATTTCTTCTATAACAACATACAAATATTAATCCCAATGAAGAAAATGGTTTCCCCTTAATTCTTCTAACTTAAACTAAACCCAAAGAAATGAAAGACAACTAATCTTCCATATTCAATGATTTTCAAGTCAAGTACAAACACATTCTTTTAGATCCACACCATATCTTAAAATAAAATGTTTTTTGAATAAAGATTCATGAAGCTGTGGAAGCCTAGATGCCTACTCAAAATGACACCATGATTAGTGCTTTATCCAATGGGATTTTATTTATAAATTTGACACTACAACCTTAGATCTACTCCTTCATTTTGTGAATAATATCAATACACAATTAAGATCTCATACTTATCAAAATATTCTTGTGAAACCCTTCAATTCCCTCATAACACATTAAGCATTTACTTTAATCAATTAGGTTAATAACAAAAAATGAGATGGGGTATAATCCTAAATGAATTATAACTCAGAGTCAATTTACTTGCTATTGAATCACAAAAAATTAAAGAACAAAATGAAAAGAGACAAGATCCAAACTGGGCAACTCCAATGACTTATTCATTTGTATTAACTTGCTTGAAATGATCCAATTAAAATATAAGATCTATGAATCAAAGCAACTCAATATGGACTCAAACCATACTATATTTTCTCCATTCACAAGAAAAATGAAAAATACAACATTACACAATACTGGACAAACTTAAAATAGAAACATACTATTTCATTCTTCAAAATTCAGACCCTTCTTCAAGTCTTGGGAACTCATGTGTAGAGATGAGTTGCAAAAAGCTTCAGACTCAGACATAAAAGAAACATGTCAATCATTTGACAAAAGTATTCTAGTTATAACAAAACATGTGACTTGTTAGGGAGAGTGCATATAATTAACCCTTTACAAGTCTAATGTGACATCTCTTGATTTACGTGACTCCTTGCTTCTTCTTAACCACATGCAACTATCAAAGGGGGATATCATTGAAAATAATTGCTGCTCAAGTGATCCCTTATTGTTTGAGTCATCAACAGGGATGTGTCTTTTTACCCACTCCTCACACTCATCACCAGTTGGCCATTTGTGTTTGAGGATCTAATTTGCCACCTGTCTATATGGATTATATTTTACTGTGGCTTGTGTAACCTCTTTCTCAAAAGTTTCATAAAACACCCAGGAGTTTACCAAACTTGAAATGTAATTATGAAAAAGTGTCACATTCATATCTTGTGCTATTGATTTCACCATCTCATTTACCTTAGTAATGACCCCAATTCTCTAGTCAAAAAACTCTTTTAAACTTTTGTCTTCTTTTAGAATAGGTGGTACAAGCATGTCTTGAAACCCTTCTAAAATTTCCTTTAATTCAATCATTTTGGTTTCAAATATATAATTAGGCAAAAATGAAAAATTCATAAGTGATTTAACAACTTTAACAATGATCATAGCATATAGAGGGACATTTGGGTCCACACTTACACAAAATTCAATTTGTTTAATCTTCTCAATTCTGTTCACCCACTTCTAATAAGTTGGTTTGACCAACTTCCTATCATCCTACAACTTGCTAATGGCTAAATATAGCAATGAACATACATGATGTAGTCTGAACATCCTAGAATTTATTTTCTCATGAAAATGCATTAGTGTAGTTCAAAGAGTAATTTCCTTGTTAAAATCAAAACTGCTTTTATCATTTTCAATCTTTGACTGCAAATCAACCACCTCCTTAATAAGAGAATTAACATCCTTATCTCCCTTAGGTGGAATTTTTTGAAGTGACACCATAGCACTAGCTGCTGTAACTAGAATTATACTCAACTGTCTTGAAGAGATTTTCTTGTTTGTACTTGGAAGCCTAACTACTTCTAGTTCAACTACTTTTTGTTCCAACAAACTTACTCCAGTTTTCAGACTAGTGGTTGTATCGATTGAATTTTCATAAACAAAAATATGCCTATACTTCTCTTGTAAATCTTCATATTTCCTCTCCTTTCCTTTGGCCACATCATGCACATAAGAGACATGTTCTTTTAAGTCTCTCGTTGATTCAAAAAGATTTGCATCTTATACTCTCTATAAAAATTTATTACTAATACCAATATCTTCATTAGCAATTTCCTTCCCAAAAGTAGAAGTACAGAAAGACCAAGTAGCTAGGGCAACAAGATCCTCACTATAGTAGACTACTCTTGCAAGTTTATCAAATTGCTTGATATTAAGTCTCTTTGACCTATGGAGAAGACTTGGTCTACATATTAGGGAGTTCCATCATAGGGTCAAACTACTTGATTTACCCTAGACTGGTCTCTCACTAGACCCCAGACCCTTAAGCGTTGAGTTATCTTAGACTAGTCACTCTCAATCCCAGACCCTAAACATGACCCATGCAAAACTAGAATACCCTCTCATGAAGATGATGAATACTAGTCAAACCCCTCACTAGGTATCATCCTATTCCCATCATTAGCTTAGAAAAGAATTGAAGGAATGAGTGAGGAAACATCACTAATTATATTTTAAACGTGTTCTACAAATTTTAATTACTATGCTATCACTTATTACCAAAATTATGATAGGTTTCCTTGGCATTGGCCACTATGGGCTCCAAATCTCTATTGTAATCCACTCCCTTAGGACATACCAAGATAACCTCCCCTAAGCTCACAAATTACAATAGATCTCATAACTCACAAAATGAGTGATAATTGAATCTATTTTCTTAATAGACAATTGGAACTCACATTGGTCCTCAAACCAACATATCATAAATACTCTCAAAGGTACACATAACACAAGAGATTAAGATTGACCATAGGTTGGGTAAACAAGATTGAGAGATAATTACATAATGATTACACATATCACCATAAAACTAAGATCCCCAAGCCTCTAGTGTCCCAATCCTAAGGGTTGAACTAAACCCAATAACATTAACACAACAAAGAGTAATACTCCAATAGACAAGTCATACCACAAGTTCAACTTTGTTTATATTCATATAAAAGACACATGCACATATACACATTAGATAATTAATCATTTTAAATGAAGGCTCATATGCAAATACAAGGACAATGATGTGTACTTAAATTAATAAATTATCATTTCTGAAAGATAAGTTATTGAATAATTTAATATTCTTTCTTTTTAAAACATAACCTTAGTTGTAATACATATTAATTCATTAATATTTATTAAACTAATCATTATAAAATTGATAATTATTAATTCAATATTTAATTTATATTAATTATTACAAGAAAGCCACAAAACCACCAAATATTATATATCCCATTTAATATTCTACAAAATAAATAAATAAATAAATAAAATATTTAATATTATTTAATATTTATTAACTTCAACTAAAATTAAAGTTTATTTATTTATTTAATTTTGATCAATAATAACCTAAGCCTTTTTATTAATTTAAATATGTTACATTTTACTTCTTTCAAAGTGCGAGCATCAGGGGAAAAAGAACAAAGAAGAAAACTTTTGGTCCACCTTGGGACTTTAAGTTCTACATAGTCATACAATGCCCATAAAATAGGGACTTAGAGATACATAACCTTGATTACATTGTGACCTTCATATGGTTCAATCATAATCTTTATGTCATACAATCTCCTAGCTCTAAGGGTCTTTGGGAAAGCATGCCTTCCTGTGCAATACCATCATGGGTATTTTTGATATACAATCTCTTCTCTTTATATGGATAATGTCATAACAATTATGCCCTTGCAAAAATTCATAATATATATTTCTAAATAGTACTTCTTGAAATTAAGCTATTATATTCTTTGAAGAGAGCTCCAAGATACATGTAATCTCATACCTTGGCTGAAAATGTACAAATAAACATAATGTTTTTAATCGCTAATACTCCACGTATGCAAATAAATACCAGGCAGCTAAAACCTTGAAAAAAACTTAAGAAGCCAAGACACCTAATAGTGATGCAACATGTGAATAAGCCATAAAACATGGTGAGAAACAAAGCCTTGGAAGGAAGAACTAGACAGATACCTAACACCAAAAGGCTAACCATCAGACAAGCTACCCTCGAATCAACATGAAGAAGGCAATATATAAACAAGAGAGACCAAACCACTTCACTAGAAAAAAGGCCACAGAAGAAAGCTAGGGTTAAAAGGTGGATCCACGAGAACCCAAATAAACACAACCAATAAAGACATAAGACAAAAGTGAAATACAAGGAA
Source organism: Cupressus sempervirens (assembly GCA_028749045.1). Classification (NCBI taxonomy): domain Eukaryota; kingdom Viridiplantae; phylum Streptophyta; class Pinopsida; order Cupressales; family Cupressaceae; genus Cupressus; species Cupressus sempervirens. The sequence continues at coordinate 557,377,497 of CM053787.1, read as the reverse complement.
ATAAGATATGCCATAGAAAAAGGATACCAAACATCCTATCTAACCCCAAATACAAAGGAAAAATAAGAAGCCCAAGACCAAACCCCAAGACCCACAAACATCAAGATCATAAAGAAGGAAAAGATGATGCATACAAAAAGCCAAAACCAAAGAAAAGTAAGCAACAAAGAAGAAGAAAAATACATACCATACCAATAAAGAAATACTTTGTAATACGCTTTCTAGAGCATGGAGACTACATATACAACTATATCCCCCAAATCAAATAAATAATACAAGAAACTTACATTCCCCAAATCAGAGAACTAAGATAATATTAAAGCTATACTTCTATTAGAAAAAGTATCCTGTGCAAAAAATCTATGAAGGAAAGGTGTCTGGGTCTCTAGTACCTAAGTTGTCTAGAAATTAGTAAAAAGAGCCTTGTAGTAATTCTTCCATAATAGGATGCCCATCATCCCCTAGCTTGGCTAGCTTATCATCTAATCCATTATGTTCTTTGTAAATATGACCTATTTTAACATTTCTAAAGACTTTTAAAAGTTCAAGAGCGATTGCCAATTTTTAGTTTAGAATCTAATTTGGAGTTGGTTCTTCTCTTATTGAATTAATAATAATGATTGAATCACCTTCTATTTCAAGATTAGGAAAGCTTTTGACCTCCAATAAGAGCTTGAATTTCAACTATATTGTTAGATGCTACTAGTAGGGTTTAGAATTTTTTTCTAACATATTTCCTTGACTATCATGGATCATACCTCTTGACCCAACTATACCTAGATTGCTTCTCAATGCCCCATCAAATTTTAATTTAATTCAACCTTCTTGGGGGGGAGTTCATTTTCATTTTTCTCTAGTAATTTTGCCCAATTTACCCCATTTTCCTACCAAGTTTAGGACTTTAAGCCCAAACCATTCATTCTTAATTTGTTAATCCTATTGAGAAAATCATCCTTCAATTTTTTTATTATTACCCTATTATTCATTACTTCTATTATGATTGCTTCTAGTGTATTGATAAGAACAAGAATCTCCATTATCTTTCTTTTAAATAATATTCTATTTCTTTCTTTCCATAATACCCATGCCACTATTGAGGGAGCTATTTTCCAAATGACATTATACAAAGAATAACTATGTGGATTAGGCCATGTTTTGAGAAAGTTAGTGAATTATTGTGAATTAGTTGACTTCCATTCTTTTTTTTTTGAATCCACTACCAACATTTTTGTGAGAACGGATACTGGCAAATAAAATGGTCCACATATTTTTTTTCACATAATAAGCATCTTGAGGGCCCTTCAAAACCAACGTTCTCGAACCATCTTGCAATATAAATCTTGTTTTGCATTGCTATGCATAGAAAGAATCCCACCTTTGGAAATTAGTTTTTATCCCATCAAAGATGTACAAAGAGTTATGGGTTATAAGGAACGTGATTTTGATCAATCAAAATGCAACCTTCTTTTACCACATATTCTCTTATTTTATTTTTGACCCATTAGTTTAAGGATCTCTTAAAGGTTTTCTCTTTCTTCTAGGATTAAAAGTCTACCTTTCAAATTCCATTCCATACTTGGGGTTGCCCATAGGTATTTCTATGTAATGATTAAGAGTGTTCCTTTAGAGGTCTTTGACGATGGTTTTAACTCTTTTATACGTAATTTTATGTTCTAGTAGTATATATCCTCCCCAAGAGTCTTCCCAAAATAATGTTTAATCACCCCTTCCTACATCCCATCCTATATTATTTGATATAACATTCCAACATTCTAGCACAAAGTTCCACACCTTGGGGCCTTTAAGAGTATTGTTTTTTCTAAATATACTTGTTAGATTATCAAGATACAAATATTTATTGTAGATAATCCTTGTTCATTTCCTGTTATCCTAATATATTCCCCATAGCAGTTTGGCTCCTAGTGCCAAGTTTTGCATACCTATATCCTTAATGCTCGTCACTCCTTAATTATGTGGTTGTCATATTCTATCCCATTTGATTAGAGAAACTTTATGTTATTCAAAGGTACCTTTCCAAAAGAAGTTCTTAGTTTTTTAAATTCAATTCAGCTGTTGTAGTTTGAGATAGAGGGAGACATGACATTTGGTAGATTGGGACAACTGACAAAACCACCTTAATCATTGTTGCTTGTCTTGTGCTAGAGAGCCACTTCCTTTTCCAGATATTTATCTTCTAATCTAATTTAGATAATATTGTATCCTAATATTTAAAGGAATGAGCCCCTTTCTCTATAGTCATACCTAAGTATCTAAAGGGGAAAATACCTTTTTTAAAATCCTAATATCTAGCGAAGTTTAGTTTCTAAATTTATTTGGGTGTTTAAAAAGAAATTTTCAGATTTTTCTCCATTAGCTTTTTGTCTAAATGCTCCTTGCTACCAATTGAGAATGTTTTGTATTCATTATCTTCTTACATATTTCTCTTGGTTGCGACTATAATGTCATCTGCAAATTGTTGATGAATTATATTATCTACTCCATCTATAACCCTAATTCTTGAGATTCTTCCTTCTGAGTTTTTTTTGTAATGCTTCTTCTAAATGCCTTAGGCATGATATAAAGAGAAATGGAGAAATAGGGAACCTTGACTGAATTCCCTTGAAATAGTAAAGTTTCCTTTTGGGGTTCCATTTATCAATATAGATATTTTTGGTGTGGAAATATAGCTAAAGATTAGATAAATCCGTCTCTTAGAAAAACCAAAGGTTTCCAAGCATTTACATAGAAATTTCCAATCCACTCTGTCGTGTGCCTTTTGGATATCAAGTTTAATTATCATACTAGCTTCTCTCCTAGAATTAGCAAAGTGAATTATTTCACAAGATACGACTATACCATCTAAAATTAACCTACCAGGCTCAAAGCCTATTTTTTCTTTAAAAATTATCTTACTTAAGGGGTTTTTTAATCTATTCACAATTTCTTTAGAAAAAATCTAATAAATGGTTTTAAATAGGGCTATTGGCTTGAAGTGTCCTACTATTTTTGAGGTTTTCTTAATGGGAATGAGGAAAAAAAGTATTATTAGTTTCTTTAAGAAAACTCCCTGCATTTTAAGCGTTCTCCAATGCTTCTCATAGTTCATAGCCTTAAAAATCCCAACATTTTTGGAAAAATAAGACTTGGCCTGGAATCCATCTAGTCCTTGTGCTTTATCAAGGTGGAGATTAAATAGAACTTTGTTAATTTTTTCTATAGAAAAAATGTTATTTAGAAAATTATTCTCTTCCTTTATTATAATCTTTCAGATATTGCTTAATAGATCTTGTAAAAATACTTTTTTAGTTTTTATTATTATCTATAATATCTCCATTTCCATCTTTGACTTGGGTTATCCTATTCATTCTTCTTCTTGCTTTAGTCCTATTATAATTTTTAAATTTATTTATCACCTTCAAATAACCATGTTTCTTGGGATTTATGTTGCTAGAAGATCTCTTCCTTAGATAATAGGTTTTCATGCTTTTGTAACAAATCCTTTTCTCTAAATTAGCTATCCCTATTCATATATTTTCTCATAATTTTTCATTGAGATCTGCTATCTCCATTTTTTTTTTCTAAATTTTTCTGAGAAAATGTTACCAAAATATTTCTTGTTCCATTCTAAGATTCTCCATTTGCTATGTTTTAGTTTAGGCATAAAGAATAATAACTTTGATCCTTTAGAACTTATTTCTTTACACCATATGTCCAACATCTCCAAGAACCTTTCATGTTGGAACCATATTTTTTCAAATTTGAAAGGATAGTGTTGGGGTTTACTATTTTATTCAATTTGAAATATTACTAAGAGATGATCCAATCCTCCTTGATAGAGATTTGAAAATCTTTTTTTTTCCTTCAAGAAGACTATTCCTGATTTTCATAGTCAAAGCTCCAATTTTTCCATTTCAAAGAAGGATAACGAGACTCTACCGATTTTGTGATTTTGCTAGGAGGCAAAAGTCACTTCTCCAATTTTGCAATTTCGGGAAATAGACAAATGGACACCTCTGATTTTGTGATTTTGGGAATGGGATTAAGAGTCTTTTCTGATTTTCTAATTTCTCCCTATAATCATTTTTTTTATTTCAACTTTGCAATTCGCATCAAGTGTGAATTTCTATGTCTGATATCACTAGTTTGCAAATTTATATTTTATAGTATTTCAATTTTGTGATTGTGCATGAGGAATAATTTGCTAAGCCCGTGTTTGTAAAGATATACATTTTGAAGAAATCTTTTCAGTACCAATGAAAAGACATATGCATCAAAATCTAAGTATATTTTCCTTCTATCTTTAATTAACACAGAGATAGATGTGGCAATTTTCTTATGCTTGCACGTGTAAATTGTTGAAAAAACTTAATTCATTTACTAACTGTTGCTCATAAAGACATTATAACAAAAATTCACTTGGATTGTTTTGGTTGTTTTATGTTGGTGCAAGTTTTGAAGACTTTTTCACCATGGGACTTCCCATTCAAGCTTATAATAAGCAAGATGGTTTGAGGCTAGTTATGAAACCATACTTTTCACCAATAGATGAGGATTGGTTAGATGTGTTAGAAAGACCACGGTTGCCATTGCACCAAAAGATCAACCTTGGCTTTTCTAACAATTGGTATCAGAGCTTGGTCACAAGTTTGAATCCTACAGGTCACTGTGAGTGATGCTGGGAGAGGGATTGTTGGTAGTGGGCCAACATCCCTTGCATGGTTTGTGACATGACTTAACTGCCTTGTGTGGTTCTATAAGACTATTGGTTGTATCAAGCATTGAAAGGTTGATCTTTTAGTGCAACAATTTTGGCCTTTCTAACAAGATGTTCTTAACAACATGTAGCGACCGCCTGGGAATTGAGAACGAGCTACGCCAGCTATCTCAATGATGCCCATGGGCTAAAGCTTGAGGAAGCAAGCTGAGGTTAGTGCCATCCTGGCTGAATTTGAAGACCTTCACGGGAACAAACATATTGAAGAAATTCTTGATATGATTCAATAATTGTAATTTAAAAAAATAAAATTCTTAAAACTATATGATTGTAATCTCCTGTGAATGGTTGAAATTAGTTATTAGTTATTTTTGTGGGTAGAAGCAAGAAGTTGGGTCTTAAATGTGCAGATTGAGATCTTACTCTTTTAGAAATGGGTGCCTATTTTTAAAAAACAGGCACCCATATTAGGCTCAGATGCTTGATCTGAATTTCATAAAATGGGCACCCATTTATTAAAAAGTAAGGTAAAAAAATGGGTGCCCATTTTTGAAAAAATAAATAAATTTAAATTTACAAAAAATTGGCACTTGTCTTTTAAAAATAAAAAAACGAGTACCCATTTTTAAAAAATAGTGTGTTTGTTTTAATTTTTAATTTTTTTTTTTTGGGATTTAAAATGCATTTTAAACATCAATTATACTTTTTCAAAATGGGCACCCTTTTTTTGAATTTCAAATAACGAGCACCCATTTCTCACAACATAGGGCAGGATTGTTTTTCTCCCACCTCAAATTTCAGTTCAGGATAGGATTGGCGAGACGAAGCCTATGCCTTGACCTTTAAAGATTTGGCTAAGGCATTGAACAGACAAATTCAGGCCTTGCCACAATTTTTAGAGGGTCTTCCCGATTAAAATTTTTCACGAAATAAAAACCTATTACAGTTCTCACTATCCTTATTTCAGAAATATAAATTTTATAGTGTTATAATTTTATTTACCATTTTTGCATTATTGTTTAGTTAAAGGTGGTACCTAAATGTAAAATAGTGAGGTTCCCTAAAACTTTAAAAACTTTTTTATTTTATGGTTTTTCTTAAATTAATTTATATGTCATCAATCTACATACAATTATTTTAAAGTTAAAAAATAGAATTTTTGAAGAAAGTAAAATTTTGACCAAATTATGGTGTCCATACATGAGAGGTTTTAAAATTTACCTTTATATCTAATTAAAAATTAATAATAAATTAATTATCCAATAAAAAATTAAGGATACATATTTTCATCAATCTTTGGTGTGTTATGTAACTTCCTTTAAAAGTATTCACAAAAAAATATTTATATTTGTGTCAAATTATGGTGTTTGTACACAAGTGTGGTATGGTCTTGAAACAGGCATTTTGAAAAAGTGGTTTTTAAAGATCTATACCAAAAACTAAATCTGTCATACAGGTATACAAATAAATTACATATTCAAAAGTAGATTTCAAATAATACAATTTTGATTTCTGAAGTTTTTAAATATTTAATCTCTAAATGCCTCAAATTTTGACATTAATCAACAAGAAATTTCAAAAACAGGAAAAACACTTTCACTTTTTGCCCAAAAGTGAGACCCAACTTCTTGCACTTACCCTTGTAAAGATTTGAAGCTTTTTTGTAACCTTTTATTTTCTATAAGAAAGGGTACCAAGACCTTATAGATAGAGGAATGTAGACATTTAAGAATATACATATATAAAAATACTGATAAATATATGCAACATAAAGTAGACATTGCAACTAGTCACAACCCAATTGTACTTATTTTCAAAATTAATAAAAATACTTTGTTTCTTTTCTAAAGTTTGGGAATTGATCATAACAAACAGTATTTGCAAGTTGTCTTCTTGGATTTATATTGTTGTTGATGGATTGAAATTGAAGTGAATCCTTGATGAACATAACTCACATGGGGTTTTGTGTAATTGGTCTTCATCTCCTTTGAAGTTAAATTCAATTAACTAGGGTTTCACAATTTCAAGTTTTGTGTCCAGAAATTGATAGAAGTGCGCCTGTCTCCAAGTAATTTTATGATTGTGATACACATTTTTATTGATTCTATTCTCCCACTTGAAAAGGACTTGTCTTTTATTTCTTCTAAGGAAAAGTCCAATTTTGTGGAGAAGGTGATATTCTTTGTCTTACTCTTTTGCATGCACATTTCATCCCATATTTCAAAATTTACTTTCAAAGCATTACAACTTAATTTCTCCTTGAGAAAGTGCTTTCCCTCTCAAGAGAATCAATTTCAAGTATGCATTAGTAATTTTTCTCCTCTATGAGAGTTGAGATATAAGGTACAATCACGTAGGTCTTGTAGAGCCTAAGGTGTAGAGGTTGAGATATCGTGTTTCAAACTTCTTCGTTGACCAAAATTGTGTTGATTTCACAACATCAAGTGGGTAAGGATTGTAGCATTTCAACCGACAATTTTGAGAACCAATAGATTAGCAACTCTACTAGGGAGAGTTGCTCACAATTCAGATTGTGCAGTTACCTATAATTTTCAATTTTATAGACCAAAAAATAAGTAAGATTTTAGATTAAAGTGTACTCTACTAGAGGAATAAACTTAGGAGATCTCGCATTTGATCCTCTTAAGTGAGGTGGCGACACTATAATTTATGAATATATCAGTCTATGAGTGATTGTTTGTTGGTGGTTGAAAAGAAAAGGACTAATAGACATCTATCCCTAAAATTTATGTGTGAAAGGAGGTCAGTTCATTCAGGAACAAAATATCTTGAATCTCCCAAGAAAAGAAGTAGGAAAGGAAAATAGATTACTGATATTCCATTCACAGGATATAAGAAGTTTGATGACAGAGAGAGGGAATTATATAGTGATGATCAAGACAATAATGAGTGAGGAGAGGAGAACTCATTTCATAATATTGGTTCATTTCTTAATCATGAACAACATGAAAATCATAATATAGATGATGAGTCTGAAGAAGAAGATGATGATGAAAATGAGGATTCACAAAAACTCATTAAAACCCTTCAAATTTTATTGTGTCCCAAAAAAGCACCAAAAGCCTTGAAGAAAATTCCCAGTGAATTGTTGGAAAGGGCATGTATCAAAAGGGATGAGATCATTGATCCAAATCCAATGGGAGAAAAAGGTGAGTCATCTAAATATACCCCTCCTCACAAAATTAAAGGTTCTTCGTTTAGTACTATATCAATAATCCTTTATATGGTAAAAATGAAAAAATAAGTCATATTCCCAATCAAAACAAGAATGAAAGAGACATGATTGAAAGAGATTGGAAAAAAACCAATTGCAATAATTAAACAAGTATGATGAACATTCAGAGGCAAAAAAAATCTCATCATCAGGGACTAAGGATTCCAATGATAATTGAGAGATATAAGAAATTTGATTTCACTAGGATAGTTGGGTACCCTAACCCCATATCAAATGATTTAAGAACTTCCATACCTAAATTCTCTGGGGAAGAGAATCAATCTGCTGAAACACATGTGATCAATTTAGAAAAAACATTGTTGAAGAAGTTGAGCAACATAATAAAGATATTTTTATGAAATTATTTTTACAATCTTTGACTAATGATGATGTTGAATGGTACAAAGAACTCCCTGATGGGTCCATATCAAGTTGGAAAGAGTTTGTGGATATGTTTCTTGAGCAATTTGGAAGTCATACAAATACTTCTTTTTCTTCACATGAATTGGCTAGCATAAAGAAAAATCCAAAGGAGTCTATTTTTGAATTTAACAAAAGGTTTAATAAGGTTTTGAATAGAATATCACAAGATATTAGACCAGTTGATTACTTCCCAGTTAATTTTTGTTTAAGTGATTTTGAAAGTAAAACTCATTATGAGATAAGGTCACATAGACCCTTTACTTTACAAGAATCTTTTAAGGTTGCAATGATATTTGAGAATGATAGGAAGGCTACTATTAGAATTGGTAAAAGTGATGACCCAAGGTTATTTGACCCCAAAAACCCAACTCCAAGCAAGGATGAAGACAAGATTGATAAAATTTTGGGTATGATTAAGGACCTTCATGTAGGAATGAAGGAACAAGTTTTATCAGGAATGATAAACCTTATTACAAAACAAATAGATATAGATTATAGGACATGAATTATAATACATCTTGGAAGGATGGTAAACTAGTGAGAAATAATGAAACCCCTAATCCTTTGAGGAAAAATGATAATTGTGTTGAGACTAGTCCTTGATGTGAAGTGTGAAAACTACCCCACATGCCAGGACATTATCTAGTAGCAAGAAGCATGTTAGAAGAAGAAATTCACCAAGGGGATGATCAATTAACTATGAACACATTATCATCTAAACCTTTTTGGAGAGAGGATAACTCTTCTAAGGAAGAACATATCCCCAATGTCCATACAAGAAGCACAGGGCACCAAAACACTCAATAGATCTTCTTTGATAACGATGAGAAACCTATGTTAAGGATATCATCCAAAGAGGAAAAAAGGTCTCATACAAATATAGTAGTTGAACAAGCAAGAAATAACTATAGACTAAGAAATAGGATTGCTAATCCAGATGTAGCTAGAATGATGGAAGTACCCACTTTGCATAAAAATGGTAAGGAAAAAGGAATATCTAATGATCAAATGAACCCATAGGTAACACATTTTGCTACTGGTAAGAAATTAGTGAGTAGTAATTCATTTATTTCTAATGATTTATCTCAATTAAAGATCCGAGTCCCACTTTTAGAAGTTGTTAAGATTCTCGAATATGGAAAATAAGTGTTCAATATTTTGTCTGAAACTAACAAAGAAGGGTGTGTTAATATTAGCGAGACTCCTATTATTTATTTATGAACAAATATTAATGAGAATTTCCTAGAGGTGGATCCTTTTTACTTAACTCTATTGGTAAACAATAAACTAGTAAGGAACTGCATGGTAGACTCAAGAAAAACTATGAACATAATGCCTGCTAAAGTTGTGAAGGAACTAGGTTTGAAAGTAGACATTCCTTATGGGAAGTGATATGCTATGGATAATAGATTTGTGCCTGTGGTGGGAGTTTTTAAAAATGTTGACTTTAGATTCCCTACTTCTCTGAATACTTCTTATAAAATAGATATTACTGTAGTTGAAGTTCTTGCTTACTATGGTATGTTGCTTTCAAGGCAATGGTCAAACTTAGTTGGAAGGCATATGCAATTAGAATTTTCTTATGCAAAAATTCCAATTAATGGCCATAATATTAGGTTTGATAAAGAATCAAGATATAAATTGTTGAGATAATGGGTGTTGCACACATTGCATAATATTGTTATTTTATTATTTTATTTTTATTATGTAATGTTGTACCTAGATGGACATGCGACATGTAAAGATTCCCATGGAATATTCTTGATGAGTTGTATTGTAATATTGTGAAAATATTTCATGTAATTATTTAATATTGGGGGAAAAGAATTAAATGCCCAATATTAAATGTGGGTTCAGTGGGTTAGGTAGCACATGGTTTTAGCACATGGTTTATGTAATACCACTTGGTGGTTTTTGTGGGACTTGCTACTATATAAGCAGCCACAAGGGTAGTTGTTGTAGATAGAGAGTGACAAGGAGAAGACAAAAGGAAAGAGTCGAGCGGGACAAGGCTTGACAGGTTAGCCAAGGGAGCATTTGTGAAGGTTGAAAGCATGGCATGGGATGCGTGGATTCATGCTTGTTCACATAGTTTGCTCGGTTGTGGCTATGGCCATGAAGGCTTCCATGGTTGTATGGCAATGGTATTTTTGTTGAATAATACGTGATGATGGATGCTTTTGGAGGCTGGGTTTTTCCCTCAATGAGGGTTTCCCAGGGTATATCTTGTGTCACAATTTTGTGGGTATGTTGTCTATTCTCTTGCATGTGGATTTTAATTCCGTGTTTATTTTAGATCTATTATGGGTTATGTGGAAACGGTTATATTCTTTGTTGCCAAGTTTCCTTACAAGTGGTATCAGAGCTATGGTTTTATTATTGTAACCCTGGATTGAATTCATGGGAATGCATGAGAGGATAAAAGAAAGGGCAAGATATATGAATGATTTATTGCAGATCTGAGGATTTTGGATTTGCTGTTATGATGGGATGTTAAAAGATTTGGGCATGTGAAATTGTTGGACAAAAAGGATTTTTTTCGGATGTTTCATCTAAAATGAGGGTTTTGGGGGGTAGCTTGCATAAATGACCTCCTCGGTAAAAATAGACCTCACCATTGGATCCGAGTCGACATTTCCATAAATTTTGATATATAATATGCCCTAGTTTGGCCATGTTCAGAGGAAATGAAAGAGTTTTTTGATTTCAGCCCATGATGGCTGTCAAATTTAATCCCGTCGGAATTTTCGTCACTGAAAAAAATAAAAAATGAAAAATCGTACTGAAAATGGTAAAAAGACAGTTTTAGTAAAACGGCCATAACTTTCTCTCAGAATATCGGATTTCAGAGTTCTTATAGGCATTGGAAAGCTAATTCAGAGCACTACAACATGGCATAGGTTTGGTTCTGTGATTTTGAAATTTTGTCAGGTTTTAAGAGCCCTAAAGTCAGATGTTCTTTATTTTGAGCACGGATTAGGGCATAACTTGGGCATACGGAGTCAGATTTTGGACTTCGAGTGGTCAACGGAAAGCTCTTGGAGAGCTCTACACATTGGTTCATATTTGGTGCAGGTTTGGCATGATTTATTTGTTGAAATATTGATCTGAACAATTTATAGGTATATTTTGACTATGGTAACATTGTGAGTTTATGGCATTGGAGATTTAAGAGTTGATGCCATTGTATACTCAGTTCATATTTCAGATTGGTCTCATGATGATATGGTTATCAGTGTTTGGTTTGGATATGCATGATGACTTGTTGGGTCTACAAGTTGTGCAGTGTTGTAAGCGGTCTATACTTACAAGTTGCATTTATAGCTTGGTTATGGGTTGTCTTTGCCCATTGATCTTTCATTATTGATGCATATTCAGATTGGTGGCTTGGATTTGAGTTGTCTATGCCCTAAGTCACATGATTTTATCTTCATGTTGAAGGGATGAGATGTTGTTACCAGGTACAGTCATGGTGGAGGATTGTGGTTGACTATTTTATGCTGACAGGTTGGACATATTGAGAGCCAAATGCTCGGTTCATGGATGTGATCATGGTGTCATGAATTTTGGCATGACATGATTGGTTATACAAGTACATCCTTGATGTTTATTAGCTTGGATTTCTGATATAGTTATGGTGGTATATCTTCTTGGTTGAGGATCATGGTTATTTGGTTTCTTTTGAGGAGCTCATGATGTGCACTTTGAGTTCTTTGATGGTTTGATGCCTTGGTTGATTCTCATGGTTAGAAGATGGTTTTTCATCATTATGTCATGGATAGCTTGGATACACGGTTTAGTGGGAGCTTGTGACAATGATGGGGTGACAGTGTAGGATTAGTTCCTGGTTTGGTTTGGATCTTCAAGTAGGAGATGGATTTTATGATGCCATAGGTGACTTGGTACCACAGTTGAGTGGGAGTTGTTGGCATTGATATATTTATTGAGTGTTTGAAGATGTTGGAGGTTTGTCTTAGATCCTGTTGCTGCAGAAGCATCTTTGACATTTGCATGGTGCACTTGTTATCTTCATGGTGTTTGAAGATGGTTAGATCTTGAGGACTCATGGAGTTCTTGGTTATCTTCATGGTATGTGGAGATGTTTCTTCCTGGTATGTGGAGATAGTTTTTTCTTCATGGTGTGTGGAGATGGTTGCATCTTGAGGACTCACAGGGTTCTTGGAAAAGGTGTGGTTTATGCTTTTATTTGGCACGTTATCCTTGGTATGAGGATGGTTTCATTATTATGTCATGGTATACTCTTGATACGCGTTTAGAGTTGTGACATGTTATGGTGTGTTCATATGGGGCATGTTATCTCTTTAGTTGAGATGGTAAGATCATGTTGTCATGTTTATGTTCCTAAGGCCATGGTTGAAACTTTGACATTGATCTTGGTTTAGTTTCTTGGTATTGAGTACACTGATCATAAGCTGGATACTTCATGTTATTGGTATGTTGCATTTGGAGTTGGCATGGATTGATTGGTTACAGGTGCTCATGGATACTTAGAGACGGTGGTGACGCTGATTTCTCTTGGATTAGAGAAGTATTTGTTGGGATGGTTGATGGTTTCAGCAGGAAGTTCGAGGGGCAGTCACCTGATATGGACTTGAGAGGAGATTGTTCTTAGATGAGTCTTGGTTGGAGACTTGGGTATCTTGATGAGCATTCTCATTCCCCACTCTTGGTCTACTCGGAAGTTTGCTACTTGAGAGGTATAGCCCATTGTTTTCTCTTAGTTGCATTATATTTATGCTTGTCTTTCATGGATATGGATCTTGAGCTATGGTACATGAGTTAGTTCTGGAGGGTTCATTTGAGAAATGGTTTAGCATTGGTTATCTCCATGTGCATATGTTGTTATGCTAGTTGAGTTTGGGAGATGGTTTTATTGGGCATATTCCTTGGATTAGGAATGGTTATTCCTTGGTTTAGGAATGGTTTTATTGAGTTTGATCTTCTTGTGAGAGGCTTACATCCATGATGAGTTATATGGTATTGTTTGGGTGTTGTTGAGGCTTCTTGTTGGGGTTTTATGGAGGAGATCATACTTGCACAGTTTACATCTAGAGGTGTGTGTAGAAGGACATGATACAGGTTATGATTTGCATGGTTTCTTTGATCTTGGTTATCTTCCTGGATGTTTAGTTTTGCCTACATTGGATTTGAGATTGGTTAGAGATTGTGGTCACTGGTTTGTGCTCATGTATGTCATGTGAGAGATGACATGGTTATTTCTTTCTCTTTCCTCTGTTGGTTGTGGTGAACTTGGGAGAGCATTGGAGACTTGTTATGAGAGTTGTTCTTGCAGGATATTGGATTATGTGTTGTGGATGTCCTTGATACTATATGGATTCACTTCTTTGAGATGTTGTGAGTGGATTGGTTATATATTTGACATTATCTTTTGCAGTGGGAGCTTCTTGGTATATATGTGGTAGGTATTGCTCTTGAGGCTTGTGATTGTAGGTTATAGATTGGATATGTCAGTGATATGAGATTCACTTGTTATACCTTTGAGGTATGGATAGTTGGATGGGTTTGGCACTTTGCTGTGGGTGCTATTTCAGCTATGGATATTTTGACAACTACGGATACATGTGATTACCTTTGGATCAGGTTATTTGTGCTTGGAATTTTAGTTGGTACAGGATTTTATGATCTTCTAATGCGATAGGTTGGGTGGTTTTCTCTTTGGATGGCTTCTATGTATGTCCAGTGGGAGTGGCATAATAGGAGGTGAGATCATTCATGTTCGAGATGCTAGATACTTTGATTTTGTTGTGGGTACCAGGATGGAGCACTTGGTTTATTTTGATCCATGATGGTGGATGTGCTGGGAGGGATTGTTCCCTTGTTCATTTATGTGGCTACGGATTGACCCTATGCAATGTATACAACAAGTGGGAGATTGTTGAGATAATGGGTGTTGCACAAATTGCATAATATTGTTATTTTATTATTTTATTTTTATTATGTAATGTTGTACCTAGATGGACATGCAACATGTAAAGATTCCCATGGAATATTCTTGATGAGTTGTATTGTAATATTGTGAAAATATTTCATGTAATTATTTAATATTGGGGGAAAAGAATTAAATGCCCAATATTAAATGTGGGGTCAGTGGGTTAGGTAGCACATGGTTTATGTAATACCACTTGGTGGTTTTTGTGGGACTTGCTACTATATAAGCAGCCACAAGGGTAGTTGTTGTAGATAGATAGTGACAAGGAGAAGACAAAAGGCAAGAGTCGAGCGGGACAAGGCTTGACAGGTTAGCCAAGGGAGCATTTGTGAAGGTTGAAAGCATGGCATGGGATGTGTGGATTCATGCTTGTTCACATAGTTTGCTCGGTTGTGGCTATGGCCATGAAGGCTTCCATGGTTGTATGGCAATGGTATTTTTGCTGAATAATACGTGATGATGGATGCTTTTGGAGGCTGGGTTTTTCCCTCAATGAGGGTTTCCCAGGGTATATCTTGTGTCACAATTTTGTGGGTATGTTGTCTATTCTCTTGCATGTGGATTTTAATTCCGTGTTTATTTTAGATCTATTATGGGTTATGTGGAAACGGTTCTATTCTTTGTTGCCAAGTTTCCTTACATAAATACCTTGTAAAAATTTTCTAGTTGGATAACAATTTTTTTTTTGTTAGATAGATATGGATAATTTCTAGGTAAGTATAAATAAACCTATTCAAATTATAGAAGACAAAAATACGGTTCTTACACAAGATGAAGATGATTGATTATGAAAGATGTATTTTGATGGAGCATGTAACAAGGAAGGAAATGGGGTTTGTGTGATGAGGAGTCCATTGATACTTGTAGGAAAATTACCATCAAGGCATATGATGAAGAAGAACAAAAATCCAAGGGTCTTGTTGTGCTGCCTATAAAGGTAGGACCTATAGAGAGAGATGTCATATGTGAAGTCCTTCATATCCCTATAGCATAAAAAATATTGTTAGAAAGACCTTGGATTCACAAGATACAAAAAGTCCCTTCAACTTATCACCAATGAATAAAATTCCCATTCCAAGGGGTGGAGGTGACAATCTATTGATATTTTTGTTCTAACTAACCAAGAGTCTATTAACAATCATGTTAACAAGATGAAAGAGCTGGAAAAGACTCTCAAACTAAAAGAAACTGTAATGCCCCGCCCGAAGATCCTTGGAAACAAGGATGAAATACAAGCTAGATTTTTTTTTTACAAGTATGAATGCACACGACAACATCATACAGGGATCACAAAGATCGCAATGGAAGACTTCACCACAATCTTGGCAACCAATGGATCTTCAAACACCACTACCAAACTGAAACATGCAAACAAAAGCCAACAACGATGACGCACATGATGAGGCCTTAAAGAAACAACCACTCATCAACAAAACACCAAGTTCGAGAAAATGCAAAATCCTAAAATTTGGCTAAGTTTGAAATCCTGAAGCCCTGAAAATTGGCTAAGTCTGGATTTCTGAAGCCTTGAAATTTCCTAGAATCTTTATCTTATCTCAAAGAGGTCTAAAACCTATCTCAAAAGATTCATCACATATATTAAAATATATCTTAAGTATAAGTTCAATATATTTTAAACCCTTTAGCAAATCTATTTTGAACTAGGAAGGTGAAAAACCCAAAAGGGTATCCAAAACCAACTTATAAACTTTTTCTCGACAAGCCTAAATAGCCCCTGTTTCTCCTACAAGAAAGTACAATGGTCTCAAGTTTTGCGTGAGACCTTGCAACATTGCGCGTGATAAAGTTCATGGCTTCGCTCGAGGACTCGCTGCACATCACACGAGGACTTGTATTCTCACATGAGGACTTGCATTCTTGCATGAGGACATGCATTTCCACACGAGAAAAAAAATTAGCGTGACAACAAAATGCAAATAAAAAGCATAGAAATATGGAAACCTCTACACCAGGGAGTATCAGATCCACGTAAATCGAGGAATGAACACTCGAGTGCAAAAACAACAAGGAAAGAGGAACATCTACCATCTAAACCATAACAGTAATGAACATACTGAATGCAACATTGTAGTACACAGAAGTAACATCACAATGTACAAAAATATCATCATAATAATAAATTAACCAAACTAAGTATGTGGTTCCTCCCAACCATCAATAGCATCATAAGACCATCATGGATCCTAGCCATTCCCCATGCATAACATCCCAAGCCATTGATCAAATTGTTGGTACTATTGTAATAGGGACATCACTACTAAAACATGCTACAATATAAGCATGAGGAAATCTAACATGCTAGTAGTAAAGCATAAGATAATCCTACCAATAGATAACATCACCTATCAAAGGCTAATCAACATAATAAGAAAATCTAACATGCTAACCAATAAGCAATAAATAATCCAATACAACAATTCACATCATCAAGTCATATGCTAAACATCATAATATGGAAATGTGTCAAATAAACTAACTTAATCTAAACATGATATCCAAGCATTCCAATGAAAGCATAAATCATAAGAAAGCATACTCCGAAACCCGAAGCATCAAGTGAAAATATCCAGCAATGGTCGCACTAGGATAAGAGACCATCTTTGTACACTAGTCCCTAGTAGTGGTGAAGGTAGCTATGCCTCCCAACCACGTGGAACCCATAGGTCCACACCCACCATCTTGATGGAGATAAAGATCCAACCACAAACACACATAAAGCACAACATACAAGGCTAACACTCACGCCAAATAATATGATGGTTGTAACCAAGAACCTAAGACAATGTAAGGAGTACAGGTCCTAGTCAGACACTCAATAGGCTACTAAGTAGGGGCTAACATCATGGAGAGTCGCTTGGCATCAAAAAGCCCAAGCTTGGATCGTGCAGATTTAGCATCCCTCAACATAATGGCTTGGCACAACATTTTATTATCTTTAAGTTTTATTACCATTCACACATTTTATTTAGTTATCACTTATTTAAAACTTCTTATCCTCTGCCAACCCTATGGGACTGAGGTCAATAGGTTGTGAGATAGAAGCCCCCTCCATATGCTACCCTACCCTACCCATGCTCATCCTATGACAAGTGCCCGTGGGCATATTGCATACTCCCATCCCAACCCCAATGATCATAACTTCTAGAAGTGCCATAGAAGATCAGGCCTCACAAGTCACCCAAAAAATGTATGCGCACGTACTCGTATGTGGCGCACCACCATCACGAAGATCACAACACAAGGACATGATGAGAACACAATGCAAAGAAAACACCCAACTAAAAGAAACACGAGAGGGACGGATTCTACATTAATAATAATATTAGACTTGCTATTTGGTGGACATAGCCCAAGGATTGGGTGAACTACATTAAATCTTGGTGTCTTGTGTTCTTTTAAGTGTGATCTATTATTTTATATTATTGTCTATATTTGCTTGTAATTGTTATTTCTGTCTGTGGTTTAATCCTAACAAGTGGTATCAGAGCCTAGTTTTTTTTTAGTTATCCTTTGTAGGAAAGTCTCACGGTCAAGTGGGAGTCTCACGGTTGAGTGGGAGCGATGGTAGACGACGGTAAGCTGAGGGTTAACAAGTTTAATGGGCAGAACTTTCAGCTATAGAAGATGCAAATGGAATACTATCTTTATTAGAAGGATTTATTGAAGCTGTTGGAAGGAAAAACCAAGAATTAGGGATCTATGTCAAATGATGACTGGGATCTTTTAGACAGAAAGACACTTGGAAGCATTTGATTATGCCTAGCACCATCAGTGGCATTTAATATTACAAAAGTGAAGATGACAGAAGAATTGATGCAAACCCTAGTGAAACTATATGAAAAACCCTCCACTTAAAACAAGGTATTTCTCATGAAGCGTTTATTTAATATGAAAATGGCAAAAGGTGGATCTATTATAGATCATTTAAATGAGTTTAATACTATTACTAGTCAGTTATCTTTTGTGGGTATCAATTTTGATGAAGAAATTAGGGCTTTCTTAATTTTGTATTCTTTTCTTGAAAGCTTGAATGACTTGGAAATGGTTGTGAGTAATTATGTTCCTGGATCTAGTACACTAAAATATGATGCTGTGAGTAATTATGTTCTTGGATCTAGTATACTAAAATATGATGATGTGATCAACATTATTTTGAGTGAGGAAACTCGTACGAAATCCTCAGGTGAATCTACATTTGGAAGTTCTTTGAACATCGAGGCCGAATGACTGAGAGAGGAAATAATTCCAAAAATCATGGGAAATCAAGAGGAAAGTCAAAAGGAAGGAGGTCTCAATCAAGAGGATTGAACGACTGCTAGTACTATGGGAAATCAAAGCATAAAAAGAAAGATTGTTGGACTTGAAAGAAAAATGAAAGAGATAAACCAGATGGAGACAAGGAGGCAAATGTGGTAAGTAACAAATCTGCAGAGGATGTTTTGCTTCTATCTTTCAAAAGTGTTGATGATTCATGGGTTTTAGATTCTGGTGCTTCATTTCATGCTACACCTCATAGAGGTTATTTCATTGATTATGTCCAAGGGGATTTTGGACTTGTTTATTTGGGGGATAATGAACCCTGTCAGATTGTTGGAAAGAGAAAAGTTAAGATTAAGTTGTAGAATGGGAATCATAGGCTACTACAAGAGGTAAGACATGTTCTAAGGCTGAGTAAGAATTTAATTTCAGTAGGGCAACTCGGTGATGAGGGTTGTGTAGTTACTTTTAATGATAAAAATTGAAAGGTTTCAAAAGGTTCCCTTGTAGTAGTAAAAGGTGTGAAGTACACACCTTATATCTTTGTATAGGTCAGTTCTTTCTACTTTAATTATTTTAGAGAAAAATGAATGTTCAGGAATAGTTGCTACAATTGAGCAGGGAGAACAAATAGTTGCTATAAATTCTAATACAACACTGTGGCACAATAGACTTGGGTACATGAGTGAGAAAGGTATGAAAGTACTTCATTCAAAGAAAGTTTTACCAGGTCTAAAATGTGTTAATATGGATTTTTGTGAAAGTTGTGTGTATGGAAAACAAAAGAGAGTGAGTTTTGTGAAGAGTGGAAAGGAAAATAAAAGAGAGAAATTAGAGCTTGTGCATACAGATGTATGGGGATCAGCTCAGGTGTCTTTCCTTGGTGGCTCTCATTATTATGTTACATTTATTGATGATGCAAGCAGAAAAGTATGGGTTTATTTTCTTAGACAGAATTCTGAGTATTTCAAACTTGTAAGAAATGGAAATGCTTGGTTGAAATGAGACTGGTAAGAAATTAAAATATCTCAGATCTGATAATGGTGGTGAGTATTACAGTCATGAATTTGAAGATTATTGCTCTACTAATGGTATTCATAGACAAAAAATTATTCCAAGGACCCTACATGAAAATGGAGCGGCTGAACACATGAACAAGACTATAATGGAGTGTGCAAGGAACATGAGGTTGCATGTTGGGTTGCCCTTACACATGTGGATAGAGGCTATCAATACTACTATATATTTGATTAATAAAGGCCCCTCTACTCCTTTGGGTTGTGGTATTCTAGAGGAAGCATGGACTGGTAAGAAGGCGAGTTATTCTTTTCTCAAAACCTTCGGTTGTGAAGCATTTTCTCACATAGATTCTAAAAATAGAACCAAGTTGGAAGCTAAGTCAAAGAAATGTGTATTTTTTGGATATGGAATTGATGAATTTGGTTATAGGATTTTGGATTTTGAAAATCATAAAATTTTAAGAATCAAGGATATCATATTCAGTGAAAAAGTGTTCTAAAAAGATCTATTGCAGCAATATGAGAAGAAAGAAGATGATTATGTGGTGCTAGATGATATTCCAAAAGATGATGTTCCAGCCATTCCTCATGATGTGAAGCCTTAGGACGATCATTGAAAAATAAGAAACAAAGACCTAATTGTTAGGGCTTGTGTTTAAATACCACATCAGCCTAGGAAGGGTTTTCGAATTGAAATTAAAAAAATCCCTTGGTGAGGTTTTGAATGCCTTCAAGCTAGACCCCATGAGGATTATAAGCCTTAGAAACCCATTCCTTAAGCATGCTTTCAAGAGGAGTTCTATCCACAAAATACCCTATCAAAGTATGCTTCTCCAAACAATCACAAGCATTATCAAAATCCTAAATGTTAAGAACAATATTGGGGGGTTTAACTCGTGAAATTTTTTTAGAACAAACTTGCAAGTGCATTTGTTTGGAGGAGGTTCCATGAGCATCTGTCACAAAATCTCCAACACTTGCATCAATTGTTGGGATAAAGTTGTTTGGAAACATGTTAAAAAAACCCTTATGCTCCTAGAATAAATGTAGTACAATAGGTGAAAACATAGAGATGGTCTGAGAAAGAAAGTTGTATCACATGCAAAACCCTAGTAGAGCAATTTCACATCTTGATGTGAGTTTCCAAAAGTTTCTTGCACTACTCCTAAAGAGACCTAGCTTGTCTCTTCTAGGTACATATCCACCTAGGTCCTTGATTGGTTTAGGTGATTAACTAACACCAATGAAAACTCCTCTCCAAGAGCTTGATCATTTGTGCTTACCCTCAGAAGACTAACACTTTGTTTTAGTACTCTTCTCCACACTCACTTAGAAGGATCCAAGTGCAACTTGCTCTCTAACTTCATCCTTCATTGTAGGGTTAACCATCATCATAAGATCACTCCATCTACTTATATTTATGTCCATTTGGAAAGATATTTAGACATCTTCCTTAACAATTTCAAGATTTTGTCTCAAAGAAGCCTAATTAGGCCTAGTCTAATTAGCCCTTGGAATCCACTAATTCCTCTTTCTTGTAAAAACTCTCCAAACAACCTAGTTAATAAACTCCAGATTCGAACACCCTTTTGGATTCTCTAAAATATTTTTTAGATCTTGAACCCCTAAGTTATTCATATAGTTGATTCCTATTATATAGGTCAAATAGGACTAAAAGACCTATTTCCTAGGGATGAACCACAAACTTGTTTCGAAACTTACCTAAATGGATTGGTAGGACCTTGACATCTAGGATATGTTAATACATGACTATCCCCTTGTTGGAAATATAAGAGGAGTAACTAAGAGGGAAGGGGTGAATTAGTTACTACAAAAATAAATCCTAGATCCCTTAGATGTCAATACAAAATAACCTTTAAAAATTGAACTCTGTTGATGCTCGACAAACACAGAGAAAATGTTGTAACTCGATAAACACTAAAAATGCTTAGCAAATACTTAATATGAAAATCTTAAGATGTTATCTAAGATTACTATTATTTTGACTTAGGTGCAAACACATAAGAAAAATAACATGAACACATTTGAAACCAAGATTTAACATGGAAACCCAATTTGGGAAAATCCACCTATTACAACTACTTACTGATTTTCACTCTTCTGAAGTGAGCCCTAATAGGAGTCAACCCTATTAAAGGTTACAAAACACACTGTTAGGTTTGACCCTATTAGAGGATTTAATCACCCTATTAGGAGTGGCCTTGTTAGATGTCTTTGGACAATTCAATAGAAATGCCACCTTGTTAGAGGATTTACAAATATTTGTTAAGCCAACTCTGCTAAGAGATTTTGATCATTGCTACAATGGTTAGAGAGTAACAATGACATGACCTGATTTTAGATGCAACTAAATTGTTGATTACAAATCTCAATTTTGGCTTGTATACTTGATCCTTCTTGATCGAATGTGTTTTTTTAAGCTTCTCAAGGATATTCTACTTATCCTTCTGATTTTCTTCCTCTTAGAATCATTAAATCTTCAATTATCTTTCATGCATTCACATTTTTTAAATCTCAACTTTACATTGTATTTATATCTTTCATATTGTCAAGTCGTCTAGAATATAACTTGGAATAATTAATATTCATCTCCCTAGTTGCCTAGAACCAATAGATAAAACAATTGAACTTAACATGCCAAAACAAGAAAAACCTTTGTTAGTTGACCTTGCTTGGTAGACACTAACACATAAATAGTTTTCCTATATTAACCAAGTGAACTTAGTCAACACTATATACTCGCAAATTTCCTTTGGTAACCAAGTGATCTCCGATAACATTGGTTCCATCCAACATTTCCTTCATTAATTGAGTGAGATTGGTTAACACTCAACTTTTGCAAACCTTTTCTTTGATACCCAAGTGAACTCGGTAGATACTACCTTTTGAACTAGGTAAACTCTGGAATGCTCGATAGACACAGAAAACTATCTTCAATGCGTAAGTGAGCTCAGTTTACACTGACTGGTAATGAAATGATATTTTGTGTAATATCAAAGACAATACACAATTAATTAATTGTTCCAACACCCCTTCCTAGAATTGTACTTGTTCCATACAGTACTTCTATCCCCTATATGAAATCATTGATTCAACACTGTAAAACCCCTAACTGGACCTTCCTAGCTCTCCTAGGGCTTGACATTTAAAATAGTAGCACAAATTCCTTGGACTCCTACCTTTATATACAACATGTATAGAGGCCTCACTTCAAGATTCAACCACTTATTTTGAGTTCCTATGGTTGAATATCATGTGGGAGCCATTTTTCCTAAATTTTTCTTACAGAGACCAATAGATTGTCCCAAACTAAAACAATTTACTAAACACACTAAAACTACTCTAGATCGTTAACTTATAAAATGAAAAAGTCTTCTAATGCATTGTAGAACACTGTCCAATCATTGTATCAATACACTCAATAGATTAGGATAGAACAGTTCACACAAAATCTCGATACGTTGTTGTAACACTATCCAGAATTCTATTCCACACACCTAAAATAATACAATGTATCTCCTCCTCTTTCAAGATTAAAGTCTTGGCTCACATATGATGTTATCTCCATCATTCTAGGGCCTATTGGCTAAGCATAACTTCCCTAAACTTAGGTAATCCAAAGTTACCCATGTTGTATGCAACATTTGCAATAATTGTAAATGTTCTCATGACAACTTTTTAGCAACATTTGGCATCTTTGCACTTATGCCATTGCCCTTGTTTCTAGGACCTTTAACCCCTCTAGGTCAATGTATAAACATCATAAATGACTTTAAAGAATCTTTCCTACATATCCTATGTGTGAGGACACATTTAAAGACTCAAACCCACTATTACCTATAAACACTAAGAAATTGAAATAACTACTAACAATAGCTATTTGTGTGACCTTAGTCCTAATGACTAACTCACCTAGTGACCAATGCAAATGACCTTCTAAGGTCCAAAAATAAACTAACCTATTCTCTTGACTTGGCTAGAGTCAAGTACAAGCCAACAATCAACCAAATAATGGAGGTTTCCTAGGTTTCCTCCTGCACCATCCTCCCCAAAATGAAAAGGTCAATCTGCCCTTGGATTAAGGATGTTTGGATCAATCCCCAATTTTTTGAACTCTAATTCTTTTACCCATACTACATCAACATCACTCTTCCCATGCTTCTTTATCAAGTGTTTCTTGTATTACTTTGTTTTAGTCTTCTTATAGACTCTTGTGTCCAATATGTTGTCTAATCATGTAGCTGTATCAGTAAGAAAATGGAGATCCTCTACATATTTTACCACTTCATGAAGAGTCATATCCACTTACTATCATGTTCCCTTGTAATGGACTAAGTCTGCAATGTTGAAGATTGGTGACATTCCACTATCCTTGGGCAGTTCAACCTTGAATGCATTGTCACCATACTTAGCCAAAATAGAACAGGGTCATATCCTCTTCATCTAAAACTTTTGAGGGACTCCCTTCTTTAGTCTTGACTTGTCAAGATGCACCATGACTAAGTCACCAATATTGAACTCAATTGCCCTTCTACTTTCATCCACCTTTGCCTTATGCTTCATGGTGTTCTCTGTCAATGTTTTCCTCACTGTTTCATGAACCTCTTTCATGGCATATGAAAAATCATCAGTGTCCCCACTTGCCTTCACTCCATCTTTCAAATCTCTTACCTCATAGACACCCCTAGGATGTAGTTGATAAACTATCTCAAAAGGACTCTTCCTTGTGGATCTATTTATGGTGTCATTATAGGCATATTTAGCTTGTCCAATCAATTGATCCCATTATTGTCTGTACTCCTTTGTCAAGCATCTTAGAATATTTCCAAGACTCTTATTAACAACTTTAGTTTGACCATCAGTTTGGGGGTGGTAAGTTGATTCAAAGGACAAGTTGGTGCCCAAGCTTTGCCAAAGAGTCTTCCAAAAATGACACATTAACTTAGTGTCCCTGTCTGGCACAATGTTGATAGGTAACCCATGGATTCTCACAATCTCTTTGAAGAATAGGGAATCTATGTGAGTGACAACACTAGTTGTCTTGCATGACAAAGTGAGTCATTTTGCTAAACCTATCTACAGCCACATACACACTATCCATGCCTCCTCTTGTCTAGGGTAACCCAGCTACAAAATCCATGCTTAGACATTCCCATGGCCTAGTAGGGATTGGTAGTTTTTGTTAAAGAACAACATTTGTAGAAGTGCCCTTAGCTTTTTGACATATAACAAAACTTTCCACATATCTCCTAACATCAAGATTCATTCTAGGCCAATAGCGAAACCTTGAAACAAGATCTTAGGTCTTAGTGATCCCACAATGTCCACTCAAAACTCCATGATGCTTTTTTCGTATCAAATTCTCTATAATAGAGCCTCTAGGAAAACACAACTGATTACCTTTGAACAAAAGATCACTTTGAAAAGTATATTCAGAAAACCTACTGTGAAAATGATTCTTTTATTTAGCACATACCTTATATATGTCAAAAAAATCCTCATCATCTGCATATAGATCCTTGAAATGATCTATCCCCATGCTCTTCAACTGAATTTCTTGGAGTGTGAGTGCCCTTTTAGACAATGCATCAACCACCTTGTTTAGGACACCCTTCTTGAGCTTGATATTGAAGGTATATTCTTGTAGGTATTCAACCCACTTTTTGTGCTTGTGACTTAACTTTTCTTGTGAATTCAAGAAACTAAGTGCTTGATTGTCTAGACATTCTATGAATTCCTTGGGAAGAAAATAATGCCTCCACTTTCTTAGTGCCTAGACCAATGCATACATTTCTAGATCATATGAGGAGTACTTCCTTTTAGCCTCACTCAACTTTTCAAAATGAAAAGCTACTAGTTTTTCCTCTTGGCTTAAAACAACCCAAATAGCCACATTGCTTGCATCATATTCAATGGTGAATAGTTTCTCAAAGCTTGGCAACACTAAAATAGGTTGAGTAACGATCTTCTTCTTGAGTAACTTGCTAACTATTTCCTCTAACATAATTTTGTCAATAGACCCTAAGTCAATAATGACTCTACACACTTTTCCCATCATTTTGCACTTTATCCTAAATAGAGATCTTCTTTGGCTTGGATCCTCCTTCACTAGCTCTTTGATCAAGGTTCTCCTCATCATGAGGTAAAACCCTTCTTCTGAATTAAGTGGTACTTCAGCATGCTTGTCTACCATATTAGACTCATCTTGAACTAGATTTGTCCTCTTTTCACTTCCTTGTGATGAACCACTTTTCTCTGGACATCTATAAGCTAGGTGCAACATTTGATTGTAATTTTAGCTCTTCATATTAGAAAAGTAGTTGCTTCTTCCTCCTTGTCCACCACTTCTTCCTCTAGAATTAAAGTTTCTTCCTCTACCACCTCTACTTGAGCTTCCTTCTTGTTGTTCACTGAATTTCACCTCACCTTGAGTCCTTGAATCTAAACTCTTTCCAACATATCCATCTATTTGACCTCTATTATCCTTGCTCTTAGCTTTACCTTTAGAGGTTTCTTTCTTTCTCTCATTTTTCTCTTCTATCTTCAAGGCAATTTGATAACATTGCCTAATGGTTTTGAAATTTACTAGGCTCATCTCTTCTTCAATAGTGTAAGAATTTTCCTGAGGGAAAAAATCACCCAAGACCAAGGAACTCAAGCACAAGCACAAAATAAACCAGAGTATGATCAGAATAACAATATAGTATTCAATTCCTTGTGAAAGTACACTAGGAGTTTCTGTATATAAAGGCCTCTATAATGCTTCTAGAATGCCTAAGAATTAGCCAATTGATAAGTCTTACAACCAAGCACATGTCCACTAGGAGTGGATTATCCTCCATTAAGCATAGAAGTAAGTGCGATGATGAGAGGATAAGCCTACAAAGGTGTAGCACACAAAATTATGTTGTAGACACCATGTGCTAAAATAGGAGTGCAAATAATTGTGTCGTCTACATGACAACTCAATTAATTATGCAAACTCCAGTGTTGTAGACACCATGTGCTAAATTAGAGTTTCTTACTTCTATGTTGTCAACATGAGAACTGATAAAAGTACACAAACTCCTAAGTGTCTCACTAAGAAATAATAAAATAATGCATTGACCTAATTAAACTTAAGTAAGTGTAAATAGTGAATTATATTTACACCAACACCCTCCCTTAAATGCAACTTAGGGGAATGCACTTAAGCTTACGAAAGCTCAAATAAAAATGCAAGATGGGTCCCAACTACTAGGCCATGTTAGGTACCCAGGTACATAATGCAATGCAATCTCTCATAAAGTAGAGAAAGAGGGAAAACATCATGGGAAAAATCCTCTCCAAAAAGAGAGATGAAAAAATAAGATGTATGGATGAATGAAATAATCAACCCCCCACCCCCCACCCCCACCTGTTATGACATACATCAATTATATACAAAAGAGAAGTATGAGAAGAACATAATCCCAAAAGAGGAAAAGTTCCCCCCCACAAGAGATAAAGAGAAAGGAGAAAGGAGACAAGCTAGTTCCCCCCCCACAATGCAGAGTGCCCATCAGTGATAGCTAATCCAAGGTAGAAACAATATCATAGGTACAAATGAGATGCTTCCCCAATGTGTAGAAAGAATCTCGATGATCAATGATGCCTCTAGAACCTGCTCAACTTTCCCTATGTTGATATTGATGGTTGCCCCTTCCAACATTGCTAAAAAGAACAAATGTAGATCTAGCAAGGATGGATGTAGAATAGTTCCCAAAAAACCAACTGTCTCCTCAAATGATAAAGAGACCTCCTGCAACTTTTGTACATAAGGATCCACAATCATATCAACCTCGAAAGATTGATCATGTAGAGAATGGACAAGAAGGTCAGAGTGGGCCCTTGCAACAACTGAAGAAGGATTTTCCTCATCAAAGAGAAGATGTATATCATCGATAATGTCTCCCAAATCTGCTATGTATGAATCCAAAAACAAACCTAAAATATCTGCCATGTAGTCATCCCCTAGTGTTGGAGTTGGAAGATGAGATGTACCCTGCTATGTTGATTTGCATGAACCTATCACTATAGCAATATATTCATATGGAATGTGTTGATGTTGTGACCTTATACTATATCTATCAATAGGACCCCACATATGTGAATATGTTGAATCACTATCGTTGGTGTCACTATCAGTTTCCACTGTGTATGAAGTGTGGAGAGGATTAGAGGATAAGCTAGGTGAACTTTCCACAAAGTGAACACTCCTCTCTGCAAAAATTTCATGAGTCTCAGGATCCATAAGTCTGTATGCCTTAACATTGTCTTCATATCCTATGAAAATACAAGGCCTTGGTGGTAGTGCCTTGCATTCCCTGGAAGATATTGTTGCCCATGATGGACAATCAAATACTCTGAAGTGTCTCACAATTGGTTTTCTACCACACCATGTGTCAAGAGGAGTCTTTCCATCTAAGGCATTATGAGGAGACCTATTAAGTATGTGATGGGCATTGTTGATAGCTTTGACTTCAAGTACTGGATCAAGAGACTTGGCTTGCATCATGCAAATTGCCATGGACTTAAGAGTTCTAATCTTCAGTGTTGCAACATTTGTCTTGTGTGGACTGAATTCTGGTGGATTCTAAAGATCAATACCCTCAAGTGTTCAGAAGACGTTAAGTCTTGTGTTCACATATTTGCTTTCATTGTCCATCTGAAGAACCTTGATGGCTTTTCTTGATTGTTGTTCAACATGAGTTTTGAAGGCTAGAAACTTATTAAACACTTCATTCTTGTGATGAAGAAAGTAGACTCATGTGTAGTGTGAAAAGTCATCAATGAAAGTGAGTATGTAGTGACCCTGGCTAACTGATGTCATTGCAAAAGGACTTGCTACTACCATGTGAACCAACTGAAGAACAATTGGTGCTCTTGAAGACTTCTCTTTATCAAACTTCTCCTCGAGATGCATATCCATTGAACATGTTCAACATTCGCCCTTAGAAAAGTTGATTGTAGGTAGACCTTTGACCATGTTTGTTGAGAAAAGTTGGTGAAGATAGTGGAAGGCAAGATGACCATACCGCTCATGCCATAATGTGCATTGTGAATGAGATTGATTCAACAAGGCATGTGAAGGAGACTTAGGCACAAAGTGGGAAAAATAATAAACCCTCTTGTGATGATTGAATTTAACCATTGCAACCACTGAATCATCTTTGAGATTACACACCATTACTAAATCTAGAAGGAACTCAACTTTATTGCCATCTCCAAAGTGATTGATTTGGTAGATTGAGAGGAGATTTGAGCTAAGGTTAGGAACATAGAGAACTTCTTTGAACTCCCCATTTTCCATCTCAACTTGTCCTTTCCCTTCAACTTTCATTTTTGTATCATCTCCTACAAAGATGTGTGGTACCTTAGACTGCTTCAATGAAGACAAGTCTCCTTTTGAAGAACCCATGTGATACGAGGCACTTGAGTCAAGAATCCATTCTATTGAAGAAATTGAACCAGCCATAAGTGCTTGCCCTTTTCCCTTTGAAGTGGTTGGAGTTGAATTCTTGGAAGCATTTGGCACATTGATTTTGTTCTTCCTAAGTAAGTTTTCCAACTCATCAATTCTCTTAGTCTTGAAATGATGCTCATCATGATTTGGTTTCTTGCAATATGCACAAAACAATTTGTCCTTCTTGTCATTGTTTCCCTTCTTGTTGGAAGAAGAATTGTCTTGTTGTGAGGAGGAAGTTTGTTGTGTCTCAAATTGTGATTTTTGCTTCCACTGCTTCTTCTTGCTGTTGCTAGAAATTTTCCTTTGTTGATTTGATTGGTTCTCATTGCTAGCCATTAAAGCTTTGGTCTTTGGTGATGTGAGAATTCTCATATCTATCAACTTGGATTGTTCCATTATCAACATTTTTGTGAATGCATCAAATGTAGGCTTTTGGAAAGCACTTCCCATGGTTAACCTATGAGTGTTGTAACTCGAAACAAAGGAAGCATACTCTAAAGGTAGCCTCTTCAGGATGTGATGAATCAACCTATCATCCTTCATGGGATTACCACAATCTTTAAGTCATGCTCTAAACTCATTGGCTTTGTTGTTATAATCTTGAATTGTGTCAAAGTTCTTAGGATCCAAAAGAAGTAGGTCATCCTCAATTTGGTGTCTTTTTTCCTCAACCACCTTACCATACAACCCTTCAAGTTTTTCTCAAGCAGGATTGGCTTCCTTGAAGCTAGAAATGTGAAAGAAGAGATCTCTATGTACACAACTCCTGATAATTCCTAAAGCCTGATTGTCTTTAATTTGCCAATCAACTAGTGCTATAGCATCTGTGGGTTTGGTAATTGTACCATCAACATATAGAATTAAACCTTTTTCCATTAATCTACTCCATACAATATCTTTCCATGTAATATAATTGTGTGAAGTTAGAAGTGGAGCTTTAGGTGAACTCATGATGTAGAAAAGTAAAAGAACACAAAAGAGAGACACAAGAACACAAGAGACACCCACCCTATTCACTCAATCGAAAGACCCCCCCCCCCCCCCCCCCCGATCCCCCACAAAAAGAAGAAGAAGAAGCTTTTGGCACTATATTTGTAGTGCATGTACAATAGGCCACTTGTCAAAATGTACAAAGTGGACTTCTGATTTTGTTGTTTACAACTGCCTTTTGAGGCTCAAATCTATCACTAAGCACTGTAGCTCAAATGTATAATTTTTTTGAAAAGTAATCAAAGCAATACAATGCAGAAAAGGTCCTAAGTCTAAAAGTGAAATTATTATCCACACAAGCCTATAATTTGATTGCAGATATGGAAAGTAGACAAAAAAATTACACAATTTCAAAAAAACTAGAACCTAAAAATGTGTGCAGATGAGTCCATACAGAGCGTTTGAAGTTGCAAAATACAAGATTGGACAGGTATAGTCACCAAAAAATGCAATTTTTTGACAAAACCATGCACCAAAATTAGAAAAGAATAGCACCACTAAAAAGTTCAAGAAATTCTACCCAAAATATTTTTAAAAATTGCACCTAATTTGAAATCCGGATGATTGAGTTATGGCCTCCCAAAGTTGGACTGTCAAATCAAAACTACATCTGGAGAGGGGTCTAGAGAGGAAACCATTGGGTTAAATTTTATGGTCAAATGACCATCATAGAAATTCTATTTGGCCTGGAAATGACTATCAGATGGTTGTCAAATTTAATGTCATGTCTGGCTAACGTCAACAAAAACTCAAGTCCCCTGGTGATGTGGTAGGTTTGTTTGCTGACGTGGCAATTGTATAGTCTATATAACAAAATTTGACAAGGCAACTAACTCAAATACTAACTAGGATCCTCGCTGGTGGTCTATGTGTGTCAATGCTGACATATGGCTATCATGGACTACACAATTGGCAGGAGCAACTGAGTTGAGTTGGACCTGTGATAGAGCATCACGTAGCACTGATCTAGCACAGCCTGGGATGGGATGCCATGTGGGCATGTTGATGCGTCTAGAGGAGGAGGGTTAACATGTCTTATGGGAGTTCCACATGGTACAGGCTGTGCACAGGATGTGGCATTGACATTAGTGGTCTTTTCAGAGGGTCTGTCAGAGTCTTGTTTTGTCGGCACTATTATTCAAGGAAGACAACATCGAAGATTGTGAATGGCCACTGAAGACTCTACTTTGTGGTGGTTGGTAGGTAAATTACAGCACCTGGAAAGCTAGGGAATAATCCTACATCAATAGTATGGAAAGTTGTCGAGTTATATAAAAGAGATGTTGTTGGTGTATAAACAAATAAAGCCTACTGTGTATGGCTTGGCCAGACTCTATGAGTTGACAGTAAAAATATGTGCAGCTACCAAAGTTATGTGATGCATCTAGAAAATGTAGGAATAAATCGCCAAAATTAATGAAAATTTTGTAAAATATTCTATGGGGGTCGGGGTTTCACTACCCGGTTCCTGCAAAAAAAATTAAGATTTCAAAAATTTGCAAAAAATGTTTTGACTAATTACAAAGAAAATTAAAATACCAATCTAAATTAAAATAAATTGCAGATCTAAAGAACGATCACACTGGGTTTACAATTCAGGCCTTCGAGTGTCGATTTGCAAAAAAAATTGCCTCAAATTTGACTATGGCCTAGGGTAGGTGAATTTATAGTCGATTTTCACCAAATTGACGTTCCAGACATAATGACAAGGTCTACTTTGGCTCTAGACACTCTTAATGACTGCAATACTCTGGATATGGGTCGAGGTGTTGAAGCAAGAATGGTCTCGAATAGCTATGTGAAGAGAAATTTTCTAAGCTCTAATACCATGTAAGAATTTGCCTTAGGAAAAAATTCACCCAAGACCAAGGAACTCAAGCACAAGTACAGAATAGACTAGAGTATGATCAAAATAACAAGATAGTATTCAATTCCTTGTGAAAGTACACTAAGAATGCTTGTATATAAAGGCCTCTGGAATGCTTCTAGAATGCCTAGGAATCATAATATTGATAAGTCTTACAACCAAGCACATGTCCACCAAGAGTGGATTATCCTCCATTAAGTACAAGAGTAAGTGCGATGAGGAGAGGATAAGCCTACAAAGGTGTAGCACGCAAAATTATGTTGTAGACACCATGTGCTAAAATAGGAGTGCAAATAATTTTGTTGTCTACATGATAACTCAGTTAATTATGCAAAATCTAGTGTTGTAGATGCCATGTGCTAAATTAGAGTTGCTTACTTTTGTGTTGTCAACATGACAACTCATAAAAGTATGCAAACTCCTAAATGTCTCACTAAGAAATAATAAAATAATGCATTGACCTAAGTAAACTTAAGTAAATGTAAATAGTGAATAAATATTTACACCAACAAATAGACCACTAAAGGCCATTCAAGTACCTTGCAAGCTTGATACTTTCCTCTTCAACCACCTTAGATCTCAAACATAGCTTTTGAAATTCCTCAGTGTATGCTTAGACATCCAAATCTTTTTGTCAAAGATTTTTTCTTCTCCTATGAAGTTGAACTTCATAGTCACCAGGAAGATAGGTTTGCTTCACTTTATTTACCATACCCTTCCATGTAACAATAGGAACTTTTTCATCCTTCTCTCTTTTAGTTTTCACAAACTTCCACCAAGTAAGAGTTGAACCTCTTAATCTAGACTTGGCCACCACAAATTTTTGTGCCTCTAAGATACCATCACATTCAAAATGGTTCTCAATGTTGTCAATCTAGTCCACAACTGAATCTAGATCCATTTGTCCACTAAATAGTGGTACTCCTTCTAGAGCTTTGTCACTCAATGCTTTTAATGCCTTTACTAATGGCTCTTTAGGAAGAACGGGGTCAGGGGCTGGTGCTTCTTCTTCCAAATCTAGTTCCTTCCCCCGTGTTTCTTTTTCTTCCTTTAGGTCAATCTTCTCTTTGACCCTATCAACTTTGTCTTGGACTTCACCCAAGAGTTGCTCCATTTGAGCTATTCTCTCCCCTAGTGACTTGTTATCTTCTTCTTATTCTTCAACCTTCTTGGCTAACTCAATATTAGTCACCACGGTTGTGTCTTCTACTATTCCACTTGGTGTATTATCTCCCATTGATTCTGTAGGCTGCAACATCCACCACAAGTCTAATCAAACAGGCTCTAATACCAATATGATGTGAGTTTCCAAGGGTTGCTTGCATTGCTCCTCAAGAGACCTAACTTGTCTCTTCTAGGCACCTGTCCACCTAGGTCCTTGATTGGTTTAGGTGATTAACTAACACCAATACAAACTCCTCTACAAGAGTTTGATCCTTTGTGCTTTCCCTCAGAAGACTAACACTCTGTTTTAGTACTCTTCTCCACACTCACTTATAAGGATCCAAGTGCAACTTGCTCTCTAACTTCATCCTTCATTGCAGGGTCAACCATCATCATAAGATCACTTCATCTACTTCCATTTGTGTCCATTTGGAAAGATCTTTAGACCTCTTCCTTAATGATTTCAAAATTTTGTCTCAAAGAAGCCTAATTAGGCCTAGTTCAATTAGCCCTTCGAATCCACTAATTCCTCTTTCTTTCAAAAACCCCCCAAACAACTTGGTTAATAAACTCTAGATTCAAACACCCTTTTGGATTCTCTAAGATATTTTGTAGGTCTAGAACCCCTAAGTTGTCTATACAGGTGATTCTTATTATATAGGTCAAATAAGACTAAAAGACCTATTTCCTAGGGCTGGACCACAAACTTGTTTGGAAACTTACCTAAATGGATTGGTGGGACCTTGACCTCTAGTATATGTTAAGACATGAATATCCCCTTCCTATAACTATAATTATTTCACACAAT
The DNA here is from genome assembly GCA_028749045.1 of Cupressus sempervirens. Lineage (NCBI taxonomy): Eukaryota > Viridiplantae > Streptophyta > Pinopsida > Cupressales > Cupressaceae > Cupressus > Cupressus sempervirens. Next base: position 557,343,520 of record CM053787.1, on the reverse strand, counting down.
ACTTCTATCCCCTACATGAAATCATTGATTCAACATTGTCAAACCCCTAACTGGACCTTCTTAGCTCGCCTAGGACTTGACATTTAAAATAGTAGCATGAATTCCTTGGACTCCCACCTCTATATACAACATGCATAGAGGCCACACTTGAAGATTCAACCACTTATTTTGAGTTCCCATGGTTGAACCTCATGTGGGAGCCATTTTACCTTAATTTGCTTGACAGAGACTAGCAAACTGTCTTAGACTAAAACAATTTACTAAACACACTAAAACTACTCCAAACCCTTTACTTATAAAATGAAAAAGTGTTCTAATGCACTATAGAACATGATCCAATCACTATATCAATACACCCAATAGATTAAGGTAGTTTTGTTCACACAAAAGCTCGATATGTTGTTGTAACACTGTCCAAAATTCTATTCCACACACCCAAAATAATACAATGTATCTCCTCTTTCAAGATTTGAGTCTTCGCTCATATATGATGCTATCTTCATCATTATAGGGCTTGTTGGCTGAGCATAACTTCTCATAACTTAGGGAATCCAAAGTTACCCATGTTGCATGCAACATTTGCAATAATTGCAAATGTTGTCATGACAACTTTTTAGCAACATTTGGAATCTTTGCACTTATGCCATTACCCTTATTTCTAGGACCTCTATCCCCTCTAGGTCAATGTATAAACATCACAAATGACCTTAAAGCACCTTTCCTACCTATCCTATGTGTGAGGATAAATTTAAAGACTAAAACTCACTATTACCTCTAAACACTAAGAAATTGAAATAACTACTAACAATAGCTATTTGTGTGACCTTAGTCCTAATGATTAACTCACCTAGCCAATAATGCAAATGACCTTCTAAGGTCCAAAAATAAACTAACCTTTTATCTTGAGTTGGCTAGAGTCAAGTACAAGACAACAATCAGTCAAACACTGGAGGTTCCCTAGGTGTGCTCCTACACCATGTCTCCTTTCCTCGTCGTCATTGTGTGCAAAATAGTGTCTTATGTTTCTTAGGTTGTATCATTTATGAGTGTTATCAAATGGAGTATATGGGATTTAATAGCAATATTACTTATAAGGCCCATGTTCTTAGTGATGATACATTTTTTGAGAAAATCTTAGATGAGGAATTGGATAAATGTGAAGTTTGTAAGCGATCTCTTTGATGTATAATTGATGACTAATATCATATTATCGATATCAATAATAAAATAATCACAATAATTAGATCATCAAGACAATTCTATTATTACAAGTTTTATGTTATCTATGTTAGCTTGAAGAAAGTCAACCACAGCTACAATTAACATTAAAAAAAAATTTTATGTAATCTTTTATTCTTCATTTGATCTATCTAGTAGTTGTGGATGTAGAAACACCAAAGATGGAAAAATGAGGCTAAAAATATTAGTTCAAATAGAAGAAAAGATGTAGCAATGTAAAAGAATGAAATCAAATAAATGTAAAGATTTCTTAGAATTGAGAATGGAATGTTATAAATTAATTATAAAAAATAATGTAAATAAGAAACCCTAGAAGAAAAATAGGTAATGAGTGATAGGTCAAATTCACACAAAATGCAAACAAAAGTAAGCTTCCCTTGAGAGTAATTTCAACTAATCCCATTAAATGTATCAACAAAGTAATTATTCTAGATCTAATAACTTGATGATTTGTGTACTCATGTTGTGTATGAAAATGTATATTCAAAACTTGATTGTTTCTTTCTTTAAAATTTTATTTCCATGTCAATGAAGTGCCTCAAATCCTATGTGGAAACTTTAACCTATCTAGGGTCAAATTCTTTGATCAAGGTATAGTTTGTGACCATGAAGTTGTCCTCTCTATTTAGAATCAACCCTGCATAATGTACACCTTTTGTTTTTTCTTTCCTAGACTACCTCTATCTACTCTACCTTTTTTATTATGAAAGTAGAAAACTACAAAATTAGGTTGTGTTCCCCTGACAAAAAATCAAGGATGAATAAATGTCAACAAAGAAAAGACCAAAACAAACCACTTACAACACATTAGCAATACAACTAGGACCCACTTCAAGGGTAGAAAGATTTTGCCTATAACTTGGGGAATAGTTTGGGAGGAGGAAGAACTAACTCACACCTAGAACTATAAATGACACAAGCAATACTATTGTATAGACCATCATTACAAGTGGATCGAGTAGGGAAATTCTCTTAGAGTGTCAACACAAGGAGAAGATTGTTAACCATCAACCACCAAATGGTGGAGCTAGATAAGAGTAAGAGGAGTAGAATCCACAAGGCCAAAGGAGGTCACACTAGTAACAAGAGGTAGAGAAGGACCCACAATGTTGTAGGATTCCAGATCAACACAATGAGGATCAACAATATCCTAGGTGGAGTCATCATTGTCTTGTGAAGAGTCATAAGAAGAAGAAACAAAAGTTTGGATAGTCAAGTGATTACTATCAATATCCTTCCACCAAGTAGCAACATCTTTATGATGTGAAAGAACAATCCAAAGTTTAAGTGACCAATTGAGAAATGTCTAGAATGTCAAAAAGAGAGACCCACATAATCTAGAGACTAAGTTTGTGCCTTATCCCCAACCATAAAAACCACATCTCCAATGCAAGCATAGAAATGTCAAAGTCAATTAAAATGTGAGCAAAAGTACCAATTTTTAATCTAGATTGGTGATGTTTTAAAATACCTTGGAAGGGATATTGTTGTGTTAAAAGAGACATGTTCTACTACAACAACCCCTTTAAATGTGTAATAGATTGAAGATTAAAAAGAAAGTTCAATATATTTTGTGCAAATTTATTACTCAATTTAGTACACCACAACCAAGTATTTCCCTATTAATTACTACTTAAATGCTCTAGGATGATAAATGACACTTGAGAAACAAAAGATGTAAAATAAATTTTAATTGATGTCTTTCTATACTAGATATAGCATCAAACTTCATAAAAGTAAATTTTTTTGGCTTGGGTTTAAAAAATATAAGGGGCATTGATTAACCAAAATTTGAATTTTCATTTTCAGAAGGTAAGGGTCAAACTTGTGGGTAGTAATTCTACCTCACAAGTGCAAAAAAACCATAATCAAACAAATAGTCAAATCTAGATGGATAAAAATCATAATTGAATCTAGGAAAGTGCTTTAAAATAGGTCATTTGGTAGCCCGATGCAGAATAGAGGAGGCTAAGACAAAAAACTCTACTTGGTGGAAGGGTGTCTCCTCTGAACATTACACTGTTGTTTTAAGAGAGGATTTTCCCAAATTTTTGTGTATGATTCTCCTATTGGAGTGAGCCTCATTGTTGTTGGTTTCATTTTTGCTATATATTTATGTCTATTACCTCTCCCAATATCGTATCGTCCAGAGATGGTTTTGCATGTGGCTCTTCAGTTGGAATCGTTGCAGTTTTGTCTACTGGTAAAGCTCTTGGTAGTTTTGTAGCTATAACTCCAACTAATTATATAGCTATAGCTCTAGCTAGCTTTGCGTTGGTCAATGCATCTACGAATTCTTCTACGTGGGCTAGGGGTACTGAACTTGTTGGGCTCTCTGCTTTAGCTGGTGATGTTGGCCCTAGTGTTTCTCCTTTACTGGAGGAGGCAGGCCTTGGTTGTGCTAAGAAACTTTCTCTTGTTGGCACTGTCAAGCATGATGTTGTTGTGACTATTGTTGTCACAAAAGAATGATGTCATTCCTTCGATGGAGAATCTCATTGTCAGTTCTGGCTAGAACTCTATTGTTGATATTGTTACTACTAGCTCTTGTCTTGTTTCTATCTTAGGGGTCTTAGGATTTGGTTTCTCAAGATTGGCAAGATAAGGTTTCTCTAGTGGAGGAGGGGTGGATCCCAATTATTGGAAAACACAATAAGAAAACCCCTCCTCATTTTGACATGACTTTGTGCTCTCGAAAGAAGGGAGGCAAAGGAAAATTAGAGTTTTCCCTTGTTTCTTGCAAGTTGTAGGTTCCTAGTTTTTAAACCCATTGGGCAATTTGAGCTTTCTGTTTATTTCCTCTTTTGTTGGTTTCATTTGGTCTTGAGTGGTGTTTTCATTTGTACTCTTCCCGGGGTTTGTCTTGGGCTGCTAGTAACATTTTATCTTAAGGCTTTCGTTGAATATCTTTATGCTCTAAAGTTGTAGAGGATTTTAGGTCCCTTCAAAACCTATTTTTAAATTAATATAAAACAATCATAAATGGATGTGAGTATTGATGGATGCAACAAAGACGAAGTATGCAAATGTACATATCTACACAAAAAAAGCATAAGAAAATGATATATATAGACATTCCTTTGAAAAATACAAAATTTAAAAGAAAATAATAAAAATTTCATTATTACACTAATTTAATATATTTTAACGAGTATATCTATGATATTTTATATTTTGCAAATAACTTGAAATTTGTTTTAAAATTTTATTTAAGAACAAGTTTCCTAAATCTTTTTGTTTGTAACAAAAAAATGATCAATGAGATTCTTTCAGTAATATATTTGTAGAAAAATATTTATGATAATCTTTCTATATCAATTTGGCTTAACTATTTTCTGTAAAATTAAATTTATTTTGGTGTTTGTAATGCTCTAGCTTTTTTTTGGTCAAAATACTGAAAAGTCAATTTGTATTGATTCTTTGCTTTGAAGCCACGATGCAAAGTACAGTTTCAATAGATTCAATTTTGAAATTTTCAGCATTTGATATTTTGTCTGGAGATTAGCAACATCCTCCAATATAGGGTTCAGGGATTAAATATGTAGATAGTCGAATAAATGCGTCCATTATCATTCACTTATATACTACTTTTCAGTCTTGAAATTTTCCAAAATGGGTAAACAGCAGGTCTTTGTTATTAAATCTTCAATCAACCAGGCACCTCTAAACGTAGGTCGTGAGTGAACATTTATAATCATTTTAGAAGGTTAGTGGGATAATTATTATTATTAGTCCCTGAAGGCAGGGAACTAATGTTTCCAGATGCACAATTGTATTAATTTAAAATTATTTTTTAACTGCTTTATTTTGTTTTATTTTTGCTGATGGTAATTTTAAAAAAGTTTTGGGCCTTTTTTGAGCAAATAAAATAAGGAAAAAATGTTATGAATGAATATGTTGATGTACAGTTAAGGCGCGCTAGTTATTTGCTAGACTCTTTTTCAGATTCAAGAAAACACAGTGAAATTTTCTTATTAATATGTTGATGTATAGTTAAGGCGCGCTAGTTAATGAAATTTTCAGATTCTAGTTAGATTTAGGGATAGAGTTATGTTTATGGTTAAGTTTAGGGTTAGAGTTATGCTCATGGTTAAGGTTAGGGTTAGACTTATGGTTATGGTTAGGGTTAGGGTTATAGTAGAGCCACGGTTAGGGTTAGGGATTGAGTAAGGGTTAAGGTTCTAGAGTTATGGTTAGGGAAAAGTTTTGAGCCAAGATCAAAGTTAGGGTTAGGGTTATGGTTAGAGTCCAATTATGGTAGAGTTAGATTTAGGGTTAGAGTTAGGGACAAATTAATGTTTATGGTTAAGGTTAGTGTTAAAGTTAGGGTTAGGGTTAGTGTTAGAGTTAAGGTTAGGGTTAAGGTTAGAATTAAGGTTAGGGTTAGTGTTAAGGTTAGGGTTAGGGTTAGAGTTAAAGTTAGGGTTAGCATTAGGATGAAAATTAGGGTAAGGGATAGGGTTTGAATTAGAATTACGGTTCTTGTTAGGGTTAGAGTTACACTTAGGGTTAGAGTTAGAGTTAGGGTTAGGGTTAGGTTTAAAATTAGGTTTAAATTTAAAATAATATTTGACTCAAACCTTAACCCTATCCCCAATATAACCCTAATAATAACCATAATGATAACTCTAACCCTAACCTTAACCATAAACATAAATCTACCCCTAACTCTAACCCTAATTCTAACTCTACCATAATTGGACTCTAATCCTATTCCTAACCCTAACTATAAGCATAACTCTAACCCTAGTGTTAACCATGAGCATAACTCTAACTCTAGATCTGACTCTACCATAATTGGACACTAACCCTAACCCTAACCCTAACCTTAATTTTGATCCTAACTCAAACCCTAACCCTAACTCTAGCCTTAACCTTGATTCAAACCTTAACTCTAACCCTAACCCTAGCCTTACTATAACCCTAACCCTAATCATAATCATAACCATAACTCTAACCCTAACCTTAACCATGACCATAACTCTAACCCTAACCTTAACCATAAACATAACTCTAATCTAAACCTTAACCATAACTCTAACGATAACCATAACTATAATTCTATCCTTGACCTTAACCATAGTTCAAACCCTAACCCTAACTCCAACCCTAACCCTAATGCTAACCCTAACCCTAATTCTATCCCTAAGGTTAACATTAACTGTAATGTTAACTTTGTCCCTAACCATATATCTACGTATGACTATAATATTTTACATTACAATATCCCAAAAAAAAATTTTTTTTATCTAAATTAAATTCCTTATATTAAATTAAAAGATATATTTGACTCAAACCCTAATCCTAACCCTATCCCCACTATAACCATAATGATAACTCTAACCCTAACCTTAACCATGAGCATTACTCTAACCCTAACATTAACCATAAGCATAACTCTACCCTTAACTCTAACCCTAATTCTAACTCTACCATAATTGGATTCTAACCCTATCCCTAACCCTAACTATAAGCATAAGTCTAACCCTAGCCTTAACCATGAGCATAACTCTAACTTTGGATTTGACTCTTAATTGGACTCTAACCTTAACCCTAACCTTAATTTTGATCCTAACTCAAACCCTAACCCTAACTCTAACCTTAACCTTGACTCAAACCTTAACCCTAACCCTAACCTTAGCCTTACTATAACCCTAACACTAACCCTAATCATAACCATAACTCTAACTCTAACTCTAACTAGATAATTCTAATTTTAACCCTAACCCTAACCCTAACCCTAACTCTAACTCTAACTCTATCTCTAACTTTAATTCTCCCCCTAACCCTAACCTTAACCCTTTATAATCCTAAATCTAATGCTAATTCTAACCCTAACCCTAATTCTAATCCTAATCCTAGCCCTAACTCTTACCCTAACCCTAAATCTAATCAAGTAACTTTAACCTTAACCCTAATCTAACCTTGATCAGAACTCTATCTCTAACTTTAACTCTAACTCTAACTTGAACCCTAACTCTAACTCTAATTCTAACTCTAACTCTTATATGAACACTAACACTAACACTACCTCTAATTTTAACTCTAACTCTAATTGTAATGCTAACCCTAATGCTAATCCTAACCATAACCCTAACACTAACCCTAACCCTAACCCTAATGCTAACCCTAACCATAACCCTAACACTAACCGTAACCCTAACTCTAACACTAATTCTAATCCTAACCTTAATTCTAACCCTAAATATAACCCTAACTCTAACTCTAACTCTAACTCCAACCCTTATTCGAACTCTAATTCTAACTCTATCTCTAACCCTAACCCTAACTCTTATTCTAACCCTAACACTAACCCTAACTATATTTGTAACCCTAATTCTAACCCTCACCCTAATTCTTACCCTTACCCTAACCCTAACTCTATCTCTAATCCTAACTATATTTCTAGCCCTAATTCTAACCCTAACCCTAATCCCAACTCTAACTCTAATTTTAAACCTAACCCTAACCCTAACTCTAACTCTAACCCTAAGTGTAACTCTAACCCTAACAAGAACCCTAATTCTAATTCAAACCCTATCCCTTACCCTAATTTTCATCCTAATGCTAACCCTAACTTTAACTCTAACCCTAACCCTAACCTTAACACTAACCCTAACCTTAATTCTAACCTTAACTCTAACCTTAACTCTAAAACTAACCCTAACCCTAACTTTAACACTAACCTTAACCATAAACATTAATTTGTCCCTAACTCTAACCCTAAATCTAACTCTACCATAATTGGACTCTAACCATAACCCTAACCCTAACTTTAATCTTGGCTCAAAAATTTTCCCTAACCATAACTCTAGAATCTTAACCCTTACTCAATCCCTAACCCTAACCCTAACCCTAACCGTGGCCCTACTATAACCCTAACCCTAACCATAACCATAAGTCTAACCCTAACCTTGACCATGAGCATAACTCTAACCCTAAACTTAACCATAAACATAACTCTATCCCTAAATCTAACTCTACCATAACTAGACTCTAACCCTAACCCTAACCCTAACTAAAACCCTAAACCTAACCTTAACCCTGACTCAAACCCTAACCCTAACCCTTATTTTAATTCTAACCAAGAAGAGGGCCAATCTTTCAATTAAAAAATTAACAGAGAAAGCTGAGAGATATCATTTAGTTATAAAATTATATACATATCATAAATTTATCAGTACAAGAAGATTATTAACAGTTCACAAATATGCAAGGAGAATGTCGTTTATAGCCAAATCTTTATCTTTCTTCTCAGAAATGCTAGTCTTTTTTCCTCAAAGGACCTTTCAAACAGATCATGGCAGCATAAAAGAGAAAAAATAACTTTCAGACAGATATTTTATCTAAATAAAGTTTGCAAAATGTACAAATGTTAAATAATTACAAAATGAACCAAGAAATTTCCTACCTCTACAATAGTGTGCTCTATTGCAAATGTTGTTGGTGCTAAGAGAATGACAATGGTGGATAGTAACTTCAAAATCAAACTATTATTCTCAGAGTTTGTCAACAGTTTCTTGAAGAAAGGTAATATGAATGATGGTTTACAGTTTGGAGAATTGTTAAGAGGCTTCCAGAACTAAAACACAAAACATGACAGTCTTAATTGGAGAATAGTTGTCATTAAATTTTTTCCAATTTTTTAAATTAAACATCTATTTTCTTCCTTGCCTTTTTTCAGCAATAGAATTTCAAATAATTAATAATTTCTTAAATATAAAAATGTGAATTACAATATTGTCAAATACTGTACTCTGATTGTCAATTATAATATAATAATTTTTTTAAATAGAATGATTGATTCCATTAGTTTAGTGGTCCATGAGAGCTTGAGTCCCTCATGTGAATGCATTAAATTTGACCAAAATTCCTAAAAATAGCTAATTTATCTAATAGAATTTTTTTAAAAGATTTTTTTTAAGGAATTAAAATTTATAATATTTTATAAACAAATAAAAGTTTGAATTTATGTATTGAATTCGTTAAATTTTGATATTCATTTAAAATTAAATTTTAAAAACTAAATATGTTTTATAAAGATATTAACTTTTTTAATATTAAAAGTTTGAATTTATATATTTACTTGACAAATTCGATTATATATATATATATATATATATATATATATATATATATATATATATATATATATATATATATATATATATATATACATCATTTTAACTTTTAATTTAAATAAAGTAAAATTTAGCTAATAAAAATAATTATGATAAGTGTTAAAAATAAGTTTATTCTATGATAAATGAAAAAATGAATATAAAAAATAACTCTACATTCATAAACTTGAAAAATGTTTTAAAATATTAATATAGTTTAATGGTAAAAAACATTTGAAATGAAACAAGCAACACTAGTTTAAATACATGTCATTATTTGGAGGAGGGTGATTAAAAAAATGTAGTAGTTTTAATTTAATTTGAAATTAATTTGTTTTGATATAACCAATTTAATGAGACAACTTAAGATAAATGACCTAATTTTTAACCAGATTATATACATTAAAGCTAATTTAAAAATGTAACATAAATTTTCAATAAGATTTATAATGGACCATAAAAAAGAACTCATTAAGTTAGTAGAGAGTTAAAAAATAACAAAACAATAAAAGATTAAGAATAGAATTCATATAACCACACCTAAGATGAAAATCTAGAAATGTAAATTGGACAAATAGTGAGCAATCTTTCAATGATTTATTTTGTTGTTGAATTATTTTGTATTATTTTTTACATGTTTAATTTACAAGCATAATTTTATAATTATAATTTTGAGTTTAATAGAACATATATATATATATATATATATATTTTAACTCTCCGACAAAATTTTGTGATCGAAAATAACAAAATTTTTGAAAAAATTTCACTGTGTTTTCTTGAATCTAAAAAAGAGTCTAGCGATTAACTAGCGTGGCTTGAGTGTACATTGACATGTCCATTCATAACATTTTTTCCTTATTTTATTTGCTCAAAAAAAACCCAAAACCTTTAAAAAATTATCATCAGATTTTTTTATTTTTAAAAAAAAAAGTTAAAAAATAATTTTAAATTAATACAATTGTGCATCTGGAAACATTAGTTCCCTGCCTTCAGGGACTAACTAGCTTATATATATTACACCAAGAGTAATCGTTCTCGAGGCGCCTATTTTCATTTAATCCCAAGGTTATTTTAATCATAGTTGGGACTTATGAAAATGAAAATAGGCACCTCGATAACGATTACTCTCGGCGTAATATATATAGAGGTATATATAAGCTAGTTACGTCGAGAGGCGTTCTATACAATGGCAGCACAAATGCCCAACACGGGAATATGCCAAGATTCCTTGTCAATAAAAAAGAATTGGGAGCGGTTACAAACTTCCAAATTAAATATTAAAAAAAAATTCTCGAAATAATAGCTGGCCGAAATAATAGGAAGCCAAATGGAGGCCGAAATAATAGGCCCGAAAAAGTAGGGCCTGAAAAAGTAGGACTCGAAAAAATAGGGCCCAAAAAAATAGGGGCGAAATAATTTCAATATGATTTTTTTTTTTGTTAAATATAATTTTGCATGCACATTCATGCTTTTTTTTGCGAGGAGTGGGGGAATTTGAAACAAATTCGTGGAATGTGAAGAGACGTCTGTTGGGGGATATGAGGAGCCTCTCAGAAGTTATAAAACCAAGGCTCCTCATTTCATTTTCATTTTATGTTTTTGCAAGAAGGAAGAGGTGGAGGTTATTGGAGGATTAGATTGTAGTTTTTGAATAGGAGTAAATTGAAGTTTTGGAGTAACATTTTTGCAGGTGAGATTTCTATTTTTTATTTACATTTTCATTTAGATTTAGATGTAGATGTAAATTGAAATTCAAAATTAGTTATAATATTCTACTTTGATTTAGATTTCAATTTTAATTAATTTTGTTTAGATTTAGAATTCTGTTCATAACTATTTAGGCTTGCATTTAATAGTTTAGTTTTGCATGTTTGATTTAGATTTAGATTTGTATTCAAAATCTATTTGATATATATATTTTATAATACTTTTCATTGTTAATGGTGCTTGATGGGAGTGTTTTAGGGGTGTCTTCTTTTCTATTTCTGAAATATTTTGGTCCAATATGTACTTTCCTAACCAGATCTATCCATTTTCTTTGGATTCATGCATGGAGCTTCCTGACATTATTAGTGCGTTGCTGGGACTGAATGGGAATGGATTAAAGATAAATGATTGACTTTAGATCTGGATATGCATTTGGAATTGGCTCTGCTGCGGCTCCAATTTATAGGTTCCTTCCTGCTACCTATTCTTTCGGTGGTTTAATCTGGTTAAGTGCAGATTGAGAGGTTCTAGCTCATTCCCACGATTTGTAATTTTGTCACGATGTCTAGCGTGTGGCATTCTGATGGGATTCTTCATTGGAAAATGGTGCGAATAATTATGTCAATGGTGTGTGTGTGTGTGTGTGTGTGTGTGTGTGTGTGTGTGTGTGTGTGTGTGTGTGTGTGTGAGAGAGAGAGAGAGAGAGAGAGAGAGAGAGAGAGAGAGAGAGAGAGAATTAACATGAGGCGACGTGATATAGAGAAAGAGTGAGATAAATAACATGATGCAATGTGTGTGTGTGTGTGTGTGTATGTGTGTGTGTGTGTGTGTGTGTGTGTGTGAGAGAGAGAGAGAGAGAGAGAGAGAGAGAGGATAATCTTAGAGGGGGTAGAAGGAAAAGGGGAGAGGGGGAGAGATGAGCCAACTCAAACCCTTACCCTAACCTTAACCCTGATGTAACTCTATATACAACCCTAACTCTAAATATAAACCTAACCTTAACCATCACCCTAAAACTAACCCTTTCTCTACCCCTTTCTCTAACTCTAACCGTAAATCTAATTTTAACCCTAACCTTAAGCCTAATTATAACCCTAATTATAACCCTAATTTAAACTCTAACTCTAGCCCTTATTCGAGCTCCAATTCTAACTCTACCTCTAACTCAAACCCTAACTCTAATTCTAATCCTAACCCTAACTATATGTTTAACCTAAACCCTTATTCTTACCCTTGCCCTTTCCTTAACCCTAACCCTAACTCTAATTCTAACCCTAACTATATTTGTAACCCAAATTCTAACCCTAATCCTAACATTAACTCTAACTCTAATTCTAAACCTAACCTTAACTATAACCTTAACAAGATTCATAATCCTAAAAATAACCCTAGCCCTAACCCTAATGCTAATCCTGACTCTAATTGTAACTCTATTCCTAACCGTAACTCTAACCCTATCCATAACTCAAACCCTAACAATAGCCCCAACCCTAACACTAACCCTAACCCTAACTATAACTCTACTCTTCAATATAACATTTTACGTAACAATATGCTTAAAATAAAACTAAATTAAAGTGATGCAAATAAACACCATATATAGAATTAAAAAATAAAATATTCAAGAATAATTTTATAATAAGTTTATACAATTGTATTTAAAAAGAAATAAATAATTCAGCACTTACCTTAAAAAATAGAAAAAAATTTAAAAATACCTTTCCCATTGCGCCGCGATTGCCACTAGCTTATATATACCTCTATATATATATTACGCCGAGAGTAATCGTTCTCGAGGCGCCTATTTTCATTTTCATAAATCCCAATTGTGATTAAAATAACCTTGGGATTAAATGAAAATAGGCGCCTCGAGACATATTTTCTATTTCTCTAAGCCTTATTTCTTCTACTTTTCTTCTTTCAACTTGTTTTCCCTTTTTCATTTTCTCATAGTGATCATAGGAAAATGGTGGCATTATCCTCAATCCCTATAATGATTTTACATGAGAAATCACAACAAATGTCATTCTTGTTCCCTCTGTTGGATCTATATCAATTGTTGCTTTTTCAAGTGTTAAACCTTGAGATTCGTGTATTGTTAATGCCCAAGCCAATCGCAAAGGTATTTGAGTTGTACAACCTCTTTGTACTGGATATATTGGAACTATTTTTGGATTTTCTTCATTGAATGGGAATCCAAAATAAGTGTCAAATTTCACCAGTACATATAAGGGTAATTCTGGTGGCATGGTTTGTGGCTTGTACACAATATCATGAACAAAACCTAGAGCACCATTTACAAGCCCTGCTTCTATCCATAAATTGGAAGTCAACATTACTCAAGTGCATTCTTTGAGATCAATAATTCCATATCTATATGTTTTCCATGGATGAGTTAGATCAATAATTCCATATCTATATGTCAGAAAACATTTTTCTTTAATATTGCAGTACCTTCAATTGCAATAGGTACATTTTTTTATATATTGTAATGGGATTGTAAAATCGTTTGTAAATAATTCTTCTATGAATATATAATTTGGATCATTTACTCAAACCTTATATGTGTTCTTTTTCTTGGAAGGATTGGAAAAAGTATATTCTATCATTCTTTGATATTGATACCATTTAAATTGCAAATTATAATGTTTTTTAAAAGAACATATTTTGAATTATTTTTGTTTAATTATTCCACGTCAATTGTATATTTGTCACTATCTAGCTATATTAACACATTGTAAAATCTCCTTATGAATATATAATATGGTTCACTTTCTATATTTGTAAAATCTTTTGCAAATAGTTGTTCTATGAATATATATAATGGATCATTGACTAAGATGTTATATGTGTTCTTTTTCTTGGAAGGACTGGAAAAAAATATTCTATTATTGTTTGATATTGGTAACAGTTAAATTGCAAATTATAATATTCTTTAAAAGAACATATTTTGAATTATTTCTATTTAATTATTCCACTTGACAATACTCTTTCAAGTTTTTAATAAATATTTTATTTAGATTTCATTCTCTTTTACACAATCATTTTCTTTTGTTTTCTCTCTTTCAAATATTTCACAAAAAAATGTTAAGGCAAAGAACAATTAGAACTGATGATTTCTACGAGTATGTTGATCTTAGAAGAATTCATAGTGAAGAAAGAGAAAAATATTTATCTTCAAAAAAAAATCTTTTGGAAGCAAGTTTTCTTAGATTTCATCCTCCAGCTCTTCGAAATTTCAACCATTTCTATAGAGATCCTATTTTTGAAGAATTGGTTTTTTGTGAGGAGTGTGATCCCACCGAGTTGTACTTTGTTCCTGCAGAGATCTATTTGGAACAAGCTCCTTACCCCATAGATTCAGATGAAAATAGTTCTCATTGGTTGAAAACAATGCTTCAAGGTCCGCAAATTAGTACTCAAGGTCTACCAAAATTTCACTATCATGGCCAAATTTTTCATATACAATTTGTTGGATTGCACGACACACCTTGGAATTGGCATGTGGTTGACAGATGGGGGCCTCAGGGGGTCTTTTTGAATCTTCCATTTCATGAAAGAACCAGAAAAATTGTAATAGAAAATATACCTACATGGACGCAATCAATCTATGAATTTTCTATACTAAGGCATTCAAATAATGGTACTTCATATATGAGATGAAGAACCTTTGAGCACCTACACTAGTTTGATGTGTTGGATCTTGATCCACATGACTTACTTCAAAGAAACATGATTCACTGTAATGAATCTAGTGATTCAGATTCAAATGATTGATTCTTGATACTATTGTAATTAATTTCAATATCCTATCTATTAAAATAATTCCACGGTGATTTCAATATTCAATCAAACAATTTCAAATAGTCATTCATATTTGCATTTACTTTTGTTGTAACTCATATTAGAATATATATATAAATTTTATTCATTTCAAATTATTTAATATATCTCATTTTTTATTAACACATTTTGATAGTTACAATTTATTAAAGATTGTAGATTTTTTATGAGATATTTTTAGACTTTTAGATGACCACATGCACTCTACAATGTATAAGAAGTGATTAAGAATATTGATGCATTATACTTCTGTATGATGAGTTTTATTTTTGTTTAAATTTAAAATGAATATAATAATTTTTATTTATTGCGAATTATATTATCTTCTATGTACATGATCTATATTTTTAAAGGCAACAATATATGATAAATTACATGTAATATATTTTAATTTATAACCTTTTTTTTTTTTTTTCAGGATATAATATTAATACAATGGACCACTCTGACAATGAGTCTGAAATCATTATGCCAAGTCTAATGGGCTCAGTGAACTCTGATGGATCCCCTCAAACTGTTATTGATAAATGTGAAAAATCTACATTGGAGAGTTGTTATAAATTGCTTTTACATTTTGAAAATGTAGCAGCAGGAATTGATTTCATCTCGGATAATGAAATTCTAAGAATGAGAAATGTTATAGAAAAAGTAAGGGAGACATTTAATAGAATAGCTATTTTTCCAGATGTTTTGGAAGAGGTCAAAGTTGATCATGAAGAAAATGAAGGTCACAATACTTATCAATGATTATTTTATAAGGTCTTTACATCGACCAAATTAGTTATTATTGATAAAAAGATATGATCTTATTCATGCATAACAAATTTATTCATATTATATAAACTACTATAGAATTTAATATTATTAAGCACAATATGTTTTTTCAATAAATATGTTTTCCTTTATTCCTTTAAATTGCAAATCGTAGCCCTTTTCTATAATATATGTGTTTTATAAGTTATAATTCATTATTTTTTATTATAAATGATTTTTTGCTAACATAATAAGATCTACAATCAAATTTATAAATAAAAATATTGATTTATTGATTTAACCTCGTTATGTTAAAAATTTATTATTCTTTCTTCTATTTTTTGGGTTGATTGTATTCTAATTTTTGCTTCAAAGTTTTAAATCACACTATTATCTACAAAAAAATTACTCTGTAACATTAACACAATTGGATGTATTGAATCATATATTTAGATAAATAATTTTTTTAAAAATATTTTAATCATTAAACTAGATTATTATTAAATGTAAATACATATATGAAGTAAATTTTAATTATTGTAATAAAAAAATCAAAAAATAGGTTCAATATCGAGCAATACATAAAATATTATTATATAAGATTAGAGAGGGTAATCTATTAGGAGAAGGATATGAAAAGACAGAGTACGAGAAAGAGTGAGCGGAAGATAAGGAGAGATAGTGAGTAATTATAGGGCATAAATAAGATAGAATTGGGACAAGGTGAGAGACATGAGGTAGATAAATAAGGCGAATATGGGAAAAATTGTGTGTGTGTGTGTGTGTGTGTGTGAGAGAGAGAGAGAGAGAGGGAGGGAGAGAGAGAGAGAGAGAGAGAGAGAGAGAGAGAGAGAGAGAGAGAGAGAGAGAGAGAGAACTCAAAGATGATAATTAGGGACATCTCTTAGATGTGTACATATAAGTGATATAGATGGGGAAGATATGGTAATAGGTGGGAGAAAGAGAAAGAGTGAATGGAAGGTAAGGAGATCGATTGATTGACTATAGGTGGTAGATAAGACATAACGTGGACAAGATGACAGACATGAGGTAAATAAAGAAGAAAAAAAAGGGAAAATATGGTGAGAGAAAGGATCTAATTAATTATTAGAGAAGTGGTAGATAAGATAGAATGGAGACAAGGTAAGAGAAATTTGGTAGATAAACAAGGTAAATAAAAGAAAATATCTTGACAGTAGGAAGAAGTGTTAGAGAGAGAAAGAGGGGAGGACTATAAAATAGATTAATTAGGGGATATAGATGTGTATGTATAACAAATAGAGAGATAGAGTGAGTAATTATAGGTGGTAGATAAGATATAATGGGGACAAGGTGGTAGATACGATATAATGAGGTAAATAAAGGGAAAATATGGGGAGAGTAGGGAGCTGATTAATTATTGTGTGTGTGTGTGTGTGTGTGTGTGTGTGTGTGTGTGTGTGTGTGTGTGTGTGTGTGTGAGAGAGAGAGAGAGAGAGAGAGAGAGAGAGTTGGGATGAAGAAACATTGACATTTTTTAGTATTAAACTAAACAACTACAACCCCAAACCTACATTAAATTAAACCTATTTATCAAATTCAAAAATTTTTCTTTTACATAATATAATTATACGAGTTCATATTATAAAATTTATGTAGTAATATAATATTATATAATAAATATTAGAATCCTATTCTTTTAACATCCCTTGTGGATGCTACTAGCTATATACATATTATATATTTATATAATATATATAGAGAAAGTTGAGATATATCGAGGCTTTAATTTACACAAAACAAATACTCAAATTAAAAAATTAAAGCCTTGATATCTCTCGACTTTCTCTATATATATTATATAAATATATAATATGTATATAGCTAGTTAAATATAATTTCTTCAATGATGTGAAAACATGGAAAATGCTTAAACATCCTCAGTTCATTAAACTTTTAATTTGAATATTTTTACTATTAAGAAAGTCAAATTCAGAAGATATTACAATTTATATTTCAAAATTTTGATTTATTTAAATGGTCCATATGAAATCATATTAATAGATACAACTTGAAACTTATAATAATTTCTACGACATAACTTTCACAAACAATCATTCAAGAAAAATAGTGATAAATATATAAAATAAAAAGAACTTTTATTGTGTTAATTATATTATTTAATATAGAAATAAAAACATTCAATTGAAAATTAGAAAACTATTTATATTGAATGCTTGTAAAAAGTAGAGATATCCAAAATGTGGAATCCATCTCTTATGTTTTTGATTAAGTAAAATAGGTTTTGAAGGGTGCCTGAAACCTTGTACAAGTCTAAAAAAATTCAATGAGAGCATAAACAAAAGGTACAACAAACAAATGCAGAATTGGTCACCCCCCAAACTAAGGGTGACCAAGGTAACAAAAAGCCTACCACCAGCCAAAAGAAAAGATCCAGCAAGGAGGCAGGGCCAGATACATCACAATTTGCCCTTTGATTTAGAGCCTCCCTTGCATGATCAGAGATTCATTTCTAAAGGAGGAGCAAATGGCCTAGTTTTCTTTCTTTTTACTGTAGTCCAACCATCCTCCACCTTAGCTGCCTCAGCAATCCAATCCCCTGAAGAAATAGAAAAATGGAGCCCAAGGGAATCCAAAAAGACAACAATCTCCCAAGAAGAGCCCGAAGCCAACTGGCCCCCCACAAAACCAGGAGGAAAGTCCAGTATAGGAGTGGGGGTAGGAGAGGGTATAGGGTTATGGCCCCCAATAGGACTAGGAGGAACATCCAGAACAAGGGCGGGATGGGAAATAGGGAGTACAAACTCCTCCTCCACTGAAGAATCATTAACAGAGGAATCATCCGCAGACAAGGGTAGAATAGAGGAGGTCTCCAATGAAGGTGCAACAGGAGAGCCATCTAGGACAGTAGTCATGGCATCCACCAGAGTGTCTTGAGAAGAGTCACCATCCCCAATAGTGGGGGCTTTGAGAACAATGTAATGATCATCCAAAACATTCTTCCACCAAGAAGGAGACTTCTTTGGTCTAGATTTTTTAGAGGAGCAACGAGCAGGAAGGTGACCGGTCTTGTGGCACTTCTTGCATCAGAAAGAGATTCCTTCATAATCAAGACACTAGACCTAAGATCCAATTGGAGAGGCAAAACAGATCATCGCTAGGAGACCCTTGGAGATGTCAACCTCAACTAGGATCCGAGCATATGTGGTGCGATACACATTGGAAGAAGCATAATCCACTAGCAAGAAATCCCCAAGGGCCTCCCCCACCACCTCCAAGATAGAATCCACCCATAGGTGAAGGGGAAGATTCAGCAACCTGACCCATAGAGGGACCTTGTTAAAGGATTCCATCGACGGGTCAAAATCCTTGAACTAGGGTTTAGCCATCAAGGGAAATTTCTCTTCCTAAGAGAAACCCCAACATAGAATAGCATTTCTATCCTCAGTTGAATCAAACTTCACAATGAAAAAACCCCTGGCAACTAGGCATATCTAAGTTGTACCTAATTTGAAGGGTTCACATACACGACCAATCCATGCATGCAGGTCCAAAAAGGAGGGCTACAAACCCTTGAAGCGAAAAATAGCTGTAGTAGAAATGTTATTATGTAGAAATGTGTGTTTTCTCATATAAAATATATTAGACAACATTAGATACCCTAAATCTCTTTCATTTTAGATCTTTATTACTCAAAAGTTAAGCAATTCCTTAAATGTATTGCCCTTTTCCAACTATTCATGTTTTAAAATATTGCAAATCTTATGTAAAATTGACTTATAAATGAAATAATTTATCGTCTAAGGATCTATTAAATATTTAATAAATTAAAAAATAAACAAAAATTATTAACAATTTAGATTTAGATTTAATTTTGTTCTATTTTATTTTTCCTCTAGTACTTAAGATTTGGGTCCAACGCTTACTTCATCCAAGAAGTAGGTTGTTTAATATACTCACAATATGATTTTATTATTAACAATGGATGTTATCAAGAATAAAATAATATAAATATTATTAAACATGCCCTTAGAGACCATACAATCTAAGAATAGATATGAAAACTACCATCTTCAAATAAAAATAAATTTGTTGTCTATAATATTTCAATTAAAACCTTTGAATATTCATAAAAGTAACTCTTTTGCTTGTATAAATTCATTTGAGAAAGTGATCTGTATGGATGACTATATATATATAATCAACAACGTATCTCATGATTGAATCAAGCTGACAAGAACTATAAACTTTCATTCCAGCAATCAATGTAAGTATCATCCTACTTATGGTACAAGAAAGCTCCAATGATTTCCATAGAGAGAGGGCGGTCTTTACAAGCATAACTATTCTTTTTTATAGTTCTTTAAAATGGGGGATGGTCTGAGGAAGGCGTGCCAACTGAACAACTCGAGCCCTATGCTTTCCTCCAATTCGTGCATCTCATGAATGTGTTCGGATGAGATGTGGGCAAAATTTAGAATGTGTTGATCTCAACAAGTTAAGATCAAGTGGCTTCTAGGGGCTAGCCAATCCCCAACCAAGGCATCCAATCATTCATGATCATTCACGTCGTCTAAGATGACAAGTCCATGGATTCCTCTTTAACAATCTTTCAACATATATTTTCCCTTTTCCACACTTTGCACTTCTTCTTCATAGTTTGCTAGGTCTTTGAAAATTTGCCCTTGCAATGTTATGAGGCTAGAACTTTAAAAACAAAGGTAGAAGCTTTGAAAGCACAAAAAAACTCATTATACATGACCTTCACAATTGTGGTCTTTCCAATACCACCTATTCCCACTACTGACCTATATTTTAGATTGTGTTATGAACAATAAACATATGTGTCACTATGAGACAAAATAACACAACTTCAGTTTTTTGACTATATTCTTAATAAATGTTTCTTATAGGTATCTGATGGATCAGTAATGCTAAAATACCATTCACATTTGAAAACCCCCTTATAGGTAACCAGAGACATTTTTTTAAATTAGATATCTAGAGAGAGTACACCTGATCAAGTGCTATTAAACATGCCCTGCACCAGATTTCAGAAATGGTCTCGATTTATAGCATAGATTTGCATTGATGCTTTGATATCCACATTGAACTAAAATAATAAGAGAAAGATTTACATTGCAAATAATAAGAAAATATGGCTATTCATTAGCAGCATTCCAAACCACCACTTAAGATGGCATTGATTTCGAGATAACCTATTTCCTTTGATATTTACCACCGGCATCGTTCTCCTATTTAGGGGCGTCTGACTAACGGAAAGTATGAACAGAACGGCCAAAGTTTTCCAAGGAGTGAAGCCTATCGGCTTAAAAATGCCAGCCTTATTGCTTGCAGTAGTGTCTTGACTTAGAGGACGGAAGCGCATAAGATAAGAAGAGAGCAAATATAACTTGCCTTCCTCCCCTATTTTTGTTTCCCTCTATTCTTCTTTGCTTTTACATTGGTGTCTCTCTTCTTGGTGCGTAAATGGAACATCCATCTTGCTGCCAATTACATTGGTCATAGTGAATTTTGGTATATGTGGCAATAAGAATTGAGGATTTCATCTCTGTATTTGTATATAAATATAAAGAGCTATGGCCATGTCCATTTTCTCAGGGCATTCTAGCCCTAACAGTCTATAGATGGGTTATCACTGGGTCGTACGTGTACAGTTGTAGATCTCTCTAGCAAAGGCTTTCATTTTCGAATGTAGTCCTATATTGCCTCAGCCGGTAAGTTGATTACATCCAGTTGTAGGAACGCATTTTAGAACTATTTTTCATAATTACAAGCATGACCAACAATCTATTGTGGCTAGGCTGTGAAAATTAAGTAGCAGTCATGTTCTTTCCTTGAGCCTTTTTGTTGCTCTTTCTGTAGCTATGACTTAGACTCTGAATGATTATTGCATTGAATGGTTATTACAGGGAGGAACTTCTAGATTCTAAGTATGAGAAATATTTTGTTTTGATTTTGCGGCAGTATTAGTTCGAATCTAAGCCAACAATAGGGGTAGAAAGAGAGATTTTAAAAGTGGTGAGAAGCAACAAGCAGCTTATGATACAGGCCGAGCCCAAATCAAATTCAATATTGTGATTACAAGCATGAATTTGTCTTCGCTCTCAATTTTCCTTTCTAGTTCCTATTTGTAGAATCCTCTGACAATGAAATACAAAGAATTGATTACATATTTCATGGTATAATTTTGTATTCCACTTTCTATGAATTAAATTTTTTTATGATAACATTCTTACTATTAGTATAATTGACACAATGTTTCATTATACCAAATTCTGTGTATCTGTTAGAGGAAAAGGTTATGGTTATATTATCCATGGCCTTGGATAATGGCTATCATTAAAGTGATGTACCTCTAAAATGAAACAATAGGGATATTAGAAATCACCGGCTAAAATGGGGAAGGAGAACTTGGCCATCAGTGGTTGCTCTATCTCCACACATCAACCCACAAGCTTTAGCAATCTCTTATCAGCACTTTGGATCTTGGGAGCCCTAATTTGGATTGGACCTCTTCTTTTATTGTACCAATTTTGTCTTTGGCCATCGCAAGGCCTTGAGTGGAAGATAAAGAATAGGAGGAAAAGGAGCCCAGCTTGAAGAGGTCTTCATTTTTGCTCAAGAACAGATTGGCAACATTAGCCTTAGGTATTCAGACATATAACCATAATGAACACAATGTCGGATTTCAAGCAAAAGTGCAATACCATATTTAATGGCACCCACAATAATGCCTTCATCATCTTGAGGAATAAAAAGTCCAAACTTATTCTGGTTTGAGCAGCTATCTCTATAAACATCCTAATAATAGTTTATTCTTCCATCAAGTGTCACAACAACCCAAGTCAGGGAATTATGTGAAACTATGAGTAACTAACTATGAGTAGTTGTTAGAATTTAGAATCCAAAATTTTTTCCTAGTTCCATCCTATTTTGCGGCAACACCCACATTCAAAATTAACATACCAAGATTAAACTCTTTAAGAGTAGAATCAATTATGAGATAATGGACATTAAGATCTAAATACCTAATCAAGTAGAGCCATCATGAAACGAAACATAAATCTCTTTACAGACACAATTATAGATGCACACAAGGACCAAACTTTGAAACACCCTCAAGTACTAGAGGTATTAGATGATGCAGGCACATGGAGTTAATGTGGTTTGACTATATTTGCCCAAAAATTATAACTAGCACTTCCACCTTTGATGGTGCAAGGGGTTACATTGATAGTCTTATGTACTATTGAGTATTTTCTTGAGTATGTTTTCTATGTAAGATGTTTGATTCAGTTGTGTCATTTGATTTCTTGTTACACTCACAATACAAATTCTTTGTCTGAAGAGTCATTTGATATAGACGGTCCTCCAATTTTTTGTGTACAATTGTATATGGATTGCTTTTCATTTTTGAGTATCTTTCAAAAGTGAAGGCATGTTGGATACAGAGACTATCTATTGTTTTTAGCTATAAAATTGAGTCCTTGTCTTTCAATTCCACCGATATCATTTGCTTCTTTCTATAGTCTGAGTCCTTAGGATTTATGTATTGTGATAGCCCATAACATGGTGAGTCATAGTTGTCTTCAGCTACCTAATGTGATTGACACTATTGGAACACATTTAGCCTCTTCTTGATTCCATGGTGGTCCATTGTAGTTTTCAACATGTATAACAACATACATGGGCATGTTTGGTGGCTTGGTACCTATTCTCTAGACAATATATGTGATTTCACCAATTGTTCCATTAACGAGTCCTGCTTCTATCCAAATGTTTGTTGTAAGAATTACATGGTGTCTTGTACAGAGGAGTACATATTTTTCCAATTATTTGTCATACATCTCACTCTTATCTTTGCATCCAAAATTTATTGATGTGCTTGTTGTGATTGGGTGATTTAATGATTTTAGCATTTTCTTATTATGTAGTTTCACTGCATCATTTGTAGTGTATAGATGTATAGACCTATTAAATCATTCATTTTCATCTATGCGTAAGTAAATGTTTGTATGACTCATTAGGACCTCCCAATTATGTTGTGTAGGATTTGCTTCTTGTATATTGTGTAAAAGTTGATGGAATTCTATTTGTTTGGTAGTTTTGCCTTATGAACTGCTCGCATATCAACCAAGCACTCAAATGTGATGTATAGATTGGTTTGTCCATAATAGGGGGTAGTTGTGCAAGATCGCCAAACAAAATAACTGATAATGCACCAAACTGGACATATTGTCAAGGAGGAAAGGCCTCTTGTAATCAGCTATCAATTTTAAGTCTAGTTTATTTTAGTGTCAATATTAGAGTTAGAAAACAACTAATACACTAGATTTGAAGTTAAGTCACATTAAGAGTTGTGGTTTCGTCAACAATGTAAACAATTGAGTGATATTTAATATGCAAAATTTTATAATAATGTATAAAATAATTTATTTTAAAAGATATATTTTCAAACTATGATAAATCATGACAAGTTTTAACAATTTATTGCAATAAAAATATTATTAATAATGACCACCAATTTAAGATAATATAAATTAAATATTTTTTCATCTAATTAACTTGATACGAATTAGATAGTTGAGAATTATGTATTTTTACAATTATTCGGCATATTAAAATACCAATTCTAGTTAAATTTTAAATTTTAAAGTTTTATTTTTTTATTAAATTAAATTTATGTAAAAATTAAATCTTCAAATCATTGCATCTAAATTACTGAAAAAAACATATTTTGTAAATACAAATTTAGATACTACAAAATTTGAATATGAACTAAAGTGACAATAGATAGCTAATCTAGGTGAGAATGACAATATCAATATAAAAGTAAGTTAATAATAAAAATATATATATTTTATAAACGAAATGATAAAAATCTCCTCATTAATAACTTACTAGAATTTCAATTCGACAAAAAATAATAATGACAATACATAACTAATTTATGTAACAATAAATAATATAAAAAATAGTAATAATTAAAAATAATAATTTGGTTACGCAATGAATTTTATAATGTAAATGAAATCATTAAAATATCCTCATTTATTAACTTATTTTTACATTTGATTAGAAGTTTAATGATTTTATCCAATTTAAGAATAAAAAATTTTGCATCTAAAAAAAAAATAGAAATAGAAATATTCAAATCTAATTGGATGAAATCAAAAAATTCATAGATAATTAAGTTGAAGTGATTAGACAATATACTATACAATAAGTTGGCCAACACTTAAATAAGTGTAATTGAGTATTAATGACTTTGGCAAAGATTTTGTATATAAGTCTTACTTTAATTAAATCTTAAGAATTTATCAATGAGACATGAAGTATATTGTCCAGCTTTTATCATATGAATGTGAGTGCACATATAATATATGAATAAATACTCAGTTAAGGAAAGTAATGATCAATTATCGAATGGCATTTTAAAGTTTGATGCAAATGTTTACATGTAAGTCAATAATATAATATCATTTTGTTTCCTCTATGATATTGGTCAAAAATCTTTTTAAACTATAAGGATTATTATTGTGATTCTTGTCTCTGTCACTCTGTGTTTAGAAGTGGAAGAATTCATCTCTTCTTCTTTGGTCATGTATTGCTACAAAGGGAATGAATTTCTCATTGCCATAATCTTCATTCGATGTATGTTGTAGAAGTATTGTGCTTTCCCTTTATCTCGAATAGAAAGTGAGGTTGATGGGAATGGCATATCCATACTAAAGAATTATAAGATTCATCGCCACATTTTGCAAGCTAAGATATTAGTTGAGATAAAGGGAAAGCATAGTACTTCTATGGCATACATCAAATGAAGATTATGTCAATATAGGAGGCGAATCAAAGTAAAATATCTCCAAAGGCAACTGAAGCAAGGGTGGGAGGCTTGAACCAATGAAGAATAGTTTGAACCACGGGGCAAGGACCAACTGATGCATGCATAGGGAGAATTCCAGTTATAGTTCATGGGGAACAATGAAAAAAGACACCCAACCTGAGGAGCAAAAAACGGATTCTGAGACTGAGGGTGGGGAGGTGCAGGTTAAAGACAGGAGGAAAGCTTGGAAAAACTTTAATGTTAGGACCTCAAAAATGGGCATTTTTAGAGAGGCCATGAACCCGCAGGTCCTTGTGGAAAAGCAAGAAGAGGATCAACTTGAAGAACTTATAGACCTGGCGATTGTGGCTATTTCAGATAATGCAAGGGAATCTAGGCTAAACCTCTTGAACAATGCCCGCAACAGTATGATTGATAACTTCAGATCAATCAAGTGGATTTTCCATGAGCTGGAGGAGGTCAAAGAGCAGGTGGGTCATATGGAGGATAACAGGAATGGAGCGGATTCTGATAATAGAGACAAAAATGGTGAGAGGCTCAGTCTAGCGAAGAGAAGGATTAACAACCTCGAAATCTACAATCATAATCTCTCAAACCAGATGATTTTGCTGCTAAGCTCCATTAACAACAACATTATTTCTTTAACTGGTTGGATCAAAGATAGAGTTATGAAGGAAGAAGAGGAAGGAAAAGACAGGGAAAAAGCCAGACTGGTGGTCGACACTGCAAAGGATAGGGAATTTGGGCTAAACCTATTGAACAATGCCCGCAACAGTATGATTGATAACTTCAGATCAATCAAGTGGATTTTCCATGAGCTGGAGGAGGTCAAAGAGCAAGTGGGTCATATGGAGGATAACAGGAATGGAGCGGATTTTGATAATAGAGACGGCAACGGTGAGAGGCTCAGTCTAGTGGAGAGAAGGATTAACAACCTCGAAATCTATAATCATAATCTCTTGAACTAGATGATTTTGTTGCTAAGCTCCATTAACAACAACATTATTTCTTTAACTGGCTAGATCAAAGACAGAGTTATGAAGGAAGAAGAGGAAGGAAAAGACAAGGAAAAAGCCAACCTAGTGGTCAACACTGCAAAGGACAACATCAACAATGGTCAGGACCAAGAGGATCAAAGGGTGCACCAGCAAGAGGCTGAGGAGAACTAGATGGCCTATGAGGTTGCTCAGGCCATGCAAGACCTAGAGAGAAAGAACGAGGACTAATCCACTGCTTGTTCTTTTGTCTCAATCTATTTTTTTGGCTTTTTGTCAGGGCTTTTGCCTTTGTCGTTTCTAAGTAGTTTCTATTCCTGGTCTTTTCTATGATCTTTGTTTTTAGGTTGGGCCTTGGGCTTATTATCAGCTTTTGAACTTGAACTCTTTTGGCTGGGCTTTTCACGCTTATTATCAACCTTTGAACTTGAACTCTTTTGGTTGGGCTTTTCACGCTTATTATCAGCCTTGTTATTGTTTTAACTCTTAGGTTTCAGGGTCCCTATAAAACTTGTTTATCTAATAAATAAAACAATGAAAAAAGACACTAACCAACATCGGAACACACTCAAACCTTACAAGGAAAGTGAGAAAAGTACGTGATGGAAGATGGCCCATAGAAATCATGAGGTATTCCAAGCCTAAATTATAGATAGTGTAGCGTAGAATATAGAACAATAGCATGGCTCTAATTTCATACTAATCAAATTGTGTATAGGGTTGCAAATACACATTTTATGAGCACCAATTCAACACTATCATAATCTATTAGCACTTTTCATGATACCACGAGCTATTGTGTAGATAGCTCCAACTTGTTTATTATCATAATGGATGCTTGCTATGTCATTGAAGCAGGTGATTTGAGTTTCAGTGCCTTCATTATCTACTACATCAAAACTAAACACTTGGCTAGGTTTATTATCCTTGACGTAATGGTGCATATCCTTCTTTGCAGTTACACAATCCTTTATATGCCACCTTGTTTAATATGGATTTAAATCTTTAATAGGCATCAATATGGTGGGCATTTCATTGTTTACTTTAGGGCTTGCTATACCTAGGAGTCTAGCTAGCTTGTGTATGGTTGTTGTTGCAGGAGGGACTCCTATTTTTTATTTTGATGATGTAGCGACTGCCATGTGTACAACTTTGTTATCATCATAGTCTGCATCCAAAGCATTTGGGCTCCCAATAGTCACATGTTCTATGTGAACAATCTCTAGATCCATTATTATGATCCACCTGCATATTTAGATGTAAGAGTTTGTAAGTCAAAGAGTTGTAAACACAATAAAATAGCTTTTGTTAAAAATAGGGTACAATTATGCACTCATCGCATTTTGGTTGATTTCGAATAGCTATATTTTGCTAAATTAACAATTGGTCCAACTCTGATGTCCTCAGACAATATATATATTTTATATTTCTTTGGTAGTGTTGCACGATGTTTATGAATGTCGTTAGATATGTATAACCTAGATCGCAAAGTATCTTCAAGCTCATCTCCAATTTGTTCAATTGAGAATACTTGTATTGTTGGTGCTAGAGCTACGTTACCATTTTACAATAATTTCATAGCACCTACTGTTAATGGATCCATTATTTGCAAGACCCTTGGTATAGCTACAAAAGTTCAAGTTATAATCTATGCTTAATTAGATATAACTTTGGGAACACTTTAGAGAAATCACAAGTGGGATATAACATACACTTAAACAATCAACATTGTTAACAACTCCTCTAGAACATCTAATGTAAATGGCCTCACCATTTGGAACACTCTTGGTATTTATGTAAATTCCAAAGTCATAACCTATGTTTGAGTAGATATAACTCCAAGAACACTTTACACCATTTATAGTTGGAGCTTCACACTAAATAATCAACATTGTTAACATTTGTTTATCCCACTACTGAGGACACATTTGTCATATGATGAATTTCTATTTGACATCTAACAATACTACAATGATATTAACGATCTATATTTTTAGTTTAGATATAATGATCTCACTATTAGTGACACTTTTGTCATATGATGAATGGAACCTAATAGTCATATAATTGTATTGCTGATATATATTTTTATTTCACATCACTAATATTATTCTATATAACATATGTATGATATTTACTATACATGAGTTATAAAGTCAATTAGAGGAGTAGGGCTATATAGGGGGACTGCAAAATAAATAAAAGAGAGAAGAGATAAAGAGAGTTGAAAATATTGGTAGAGAGAGAGAGAGAGAGAGAGAGAGAGAGAGAGAGAGAGAGAGAGATTAGGTGATAAATATTTTATCTTTAGATCAGAATTATTATCTTTAGATCATATTATTATTATCATATGGAAAAACATTATTAAATCAATTTCATTATTTTATGGAAAAGAAATCTATATTTTTGGAGAGTTTAGAATTTAATTATTTTTATCATATAGAGGAAATGATGAACTATCATTTCAAAGAGATAATGTATATGTACTTAAGTCAACTATATTAAATTTCAAAATGACTCTAATCATACTAAACATATCTCTAGTACAATTTCTCCAATACATCCCACTATTTCTTATTAAATATCAATGGCTTTGCAAAGAAAAAACCAGGGCACGATAAGAGAAGGAGAAGATTAAAAAAACATATATTGTTTAATGGGCATAGTGCAGGTGCTAACCTAGATAAATAGGAGAATTATCAATTTCTAATATCTTAGTTTTCCTCTTTTCTTAGCAATGTCCGATGTTTAATAGTTTAAGTTGGTATGGTGTTTTTATTTATCACAAAGTAATGTTTTTGCCTAATATCTTATATCTTATGCAATCAATATGTTTTAATAATTAGACTGTTATCTCTATAGTTGCTACTTCAACAAAGATGAATAATCTTTTCACTTCAATGTGTTAGAACTAATTCATAACTCTTTTGCTATTACATGTCACAAATTAGGAAGAGGCAATTTGCTCCAGAAATTATCTCCCTAGAGTGCTTTATGTTCCTTTGGTGTCGTTACTTTCTCCTACTATATCCTTTATGTATATTGCAATTAAATAATGTAGAGAGAGTATAATAGATTGTCTTATCTATTCATCTGGTGATTCTCCTATCTGTGCTAAAGAATATAATGCTTTACATTGCGTATTGATTTGGCTAAACTGTTTGCTAAGTGTTCTGATCTCCATAAAATTGTTTTGTTCAATCCCCAATAGAATGAGATCAATTATCATTTTATATTGTGCCAATGAAAGGTTACATTGATTGTTTTTGAAAGATGCAATACTATGTCATTGGCCTCTGTTTGATACATCGACATTCTTAGTAGTTAGTGGTGATTACTATATTTGACTATGCAGTTCATACAATGAGGGTATGTAAACAGATTACTTTTAAATAACGTAAATACTACTCATTTTGAATGTTAACTATGCTACAAATAATTGATTTGTAGTTTAACTAAATTGCATCAATTTTCTACCACTTTTCGTTACTCACCGTTTGCCAAATCGATCTCCAGTCACCACTAGGAAGATCATCAGTCTATGCTTTCTCAAGTCTCATATTACCTGGCCTCACCCTATTTGATATATGATCTATGTTAAGCTAATCTTTAGTTACTCTTAGATTATTTTGTACTGTTAATCCGTCTACGCATTTTGTTATCTTATTATATTTTTGTCCCTAGCGAACCAAACTGTAGCAATGGCTCTCTCTTTTCGACATCCAACAACACTAGAAAATCAGGAAATTCTGACTAAAATCCCATAGGGAAAAAGCCTGTCAGCTTAAAAATTCTTGGATAGGCAAGTTGTTTGCATGTTTGGCAAGTGGAGTAGGAAAATTAAAAGTGATGTGCTTTTAATTGCATTGGGGTCTTAAATCCATGTTTGTCATCTCCCGCGCCAATGAGAGACATTGTGAGGTGTTGATTATTATTCATAATCCTCAATTCTAAAGAAGGAAATATCAAGATTTCCATTTGTTATGGTACACATCACCATGAACTAAAAGACATTTATTGTTTGATTAAAGTTTTTAATTTATATTTTTAATTAAGTGTTTGATATCAAACATTTAAAATTATCTACTTATTTAATATAGAAACGTGTATCTTAAGTTGAAATTTTTTTGGTTGAAAATAAGATTTGTTTTCCTAAAGTTGTTCAAAATACAATTCCACTTCATCTTTTTAGCTGGAGGTTGATGGGGGAGAGTCATTTTGCTAAACCATTCCAAGAAAATTTTCATTCTTCAAATCTTGACCTCTAATAAACTATTTATAAATTTATTTAAATTCATACTTCTTCTAAACAATATTCTATTAATATGAATTCAGTAAGGAAATTGTTTGGTGTTGACACAAGTTTGTGTCATTTTCTACATTTATGTTTTTTTTTATGTAGTTTCTGTGACGTACATAACTCAAGATATTCATTGTTGTATATAAATAACTCAAGGATTGTTGTTATGAAAATGTGATCCTTATTGCAATAGTGTTTTCTATAAGAAGAGTAGTTTAAATTTTAGTTTACCTATATCTGAATTTTACATGTACATGTGACTATTTTATTTCATGACTATTCATTACAAATGTAATTTACTATGTTCCTACATAGATTCATAATAAATGTCTAACATATAATCATAGTACAAAATTTAAGAAAAAGGCATTCCTATTTTCTTTATGGTTCTAATGTTTGTTTGTCATATAATTGACATACAAAGTAAAAGAGTGGTTCTAGGGATTTTTGTTTCAATGCATTCACAATTCTAAGTTACAAGTATTTAATATGTTCCTCACTCCTCTAAATTATTATTATTTTCATTTCCATCTTATTTCTACATTTCCTCAAATCACAACAACAATGCAATCATTTACATTTGGCGGGAACTTTAACGTTTTGTGTCTCTTGTTTATAAACACAACTATTGTTAAATCTTTATCAGTATTATTTTCCTTCAGATATAGTAACAAAGTACATTGTGGAAAATGGTCATTTCAAGTTTTTATCCATACCGAGGGGAAGATGCCCTAATAACAATGTATTACAATAATTATTTAAAAGATTGTCAATACTATTCTATGAATAATCATTCAAATATTATCAATGCTTATTTCTCAAATGTCCTAAAAACAAGTGAAAAATATGCTAGCAACAAGCATGCAATTTCTAACATATAATCATAGTACAAATTTACAAATTTTAAGAAAGAGGCATTCCTATTTTTTTTATGGTTCTAATGTTTGTTTGTTGTATTTGACATACAAAGTAAAAGAGTGGTTCTAGGAATTTTTGTTTCAATGCATTCACAACTCTAATTTACAAGTATTTAATATGTTTCTCACTCCTCTAAATTATTATTATTTTCATTTTCATCTTATTTCTACATTTCCTCAAATCACAACAACAATGCAATCATTTACATTTGGTAGGAACTTTAACCATTTGTGTCTCTTGGTTATAAGTACACCTATTGTTAAATCTTTATCAGTATTGTTTTCCTTCGGATATAGTAACCAAATACATTGTGGAAAATGGTCATTTCAAGTTTTTATCCATACCGAATGAAAGATGCCCTAATAACAATGTACTACAACAATTATTTAAAAAATTGTTAATACTATTCTATGAATAATCATTCAAATATTATCAATGCTTATTTCTCAAATGTCCTAAAAACAAGTAAAATATATGCTAGCAACAAGCAATGGTCATTTCAAGTTTTTATCCATACCGAATGAAAGATGCCCTAATAACAATGTACTACAACAATTATTTAAAAAATTGTTAATACTATTCTATGAATAATCATTCAAATATTATCAATGCTTATTTCTCAAATGTCCTAAAAACAAGTAAAATATATGCTAGCAACAAGCAATGGTCATTTCAAGTTTTTATCCATACCGAATGAAAGATGCCCTAATAACAATGTACTACAACAATTATTTAAAAAATTGTTAATACTATTCTATGAATAATCATTCAAATATTATCAATGCTTATTTCTCAAATGTCCTAAAAACAAGTAAAATATATGCTAGCAACAAGCAATGGTCATTTCAAGTTTTTATCCATACCGAATGAAAGATGCCCTAATAACAATGTACTACAACAATTATTTAAAAAATTGTTAATACTATTCTATGAATAATCATTCAAATATTATCCATGCTTATTTCTCAAATGTCCTAAAAACAAGTAAAATATATGCTAGCAACAAGCATGCAATTAACTTGCCAGGATGAGCGAGAATTGGAGTGACTCTGGAATTTCAAATTTTGGGGTTATAGAGGAGGACCCCAGGCGGATCCTTGGGCCTTCGGCTTGTACAGTTTGGTGCTATTGGTGCGTTTCCCACCTTGGGTTTTGTGGAGGAGGGAGGTTGAGAGGAGTTTGATATCCCTTTGTGCAGATTTGACTATGTGGTTGCTTGTGTGGGGAGTGATCTTCTCTAGTTTTATGTGGGGACGCCAACTGGCTCTCCCTCTTGTTCCGGCTCGCCTGGCCGTTGGGTGGTTTGCTATGGATTGTGTTTGGTTGGGAAAGAGGGCATTTCTTCTATGGTCTCCTCTTTCGCTATTCACTGTGAACTGGCCCATCGTTGGAGGGCCCTTGCTCCTCCTTTGCTTGATGTGACTCCCTAGTGGCTGGGGGCTGCATAGTCTATGTGTGCCTTATCTATGTGCAGGAGTTTTATGGTTTTTGTGTGATGTTGTTGCCATTCGGAGGGACAGAGTTTTTCCTGAGATGGTATTTGCTTCTTGTTTCATGACTACTATGGAGGTGGAGCAATCTCCTATTCAGGTGGAGATATTTGTAATTTTGGAAGTGGAACAATCTCCCATTGAGGTGGAGAATATTTGGGCTACCTATTGTGGTTGTGTTGATAGGTGTAACTGCTTTAGCCATGTTATTTTGACCTCTCCTGCACCTATTGAGGTGGACCCTTTTGCTATTGAGGTGGAAAGGGAGTCCGCAATGGGTTGGAAGATCTTTGACAGTGCTTGTTAAATATTTAACATGATAATCTACAGATCCTGAAGTGCAGGACGCACTTAAATCTTCTTAGTCTAGAGATCTACGATGGCTTTATATGTCTACTCTCCTTCCTATGTTAGGCAGCGATTTTTCAAGAACAAATTGCATTTAATCCTAAACTAATATAATGTGTGTGTTAGTGTTAATTCTAACTTGTCTTGAAGATGCCGATCCATGAGAAAGGATATCAAAGCCGACCAAGGATAAGGACATGCCCTTTGATGGTGACGTCCCTTGGTTTAGATATTTAGAGGGATGATGATGCAGACTTGTAGGACACACAACACAAAAGTTAAGTCTATTCCTCCAAGCATCATTGTTCAGTATTTAACAGCATTAAGATATTCACCAATATCAGATCAAACAATCGATTCTTCCTTCTTGTGTCTGAAATAAAAGAAATTAAGTGTTCTTCAAGTCTTCAAATCTAAGGCTATTTTTTGTAAGAAGATTATCATACTGTTCTACCTGCAGTTACATACAAAGATCAAATTTACAAGCACATACTTCATCAATATTCAGATCTCAGTAATAATAATCAGCATTCAAGGAAATAGGAATTAGAAGTCTAATATAAAGTTGTAGAATCTTTACATGGTATCAGAGTCAAGTTATCAAACCTAGGGCTCTGCAAAATTCAGTTATCAGACTTCACATATATGTAGTAAACTTTCTCCTATCTTCAATGGCATACACAATTAGACCCAATGACAGGTTTGATGGGAAAGAGCACTTTGAAGCCTAGAAATTCAGAATCATGATGATTCTTGAAGAGAACAATGTGAAACAATTCATTGATGGAGCATCCAAACAACCCCCAGTTGAACCTCACAAATCCATATGGAGCAAAGGAAATAGAAAAGCTATTCAAATCATCTTGGATGGAGTTAAAAATGATATTGTACCTATGCTTAGAAAACATCAAACTACCTTTGATATGATGAATGCATTACAAAATGCATATGAAGTAAACAATGCAATTAGGGTTCTTGCACTAAAAAGGCAACCGACTCACATTCA
Organism: Cupressus sempervirens; assembly: GCA_028749045.1. Classification (NCBI taxonomy): domain Eukaryota; kingdom Viridiplantae; phylum Streptophyta; class Pinopsida; order Cupressales; family Cupressaceae; genus Cupressus; species Cupressus sempervirens. The sequence continues at coordinate 557,308,927 of CM053787.1, read as the reverse complement.
GATAAAGAAAGGAGAATTGATAAATTCTTATTTCCTAAGAGTTGTCGACATCAGAGATGAACTATCAAGCATAGGAACCATCATTAATGACACATAATTAACACTTATGGCTATAGATGGATTGTCAGATTCATGGGAAACATTTGCACAAGGAATAAGTGTCAAAGATCAACTTCCGGACTTTAATAGACTCAAGAATGATTGTCTTCAAAAGGAATCCAGAAAACTAAATAAAAGAGGGAAACCAAAAGTAGAAGATGAAGAACTTCACGTTCTTAATACAAACTCCTATAAAGGCAAGAAGAAGCATTTCAAGAAGAAAAAGGGAAATCAAAAGAATGGAAAACTCAAGAAAGACCTATCTAAAATAAAGTGTTTTAGATTTGAAAAATTTGGATACTGCCAATCTAATTGTCCTGAATCCAAACAACAAGCAAACTGTACAATTGTTATCAGAGAAGAAGATACTTATGATCTTGAAAACCGTGTTTTGTATTCCTCTCTATCAAATGAAATTTCAAATAAAGCATGGGTAATTGATAGCGAATCTTCTAGACATATAACGGGATACAAAGAAACTCTAGACTCTTTATCAAAGAAGGTTAATAGTGAAGTTACAATCGGTGATAATTCAACACACTCCGTTGAAAGAATTAGAAATTGTACTTTGAAACTAAAATCAAGAAATACTCTTCTGCTTAAGAGTGTACTCTATGCACCAAGAATTTAAAAAAACCTAATCTCTATTGCAACACTTGAAGACGATGGGCACAATGTTGCATTTGTAGATGGAAAAGTTTTAACTTGAGCCAAGAACTCCTCCATCAAGAAAGAAAAGTTTATTGGTCAAAGAAAAGGATATTTATATGAATTGAATACAGATTCTAGTCAATCCATTTAGGCCCCAGTTCATGAAGCTACAAATATAAATGAAATTTGGCATAGAAGATTAGGGCATTTAAATTTCGAAACTTTATCAACTATGGAAAAGATGGTTACTAGATTACCCAAAGTAAATAAAGATCACCCAAGTATTTGCAAAGGGTGTGCTCTGGGTAAGAACACCAGAAGTCCCTTTCATGATAGTACTAGGAAAACAAAGAATGTACTTGAACTAATTTATTCAAATTTATATAGACTTATGTTTGTTCCTTCGCTTGGAGGATTCTGGTATTATATCTTGTTCATAGATGACTTCTCTAAGAAAGCATAGATTTATTTTTTAAAATGCAAAGAATCAAAAGAAATCCTACAAAAGTTTAAATAATTCAAAACAATAAGTGAAAAATTTTTAGGGCATAAAATTAAAACCCTTAGAATTGATAACAGAGGAGAATATACCTCAGATTTGTTTAAAATGTTTTGTAAAGAATCAGGGATTAAGAGGGAGTACATTGTTCCTTATAATCCAGAACAAAATGGGGTGGCAAAAAGAAAGGATAGGACAATTATAGAAGCTGCTAGCGCTATGATTTTTGACCAAAATTTAAAATATTATCTTTGGGCAGAAGCTTCTTGTACTGACGTATATATTCAAAACAAAAGCCCTCACTTCTATCTTTAAGATAAAACCCCTGAAGAAGTATTCACTAAATTTAAACCCAATATAAGTCATCTTAGAATTTTTGGATGTTCTGTATATATCCATTTTTCAAAAGAAAAAAGAACCAAGTTAGAACTCTCTAGGAGGAAAAGTATTTTTGTAGGGTATAGTGAAACTTCTAAAGCATATAGGATTTTCATACCTGGACAGAAAACTATTGAACTTAGCAGAGATGTAATCTTTAAAGAAGATCTTGCATTCAAAAGAGCCATAAGTTCTGATGAACCTTCTCCCTTATCTAATTTTGAAAGAAATAATGAATCTGAGTCCCAGAGGGAGAACTTAGAAGAAATCGAAGATTAAATTAAAAATATCAATCTTGAAGAAAATTCAAAGAAAAGACCACTTTGGGCTATTAAAACAGTTGAAGCAGCTCGAAACTTTGTTGCACCTTCCAGAACAGTCAGAGAAAGCAAAAGACCTAAAAGATTTTCTGGTTATACAACCAACATGAGTGATTTATCCAAAATAGAGCCAACCAATCCTTCTGATGCTATTAAACATATAGTTTGGAAAGAAGCTGTGACAGAAGAATACCAATCTATCATGAAAAATGATGTTTGAGAATTTGTTCCAAGACCTAAAGGAAAATATTTGTTTCTTCCAAGTGGATATTTAAAATAAAACACATTGCTAACAGTAGTATTGAGAAGTATAAAGCCAAATTTGTAGCCAGAGGATTTTCTCAGAAAGAATGGATTGATTATGAAGAAACCTTTGCTCCTATTGCCAAATATACCTCCGTAAGAGCAATCTTAACAATTGCTGCATCAAAGGGATGGAAGGTACATCAGATGGATGTGAAAATAACATTCCTAAATGGAAAGATTTCAGAAGAAGTATATCTGGATCCTAACACATTTGTTTGCAGGCTCAAGAAGGCTCTTTGTGGGCTTAAACAGGCTCCCATGGCCTAGTATGAAAGAGTTGATAAGTATCTCACTGGCTTAGGATTCTCTAAGAATGAAGGTGATCCAAATTCATATTATAAAAGTGATAAAGATGATATAGTAATTCTCATACTGCATGTTGATGATCTACTAATAACAGGTGATGATCATCTCATAGATTAGTGCAAGAAAGATCTAACTAGAGAATTTGGGATGAAAGATTTGGGACTCCTTCATTACTTCCTAGGACTGGAAGTACGGCAGAATTCTAACAGTATCATACGAAATCAAGGGAAGTATACATCAGATATTTTAAAAAGAGTTGGAATGTGGAATTGCAAACCTATGTCTTCTCCAATGGAGACTAATCTACATAAACTTAATGAAGCAGCTATAGAATCACCATCCATAGATTCTACTCTCTACAGACAGATGATTGGGTCTCTTATGTACTTAGTAAATACAAGACCAGATATTTGCTATACAATTAATGCCTTATGTCAGTTTATGGGTGAATCGAAGGAGATTCACCTAATCGTAGTTAAACACATTATGAGATACTTACAAAGCACTCTTAATCTCAAACTCAAATATGAGAAAGTTGCTTTAGACTTACATGGATTCACTGATTCAGATTAGGGTGGAAGTGTTAAAGACAGGAAAAGTACTTCAGGATGTTGTTTCAGTTTGGGATCAACAATGATATATTGGATATGTAGAAAGCAGTCTTCAATAGCATAGAGTTCCACAAAAATCGAATACATTGCAACAGTGATGGCCTCCCGAGAAGCAGCATGGCTGAGGAAGTTACTTGTGGGATTATTTGGGCAAGCTATGAATCCCACGATTATTCATTGTGATAATCAGAGTTCCATCAAGCTCTCAGTGAATCCAATTTTTCATGAAAGGTCCAAGTGTATTGAAATCCCTTACCATTATGTAAGAGATATGGTAGACAGGAATTCTGTAAAATTGGAATACATTTGCACGGCAGATTAGATAGCAGACATACTCACCAAACCTCTATCTAGAGTGAAGATAGAACACTTTAGGAGGAGACCTGGTATGATTGAGTTATAATCCATTTGTACTCTCTTGATTATTAATAAAATAATTTTATTTGTTAGGCTATCGACTGTTATGAGCTCCACCATTTGTATTCATTATTTTAAGAGGTGACGATCTCTGAAAAATAATGAACACTTGTATAAAACATTATGAGAGGCGATGATCTCTTAAATAATGTGCTAAACAGTAGAGTTCTACTATAAGATCTAGATGAGTTCAAGATCATATTGTGATGTAAACATTGCTATGTTTATGAGTCACAAGTTGGATAAAGGGAGAATATTAGTATTCTCCGAAGTTATCTTGTTCTCTGGTAGATCTTAAACTCAAAATCTCATTGTGATACAAAAATACTAGTTTCTATGAGTCACCATTTGTGTTTTTATCACTACTATCAATGATTTGTCATATCACAAGTTCAGTAATATAATACCACATACTAAGAAGATTTAGACAGATATAGAGTATTAATTCTTGCTTATTCATCTATATTGATGTTGCTAGATATAATACATCTCTATATGATTATCAAGTTAAGAGGGAGTGTTAAATATTTAACATGATAATCTACAAATTCTAAAGTGCAGGACGCACTTAAATCTTCTTAGTCTAGATATCTACGATGGCTTTATATGTCTACTCTCCTTCCTATGTTAGGTGGCAATTTTTCAAGAACAAATTGCATTTAATCCTAAACCAATATAATGTGTGTTAGTGTTAATTCTAACTTAGTCTTGAAGACGCCGATCCACGAGAAAGGATATCAAAGCCGACCAAGGATAGGGACATGCCCTTTGATAGTGATGTCCCTTGGTTTAGATATTTAGAGGGATGATGATGCAGACTTGTAGGACACAACACAAAAGTTCAGTCTGTTCCTCCAAGCATCATTGTTCAGTATTTAACAGCATTAAGATATTCTCCAATATCAGATCAAACAATCGATTCTTCCTTCTTGTGTCTGAAATAAAAGAAATGAAGTGTTCTTCAAGTCCTCAAATCTAAGGCTATTTTTCGTAAGAAGATTATCATATTGTTCTACCTGCAGGTACATACAAATATCAGATTTACAAGTACAGACTTCATCAATATTCAGATCTCAGTAATAATAATCAGCATTCAAGGAAATAGGAATTAGAAGTCTGATATAAAGTTGCAGAATCTTTACAGTGCTGGCCAGGGCTGGTGGTTTAGTCATCTCTGGACCTTTGCTTTTGACATTGAAAGATGGATAGGCTATTTGTTGCCTGAGTTTGTTTCTTCGGTCTTATGGTGATGAAAGTGTCTCTCTTTTAGTTCCTTTTTCCCCTGTGATCAAGTGATTGCTGGCAGTTTTAAAGGGCTTCGCTCTAGTCCCTTATTTTTGTTTTTGGTTAAAGCTTGCAACTTTTGTGGGGATTTGTCCCACAATGATCTTTTACAGTGTTGACCATGGTTGGTGGTTTAGTCACATCTAGACCTTTGTTTTACAGAGATAGATTCAAGATGTTTTATTTCGTCTTCTGTCACTGGTTGTTACTGTGTTGTTAATGCATTGTTAATGTGCTATTAGTGATGTCTAGTATCAGCCTTTTGGGCTTGTGCTCTGAAACCACGGGCCAGCACCCTCTTGTTGCTGCTTTTGTAAAAACAAAAAATGTATATTTATTGGAACACTAGCCAATGCTCTTCCCTTAATAGACAGGAATGGAGAAACAACATGATGTAGAATGAGAATATAAATGGGCCCCTGTTGACTAAAACAGGTTAAAACATGGTAGTTATATTAATAACCATGCTAACATAATTCCTTCAAGTGCACTTTCAGCATAGGTATGGTGAGGGAAAATCAGAAATTGCTGGATAGTCATAATCTGCTTAAGAAAAATTGCAAGTACAGCCTTCAGGGCATAGTTCCTTTGCTATAAAAACATTCACAAAGATCTGAATTTTCTATTAAATTGGAAATTTTGGGATGGATAATGAATGCAAATCCAGTAGGCAATATATTTCTATCCATTGAGTTCTGTAGTCGTGGAGTTCCAACCCATTACATTTGACAAAGGATAGTTGTTGAGGTTGTGGACTATTAAGCCTCGTCATATTAGTGTTACTGATCAGAGCTGTCTGACTCCAATGGAGGGACCTATCTTCTTTCTTGCCCTGCCTTAACACATGAATTTACTTGACCTGGGAGCTCTGGCCCAGCGGTAAATCCTTGGGAATGAACTATTTCTAGCATCTTCTGACTACAAAACCCTCCTAACTAAGCATTTTAATAAATAAACAAAAGCTGAAAATTTCATCCTTTGTTCCTTCAGACAGTACTTCCCTAATACTGTCTATTAAAATTTAAAGCAAAAACAAGTACAAAGAAAAAAGTAACTTAACATTAAGACATTTTTCTGGCGGTACAGTAGCAACTACAAAGATAATAAACTGCATTTAACAATTGAAAACTATGATGGGGATCAATTCCTGCTATTCTCTAATGATTTCTAGATGTTGGGGCGCTTAATGTTTAGATATATTTGTTACATTACATACCCTATTTCTTGTAACGAAAGAAAATCAGTTGTCCCATTGGACGACAAGTTTTCCTTTGATCAGTTTATCTAATTACTTCTATCAGAGTTGACATTTGCTACTGTATATTTTTTGTGACTTTGTTATGTATTGAAACAAGAAGCATTTGTAACTTGTTCTGCCGGCCTCACTGTATTCTTCTGAGGCTGGCTGTCTAATCCTAGCTCTCATATTTAAATACATCCTGTCAAATTCAAAGCAACCCTAGCTTCCAACTCCAAATATCTGAAATAACAATTGCCACAAGATCTGAGTCTCGTTTGATTGATCTGTCCCTTGAAAAGTGCTCATAAGGTCCCCTGGATATTTCAGATACTCCTTATTCTTACGAGGCTGGATTTGTCACACTATCTCTCATAACAGACCATCAACCTCATTGAAGCCCTACCATCCAACTTCAACCAACCATTCAAAATCCCAATTTCATCAAAATAAGATCCTGTTTAGTTAGGTTGTCCATTGACAAGCACTCATAAGGTTATTAGAAGTTGAGAAGTGATACCTTTGGATATTTTTGTTGACTTGTTTGCAAAGAAGCAAGCATTTGCTACATGAAATAGGTGTCTCATTGTTTCTGATGCTGGGTTTCTAATCCTAGCTCTCATATTTTAAAACATGCTGTCAACCTCAATGCAACCCCAGTTTCCACCTCAGCCATCCAAAACCCCAATCTCATCAAAATAAGATCTTATTTAGTTGGGCTTTCCATTGACAAGTGCTCCTAAGGTCCATAAAACTTTGAAATTAAGTAAGGTCTACTAAATTTATTTGCCTGTTGCATAGGAATTTTTGAGATCATCAAATTCATTTTGCTTTGGTCCACGACATCTCATGCTCTGTAGGAATGTAATGCAAATTCTATAAAATGTTTAGCAATCATTAACCATAACCAATTTTCAATAAATAGGTAAGTCAGGCATCAAATCTCAAAAGGTTTCCATGACAAGGGAAATCTTGGGCATTTGGGCAGATTTCAACCCTGCTGTCCTTGTATTCCTGTTGTTGTTTTTGTGTCTTGAATCTATTATATAGATATAGTGTCGTAGACTTTTTATCTTTCTGCATTTCATGATTTTATTCTTGCAGGCATTATTCATACCCTTGTTTTCTTTAGTTTTAGTTTTTGTTATTTCTTTTCTTCCATGCCTTGATTCTTGTGCTTCTCTTTTTTCTCAATCCCCTCTTGTTATTGGTTTCTGGTACTGCAATCTATCCATTTTTCTTTCAGCTTTTTCATTCTAATGATGGATCATAGAGTGTGATAAATGTTGATGCAAAAAAGAAAACACAATCATTTCCAGAAATAACAGTATAATGGATTGCGGAAAAGGTCTTTAACTAGCCTTGTTGCTAGACAGCCATATATTCAGACTCATTTTCAAACTGCAGAACAGAGGATGGTTATTACTTAATTTAACTTCAACTGTGCCAGTGTTTGAAAAGTCAAGGTTCTAATGTTTGAAAAGTTGAAGGTAATTTACTGCTCAAGGCAATATCTAATTTGCCTTTTAGACTCAATAAGCACAGTACACAAATTCCTTAACATCAGCACATGCCAGTTATCATACAGAGCAAATTTGAAAAATATTGATCAAAGTAAATATAGAAAAGCAGTCAATAAAGTTGAAAATTCATGAATATCGCAAAGCCCTGCAACAATTCTACCATATGAGAAATGCTCTTATTGTCCATCAAGTCAAAAATAATGCAATGTACAAGTTATAAATAAATATGTATACAGAAAAGGTCAAGGATCAATTGAAAGCCTCACACTTCCGCCTGATCTCTCCCTCAAATCCTGTCTTGACATTCAAACTACCCAATTTATCCATGGCAGCTGCAAATGCATCAAAGAAGGCCCCCTGGCTAGAGGCATAATAGTTCACTACACCCCTCGTCCGTGGATCTGTGTACAAAATCTGATCTGAGGCAAGAAGGCCAAGCTGCTTGCTCAGACTCTGATAGAAAACATTATCAAACTTATTGGGAGAAAGAACATCATTAAAGGCAGCCATGTTGGGATCAGTGTTTTCCTTTGGGCAGACCTTTTGCAGGCCCTGTGCGTACTCAGAATCAATGGTTTGTTCCGTGGGATTAGCATTGTAGATTCTGGCCATGAACTCCTTGCAATGAGAGAAGCCAATCGAGTGGGCCCCTGAGAGAGCCGTCATTTCGGTCTGATTGAAACCCCTGGCAGCAAACATGGTATTAAGCTCATCGACACTCATGGTGGCGAGCGGAAGGTTTCCATTCACTCGCCATGCATCTGAAACAAGGCTGTCCCTCCGGCCCTTCTTCACATCATAATATGGTCCCCCAACCTGCTCATAGCCATAAACCAAAAATTATATCAATATGCAGAAATTATATAGGCCATCAATTTGGCACGTAAAAACCCCGTATGGAAGTGCATAAGGAGATTTTTTTCTGTCCCTATGGTTCAATATATAGAATTTCAGTCATTTGGAGCAATTAAAAAAATGATAACACAAAATTACTAGAAAATGCAAAGCATAACTTGACGACCCAAAACCAATCTTCTCTCACACATTCCGCCCCGCTTAACAGTTCTGAGTGACAGTTTTTAGTAATTCAATTTGACTACATTGATATCGGCATCTGTTTCTTTCAGTTGAGTAGGTATGCATCCATTCCAGAAGCCTCCTGCTAAACTGGGATCCATTCCAACAAAGTGAATTTGATTGGACTATATAGGTATCGGCATGTCTGCCATTAGTAGATAGAAACATGTTGAGTTGGTATGCAAGTATTCCAGAAGCCTTCTGTTAAACAGGGTCAATTCCAGCAAAACTATCCAAGGATCGGACTGATCCAATCATGAAAAATATGAATCTTGACGGATGGTGTAACATGTCACTCTAAACCCCTTCTTCTGTCTGCTCAAAAAAATTAAACCGTAGGTCCATTTCACCGGAAAGCATCCAACAGCTTCTTCCTTTTTAACCAATTCTGCGACTCCTAGGTTTCACATGCAGGTGGACCTCATTTAAGCTTCCTCAAGTAAGTGTCCGTATTAAAAAATAATTATTAACGAGCCGCTAATTTTCAAGGATAATAGTAAATTTAAGCACGGCTACACAGAGCGTTGTTTAAAGTTTGCTTCTAAACCGCAGGTTCCCTACAGCTGGTCTCTATTGGAGAAACTTTTCAAAATAACTGCAGTGTACCTAGATAACCCAGGAAAAAGAGGTGTGGCATTACTGCAGATTCCAAGTTGGATGTTTGATCTTGACTACTTATCTCCCTATGATCTTCTATATCAGGAACCATCCCTTGTCCTCCGATATGTCAGAGTATTCGACTGAGCCTGTGAAACCGATATAAACTCGATCTCGTATCAATCCCTACAAATCTAGCTGACAAATCTAATAAAAACGTGATAGAACAGATAAAATCGCACCGTGCTAACTAGACAAAGGGCACATTTCAAAGCAGTGGCTGCGAATCTTCTCCAATGACGAAATACTCTGTAAACAATCAAAAAGCATTCCACAACTAGTAACAATACAAATCAACAAATGACTGGGACTGTGTATTACCAGATTCAGAACATCCCTGGTTGCAATAGCCATGATGTCCGCGCAAGAGACAATGCCCGGGCACTGCGCTTCAACGGCGATCTTCGCTCGGCTGACGGCATCGAATCCGTCTCCGGACAAGGACAAATTTATATCCGCATCCCTCTCCACCTTGTGCTCTGCAGTCGAAGCTATCAGCACTGATGCATCGCACCCCTGAACCAAAAACCCCAAAAATCCGGTTAGTTTCTCACAAATCTCACCCTACAAACCATCAAATTTCAAACACCCCAAAACTCACATCCATAAAGCAGTCATGGAAGAAGATGCGGAGAAGCCCTGCTGCAGTAGCAGGATTCGCAGCCTGCTTGCGAGAGATTTCCCCCTTTACGATATCCTCAACCTGAGGACATGTCACTCTATAGTAATCTACTGAAAGCTCTGCATCCACCCCTCCGAATCTGAACATTGTCAAGGCCATTGCCAAACCCACCCACAGATACATTATCATTGTTCCAATTCGAACCAGACCAAACTAAACCTGATTCCAACAATGTAGAGACAGGGGGTAAGGACCTCACAAAATGAGATGATGCAAATAGGCCAGAAAAAGCTACCCAGGAGATATTGAGCTAAATAACAAAGGCAGGTGAGTAAAGAAGCGCGCGTCCATGTGCTCACGTCTTCATCACACGCCTACATCATCATCATAATCACAGCTCAAATCCAGCCTGTATTTCCGGCCCAAATTCTGTGTAAATTTTTTAAAAGCGCTACACTTCGAAACCTACGCGGTCACCATTTTGGTTAAAAAACAACAGCGGTACAGCACATTTTCAGTGGGCCTTCTTTCTGGAAAAGCTCAACAGTAAACGGAAACGGAAACAATCTTGGAATTTGTAAAAAAGATATTAAAAGAGTAGTGAAAAAGGTGTCAGGGGGAGGCGTTAGTTCGTGAGCCGGTTATTCGGGCAGCCATTCCCACGTAATAATTTCTTCCGTGAATGAATGGCCGCCATTAAATTTATGGGTGACAGAGAAGCATTGCTTGGAATCGAAGCTCCAAAACATGGCGGATACTTGGAACGCTCAGTGTAAAATTAATACTTAAATGTTGACTACTTATGACGTGCCCACTTTTAGATCTCGACATGATAGAAATTTGTGATGAAAATGGAGACAATTTTATTTTAATTATTAGTATACAGTTTGATTGTTTGAGGTATAAGTATTAGAGAATGTGTCTAAAATAAAATAATAAATATATATTAAAAATGGTTTAAGAAATAATAATAACGGTGTTTTAGAAGATCTATCAACTAGCTTATATTATATATATATATATAAAATAAGTCAAGAGATATCCTTCTCGAGGCGCCTATTGCACTGAGTGAGATTATGAAAATAGGCGTCTCGAGAAGGATATCTCTCAGCTTATTATATATATATATATATATATAATATATATAAGCTAATAGCACTCGCGATGCAAAATGAAAGACATTATTTTTTAAATTATAATTCATTATAGTTAAATATGTTATGAAATTTTTGTATTAATAGATATTTAATATTATTATGATTTCAATATATTTTATATATATTAATTTTAAAAATTTGCATAGAGAAAAAATAATAATAGTAATTTAAAAAGGTATTTTAAAATCATATAGATATTTATTTAATGTTATAAAAAGCGAAGAAATGTTATACATAGTATTGCTAAAGAATTGAAGGACATTGAAGCAATATAGAAATTTTTGTACAAATATGTGTAATAAAAAAATACTTAATAATCATTGAAAGAAATGATGACAGAGTCCATCAAAAAACTTAATAATTAAATAGTTGAAGCATATTGAAGCAATATAGAAATTTTTCTACAAACATGTGTAATAAAAAAATACTTAATAATCATTGAAAGAAATGAAGACATAGTCCATCAGAAAACTTAATAATGTAATATTTAATAGCTATTATAAAATTGGGTATAATAAAAAATAGTATTGCTCAAAATGTTGACAATACGTTGAGAAATAATATGTAGAATATTTTTACTTTCTCAACCATGGATTGACTGGCAATAACTCTACATTTCCATGAAGAATTTTTCGTACTTTAATTGATAGAGTAGACTTTAAGTGAAATAATGTAGGTATGCCATAATTTGCATGCAACAACCTGAAAGATGGAATGACTTGATGTATTGTGAATGTGATTGTGTAACCAAAATTAAGAGTAGCTTATTAAAGAGATTAAATTTCCACAATCCATAGCAAATAAACTGATATATTTCTAGATTCGATTGTGTAAAGATTTTTTACCATCAACGTTTCGAATCACACCAAGTGATCCATCATCAGGATGTCTTGCTCTCTTCATCCTGATGATGGATCACTTGGTGTGATTCGAAACGTTGATGGTAAAAAATCTTTACACAATCGAATCCATAAATATATCAGTTTATTAAGAGTAGCTATCAACCATTCTTCGAGTGGACCCTTGTGATAGCTAATTTTAGATTCTCCTTTAAGAAATTTCATAAACTTTATACTGAGCTCATCAGAGAGAGTGTGCTTCCTGAAATTTACTGTTGGGGCAATGATAATTTGATAAATACATCTTGCAAGATAAAGATCACGGATCTCACGATACAAAGCTTCTGGCTATCTGCAAAAGTCTACAACCTCGATCTGTAGGTGATGAAATGTGACATCTAAGTTCATCTTCGCTTTTGTGGCATAGTGGAAGTTGAAGTACAGAGCATAGTTATAAAATTTTAATTGATTGTTCCTTGGTCCATTGTTTATAATTCGATTGGTCATTCTATCCCTTATCCAATACCGAACACTCAACTCCTCTATACAAAGGATGGCATTTTGTGGAAGTCTATGATGAAAGTCTCATAACCACCGGTAAGCCCATTCCAAACGTAATTTGTTTGACATCTTCGTAAGCTGCATGGAAATTATGAAAAAAAATTATATCATTAAAACATGATAAAGAATATGTTTTTTTTTTTTTCAAAAAGGAAAGAAATGTTGAATCAAGGATAGTAACCATAATATTTAAACTAAGGTATTTTACATGAAATAAACATAAAATATATTTGATCAAATTCATATTTTGACACACATTTTTAAAATGTTAGTATTTTTTGTCTTGAAAAAAATTATTTGACATAGTGTGATACAAACTTATAAAGGCATAAGAAAATAAGTGATCATTTTCTTTAATTTAAGGATACTAAAAAAAAATTACAAGGGTATATTAAAAGTCTATTTATATATTTATGGATGTGAAAACATGTATTTGAAACATTTGAAATGTGATTTGTAGTAGTATACAAGTACACGAAAACTTTATTAAATACTACAATCATATAATAGTATAGTAAATATAATAAAAATTACAAAATATTAAAGTGGCAAATCAAAATTGTAATTGCATTGGACAAAGTATTAAAAATAAAAATATTACATCAATTCTCTTCCAACAACTTAAGTCTATTTTCTTCATCCTTGCACTTGGCAACTTGTCTACCTTTTTTCATTTTCTCATAGCGATCATACGTGAATGGAGGCATTATTCTTAGACACTGTAAAGATTTAACACGAGAAATTGCCACAAATGTCAATCATGTTCTTTCTCTTGGTCCTATATTAATTGTCGCTTTTGGAAGAGTTAAACCCTAAGATTTATGTATAGTCAATGCCCATGCCAATCTTAAAGGCAATTGAAGTGTTGTACCCTTCTGTATTGGTGTTATTGGAATTGTTTTTGGATGATGGTCTTCAAATGGTAGTCCAGAATAGTTGTCAAACTCAACCATCACATATATTGGAGGTTCAGGTGGAGTGCTTCCTTGTTTGTAGACTATATTTTGAACATACCCCAAAGATCCATTTACAAGACCTGCTTGTACCCATAGATTAGAAGTTAGCATGACCCTTGCATCCTTACAAAGTAGCAATTCCAGATCAAGCTCATCATTTGAATAATCTTCCAATGCATTACCATGTCGTGCTTTTGTCGCAACACTACATGCAACAGGATACTTCAATGAATGCAACATTTTATTATTATGACTATGAACATTTTCATTTGTTGAGAATAGATGGACATAATTTTCAAACTGTAAATTTGTTGGAAGATCTATGTTGATAGGGGTTCTTGTCATTAGCAACCTCCAATCATCAATCTGTGGGTTTGCATCTCTTACATTCATCAAAAGTTGGTGAAATCTTTGTTGATCCTCATTCTCCCCATCTTGTTTGAATATCTTGTCCAAAGTAACAACAATCTTGAATTCTTGCCATATCAACTTTGCCCTTCTATTATTGTCATATGTTGGTCTGTCACCAACTGGAGGAAGCTGGCCCAAATCTCCCACCAAAATTATAGATACACCTGAAATATAAGAATGAAAATATTTATGTCAAAATGATTAATTTGTAATTACATTTTAGTAACATAATAGTCTATATTTTATACATGCTACACTTGTTAATGAGGAAAAGTGAAGCCTTTTACCTCCAAAGCTAATATTTGCATTTTGTGGGAATGCTTGTCGAAGTCGAGAGTCAATGTTCTCCACCATGTTTTGACCAATGAAGCTCATTTCATCAATCAAGATATACTTGATATGTGCCATTTCTTCTTGAAAACTAGTGAGTCTTGTTCCTTCTAATTGACAAAAACCTTGTATTGGTATTTTTAATTTTGAATGAACTGTAGAAGCTCCTATGTTGAATGTTGCGACTCCTGTTGGTGCAAGTAATAGAAGGGGAGATAGAGAGGGCATTGTTGCATTTTGAAGAGATTGACTAATTGCACCAATTATATGACTTTTCAGTACCTTTTGTTCCTTGAATTATCATGAGCAATGGCTCCACATTCTGATTTCTATGATAGTGTGTCATAATAATGTCAACTGCCTTTTTCTGTTTGTCACCAAGGGTCATGTAGTTGATGCATTGGGGAATGTCATCATATATTAGACAACCATGATTCTTCACATTACCTATAAAATTGATTGTTGTAGTAGTGTACTCTTCTCCCTTATAATCAATAGACCAATTTGTATGTTTGTCAATGTCTCTTCTCCCCAACATGTCTATTTCTAAGCACTCTATGTTTTGACCACGATGCAACCTAGATATAATTTCCCATTCATGTTCTGTTGTATTTCTTTGAACATTGTTATTGTCTTCGGTGTCAGAATCACTTGGGTTTTTATCATTGCCCGTCACCATAGTTCGTTGAACATGCCAAGGAATGTAATTAAATGTCTCCCAGTTTTTTATGATGTCATCATCATCATGGCCAATATCTTGTTCTATATCACGGAATGGCTTGTAGAGCAATAATTCTGATAAACAAAAGTTAACCCATTTAGCTAATTCATGTGAAGGTATAGATACAAATCTAGGAAAGACTCTGACTATTGTTGCTTTGTCCCTTGGCTCCCATTTATTCTCTCTTCTTCTTTTAGGATTATATATCCATGATCTTGCTGCATCAATTAATGTGACGACTTTCATACATAGGGGCCTTCTTTTGTACCCATCAATGAAATATTTTGTTTGCTCTTCAGTATTCTCTTCATCATTTTCATTTTCATTATTTATAGTTACAGGTTTGAAGACCTCATGGGAGACATTTAGATTAACAAATCTTCTACTACACTCTACCAATGGAAGCTCTAATAGCATATGACATGTTTCTTGAGCACCAATGTCTCTTTCTATAATTGTCTCAGTTAGAAGTTTCCTATATGCACATGCAGCTAAATCATCTGGGTTTTCCATGTTGGAGAGGTGCATCAACATTTGATGGTATGTTTCTAAGCTTTTCTCTGCTTTTGTTGCATATTTCGCAATGTATTTCACTACAGCATGTTTGGAAAGAACAGGTTGCCAATCTATATTCGCTCTCCATAGTTGTAGTATGTAGCGATTATGTGAGTTGACTCTTTCATCATTTCTAGCTGGTTCAAATTTCTTTTCACCTGTTTCTTTGTCTTCATATAATTTTGATCCCTCTAGGTTTAATGGCCAAGGTGCATTATACCTATAATAAATATAAGAGATATATGTAGTTAGTCATGTGACACTAGTGACCAATTTCTAATTTTGGTTTAAATATCGCAATGTAATGAAATGATTACCTGCAAACCATATGCCCCCTTTTCTTCCGCAAACATGCACCCTCCTTACAAATTGTGTGTCTTTCTACACAATTTAGGATCTCCTCATAGTCATGATCTAGATTGACCTCTACAAGTTGTCTCGTGTTTTTGAGACATGGATGTTGTTGAAAATTCATGAAAGGCTACAATTCAAAATAAGTTGAATGAGTAAATAAGGTCATATCAAATTATACCATAGAATACATATTTATAAACATACCTGTATATTTCGCTGTTGAGGATCTTGTCTAGGGTTCCATGCATGAACAATAGAATGAAAATATCTTTCAGCACTTTTGTGTTCATCCTCATTTGACCAGTCAATGTTCTCCATATTAGGTGCCCCTTCGATCCATATGAATCCATGCACATGTGGGGACCCCCTATGTTGCCATTCATATCTACACCAAAAATCTTTGACATTCATTCCATTTTCTAGAATCTCTTTTCTAAACATAGAGTGTCTCAAGTGCATATAGTGTGCCACAATGTGAGGATAATCAATTATATTTTGCCTACGCCAATTTTGAGCTTCACGTGGATCAGTTCACATTGTTCCTGGCATTAGAGCATGTAAATTAGGCCAATACATATCTGTTGCACTCAATGTGAAAAATATTGTAGGACAACCAATTTGATGAAGCAAATCTGTCAATTCTGCATGAGATTTTTCCCAATATGACCTTGTTCCCCTTAGCGTTGTACCAAACCGCATCAATTTATTTGCCAATCTAGAGTGAGGTGTAGTTTTCATATGTTGCCGCAACTCATTGATGGTGATTGGCATGTCTTTAAAGTTTCTCTTTACAAACACAGAGGTTGAACTCTATGCACGATGTCTCATGATCATGTTATTCATGAAATATCTAAATCTAGGATGTTTGCCAAAATGATGATCCCTATATCGCACAAGATGCTTTACAAATTCATGAAGATATACATGTGGCAACCGTGGTTCTAACCAATCACAGGTACCATTAGGAAATAGTGTTGGGAATGCCATATCCAATAATCCTGATGTGACATACTCATTAATAGGTGACACACCAATACTTGGTCAATCTATCAATGATGTTGGGTTTGCATCAGGATTATTAACCCATGTACGGATAAGTTCCATTTCCTTTTGTGCATTAGGAGGTCTTGAAGCCATTGATTTTGTGTGCTCAATTACATTCCCTTCATCTGTCTCCATAACTGGACCCAGAAAAACAATATCATTTGCATCTGTATCAAACTCCATATTCACCGTCTTCAATCTATGAAAAACATTTTTATCTCTATTTTTGGGCAGATCATTGAGAGCATTTTCATTAATTTGAACATCAGAGTAAAATTTATCATGCTCTACTTTGTATTTGAGTGCTTTGTATACACGATCTCTATTAACAGTAAAGTTATATTGTGTCCCATGTTGATCTATCCTTTGAACAATAATAATTGGCAACTTATCTATTGTATGTGGCAATATGTTTGAAACATGATCTATGTTTTGTGGGAAACTTATTGTGTGTCCTTTGTACTTAAATTGGCCACCAGTTGCATGTGTTACTTGCAATATGGGACTGACACGTGCAATTAACATTTCCTCAACTTGTGTCAAGTTTGCAAGCTCCTCTGGTTGAGGTCTTGGGTCCATATTATTTGAAGCTGAGAATCTGTTATTTCCTCTCTCTTGTTAGCATCTATTACACACTGGACCTTCAGAGGTGCGTGACACTTTCATTCCTAGATAGCATTCTTGACAAATATAACACATGTTTGGCATTCTTAAGCTATCCAATTTTTGGCAAAACTGCATTTGGAATCTATAGAAATTATCACCGAGATTTCCATTTGGATTTTGTGCATTTTCTACATTACCTTGTCTAGCTGAATTTATCCCAACTTGAGTTGTATGGTGGGGTGTTTCAGGAACACGTTCAACTGTCCTTGATACTTCATTTTGAAGATCCAATTGCATATTTGTAGCCAAGGGTTGATTATACCTCTCATTGAGCTGTAAATCCACTTGATGTCTTCCTTGTATCTTAGAATGTGATACTCCATCGGATGTTCTTTGACGACAACTTCTATTACTATTTTGTTGATCTCTATTTTCAGATTCTAATTCTTGTACTGATAGTTGTGCCCTTCGTCTACCATAATTTTGTCTTTGGAGTTCATTACTCCTCCTTCTTTCATCTTGTCTTTGATCTTCTGTCATTTGTTCTCTCCAACGTCTTCGATATTCCCTTTGATATTCTCTCTGATACGCCCTCTGTTGCTCTATTTGATATTCTCTCCTTTCGTCATCAGATTGAAAATTTGGTGCTGATAGACTCATAGCTATAAAGTGAAAAAATTCTTCAATTAATGAGAAATATCTTGAAATTTATGTTGACAACAAACATCAGGGATAAAAAATATGGTGATATTTAATTTATTACGAAATATTGAAGAATTGTAAAAGTAATATAAGAAAGATATTTTCTCCATAGCAGAAATGCATACATAAATATATAAAATACTAAACTCCCATTTATATAGAAACATATATTTAATTTATCTAAGAATCGATACCCTTTAAAGACAAAGTATATAGAAACAAAATTTCCTTAAACATTGTAACTCCAAAATATTAGACTGGTTCACTATTTCAAAAGAGCAAGAATTTATTGCAGTGGTGTAGAAACACTTGGAGTTCTTAAATGATGAAATGAAAGTTTTCTCCATAGAAGAACTACATACATAGATAAATGAAATACTAAAAACCCTTTTATCTAGATACATATCTTCAATTTTCGTAAGAATCCATACCCATTAAACATGGATTGTATAGAAAAAAAATTCCAAATTATTAATGCAAAAATAGTAGAGTGGTTTATTATTTCATTAGAGCAAGATTTCATTACAGTGGTGTAGAGACACTTGGAATTCTTCAGTTAGGAAATTAGAATTTTCTCCTTCCTTATATTCCTCATCATAACGCATGTCTTTCATATATTCACAAAATTGGACTCCTTTCCTCCATGCCTCAAGAATCAGCTTTGTATAGTCTTCCATTTGTAGGATTTGAAGATCTTGCACATCTCGAACATTTAGGCTTGCGCCATGCATTTCATTGACCATTATTTTGCAACACTCTGCAATGACTCTTCCCAATCTATCCAAATAGGTTTCATCATTTCCATCTAATTCAATAGAAGCATCTTGAAGAAGTGGGCTACCAATAGTTATTTCAGATTCACTTTGGTCAACATCCATTTTATTATTTATGATCTATATAAAATTATGAAAGACATTAGAAATTTTAGCTTAAAAAAATAATAATCAACTTACATAGAAATTTAATTACTTTTTATTTATTTAATTTATACATATGGGAATGAAGATAAATAGAAATAAAATAACATACAAATTTAATTTTACTAAACGATAGAATAATCAAATTAAATATCCAACAAAAAAAATTTATTTACTAAGTAAATATAGAAAACAAAGTTGAAAATAAGTACATTATTTAAGAAGTAGTTGAATGGATTTCAAACGTATTTGATTTTAATAGAAAAGGAAATAGTGAGTGATTTAGGAATACTTCAAATAGTAGTTTTCAGTTCAAAGACAAAAGAGAACTCAAAATTATCTATCAAGTAGTTAATCTCAATACAAAAAATATTGTGAGTTGTTCAATATGATTGTGCTGGAATCCGTTGTCCTCCAACCCATTCTTGTGCTAGTTGTAATTGGGAGTATACAAATGGAAGTAGAGTATGAGTATCAGGGAAATATACTTCATCTAACTCTTTCACGCTAAGAGGTGACTCAAATGTATCAACAATCACTCCTCTTTGCCAACAATCATTTTGTAGTACTTCAACACGAAGGTCAGCTTCTATAATTGAAGGCAATGGTACTTGAGGTGGAATTGGACGAATATATGCAGGAAAGACCTCTTCAACAAGGGGCTCTGGAACCACTTCATCAGTTATGAAATGTTTATATCGAACATAATACTTGGTTTGTGTAGTATTACGAACACGTCCTATGACAGTTGCTTCAAACCAAGCACCCTCAAAACCATTCTCATTAGATGACACTTCAACCTTCATCGCTATATGCACATCCATGTCTTATACCTTTTTGAATAGTTAAAACAATAGAAAACTTTACTTGTTAAAATCATAACATAAATATCATTGTTAATAGTAAAGAGAGTTTATAATATTCATATTATGAAAATATATTTTCAAAACATAGAATGTAACAAAAGTAATAGAAAAATTATTAAGTTTATATTAGTTTTTTTGCGAAGTTGGAGTCTCGTAATTGAAAAATATAGTAAATTACACAATTATAAATAGAATTTTAAAAATGGAATGAATTAAATCTAACTTATAAGACAAACTATTAAAATGTGAACTAAATCTAATATTTCTAAAAAATTACAAAATTTAATATTTTTAAATCTAATGTTTCTAAACAATAACTAAATCTAATATTTGTAATATTTCTAAAAAAATTGTAAATCTAATATTATATTTAGAAACAACGATTTTGAAATGATAGCATGACATCAACTAAAGAAAAGAATATAAAAGATTGATCTTTTCTAAAATAAAAGTAAGATTTGGAGGAGATGTGAATAACATTTAAATATAGAAATATAAACATCACTTTATCACCTTGTCAATTCACAAATTATTAAAATGTGAACTAAATCTAATATTTCTAAAAATATTATAAATCTAATATTATATTGAGAAACAATGATTTTGAAATGATAGCATGACATCAACTAAAGAAAAGAATATAAAAGATTGATCTTTCCTAAAATAAAAGTAAGATTTGGAGGAGATGTGAATAACATTTAAATATATAAATATAAACATCACTTTATCACCTTATGGCAATTCACAAACTATTAAAATGTGAACTAAATCTAATATTTCTAAAAAAATAACAAAATCTAATATTTTTAAATCTAATGTTTCTAAACAATAACTAAATCTAATATTTGTAATATTTCTAAAAAAATTGTAAATCTAATATTATATTTAGAAACAATGATTTTGAAATGATAGCATGACATCAACTAAAGAAAAGAATATAAAAGATTGATCTTTCCTAAAATAAAAGTAAGATTTGGAGGAGATGTGAATAACATTTAAATATATAAATATAAACATCACTTTATCATCTTATGGCAATTCACAAACTATTAAAATGTGAACTAAATCTAATATTTCTAAAAAAATAACAAAATCTAATATTTTTAAATCTAATGTTTCTAAACAATAACTAAATCTAATATTTGTAATATTTCTAAAAAAATTGTAAATCTAATATTATATTTAGAAACAATGATTTTGAAATGATAGCATGACATCAACTAAAGAAAAGAAGAGAACGTAGGTAAGTATTCGTTGTGGATCCCTCAGACCAGTAGTGGAGACTTGTGATGAATGAAATACTCTGTTGCTCGATTTCGTTAACTATCAAGCATTCTATAGGAGTAGGACTGCTGTAACAGCAGATAAGGTATCCTGTAGACTGTGTTCTTGCTCACTGCTGAAGACAAGCTAATTTTTTTCCTATAGAGTCCCAAATTTTATTTACATGGTCTTTAAACAATATCTTCAGTATGCTAATTTAACTTATAATTGTTGTATGACATTTTTGGTTGCTGGGTTTACTAAATCAATGTATCATAGGCTGTAAACTCTCAAAGTGTCAGAAGATCATACACATTTTGAACAACGTGTTTATAGGCTGTTGTGTATATGATTGCAAGCACACGATCATGGATTTGGGGCCAGAAGAAAGAGAATGATTCGGTTTGCCTACTATTCTATGGCTCCAAATTATTATCAAGCGGCACACGGCTGCCTCCCACAACTATTTTTTACTCTTCATTTACAATATCAATACAAAGCGCATTTAATCAATCATCCTTAGCTTACGCTTTATTCAAAACATGCAGAGCCAAAGCCTCTCCCATACAAATGAATGCTCTGTGTAATATTGCTTTCAAAGTGTAGGAACATAGACAAAGATTTGAGAAAGAAACTGAAGTAAAAAAGAAGCAGTGGGTACCTGTTTGTTGTCGACTTCTGCACTCTTGGCCTCTTCCCAAGCAATTGCTCCGCTTCAACAATACAAATATAGAGGTACACCATAATATATATAACCTAGTCTTTCTTCCCAGTCCTGTAACTGACCAAAAAGAAACAGTTCGCCTCTCATTTGCTGAATTTAATTTAATAAAGATTTATTGTTCACAAACATAGCACTTCACAGAACGTGGGTGAATATGTTTTCTTTGTAAAACGTAATCAGCATCAGATAAAAGTGAAACGCCAGTGGTAGATAATCAACAATTTTCTATTTTACACCTGTAGCTGTTCAGATTCAACTCACATATATTTACTACTGGCAAACCATTGGAATTTGGAGCAATTGATGAAGAAAAATGACTAAAATGCACACGACTTTAATTGAAACGCACACGAGTTGAACAGAAACGCACATGACTTCCATTCCTGCCAGCAGAGCTAGACATGATAGAAACAATCAGATGAACGTCAAATTTTTTTAAAATACTGAAATATTTACATTGATGAATGCTCTCATTGTAGAAATCCTCTCAACTTAATTATTGGTAAATGAATAACAGTCATATTTGTATCCCCCAGCCAACTACCCTTAGACAACGATCTTTAGAAATTAGTATTATTATTATTATTATTATCATTATATGGTAATTAAAACTTTATTCAAATATTTTATGTGTGACGATAATTGTTCAAATTTGCATATTTAATTAGAGTTGTGTAACTTTATTAGAAATTATTAGGCGTGATGATATTTCTATATTTCTATATTTCATTAGTAGTAAGTTCACACTAATCTATCTTTTATGAGAATGAATGGAAAACTTAGCACTTATTAGATATCAATGATGTTCACAAAGGTGAAGCGTCAAGATGTCACTCATCCCAATACTAGTCTAGCTCAAGCTTGCTTAACTAGAGAGTTTCCTCCATGGTTAAACTCACTTTGCATGCCACCCTATTTGCAAAACCTTCCCCAAGTGTTAATGTCTTGTGAACCATTCATTACAAAGCCCCTTAAACTCATCAATTGAGAAGTATGAGATATTTTCCACAAGTCAAATTGTGATATTGTTGTCAAGATTGAACTGTATAGTTTCTTCAAGTCAAACTCATTGACCCATGTTTCGTGAGTAGTACTAGGATGGGTGACATCTCGATAAGTCTTGGTGCCACCTCTTTGAACATCACCTAGTTCTAATGAGTGCTAAGTGTTTCATTCATTCTCGTAAGAGATGGGTTCATGTGAGTCATTATTCATGAAACAAGGGTCAATGAGTTTGACTCAAAAAACTGCATAGTTTAATCTTTATAACAATATGATGATTCTTAAGATGCTTATGCGTAAATAAGAGATTTTGATTCTTAGGATGTTTATGCCTAAATAAGAGTAGTCAAGACAAGTGGGACTAGAGGCATCCTATGAAACAACCTTCAAATTTTTAGAAGTCGTCTCTTCACTTTTTCGGGGAGGGGTGGAGGGAGGAGGAGGAAAGGAGAAGAAAACATTTCACAAAGAAGTTAAGCTAAGGACGTGATTCAATGATGCATTTTCTATTATAAAATATTGTCTTTTATAAAAACAAATATGATTTATTTATAAAAATAAATATGATTTACCACACACCCGTCATTGTTGGAAAGGAGAATTGAACACATGAAGTAACTGAGACATAAAATGAAATATTCAAATCCTTCTTGTGAGAGTCATCTATGGGGATTTGAATAATGTTACATCTTTTCCTAAGGAGTTTGATGATTTTTCAAAAAGAAGGACAAGACATAGAGAAATTGTTTTCAAGAGGAACCCCATGAAGAGACACAATGATGTGGTTCTCATATTCAAAAATAAATAGTTCCTACAAGGGTCCAATGAAAGCTCATATACCCTTGTATTTTATCATCTTGAGAAGTAAGTTACAATCAATATAATTTATCATTTTTTAAAAGAAAAACGAAAAATTCAAAGGGTTATGTGGCTCATTATTTCTCAAGTTGTTCTTTTTCCAATTGAATCCCCATCATTTAGAGGATAAAATACTAATTTCATCATGAAACAGGGAATCATCTTTCACCACTTATCACAAGCCATCATTAAATATCAGCCCCACAACACCTTTCAAGAAAATATTAATTTGTAGTGCATCTGGCATGTTTGTGCAAAAGTTAAGGATGTACGCTACTTGCCCAAATCGTGCACATAAGTGCTCTTATACATGATTTAATGTTGAATCCTTTGGATTTTATTTTGCCACCATGTGTCTCAAGTAAAAGTCGTGTACAAAATTTAAGCTAGACAACCCAAAAATGCACATGAAGTCACATAAATGTTTTTAAGAGGAAAGAAGAAGGGCTTCACTAGTGAAAATGTAGAGTTAGGATAGCTAATTATTGTGGATAGCATCTATAACTGTGGTAACTAAACCCTTGACTTGTCGAGGATTGAAGCTAAATAAATATTTGGGCCACTTTTATATTATTTAGCTCTCATTTGGTATCTTAGATTGGAGCTTAGTGGTAAGTTTAGAAAAAAGGGAACACATTACAATTTATTGTTGGTAACATCCTTTTGACCAATGTTCTTCTCCAAACACAAATTTTAACAAAATTAAGATTAAGGAGAAAAATAATCATCACTCGCCAAAGTAGAAGATATAAAACTTTGTGTGGCAAGGTTTGGAGCATATATGAAGACTTATGAGATGTCATGTAGTATGCATATATCTTAATCCTTTCTTTTATGAGATAGTCTAAGTGAATTTCATTTCATCCTCAAACTAAGAATCAAAATTGAGTTGTTTCTTATAGCCAACTACATAAAGTCTTGCTACTAGATAGGTGTTCATAGCCCTAACAAGGATATGAATTTGATATATACAAAGCATAGCTCTACTACCACCATTCATCTATAGCCACGACAAAGTTACCTACATCAATTGATTTTAATTTTTTTCTAATCCTTTTCTATTTTTAGAGATTTCCTGGACAATGAAGTCCTTTTCGAGCTTGAAACTAGGTGGTAGCGAAAAATTCCCTATTTGTTTTGACTTAGAAAGAGTTTGAAAATCAACAACCACTAACTCATACAAGCAAATAAAAAAATGATGCCACATGTGCATGATTTGACATATATGACTGCACTTTCTTGATTTTAGAGTTAACATCTCAATAATATAAATGGTAATATTGTCTTGTAAACAATTAAATAAATGCATTTAATTATTTTTTTAAAACAAGGAGTGGGAAACCTTTTTTCAGCTGTGTTGCCAAGAAACCAAAATGTGTATATTGAATGTTGACCAAGAGATTGATATCCTAAAAAAGTTATCTTAGTACATTAGGGGTCATTTCATCATAATGAATATCCAAAAATCATTAAAGATTAATTGTATGAGTCAACCTAACCAATTATAAATCATACTACATAAGTAAATCATTCTAATTATAGAAAACCTTCATGATTTTCTGAGTTGAAAATTGCATGAAAAGTGAGCAGATATTCCCATCAGGTCAACGAGATCACGGCCACACAATTTCTTTATAAGCCCCATCACTGATATACACCTCACACAACTGATAAATAGAGACTCTTGTGGTTGACTTTCTTGTTGATGAGAATAGGTAAAGAGTAAGTATATTATGTCCCAGTTTGTTGGCTCTATATTATATTTGGGAGGGTTGAGGGAACAGATAACAAATTTAGCTTGAGGGCTTTTTGGGAATGACTATTATGGTGGTCCCGACCAACTTATTTAAGTAGCGCAGTATGGGATTGACCTTCTGCTAGCCACGAAATTGAAAACTTATGTGACAAGGGATATGGTGTTCTTGTGCCTTCCTTTTCTATCCAGTTTTATAACAATGTCTACTGGTGAGCATAGGGACCATGTAGCTCCTACACTTGGGTTCCTTAGGAGACTCACTAGAAATGGATTTGGATTTTATCAAGAATTGGATAGAATAACAGTGTGTACAAATTTTGATTGGTGTGGTTAATTTAATATTAGACTCTTAGGATTGACTTTCTTGTTGATGAGAATAGGTAAAGAGTAAGTATATTATGTCCCAGTTTGTTGGCTCTCTATTATATTAGGGAAGTTTGAGGGAAGGGATAACAAAAATTTAACTTAAGGGATTTTTGGGAATGACTATTATGGTGGTCTTGACCAACTCATTTAAGTAGCCCAGTATGGGATTGACCTTTTGCTAGCCATGAAACTAAAAACTTATGTGACAAGGGATAATGGTGGTCTTGTGCCTTCCTTTTCTATCCAATTTTTTAACAATGTCTATTGGTGAGCACAGGGACCATGTAGCTTCTACACTTGGGTTACTAAGGAGACTCGCCAGCAAGGATTTGGATTTTTTCAAGAATTGGATAGAAGAGTGGTGTATTATGGATTTTGACTAGGATCTAGACCCAATCTAGTGGTGATAAGGCATGTAAGGACGATACCCTAGAAATAGATGATGAAAGTAATGAGGATGGTGGGAGTAATGAGGATGACCTTTCAAATGACTACCTAAGCCCTCTAAATGAGTGGCCCTTCTACAACTCTATGCTATATAGAATATAACAACTCTTTTCATAATATTTTTCTCTCACTACAAATGAAAATGATATGAAAATAGGAATACACAAATACACATAAAATATATTATAATGAATATATTTGGCATTTTATATGTGAATTTTCCTTGTACAAGAGAGTATTCCTTTATTTTGTTATTTCTTTTCCATTGTATGCTTCTGTGTGATTATGAAAAAAATTACTATAAACTATACAAAAAACTAGTATGACTTTTCATAACAGTTCTACTAAAAGTCATTGCATAAATTACAATTTTCTTTAAAACAAAATCAAATAAATTAACACTTATTTTCATATCTTGAAAATAGAATCTATCCTCTGCATACAACAATCCATGACAAAATAGAGAACTACCTATTCCAAGAGATAAGAATAATGAAAATGAGCCTTATTTTATGCCTTAGCATGTTTAACTCTTAACAAATCAAGAATACAAATAACATAAACATGTTCCAAACTATGCCACATCTATGATATCTTTAATTTGTTTGTTTGATGATGTCAACTAATAGGTGGTTATCTAGATTCATCATCTCTTAGAAGAGCTCAAAAGTATGAACATAATGCACTTAGGGAAAACATTACTATATAGAAGGTCCACTTGTAAAAGGGAGGTACAACATAGTGCTTCTGTAAAGGAAAAATGATCTACCTAGTTAGTCTAACCAAATTATATAATAAACTTAAAGTGACCAATTAACTAAAATTTAAAATAGGTTCTATTGCGACCTAGTTTCCAACATTTGAACATAGTAATCCTTGTGTAGTACCTACAATATTAGCACCTTAGAAGAATGGAGAGTGGAGGATGTGTACCGATTTTAGAGCTATAAACCAAATCATAGTGAAGAATAGGTTTCATTTCCTAGGATGGATGACATAATGGATTATTTGAGTGGCGTTATATTTTTTTTTAAAGATATAATTGAAACGTGTATATCATCAAATCAGGATCAAAGCAAGTAGTGAGTGGAAGACCACATTCAAGAAAATGAAAGGGTTGGCAATGCCTTTTGGACTTACCAATGTAGTGAGTACTTTTATGAGATCCATGAACAAGGCATTGAAGAAATTCTTGGGTAAGTTTGTAGTTGTGTATTTAAATGGCATTTTGATTTTTAGTAAAACAAATGAAGAGCATTTGTTGCATTTAGGAAAAGTGTTGCAGAGGTTGAGAGAAGAGAAGTTATTGATAAACATTAAAAAGTATAGTTTCATGAAGGAACACCTAGTATACTTGGGATTTTTAATATATGTGGATGGATTGAAGATGGAACTTGAGAAGGTAAGAGAAATCTTTGAATGTCCTACACCTTAAAGCACTAAAGACAAAAGATCAATTCATGAATTGGCTCATTTCTATCAAAATTCCATTAGGAATTTTATTTCAGTTTGTAGTCATGTGGCTATGACCATGAGAGTAGACTAAAAGGATTTCAAGTGGCTAAATGAAGTAAAGAAAAGTTTTGAGTTTTTGAAACAAAGGGTGACTAAATAATTGGTGTTAGCTTTACTAGATTTTTATAAGGTATTTTAAGTTGATTGTGATGCAAGTTGGAATATGATTGGAGTAGTATAGAGTCAAGAAAGAATATGTGTTTCCTATGTGAGTGATAATTTGAATGATGAAAAGAGAAGATATTTAGTGTATGATAAAGAGTTCTATGTTTTAATTCAAGCCTTGAAGAAGTGGAGAGGTGACTTTTTGCCCAAGCAGTTTGTGTTGTACATAGAATATGATACATTGCAATATTTTAATAATGAAGGTGAGTTGAATCGACACATGAGATGGGTAGAATTATAATAAAATTACACTTTTGTTATATAACATAAGAGTGAAAATTCAACTAGAGTTGTTGATGCACTGAGTAGGAGAAGGATTTTGTTAATAGAGATGAGAGTTCAAGTGCTAGGATTTGATTAACTAAAGACCTTGTATAAGGAAGACCTTTATTTTGTTGAACCTTTGAGATTTTGTAAAGAGCATGTTGTTATTACTCCTAAACATTAAATATTGTCACCAGTGCAAAAGGTCAATTAGTGAACATAAAGGATATTGGTTGTTAAATGTTGTTGTCAAGCCATAGTATAGACTGAGTCCAAGAAGAAAAAAAGTATAAGTATGAGATAGTTATAACTGAGCACTATATGCATGGTGCAAGAGCATCTTGGGTTTGCTTCGTGGCTACTTTGGAGGAGTGCTCAGTAGTTACTTTGGAGGTAATTTGTGTGTTTACCAAGTGTGCTTAGTTAAGCTTTGGTTCATGCTCTATTTGTGAAGAGATGGTACTCGATGTTACTAGGTAGTTGGTGGTTGTTGTGTTAATTGAGTGAGTCAATTAGTGAAGACATTTGGCGATGCTTATGGTACTCAATGTACACTAGGAGCTTGGTTCATACTTCAGGACTCGGTTATGCTTGGTTGCAGTGTTGACCAAGTAGCTCAGTCAATGAAGAAGTGTTTTATCTTAGCGAACTTGGTACATACTGGTGCTCAATCAACAAAGGAGCTCGGTAATGTTTAGTGGAATGCTAACACTTAATGTGGTTTTCTCTAATGCACGGTTTGGTCTTGGTTTTGTGTTAACTAAGTTGTCTATGGTAAGTCAACTTATGGCTTGCATGGGAATTTAATGTAAGGATTTATTTAATTTTTATTGGCTAGGTCGACCCATGGCTTAGTTGGGTATAAATGGAGGATCTTGTGGAGTCTTTGGTAATTATTCATCCAGCTTGGAGAAGAGGATGTGGTAGAAGAGAGAATTTTTAGAAGGACTATTAGTTGAGGCTTGGTGTGTTAGCACAAGTTGAGATCTTCCTTGGAGGTTTCTAAAAGAGTGTGGATCTGGACTAACTAGTGTTGGGCATGGATCTTGTATAATTGTTTTTGTAATTGTTATTGTATTTGGCCCTAACCTCGAAGGCCTTACAGTTGGGCACATTACATGTAAATAGTTATTTTATGAATAAAGAGTTGCATTTGGTATCAAATTGTGTATCTTGTGTTGTGTTTCCATTGTGTGGTTATTTGCAACGATCTAGATTACCTCCAGTAGGAGTATCCTTGGATTCTTGCTACATTAGATGGTGTTAGAGATCAATTGTTCCTGAATGTGTAGATCAAGTGCCAAACTAGAGGCAGTTTACACCAGGACCTTCTGTTAAGAGAAGTTGATATGAGAAGATCTTGACCTGGTGGTGAATTGTTCTTTCTGGAGTCTTAGATCTCTTAGTTGTGAGGTGGTAGATAGTGGGTCTAACTTGCAATTACAGAGGACTTACAAATGGATTGATGGATGTGAAGATGGAAGGTTAATCTTGTTGGGGAAGATTGATTTGTTGGTGATTTGTTGCAGAGGATTTATGAAGATCTTGGAAGATGTCTCTAAGAAGATTGGACCCTAGGATGATTGTGAATCTCCATGATGTGGTGGAGAAGAGGCTTTTTGAGATGTCTGCTCAGTTTGAAGCTAGTTTGGCTGATCGAGTTAAGGACAAGATGGGGAGGGCATTCCATTGATGTTTGTAGAGCTGAAGTCTACCAATTGAAAGAGATTTGTCTAGTTGGTTAGAAGACTTGTTCGAGAGAGAAGATGGCATAGCAAGGTCAAGGTGGAAGAGGTTGGTTTTTTTGATCAGTTTGTGGAGTTAGATACAAATTTTGCAAAGCAACTTGAGGTTATTGTTGAGGATATTCCTAACCTTGTTAATGTCTAGATGGAGATTAGTTTTCATGATCAGTTGGTTGAGTTTGACATGGAGATTGTAGAGAACTTGGTCATGGATGATCTAGTTGTTGTTGCAGAGTGTCTTGTTGTGAGCAATGAGATTGTTGGTGTTGAGAGTTTGGCATATGTTGTTGAGGTTCTACATATTGATGTTGACATGAAGTGTGTTGTTGTTGGTGTAGATTCACTAGTTTCTTATGTGAATGGGGATTTGTTGATGAAGCATTATGTTTAATTTTTTCCTGGGAGTGAACATGTTGATTGGATGGTTGAGATTTTGGTGTTTGATAGATTAATGTAGATGTGGATGATTTTCACGTTGATTTTATTGTCCCTATTGGAGTGGAAGCCTTTGGTGAAGATGGAGATGGTTGTTGATCTTTCTTTGGACATCAAAGTGTGGGACACACTTTTTTATTTACATGGGGAGAATGATGCAAGAACATCTTGGGTTTTCTCAGTTACTACTTTGGAGGAGCGTTGGTAGTTACTTTGGAGGTAATTTGTGGGTTTACTAAGTATGCTCGGTTAAGCTTTGTTTCATGCTCAATCTATGAAAAGATGGTATTTAGTCATTACTAGGTAGTTGGTAGTTGATGTGTTAACTAAGTGACTCAGTTAATGAAGATGTGAAACGATGCTTATGGTACTCGACATACTCTAGGAGCTTGGTTCACACTTCAAGGCTCAATTATGTTTGGTTGTAGTGTTGACTGAGTAGCTCAATCAATGAAGGGGCTTAGTTGCTTCTGGAGGACTCGACACGTATTAGTACTTGGTCAATGAAGGAGTTCAGTTATGTCTGGTGGAATACTGAAACTCTACATGGTTTTCTCTAATGCTTGGTTTGGTCTTGGATCTGTGTTAACTAATTTGTCTATGGTCAATTGACTTAATGCATTTAATTTGGGTTATATGTATTTAATATATGTTGTGAGCCTACTTGTGGCTTACATGGGCATTTAATGTAAGGGTTTATTTAATTTGTAATTGGATAGGCCGACCTATGGCTTAGTTGGGTATAAGTAGGGGGTCTTGTGGAGTCTTTGGTAATTATTGATCTAGCTTGGAGAAGACAATATGGCAGAAGAGAAAATTTTGAGAAGGGCTAGTAGTTAAGGCTTCGAAAAAAAGGAGATTTCTTGGTGGGATTGAGAGCACAAGTCAAGATCTTCCTTGGAGGTTTCTACTAGAGTGTGGATTTGGACTAGCTAGTGTTGGTATTGGATCTTGAGAGATCTTGCAAAATTGTTTTTGTAATTGCTATTGTATTTGGCCCTAATTTGGAAGGCCTCACAATCAGGCACATTACATGTAAATAGTCATTTTATGAATAAAGAGTTGCATTTGGTATCAGATGGTATATCTTCTGTTATATTTCTACTATGTGGTTATTTGCAAGGATCTAGATTACCTCTAGTAGGGGTACCCTCATATTCTCATCGCATCAATGCATCAAGGATTTCTATGTATACCGACTGAAGACTTAACTAAGCAAGCCAAGTATAATCGAGCATATTGTTACCAAGTGTTAGCACATCTATCGAGCATGAACATAATGTTTATCGAGCTACATAGGAAGAATCTAAAAGTTTCGAATGTCACTAAAATCCATGTGTTTCGATTCCACTTAATGGAAAAGGATGTTTACATATATCAAGAAGAATATTTGGTAAGATTTATTAGGAAGAGAGCTTTGACTGGTGAGATCCCAAGGTAAAATATGAATCAATAGAATAAAAGAAGGATAATGAGATGAGAAGGATGATTCTAGATCATAGATCTTGATCAATGGTGTATTCCAAAAGTTTCCTAAACCCTAATTATGTCACAAATTGAAGAGGCAAAAATATTTCTATATAAGGATCTATTGTGAAGTAGTTTAAGGTTGTTATTTCTGAAGTTATGTTGATGAGGGGATATGCTAGAGGAATGAAGAGGTGAATCTACTACAAAGTAGGGTGTCATGTAACAACAAAGGAAGTACTAGATATATCATATACAAGAGGTGAAAAAGAGTTAAGAAGAGAGATTTGGATAGAAAAGTATGTTGCACTCAATTAGATCAATTTTATTGTTACTTTCTCACCATTGTAGCAGATACATCCTTTAACAGGGTAGACCCAAAAATCTATTTCTAAATCTCTTAACCAAGTGTACACCTTGTGTAAGTGTTGCAAAATCCTTGAGAAAGGAAGATCTTTATAGATCCTTTTATATTACTCCTAACATAGTTAGTCACCAGAATTGGAAAATATTTGTACTCCTAACAAGGCAACCTCTTGCTGCAATAGTGAAGCATTTATTGGTGTCATCCCTGCCGTAGTTTTCCCTTTAACCAAGGGTTTTTACGTGACCAGATTCTTTGTGTCATGTATTATGATTTTATAATTTATGTTTATGTGCACATGAAGTAAAATAGATGAGTTTACTTTCATTTCAGTATTAAAGTTATGAATATGCATATTGATCGAATTCATAAATCACAAGAGAAAATCATATTTGAAAGATTATAAAAGTTAAAATGATATGTTATTTAAGGAAGCTTATTTGTGTGTACCCGTGAGTTGTATGAGAGATAATTTGATAAAACAAAAAAATTAATGTGATGGATTAGCAAAACACTTTAGTGTTGACAAAATAGTGGATTTGGAAAGTAAAAATTAATTTTGGCCTTAGATTCATAAAGAAGCAAGGAAACTTGTTCAAAATTGTAGGAATTGTTAGGCTTCAAAAGGGAGTACTTAGAATGTGGGATTATATAAACCTTTGATAGTACCAAGTAACCCTTAAGAAGACCTAAGCATGGATTTTATACTTTTATTGTCTAAGATATGACAAAGAGGGAAGGATTCAATCTTTGTAGCAGTGGTTAGACTTTTTAATATGGCATATTTCATAGATTACAAGAAAAAAAACATATGAAGTGCATGTAGTAGACATATTTTTCAATGAGGTTGTGATATTGTATGGGTTACTTAAAATTATTGTTTCAAAAAAAGATACTAAAATTTTCAGTCATTTTTGGAGGACTCCGTGGAGGAAGATGAGGACAAATTAAATTTTAGATATATATTTCATGCACAAACATATGGATAGACAAAGGTAGTAAATAGAAGCTTGGGAAATTTATTAAGATGTTTGGTTGGAAAGAAGGTTGGGAGTTAATATTTGATTCTTTCTCAAGTAGATTTTGCATGCAACAATTCAATAAACAAGAGTACATAGAAACAAAAATTTAAGATTGTGACATGAATGAATCCTAAAGGTGTATTAGAATTGAGAGACATCAATCATAAGGATAAAATACATGTAGAAGAAAAGTAATTTATAGAACATATAAAGTCCTTACATGATCAAGTGAAACAAAATTTGGAGGACATGAATCACAAGTACAAAGAGAGAGAAAATAAGAGAAAGAGACCTAAGGCATTTTAAGTGGGAAATGAGGTAATTATGACATATCTAAAGGAAGACTTCAAGTTAGAACATGCAATAACATGAAGATGAGGAAATTTGATTTTGGTAAAGCATATGTAGGTGAGTTACCAAATACTATGGACATATCACCTATATTCAACATTGTAGATTTATACTAGCATAATTATGTAGAATTAGCAATGATAGTAGACTAGATTTGGAACAATAGTTGCCTAGGAATAAATTGGATGAGATTGAAGACATTTTGGATCTTAGAGTAGGCAGAAGCACATGTGGTAGATAATACTTTGAATATCTTATGAAGTGGAATAATAGACCAATTGATTATTCTTCTTGGATATCTCAAGCTAAGTTAGACCATCTTGGTTTTCCTCTAACCCTATCCAAGTGAGAAACTCACATATCAATCAACTTAGGTTTTTTATCCAAGAGCATCCAGGGTTCTTGGCAATCTTGTGTCAACCAAAAAATAATTTTCTTTTAGTGTATTCCTATATAGTCCAATTTTTTGTTTCTTTGGGCATCATTATGTGTTGGCTCATTTCCTAATGCAAATCTATTTGATATGTTATTGGCATTGTCCTTGATCTTCATTTATCTTTGCCTTTTGATATGATTCTTATTGGTGTATTTCTCTTAGATTTTTGTCCTAACATATATCTTGTTTGCACTTAATTTCAAATCTTGGTGGAGAATTTCTTCATGATTTAGGTCTTGACCTATTTTCTCACCTTGGAATTGTGATCTTTTTTGGTTGAATAGTTGCATACAAATTTCATATATATTAATGCAGTCGATCCTTGATAAGAAATTTTATCTATAGAATAACTCTTAAAGGTCTGAAAAAAGAAATATTTTCATGATTTTAATTTGAAATTAGACATGTATTCTTATTTTATATGCTTTTGTACTACTATCCAATTATGCTTATATACATGAATCTATGATATTGCAAAAATTTGATCTTGCATTCTCTCAAGTCCCTATAGTTGTTTCCTTTGTGTGTCTCTTATTGCGCTATCTAGACTCTTCTCATTGAGGATCATCCTATCATGGTTGCATTAAAATCTTAGCCAAAAAAATGACATAATACTAAAGACACTTTATCATTGATTTTGAACCTACATGAAATTCATTGACGAGTTACATACATATGATAGATAGATCCATCACACTTAAATTTCTTAAGAGATCTAACAAAATCCACATGTCATATTCAAGATTTGAGATCTTGTCTATGCATGTAGGCATATCTATGCTGAGATTCCTTATTGGAAACTTACAATTGGAATAATTGTTGTTTTGTCATTGATCTCAAATCTATTGATTAAACACATTTCTATTTGATCTAAATGTTATATCTATTTGATTGATGAAAAGGATTTGAGAGATTGTTCGTAATAATAGCACCTACAAGAAAGGTTGATTTATGGAAAGGAAGCTACAATGGACATTTGATTAGTTAGCCTTTGACTAGACAAAGTGATTATTTATATCATGAATGTAAAGCTTACCAAGCAATAGAGTAAAAGATTAAGGAATTTCAAGTGATGCTAGTGTCAATCAAGTCACACTAAGTACCGAGCAAATCCAGTGTTGATCAAGCATCAATATCGACCAAGAAATTTAGTTGATGCTGAGCTAAGAATTTCTACAGGGACTGAGTGATTAAGTGATGACCAAGTGTCTGAACTTAGTGATTGTCAAGTAACAATATTTTTAATGTGTTTCAGAATTGTGATTTCTAGTTGACTTAGTTGATTTCTTGGGATATGGAAATCACGTTGAAGATAATATTGACAAATTGGATCATTAAATTCAAGGATAGGATTAGGTATAATACCCATAATCAAATTTGATGGATGAGAAGTTTATAGAGGATGATCAAGAAGATGAACAAATATAATGAACTTGATGAACCAAATTGTAAACCCTGAGAGCTATGATGATTATGGAAAATGACAAAGCAAGAATTACCT
Source organism: Cupressus sempervirens (assembly GCA_028749045.1). Lineage (NCBI taxonomy): Eukaryota > Viridiplantae > Streptophyta > Pinopsida > Cupressales > Cupressaceae > Cupressus > Cupressus sempervirens. The sequence goes on along the minus strand of CM053787.1, from coordinate 557,273,240 downwards.
ATTTAAAGGAGGTATAGAGCCAAACTTTATGGGTATGCACATAGAGAAAGGTGGAACAAAGATGCAAAAAGAGTGAACACAAGTATGTAAGTGTGAGAGAGAAGTAAGAGGAATTATTTGCGCATATGTTGTTGAAGTTGATAAGTAAATCTAAGCAAAAGGATTGAGTTTTAATGTGATGGGGGATAACTGCTTGAAGATTTTCCAAGCAAGTTAAGAGATAGAGTTGACAAGGGGACTTATTAGTGAATCAACACATGAACCAAACAATGATATGAACCTGCAAAAGTGAGTTGTAAACATACAAATCAAAACCCTACTATTTTCTTTCTAATCATTGTAAACAATTTGTATCAAAATCTATTTAATCACAGGTTGACCTAATAGTCATTTGAAGGACTTAATAATTTATATAGATCCTTTAGCAAGGTGACATTCTAAATAGAATGATCCAAGTCCTCTAACAAGGCCACTCCTAATAGGGTGATTAAATCCTCTAACCAAGTCACATTTAACAGTGTGTATTGTAACCTTTAACAAGGTTGGCTTCTAATAGAGGTCACTTCGAAAGAGTGAAAAAGTGGTGACATGTTGCTGGTAGTTTTTCCCAAATTGGGTTTCCACGTAAAATCCTAGTATCTAACTTGTGTTGAATGTTTTATATTTTTTACATTTGATGAATTTTGCATTAAACGAAGTATGGCATGCTCAGGACAGTAATTTTTTTATCAGTACAATAGAGACCGAGAAATAATAGGATAAGCATAATAGTGAATGTTTTGGTTTTTTATTGTTCAAATGGTACTTATGGACCCTAAGTAACTGATTCACACCTCCCCACCCCCAGTTATTCAAAACATATCTAAAAATTGGTATTAGAGCTAAGTGGTTACAAAGAAAATTTTGAAGGTACTTGAAGCTAAAGATCATGACTCACAAAAGAGAGGTACCAAAATTAAATAAGGAAAACTTTCCTGCATGAAAAACCTTGACAAGGTTGCATATATCCACTATAGGTGATGCTACTATCAATTATGTGGACAATGAGTATGTGAAAGTAATGACTACTCCTTTGATAGTTAAACAACTAAAACAAAAACAAGAACACAATCAAGCCATGTTGGAGATTGCCTTAGCCCTAAACTATGCTAAGTTTGATGATATAAAAGAATGTGACAGTGCAAAGAAAATGTGGGACAAATTGAAGACTATACATGGAGGTGATGACAATGTCTTGAAAGCCAAATTAGAGAACTTGAGAGGTAAATTTGATGAAATGAGAATGATGGAAGGTGAAAATATATTATAGTACTATACAAGAAATTGAAGATGAAACAGTGATAAGCAAGGTATTGAGGACCCTATTCCCTGTATATGTCACTAGAGTTTCTGCAATTCAAGAATTGAGATGTACTCCAGGTAACACTTTGACTTTGGAAGGTGTAATTGGCGGACTTACTACTTTTGAGATGTCTAACTTTGATAACTACACACTTGCTACTATTGAATCTGCTTTTAAGTCAGAACTAGTTCATAGCAAAAAGAAAGGAAACCATGTGAAGAGTGATAGTTATAGTTCTAATGATGAGCTTGATGAACTTGAAGCCCTTATTGCAAAAATATTTGGAAGAGATAGAGGTAAATACAAAGGTAAATTACCTATTATTTATTTTTCATACAACAAGGTTGGTCATATTTATACTAGGTGTCCTGATAGAGAAGACAAGGATGAGAGAAAGGAAAGCAAGTACAAAGGAAGAAGAGATGATCAAAACTACAAGAAAAACAAGGATGAAATAGGTGAGAAATCTTTTTATACTGTTGAAAAAGGAACCGACACTAAATATGAAAGTAATGATGATGAGTTGTCTATGTTGTTATGAAATAAGATTCTAATGAAGATCAGAAAACTACATTAATCTCATATGTGAAATGGATAACTGATATTGCTTGTTCTGATCATATGACTACTGATGGAGATAAATTTGAAGATATTGGTCCATACAAAGGTGGATGTGTTAAATTTGGTAATAATATTCCATGTGTTGTAAAAGGTAAAAGTATTATTCAACTGACTAACAAGATCAAATGTGACAATGTTTATTGGGTTGAAGGACTTAACTATAATATGTTGAGTGTTTCACAACTAAAAAAATTAGGATATAGAGTTGAATTCCATCTTAGAAAGGCCAAGATATATGATGTTGATGGTAAGCTAATTGAAAGTGGTGATCAGACAAGAGGTAACTTGTTCTATCTAGATTTATCTAATAAGACATGTTTGTTTGCACAACAAGAAGATGTTTGGCTATGGCACAAGAGGTCATGTCATGTGAATTTTGACAATTTGATAAACATTAGTAAAATGAAGAAAGTAAGAGGGTAGCATAAACTGAAGAAGCCTAACAATGCTATGGGTAAGCAATGTCAATTGGGAAAAATGACCAATTCTAGTTTCAAGAGGAAAACATACGCTTCTAGTGATATTATGGAATTGGTTCATATTGACCTATGTGGACCTATTGATGCTCAAAGCTATTGTGGAGATATGTATTTCATTCTATTTGTTGATGATGACTATGATGTTCCTTAAAGCTAAATATGATGCTTTTCAATTATTCAAGTGGCATTTAGCCAGAGTTTTAAAAAAAACAGGGAAGAGTTTGAAGTGTTTGAGATCTGACAAAGGTGGTGAATTCATTTCCATTGAGTTCAATACATTCTTCGATGATAGAGGAATCAAAAGACACAAGTATGCACCAAGGACCCCTCCTTAGAATGGAGTAAGTGAAAGAAGAAATAGATCAATAATGGACTATGCAAGAACATTAATGATGGAGAAGAATGTATCAAAGAAGTATTGGAGAGAAGCTATAAGTACTATTGTCTATACCCTAAACAAAGTACAAGTAAAGAAAGATACAAATGCTACACCTTTTGAGCTATGGTATGGATATTATCCTAATGTAAAATATTTCAAAATATTGAAAGTATATGCTATACATTCAAAGATAATAGGAATGGAAATCTTGATGAAAAGAGTGATGAAGGTATATTCCTAGGGTATTCCACCAAGAGTAAACCTTATAAGTGTTTAAATTCTAACACTAACAAAGTTGTGGAAAGTGAAAATGTGAAAGTTGATGAGTTTACAGAAAGAAGTGACATTACATGCAATGAAGAACCTGAATATTATAGTACATTTATCTATGTTTAATATGGTGATTTCAACACTCCAAATGGACAAGCAAACCAAGCTACAATTTCACACCAGATAGGAAATGATGAAGTACAACAACAAGTTGCCAAGTAATAGATAGTGGTGTCGAGCAACAGATTGGAGATGCAGAGTCACATACAAGAAATGTCGACCATCAAAGAGAGAATATCGAGCATGCAAAAATTGGACCAGAACCTAAACAACCATGAGTTAATGAACCTGGAATTATCTTTCAAGATGAACCTATTGAAGAATATAGAAGGAAACCAACTTTGTTAGCCAAATTTGTGAGAAGATATCACAAACCTTAAAAAATCATTAGTGATGATGAATCAAGTGTTATGACAAGAAAAAGACTCAAAGATGATACATGCTTACTTTGTGAATTTGAGCCAAAATCAATAAGGATGCTCTAGACAATGAAGATTGGATTTAAGAAATGAATGAGGAAATTGAACAGATTGAGAAGAACAATACTTGGACCCTAGTGCCAAGACCTAAAGACAAAAATATTATTGGAACAAAATAGGTTTTTAGAAAAAAAAACTCAATGAGAATAGTGAGGTTACAAGGAACAAGGAAAGATTGGTATACAAAGGATATGCTCAAGAAGGAGTTGATTATGGATAAAATTTTGCTCCTGTGGAAAGACTTGAAGGATTCAGATTCCTACTTCAACCTACAAGAATTTCAAGGTCTATCAAATGGATGCCAAATATGCATTTCTAAATGGTATGCTTGAGGAAGAAGTGTACATTGAATAGCCTGAATGATTTATGGATCCAAACAAGAAGAATATGGTATCTAAACTAAACAAAGCTCTTTGTGGATTGAAACAAGCCCCAAGAGCATGGTATGAAATACTTCTTAATTATTTGATGAAGATTTGTTTTGAAAGGACAACTGACAACAACAATCTATATTTGAATACTGGTAAGAACAATAAAGTATTGCTATCTAATTTTTTTATTGATGACATTATATTTAGAGGAAAAGAAGCACTTTGGAAATCATTTGTTGATAAAATGAAGAAGGAATTTGAGATGTCTATGTTTGGTGAAATCAGATTCTTTGTTGGATTGCAAGTATATCAAATAACATTTGGTATTTTCATTACTTAGTCCAAATACATCAAGGAGACACTAAAGACTTTTGGAATGGAAGATTCAAGACCAGTGAGCACACCTATGTCTAAAGGAAATATGTTATCGAAGAATGATGAATCTATTGATATGAACCAGACATTATATAGATCAATGATTGGAAAATTACAATATGTTGTTCATAGTATACATGATATTGCACTAGCAGTTAGGATAGTTGCTATATTTTTAGAAAATCCTAAGGAAAATCACATGATGGAAATTAAAAGGATAATGAGATATCTGAAAGATACATAAGACTATGGATTATCTTACAAGAGAAGTGATAGGTTTGAGCTGAAGGTATTCACTGACTCTGATTGGGTAGGAAATATTGATGCCATGAAAAATACTAGTGGAGGTGCATTCTTTCTAGGAGAGAGATTAGTGTCATGGACAAGCAAGAAACAAAATTGTATTTCCCAATCAATAGTTGAAGCCGAGTATGTGGCATTATAGTGAATAGTTTGAACATTATATGGATTAAGAAATTACTGAAAAGAATGAAAGAAGAGATTACAGATCCAGTGGTTATCTATTATGATAACAAAAGTGCTTTAATATTTCAAATAATTCAATTATGCACACTAAGACCAAGCACATTGCTATCAAATATTACTACTTGAGGGAACTAGTTTAAGACAAAGAAGCAACGTTATAATATGTGCACATCAAGGAACAAATTGCTGACATATTGTCTAAAGTCTTACCTAAAAATGCTCATGAATATCTTAGAGGCAAATTAGGGGTGATTCCTTTAAGTAAAGAAACTTAAGTAGAAGAGGTGTACTACATCAAATGTGCTACTTACAGTATCCTACACATTGATGCAAATAAACTCTACTTTGGGAGATGCCTAAGGTAGACAGTCAAGGACAACATAATAGATCAGTCATAGACAAATGACTTAGCCAAACATGCAAAGAATCTACATAATCTAGATGTATGTAGTAATTAAAGGCAATAATGCTAAACATATTTGGCATTACTGTCAAAGAGGGGGAGATATCCTAATGAAGGAGAGATACACTAATGTAAGAGAGAATAATTAAATAACAAGAGAGATGTACCCAAGAGGGAGAAAATGATAGAGGAATTTTCTGAACTTGTAGCAATGAGAATCAAATTGAAACTAAGGGTATTGATAACTTATGATAGTAAAACATTTTGGACTGCATGGTAACAAAGAAGGAAATTTCTATAAAGATATGAATTGTAAGATAGACTAAGGTATTAAGATATTGAGGTGTCACCATCAATGCCAAAGAAGGATATTGTTGGAAACCTACAATTAGAATAATTGTTGTTTTGTCCTTGATGTCAAATCTACTGATGAGACATGTTTCTATCTTATCTAAATGTCATATCTATTTGATTGATGAAGAGGATTTGAGATATTTCTCATAACAATAGAACCTATAGGAAAGGTTGAGTTATGGAAAGGAAGCTACAATGGACATCTGATTTGATGTCTTTGACATGAAAAAGTGATCGTTTATATCATGAATGTAAAGCTTAGTCAAGAAATAGAGTAAAATATTAAGGAATGTTGACTAATGCTAGTGTCAATTGAGCCATAGTAAGTGCCAAGAAAATCTAGTGTTGACCAAACATCAGTATCGACTGAGAAAGTTAGTCGATGTCAAGCTAAGAAGTTCTATAACAATTGTCGAGTAATAATATTTTGAATGTGTTTGAGAATCATGATTTCCAGTTGACTCAGTTGATTTCTTGGGATATGAAAACCATGTTGAAGATAAGATTAATGAGTTTGATCATTAAGTTCAAGGAGAGGATTAGGTATAATGCCTATGATCGAATTTGATGGAGGAGAAGTTTCTAGAGGATGATTAAGAAGATGAACATATACAATGAACTTGATAAACTAGATCATAAACCCTAAGATCTACGATGATTATGGAAAATGACAAAGAAAGAATTACCTATTTAAGGAGGTGTAAAGCCCAAATTTATGGGTATGCACACATAGAAAGGTGTAACAAAGATGCACAAGGGTGAACACAAGTGTGTAAGTGTGAGAATGAAGAAAAAGGAATTATTTGCATGTATGTTGTTGAAGTTGATAAGTAAATCTAAGAAGGATGCTTAAGTTTTAGTGTGAAGGGGGATGAATACTTGAAGAGTTGTTGAGCAAGTTAAGAGATAGAGTTGACAATGGGACTTATTAGTGAATCAACACATGAACTGAACAATGATCTAAACCTGCAAAAGTGAGTTGTAAACATGTAGATCAAAACCCTATTGTTTTCTTTCTAATCATTGTGAACAGTTTGTATTGAAATCCTTTTAATCAAAGGTTGACCTAATAGTCATTTGAAGGACTTAATAATCTATATAAATCCTTTAGCAAGGTGACATTCTAGATGGAATTATCAAAGTATTCTAACAAGGCCACTCCTAACAGGGTGATTAAATCTTCTAAGTAAGTCACATTTAACAGCGTGTATTGTAACCTTTAACAGGGTTGGCTCCTAATAGAGTTTAATGCCCCGCCAGGGAACCCAAAAGAAATTAACCTAAAGTTTCACTAAGTTTGCTAAATGTTTTTTTTAAAGATAATAAACAACAACATATATTATATAGTAGAAGCAATAATAACAAGAGATAAAATAGAAGAACCAATAACTCATATACATACAACCATCATAAATAGATTACGTCTCATAAGGGTCCCATGACATTGAATCACATGTAAGTTTTATTAATACTATAAATAATACATAACAAATCCACATCATGGAATAATCACAAGTATAAATCCATTTAAAGAATATACAAATACACAAGATACCACTTGGCATAACTAGAATGCATAATCATCCACTGTACAAGTCATAGGGTATGAAAAGGTCAAAGAATGTACATCATCAATAATATACAACATCTCACAAGATCTATGATAATCAAGTACAATGCAATAGAGTATAACCATCCATCATAGTACACACAAATGGAAATAAAGGTAATACTGAACATGGGACTCCAACAATGACATCTAGCTATTGGATCTTAATGGTATAAGAAAAATGCACTATCACCCAACCTCGTGGAACATAAATGGCCCACTCCCACTATGATGAAGAGATAAGTTCAAGTCCCAAATGGATATCAAAACACAAGTCATAACCAATATCTAGGTCAAGGAAATCCTAATAGCCAATTATCTCAAAGGTTACCAAGACACAAGTATCATCTAAACCCAAAGGAAACAAAGACACATAGGAAATCTACTATGTAAGTGGGCAAGTGTCATCACATGAGCCAACTCTAAGGTTACCCTAACAACCTCTTTGGACTCTGCCCCCCTAGTGTCTCTATGCAACACCAATATTCTTTCATATAGACAAGGCATAATAATGAAGCAAGGTTGCAACCAAGCATCCTCTCTACTCCCATCCTAGCCTATACTAGCACTTGAGGCATGGGCAAGGAAAACACATACTCTTATTAATTCATTTAAAACCCATTTAATGAAATGCTATCACTTATTAAAATAACTTACAATGGGTTACCCAAGCAACCACTTTGGGCTCTGGCCTCCATTGCAAGCCACTTCCCAATGTACACATAGATTACCTACCCCAAGCTCATAAAAAGTACAACTCATAGAATTACAATTTTCACCTCAGTCCTTTACAAGCAATTGGAAAGCACGTAAAGATAAACATAGTAATCCCCTAATCATTTACAAGCAACTGGAAAACACCTAAAGACAAATCATAACATTCACCTCAATCCTATGCAAGCAACTAGAAAGCACCACAAGACAAATAATAATCAACTTATTCCTATACAAGCAATTGGAAAGCATCCAAAAGACAACTGATCAAAGACTCAAAGGTTACACTAGAAAAGTCACACCATTTACCTTAGTTCTACACAAGAAATTGGAAAACACCACAAACATTTGAACAAACTCATCATAGAAGACACATGACTACATCACAATGGTCAGGTATAAAAGATTGTATACATAACACCATCACAAAACAAAATCCCCAAGCCTCTGGTAAACATCTTGGTTTGGTCAAAGTACTAGGTCAACCCAAAACCCAACATGAAACACAACATATATCTCATCACAATTTTAACAATTGTTTTCATAGTTCAACTCATTTTCAAAATACAAGATTTGATGTATAGTCAAGGTTCTAGTATATGTCTTCTTGAAGTATTATAATTACCAAGGTTTTCGAACCATAAAATTTCCCTAGCATTATAAATCGTCTCCTTATAATTGAAATCATTTCCCTTTTAAACTAATTGAACAACTTACAACTATCTTTATAAAACTAATACTTTTATCAAATAATTATTATTACATTATAGTAATTATAAAATTATTAATAAAATTATACCAATTTATTAATAACTATAATTACTAATTAATAATAGAATAAAAATTATTTTAAAATTACTAATAACATTTAATATTAATTTAATTAATTAAATACTGATTAAAATAATATTATTTAAATTAATTAACAACAATCTACAACTACATATTTAATATTTATTGCATTATAAATTTCTTAATAAATTAAACAATATTATTAAAAATAAATATTAAACAAAATAAAAAAAATAAGAAGTGCTTTTAAAGCCCTGTCGACTTGTCCACGAGCTGCCGCAACAATCTACTTCAAACATCATCGGATGCTGGAGAAAAATAGGAGGAGAAAGAGGGGTGGTGGCCCCACTCACCCAAAAACAATTATTTTATTTTAAAAAAAAATTCCTCCTACGTCATTTAAAACCAAAACAAACACCTTTGCAAAAAAAATCATTTTTGTGGTAAATATTCGTGATGATATCTCGTGATATATCTGGATTGGTTGTACAGTCAAAGTAATTTTAAAGTTTTCTTTTGAAAGCCTTTTGTAAATATCATTCTCTTTTGTATTCGGCAATGATTTAGGGGTTTCTTCCTGATTCTTCCACAGATGAGTCCTTGAATTAGTTTATATATAAAAATAAAAATATGGTGGCTAGCCCACTTTGGCTTTTAAAAAAAATTAAAAAAATTATTTTATTATTTAATAATGTAATTACCAATTACTGTGGTAATTATATTATTTTAAAAATATTTCCCATATGAAGTTGGTATAGCAACGCAGATAAAACAATCAAACTTTTAAACAAATTAGGTTTTTCCTTCTAAACCCATATCTCGATTTTTAACAAATCCAAATACAAAAATTCTCCAAATTCATCAAACAAGGTTTCCAATCTCAAGCTTGTTTATAGACATTTTCAAAAAAAAAACAATAAATTCACAATAAAGATTTTAGATTAAATCACAAACAATTCAAGAACAAAAATCATTTATTTCTCGAACAAGGGTTTCAAAGTTTTCAATTCATTTACACACGTCTTCGAAAACAAAGAACAATAAAGACACAAACAAGGGTTTCAACCTGAATATAATCTAAAACGTTTTCAATCAGACACAGAGAAGACCAATAATTTCACAGATGAAGTATTGCACAAAACTCATGAGATCCTACCTGGATCTAATGCTAAACAATGAACGCACAAAACACGCAAGAATTTTCCTTTTCTTTCGAAACCCTCTTCTTGAAAATCGGCTCCTCCAAACCTTAGTGTGGAAAAATGAACTCTAATTCCCTAATAAAGAGTTTTTCCCCAAATTAGGGCTTTGGTTGTCAAATCATGCAAAAACCCTTTTCTTTAATTACTTTATTATATTTTAATTTTCATGCACCAACTTTTGTAATTTAATTAAAATAATCTTTATTAATCAATTCTTTTTTCTCTCTTATTAAATTACGAGATGTTTTAAATCAAATATTTATTAATTTAACTAATAATATTATTTAGAGTTTATTATTAAAATAAAACTATTAAATAATTTTTATTAAATTAAATAATTATAATTATGCCAAAATTCAAAATTTAATTAATTCTTTAAATTTAATTATTTCATTCAATTAATTTATCAATTAATTAAATATTAAATTTTCTTTGTAACATTTCCATTAAATTAAATCATTAAATTATCTTTTAATTTGATTTAATTATAACTAAAAATCACAATAGATCCATAAGACTAAATACGACAACTCAACTGAAGACAGAGAACATAATCAAACTACAGGGTCAAAATCACGAATTCACGTCACTTGGCAAATTCGAATGGGTAAACAACTTAGATACTCATCCTACTTTCTAGGACAGTTGAATTAGGTTAGGGTTTGGACTCAATAATTATCTTCCCACTTTTACCATTGAGATACTACAATAGGGCACACTTATCTTGACAATTCAAGGAAGTCGATGCCCAATACCTGTAATTTGCATAAAATCCACACATGTACATACACATATAATCTAAACTAAACATGCAATGGTGGGAAGTGGTGCATCATGTAGATCCCAACTAGTAGGTGACTACAAATCCCTCCCTCAACCACATTGAGAATGTCAATCATAAAGTAAAATACACAAGTACCCCATACATATACAAATATGAGGTAAGTAGCCATAGAACTGCATATAAATAATCCATCTACTAATCATCATGAGATAACTAAAATCATTAAATGAACATACATATATCATCATCGAAATAATCATGAACACATGAAATAACTAAGTAACTCAACACATAAATCAACTGAGTATGAAATAACATTTAATCGAATTTGGTAACCAAGTACTAATAATCATAAAACAAGGCTAATAGAATTTGGTAATCCAACAGGAAAAGTTAAATGTAATGCCCCCGCTAGGGAATCGAAAAGAAATTAAACTAAAAATTCATTATATTTGTCAAACTTTTTTTTTTAAAGATTATAAACAACGACAAATATAATACAGCAGAAGTAATAACAAACACATATACATAAGCAACACATAATAGATTTCATCTCTGAGGGGTCCCATGACGTTGAATCACATTTAAGTTTAGTTAATACTAGATCTAACACATAATCAAAATCCACATCATGGAATAATCACAAGTACGAATCCATTTAATATAATTACATAAGTTGTCACTTGGCATAACCAGAATGCATAATTATCCACTATACAAGTCACAAGGTATGAAGAGCTCAAAGAATATACAACATATATTAAATACATCATCTAATAAAATCTATGATAAATCAAGTACAATATAACAGGATATAACCATCCAATAGAAATATAAGATTAGAAAGAAAGGATCAACTTCACAGATACATCCAACAATGACATCGAATAGTTAGATCTCAATGGTATAAGAAAAATGCACTACCACTCGACCTCATGGAACCTAAGCGGTCCACTCCCATCGTGCTGAGGAGATAAACTCAAGTTCCATATGGATATCAAAACACAAGTCATAACCAACATTTAGGTCAAGGAAACACCTGAAAGTAAACTATCTCAAAGAGTACCAAGACACAAGTATCAATTAATCCTAGAGGCAACAAAGATACGTAGGAAATCTACTATGCAAGTGGGCAAGTGTCATCACATGAGCCAACTCTAAGGTTACGTTGGCAACCACTTTGGACTTTGCCCCCCTAGTGTCTCTATGCGACACCAGTATCCTTTCATACATACAAGACATACTAACAAAGCAAGGTCTCAACCAAGCATCCTCTCTACACCCATCCTAGCCTGTACTAGCACTCAAGGCCTAGGCAAAGAAAACAATGACTCTTATTAATTCATTTGAAGACCCATTTAATGAAATGTTATCACTTATGAAAACAACTTGCAATGGGTTACCTAGGCAGTCACTTTAGGCTCCAGCCTCCATTGCAAGCCACTTCCCAATGTATACATAGATTACCTACCCTAGGCTCATAAAAAGTACAAATCATAGAATCACAATTTTCACCTCAACTCTTAACAAGTGACTGGAAAGAACCTATAGATATAATACAATATTCAACTTAGTCCTTTACAAGCAACTGGAAGCACCTAAAGACAAATCATAACATTCACCTCAGTCCTATGCAAGCAATTGGAAAGCACCAAAAGGGAAAATACAATAATCACCCCAATCTTATACAACCAACTGGGAATCACCAAAAGATAAAACTCAATAATCACCTCATTCCTATACAAGAAATTGGAAAACATTAGAAGATAACTTATCGAAAGCTCAAAGGTTACAACAAGAAAGTCACAATCATCACCTTAGTTCTATATAGGAATTGGAAAGTGCTAAAAAAATTGATCATAATTCACCATAGAAACACGTGATACATTACCATGGTCAAGTATAAAATATTGTATACAAAACATCCTCACAGAACAAAACCCCCCAAGCCTCTAGTAAATACCCTGAATGGTCAAAGAACTAAGTCAAACCCAAACCCCAACATGAAATGCAACTCACATCTCATTAGAAGTTTTAACAATTATTTTCATAGTTCATTTAGGTTTGAAGTCATAAAGGTCAATTTTCACTATGGTTTTCAGAAAAGAACATAAGATTCAATATGTAGCTAGGGTTCTAATTTTTGTCTTCTCAAAGTATTATAATTACTAATATTTTTGAATAATAAAATTTCCCTAGTATTACAAATCATTTTCATATATCTGAACCATATAAACACATTCAAGCTTATAAAAAAAGCATTTAATTCTCCCAATTATTTTTTTGATTTTCAGTTTACTTTAAAATTATATTTAAATAATAAAGTAATAAATTAAATTTTCAAATAATTAAATTAAAAAATTTGACAATACTTATTAAAATTAATAATTATTATTATCAAATATTACCAACTAATTTTATATTTATTTAACTTTGGAAAAACTTTCCTGAAATGGAAACTTGCTAAAAATGGAAACTTTCTCGAAACAAAAGCCTACTACAAAAGGAAATCTTCTCGAAATAGAAAGTAGTTGCAAATGGAAAGTTACCAAAAAAGAAACCTGCTAAATACATAAACCTTCCAAAAACAAAACCTGCTAAAAATATAAACTTTCCAAAAATGGAAACTTGCTAAAATGGGAACTTTCTAAAATGGAAACCTACTAAAAATGGAAACTTATTAAAAATGGAAACATGCTAAAAATGAAAACTTTCTAAAAATGAAAACCTTGTAAAAATAGAAACTTTTCAAAATGGGAACCTGCTAAAAATGGAAACTTTCTTAAAAACTTGAAAACCTGCTAAAAATTTACAAAACATGGGTTTCTAACTCTTAATTCATATATAGATGATTTCAAAACAAGGAACAATGAAATTTGCAACAAGGTTTCAACCCAACTAAAATTCTGAAAATAGATTCATAAGAAGACACAGAGAAGACATAAATTTCAAAGGATGAAACTACTATGCAAAACCCACAAGATCTTACTTGGATCTAATGCTAAACAACAGATGCACTGAGCTTACAAGTAATTCCCCTTTTTCTAAAAACCCTCTTCTCTAAAAATTCGCTCCTCCAAATCCCAGTGTGGAGAAATGAACTCTAATTCCCTAATAAAGAGCTTTTCCCCAAATTAGGGCTTTGATTGTGCAATCATGTGAAACCCCTTTTCCTTAATTACTTTATTATATTTTAATTTTCATGCACTGACTTTTGTAATTTAATTAAACTAATCTTTATTAATCAATTCCTTTTTCTCTCTTATTAAATTATGAGATGTTTTAAATCAAGTATTTATTAATTTAACTAATAATATTATTTGGAGTTTATTATTAAAATGAAACTCTTAAATAATAATTATTAAATTAAATAAATATAATAACCCTAAATAAATATAATAACCCTAAATTTTGAACTTCAATTAATTCTTTAAATTTAATTAATCTCTTAATTATTTAAATATAATTAAATATTGAATTTTCTTTATAAAATTTCCATTAAATTATCTTTTAATTTGATTTAATTATAACTGAAAATCACAATAGACCCACAAGACTAAATATGACAACTCAACTGAAGACAAAGAACATAATCAAACTCTAGGGTCAAAATCATGAATTCACGTCACTTGGCAAATTTAGATGGGTATACAACTTAGATACTTTTCCTACTTTCAAGGACAATTGGCTTAGGTTAGGGTTTGGACTCAAGAATTATCTCTCCACTTTTACCATTGAGATACTATGATAGGGCACACTCATCCTAGCAAGTTAGGGAAGTCGATGGTTGGTACCTATAATCTACATAAGATCCACGCATGTACATACACATATAATCTAAACTAAATAGGCAATGATAGGAAGTGGTGCATCGTGTAGATCCCGACTAGTAGGTGAGTACGACTCCCTCCCTCAACCATATTAGGAACGTCACTCATAAAGTAAAAAAAATAAGTACACCATACACATGCAAGTATGGGGTAAGTAACCATAGAACTACATATAAATAATCCATCTACTAATCATCACGAGATAACTAAAATCATTAAATGAACATACATATATCATCATCAAAATAATCATGAACATATGGAATAACTAAGTAAAAAAACACATAAATCAACTGAGTATGAAATAACATTTAATCAAATCTAATAACCAAGTACCAATAATCATAAAATAGTCCTAGCATAATCTAGCAACCAATAGGAAAAGTCAACTAGGGGTAGGCATTACATAAAGGTCACTTCAAAAGAGTGAAAAAGTGGTGACATGTTGCTAGTGGTTCTTCCAAAATCGAGTTTCCACATAAAATCCTAGTGTCTAACTTGTGTTGAAACATTTGATGAAGTTTACATTCAGTAAAGTATGTTAAGCTTAGGAGAGTAATTTTTTTATAAGTACAGTAGAAACTGAGCAACAACAGGATAAGTAGAACAATGAATGTTTTGATGTTTAATTGTTCAAATGGTACTTATGGATCTTGAGTAACTAATTCACCCCCCCACCCCCTTAGTTATTGTAAACATTTCTAACATTCCTAACACTATTAAATACTTTATATAGTAAAGGTAACATTTGATCAAAATCATTGTTAGGAAGTAAAGTCCACCAAAATAACTAGGGGGGGGGGGGGGGAGGTGAATTAGTTATCCAATTAAAACAACTTTTTCAACCTTATTTGATCTGAATCATGTAATTAATAAGTGCAACAACCATAGCAATATCACCATATATAATAACACCAAATTCATTAACTAGGGAAACCTTTGATTAGAGGGAAAACCTTGGTGGGGATGATACCCACAAAATGATGTACTAATATATAAGTTCCTTGCAAGAAGATGAACCCTGTTTGGAGTAAATAAAATACATTTAGTACATATGAGTTCCTATTAAGAGACTTTAAATCCCTACGAGGAGATTCCAACCTTGTTAGGAGTTATGGAAGGTAGAAGAACTCACTGTCCAAACAGCTTGAGGGGAAAGACCATTGAAGTCACTATCCAACAGGCCTCAGTAATATTCTATTTGGAATAATACCAAATGACTAGTTGTCCACCAACACTCTCTACCAAATACAATCACTTCATTTTCTCACTGTTCATTTGCTACATTAAACACTTATGTGATCTTAATATTAGGTTTGTTGGATCTTACATCTAGATTGACATACTTGCATCACATAAAATCCCTTAGATTTCTTACTCACAAGTACTTAATTCACACTTTCACTATACACAATACATACTTACAACTAAGGAAAACATCATTCCTTTATACCAGGTCCTTAAACTAATTATTGAGTTGGCCTCGAGGCTTGCTCAATTTATAATTACAATTAATACATGTTGCATTACATCTTTTCATAATTACATAATATTGTCGGCTCATAGTCTTCACAATTATTCACATGTGCAACCTCAGACTTAGTGCAATCAACTTCGCCAATCTTCGCCATGTCTTCTTTTATTGTACATCTATGCCTAACTAGATTATAACTTAGAAGCATAATGACCATATTCATTACAAGTCCAACATTAAAATATTTTCTTACCTTTAGGTTCTCTTCTCACAAGTTAGGCAATTCCTTATTCAATATTCTTTTCTTCTTCAGATTTTCCTTTGCAACTGCTAGCACAGTCTCCACTAGTACTTGCACTCCTTGTCAATGTAGGTCAACCACTAAATGTGTTGAATTTAGTCTCAACTCTAGGTAAATCTTCACTTTGTCTCAGACTTATCTCAGTTGATTCCAATCTTCCAAGAAGAGTCTCTCTTGTGAACTTTTATGTGCAAGGTATAACTTGTTCAATCATGTGTGCTATTTTCAAGATCTTCCATACAATTCCATCTTCATCCTTTTTACCATTGCAAGCCTTAATTATTGCAAAAATATCTAATATTCTGCCAAAATAACTTCTTATAGATTCATCTTTCATCATTTTAGCTTCTTGAAATTAACATATACAATTCTATAATTAAACCTTCTTGCATGCTTATCACCTTCATAAGTAGATTCAAAAGCTTTCCAAATTTCATTTGCCAAAACTAAATATTTTACCTGGCTGTACTCATTTTTAGGAAAGGTTGACAAAGCACTTCCCTAACAAGCATATTGCACATAAATAGTTCTCTCTGAGGTTTAGTACATTCTTCAATCTTTTCTTCTTCAACCACTTCTTTCTTGTTCTTAATGATTAGCCAATATCCTAGACCCATACATAGAAGACGTGTCTTCATTTTCTCTTTCCAACTGCCACAATTAACTCCATCAAAATTTGGACTTTCTTTTCTGAAATGATTCACCATAGGTCTTCTTAAGTTGTTAAGCTTTTCCTTGAAGGACCCGATGCTCTGATAATAATTGTTAGAAATTAAAGTCCACCGATATAACTGAGGGGGGGGGGGGATTAAATTTGAAACATGTAATTAATAAGTGCAACAACCATAGCAATATCACCATACACAATAGCACCAAATTTTTTAACTAGGGAAAGCCTTTATTAGAGGGAAAACCCTAGTGGGATGGTACCCACAAAATGATGTACTAATATATAAGTTCCTTGTAAGAGGGTGGACCTTGTTATGAGTCAATGAAATACATTCAATACATATTAGTCCCTATTAGGAGACTTTGAATCCCTGTGAGGAGATTCCAATCCTGTTAGGAGTTGTGTCAACCCTGTTAGGAGTTGTAGAAGGTAGAAGGACCCACTATCCAAACAACTTCAGGGCCAAGATCACCAAACTCACTATCCAACTGGTCATAGTAATATTCCTTTTAGAATAATACCAAATGATAAACTATCCTCTAGCACTCTTTGCCAAATATAACCACTTTTCTTGCTCATTGTACCTTTGCTACATCAAACACTAATGTGATCTTAATATCAGGTTTGGTAGATCTTACATCTAGATTCACATACTCAAATCATATAGAATCTCTTAGATCACTTACTTGCAAGTACTTGATTCACACTTTCACTCTACACAATACATGCTTACAACCAAGGAAAACACATTTCCTTTATACCAAGTCCTTAAACTAATTATCAAGTCAACCTTGAGGCTTTCACAATTTGCAATTACAATTAATGCATGTTACAGTACATCTTTTCATAACTACATAGCATTGTCAACTCATAGTCTTCACAATTATTCACACGTGCAACCTTAGACTGAACACAATCAACCACACCATCTTCATCATGTCTTCTCCCTCTATACAACTATGCTTAAGAAAATCCCATCTTTGTTAGGATATATAATCTAATTACATAACTACTTAGGAAATTTGTCAAAACACTGTCATCAACAAATCTCAAATAACTATAAAATTTATTCATAGTTCTGCAAGAATAACAAGTATGTTGACATCATTGAAAAACATTATCATGAATTCAACATATAATCATACTAAAAATATCCTTAATGCTCCAACAATGCTAGGAGACTCCCCCATAGGAATATTATAAGCATTCATGCTAACAAATCAACCCTCTAAACTAAGTAAATTTTTTAATCCCCTTTATTTGTACACTAATATGTCCATTGTGAATTATACGAACTTCGCATACACATGCATAACTCCTTAAACATGAATCCATAGTAGTGATTTCTAATAAATAAAACTTTTTGTACTATCTAAAATCCAAATTACACTATTGACATCAAAAAATTGCATGTTTTAATAATGTAACTATTGGGGAAATTAGTCTATTTATTATCATGATATGATTTATCCATTCATCCCTCAAACTTCTATAAGTTTCCTATAATTTATCAACATATTCAAGGATACAAAATAACTTGTGACTAAACATATTCTCAACCAACTCACCACTCTTCTCTGTTCATTATCTTTGACTTCTTTTCAACTTCTCTACTCGTTTTAATATCCTCTTTCAATTCTATAAATTTTAACATATCTACCGCTTGACATAATCTATCATTCACAACACTCCGCTAGATGGAAGCAATCCTATCAAAAAATTATAATAATCACATAACTTCAAGTTTTACTCATTCACTTCCATAATATTATCTTCCATATCTATAGATTCATAGAAATTTAAAAATACTTGTATAGATTCATGATCATTTCATTTATGTCTTCAATCACACAAGGATTATTAGTCTTAGATTAACTACTCATATTCAAGCTTTCATATGATGGATTAAATATGAACTTTAATATATTTCATGTGATTCTTCCTCATATACAAGTACTAGATCATCATTGTCAGGCCTTCTAATTATATAAAAATTTATACCCAAATACATTACCCAACCCTCCATCAATGAGCATTCACTCTTCCTTGTTGGTATAACTAATTTTCTAGTGAAGAAAGGAGGAGATTATTGGTATAACAATGATCATTTTTGTTGGCAGTGTTCATGAAATTTTGGTGAAGATTGGAACAAGATTTGATGACAGATTAATAAATTATATTGTTGTAATTGATGTCAACTATTAACTAAGTTTTTTAATATGATACCACATATTTATTGGAGGATAGAATGAGTTGTATTAAGAATTAAGTATTTCTATCCCATAGGAAGGTTAAGTGATGTTTCATGATGCTAAGTTAATGACAACACCCATTTATGTGAGGAATTGAGTAAGATATGGTTGATGGAATCAAACTGTGTAGTTGTTAAGACAGTTAATGATGAATAGTTAAATGATTAATTTTTTCTTCAAATCTATAAATAATTAGTTGTATTTATAGATGAATTGGATATGATACAAGATGATATTGTTCAGATAACAACATAAAAGTGTTAGAGGTAAATGTATTTTAGTAATTAGAAAGTGATGTTGACGGGAACAATAAAATAGGTGAACTAGATAGTTGAATGAGTAAAGAAGAACTTATTGATAAACTGGAAGTAAATTTTTGAACTAGATAAATAGGTACAAAGCTTGAATAGGTAAAAAAGTAAAAAGGAATGAATAGGTTAAAAAATAAACAAAGAAGGCTTATTGGTAAACAAAGAGAAATTGTAAGGATTCAAGGTGGGATTGTAAGACTCAAATTATTGTTAAGATTGATGATTAGTTTTGGATAGTTGGAAGTTGATGCATGATTAATGGAAATAATTTAAAACACATTAATCAAGGCAATATATTTGATGAAGAATCTTTAAGAAGTTTCTATATTGTCAAAATAACTTATTGATTTGGAACAATTTCCAAGGTACATATTAAATGAGAGTTTATACAATTAGGAGCAAATGAAGAATGAATGGTTGGATTCATTATAATTCATTAGGATAAGGAAAATTATACTTAAGATTAAAGAAATAATGAATATAGATTGTTGGTTGCAAGTAGAATGCAAAGTTGGAGAAGGTTACGATCATAGAGAAAGCTATAGAATCAACTATGATCAATCTAGAGGCTAGAGTATGGAATTTTAATGAATTACAAATCTTAACTATACCTAATCTAGTAGAGGTAGTGAAAATACATATTATTTATCTTTTTTAACTCTCTAACCATTATAGTAGAAAAAATCCTTAATTGGGTAAAGACTTTGACAGGTCTTGAGAAAAAGTCCCTTAAACAAGTAGCAACTAACAGTAAATTATTGTAACCCTTAACTGGGAAAGCTCCTAATAGAGTGTACTCTAAAAGAACACAATTTTTTGGATTGAAAACTTCAAAGGAACTATTTTGACAATTAAGTTTTAGTATTGGAGAGTTCAATTTTTGGATATGTTATCCTGAAGATCTACTCTTTTTTATTGATCGAAACAATTTGGATTGCGAGTTTAGTTGTCTTCCTATTAGCTTTTAATAGAGTTGGAACCTTCTAACAAGGGTTCTAAGTCTTGTGATAGGGTCTAATGTACCAATTCCATTATAATTGGATCCAAATAGGGTTACATCCTTTCACAATGAACTTATATATTAGTACATAATTTTGGGGGTGATATCCCCACATGGATTTTCCCTCTAATCAAGGGTTTCCCTAGTCAATGAATTATTGTATCATTGTGCATGGTTTATCTCTTGTTGTTGTTCATTATTTTAATTATTAAAATTTGATCTCTTAAGTTGGACATATGTTTGATTTCCTTACAATTGATTCCCCACCACCTCTTAGTTGTGTGGGGTGAACTTTACTTTCCAAAAATTTGTATCAAAGCATTGGGTCCTTGATAAGGAAGCTCTGAAACTTAAGGAGATCCATGTCATTTAGGAATAAAAGTCCAAATTTTGATGGAGATAACAATGACAGTTGGAAGGATAAGATGCAACTCATTTGAT
This sequence comes from Cupressus sempervirens, assembly GCA_028749045.1. NCBI lineage: Eukaryota > Viridiplantae > Streptophyta > Pinopsida > Cupressales > Cupressaceae > Cupressus > Cupressus sempervirens. Next base: position 557,252,241 of record CM053787.1, on the reverse strand, counting down.
CTTAATGGGGGTTTATTATTTGTTGATCACAAAAACTAAGACTCCAATGAAAGAAGAAAAGGATCCACTCACTTATACAAATGAAGAAATGAAGCTCTTTATGTGTAACATGCATGCTAGAGAAGCATTGATCTCTGGACTTCCACAAATAGAATTTATTGAGATAAAATATCTTGAAATTACTTTTGGCATTTGGGATAGATTATTGAAAATTATGAAGGTGATGAATATACAAAGAAAGATAGCTTACAAAATTATAAAATAATGTCTGAAAATGCCAAAAGTAAGAAGATGAATCTCTTAGGACATATATTCAAAGGATTATTAATATTTTTATAGGTATAAAAGGAGCTGGAAGAATAATATTAGAATATGAGGTATGCTACAAAATTCTAAGATCTTTAACTCTTATGATACTAAGGTAATTATAATAGAAGAAGTTATTACACTTAGGTAAGACTTTAATAGAGAGACTTTGATTGGGAAATCACAAGCATTTGAATCTACTAGACTAAAATATAAACTTCTTAGAGTGGAAACAACTTTTAAAACTAGTGTACATAATGCAAAAGAGTACTAACTAAGAGTGCAAGAACCAATGGTAATTATGCTAGAGATTGGGAAGAAATACAGGAAGAAGAAAGGAAGATTGATAAACTTGTTTTGTAGTGCCTGTAGGGTCATGCATGCATGTAGGGGTGTAGGATTGTAAAGAGGGAACCTAAAGGTAAGAAAGCATTTTCTTTTTGGAATTACAAAACATTTGCTCATTTTTATTATCAATTTATTAAAAGAGAAAGTAAACTCAAGCCTAAAAAGCTTTACAAGTCAAATATTCCAAAAGAATGTTTGTATGCAAGTGATGATGGATTTGAGTTTAAGAAAATAAATTTCTTACACAATGATGGTGAAGATGAGATACGTTATGTTGTTAAAAGGGAAGAAAGTCTTGTTAAAGAAGAGAAAGCACTTGTATCACAAATTAAGAAAAAAAATCTAATGGGATAATAGATAGTGGATACTCACATTACGTGATAGGTAACAAAGACAAATTTGTTAATTTTAATAGTTATGTGTTGTAATTCTAATGGAAAATTGAGATGCTAAGATGGGAGGTGAATAAGGATCTCCCAAAAACTTTTACCACTTCACACATTAACCATACTAACATAATTCACCATACACCTCATTAACCTTAACCTTGTATGTAATCAACCATGTAATACTATGTAATAACAAATCTAATATATACTAACATGAACCAAATACATAAGCAAGTAAACAACACGACACAAGATTTGGTATTGTGAAAATCCTCCAATGTAAAGGTAAAACTATGGTGAGGATGATTAGGGTAGAATTTGATCACTTATTATGATCTACACTATGTGGGGCCTACTCTGCTAAAAGAATACAAGATTTTTAAGTCTACCTTTACAAAAAGATTTAAACTTCACAATTAAGTGAGTACTTTGTTAGGATATTTACAATAGGTCTATTAGGACCACTTTGTTAAGAGATTCACTTGACACACTAATTAGAATGTAACTATACCATGATCCTTTGGTCTGCACTAATTTTTTGATAACAAATTTCCTCTCTCCAATATCTTATCACCTCAATAAGACTATTCTACAATATTTTCTTACTACACTACTTGGTTGCCTTTAGTCCTTCAACACTTGATACTCACTGATTCTCCTTCAGCTTCACATACATGCATTCCTCTAATTAAATACTTATTAAATCTTGAATTCTTGCTTATATAACAATCTTAATAGTCTTCTAGATCGTAATCAACAATTTTCGTTCATCCTTTTTCCACTTAAGCTTTCCTATTTTTTGATTGGTTCTTTATACTACATAGGGATTAGTAATATTGGATTATAGGAATAATCACCTTCTTCATCTTCATCTCGATCTTAGAAACACATTACATGCTCAAAAAAATGATTTACATAAGATTTTGTGCCATTCCAAACTCATATACATAAATTACATAACTCGACATATATAACTTTTGATGCTCAGTTGTGCTTGATTCTTCCTATTGATCGTCAACATATACTACACTTGGCTTAACAAGCTTGCTCTTTGAACTATCAGTTCATGTGGCACTTAGCTCATATCATGTGTTACATTTTAGGTAGCTTAAAAACTACAATATTCTCAGTGACTATTATGTGCTTGACCTTCATTGTGGCTCGGTTGTAGTGTTGACTGACCTACTCTACCTTGTAAATAACTAAGTGGTTTGCACTAATAGACAATAACAATATTTCCTATAGGGTCAACAATCTCCCCCTTGGAATTATTGGAAAAAAAACTTATCATGATAAAAAATTAGACATAACAAGATCTTCAAAACATATTAGCACCCCCTTAGGGTGTGCTCTATACCTGTAGCTCACTATAACTTATATTTTCAAAAGATTTTCCAAAAGATTTTTGTTTATCATCAGATCAATAAATTATCTCCGTATTACTCCAATATAACATATGTAACTACCCATTCCCCCTTGTTTTTTCAAACACTTATATTACATTTCCCCTTTCAACATTTATACTTTATCATAAGCATTTCCCCCTTGCTTTTATCACTTATGCCAAATAGTGACATTTAACTCTGGATCAAGGACTATACCAAATTCATCCAAAAATGGTTGATGTACTCTTAAGATAATAACCATTGTTTTATCCCAATTGTTGTTGAGTGTCTCAAGAACTTGTCGCTCAATGTCTAATTTGGCTACTAAGTCCACCATATTGCCAGCTACAGACAAATTTTGACTTTGAATGAGGTCCTTGGTGATCTATAGATGTCTTTACATTACCTCCAAATGAGGTAATAACAATTCTTAAATAGATATTGTTGGAAATGATTGAAAGGATCATGAATGAAGAATAATAGAACGGGTAAAGAATGTTTTCAATCATTGTTTTGTCATTGATGTCAAACTTGCTACTTGCAGGAATGGCAATTGCTTAAGTGATCCAAATACTATCAATTGGTTGATTGACAAGGAGGAGGCAATCAATAAGATGTAATTAGAGCACCTAGAGAAAGGTTGAAGTTATGATGTTGTAATGAAGTATAAGGATCAACTAAGCCATTGATGAAATAGTGTATTGATGACATACTCTAAGACATGGAGAATGGACACACTAAGTCATTTGTAAAGCTGAGCAAGTTCAACTTCAGTGTGAGCTGAGCAATCCTTTAGGTGCCGAGTAATAGAGAATTGTTCAGGTGTCGAGCATCAAAAAAAGGTAATGGATGTTGAGTAAGTCTTCAAGTGCCGAGAAAAGCAGAAATGCTATAGGTGCTGAGCACTAGTAAAACAACAGAAGGAGCTGAGTAACATAGAAGGTGCCGAGCATTAGTAAACCAATAATGCCGAGTTGCTGCATTATTTTTTAAGTTAAAGATTTGCCAGATCAATGACAATAAGTTTGTTACATTGAATTTTGTGAATTAGTTGGATGATAAGGATGATGAGTAGATGTCATAGAATTTCATGTGAACCATGTAAACCAATTCAAGGTGAATGCTAATGGCTTTATCATGAAGTTTCTAGAAAAAGCAATTTGGAGGGAAAGCAATACCGTTTTCTCAAGATCAAATTAAGATTTGAGCGGTAAATGAAGAACATAACTTCTTTATAAGGAGTTACAGGTCAGAGATCAAATGCGAGTAAAAGAGGGAGTTGATCAGAAGAGTGGTCATGCGAAGGAGCCAAGAGAAGGCTAGTGTGAAGTGTCAAGAAGAGGACACAGTGAGGAGTAAGAATAGAGCATCAAGACTCTGAGTTGATCAAGTGACCATAGAGTGCATTGGCATAATGAGTGGAAGAACACAAGGAGACATATCTTGAAGGGTGAACAAGCTGTCAGCACTACAAGGAAGAAAAGCCAAGCAAAGAAAAGAACTGAAGAGTGATTTGAAATTTGCAAGGATAGGGTTGCAATCTTTATCAGGCCAAAACCCTTCTAATACTTTCTTACCATTGTATTAGATATTGAAATCCTATATTGCTAGGTTAGCTTAATAGCTAGGTGGATAAGCCTTAGGAGAAGGATAAAGAGATCCTTAGGAGAAGGATAGGAGATCCTTAGGATGACGATAGGAGATCCTTAGAGAGGGATAAAAGATTCTTTTGAGAAGGTGACTGTAAATCCCATGGACTTGGGTGAGCCTAACAACTCTATGTAAATCCTTTAATAGGGTGACATTCTAAGTTGAATTTTCTTAAGTCCTCTAATAGGGCACACTCCTAACAGGGTGTAGAAATCCTTTAACAGGGTCACATTTAATAGTGTGTTGTAGCCTTTAACAGGGCAGACCATTAGAAGTGGTTGAAATCAACTGCATAGTTATTTTGTGGGTGTCATCCCCATCCTAGTTTTATCTTCTTATTCTTGGAGGGTTTCTGGGTTACCAAAATCTATTGTGTTATGGTGTGATGCATGTTTACTTTTCATGATTGTTTAATGTTTAATTGCATGCATGACAAGAAAGTAAAAAGGATAGTACTTCTGATTCACCTCTATTTTATCAGAAAGTTTGATCCCCCCCCCCCTTAGTTATTGTAAAGAATTCTAACAATTGGTATTAGAGCTCACTGCTGATTTGTTTCAAGGTACTAGCAGCAAGAAGATCAAGATGTCCAAGAGAGAAGTTCCCAAACTAAACAAAGACAACTTTTTTGCATGGCAAAGTCTAATGAAGCTACACCTTGGATCAATAGGTGACTATGCACAGACCTCAATCACAGTTGATCATGTAGACCCTGCAGGACCCCTCACTATGGATGACATGAGCAAGAAGAAGGAGCACAATCAAGTGATGTTAGATATTGATTCAGCACTAAGCTATGTTGAGTATGATGACATCAAAGAATGTGGTACTGCACATCAGATGTGGGAAACATTATCAAGAATCTATGGAGGAGATGATAATGTCAAGAGAGCCAAAAGAGAGAGCCTAAGAGGAAAGTTTGATGACATGAAAATAGAAGAAGGAGAGAATGCTGCTCAATATGGTGCAAGGATGAAGGAAGTGGTAAGTGCCATAAGAAGCCTAGGAGGACAGTTAGCAAAAGAAATAGTATGTAGCAAATACCTGAGAACATTGCTTCCTATCTATGCTATAAGAGTTTTAGCCATCCAAGAGCTAGGGTGTGTACTGGGCAACGCATTGTCATTTGAAGGAATAATTGGAAGACTCATTGCCTTTGAGCTATCCAACTTTGACAATTACAAGCCAAAAAACTTTGAATCTGCATTCATGAAAATAAAAGAAAATGAGGAGGTACAAACAAAGAAAAAGAGTGGAAAAGGAAAGTATGTATCTAGTGACAGCAGCACTGATGAAGATGATGTAGACCAATTGGAGGCATTACTAGCAAGAAGATTTCACAGAGGAAGAGGCAAATTTAAGGGTAAGCTGCCAATCATTTGTTTCAATTGTAATGAAGTTGGTCACATTGCAGCCAGATGCACACAAAAGAAAAATTACAAGGATGGAGGCAACTTCAAGAACAAAAAGGAGGACAACAAGGACTACAAAGATAAAGGAAAAATATGCTACATTGTTGAAGAAGACTCTGATGAGAATGATGATGAAGTAGTCTATGTGGCTATGAAAGATGAATCAGATGAAGATGAAGCAACTGCCCTGGTAACCTGCATGAACAAGAATAACAAATGGATCATAGACAAAAAATTCTCTCATCACATGACTGGAGATAAAAGTAAGTTCATTTCCTTTACTCAATATGAAGGAAATAGTGTTAGATTTGGTAACAATGCACCATGTCAGATCAAAGGGAAAGTTAGTATCAAGATTACTGAAAAGATAACATGTGATAATGCGTACTATGTTGAAGGCCTAAATTATAACTTGTTAAGTGTCTCACAGTTAGGCAACATAGGATGCAAAGTTGAATTTAAAAATAGAGTTGCTAAGATCTATGACTCTCAAGGAAGTCTAATAGGAAAAGGTGATCAAACTAGGAGTAATTTGTTTTACCTAGACATGGAAGATGCCTCTTATCTCATTGTTTAAACTGATGATGTATGGTTATGGCACAAGAGGCTATGTCATGTAAATTTTGACAATCTGATAAGCATTAGCAAAATGAATAAAGTCAGAGGTCTACCAAAGTTGAAGAAGCCTAATAACACCATGTGCAAACAATGCCAACTAGGGAAGATGACCAAGCCAACTTTCAAAAGAGAAACTTATACTTCTAATGAAGTATTAGAGCTAGTTCATACTGACTTGTGTGGTCCTATTGAAGTGCAAAGCTACAAAGGTGACAAACACATAACGCTATTTGTAGATGACTATTCAAGGATGATGACAGTCATGTTCCTGAAACAAAAATTAGATGCATTCCAAATGTTCAAATGGTACTTGGCTAGAGTTGAGAAAGAGACTGGGAAGAGTCTAAAATGTCTCAGATCTGATAGAGGAGGTGAATTCACATCAAGAGAATTTGAAGAGTTCTACAATGAAAGAGGAATCAAAAGGTAGACATCAGCACCTAGGACTCCACCTCAGAATGGTATAGCAGAAAGAAGGAATATATCAGTTATTGACTGTGCCAAGACCTTAATGATGGAGAAAAATGTTGCACTCAAGTACTGGAGAGAAGCTGTAAGTATTGCAATCTACACACTCAACAGAGTTCAAGTCAAGAAAGGTACAAATGCAACACCTTTTGAATTATGGTATGGACACTCTCCTAATGTAAAACATTTTAAAATATTTTGATGCAAATGCTATATATATAAAGAGTCTAGAAATGGAAATTTTGATGCAAAAAGTGAGGAAGGCACATTTCTTGGTTATTCTACTAGAAGCAAAGCTTATAAGTGTTTGAATGTTAACACTAACAAAGTAGTAGAAAGCACAAATGTGAAATTTGATGAGCTTGCAGAAGTTCAAAGTGTTGAGAACACCAAGAAAGTAGAAGGATAAAAGACCTTTGTATACTTTTATGAAGGTATACCTAATAATGGTGAAGTTGCAACTCAGAATGACAATTAGCAGCAAAATCTAGCATCTACTAAATCACAGACAGTGAATGCCAAGCAGTAGACGCATTCAGAAGCTGAGTTGTAGAATACAGAGAATGTTCATTCAGATTCTGAAAATTGTCAACAAGAAGAAAATGAAGAAATATTTGATGAAAATACACATGAAGGTTCATATTCTAAAAGAGACAACATGCTAACAAGGAAAGAACCAGTATTGGAAAAGTATGTAAGAAGACATCATCCTGCAAATCAAATTACTGGAAATAAAGAGGTAGGACCAATAACAAGGAATAGACTTAGAAGTGAGACATGTCTACTCAGCAAAATGGAACCAAAAATAGTAAGTGAAGCCATAAAAGATGATGACTAGTACAATGCTATGAAAGAAGAAATAGAACAAATTGAGAAGAACAAGACATGGACCTTAGTCTCAAGACCAGCTGACAAGAATGTAATTGGAACCAAGTGGGTGTTTAGAAACAAGTTAGATGAAAATGGTGAAATCACAAGGAAAAAGGCAAGACTAGTCTATAAGGGGCATGCACAAGAAGAAGGACTAGACTATGGAGAAACTTTTTCTCTAGTTGCTAGAATGGAAGGAGTAAGGACCTTACTGGCATATGCAGCCTTCAAAGGATTTAAAGTCTATCAAATGGATGTTAAGTCTGCATTTCTGAATGGTATACTTGAAGAGGAAGTCTACGTAGAGCAACCAAAAGGTTTTGTTGATGAAAAGAACAAAAAAAAGGTATGCAAATTACACAAGGCTCTATATGGATTAAAGCAAGCCCCTAGAGCTTGGTATGAGAGACTTCACAAGTATCTAGTGCAAATAGGATTTGAAAGAACTGATGGTAACAACAACATGTACATCAAATTAGAAGAAGGTAAGGATATTCTTATATCTAAAATCTTTGTGGATGACATAGTTTTTGGAGGAAAGGAAGCACTTTGCAAAAGTTTTGCCGACAAAATGAAACATGAGTTTGAAATGTCTATGTTTGGAAAAATCAAGTTCTTTGTTGGATTGCAAGTACATCAACTAAAACATGGTATATTCATGACACAATCAAAGTACATCAAAGAGATACTCAAGACGTTTGGATTGGAAGACTCCAAACCTGTAAGCACACCAATGGCAACAGGACATAAGCTATCCAAAAATGATGAATCAGCTGAAGTCAATCAAACAATGTACAGATCCATGATTGGAAAACTACAATATGTTGTACATAGAAGACCAGACATAGCACTAGTAGTTGGAATAGTGGCTAGATTCTCTGCTAATCCTAGAGAAAATCATCTCATGGTAGCAAAAAAGATAATGAGGTATCTCAAAGGAACTGATGATTTTGGCCTATATTACAAAAAGAATGAAAAGTTTGAGTTCAATGCATACATAGACACAGATTGGGAAGGTAATATTAATGATAGGAAAAGCACAAGTGGAGGAGCATTATTCTTAGGTAAAAGGCTAGTTACTTGGACTAGCAAGAAACAAACATGCACATCTCAGTGCACTGCAGAAGCAAAATACGTGGCAGCAGTGGTCAATTGCACAAACATTGTATGGCTTAAACATCTATTGAAAGGAATGAAAGAAGAGGTAACAAAACTTGTGATACTGTATTGTGATAATACAAGTGCTATAAACATATCCAAGAATCTAGTAATGCATGCAAAAACCAAGCATATTGCAATCAAGTATCATTATGTCAGAGAATTGGTGTAAGAAAAATAAGTGAAGATCGAGTACATTCACACAAAGGAACAAATTGTAGATATCTTCACCAAACCATTGCCCAAGGATCCTTATGAATATCTTAGAGGCAAGTTGGGGGTAATGCCCCTAACTCAAGCAGTCTAAAAGAAACAAAGACGCTGCCCTGCATCAACAAGAGTAGATCATTAGAATGATGCAAAGGATGACAATAGGAACAAAAAATCCAGATTAGTCACAAGTATGGTGACAGAGGGAGAAAACATAAGATGCAAAGCTTACATTTAGTAGGTTGAAGATGCTACATCTTTGGCATTTATGTCAAAGAGGGAGATTTATGAGAAACTGATCAATGAAAGGTAAAGATATGGAGATGTATGAGATCAGTAGTAAGGATGCAACAATCAAGAGGGAGAAGTAGAACAAAGGATTCAGTTTGTATCAGCAAAAGAGGGAATAGAAAATGTATCTAATTTTGGTGGTAACTAAGTTGATTAGCTCAATCAATTGATCAATTTGGTTTTCCATCAATGCCAAAAAGGGAGATTGCTAGAAATGATTGAAAGGATCATAAATGAAGAATAATAGAACGGGTAAAGAATGTTTTCAATTATTGTTTTGTCATTGATGTCAAACTTGCTACTTGCAGGAATGACAATTGCTTAAGTGATCCAAATACTATCAATTGGTTGATTGACAAGGAGGAGGCAATCAATAAGATGTAACTAGAGCACCTAGAGAAAGGTTGAAGTTATGATGTTGTAATGAAGTATAAGGATCAGCTAAGCCATTGATGAAATAGTGTATTGATGACATACTCTATGACACAGAGAATGGACACACTAACTCATTTGTAAAGCCGAGCAAGTTCAACTTCAGTGTGAGCCGAGCAATCCTTTAGGTGCTGAGTAACACAGAATTGTTCGGGTGTCGAGCATCAGAAAAAGGTAATGGATGCTGAGTAAGTCTTCAAGTGCCAAGCAAAGAAAAAATGCTAAAGGTGCCGAGTGCCAGTAAAATAACAAAAGGAGACGAGTAACACAAAAGGTGTCGAGTATCAGTAAACCAATAATGTCAAGTTGCTGCATTATTTGTTAAGTCAAAGATTTGCCAGATCAGTGACGATAAGTTTGTTACATCAATTTTTTTGAATTAGTTGGATGATAAGGATGATGAGTAGATGTCACATAATTTCATGTGAACCATGCAAACCAATTCAAGGTGAATGCTAATGGATTTATCATGAAGTTTCTAGAAGAAGCAATTTGGAGGGAAAGCAATACCATTTTCTCAAGATCAAACTAAGATTTGAGTAGGAAATGAAGAACATAACTTCTTTATAAGGAGTTACAGGTCAGAGATCAAGCGCGAGTGAAAGAGGTAGTTGATAAGAAGAGTGGTCATACGAAGGAGCCAAGAGAAGGCTAGTGTGAAGTGTCAAGAAGAGGACACAATGAGGAGTAAGAACAGAGCATCAAGAATCTAAGTTGATCAAGTGACCATAGAGTGCATTGGCATAATGAGTGGAAGAACACAAGGAGACAAATCTTGAAGGGTGAACAAGCTGTTAGCACTGTAAGGAAGAAAATCCAAGCAAAGAAAAGAACTGAAGAGTGATATGAAATCTGCAAGGATAGGGTTGCAATCTTTATCAGGCCAAAACCCTTCTAATACTTTCTTACCATTGTATTAGATATTGAAATCCTACATTGCTAGGTTAGCTTAATAGCTAGGTGGATAAGCCTTAGGAAAATGATAGAAGATCCCCAGGAGAAGGATAAAGAGATCCTTAGGAGAAGGATAGGAGATCCTTAGGAGGGATAAAAGATTCTTTTGAGAAGGTGACTATAAATCCCATGGACTTGGGTGAGCTTAACAGCTCTATGTAAATCCTTTCACAGGGTGACATTCTAAGTTGAATTTTCTTAAGTCCTCTAATAGGGCACACTCCTAACAGGGTGTATAAATCCTTTAACAGGGTCACATTTAATAGTGTGTTGTAGCCTTTAACAAGGCAGGCCTTTAACATGGTAGACCATTAGAAGTGGTTGAAATTAATTGCACAGTTATTTTGTGGGTGTCATCCCCACCCTAGTTTTATCTTCTTATTCTTGGACGGTTTCTAGGTTACCAAAATCCATTGTGTTATGATGTGATGCATGTTTACTTTTCATGATTGTTTAATGTTTAATTGCATGCATGACAAGAAAATAAAAAGGATAGTACTTTTGATTCACCTCTGTTTTATTAGAAAGTTTGATTGGACATTATTGGACCTTGAATAACTGATTCACCCCCCCTCTTAGTTATTCTATAGAATTCTATTATATATGACCTTTAATATTGTCTTTCATTCCTTATGCAATAATTTTAATTGCTTGTCCTACAAAAATTTGATCCTAGAAAAATACTGAAGCAAAACTTGGGTCAATGTTCAACTCCTGACCTCTCTTCTATAGATTGGCATCAATCTTGTCCCTATTGTCCCTAATTAATTTGTTTAATGAGGAGATATCACATAATTTATTAAAAAATGTAGTTACATTATCTACTAACTTTTCCAATTCAGCAACAAGAGTGGAGAGTTCAACCTATTTGAGTGCAATCTTAGTTGCTACTCTCTCCATCAGTCTATACTTAAACTTTCTCTTTGACCTCTACATAATTTTTTCTTGTTTGCCTATGTATTTTCTCAACAATGTCAACTAGATGCTCTATAATGAGGTCCTTTTCATCCAAGTTTTCTATATCTTTAATATCATAGAGTGTCTATCTTTGTTGATGCTCTCTCATCAGCTCCTCTTTCTTGGCCTTTCTATCTAAAATATCACTAAATTTTCTCATTTTTTCAACATTTAGATGAGATGTATTTGAATTAGGTATCATGATCTCTTCATCAAGAATAACTGGCTTACCCTTTGTAGTCATTAGAGACTACTTATTATTTTTCTTCAATTTATTTCCCTTGGAATCTCGGGTGTTGTAACTCATCATTATTTGTTGTAGTCCTTGTGTGTGGACTTCTAGATTCTACCCTAAGTTTCTCCTCTTTGGTCTCCTTTCCCTTGTGAGGCTCTACATCTATTTTTGTCTCCTCAATCTTGTTCTCCTTAGTACCTATAGATTGTTGTAGATATACATTCTTCTTTTCCTTTTCATCTTCAATTTTGAGTTCGCTACTGGAACTTTGTTGTCTGACCCCTTTTTTTCCCTCATTTAGAGATCCTAAGCTAATTGGTCTATCACTAGTAGCACACTAGTCTTCTTTGTCATATTAACTCTTTTCATCCTTCTCACCATCTAAATTAACATTATTATCGCCCTCTTTGGCATCATCCTTCTATCTATGCCTTTGGGTGTTATCACCTTCATTAGCTGTCGTAGCTTGACTGACATTTACATAACCTCGAGTATGATCTAGACTAAGTGAAATATTAGGAATAGTAGAAATAACAAGTACTAATTCTTCTTGATGTGTTCTCTCCTGTGTACCAATCTTTGGATAGTCTTGCACTTGTTATATTATGATATTTGGATTAAACAAGGCCTCATGAGCTAACTTGGATGGTAGAGATTCATCCATCTTCTCTAACTTGATCAAAATATGACCTTCACTCTTACTTTTAGGTTTAGTCATGGCACTTTCTTTATGCCACACATCCTTGGCTGGGCTTACCTATAGTTCATCTTCAGTCACAATTGTGTAAGTTTGACCTTCACTTTGCTGAACCATGTTGTGGATTGTGTGTACAAGATATTCTATGTCATCAAAAATGTCTTCTTTATTATCCAACTCTATATTTTCAAGTTCATATTTCTCATCCTCATCTTTCTTCTTGTCATTTGGCATAAGTCCATAGATTTTCTTCCATATAACTTTACTTTCTTCCACTACATTTTCTACTTCAATTTTTAAAATTACAAAATTCTCTTCTTTAAAGAACAAATTTTTCATTTAAGTCACTCAAAGATTTAAAAATTTGTTTCATCCTCAGTTCTAGCATAAATTGGGCAAGTGTTTCTTCTCTATTTTGTCTCTTAATCATCAGTGCATACCTCCATTTTTCATTTGTCTTAGCATACAACTCATTAGGTATCATGTTACCTAATTCTAATAGCATATGCTTGAAATTTTCCATCATATCAATAACTTCTTCTTCTACCTTAGCCTTATCTACTTTATTCAATTTACTATACTTCATAGAATTAAATCTAACTAGGCCTACACACTCCTTGATATTGTCACAAATCTCATCAATTGTCTAAGGTGGCTTATGTATTGCAATTCTAAAGTGACTGGTTTCATCTTACTTAGTCCTTTCTTCATCATCATCTTTTGAAATTATAACCTTCTTCTTTGCCTCTTTGTGGCTTTTCTTAGCTTGACCTCTTCTATGATATATTTCCTCTCTGTCAAACTCTTGCCTTAAGTAGGCTTAGTAACTTTAGCAACTCATTTGTGAGGCTCAACCACTTTTATAGTATATGCCCTTGTCCTTAGCCTTGTAACTCTTTGGATTGTTGGGGTAGGCTTTGTAACCTTCTTCTTGCCTTTTCTTCCCTGTGGCTCAACAAAAGCTATTTATTTCCCTTTACCTTCAACCTCTTCTTCTTCATTACCTTCCTCTTCATCACTTGACATGTCTTCTTCTTTTCCCTCGATGATCTCCAATGGTTGTTCTTGTTATGCACCTTCTCCGAATGCTCTTTCCAAAATTTCTATCATGCCTTTCCTCTTTTTATTCATCTTGGGAATATTTATCCGCATTGTGATTTTTACCTTGGCAGTCTCATATCTCCCAAATGGCTCAACATATTTATTAATAGGTTCATCCAATAGTATTGTAATGGATGTACTAGCCTCATCAATATTTATTTCATAGAATAATGGCCTTAACTAGGCTATTCTTGGGAAAATTGCATGTATATATGTTTTGTCTGTGTCCACTCAAAAATAGATATCATTATAATACTTATCAACTAAGGATTGGGGATCCTTTTCTTGTTCTTCATTTTCTACTTAAACTCCTCAAACTAACCATCCATGATTTCTTCAAAATTGTCACCCAATTTATTAATAAACTCATTGATCTATTATGTGATAGGATTCTTCTTGTTCTAGGTTACATCTCGTATGGTAGGGAAATAATTTTGAACATAAAAGAAAATGTAGATGAGCAAAGAGCTAAACATACACATACTATTATTTTCTTTCCTAATGCTCTCTAGGTTCTCGACCAATTGCTTCTATTTTAGGTCAACAAGGTCATAACTATGATCCTTCTTCAGTATCTTCTATGCAACATCCATAGCTGTGCAAGGAACATTGTCTAGTTGGATAGACTGGTACAACTTTTGTGCAATAACCCTAACATCAAAGCCAATCTCTAGACATGTAATGGTTGAAATTGTCATTCCATATTTGTTCTATTGTGCCAATGTATTTGTCTCAATAACCTCCTTGCTTTGGCATCAACTGGTTTTGACCTTGTTTTTAATAGTATAGTCAGTGACATAGTAAATGATTTTCCTAATGATATTAATTGGTTCTTGTTGGGTAGTCATTTCACACGAGGTCATTGGCAGGAATCCATTGCACAATTCCTCTCTTTAAAAGCTAATCTTTTGGGATCAACTCCAAGGTTCAATATTTGTCTTGCGACGTACTAAAATTTGCTCAGTTGAAGATAAATGTGATTGTTCATGAGGAGGCCTTTGCTAGTTCTATTTTGATCTCAGAATGAAGTAAATTTGTTTGTTGTCTCAAAATCACACACAAAAGAACAATATTTTTGTATTTTCTAGGTTTTCAATGAATGCAATTCTAACTATGCAACTAAAATTAAAATAAGTTCCTATTCCAACAAGGGGTTAGCAAAGCAAATAACAAAACTGAAAAAAAAAAACATGAAATTGAAATCTTAAATGGACATAAGCTACAAAAAACAACATGCTGTGAGTTAAACTTTCGAAGAAATCGGTAGGAAACTAATGAAAAAGGGAGCAACACTTCCTAGAATCCACTGATGTAATCGTCAGTGTGTGCTAGAATAAATGACCTGTTGAGAGCATGAATCAACAAGCAAACGTTAGTTTAAAACCTCAAATATGCATCAAAGACTCAATAAAATGAAGGAACATTAACTAACTAATGCTTGCTTGAGTTTTGCAACTCAAAGCAGCTAACAAATCAAGTCTTTCACCCACCTCTATAGCTCAACAAAGGCACCCATAAGAGGCCTTGTTGGCGTGTTAAGATGGGGGGTATGTTTGGTGTGCTCTCCCAAACACAACAAAATGATGAATCTCTTGAATGAATGTGCAAATGAGAATGAGGATGCAATATGATCTTAAACTGCATGAAATGAAGAATACTTCAAGAGATGGCTATGGAGAAAGCAATACTTGAAAGCATTCAATGGTGAAAATATGAAATACAACAAAGAAATTAACTAGATATGCAAACTAAACTAAGATGTAAGTGAAATGGAGATGAGAAAATACATGTAAACTAGACTAATAATGCAAATGCAAAGATAAACTAGGTACCAAATGGTTAGTATTCACCTAGAAATCTCTATGAAAATTCAAACTAAAATGAAAACCCTAGCATGAAAACTCAAGACTCAAAATGGTATGGTAACAATGCAATAATGGGAGATGATGAATGCTTGAGACAAGCCCTCTATTTATAGGCTTGAGGGAAGTCTTGGTGAGGTGGCATCCATGTATATGCCACATAAGGTGACATGCAAGCCATGCAAATGGTCAAAAATTCAAAGTTTTCTCACACATGTGTGAGTAAACTTGAGAAGAAGAGTGGGAGACAAGAGTGCAAAGGGGAGTGTGTAGGCATGCCATCTCACACATGTGTGAGCACACTCTTAGGCTAATGAGGGGGATTAGCGAGAAGATTAAGAATGATTAAGTGGGATTAGAGAAGAAGTAGGCTTAAGAGGATGAAAATGATGGTTATAGGCTAGGCTTAAGATTAAATTAAATATGATTTAATTTAATCATGGGTTTAGAGGAATTAATCAGATGTGAAGATTAAATAAACAAAATTTATTTAAAAAAGGGGATGCTGGAGGATCATGTGTTAAATTAATTTAACAAATTAAGGCTAGGAGTACTTAAATTAGATTTAAATACTTAAGAGAATGAACTCATTTAATTAAAATAATTTAATTAAATAAGTAGAAGAATGTGAGAAATATAATTAATTAATTAATAATTAATTACAATGTCATGAGCAATATTAAAATTAATTAATATAGTGTTTAGGGATGATTTTAAGCATTTACAGTCAGTGAGAAACTTTAACAATCACATGATATTTCACCTTTCATCAAATCACAAGGCCATGGAAAGTGTGCTCATGCGAGACAAAAGGCTATACAACCACAATTTCATGATCTCTTCTCAAGCTTGTTACATCAGCGAAATTCATAAATTTGTAGCAAACACCAGAACTAAAGAGTCACACAACCAGAAACAACACAATAAACTTTTGGCTCAATCACAATCTCATGAATAAAATCCACAAAAATATGACACATTCAGACAAGAATCAGTACACTCCAAATGCGAGCACCAAAAACATAATTTATTTGCATAATAATGGCAACCCTTGTTACATATTGCAAAGTGGTATTTATGAGAAATTGTCTCCTCAATTTGTGTTGAGAGTGAGGGATATTCTTCATGCAATAAAATGTTTTTAACTAATAAAATAAACTAAATATATATAGAATAACAATTAATTTGGTGCTTAGAGGGACTCCATCCATATTTTATTCATTTATTGGATGCATGAGCCCTTTACATGTCAAAAAAAAAAAAAAATACGAGAGAAGAAATAGGAGGAAGCCTTCATCCGAAGTAGGAGTGTCTAGAGGTGCCAAAATTAGAAGTTGGTCCTTCACTAAAGGCGTGTCAAAGTTAAACTATCATCATGATGCGTTCTCGATGCATGGAAAGTGCTATTTTTGGAACAAGTAGTTAACTATCGGTGCACCTCTAAATTGCGGAGTTGCGAACCTACATACCTATGGAGTTGCAAACCTACAGAGCTGCGCAACTGCATGAAAATGCAGACCTGCACTCCTTGAAGGACCAAAAATGCAAAATTTTACTTAGTGCCAAAAATGAAATTCTGGCATCTGGGTTTTGTTCTTCTTCATCCCAAAGCTATGTTTGGATGTTTGCCCTTGAATTTCTCTATCATCTTAGTAATTTTAGCTGCATTTGGAAGATCTAAAACCTCATATTTATCCTTGACCTTTGTCTGTAATTGTCTACCTCAATACAAGTGTCAGCAAAATCCCCAAGTTTGGTATCCAATTCTAACAAGGCTTCTTCTGTCCTAAAATTCCAAGGCACCCGTGTTGAATCTTGTCATTTATAATACATAAGATGAGGAACCCATTTTGGTTTATGTGTCCAACCTTTGTATCTTTGATCTTTTCTTCTCTCCAACTACCTTATCCAAGAATGATCAAATATTTGAAACTTTTTCACAAGACATTCTAGGCATTTTTAAATGGCTTTTTCAAAGGTCTTCTGCTCAAAATGTCAAGTTGAATCTTTCATAGGTTCCTAAAATTGGGCAACCAAAGGCTCCCTATTTTAGGGACTGAAATTAGATTTTTAGTTCTTCTTTCCAACAGTGTAAATGGTTCTAATTTTCAAGCTATAGGTAAAAATTTATGACCTCAACAAGTTGAGGATGCCTTTTCATCTACATAAAAAGAAACATTAGTCTAGAGGTAAAGAAAAATCAATTAGTTCAAACCCTAATACATACATGAACAAAACCAAGAAATCCTAAGTGCCTGAAAACACCAAAAAATTAAATTATAACCCCTTAATGCAAAAAAGGGCACACCATACAGGTGCCATGCGGGCACCATGTGGGCGCTGCCAAGTAGGTGTCATGTGGGCAGTGCGATGCAAGTGCACCAAATGGGCGTTGCGTGGGTGCTTCTGCGCGGGTGTCGCCACGTGGGTCCACCATGGGCACCGTGCAAGAGTTGCGCAAGCACGTTGTGATGGCACCATGTGAGCATCATGCAAGTGCATTGCAAATGTGCCACATAGGCACGTGCCATGAGGGCACCATGTAGGCACTGCATAAGCATGTCGCAAGGGCACTACCCTTATGAAGCTTACTTGGGCACTTAGTTTGTAGATAGAAAAAATGAAAATGGAGTTAGAAAAAAAATGTGGGGAGGGGGGGTTTTATAACCCCCCACCCACATGTGACCCTATGCAGCACGCACCTCCTGTGTGTGCACGCATTTTTTTGTTTTTTGCCTTTTCCTAATTTTTTAATTTTTTTCTGTTTTTTAACTTTTTGACTCTTAACATCTTTTCCCTTGACTCTCAAAGTGTGAGTTCGGGAGTTAGAAAAAAGTAGGGGGTCCCCATTCCTAGTGAGGAATGGGATGGGTATTGTGAGACCACAACAAATAACCCCGAAAAAGGAAGAAATGACTATGGCATTTCTTCATCAGCAAACATTCTTCCAATGTGTGTCAAACACCAATCAAACTCTAAACATCTCTAGCATCTTTTGGATGACTTTAGAATAAAAAATCTCAGGATTCAAAACCTTCATGCTCAGTGTGTGATTTGTGTATGAGTTTCCTTTGAAATCTCAGGATGTAGTCTATCAAAGTTTTCTGACAACTCGAAAAAAATCTTCCACTCCTCCTAGCTCATTCATTTAGAATCTCCATGAAGGCTATTCATTGATCATTAGCTTGACCAGATAAGAGAATTAGTTCGAGGGCTCTTGGCGGGCTGTCATGTTCTTTTTTAATTTTTTGGCAATTTTTGAATAATTGCTCCACGTAGTTTTGATGAAGTAATGTTTTGAATATAAGATACTTTGTTTTGGAAACATATCTTTTTCCATTTCAAATCTTTAGAATCCTTCATTCTTAACACCGTATTTTCTTTGATTTTCTTTTCTTTTTTTTTTCTCTTTTTTTTTCTTTTTAAAAAAAAATCTTGACTACACTTAGACTGTGTAGTCTGGACATCGGTGTCATTTCTTGGATTCGATCTCTTGTGAACATCCCTTGCATTCCTCTTTTAGAATTTTTTAGAAAGTCTCACACCAAATATTAATCTTAGCAACCTTTCGAGGAGACCCCTCCTGTTTGAACCAGTTGAAGTTTTGATCGTCCCTCGTCATCTTTGACTTCAATTTAACAACACCTAAAACCATCAAATTTTTAAATTTGCAAAGTGTTAAGAACTTGTTGCTCTAGACTTCTAATTTCTAGGCTAGAAGTCCTCTATTTCCACAAGAAATATTGGTTGCTTGGTTGGTATAAGACACACAATCATCCAAATGTTTTGACAGAGAAATATCTCTTCTTGAAATCCAAACCAAAAAGTAGTTAGTAAAATCTTGAGAAAAATCCCAAGTACACTTCACCCATAGACTGACATGACTAAAAAAGAAGAAGAAGAAGCAAATAGAAATAAAACCCAAACAAAGAGATTGGACTCAAAGTAAACTAACACCTAACTTAAAAAAAAAACTAAACAAAAACAAAAACTTATATATAGAAAACCTTGAATAAAAAGAATATGGGGTAGTTGTCAATAGATTTCTCAATATGTGCAATAGTAATGAACCACCCCATATAGTTCTCAAAAATGTTGAGTTGTCTTTGTACTCAGAAAAATAAAGTTTGGACCATCTTAGTTCAAATTCTGGGCACAAATCATACAAAATCAAAAGTTGTGGTAACTCTTTATGACCATGATTAATCCACAAGAAAGTTCTCTTACCTTTAGAATCATATTCAAATTGAAAATCATCAAATTGAGAGGGATAATGGAAAGATATCACCTAATCTAGCGAGCCCCCTTGCATAGGGGTACACTCACACATTGTAACTTCTCTTTCTGGTGGTCTTATCTCATGGCACACAACTCCATGTGCACATGGAAACACTTTAGGTTCCTTCAGACTAGAAAAATCAATCACCAGGCTTCCTTTCAAATCATAGGATTCATCACTATCATTGACCAAGATGTTTTTTGCCTCATATCCCAAAGAAGCTTGCTCAAAATCATACTTTCCCTCCATTGCAATCTCCCAAGCTAACAAGAAATCGGGGCAACTTTCTTCTGAATGGAACCCAAATGAATGGATTCTACATGACTCATTTATTGCATGGTTTGATATGTGTGTGGAATACCTACAAATAGACATTTCCTCAGTCAAGCTTGAGACCGAATTGAACACTCTATCCATCTCTTCTAATGACATATCTTGCTTTAAAGGAGGTAGCTTATCATTATCCAATGGGGAATCAATATCACAGTAGGAAGAATTGGTGTCTTCTTCTTGATGACTTTGTGGTTCAAAAATCTCACCAACCTCAGAATCTTTTGCATTTCCATCACTTTTTGCAACTTCATGGAGTTTTGGAACTTCAAAATTTCTCATGTCTTCAAAATTTCTTGGCATATCCACACTTATTGAAACATCAAAACTTGGAAGAATTTCTTCATTGAATGGGAACACAAATTCCTCTTGATCATCTTCATCAATTTTTTCTCCTGTGGATTTATGACGTGATTCAAACACCATTGCACTAAACTAAAAGGGTTGTTCCTCCATGATTTGGTGAGGCCATTTTGAAACATCATTATGCCCATACCCATTTTCACTTGGACTCATTCCTGTAACATGATTATTCTCATTGTTGATGCTCCTGTAAAGGCTAAAATTTTCACTTTGATTATGAGAATAATTGCTTTGGGTAGCAAGTTGTCTTGGATGATTGCCTTGGTCTCTTGAAGAATTTAACTTTATTTTGATGAGTTCATTGGATAAAAGAGACATTGTCTCCTTCATGGCCTTAAACTCTCTAGCCATATTATTTTTTTCTTTAGTGGATGCAGCTGCCTTTTGCTCAAAGAAAGCGATCTTTTGAGACTCATACCTTGAATATGTAATTATTGACATTGGAGCAGTAGTAACTTGCTTCGTGAATGCAATAGCCTCTTTAAAGACCTTTTCAATTGTATCAATATCTTTAGGTGGGAGCCTTCTTAGAAAAATAGAAGTTAATGAATCCATTGTTCCAAAATAGCTCTAGATGGTACCATTTTGTGGTATAATATAAGGAAACTCCATTCTTTGATACACCTTGTAGAAGTGGTGATTAAATTGTGAAATAGTCTCGTGGGGATCCCTCTTAATTGAGATGAACTGATGATATAGGAGAATTGGATCAAAATAGATCTTGAATTGTTCCAGAAACTTGCTCTCAAAAGAGTTCCAATCCCTTATTGATGCTGGTGGTAGATTGAGGTACCAATTGAACACCATTTTTCGTAAAGTGTAACAAAAAAGACAACATGCCATGTCCATATGTTGAATATGGTTTCAATTACAGATCTCCTTGAAAATTTTAATATGATCTTCTATTGTTTGTGATTCTCCATAGATGAATCGTGGGAAAATTTTTTTAGGGTTTTTGGGCAAGTCATACAATGGACCAGTTAGATTTAAAGGTGAACTTTGGGCATTGAAGAAAGACATCATGCGTAATGATGGGAATGTACAAAGTAGAATGTAGAGAAAATGATGATTATGGATTATGTAATGCAAATGGGTGGACTTCTTGGTATCTTTCTATCACTGTGATGCTTGTGAAAGTGACTGAGTTCTAGGAACTCATGTTTATTCTAGAAAAGTGCACCTCTGAAGAAGCACACTTACTCAAAACTGTGCACCACAAAGTTTTGCATAGCTACGGGCCTGCAGAGCTATGCACCTAAATTTTTGAAAAACTCAAAAAAAATTCTAAACTTGTGCGAAGTGCAGATTATTACAAAATTTCAAAACTTTGGCAAATTTTTTCTTCTTTTTTGGGATTTGAAAAGTGTAGCCCTCCTTCTAGCACCACTTTTTTTGGGCGATCATTTCACACAAGGTCAGTGGTAGGAATCCATTGCATAATTCCTCTCTTGAAAAGCTAATCTTTTGGGATCAACTCCAAGGTTTAGTATTTGTCTTGCGACGTACTAAAATTTCCTTAGTTGAAGATAAATGTGATTGTTCACAAAGAGGCCTTTGTTGGTTCTATTTTAATCTCAAAATGAAGTAAATCTATTTGTTGTCTCAAAATCACACACAAAAGAACAATATTTTTGAATTTTTTGGGTTTTCAATGAATGCAATTCTAACAGTGCAACTAAAATGAGTTCCTATTCCAACAAGGGGTTAGCAAAGAAAATAATGAAATTGAAAGAAAATAACATGAAGTTGAAATAACTTGAAATTGAAATCCTAAATGGACATAAGCTACAGAAAACAACACATTGTGAGTTAAACTTTTGAAGAAATCGGTAGGAAACCAATGAAAATAGGAGCAGGGCTTCCTAGAATCCACTGATGCAATCGTCAGTGAGAAACTTTAACAATCATATGATATTTCACCTTTCATCAAATCGCAAGGCCATGGAAAGTGTTCTCATGCGAGACAAAAGGCTATGTAGGAAAAATTGATGATCTCTTCTCAAGCTCGTTACGTCAATGAAATTCGTAAATCTATAGCAAACACCAGAACTAAAGAATCACACAACTAGAAACAACATAATAAACTTTTGGCTTGATCACAATCTCATGAATAAAATCCACAAAAATATGACACATTCAGGCAAGAATCATTACACTCCAAATGCGAGCACCAAAAGCATAATTTTATTGCATAATAACGATGGCCCTTGTTCCATATTGCAAAGGGGTATTTATGAAAAATTGTCTCCTCAATTTGTGTTGAGAGTGAGAGATATTCTTCATGCAATAAAATGCTTTTAACTAATAAAACAAGCTAAATATATATAGACTAACAATTAATTTGGTGCTTAGAGGGACTCCATCCATATTTTATTCATTTATTGGATGCATGAGCCCTTTAAATGTCAAAAATAAAGAAAATATGAGAGAATAAATAGGAGGAAGCCTTCAGTCAAAGTAGGAGTGTCTGGATGTGCCAAAATTAGAAGCTGGTCCTTCACTAGGGGCATGTCAAAGTTAAACTTCCATCATAATGCATTCCCGATGCATGGAAAGCGCTATTTTTGGAACAAGTAATTAACTGTAGATGCACCTCTAAATTATAGAGCTGCGAACCTATGTACCTACAAAGCTATGGACCTGTGGAGCTGTGCAGCTGCATGAAAATGTAGACCTGCACACCTCAAAGTTTCAAAAATGCAAAATTTTACTTAGTGCCAAAAATGAAATTTTGGCATCTAGGTTTTGTTCTTCTTCATCCCAAAGCTATGTTTGGATGTTTGCCCTTGAATTTCTCTATCATCTCAGTATTTTTAGCTACATCTGGAAGATCTAAAACCTCATGTTTATCCATGATCTTATGTCTGTAATTGTCTACCTCAATTTGGGTGTCAGCAAAACCCCCAAGTTTGGTATTCAATTCTAACAAGGCTTCTTCTGTCCTGAAATTCCAAGGCACCTGTGTTGAATCTTGTCATTTATAATAGCATAAGATGAGGAACCTGTTCTGGTTTATGTGTCCAACCTCTGTATCTTTGATCTTTTCTTCTCTCCAACTACCTTATCCAAAAATGATCAAATGTTTGAAACTTTTTCACAAGATTTTTTAGGCATTTTTAAATGGCTTTTTTGGCTGCATTCTGCTTAAAATTTAAAGTTGAAACTTTCATCGATCCCTAAAATTGGGCAACCAAAGGCTCCTTATTTTAGGGATTGAAATTAGATTTTCAATTCTTCTTTCCAACGGTGTGAACAGTTCTTATTTTTGAGCTATAAGTCAAAAGTTATGACCCCAACAAGTTGAGGATGCCTTTTCATCTGCATAAAAATAAACATTAGTCTGGAGGCAAAGAAAAGACAATTAGTTCAAACCCTAATATAGACATGAACAAAACCAAGAAATCCTAAATGCTTGAAAATACCAAAAAATTGAATTATAACCCCTTAATGCAAAAAAGGGCACACCAAACGAGTGTCGCAGGGGTGCGTGTGGGTACCACCACCCAGGCATGCCATGGGTGTCACATGGGAGTTGTAAAAGTGCACGGTGATGGCACCATGTGAGCGCCACACAAGTGCATTGCATAGGCATGCACCATGAGGGTGCTGTGTGGGCACTATACAAGTGTGTCACAAGGGTGTTTCATGCGTATGAAGCTTACCTCGGCGCTTAGTTCACGAATTGAAAAAATGAAAATGGAGTTAGAAAAAAAATGTGGGGAGGGGGGTTTTATAACCCCCCACTCACATGCGACCTTGCGCAGTGCGCACCTCTTGTGCACGTGCACATTTTTTTGTTTTTGTTGTTTTTTTGCCTTTTTCTAATTTTTTATTTTTTTTGTATTTTTTTACTTTTTGACTCTTAACATATTTTCCCTCGACTCTCAAAGTGTGAGTTTGGGAGTGAGAAAAAAGTAGGGGGTCCCCATTCCTAATGAGAAATGAGACATGTGTTGTGAGACCACAATAGTTCTCTTTCTAACTATAACTTCATTTCATGAACTCGATTTAACACAATCTTTATCCAATCAATATTGAAGACCCTATGGAATTTTAGGGCATGTGTAAGCCCTTTTTAAGAAATATTGTTATGTTCATCCTCTAGAATTCTGTCTACACACAACTTCCCATTTGCATTTCTTAGGTCAAAATCATTGTAGTGCCTACCCCTAGTTTACTTTTCATGTTATATTGTCAAATTCTTTTAGGCTAGCTTTATGGTTATGTTTTATGATTAGTGGTGCTTGGTTACCTGATTTGATTGGATGTTATTTTTTTTATAAAAAAAAAGCTACTTGATACTTGGTTATTTCATATGTTCATGATTATTCTTTTGATGATGATGCTTGTATATAGTGATTTTAGTTATTTCACGATGATAGTTAGATGGGTGATTTATATGTAATTTCTATGGATACTTACCCCATACTTGCATGTGTATGGTGTACGTGTATGTTTTACCTTATGTTTGACATTTTTGATGTGGTAGACAGAGGGAGTCATAGTCACCTGCTAGATGAGATCTACACAATGCACCACTCCTTGCCATTGCCTATTTAGTTTAAGTTTATATGTATATGTACATGCTTAGCTTTTATGCAGATTGTAGGTATCAGACATTGACTTCCCTGAATTGCTAGGATTAGAGTACCCTATCACAGTATCTCAATAGTAAAGATGGGAGATAGTTCTTAAGTCCAAATCCTAAACCTAGGTTAATTGTCCTAGAAAATAAGACAAGTATCTCAGTTATTTAACCCTTCTGAATTCATCAAGTGACATGAATTCAAGATTTTGACCCTTGAGTTTGATTTAGCAATTTATCTTTAAAATGAGTTTTCTTATTTAAAATTGTGGGTTTGTTGTGATTTTCAGTTAGAATTAAATCAAATTAAAAGAGTGTTAAATGATTTAATTTAACAAAAGAATTTATAAAGAAAAATCAATTTTTAATTATATTTAATTAATAAAAAAATTAATTAAATAGAAGAATTAAATTCAAAAGATTGAATTAAAGTTCCAAATTTGGCATAATCATATTTATTTAATTTAATAATAATTTATTTAGGAGTTTCATTTTAATAATAAAATCTAAATATTATTATTATTTAAATTAATAAATACACTATTGAAATGTCTTGTGATTTAATAGAGGAGAGAGAAAATAAAATTAATAAAGTTTATTTTAATTACAACGCAAACAGTTTGTATATGAAATTAAAATAAATTAAAATAATAAAGAAAAGGGTTTGTAGGATTGTGAAACTAAAATCCTAAAGGGAGAAAGCTCTTTATTAAGAAATGAGAGCTCAATTTTCCACACACTTGTTTGGAGGAGTGAATTTCGAGAAAGAGGGTTTTCAAGAAGACAAGAATTCTTGCAATCTCTTAGCATTTGTCTAGTTAGCATTAGATCAAGGTAGGAATATTACTTGAATTTATCATAGTAATTGTTTTCAAATCTTTCCTCTGTCTTCTTCATGCTTGTGTGAGAATCATGTTTTAGAAATGGATTTGTTCGAAACTCTCATTTGAGTAATTATCATTCTTCGTTATGGAAATGGCTATGAATGGAAAACAAATTTGAAACCCTCGAGTTTAGTAATTTTGTTTGGTTATCAACTTAGATAGGGTTTGTCTTATTAGAGAATTCAAATCTATATTGAATCGGGAATCTATGTGGGAAAACCAATCTTTAAAAAAAGGGGGCTTGTTGGAAAATATTCATATATCAGGGTTTTACTGTACTTTATAAAAATATTGCATTTATTTATGAGGGTGGGGTTGGGGGGGGGTGGGGGGTGGGGGGCGTTGTTGTATTTAATGCATAATTTAATTTAAGAAAGGAGAGGAGGGGCTATGACCTCCCCCCCAACTGCCATAGCATGCATGCTGCCATAGCAGTGGATGTTGCCAAGGTAGCCAGGCCGCTTGCAACCTCCCCTTTGTACGAGGTTGCGATTTAAAAAATTGCATGTACTATATATATTTTTAGTTTATGAAAAGTTTTTAAATATTTTTAATAATTAATATTATTAATAATAATATTAATATTTAATTATCATATTATTTAATTTAATATTTATTAATAATAATATTTTGATATATATTATTTATTAATAAGTTAATAAATACCATAATTAATAATTAATAACTATTATTAAATTATGATAATAATATTTAATTACAAGATTTTGTTTATAATATATTATTTATTTGTATAAATAAATAAATAATTATATTTTAAAATAAATAAATTGATGAAATTTTAGTTGTAATTAAGAATAAATTTTTCATGTTGGATGTTATTCTAGAAATAGTTCAGTTTATGTGTAAATGATTTTATACTAAGAAAACATGATTTCTTTTGCAAACTCGAAAACCTTAGCAAATATGACACTTGAAAAAAAGAAAACTTGAACCCTTTTTAAATCAAAATCTTATGTTTTCAAAACCAAACAAATTATGAAAATACACTTGTTCTGATTTATGTTTACTCTGTGTTGAGTTTGGGTTGACTTAGTATGTTGACCAATTTTGGATGTTTACCATAGGCCTAGGAGTTAATTTTATGATGTTATATGAGATGTCATATTGAAATGTTTTTTATTTCTAAGTTATGGATTAGTGCTTATATTGTGATTTTCTTGGTGAAACCTATGAATTTCGATCAGTTATCTTTTGTTGTTTTCCAGTTGCTTGTATAGGACTGAGGTGAATATTGTGATTTTATTGTTGTAACCTTTGAGTTTCCATCAGTTATCTTTTGATGCATTTCCAATTGCTTGTATAGGACTGAGGTGAATATTGTGATTTTATGAGTTTGAATTTTTTACAAGCTTAGGGTAGGTTATCTATGTGTATGTTGGGAAGTGGCTTGTAATGGAGGCTAGAGCCCTAAAGAGGCTGCCTGGGAGTAGTATTAATAAGTGATAACATTGCATTGAATGAGTTAAAATAAATTAATGAGACTTAGTATTTTACCTTGTCGATGCCTCGAGTACTAGTTTAGGCTAGGATGGGAGTAGAGAGGATGCTTGGTTGTGACCTTGCCTCATTAGTATGCCTTGTTTGTACGAAAGGATATTGATGCCACATAAGGGGCCAGAGCCTAGAGAGGCTACTAGGGTAACCTTGGAGTTGACTCATGCGATGACACTTTCCCACTTACATAGTATATTTACTAATTGTCTTTTTTGCCTTTGGGTTTGGATGTTATTTGTGTCTTGGTAACTTTGAGATAGATTGCTATAAGGTTTTTATTGACCTAAATGTTGGTTATGACTGTTGGATTTTTTCACCATTTGGGACTTGAGATTATCTCCTCAACACTATAGGAGTGGGCCATTTACTTTCCACGAGGTTAGGTGGTAGTGTTTCTTATAACATTGAGATCTGACAACTGGATGACATTGTTAGATGTACTTGCACAGTTGTCATGTTCATCCTGATCTTATGTTTCTATTGAATGGATATATTCTAATGTGTTGTATTTAATTATCTAGAGATTTTATGAGATGATGTATTTTATTCATGATGTATATTCTTTGAGATTTTTATACCCTGTGACTTGTACAATGGATGATTATGCATTCTAGTTATGCCATGTGGCATCTTATGTAATTGTATATTATATCATTTGATTTTGTTCTTCTAGTTATTCTATGATGTGGATTTTATTATGTATCAGGTTTAGTATTAATAAAACTTTTGTATGTGATTCAATGTCATGGAACCCTTAAGAGATGTAATTTGCTTATTTTTGTCTATATATATGTGAGTTATTACTTCCACTATGCTATCTCTTGTTGTTTTAATTTAAAAAAGATGTTTGGAAAACTTAGTGAAACTTTAGGTTAATTTATTTTGGGTTATGTGATGGGGCATTACCATTTGGTATCAGAGACCAAGTTTCTACATTGGGAGATCTTGATATATTGGAACATCGCTAGATGACAACTAGTTAGCTAAAATGAAATATAAACTGCTATATGTAGCTATTACAACTTGAGCACTTGAACTTCAAATAAAAATATACCTAAACCTAAAAAAAGGCAAAGCTTGAATAATACTTGAGCAGTTTTGAAATGTGTCTTCTTATCATTGTGTTTTAAGATAGTATGCCTTTGTTGACTTTGTGAGCATTTTTGTTGTTCTTACTTGGGTGTTGTAGATGGATGGAATCTAATACTAGATCAACTATTAAAGGTCATAGTACAGGCTGAGGTAGAGGTCGTGGGAGAGGCGGACATGATAGTCCTCTTCTGACTCATAGAGATAGTCCTATTCAGGAAGAGAATAGGGAGGACAACCATAGAAAAGAGCATGTTGACTCAAAGGAGGCTAATTTGAGACAGATAATAAGGACGGTCTTAGAAGTGTTGATTAGGAGGAATCACATCATGATGGGACTGAGGAGAGGTGGAGATCCAGGAGTCCTTGAGGAGACCTCCATAATGATAGATAGAGGTTGACTAAAGCCACTCAAATGAGGGACCTACATAGGTCCAACATCAAACCTTTCAATGGAGTTGGTACATGATATGTAGTAGAGCAATGGTTAATTGCCTTAGATAGAATTTTTTCTATGTAGGATTTTGACTCCAATGTCAAAGCAAGGTATGCCATCACACATCTAGAACTCTTTGGGGCTACATGGTGGAACATTAAAGAAAAGAAACTAGGTGTGGGTATGAACACTACTACTTTGGAGTTATTCCTTGAAAAATTCCATGATCACTTCCTACCAAAGGAGTGGCATCAAAAGAGGGCAAATAAATTTCATAATCTAAGACAATATACTATGACTATGGAAGAGCGTGAGTGGACATTCTATAAGCTCATGCCTTATGTAGGGACCAGTGATAGTTCATCACTCATGGTTCAACATTTCATTCAGGATTTTCATTAGGGGTGTGAAGGTTTTCCAGCCTAAGACCCTTAAGGATGTGGTTCATCAAGATATTCTTGTGGAGTAGAATGTCACTTTGGGACATGGTGGTTTTGTAGGTGCACTTGCTAGTGGACATGCACCATTTGGTTCCAAGGGCACACAAAACTATGGAATGAGTAGTAATAGGAAGCCTCCTTCTTTAGGAGGCAATGTGGTTCACACTCTAGGGATTCTCAATACTCTCAGTGCAATAGGCACAATCAGTATGACCAACTAGCACAAAGTACTCATTCTTTTGCTGGTGGGGGTAGTTTTCAACAATCCAATGCACCTAGAGTTCAGGGGAGTTTTGATGGAGAATTTTTTTCATGTAGACAACATGGGCATAATTCATCCCATTATCCTCAATAGAAAATATAGTTCTTGGATTAGAGACCTACAGATTTAGAACCCACAGTTGGAGATATGGCTAGATTGTAGAGGGTGTTTTCATTGGAGTCTTATCCTCCTATAGGGGAAAAGGGTCGAATAGGACCCACACATTGAGTGATTGAGTTTTATATTGTTTGTAGGCTTCCAAGAGTAAGCCTAAGTCTAGGGGGGTAGATGTAGTGCCTGTTCCTAGTTTACTTTTCATATTATATTGCCAAATTCTTTTAGGATAACTTTATGGTTATGTTTTATGATTAGTGGTACTTGGTTACCTAATTTGATTGGATGTTTTTTATATATTGGTAAATGGCCAAAGCCTTTGATTATATTAATTTAATAAAAATAAAATACAACAGAGTATCTCTGTTCAAATGGGCATTGGTAGGAAAGAACGGAGAAAGAAAATCTCCAGTCTTGCTCGGGACCGTAGTCCTTTATTATTACATTATAAAAGAGGCATACCCCAGTTATCATATCTCAAAAGTTTTATTACTATTACAAGGAAACAGACTAGAGTCCTTTTCTAAATTTCATATATTTTTCTAGTGCCTATGCCAATCAAAACATAATCCTATATCCAAGAAAACCGTTCTAGCCGAAACTTTATAGTCTTAGTGTGTACCCCTTCTGAGCTATTTTGCTTGAAATGCATGTTTGTTACTATTGTACTAATTAGTTATGCAACTTAGAGAAAACATTAGTATTGTTAGTTAAGAATAGTTAAAATATGATATTTTGGTAAGGTCCTAAAAGCTTTGATAATCCATGAGGATAAAAACCATGGTCAATCCAAAAAAGATGATCGTTTTCAATTCAATCAAAATATTCTCTTAGTCCAAACATTCTTTAATCAAACCCAGAAACTGCATTAATTATTTAGAGTCCTACTTAAAATTGGGCTTTAGTATATTATTCTAAATATCATTGAACTATTAGTGATTAATTCTTTCATATGAAAAGAAATTACTATTCTTACTTATACCAATAATAACATCTTATTAAAATTCTGATCTTTCTTGAATTGCATTTGTGGAAATCTTGGTAAGGCTACTTAAATACCAGTCTAGGATGCTTTGAATCATTTAAAACTCCATAGTTTTATTATCTCCATTATTCTAATTTTAATCAAAATTTCTTCTATCTTAGCTATAAACAGAACCTGAAGTGATTATCAAAAAATAT
Source organism: Cupressus sempervirens (assembly GCA_028749045.1). Taxonomy (NCBI): domain Eukaryota; kingdom Viridiplantae; phylum Streptophyta; class Pinopsida; order Cupressales; family Cupressaceae; genus Cupressus; species Cupressus sempervirens. The sequence continues at coordinate 557,221,419 of CM053787.1, read as the reverse complement.
GTAATTCATCCTAAGTAAAATTCAAGCTAGCTTCACTACACCATTTAGAGGAGGCATAAAGTTTACCATATATAGAGAAAAGGTATACCTAATTTATCTAAGACTAACTTGGAAGTTTTTGATCAGTAATTTTCCCAAAATTAGATAATTGACTTAACTAGTTACTTTTAGTGTTTTCTTTAAATATCCTATTCTTATTTTGTTCTTATTAGAGGTTTCTTTGCGAGTCACTATGTACAATGTTCAATTAAACCTAACCAGAGCAAATTAGGTACTTCATATCCACTCAATTTGCTTCCATTTTTAGTTTTTAATATGACATACTGAAACCAATTCCTCTATTACCATTGAAAAGAAAGAACAGAGCATGGCTTGAAATGGCACTTAGAGTATTAATTTATTCCTAACAAGAATCACTGCTCGAAAAAAAGATAAAGTGCAACAATGATAATAGAAAAATGATAAAGATGAGTCATTCATATCTATTAAGATGGTAAGATTACATACTAATAAATTGGAAGCTAATATAAACAACCATGCTTACAGAATACCTACTAAAGTAGGGACCAGGATGTGATACACAATTCCTATATATATTGTCCTAACACGAACTTTAGAAATTATAGATAATAAAAATAGGATTGACTATATATAATCCTAGACCAAAATAAATGACTTAGAGACATATATGATATTTACATATGTCCCATACAATCTGAAAAACTACAAAAAAGGCCTACAAAGCTAAAGAAGGGAACAACGACCAAAAGGGAAAACTAGCACGAGAAGCCAAAAATAAGGGAGGGGAACAAAATAGGGGAATCCCCCAACCAAACAACTAGAGTACATACATGAAAGGAAACCAAAAAAACTAGTGTGAGGAAGTTCTCTAGAACATGGCACTTATTTCTAGTATACCATAATAATCTCTACAATATCCTTGAGATTCTTTGTTTGGAAATTTGGCAAGAATTCAAAGGCACTCTTTTCCTTGCTAGATTTCTCCATGTTAGGGTTGCAAAAATTCAATGCCTCAAAATTGTCTAGCTCCACACTCAGATGGATATATGACTTAAAGATGCTTAGATAATTTTTAAGCCAATCCTTGCTATTGTCTTCAACGATCCCTCTCCACCAAAGAAGAAATTGGATGCTGGTCTCCATTTTCAGCCATTCCTTATAAAAGGTTGCATTCTCACAAATGACTAGGGAAGGGTGCCTAATCATAATAGCCAAGTCAAAACTACCAGGTGGGTGCACCATATACATATCAAGAAGAGGAATCTTGAGCTTCTCATCAATGCTCTTTATGGCTTCTTCTAGACCCACACGCCAAATTGTGTCAAAGATGTTGCAAAAAAGTCTAATCATTGTCCATTGCGTTACCTTGGCTTGGCCAAACAACCTATGAATGTCCCTATAATGTCACTATTGGTCTACCAGGAGAAATCATAGTTGAAGGCACCCTCTCCAATGACATGACTCACTGTAATCCTAGTCATATCATCTACTGGTTTCAACACTCAGCTCCATCTCTCAAGTTTCAAATTTCCCTGGAATGCCATGGTCTGCACCTTCAAAGCATGAAATAGACTAATGTTTGTATCCATATTGGGGTTTAAACTAACTTAGGTTGAGAGTGAACAAAAAATCTAGGTATATATGGGAAGCAATTACCCTACCGATGAAGGATCTAGATAAACCTAGAAAGGTGACATCAACAACTACTGACGCCAACTCATGATGAAGCTAAATGGAGCCTAGTTCCATCTCATGATGGGAAAAATGGGGAAGAAATATAAGGTAGGCTGTAAAAGGATGGCAATAAAACAACACTACCAAGAAATGATAGGTCTTTCTTAAAACTCGGCTAGTATCCATCTAAGTGTTTATATAATAATTCACGAGACCTACCATCTAAGTATAGATGATGAGATATTATATGACATTAAGGGAAACCTACTAAATTTGAATATTAAATTATGTTTTAAATTTATCTATTTTAAGCGCCTTACTACTAATACTATGTCTCCCCCTATGTTATTGAGTAGACTGAAATTACATATTTATACATACCAAAATATAAATATGAAGAGTTTTAAATCTCACTAGCCTTAGAATAAGAGATGTTATAAATTTGAGTCCTAATAACTAGAATTGAACTACCAGATTAATGAAGTTAACCCATCTAGTTATATTTGGAATTGTATTTGGTTCTTGATAGGGTTGCTTGAGATTAAGTGTGAGGAACTATACTTGTATACCCAAGGTTCCTATAAAAGGTATAGATTGTTAAAAATTAAAAAAATTCACCATCAACACCCTTATTAGCCACCTGATTTTCCTTCTTGTTACTTTCTTGTAAATATGGAGTATTTGAGTATCTGTGAAGCATTCCAGAATATTAAGATCTTCTTCCAGTTTTGAATTTAGGACCCAGTTTGGTGTAGAACATTTCCTAATGGCACTTAGGATGATCTGAGAATCACCCACAATAATAATCTTTGATAAACCTAAATCTAGACATATTTGGAGTCCTTGTAGGGCTTCTAGTTCCATGAGGTTGTTAGTTGTAAGGTCTATAGATTTAGCTCTTCTAGTGATCCACTTTCTTGATGCATTATTGATGATACATCTGATACCAACATTACCTAGGTTGACTCTTGAGGCCCCATCAAAATTTAACTTGGTCCGCCCAATGGTTGGGGGGTGGGGGGGGTGCATCTACAATTTTCCCTTGCTTCTTTATTCTTCTTATTATGAATAAGCAAGGGGGTTGATTAGGTTTTTCCAGTTCTTTTTCATTAATCCATCCCAACTCAAAAATGATCCCTCCTCTTTCTGGGATTTTTTAAGATGGGAATTTAAGGTCTCAACCATGCATGCTTTGATTTTTTTAAGAATTTCCTCTGATAGTATATCTTGATTACGAAAAATTCTTCTATTCCTTTCTTTCATATCTCCCACATAAGGATAGATGGACTGATATTTCAAATTTTACTATATACAGCTTTACAACTTTTTGTTGGCCATCCCTTAAGGAATTAAATAAGGGATATTGGCATGGGAGTTGTCCAACCTAACATTTGTCTAAGCCATTCCCAACACAGTTGTGTATATGAGAATTTATATAAGATGTGGTTAGTATCTTCACACTCTTGCCTATAGAGCACACATCTTGATGGACTCTCAACACCTATCTGACTTAGTCTGTTGGCTGTTAGGATCCTATTATGAAATGTTAGCCATAAAAAGAAACTTGCCTTAGGCAGACAAGACATGTCCTAGCAAAGATTAAGAGGGATGTCTACTTCTCCCCATTCATGGGAGTGAGTGATAGCTCTTTATCCATTTTTGACACTATACCTCTCATCTTTTGATGCAGCCCAGATGAGTTTGTTGGTTCTATCTAATTTTTTGATTTTCCTATTTTGGATTAGTTTTTCAAATACCTTTTTTGCAGCTGGATCTATATCCATAGTTTCCACTGATTTCCATTCCCATCTTGTGATTCCACCAATACATATTTTGGTTTTATAATCACTGACCTTGGACCCCTAGGATTTAACTAATTTCTCTCTAAGACTTTTTGGGATCCCCATACTGTCTACTAGGGGGTGCCCATCCTATGAATCTTCCCAAAATAGAGCCTCATCCCCCTTACCAACATCTCATGTGAGATATTTACTAATGAGAGCTCAACTTTTAACTATAAAGTTCTAGCTCTCAAATCCTTTCAGAAGAAACTTCATTCTAAAAATTGAATAAGGGTTAGTTGCATTAAGGTATTTGTTATACAAGATTTTGGCCCATTTTTGTACTCTTTCTACAAAAAGACACAAGCAAGTTTAGCCCCAAGTGCTTCATTCTACTAGCTTAAGTTTTTTATGCATAAACCTCCTAAATCCTTTGGTTTACATATGTTGTCCCACTTAATGAGGGCTAGCTTATTATAATCAACCGAATCATTCCAAAGAAAATTTCTAAATTTGGCCTTGAATTTCTTATTGGTATGTTTAGCTAAAGGAAGGTAAGAAAGTGGATGGGTTGGAAGGGCAGATAGAACTACTCTAATCTTGGTAACTTTACCCGCTTTAGTAATCCATTTATCTTTCCAACCTCTTATCTGAATATCCAATTTATTAATAATAGTTTGCCATGCCTTGTTAGATTTACTACCTTTTTCTAGCTCTGTTCCTAAGTATTTGCATGGAAATGTACCTTTTTTATAGCCCATGATGTTACAAATCTATGTTTCCTTTTTAGGCTTGGTGTTAATGAAAAATATTTTAGATTTTGTAGCATTCACTTTTTGACTAGAAGCTTCCATATACTGCATTTAATGTCTAGGGTCTTGTTTGTTGAGCTTTCACTAGGTAGAATGGTGTCATTTGGATATTGTTGATGGGTAATTTTAGGAACATTTTTAGTAGCTGTAATACCATTTATTTTCCCTTATATATGTGCTTTGGTTAATGCCCTTCCAAAAGCTTCTTCCATAATAATATATAAGGATAGAGGTAGCGGATCCCCTTATCTAATACCTCTTGAAGTATCAAAGAAACCTTTAGGGGTTCCATTAATAAGGACTGAGATCTTGGTTGTGGAAATACATTGGTAGATGAAATTAATCCATTGGAGCAAGAATCCAAAGGCTTCTAAGTCTTTACATAAAAACCTCCAATCAACCATGTCATAACCTTTTTGGATGTACCATTCCATGAACATGCTTTCCAATTTGTTCTTGTTAGCTGAATGAAGGGTTTCTTGAATTATGAGTAGGCCATCTATGATTGATCTGCCTAGAACAAAGTTGGTTTGTTCTTCTGATATTATCTTGGGAAGAATAGGTTTAAGTTGGTTCGCTAGAATTTTAGATAATATTTTATAAATGGTGTTACAAAGGGCTATAGGTCTAAAATCTCCTGGAGTTTTAGGATCTTCTTTTTTGGATATCAAAGTGAAAAAGGTGTTACTAATTTTAGATAAAATTGACCCACCATTCCTTGATACTTCAATGGCTTTCCACATGTCAAAACCAATAATGTCCCAATATTTTTGGTAGAAGATGGCTTGGAATCCATCTAGACCTAGAGATTTTTCCAAGTTCATGTCAAATACCACAAGCCTAACTTCTTCCATGGATATAGGGCTATTTAATACTTTATTGTCTTCTGGGGAGACCACTCTAGGAATGGCTTCAAGCATTTTTGTTTGAGCTACCATATTCAAGAAGTCATAGTTATTTAATATTTTATTAAAGTGAATTACAAAGATCTCAACTATTTTATCAAGGTTATCTATGGTGGTGCCCCAAGGGTCTTTGATTTTTGTTATTTATCTTTTGGCTCTATTTTGCAGGGTGCTATTATGAATTTTTTTTGTGTTTCAGTCTCCTTCTTCTAGCCATTTTTCTCTTGACTTTTGTCTCCATAAGACTTCTTCTTTGGCTAGGATGGATTCTTGCTTGGAAAGAAATTCTTTTTCTAGATTATAGTTGTTATTATTCATCTCCTTTTTAATTACTTTTGTGTTTAATTCTTATAAACTTTCTTCTATTACTATTTTTTCTTTAAATATACTATTGAAATGTTCATTGTTTGACTTAAGTATCTTTTCTTTAATCATTTTCATTTTAGAGACAAAATTATACATTTTAGAGCCTTTAAAATTACTTTACATCCACCATTCTTTAATAAGTGCCATAAAGGTTTTATCTAAAAACCACATTTTTTCACACTTAAATAGATTTCTAACAAGTTTATTAGGTTCAAAGAATTCAATACGAATAGGATAGTGATATGATCTTGCTATTGGAAGAATTGATGCTTGGATCTTAGAGTTTAATTCACTTAATTGTCCTTTGATAAAAAAATTATCCAATTTCTCAGCTATATATGTAAAATCTTTCCTTTTATTGTTCCACATATACTTCCCATTCTTAAGCAAAATATCTATCAGGTTATTAAGATTTGACCAAATCTTAAATTCCTTAGTTACTTGGGAAGTTTGTTAGATGCCTCAAAATTTCTCATCTATATTTAAAATAGTATTAAAATCATCTCCAAGAAGAATAAGTTCATTGCTATGATTATTAATGAATATACCAATTTCATCCCATAGACATTTTTTTATCAATGTTAGAAGTTGGACCATAGATGTTAACAAGGATGAACTATAAGTTAGTTTTAATGCTATTGACTCTACTGCTCAGCCACAAACTATTTGACCTTAAAATATTGAAAGCAACTTTCCTAGGGTTCTAGATCATACCTAAACCTCTTGAGCCTCTTCTAGATTCATGTAGATAACTGTTCCAACTACCCAATTTCTTTTCTAGCTTAAATCCTTCTTCATTATTCAATTTTATTTCTTGTAATATGATAATTTTGGATTCAAATTATTTTAGGTTATGTTTTAATAAGTGTTTCTTACTAGGGGCATTTAGGCCCCTAGCATTTCAAGTCATGATCTTCATGCTGCCTTGAGAAGGATCTTCCCCTTCCTTGCATTGAGTAAGTGACTGATCTTTTGCTACTCTTTTGCCTGCCCATCAACTTCTCTAAGTTCCTTAACAAATTTCCTTCCCCTTTTAGCTTTAACTTTACCATAATTGGGTTTGTTTATCCCTTCTTGGTTCATCAAAATACCCAATTGGTCTATGTTTTCATGCACATTTAAAGCAGATTTAGATTGTTTTCCTTCTATTTCATCTTTATCTTCATTAACTAGTTCCTACATAATTTGTTCTGCTGTAATAGGCCAATCCTTTGAAAAACTATCATCTTTTAAAGAATTCTTGATATAAAAAGCCTCATCAGAGCCATCATTCTATGTTGTAATTGCTTTATATTATGATCTCTGGAAGGTTATACTATTCTTTTCACCATCCTCAAATGATAGCATATCTCTTTTTAAGTCTTCAAAAGTGCAGTTGTCTCCACCTAATTTTAATACTCGCCGCATAAGATCCTCTTTCTATGATTTTATGCTCTTATCTAAATTCTCATAATCAAATACTTGGATCAATTCATCAGATAAGAGTTATAAGTTTTCCTTCTCAGCCTCATTTAATAGTACAATTTCCTAATCTTCATCCCTTTCCACATCCTTATTCAAAAAGTCCTAAAAATCTTGTATTAATGTTCCTTTTATCTTACTCTATTCATTTTCCTTTGCCTTGTATTCATTGAGGTTATGATCTGGAGATACTTTCCTTATGGGAGGTGTCTACCAAAATTTGGTGAAAAAATTTGTTGCCTTATTATCAGATACTCTGGTTTCCCTCATAGTTTCTTCTAATTGTTAATATGGGATCTCCAATTTCTATTCTATGTGTTTAGTCTTTTCATAATTTGAAACTTCAACAGAGAATAGTTGGATATTTTCAATCTCTTCTATACTGGTAAACATGATACCTAGAGCCTTTTTATCCTGGATCCTTGGCTCAAGTTTTGATATTTTCCTTTATCCATTTACTACTTTTGGATTCTTGCACTTCTTTGCTTTCTTTGATTTCTTTTAAATATTTTTGCTACTGATCACTATACTCTACCTCCTTATGTTAGCCATATCTTGAGTGGTTTCATTTATTACTCTATTAAGCTCTTTGCGACCCAAGTCATTCTGCATAGGCTAAATTTTCAAACTTGGACTGCTACCTTTAGAATCCTTCATGTCTGACAATTCAATAGTTTCTTTATTCTTAGCTGATCTTGGGAGGTTTTCCATTTCCATGTTTTGTGATTTTTCCTTTTTATCCCCTTGTGCTAGCTTTAGTGCTTTCTTCTGATTTTCCTTGGAGATGTGGTAGACTATTGCTATCCTTTGTACTTGACTTGGTTTTCTTACCTTCTGCTCTAATCTCTATTTTTGCATCTGCTTTCCTTGCTATATTATGGGGGGTCTTCAGATTGCCTCACCCAAGTGTCGATTCCCTTTGATTAATTATTTTATTTCTTATGTTCTTTATGGGGAAGGTAGCAATAAGATCCGTAGTAGATTGAAACTTTTTGAAGGTGATTTTCCTCTCATCATCTAGTCTAATAATTTCTAAAATTTTACCTTCACATCTATGAAAGTTTAGTTTATATAGAGATCTGTTAGTATTACTTTGATGGGTTTGAATTCCATACTATTATCCTTACATTTAATCAAAAGTTTGATGTTGTGGCAAAATTTGAAAGAGGCATCCAATCCAATTAGATCTCTAGTTGAAAAACCTATTTTCCTAATAATTTCTATTTGCTTGAGTTCTGGAGGGATGAAATTAATGAATATCTAAGTTGGAATTAAGAAATTTAATTTATCTTCCTTAAAATCTAGAAACCACTCAAAGAATTTAACCATATAATCTTTAAAGAAACAATCAGAAACATAAAGGAAGTCTTTTTTGATATATTCATCACTGTAGTGGACGTATAATAGTCTATCAGAATGGTGAGAGATACTTACTTGGCTTTTGCAAAAGTCCTTAAGCCAAGTAATGAGATTGTACATTTCTAATCTTGGCCTTGTCCAAAATGCAAGAACACCAACCTTTAAGTATTCTTGCCATCGATTTTCACTATCCTAATTATTGATAAGGACTTTTTCTTTAGATTTGATTAGATTAGGGCTGATAGGTGAGAGAGGAAGGGTAGTATGATGAGGAGGGGATCTGGAGACTGAAGTCCCTCGATGTGGGGGAATATAAGTTTTCAGAGTGGAAGGAGAAGGAATAATACTTGAATTCTTAATATTCCCATGGTGACTCTTATTGGAAAATATAGGATCCACATAGGGATTAGCTAAAAAACCTATCTGCTGAGCATATAGGGAGTTTTATTTAAGGTCTACATATTTAGTGAGATTGAAAAAGTGGATTTGTTTGTCTAGGCTTAATGTGGAAAGAACAATAGGGCGAGAACTATATGGGCCATGGAAATTAGGGAAACCACTATCCACAATATGGGGATTAACTAGAGGATTACTAATAATATTTTGAACTTTAGGAGAAAGGTGTGAAGAAACTTGCTATGGGTGCCGATCGGCTCAACTACTAAAATTATCCTTTGTAATTGATAGTACCTGACACCTTGTCCTTCTAGCTCTATTAGCTTGATTCGCTACTGCGATGGACCCTGATTTGTGATTTTTCTACTACTTTCCATATAGTTCCAAATCATGTGTCTCATCTAAAATTGAGAACGAATTTATCATTTTTACAGTGTAGTTAAATTGTGCATGGTCCTTTTTGAGGGATGGATGGAGATTAGGGATTTGCCCCACCTTATCTAGTATTTTGTTAGGGTTTCAAGTTGCCCATAGTGGGAGTTTTGTATAATTTTTTGAGAGCCCTAGCTTTTTAGGATGCCAACATTGGCCATTTTGCTATATGTCTACATTCACAAGGATCAAAATTTTCACTTTTTTGCAATCTCTTGTGCTTGCCAATTTTCTCATAATGAGAAAATATTTATTTATTTTTAATATTATAACTAATTTGATTGGATTTTATTTCATACTTAGTTGATATATTTGATGAGCTACTTGACACTCAGTTATTTCATATGTTTAGGATTATTCTTTTGATGATGATGCTTGTATATAGTGATTTGAGTTATTTCATGATGATAGTTAGATGGATGATTTATATGCAATTTCTATACATACTTGCCCCATATTTGCATTTGTATGGTGTACATGTATGTTTTACCTTATGCGTGACATTTTGGACATGGTAGAGGGAGGGAGTCGTAGTCACTTGCTAGATGGGATCTACATAATGCACCATTCCTCACCATTGCCTATTTATTTTGGATTTATATGTATATGTATATGCTCACCTTTTATGTAGATTGTAGGTATCGGGCATCGACTTCCCTAAATTGCTAGGATGAGTGTGCCCTTTCATAGTGTCTCAATGGTAAAGAGGGGAGATAGTTCTTAAGTCCTAATACTAAGCCTAAGCCAATTTTCCTAGAAAATAGGACATGTATTTGAGTTATTTACCCTTCTAAATTTGTCAAGTAATGTGAATTCAAGATTTTGACACTTGAGTTTGATTTAGTACTTTTTCTTTAAAATGGGTTTTCTTATTTAGATTTGTGGGTCTATTGCGTTTTTCAGTTAAAATTAAATCAAATTAAAAGAGTATTAAATGATTAAATTTAACAAAAAAATTATAAAGAAAAATCATTTTTTAAATATATTTAATTAGTAGAGAAATTAATTAAATAGAAGAATTAAATTTAAAAGGTTGAATTAAAGTTCCAAATTTGGCGTAATTACATTTATTTAATTTAATAATTTATTTAGGAGTTTCATTTTAATAATAAACTCTAAATATTATTAATTAAATTAATAAATATACTATTACAAACATATTATGATCTAATAGAGGAGAGAAAATAAATTTAATAAAGTTTATTTTAATTAAAATACACAAAGTTTGCACATGAAATTAAAATAAATCAAAATAATAAAAAAAGGGTTTGCGTGATTGTAAAACTAAACCCCTAAAAAGAGAAAGCTCTTTATTAAGAAATTTGAGCTCATTTCTCCACACAGATTTCGAGGAGCCGATTTTGAGAAAGAGGGTTTTCGAGAAGATGAGAATTCTTGCAATCTCTGATCATTCATCTAGTTAGCATCAAATCGAGATAGGAATGGTGCTTGGATTTATCACAGTAATTATTTTCGAATCTTTCCTTTGTCTTCTTCATGCTTGTGTGAGAATCTTGTTTTAAAAATGGATTTGTTTGAAACCGTCTCTGAGTAATTACTGTTCTTCATTATGGAAATGTCTGTGAATGGAAAAAAAATTAAAAACCCTCGAGTTGAATAATTTTGTTTGGTTATCAACTTAGAAAGGGTTTGTCTTATTGAAGAATTTAGATTTGTATTGAATTGGGAATCTCCTTGGGGAAACTAATCTTAAAAAAGGGGCTTGCTCGAAAATATTTGTATATCAGGCTTTTTCTGTACTTTATAAAAATATTGTATTTATCTATGGGGAGGGGGGTTGGTTGTATTTAATTCACAATTTATTACAAAAAAAAATTAAAAAAGGGATAGGAGGGGATATGATCTCCCCCTCCTAGCTGCCATGCTACTAAGGCAGTGGACACTGTTAAGGCAATAGACTGTCAAGCAACTAGACTTCTTGTGACCTCCCCTTTGTATGGGGTTGTGATTTAAAAAATCGCATGTAGTATATATATTTTTAGTTTATTAAAAAAAATTTAATATATTAAATTGTCAATATTATTATTTTTTCGATCAGTAAGAGGCCAAAGCCAAGATTCATTATTATCATGTGATGTGATAAATTATTATCATTTATTAAGCTTGTATAGAGTCAAACCCAAGACCTCTCGGATAAGAGGCTCACAATTTATCGTTGTGTTGTAAGCTCTTGCCTTAAATAATAATCAATATTATTATTACTATTTATATTTAATTATTATATTATTAAATTTAATAGTTATTACTATTATAAATTTAACATATATTATTTTATTAATAAGTTAATAAATATTATAATTAATAATTAATAATAATTATTAAATTATGATAACAATATTTGTTTACATGATTTTGTTAATAATATATTATTTATTTGTATAAATAAATAAATAATTATATTTTAAAATAAATGAATGGATGAATTTTCAATCGTAATTAACAATAAACTTTTATGTTGGATGTTATTCTAGAAATGGTTCAGTTTATGTATAAATGATTTTATACTAAGAAAACTTGATTTCTTTTGCGAACTCAAAAACCTTAGCAAATATGACACTTGAAAAAATGAAAACTTGAAACCTTTTAAAATCAAAATCTTATGTTTTCAAAACTAAAAAAATTATGGAACTACACTTGTTGTGATGTATGTTTTACTTTGTGTTGGGTTTGGGTTGACTTAGTATGTTGACCAGTTTTGGATGTTTACTAGAGGCCTGGGAGTTAATGTTTAATGATGTTATATGACATGTCATAGTTGTGTGTTTTTTATTTCTAAGCTATGGATTAGTAGTATATTGTGATTTTCTTGGTGAAACCTATGAGTTTCTATCAATTATCTTTTGGTGCTTTCAAGTTGTTTGTATAGTATTGAGGTGAATATTGTGACTTTCTTGGTGTAACCTTTGGATTTTGATAAGTTATATTTTGGCTTTTCTAGGTGCTTGTATAGGACTGAGGTGAATATTTTGATTTTACAAGTTTTCATTTTTTATGAGCTTAGGGTAGGTTATCTATGTGTAGGTTGGGAAGTGGCTTGCAATGGAGGCCAGAGCCCTAAAGAGGTTGCTTGGGTAATCCATTATAAGTAGTATTAATAAGTGATAAAATTTCATTAAATGAATTAAAATAAATTAACAAGAGCCAGTATTTTACCTCGTTCATGCCTTGAGTGCTAGTACAAGCTAGGATGAGAGTAGAGAGGGTGCTTGGTTACGACCTTGCCTCGTTAGTATGTGTTGTTTGTACAAAAGGATACTAATGTCACATAGAGTCACTAGGGGGCCAGAGTTTAGAGAGGCTACCAAGGTGACCTTAGAGTTTACTCATACGATTACACTTTCCCACTTATACAATATATTTATTACTTGTCTTTTTTGCCTCTAGGTCTAGATGTTATTTGTGTCTTAGTAGCTTTGAGATTGATTGCTATCAAGTTTTTGTTTACCTAGATGTTGGTTATGACTGTTGTATTTGTTATCCATCTGGGACTTGAGATTATCTCCTCAGCACAGTGGGAGTCGTCCATTTAGGTTCCATGAGGTCGAGTGGTAGTGTTTCTTATACCATTGAGATTTGACAGTTGGATATACTTGTGCAGTTGTTTTGTTCATCCTAATTTTGTGTTTCTGTTGGATGGTTATATTATGTTGTGTTGTACTTGATTATCTAGAGATTTTATGAGATGATTTATTTTATTCATGATGTATATTCTTTGAGATTTTCATACCCTGTGACTTGTACAGTGGATGATTATGCATTCTAGTTATGCCATGTGACATCTTATGCAATTGTATATTATATCATTTGATTATGTAATTTTGGTTATTCTATGATGTGGATTTTGTTATGCATCAAATTTAGTATTAATAAAACTTTTGTATGTGTTTCAACATCATGGAACCCTTTAAGAGATGTAATTTGTTTATGGATTGTTTATATGTATGTGAGTTATTGCTTTTAGTATGTTATCTCTTGTTGTTTTATTTAAAAAAAAATGTTTAGCAATCTTAGTGAAATTTTAGGTTAAGTTATTTTGGGTTTCCTAGTGGGGTGTTACACAACCTCACTAGTCTTGTACATGTAGCATGATTTCATGTTGTGGATCAATATAACTTTTGGTGGCATCGAAGATTGGACACTAGACAAATCTCCCTTTGCCACAATCTCAAGGTATTCCTTAAATTTTGGTGGATCACATACTTCATTACTAACCAACTTGATTCCATCATCTTCTCTGCAACTAATAATCTATATGCCATAATCTTGATTTGGGTTTGATCACACAAAACTTTTATTTACTCAACTACAACACAACTACATAGAAATCTACTTCTAATGCCAACAACATGCACTAAAATCTTCTTAGAATCAATAAACCACACACATAAATTGTAGGCCAAATATTCTCTTCAATGGTCAAATGCAAAGTGATTAGAATGAATGATAAAACTTACTATATGAATATGATGAAAATGGAAACCTCTTCTCAACCCTAATTTCCAAAAGGAATGATCAAATTGATTAAACACAAGAAAGTGTTCAATATAGAGATGGATCAAGTGATGGAAAATAGGGAGAAAGGAGGTTATATGATCTTCCTATTATGGGTGAGTATTGATTAAATCCTGAAATAGATCAAAGACAAATACTAACCTTGAATCTAGAAAATGTTGTTTTTTGATGTTTGTATGTAATTTTTGGAAATTTTGCAACTGTTTTGGACTCGAAATGCTGAGACAAAGAAAACCCAAAAATATTTTGTCTTTTTGAAGGGAGGTCAACCTTGACCCTGTTGGTGGGGCACAATCTTACCCCGAGGCAAAATTGTGCCCTAAAAAGTCAACCTTGACCTACACTGCTTTGACGAAATTTATGTTTACAAATCTTGCAAGTTTGATGAAAAGGGTATCCAAATCTACTCTCCAAATCATTTTTCCACACTTGTAACTATAAGAAAAATGGTTTGTTTGTTTGGATGGGGGGTTTTCCTCAGTCAAACCCCATTTTTAAATTAACGTTGAAATATAATTGAAATTATATATGCATAAACAAAGTGAATAGAACTATTCACCTTGCTTATGTGGAAATCCTTGGGGAGGATTTAAATCCTTAAATCCACAAGTATGAATGCTCCAAACGTATGTAGAAATGTATGTAGGATGTCTTAAATCAATGACATTAGATCTTCAACACCAATCTTGAATGTATATTTGGATAGAAGAAGGCTTGGATGAATGTGGATAGAGAAATCTTCAATAAGAGGGCTCCATAGAGATTGAATCCTTCAATGGCTAACAATGGTCCTCCTTGATGAATTGGATGCTTGAACACTTGAATGCTTGATGATAGATAGTAGAACTTCACTTCATTCATTGTAGGTAGATTTTAGATACCTTGTGGATATGCATGGATGCTCTTCATAAAAGGTAGATGTCAAAATGAGGGAAGAAGGCTCCCTTATATAGAAATCTAGGGCACTAACTCCTAGAGAAGGCTGACATAGGAGCATTAAATCCCATTTAACCTTAAATCCTAGGAATAGACCTAGATTAAATATAATTTAAGAGTCTACCATTCCCAAACCTAAAACAACCAACCCAGAAGCAAGAAAAGGAACTTTTTGAAGCTTGTGATCCCGAAACTCCCACAAATTTAAAATGGGACCTAGGGTCAAGGATGAGGTTGACCTTGCCCTAGGACTTGACCCTGGTTAGGGTCAAGGTTGACCTCAACCTAGAAGATCATCCTTGACCTAGAGGCCAAAGTCCTTAGTTTCATAGAGCAGTTTATCAGAAATAGGTTTGAAATAGAGAGAGAGAGAAGCAAAATAGGGGGAAAATAGTTAGATCCATGCAAAGACCCATTCAAGGCATTTGACATGACCCCAAACCACTTACTTAGAGGGCTAAATGTTGTTAACATGAAAATACTTCCATTTTAAGATGATACACTATATATGTCAAAAATATGATTTTAGGGCCTCATTAATCTTCCTTACCTAGATTGGGTGCATCATAGACTGTCTTGGTCACTACTACAAAATTGGACAGTAACATTGCTCAAAATTCTTTCAATTTGAATTTAGAAAAAGCCATGACTCAGTCTTTGTTAAACAATTTTCTTGACCCCTTAATAATTTTCAATCTTTAATACTAACACTCAACCATTACTAACTTTGTAGCTCAATATCTAAACACATTCACTCAGTTGATATTGTTAGTGTTAGATTGTGGTGACTGATAAGGGAAGTATTGTACATATCCCTAAATTGGTAAAAATACTTGTACAAAAGAGCTTAGGGTTAGGGATTGTTTTATAGGTGTGATGTGAAAATTGGTTTTTGCGACGATATTGAGTTGTAAGAGATTACAAATTGTAATCAGGTTGTAATCACTGGATCATAATAATATCATACTTGCTATTTGGTGGACGTAGCCTAGGGATTGGGTGAACCACGTTAAATCTTGGTGTCTTGTGTTCTTTTCTGTGTGATCTATTATTTTCTGATATTGTTTATATTTGCATGTAATTGTTATTTCTATCTATGGTTTAATCCTAACAAGTGGTATCAGAGAGAGGTAGTTTTTTAGTTATCCTCTATAGGAAAGTCTAACAGTTGAGTGGGAGCGATGGTAGACAAGAGTAAGCTAAGGGTTGATAGGTTTAATGGGTAGAACTTTCAGTTATAGAAGATGCAAATGGAAGACTATATTTATCAAAAGGATTTATGGAAGCTATTGGAAGGCAAAATCAAGAATTAGGGATCTATGTCAAATGAGGACTGGGATCTTTTGGATGGAAAGGTGCTTGGAAGAATTCAATTATGCCCGGCACCATCAGTGGCATTTAGTATTACAAAAGAAAAGACAATAGAAGAGTTGATGAAAACCCTAGCAACACTATATGAAAAGACCTCCACTTCAAACAAGGTATTTCTCATGAAGTATTTATTTAATGTGAAAATGGTAGAAAGAAGATCTATTACAGATCATTTAAATGAGTTTAATACTATTACTAGTTAGTTATCTTTTGTGGGTATCAATTTCAATGAATAAATTAGGGCTCTCTTGATTTTGTGTTCTTTTCCTAAAAGCTAGAATGGCTTGGTAATGGCTGTGAGTAATTCTATTCCTGAATCTAGTACCCTAAAATATGATGATGTGATCAGTGTTATTTTAAGTGAGGAAACTTGTAGGAAATCCTTGGGTGGATCTACATCAGGAAGTGCTTTGAACACACAAAGTTGAGGTAGAACGATTGAGAGAGGAAGTAATTTTGGAATAATGGGAAATCAAGAGGAAAGTCAAAGGGGAGGTCTCAATTGAGAGGACCGAATGAATATTGGTACTATGGGAAACTAGGGCATAAAAAGAAAGATTATTGGACTCAAAAAAAAAATGAAGGAGATAAAGTAGATGAAGACAAGGAGGCAAATGTGGTAAGTAAAAAATCCAAAGAAGATGCTTTGCTTCTATCTTTAGAAAGTGTTGATGATTCATGGGTTTTAGATTTTGGTGCTTCATTTCATGTTACACCTCATAGAGGTTATTTCATTGATTATGTCCAAGGGGATTTTGGACTTGTTTATTTGGGGGATAATGAACCTTGTCAGATTGTTGAAAAGGGAAAATTTAAGATTAAGTTGTAGAATGGGAATCATTGGCTACTACATGAGGTAAGACATGTTCGAAGGCTGAGTAGGAATTTAATTTCAGTAGGGAAACTCAGTGATGAGGGTTGTGTAGTCACTTTTAATGATAAAAATTGGAAGATTTCAAAAGGTTCCCTTGTAGTAGCAAAAGGTGTGAAAGTAGGCACCTTATATCTTTGTATAGGTCATATTGTTCCTTCTACCTTAATTGTTAAAGAGAAAAATGAATGTTCAAGAATAGTTGCTGCTGTTGAGCAAGGAGAACAAATAGTTGCTATAAATTTAGATACATCATTGTGGCACAATAGACTTGGGCACATAAGTGAGAAAGGTATGAAAGTACTTCATTCAAAGAAATTTAAATACTAGGTCTAAAATGTGTTAATATGGATTTCTGTGAAAGTTGTGTGTATGGAAAACAAAAGAGAGTGAGTTTTGTGAACACTAGAAAGGAAAACAAAAAGGAGAAATTGGAGCTTGTGCATATAGATGTATAGGGACTGGCCTAGGTATCTTCCCTTGGTGGCTCTCATTATTATGTTACATTTATTGATGACACAACTAGAAAAGTGTGGGCTTATTTCCTTAGACAAAAATCTAATGTATTTCAAACTTTTAAGAAATGGAAATGCCTGGTTGAAAATGAGACTAGTAAGAAATTAAAATGTCTTAGACCTGATAATGGTGGTGAGTATTGTAGTCATGGATTTGAAGATTATTGCTCCACTAATGGTATTGTTAGATAGAAAATTGTTCCAAGGACTCTAGAGGAAAATGGAATGGCTAAACGCATGAACATGACTATAATGGAGCGTGCAAGGAGCATGAGGTTGCATGTTGGATTGCCCTTATACATGTGGGCAAAGGCTATCAATACTGCTATATATTTGATTAACAGAGGTCCCTCTACTCCTTTAGTAAGAGGGTGAGTTATTCTTTTCTCAAAACCTTTGATTGTGAAGCTTTTGCTCACATAGATTCTGAAAATAGAACCAAGCTAGAAGCTAAGTCAAAAAAATGTGTATTTGTTGGATATGGTATTAATGAATTTGGTTATAGTCTTTGAGATTTTGAAAATCATAAAATTGTAAGAAGTAGAGATGTCATATTCAATGAGAAAGTTTTGTACAAAGATCTGTTGTAGCAACATGAGAAGAAAAAAGATGATTATGTAGTGCTAGATGATACCCCAAAAGATGATGTTCTAGTCATTCCTCATGATGTGTAACAATAGCAACAACAAATACCACACTCACCAGTGAATGTTAGATGGTCAACAAGGCAAATTAGACCTCCAAAAAGATTCTCTCCCTCTTTGTATTCTATTTTATTAACAGATGTTGATGAACCTAAACGTTATGATGAAGTTGTGTAGGTGGATTCTAAGAATCAATGGGAGTCTATAATGAAAGAAGAAATGGACTCTTTGCTAAAAAATAAGACTTGAGATTTATGCAAATTACTTGTAGGTAAAAAGACTTTATAGAATAAGTGGTTTCATAGGTTGAAAGAAGAGGAAGGAGGTAAGAAAATATTTAAAGCTAGGTTAGTTGTAAAAGGATTTGCACAAAAAAAAGGAATCAATTCTGATGAGATATTTTCTCTTGTTGTTAAGATGACTTCTATCCGTACTGTTTTAAGTATTGTGACTACTAAAGATTTGCATTTAGAGCAACTTGATATTAAAACAACCTTTCTTCATGGTGATTTGGATGAAGAGATATATATGGCTCAGCCATGGGGATTTGAGGTCAAAGGTAAGGAAAACTTAGTGTGCAAATTGAAGAAAAGTTTATATGACTTGAAGCAAGCACCTCGATAATGGCATCTGAAATTTGATAGTTTTATGCATGAGCATGGATACAATAGGTGTCATTCAAATCATTGTGTTTACTTTAAGAGGTTGGATGATGACAGCTACATTATTTTATATTTATATGTTGATGATATGCTTGTAGTTGGGTCTAACTTAGATCATATTAAGAGGTTGAAATGCCAGTTAGCACATGCATTTGCTATGAAGAATTTGGGGGCAGAAAAACAAATCCTTGGTATGAAGATTTGTAGAGATAGGAAGAACAAGAAATTAACACTATCTCAAGCTAATTATGTTGAGAAGGTGTTGCAACGTTTCTCTATGAAGAATGCTAAAGCTGTCAACACACCTCTACCTGGTCACTTGAAGTTGACTAAGGAGATGTGTCCCAAGACACAAGAAGAGGAGGATAAGATGTCCAAGGTACCTTATGCTTTAGTTGTAGGAAGCTTGATGTATGCTATGGTATGTACAAGGCCAAAATATTGCACATGTAGTGGGAGTCGTTAATAGGTATATGAGTCATCCAAGAATTGAGCATTGGAATGTGGTCAAATGATCTCTCAGATATTTGAGAGGAACAACCAATAAGTGTTTACGCTTTAGGATCTCTACTACTAATTTACAGGGCTATGTTGACTCATATTTGGTAAGGGATATTGATACCAGATGAAGTACTATAGGTTATGTCTTTACTATTGGTGTGGCAGTCATGAGCTGGGTTTCTAGGTTCTAGAAGCTTAAGGCTTTATCCACTACAGAGGCAGAGTATGTAGCTACTACAGAGGTAGCCAAGGAGATGATATGGCTTTAGTTCTTCTTGGAAGAATTGGGACATCCTCAGAAGGATAATTATTTGTTTATAGATATTTAGAGTGCCATTCATCTTGCAAAGAATTCAGCTTTGCACTCAAAGACCAAATGTATACAGTTGCAGTACCATTTCATTTGGTCAGTTTTGGAGGTTGGATAGTTAAAGTTGGATAAGATACATACAAATGAAAATCTAGCAGGTATGTTGACAAAGGTAGTAACAATGGAGAAGATGAACTCCTCTTCAGCTTCGGTTGGTCTTCTAGACTAAACATGAATAAAAGAATGACAGGGTCTAGGGTGGTTTGATCAAGTGGGAGTCTCATGGAGTAGTGGCATAGCTACAAGATCAATCTCCAAGTGGGAGATTGTTGTTTAGTGTGGAGCCTGATTAGTCCCCAAGTGGGAGATTATTAAATTGTGGTGACTGATCAGGGAAGTACTGTACATATTGTACATGTAATTATTAATTGTATCCCTAAAGCAATAAAAATACTAGTATAAAAGAAATTAGGGTTAGGGATTGTTTTATAGGTGTGATGTGAAAATTGGTTCTTTCGGCAGTATTGAGCTGTAAGGGATTATAGATTGTAATTAGGTTGTAATCATTGGATCAGAATAATATCATATTTGTTGTTTGTTGGACATAGCCCAAGGATTGGGTGAACCACGTTAAATCTTTGTGTCTTGTGTTATTTTCTATGTGATCTATTATTTTCTAATATTGTTTATATTTGCATGTAATTGTTATTTCTACCTATGGTTTAATCCTAACAGTTAGTTCTTCTTCATATTACAAATCTATCCTTATGCTCATTTGGACTTTATGCTTTCAATCTTAGGAACTGATGTATAATTTGACAATTTTTGAAATGCAGTTCCATACTTACTTCTTTATTTTAGTTTGTGATGGTGGAATTACCTGATCCATTATATTGGGTGATCTTAACTGCTTCATTTGGATTGCTTTTTTCTTCAGGTTTATTCTTCCTAGCTTAATTCACCTATCTTCTTACTCCTTCAATACTAAATTTTTCTTTCCATTTATTCTATTCATCATTGGGTGTTGATGCTTAGTACCTATAGTCTCTACTTAGGTGACTAACCTTTTGATAGTAAAAACATGCCATAGCAAAGTTCTTCCAATTTCTAGATCTTCCTTTGAAATGTGTTCTTATACAATTTTTCACAATATGTATTCTCTTGCCACATAACTGAAAATTGACCCAAGTATTGTAATCCTAATTTATTGCATTACCTTGCCTAGTTGCATTGCTTGGTCTATTAAGTGTCAAACTGTATTTTGCATTAGATTTGCAATCTTGTGCCTTGTGACCATAATTCTAACATTTGTAGCAATAACCTTCAAATTTAGATATTACTGGTGTATTACCAATCTTTGATCTACACTCAAATGTTTTGTCTTCGTACTTCTTTAAATTAAAGCAATAACCATTAAACTGAGGTTTAGAATTGGACTTGCCAGTTTTGCTTTGCAAATATTTGTTGTATGACCTAGGTTTCCATAGTGATAGCACATAGGCTTCTTTCTCTTTAGTTTTGCAAACACATTCCTGTGTTCTCCATAATTTGATGTCTCATCTTGCTCGACAAATGATAGAGGCTTGATATAACCTAATCTAGTAGTATCATTAAATCTTCTTTGTGTCTTTAACCATTCATCAAGTTTTCTCACACTCTCTTCAAATCTATTCATTCTTTTATTGATTTCCTTTTTGGATCTCAATTCATTTTTCAATTGATTATTTTCTAATCTCATTTTTGTAATCTTGTCCACTTTCCTAGCAATTTGATGATTGACACTTAATAAGTGATTGACCATCTCAAATTAATTGTGTGTTAACCTTTGTATTTTAGTGACCCTTTCATCAAGTCTTGTATCCATTTGCCTCTTAAATTCATCAACTATTGCCTTGTCATCTTCAACTTTTCTCTTTTGTTCCATGACTTCACATAGTCTTCTTAAGTGCATTTCACGTTCTCTCTTTAGTGCTCTTATTTCTTCATTTAGGCAGTTGCTCTTTTCCAATAGATCTATTATTGTTGCATCAGATTCACTAGACTTGCCTTCATCACATATGTATTCAATTATTTCTTCTAGGTATTGTGTGTCATTCTATTAGATTTCTATCTCCTTCCTTCTTTCCAAGGTTTTCCTATATCCCTCCTAGGCAACCTTAACTTGTTCCAATATAATATACAAATCAAGATTCTAATTTTCAATCACCTTTCCAAGTTTTTAGGCTTCCATCTCCAAGACCTTTGACTCTCAAATGGCTATACTTATTACGTAGAGAATTGAGCTCTGATGCCAATTGCTGGAATTATAATGGGAAAGTGAGATGTTTAGAGGGGGGTGAATCAGGATCTCCCAAAAAAATTTAGCACTTCACCTATTAACTATACTAAATATAATTCACCATACACCTCATTAACCTTAACCTTGTACATAATCAACCATGAAATATCATGTAATGATATATTTTACATCTACTAACATATAAAAAAACACATAAGCAAGTAAACAACACATGATAGAAGATTTGGTATTGTAGAAACCCTCCAATGTGAAGGTAAAACTACGGTGGGGATGACATTGATAAAGTCTTCACTACTATAGTAATAAAGTGCCTTTTATGGCTAAATTTTGATTACTTCATTGGTCTACCCTATGAGGGGTTTGCTTTTCTAAAAGCAAACAAGACTATTAAGTCTACCTTTACAAAAGGATTTAAACTTCACAACTATGTGAGTAGTTTGTTAAGAGATTTACAATAGGTTTGTTAGGACCAATATGTTAAGAGATTCACCTAATACAATGATTAGAATGTAATAGTACCATGACCCTTTGGTCTACATTGATTTTCTAATAACAAATTTTCTCTCTCCAATATGTGATCACCTTAATATGACTATTTTGCAATATCTGCTCACTACATTGCCCAATTGCCTTTAGTCCTTCAACACTTGATACTCACTAATGGTCCTTGAGCTTCACATACATGCATTCTTACAACTAATTAATTATTCACTCTTGAATCCTTTCTTACATATAAATATTTAAGATTCTTCTAGATCACGATCAACAATTGTTATTCATCCTTTTTCCACACAAGCTTTTTCTATTTTTTGATTAATTATTTATACTACGTAGGGATTAGTCATACTAAACTAGAGGCATAATCAACTCATTGATCTTCATCTTGATCCTAGAAATATGTTACATGATAAAAAAAATGATTCTCATATATACAAATTGTACAAATCGACACATATAACCTCTGATGCTCGGTAATGCTTGATTCTTCCTATTGATCCTTGGCATATAATACACAAAGCTTAAATTGTTTCTTATCTAAATTACTCAGCTCATGTGGCACTCAAATTATATCATGTGTTACCTTCTAGATAGCTCGACAACTACTATATGCTTGGTGACTATTATGTGCTTGGCCTTTATTGTGGCTCGGTCATAGTGTTGTCCAACCAACTATGCCTTGTAAATGACTAAATGTTTTTCACTAATAGACAATACCAAGATTTCCTTTAGGGTTAAAATTATGATGGTGGTGTAGTCAGAGTTAGAAATAATGTTTCATGCCCTATTAAGGAAAAAATATTTATTACACTTGATGGCTAAATTAAAACCGAGGATGTATATTTTTTTTGATGGATTAAAATATGGTTTGTTGAATTTTGGACAACTTGTTGACAAGGGATGTCTTCTGTAATTCACTTAGAAAACATGGACAATCAAGTTTTAAAATGAAATTCTAATTGTTATAGCTATAAGAACTAGAGGTAATGTTTTTCAATTGAATCCTTCAAAGATAAGTCATTTGGTTGCTAGTTGATGAAAATTGGTTATGACATAGGAGATTTTGTCATATAAACTTTGAGAATGTTATGAAGGTAAGCAATACTAATGCAATAAGAGATCTACCAATTATTGTTAAACCTTCTAAGATGATGTGAAAGGAATGTGTGAAGGCTAAATTGAAGAAGAATTCATTTCCTAGCAAAGTATTCACTATTTTTGGGAGAAAGAGAGACACTTCAATAGGGTCATAGATCTCCTCTTTTTCAGGTCACTAAGCCATTCAAATATGTGTGTGAGGGAAAGAAGGGAATTTCCAAATATGATTCCACTTATGATCCAAATCAGATTAGCTAGGACCCAAAGAAAGTAGGGTGCTAATATTAAATTTTAATTAGAAAGGGGAATTAAAGACAAGGAACTACTCTCTTTGGCCCTTGGTGGGATAATGCGAACAAAACTAAACCAATCGCTCAAATAATGTAAATCTAGATGCTATGTAAAGGCAATTATCCCAATTAAGATATAAATCTAGGGTAAAGATATGAAAGGAAATAAAGTGTGAAAGACTCACCTTGAAATGCATATAGGAAGATGTATTTTTGCTCCAAAACTCATAGATCTAAACTATTTAAAATATTTTTCCATGTACCTTGGAGTAAGATGACAAAAGGAACAAAACCCATAAATCTCCTTGAAAATGGAGACTGAAGGACTAGGTCAACTTGGGAAAACATCCTATAACTAGGTTGGTGTAGTTTGGTGACCTGAAACTATCTTCTCTAGAAAGCTCCCAAAACTTTGGTTCTAGATCTGTACAATTTTTTATGATATCCTTTATTTGTAAGAAAAAACCCTTGTCAATAAGGATTTTTCCTTGTTGTATGTTGTAGATCTCAAATTTGGTATAAAGGATGTAGGATATCTACACAATTATGATGGATCTGCCATACCCACATCATGGAGCCATGGATGTAAATGTTCATCAATGAAGAGGATAATGAATAATTCAATGTAGATCCCCTCCCTTGATGACCAACAATATGCTATATTTTGAAGAGGAAATGCTAATGAAAAATCCTTGAATGTTTGAAGAAGATTTTCTTGCTTGAATACTTGAATGCTTGAACTCCTTGCCTTGCTTTCTTGATGAGATGTCTTGAGAATGAGACATCATGAATGAGATAAGATTGAGATGAGATATGAAAATGAATCCCCTAAGCCTCCTAGCTAGTAAATTTGTACCTATTCTTCAATGAGGGTTGGTTGATATTTTAACGGACAACGGTCAAAAAATTGTAGCACTATAATTTAGTCAAAATTTTGACAGCATCCAGGGCTATCTATATATCAATAGACCACCCTCTTGAAAATGATCTCAATCTCTATTACGAGGTGACATTGGACCATTACTATGAAATGTCAAAACTTTGACAATTCAGAGATTGGTATCAACAGGCTTGCTATGCCATCACTGATAGGCCTCATCGAAACATTGATGCAATATCATCAAAATCCTATGAGATTTTTATGATATTTCCATCTCATCAATGAAAATGACCATTGATAGATTTACTAATTATTTTTGAAACTTTGACGATAGCCCTAGTTTTTTTTTTTAATTCTTAAAAGTCCTATTTGTTTGGTATTTAAGGAGTTGAGTTTTGAACAATGACATTATGGTGGGGAGTACTAACTCTCAAGAGTGCACTCTTCCTCTTCCTAGGACCTATTCTTTTGTATTATTAGGGTATTCCACTCTAACCTACTTAGAGATCACTCCTAGGATCCCCTTTCTCCTTATAGAACTCACCACCAACTTCAAACACTCAACTATGTTCCCCAATTCAACTATGCACTCATGGGCTCAACTTAGCCATTATGCTCCCACACTAATCTTGTGACTATGAATAGGTGTCTTAGATATCCCCTATTTAGTTTCAATATATTTTTATACTTGGATGGATTCTTCTTTTGATTTTCCATCGAGTTCTTACTTTTCAAGTTTTAGGCCTTGTAGCCCTTTTGGCCCAATTAGGCCTCCTGAAATTAGTGTTCTTAGAAGAACTCTCAACTTCTCCAAATAAAATCACTACATATTTAGGGATTCCTTCTAAGGACTTCCTAGGCTTCAATATTTCCTAGGTTTTAGATCTCCAAGGTGTCCATACATATGTCTGTCACCAAACCCCTATCTTCTTGGGTTTTTTTTAAGGCAGGTGAACTAGTCTAGGTTCTTGGCTTCCATTAGGTGCTCTATTCAACTTCACCACTCCTCTCCTTGCATTCACTTATCAAGGACACATGCCATTACTTACTCCAACAATTTATTGGTACAATACAATCAATCTTGCAAGCTTTCTTGCTACTATTCTATGCAAGCTCCTAACTAGAATGCCTCTGCACTTGCCTAGGGCTTGATGGAAAAAATAGCTCCCCTAAAAACAAGAACCTCAAAACACATATTTACATTATTCATAGTGTCCCTTACTTTTTTCCAAGTGGCCATTTAATTTCAACCATGATAATTCAAGTAGGGCTCATATTTACATAACTGGCATTGTTTAGGACATCAAATTAGAGGAAATTAAAGATTTTGCAAAATGACAAAGAAAAATTCAAAATTTTCAAATTAACTTCACAAAACTTAACTACATAGCAAGAATCAATACCTAAATGCTTTTCATTAATCCATTCAATTCATTCAGAGTCTAGATGAAGGTAAAAATCTCTTTGTCATACAAAATTCAGTGTCTTTCCCAATGCAAACCATACAATCTGAAAACTAACTCCTAGATTAGGGTTTTTCTAACCTTAAATATTTCAGCACCTCATGTTCAGACCCTAAGGTTAGGTTTAGGACTCCTTTAGATCTATTTCCTAGATTTTAGGAAATGTTGTCATGACAACTTTGGAAAGTTCCAAAGTTGTCATGAGCAACTTTACAGATTTTTGCAATTTTACATTTCTACTATCCTCCCATGCACAATTTGACCCAAATCACATCATATGGTCATATAAAAACTTTAAAACATCAAATATATAATTTCTACTATCTCTTCACATTCTTTCAAAATATAAGATGGGATTCAAACTCTTTTCAAGGGGGGATAAGCCATATATTTTTATATTACAATATTATCCTTTATATATTACTTTAATTAGAGCAGCCTTAATAACATTCTATCCAATTGGAATACGAAGGAGAAGATCATTGGTTGACATCCCTCATTCAACACTAAACATGTAAAAAAACAACATTATGCAAGAATCTAAAAATAACATTGTCATTGATACTTTCCTTCTAGATTTAAACCATAAATAGATTCAATCCTTACCTAGAATTAACCTCAAATGATGGAGAGATGATTTCTTTACCCTACAACCTCAATTTCTCATTCAAACTTGTTGCTCAATACCCTGCAACCAAATATAAAAAAATCATGATCAATTAGCATTACAAAAGATGTTGAAAAGTTTCAAGATATGTTCTAGTTTTGTTACATTGGTGAGTGTGCTATATGCATATTAGGATCTATAGTGTTATAACAAAAACTTTAAGAAGATTAAGATCAACATATTACCACTATGGTTTCAATTAGGAGAGATCAATTTTAAAGAATGAATGTATGACACATTTCAACAAAGGAAACAAAATATTACTTTTAATAACATCAAAATGTAGAATGTAGCAATAGTCAAAATAAGGAACTCAATGGTAGAACTATAATGTAAATAGTGAAGAATCATTTTCTATAGCCACTTAACCATCTATATGTCTTTGGTTTCTCTCCCTCCCATAAAAAATAATATTCAACCACTTTGAATCGAGAATACATGTGCAACAACATTCCATATGCATGGACAATAGGTGGAGCTGAAAAAATGCAAACATATTGCATTTTTTAGCTCCACTTGATGTCCTATGAATACCAATTGAGATTTCATATTGAACTAGGGCCTCCTTTTTCATTGCCTAAAACCAAGAGATGGACATAGTTAACATTTAATACTATCTCCATTAATTTGGTCCAATGAAGCATAATATTTTAATTTTTCTTTGAAATATAAACAGTAAAGGATTTCCAATATATTGATTGCCAATTTCTCTTGAATATCTTCACTAAAAGGATCAACTCATAGATAGAAAACATGTTTGATGTAGATGCAATGAAGAATTTAAGTATTTCTTCAATTACTTTAGATAGCTATGAAATAGATAAAGAAGACAAAAAAATTATTAGTATTAATTGCAAGATTCTCAACAAGGTACATAAAGTCATCATATATTCTAGTTACATTCAATGTGGTATATTTAACAATGTATAAAGGGCCCTGAAACTGACTTCAAGAAGAGAGGAATCAATCTTCAACTACTTCCCCTACTGTTCCATGCCAATTGCTTTCTTTGTGGGGGAGAATGGTGCAAGAGCACCCCAGTCTTGGCTTACAAGACTCAATTTCGGGTCATAGATATGGAATAAGGGTTTCTTAGTTAAGCATCTCACCATCACCAACCTCAAAATTAAAACAATAGTTATTTAAGAGATCTTATTGGAAAAAAACAAGTACCTTCCCATTAGAAGCTTAAATAATGACCCAACTATTGAGATACATAAAGAAAACCCAACATATGGAAGAAAGTAGTTGGCCTAAGTTAGTCAAAGAGGAAAGACTAGATAGGAGAAAGATCACATGGATGCAAAAAAACAAAAAGAGGATTATAAAAGGGATGTTAAAATTTAAGAGTGTCTGATTAGCAATGATGAAATAAAGAATTTTGTAAAAAATGAAATAGGAGTATCATATGGTCAAACCAAAATAGATGAAACAAATTAATATGTAAAAGAATTTAATATTATAGAGAATCATTTAGAAAAAGTATTTATAGGAACAAATATTAAATGATAAGTAATAGTTGATACCAAAAGAAAAGTGGGAAAATGACACGTATCTATTCTATAATATGAAAGTGGTTGAGACCAAACATCATGAAAGTCTCCAAATGTTGAAAGGATTCAAATAAGGTCGTGATAAATATAAAGGATTATTTTAAGTAGCATGACAAAGATCTCAAGTATTTTGAGGATGACATTCCCCTAATATGTCCAACTGTTTTGTGAACTGTGGCTATTATTACAAAGTTTTGTAAGTCACCATTATGATTAGGTCTACTATTATTGCATGAAGTTTAATGAGATGAACCCTCACATTGGATGGAAATGGATTTTAAGTTATTTTGATTCCTTGTGTAGAAAAGATATTATCATAGTGTCTTGACCATGACAGTGGTAGTCAAAGTAATATATTGATTCATTAAAGGTTAGATCTGTATGGTTGGGAATAAAACACTATGATTGACCTTGAAGTGAATTGAGGTTATCTATTTGGTTTGAATTGTGTGTTGGGAAGGTTTGGATCATTCCATGTGTTACTGTTATGCCAAAGTAACAGTATGACATTCAAATCAAATTGTGAAAAGAAAGAGCCTTTGGTTCCAACAAAGTTTGTGCATTCATCTGCCATGTTTGAAAGGGTGCAGGGAGAAAATATAAATCAATATTGAGAGTTTTCAAGTTGATTCAAGGGTTGAGCATTAGGTGGGTAGAGTAATGTTGTCATGAACTTCTTAATAGGCCTTATTGTTAATGTGATCAGTGAATGGGATAGGATTTGACAACTCATTTGAAGGATCTAATTCCACTAGGTGCTTCATGAGTGTAAATGAAGTGAGTTTAAATGTCTATGGGATTAGGTTTTGATTGAATTCATGGAGGGCATGGTGAATTAGAGATCTAAATATTCCTTCAGGTTTGTGTGATGGAAATGGTGAAGCTTCTTTTGGGAGTTAGTTCATCAAGTTTTTGTAATCAACAAATGAGTTTGATCCATCTAATCCTATTTTAAAAGTATTATGATGATTTAGTGAAGGTTTATTTGATGTCAAATTTTTAAGACATTTGGGAAGAATTGATGGGACCATATATTGGTATTTAGTTTGAACTTTACTTGGTTTCGAGAATCCTTTCATATTCTTTACTCAACAAGGCCAAACATATGAAGGTGGAAGCTCATTTGACCTTGCCCCCCTTATAATCACTCTAAATTCCCAATTAAAAACTAAGTAGATATTACATTCATTCATTTAAGAAGTATATCGTTGAATCATTATAATCACATAACATTCATTAACACAACATATGATTAATTTTTTATTTTTTTTTATAAAGAGGGGTAAACGCTTTGACCTGGAGCTATGAACTAGTGAGGCCACAAATGGGGGACCTCATCCCCATGAGATTTGAACCTTGATGGAAAGGATAACAACGCAACAACTTAACCATCACAACATGCCACTATTGGCAACAACATATGATTAATTAATACATATAAAAATTCATCAATAATTTGTGAACACATTAATCATTATATTCACACAACATTCATTAACATGATGTATAATTCATTAATATGTATAAGTATTCATCATTAATTCATGAACACGTCAATCATTATAATCACATAACAATATTCAATACATAACATAAAATTAGGCAAGAGCCTACAACAAAATGGTAAATTATGAGCCTCTTACCTAAGGGGTCTTCGGTTCAAATCTACTCAACTTTAATAAATAATAATAATTAATCAGAACACATAATAATAATTAATCCTAGATTTCGACTCTTATTGATCAAAAAAAAAAAATAACATGATATAAAGTTCATTAATAAGCAACATTCATAAAAAAAAAAATCATCAACACATTCATCATCAAACAAGATTTTTAACATTCATTTCTTCTTCTGTTTTTTCTTTTGTCAAAGATATAGGCTAATAGGCACATCATGACTATCTTTGGCATTTTCCTGTGGCTCTTGTCTGATCTTATGACATGAGGCTTCCTCTTATTTTGTTGAGGACAAGGCTGATGCGCTTATGCAATAAGAAATAAATGAGTTTAGTTCTAAACATTTTTTAAAAAAATTATATGTAATGCCTACCCCTAGTTTACTTTTCATGTATATTGCCAAATTGTTTTAGGCCATTTTTATGGTTATATTTTATGATTAGCAGTACTTGGTTACCAAATTTGATTAGATGTTATTTCAAACTCAGTTTATATTTTTGATGAGCTACTTGATAGTCAATTATTTCTTGTGTTTATGATAAAATATCCGATGATGATACATGTATGTTCATATAGTGATTTTAGTTATTTCATGATGGTAGTTAGATGAATGATTTATATGTAGTTTCTATGGATACTTACCCTATACTTGCATGTGTATGGTGGGCATGTATGTTTTACTTTATGTTTGACATTTTTGATGCGGTTGAGGGAGGGAGTCATAGTCACCCACTAGTCGAGTTCTACACTACACCACTTCTCCCCATTGCCTATTTAGATTAGATATATGTGTATATGTACATGCTCAACTTTTATGCAGATTGCAGGTATCGAGCATCAACTTCCTTGAATTTTTAGGATGAGCATGCCATTTCGTAGTATCTCAATGGTAAAGGAGGGGAAATAGTTCATGAGTCCAAATCGTAACCCTGAGCCAATTATCCTAGAAAGTAGGACAAGTATTTGATTTATTTACCCTTCCAAATTCATCAAGTGATGTGAATTCGTGATTTTGACCCTTGAGTTTGATCTAGTACTTTGTCTTTAATGATGAGTCTTCTTATTTAGTTTTGTGGATTTGTTATGATTTTTAATTATAATTAAATCAAATAAAAAAATTATTAAATTATTTAATTTATCGAAAATGTAATAAAGAAAAATCAATATTTAATTATATTTAATTAATTAAAAAAACTAATAAAATAAAATAATTAAATTTAAAATATTTAATTAAAGTTTTAATTTTGGCATAATTATATTTATTTAATTTAATAATAATTTATTTAGGAGTTTCATTTTAATAATAAACTCTAAATAATTTTTTTAACAAACAGTGACAAAGCCACTTGATATATATATATATATATATATATATATATATATATATATATATATATATATATATATATATATATAAATCTTTACATTTTTATTTTTATTCTTTTGATTCTAAGATACGGAGCTCCCGGAGAAAAGAATCAAGAAGAAAAACTTCGTTCATTACCCCATCAAGAAGAAGAAAAAAGAAAATGAGAGAAGAAAAAATATGGAAGTTACACAGACCTGGTTATAACTTCCTAGGCATGAGACTTCCAAATTACAATGTATGTCAGAAGAAGAAGATAAGAAGAAGCATTTAGCTGGAATGTACAATCAGCCAAAGAGTGATTTGAAACCAAGCCAAAAACAACCAAACCATCTACTGATCAAAATTCTGGTGCAGCCCCATGAAAAAACCTACACAAAAAAACTATGGAAAACACAAAACCACAAAACACCAACCAAAAAGACTTACTCCTCCATTTCTCCTACCATAGGAACAAAACTACCAATCTTAAGAGTAAGATCAGGAGTGGCAGTAGTAGGATTAAATGCAAGAGCAGAAGTTGGAACAGATGCTTGAAATGAATATTGTTCTAGAAAATATAATAAAACAAAAACAATATGATGCACATTGTTGATACAATTTTTGGGTAACCCACTACCAAATTACTGCAATGCAGCTTTCACCGGATGAAAAGATTGCCTCTCAAGAGATTTTTTAATACTCTCATAAACCATGTAAACACTATGATTACAAAGGAGAGCATGGTGCTGGAACAAACTTCCAATGAGGGCAGTACCACTCTAGAGATCATATTTTTGACAAGGTTTAGTAAGCTTTCCCTCATGCAAATAAACCGGTCTAATAAATCTAGTAGCTATCAACTCCACATGAAATGGAGATTGTAATAAATCCATAGCATTGGATAGAAAAATTGAGAGGATGTGGGAAGGATAAATTAATCTTTTACCAGAAAGAAAAAAAACCTGATGACTGCTAATCCTCTTGATTCCTCTACGAATGTGATGATGATCAGAAAAGAACAATATGGTTAGCATCTCATCCTTAATACAACCAAGAAAAGGATGCTCCCAATCTTCTGGCTCCAAAAACATCCTAAAATTCCTAGAATAATATTCCATATGAAGAGAAGAACAAGTCAAGAAGACATCCACTAGTTAACTAACTCCAACCAATGAGCTTTTTTGACTCGACATGATGAAGTAATAAACAACAATCAAGGCTAACACAAAGTAGCAGAATCCAAAAACAACCACCCAAAAGACCAAATGGCCAAAGAGGAAACAAATGTTTCCACAATGATAATCAACTCAAAGAAATTGTAAAACTCAAAAACAACCACCGAGAAAACCACGAGAATATCAAGAGCCAACACACTAAAAAATCATAATGACAAAAGATATACAATCAATCTCATTTAAAACTTCATTTCAGCCACACATGCAAAAGATATGTAATTAAGTCTACATAATAAAAATATAATATAGCTCCCATGAATTAAGTACATAGATCAGTTGAGTGAAACACGAGAGAATAATTAACCACACACCTCGAGTAAATGAAATAGATGTCAATTATGCAATAAAAAAATAATAAGGTACAAAAACTTTGTAAGATCAAATCCCAAGAAGAACGAGACTTGCAAACATGTGATGAAGAATCATGCCATGAAGGAATACGACAACAACTTTCTGTTACGTAATCGAGGACGTTACCAAAGCCACCTCACAAATTTTTTTTTGATAAAGTACAAGTTATAGATCCTCAATAATCAATCAAGAACATACAACCAATCATTAGGACAAATAGATCTTCCCCACTTGATGTCAAATAGTAGACCAGTACTATAATGAATAACACAACAAGCTCACTTTCAATTTGGATATGCATAAAAGTCATATCAAAAGGCATTAACCATTATAGTACTAACATAATATTTCACACCAACTAGGAAAAACAAAAAAAATCCTAACATACACCTCCCTCGCTTGATGCCAATTACTAGTCCAATGCTGACATGATTAATACCACAAGTATATATGCACACATAAACCAAAAAAATTATATATGCATACAAAAACCTTACCTAGTGATATTAACCATATAACCACAAAACTCATAATTCCCACCAGCAGGGAAATAATTAAGATTCATTCCTAATGATAGAAGCAATACAAGGAAATATGTCTACCATACAATTAGATGAACAAGAGTCCAAGATAATACCATCACAGCCAATATTTGCTAGACTGTCAGCTAGAACATTGCCCTCCCTAAACACATGAGATATCAAATAACTATTAAAAGAATCAATGATATCCCAAATATGCTGGAAAGTATAGTCCAAATACTAGCTATTGATCTTCCTATGAATACATGCATTGATAACTATAGAAGAGTCACCTTCTATATGCAAGCAAGTAAAAAACATATACTTAGCCAAGATCAGCCCCTCTAATAGAATTATAAATTCTACCATATTATTGGTGCCAATCAGAATTAGTTTTGCATAAAAATCTAATAGTATAGCAAACTGATTATGTAAGGAAATCCCAATACCTGATTCACCAAGATTCCCTCTTGATGCCCTATCAAAATTAAGCTTAACAAACATAGGATCAAGGGGCTTCCATTTAATAGAATTTCTGCAAATTAGCACAAATCTAATGTGAGGAAACACAAGATATGAAGTCAGAGAAATAAGCTTCCAATTATGAAGAATAAAGCTATCCCATGAAGAGAACATGCCATTACACTTGAAATGACTATTAACTAAGTTATTGACTAATTCAGAAATAAGCTGCTCAATTGTGTCAATCACATTACTAACATCAAATATCTCTTTACGAAAAATACTCTTATTCTATTCCCACCAAATGGACCAAATTATAGATGAGGGAACAATAATCCATAGACATGCAAAAAAAAAAGGAAAATAGAATCAACCAAGATTGGAACAGGTCCCATAAAGACTTAGGAAGAGGTAGCTTAGAGGTAATCTACCCAAAAATGAATACCAACATTGCATGGAAAAGTGATAATGCACAAAGAGATGGCCAGTTGATTCAATATGAAGACCACACAAGACACACTTGAAAGGTTTTGCAATGTACAATCTACTAAGTCTATCACTAGTCAAAACTCTACCTTGAATGGCCAACAAAGAAAAATCTCCCGCTTTTGGCAAAACACTCTTATCCCAACAAAACTTGAAAGCTCACTTTGAATCATGCTGCTCTGACATACCCAATAAAGACTTGTATCCTAATTTAACTAAATACAATCTTGTCTTAGCAATACACCACACAATCCTATCACAAACTCTAGACAAGAAAACCACTCTATTGGCTAGGATAACTACAAAATTCCTAGCTGATTCACTACTAATAGGTAGCAAGAAAAGATCTTTCCAATAGACCTTATGTGACACAAGGTCAACATAATCCACTAAATGACCTCCCCAAAAGCTATACATAGAATCCATAAGCTCATGCAAAGAAGAGATACAACACTACAAAAGATTACCATTCCAAGAATCTTTCCAAAAGGAAACATCATAACTAGAATGAACCTACCAAGACAAAAATTTAGTGATAACTTCCCTAGATGACATCATAAAATTCTAGGTAGGCCACCCTATAGGAGGATTAGAGATAGTGAAAATTCTATGAGGACAAGTAGAATCAAGATATTTAGCTTGCATGATTTGACACCATAAAGATTGAGGTTTAAAGTACATATTCTAGACAAGTTCCCCCCAAAAGCTTTATTCCTAAGTGAGATGTTGTGAACCCCAAACCCACCATAGGATTTAGATAGAGCCATCTTTTTTAAAGAAATCAAAGGTATTCTCTTAACATTATTCATATTAGATGACCACATAAAGTTAAGAACGATTTTCTCAATCTGAGCAATAACAGAAGACAAAGCTTGAAGAATAGAAAGCTAATAATTAGGAATGGTAAGAAGGACTATTTTGATCAATAAGATTCTCCTAGAAAATGAAAACCACCTCGCCTTCTAGGCTGAAATCCTCCCCTTTAATCTAGTAATCACATTATCCAAAAATGAAGGCTTCACTGAACCCAAAAAGAACAAAATCCTCAGATAAAGGGATGGCAACTCCTCCACTAAAAATCCAAGAATGTTAATTAACCTATGTTTAACTAACTCAGGCATAAAAAGTAGGAAGAGTTTAGATTTATTCAAATTGATGACTTGACCAGACCCATTAGTATAGATGTTTAAAATATTCTTGATACACTTGACTTCTCTAATCAAGGATCTACCAAAAAGAAGAGTATCATCAACAAAGAAGTTATGAGTGACAAAAATATTAGAATTTGGTATATGAATACCTTGCCAATTAGCTAAGGTGTTCTACCTTAGAATAGATGTACTTAAGGTTTCAGCCATAATAATAGATAAAAATAGAGAAAGTGGGTCACCTTGTCGAACCCCTTGGGTGGATCAAAAGTAGGAAGAAGGTATACCATTAATAATAACTGCAAATGAAGCACCTGAAAGACACTTCTTAATGCACTTACACCAAGGCTTCAAGAAGCCAAATTTGGCTAACACAGCCAAAAGAAATTCCCAATCCACTTTATCATAGGCTTTCATCATGTCTAACTTTGCAACAACACAGGAGTTTGATAAGATTTGATTGTATGAAGAACTTCCAATGCAACTAGAGCCCCATCTAAATTATTCCTACCTGGGACAAAACCTCCTTGTTGAGGAGAAACTAACCTAGGGATTAGTAGTTTAAGCCAAAGATAAATAGCCTTAGTAATAATCTTATAAACTGAGTTGCATAGAGAAATAGGTCTGAAATCTACAAATGTAGTAGGGGTTTTCACCTTAGGAATCAGAATGATATTCATTTTATTAAGACTTTTCGAAATGAACCTTTTCTTCCAAGATTCATCTAAGACCAAAATCAGGTCAAAAACTAATCATATCCCAATATTTTTGGTAGAAAATAATAGAAAATTCATTAGGACCAGGCACTTTATTAGGAGCCATAGAAAAAACAACAAAACGAACTTCTTCCAAAGTGAAAGATTTCATAAGGGACTCATTATTTGAATTATTAACAAGAGGAGGAATGAAGTGCAATAACATATTTCTATCATCCTTGATATTCCTTAGACACTTATCTAGAGCGAGTAATTTTTTGAAAAAATTAACCCCCTCATTAAAAATATCTTGATGGGAAACCAAATTGGCCCCAGATGAAGCACCATTAATAGATACAATAAAAGAGGATGCCTTCTTAATCTTAGCCAAGGCATGAAAAAACTTCGTGTTCCTATCACACTCTCTTAACCATAATTCCCTAGACTTCTGCCTCCAATAAATTTCCTCCCTAGAACACAAAATTTCTCAATAACCTTGGAGATTTCTTTGTTTTGCGGATAGTTATGCATTAATCCAAAACTTCATAATGTGATAAGCAATACTTTTGAGATCACTTTTAACCCTAGATTTTTCATGAAACACATTCTTGAAGACCTCTTTATTCCAAACACAAATTTTGGAATGCACAAAAGACAACTTGTTTGCAAATTGAAACATTATGTTTCCTTTACAAAATGGAGCACTAACCCACCATTGCCTAAGTAAAGATAAGAAATGAGGATGGGTAAACCACATACTCTCAAACTTAAAGGTAGACCTAGCTTTAGGTAGATTTGACTTATTAATCTCCAAAGAAATGGGAAAATGATCAAATTCAAAAGATGAAAGAATTTGAGCCAAAAATGACAAATTGAGAAGCTTCAAATCTAGAGAAATTGGAAATTTATCCAGTTTGGAAGAAATGGGATGAACAGATCAATGATTAGACCAAGTAAAATCACTATTTGAGAAAGCCACCTTATATAAAGCATTATTTTGAATAAAAAGATTAAACTCTTCTATAATTCTCGGGGCAGTAACATTGCCCCCAATTTTGTTAGTAGGTGATGAGATGGCATTAAAATCACCCCCACTAATAACAGGAAGGTCCTCCGATTTACTAATCTGATTAATAACAACATCCCATAATAAATATTTATCCTAGGCTAAAGAAGGCCCATAGATATTGAAAACAAAAAAATAAAATTCTAACCAATTAAATTTGATGAGTTGCCAATTAGATTGTGACATCAGGGGCACCCCTAAGACATGTTTATTCTTCCATAGCAAAATGAGACCACTAGAAGCACCAAAAGACAGAACACATGTATACTCCCAAGAAGACTAGCTATGCACAAACTTCTCAAATGATTCCTAAGATAATTTAGACTCTTGAATAAGAACTATACCAGCCTAAGAAGCTAGAATAAACTTCCTAACTCTACTGATTTATCTAAAGAATTTAATCCCCTAACATTCCAAGATAAAATCCTCATACTGCCACAAGAGATCATGATGTGCTTTAAGTCTAAATAATAGATGAGAAAGAATCCAAAATAGTTGTTTGAATTCCAGCCTCAATTTCTTCTTTAACTTTACAAGAAAGAGGCTTTTGACCCCTTCTCTTTGGGGTCTTAACAATTACACTTGGATTTAGTAGAGCACTAGATGACTTTGATTGTGAGATGGATAATTCTTGAGACAAATCGAACCTATCAGCAATAAACAAACACTTATGCTTAGGAGAATCAAACCCATCAATAGTAGATAGACACTTATACTCAGGAGAATCAAACCCAAACACCCCTTCTTCCAACATAATCTCATCCCTAGCCTAAGATGCAACTAAGATGAGGATACTACCAGACTTCAAATGTGTCTCATGAAAATCTTGTAGGGAACCTGAAGAAGACAAAATAGGAACAAATGGTTGACTAAAAAACAAGAAATTGTGGATGATACCCAAGACATCCACCAAGGGAGCAACTAGCCTAGACCCCAAGTGGCTAGGACATATAAGAGATAGACGAGAAGCAACAAAAAGAAGTGGATTTTTGAGAGACAAACTAGAATCACCAAAAAGAGAGAAGAAAAAAACAAACATACCAAACATACCCAAGACAGACACTGAAAAAATTGAAGAAAAAGGAGAGGGAAAAAGGGAGAGAACATGATGAACAACCAATGCACTATGATCAGAAGAAGCCTTAAAGACTTTGTTTGGAAGAGAACCCCAACAGGAAACATGAGAATTAGGAACCAATTGCACTAAAGGAGGATTAAGAGCCAACTGAACTAGAAGCAAATTAGTCTCAAGAGAGGACACCTCTGACTCAGCCTCAAAATGGCCTTCATAAAAAAAAAATGTTTTTCTGAAGCTAGCTGCAAGCCCAACTTTTGCTCATCAAAAGAACATAACAACATATCTGAACAAAAACATTGAAAATTTTCTTGTGAAACCAATAGAAAATCTTTACACGAATGCATAAAATGTCCCAGATAATTAACATTCTTGGCAACAACCTCTAGTTCCATATATTGAATTTGTTGTATGCAAAGACCAAACTTTGAACAACTATAAAATTTTGTAAGGGGTTTCTCACATTTTTGCATATGGATACACACCTAAACAACCATATGTGGCCACAAAAATGATATTAAATCATGCATGAAGAAAATACCCAACCTATTAACAAAAATCTCAACCAAATCCAAATCCCTATATTCCAATGGGAGATTTGGAAGTACAATCCATTGAGGAAAAAAATGTGGTAGATCCTTCAACATATCAAAATGGGGCATCCACCCCATTGTAGTGATACCAACCCCATTACAAAACCAACCCTTGAACTTGTGCACTGCAGTTTTCTTCTCTATAGAATCAAAAATAGCTACAAAAGAAAGAGAATCCTTATTCAACAAAAAAAGTTCAGACAACCCCACCCAATGTCAGCTGGCCCATGAAAGAAAGAAAAGTGGAATAAAGCATACCAATAAGTGTCTTTGAACAAAAACCATCCACCTTCTCACTAATTAACTCAAATGGAATAGAAACCCTAGGTTCAGATGGCTGACAAGATGCCCTACTAAGAAGTGGATCACGCTTAACTTGATCTAGGGTAGATGGAAAAAGAGGGTTAGGACCAATATCTACTGACTTTGGAGTGAAGAGAGCTCTACAAGAATGAGAAGGGGGCTTTAGAATTGGGTTTCTATTTAGAGAGGTCATAAACTACAAAATAGGGCTACCTTGAAACATTGAAGTAGGCAATGCAGGTTGAGAATCCTTGCAAATATCAAAGGGTGATTGTCAAACAAAATTCTTCTTGCGATAAGGTATATGCCCAAGCAAATGATGTCACTTACCCTGCGACCGAGAAGGAGGGCCAAAAGCTTTTCCAAAGAAACTAGCAAAAGATAGATGAGAGCCCAAAATACCTTTAAATAGGGATGCCCTAGGTGGAACAATAGAACTAACCCTAGCCCATGAAAAATAATTCTACCATACTTGTGAACCAATAGTAAGACTCGACTTCATGCAATCTTTCCTAACCCCCTAACAAATAACCCATTGAAGAAGATGACTAGAAGACCTTGCAAATGCCACATCCTCTTTACTTATAGAGAAACCAAAAAGAAATATCTCAATTCTCATAAGTCTCCACGCGTAAGCCATGCCCCTTCTTTATTGTTGGGCCAACTAGATTGTGTCGAGAATCAGTTCCATATTATTATTACTTAAATTAATAAATATATAATTAAAAATGTCTTGTGTTTTAATAAAAGAGAGAAAATAAATTTAATAACGTTTATTTTAATTCAAATGCAAAAAGTTTGTACATGAAATTAAAATAAAATAAAATAATAAAGAAAAAGGATTCATGTGATTGCAAAACCAAAACCCTAAAGGGAGAAGGCTCTTTATTAAGAAATCAGAGCTCATTTCTCCACAAACAAGTTTGGAGGAATAATTTTTTGAGAAAGAGGATTTTCAAAAAGATGGGAGTTTCTTGCGAGCTCTAAGCATTTGATTGATTAGCATCAAATTTAGGTAGGATCTTGTTGAGTTTTGCACAGTAATTTCCTATTTGAAATTTCTTTCTCTTCTCTGTGTTTGTATGGATCTATTTTATGAATCTAATTTAGGTTGAAACCCTTGTAATAAAATTTAATATTCTTTGAAAATATCTCTGAAAGGATTTGAGATTAGAAACCCTTTTTTGATAAATTTGGGGGTTCGTAATTTGATTGTTTGGATTTGGGATGGGGTTTGACAAATAATACCTATACCTTTAATTTTACAAAATTGATAGTTTGTATTTGTTTTCCTATTAGATCTATATTGATAGATTTTTTTAAAAAAGTATATATATTAGTAAAAATAACCACAATAATTATTTACTATGACAATTTTTAATGACATGTTTGAGATTTCATTTTTACCTGGAATTGGAAATCGTGTTTGAATTTGGAGAGTAGGCAAGGTGATGTTTTTTTTTAATATAAAAAGTCTTAAAAAAAAGTGAGGAGAGGCCATGACCCCCCCCACCCCCCCCCCCATGGCTGCAATTTCAATAGTAATATAATAATAATAATAAATTTAATGATACTTAATAAAAATTTAATAATAGTAATTCTTAATCATGAGACATTGTTTAAAACTTTGTTTTAAGGGTGTTATTTAAAGAAAAATAAAAATGGATTCAGTTATACGAAAATGGTTTCTAATACTAGGGAAATTCTACTAATTTTGTTTATTCAAAAAATTTAGTATTTATGACACTTAATAAATGAAAACTTGAAACCCAATAGTGAAAATTGAACTTTTATGTTTTCAAAACCTAATGAATTATGAAGGCTACATTTGTTATGTACTTTATGTGATGTAAGGTTTACTGGTGTTGGCTTCAGGTTTGGTTTAGTACATTGACCAGTCAAGATGTTTACTAGAGTCTTGGAGGATTTTGTTATGTGATGATGTTATGGTTATTATTTGGTCACAATATTTTATACCTGACCATTGTGATGTATTCATGTATTTCTATGATGAGTTTGGATCAGTTTCTTGTTAGTACTTTCTAGTTGCTTGTTTAGCACTGAGGTGAATGGTACGACTTTCCTAGTGTAACTTTTGAGTTTTGATCAATTATCTTTTGATGCTTTCTAGTTGCTTGCATAGAACTAAGGTGATTATTGTACTGTAACCTATGATTTTTTTAAGAGTTATATTTTAGTGCTTTCTAATCGCTTGTATAGGACTAAGGTGAATATTTTGATTTATCTTTAGGTACTTTCCAATTGCTTGTAAAGGACTGATGTGGAAATTGTGAATTTATGAGTTGTACTTTTCATGAGCTTAGGATAGGTAAACTATGTGTACATTGGGAAGTGGCTTGCAATGGAGGCCAAAGCCCTAAAGAGGTTGCTTGGGTAACCCATTGTAAGTTGTTTTAATAAGTGATAAAATTTCATTAAATGGGTTTAAAATGAATTAATAATAGTCAATATATTCCTCACTCGTGCCTTGAGTGCTAGTACATAGGATGAGAGTAGGGAGGATGCTTGGTTGTGACCTTGCCTCGTTAGTATGCCTTGTCTATATGAAAGGATATTGATTCCACATAGAGACACTAGGGGGCCAGAGTCTAGAGAGGCCACTAAGGTAACCTTAGAGTTGGATCATGTGATGGCACTTGCTCACTTACATAGTAGATTTCCTATATGTATTTTTGTCTCTAGGATTAGATGATACTTGTATCTTGGTACTTTTGAGATAGATTTCTATCATGATTTCCTTGATCTAGATGTTGGTTATGACTTTTAAGATTGATATCCAAATGGGACTTGAGATTATCTCCCCAACACAATAGGAGTGGTCCATTTAGGTTCCACAAGGTCACATGGTTGTTTTTCTTATACCATTGAGATCCACAAGTTGGATGTACTTGTGCAGTTTTTCCTTTCATCCTAATCTTGTGTTTCTATTAGATGGTTCTGTTATGTTGTATTGTTCTTTATTTTTAGAGATCTTATGAGATGATGTATTTATTCATGATGTATATTCTTTGAGATTTTCATGCCCTGTGACTTGTACAATGAATGATTATGTATTCTAGTTATGCCAAGTGGTATCTAATGTAATTGTATATTATTTAATTAGATTCATACTTGTAACTATTTTATGATGTGGATTTGTTATGTTTCAAATTTAGTGTTAATAATACTTTATATGTGATTCAATGTAATGGGACTCTTAAGAGATGTAACCTATTTATGGATTTTTTGTATGTATGTGAGTTATTTCTTCTACTATGTTATCTCTTGTTGTTTTAATCTTTCAAAAAAATTGTTTGGAAAACTTAGTGAAACTTTAGGTTAATTTCTTTTGGGTTCCTTGGCAGGGCAATACATTATAAGTATTTTATTAATCTAAAGAACATAATAGGGATTTTTCTTTACCTGCTAGTGTCACATCGTCTACTATCACATTTTTTCACCCCAACCTCAACATGCTCAACACTAACATCATGCTCAACTCTGTCACCATGACATTTTCCATACTAAAAATAATCACTTAAAGATTACACCAATTTCAATTTAAGATGTTAAATTTTATTAATAATTACAAAATTAATCTTCAATAGAAATTGAATATGCATCTCTATCATT
Source organism: Cupressus sempervirens (assembly GCA_028749045.1). Taxonomy (NCBI): domain Eukaryota; kingdom Viridiplantae; phylum Streptophyta; class Pinopsida; order Cupressales; family Cupressaceae; genus Cupressus; species Cupressus sempervirens. The sequence continues at coordinate 557,178,526 of CM053787.1, read as the reverse complement.
GTGATGAACATCAAGGCCTTCATGATGTGTAGGATTTGTGCCTTCATCATCATGAGTAGGATCTGTGGTGGGAGTAGAAGGAATGTCATGCACATTGTTATCATTGTTTGAAATTAACATCAAATAGATTATTTCTCATGAAGTTCTCAATTTATGTTATTATTCATTAGGCCTATTAACCTATGTGTGAATCGGCGCACTAGAATCTTCTACATCTCTCTAGCCACTAGAATATGTGTAGTGTTGGGCAACCACTTTTTTTTAGCCTTTCTTGAAGCCAATTTGTTTCTCCTCTTATGTGAATGCTAGATTAAATTCAATGCCCTGATTCTTTGCATAATATCATCAATATTGAATGTATTACTTATTTGTAATTCTATGTAAAAAAATTGATATAAAATTTCATTTAATGCTACTTACAAGTCATGAGTGAATATTTATATATCCACTAGAAACAAGATGGTGTTGACCAACCTTCTCTTTCATATCTTGTGTAGCCTTTGTTATGTCTTGCAGCCTATATATGTAAACTTTGTAATATGTTAGAAATATTTTAGATTATATAAATATAAAGATCACTAATTTGTGCATAATTAAATTAATACTACCACATACCTATTTTTTCTAGGTGGTGGGTATCTCTTAGTCTTATCTCTTTTTCATTTTCAATGATTTCACTCCACCCTAGTTGTGGAACCATAGGAGGACACTCATAGTTTGGGTTGAGCTTTAGAGTTCTTTTGTATTAATCTCACATAGTCTTTAGATGTTTGGAAGCCTTTTAAATAATTTTGACTCTGTTCAAAATATTTTGACCAAAGAGCTCCTCTATATATTTTATGAGTTGATCATTTAATTCAGGGCCTTGCTAATTCTACCTTTTAACAAAAAAATAAAATTGTTAGCTAAAAATTAGTTCAAGCTATGTACCTTAAATATACTACAACAAATGGATGAATAGAAAAATGTAGCAACCAATTATATGAAGCTATGTACCTTTTGTGTAATGTGGGCCCAAATATCTTCAATGTTAAATCATAAAAAGTTTCATAATGAAGATCATTTCCTACAAAATCATCATAGGATTATTAGTCAAAAATGAATGAATAAGTAAAACACAATTGCACTCTAAATAGTTACAATTTTAAAGTACTCAGTAGCTTAGGCAATTTTAAGGGAATAATATATATCTTGACCATCAACAATGATGCCTCTAATGACCCAGTAGAAGTAACACAAGCTACTCTAAGAAAGGCTTGTAAATTATCACCAGTATTCGTATCTATTATATCATCATGAGAAGATGTACCTATGATGCAGGAGCATCCTGGGTGTAGGAGCAATCTTGCATCACCCAAAAAAAATTTATATTCAGTCTTTTCTATTTTAATAAGGACTAGTAGACAGGGTGGTTACTATTTATTGGAGCTTGCTATATATACTAAGTTTATCATACAAGCTCATAATGTTCTCATTTTCTACATGAAGGTTCATTTTAGAGTTATAAGCCTACCATAAAAATCTCATTGCTCCAGCTTAAGTATTGGAGAAGTTATTGTGGATTTTTGATGGAAAAATTTGTAGAAAAATCTTCAGGCTCATCGTTAGAGGCCTTAGAGTGCCCAGATGAGGTCTAAAAACTTGATGGAAGGATGATTGCATAGTTTTGAGCTATACATCAGAAGCTAATGTTTCTGAAAAGTGGTTATAATAGCTAATTAGAACAACTACTCGAGAGTTATGGCCTTTCAAAGTTGGGCTACCCAAAATTCGTAAAATAAAAGTCAAAAATGTATTTGGCTAACTCTATATGTATTGTTAGGGTCTATCAACCCTAGGTATTAAGTTTGAGCATCTAGAACCTTCCCCGGTGGCATAAAATTTCCTATTTAGAAAGGCTTGAACATTGTCTAGAACAACTTTGGGTGATAGTTCACAGTTTTTCTTGTAGATTATTGTAATGAAGGCACCCATATGGGTTAGCATATTATACTTGTGAATTCTGTAATTCCACATTTGTAGTGCAAATAAGAAGTCCATATTTTGTTCTTGCATTTGCTATTATTTTTTTGTTTTTTGTTATGGTAAGGGGAGAACCCTTCATCAAGTGGTATCAGAGCTAGAGTTCTTGAGTGTGTGGAAAAATCACTAACTATGAAGCAGTTCACACCAGGACTATGGTTTGGGCTGAGCGTGTAGACAAATCACCAATTGTGAGGTCATTTTCACTAGGGTTTTAGCGGTTGCACAAAAATACCTCCACAAAGAGAGTGTGGTGGAAGAGTTAAAGGTGTTACACCTAAGGATTTTAGAACCCTCTAGAGGAAAATATAAGCAATGCAAGAATAGATTCACAGAGGAATGAATCTTGTCATAGGAGATAGTGAAAGTGAGGATGAAAGAGAAGAAGAAGGAAATGCAAACCCATATGCAGTAGAGGAAGTTCTTAACCCAGAGGAGGCAAAGTTTTTTAGGGCCATTTCTAGTATTGGAAAAAGAATTAAGTTTGATGTTCCCACATTTTTAAGAAACCTCAACCCAGAGGAATTGATCAACTAGATCAATGAGTTGGAAGAGTACTTTGAATATGACGATATTGAAGATCCAAATAGGGTCAAGTTTGCAAAGGCCAAACTAAAGGGTTATCCAAAGATCTAGAGGTAGCAAAATTCATTTGGATCAAAATAAAAGAGGAAAGGACAAAATCACTAGATGGGATTAGATGGTAGCTAAAATGAAGTGAAAATTTATTCCCATAGATTATAAGCTTGATCTATTGAAGAAAATGCAAGGTTTGAAGATAGCTTGAAAATCTATTCAAGAGTATATTGAAGAGTTCTACCGAGTTCTCATTAGAACCGGCCATGCAGAAGTAGATAAGGAGAAAGTTGCTCATTATCTTAATGGGTTACGACCAAGCATTCAAGATGATATGAGTCTTGTTTGAGTGACCAATATTGAAGAGGCATACCAGTTTTTCATAAGGGTTGAGGAGAAACTAAAAAAGAAGTTTGATAACAAGAATAGTGGAAGAGGTTGTGGTGGAAGATCTAGCAGAGATCGTATGGAGGTCATAATGATGATTAGAAGAATAAGGATGAGGTTGGAAGTAGCAGTCATAACTTAAGAGGAAACAATTCCAACCATTTCCATGATCAGAATAATAGAGGTCAGAGAGGAAGAGGTAGAGGATAGGGATCTGGAAGAGGAGGCTTTTGTGGGAAATGTTTTCACTAGAGAGAAGAAGGGAATAGAGCATTTTAATGTACCTAGTGCCAAGGAAGGAAAAATCAAAGAACAAAAGGCCAGGCTAGAGTTGCACATGTTGATGAAGATTCTAGATCATCGCATTCTGAAGATGCTGAAAGAGGAGAGGTCCTAATTAATAGAAGAGTCATGTTGAGTGGTGAGAATGAACCTAGTCAAAGAAGGAGCTTGTTTTTCACAAGGTGTAGATGTAAAGATAAGTGTTATGATGTGATCATTGATGGTGGAAGTATTGACAATCTAGTATCAGAAATGATGGTCACAAAGTTAAAGCTAAAGAGACAAAAGCACCCACGACCATATTGTATATCTTGGGTGCAAGATGACCACAAGGTCATGATCAATGAGAAGTGCTCAATGAAGTTCAAGATTGGAAGCTACTAGGATGAGGTACTATGTGATATCATACCTATGGACATACACCATATGTTGTTGGGCAGACCATGGTAGTTTGACAAACATGTTGTACATGATGGGTGAGAAAATACCTACACTCTGACCAAGGATGGAGTGAAACATAAGTTGAAGCCATTGAAGGATAAAGAAGAAAAGATATATGGTGCTACCAAAATATGTTTTATTGATGGAAAAGAGTTTCTCAAAGGTATGAAGCATGACCATATGTGTTTTTCTATAATTCCAAAAGATGGTAAAGAAGAAGTAGATGAGGTGCTTGCAAAAGTTACATATATGTTGGGAGAGATTTTTGACATTGTATTAGATAATGTAGTTGATGGATTACCCCCAATGAGGAAGATCAATCAATAGATGGATTTGATTTCTAGAGCCAATTTTCCAAATAAGGCAATGCATAGAATGACACTAGTAGAAAGTGAAGAGTTGAACAAACAAGTCTATGAGTTATTCCAGAAGGGGTTGATTCAAGAGAGTCTGAGTCTATGCGTAGTACCAACTGTATTAGCACCAAAGAAGAATGGAGAATGGAGGATGTGTATAGATTCTTGCACTATCAACAATATCATAATCAAGTAAAGATTTCCATTGCCAAGGATGGATGATATTATGGACTATTTGAGTGGATTTGAGTATTTCACAAAGATAGATCTAAAGAGTGGGTATCATTAGATTGGTATCAAAGAAGGTGATGAGTGGAAGACTGCTTTCAAGATAAGGGAAGTACTATATGAGTGATTAGTCATGCCTTTTGGGCTAACCAATACACCAAGCACTTTCATGAGGTTCATGAATGAGGTACTGAAGGATTTTCTGGGTAAGTTTGTCATTATTTATTTAGATGATATTTTGATCTTCAATAAGACACTAGAGGAGCATTTGATCCATATTCGCAAGGTGTTTGATAAGTTGAGGGAAGAAAAGTTGTTGATAAACCTAAAGAAGTGCAGTTTTGTAAAGAAGGAATTGGTGTACCTAGGATTTGTAGTCTTAGCAGAAGGTCTAAAAATGGACCTAGAGAAAGTGAAGGCTATCCTTGAATGGTCTACTCCAAGGAGTGCAACAAAGGTAAGATCTTTTCATGAACTATCTAGTTTTTATAGAAAGTTCATAAGAAGTTTTAGCAATATTTGTGGACACTTGACTGAAACAATGAGAGGGGATAGGAAAGAATTTAAGTGGACTATAGGAGTAGATAAGAGTTTTAATCTATTGAAATAGAAAGTTACTAAGAAACCTATGAAGTTTGAAAACTCAAGGGAAAGGTGTTTGCGTATTTTCGAGCCCTTCAAAGTTGGGATACTCAAAATTCCTAAAATAAATGTCAAAAATGTATTTGGTCAACTCTATATGTATTGTTAGGGTCTGTCGGCCCTAGGTATTAAGTTTGAGCATCTAGAACCTTCTAGGGTGGCATAAAATTGCCAATTTAAGAAAGGCCAGAACATTGTCTAGAATAGCTCTAGGTGATAGTTCACAACTTGTCTTGTATATTATTGTAATGAAGGCACCCATGTGGGTTAACATATTGTACTTGTCAATTCTATAATTTTGTATTTGTGGTGCAAATAACAAGTCCATATTTTGTTCTTGCATTTGTTGTTGTTTTTTTGTTTTATGTTATGGTTTATGGTATTAAGGGGAGCACCCTTCATCAACCTATCATTGGTGAAAGTTAATCAATGTCATACTATGATAAAATGAACAAGAAAGTATAAATAAAATCATATTTAACACATAGAAAATGTAGCAAAACAAGGATTTACTAGTTCTAGTTGTAGCAGGTGTGGATGTTTGCATGCTCCTTGTTGCTAATCCTATAGCTGACAATCTCAGAGCGTTGGCCAACCTCATGGAAGGGGGTGTATGCACATCATTAGGATGTGAAAAATAATCCTATATATATATATATATATACACACAATGTATTGTCTTTTTGAAATATAGATTGCAAAAACATGACAACAATAATATAAAACTATCAATAATAATCATGAAGAAAATAATGTCCCTTTTGATGATTGAAAATTCAAATCACATATCCATAAGAGCTACATTGGTACCCTCATCAGGTGGAAAAACTTGGTAAGGGCTCAAAAATTGTTGTAAAAACACATACATATTTTGGTTCATGATCCATAACTTAGTATAAAACATAAAGCTTATTGAACTATTGTCCTAGCAAAAGATTCATTGTTTCTTACTTCCAAACAATGTGCTCTCTAACACAATTCACTTCTTGTCACCTCTTTCTCTTAGGTTGGATTTGGATCCATCACAAGTGGAAGAATTTATAGATTGATTCTTTTGAGGCTCTTTTTACACATGCTTATAAGGTCATTGGTATATGTGATGTCATCATCACATTATACTATGGCCACCATATCAACAACTAATTGTTCTTGTGTAATATGTTCATTCCCCTTTCCCTAAGCCTCAAATTGTGACAAAAACATCAATAAAATAAACAATACAAGTCCAAAACCTTAATGAAAATAACATAATAATATGACATTTTGTAAAACTACAATTATGCAAATTTTTATACAAAAGGTTTACTTGTACTAGAGAAGGGGTGGGAGCAACATCCTTGCCTCTGTCATCCGGTGGATTGGCCATGTTACCTTGTGACAAAGAATACATATAAAAACATCAACATAATGAAAGGAATAGTCAGCTTAGACAAAAAACTTATTAATAAAATGTTATATTGCATATGGGAGTTCTAATAGGAAGTAATTAGTTTAAATATTATATGTAGTACTTATAAGTCCCATGATAGTAACTTTCTTTGTATCTATGCAATTCAAATTGTAATCTATTAGCAGCTCCTCCTCTGAACTTATTGATTTTATCACACATACAAAAACATGATTTCCCTAGCGTACCTCAAAAATGTAATTGGGTCACTTATTAGTTGACCTAGGACACATACTATTTACAAAACCTACAATGTTCCTTGTTGCTTTTGGCCTTACATCAATGTACACAACAAGTCTTTTACTTTGATAATTTTCTTTCCATTGTAGATAATTTGCTGGCAATGCATACCTATGCATACTTTTTTTATATTGAACTATTCACATCCAATTATTGTAATTTTAACAAGGTCCTACATACTCCATCAATTCAAAAGCTTTTTTATAACTTACCTTTATACCATCCATGGAAAATAGGCTCAAACCATGTAATATGAAGGAACTATGCATACATTATCTCATTGACACAAAAGTCAATGTTAATTAGAGGTAATTCCTTGGGTACCCATTCTTTCTAAAGATGTGTGTGCCTCAAGGGAACCTTGATGTCACCCTTGTTCTCATCATCATAAGAACATGAGCCCCCTTGAGCAAGGAAAAATTGCATGCATTTATTGAATTTTTTTCTAATCTTTTGACCTTTAGTTTGTCTCTCTTTCGTATACCTAAATGTATCACTATCCTCTTCTATCACTACAACATTTGGGGTTAAACTGCAGTGATAATTTAAGATGATGGTGTAATTTGTGGTGATTTTCATGTTTTTTTTGTAGTTGTCCCTGACACCATTGCAATACCAATGTTGGCATTGTAATTGCAATGCCCATGTGGGTATTAAAAAAAAAACATGACATAAATCATTCCTTATTTGTTTTGATTGATTGTGGAGAGTTGTTTGTGAAAGATTGTAGAGAGCTTCAAATGAGGGTATAGAGAAGTTGTGAAATAGTGTAGAGTGTGGAGATCTATGATTTCCTAGCCATGCACTTTCTATGAATTTTTTTTCCCTTTCTCTACATTTTTTTGTCATGGTATTTTGCTTATAATGCATTCTCCTCATTATTTAGTCTTTCTATTGTTTCAGACTAACTTTGAATATCTTCCTCCCTATATGAGATCTTAAACTTAATAAAATGTTTTTTTGTTGTCCATGACATCAAATGAGCTTTGACTATATTATAATAATCTATAATCAATCTATGGTCATGCCCTAGCTTTGTGATTGCATTTTAATGCCATGCCCTTGTGATCTTCGTTCCCTTACCCTTGCTTTGCCCTTGTTGCATACATATTCTAGAATGGTTGGATATAAAGGCTCCATATGATGGCCCAATAATGGAAGCCAAGGATGTAACCATGCATGTACTGGCACAATCTCCTTGTGAAGATCCCAAGTATTTACTGTTGCTATTAATTTTTGCATCACTATATGATCCAGAATGTTATGAAGTACTAAAGCCGGTAGTAACTTCTCCCATGTCTCCAAAAAACATAGCATAGGTCCAAGGTCCCTTGGCTCCCAAGAATTATTAGTATCTATTCTCACTATTGTTGTTTCTACCATATAGTCTCTTGCATATACATTCTTCTAGAGGTGTGTTTGGTGACACTTCTAAAACATACATGATTTATCCATTTAGGGTTGTGAATGTCTATTAGTCATCAACCTTTAGTCCCAAAATGGATGTAGCAGTTCTTCAATAGTGGTCTAAAGTGGAATCATATACACTCATTCTATTATCCATCACTATTATTGTGTAGATCATATATACCATATTTCACATGTCATTCTTGTGTAGAAGGGAGTGTTACCAAAAGAATTCTAGTAGAGGACTAAACAATTGCCTATATCACTTTTTGTCTGTCATGGCCTTAGTTTTATAGTATAACTTGAATTGATCTCTTTACTAATTTTGTTTTATGTGTTTTTAGTTGTGAATGAGATTATTGTGAGAGAAGTGTGTTAAGAATATTAACCAAGATAAACCTCCAGGTCTGACAGTACAAACCGTACTTCCTCTTAATAGTAATATATCTCTAATTTTGGCATTTAATGATATTTATATCTTTCCTATAGGTGCCAAGTTAGGAAGGGTTATGTCCCTTTAGGGATATATCCTTTAGAAAGGATATATAAGTAGGTTGTAAATGCAGATTATAGGACACACAGTTACAACAGTCTGCTCCTATAAGCATTTTATATCCTACAATTTATATCTGAGATTCTCTATCACAATAAAAGGTTAAATATTCATTATTGTATCCACATTATAATAAGCACTAATTTAATCAATAGTCATACTACTTAGAAGATCATTCTCAACATATAAGACTTGATTAAAAGTCTGATTAAGAGATAAGGATTTAGCAAAAACTTTACATGGTATTAGAGCTCTAGTAATTGAACCTAGGCTCTGCTAAATTTCAATAATTAGACTTTGTACACATCAAGCAATAATCTTCTATCTTCCATGGCTTACATAATCAGACCCGAGGATAGGTTTGATGGGAAAGGGCACTTTGAAGCCTGGAAGTTCATAATCATGATGATTCTTGAAGAGAACAATGTAAGACAATTCATTGATGGAGCATCCAAACTACCCCAAATTGAACCTCACAAATCTATCTAGAGTAGAGGAAATAGAAAAGCTATTCAAATCATCTTGGATGGAGTTAAAAATGATATTGTACCTATGCTTACAAAACATCAAACTGCCTTTGATATGATGAATGCATTACAAAATGCCTATGAAGTAAAGAATGCAACCAGGGTTCTTGCACTAAAAAGGCAATTAAATCACATTTAGATAAAGAAAGGAGAATCAATAAGTTCTTACTTCTCAAGAGTTTCCAGCATTAGAGATGAACTATCAACCATAGGAACCATCATTAGTGACACAAAATTAACACTTATGGGTATAGATGGATTGCCAAATTCATGGGAGACATTCGCATGAGGAATAAGTGCCAGAGATTAGCTCCTAGATTTGAATAGACTCAAGAATGACTATCTTCAAGAGGAATCTAGAAAACTAAAGAAAGGAGGGAAACCAAAAGTAGAAGATGAAGAACTTCACATTCTTAATATGAACTCCTATAAAGGCAAGAAGAAGTATTTCAAGAAGAAAAAGGGAAATCAAAAGAATGGAAAGCCCAAGAAAGATCTATCTAAAATAAAGTGTTTTAAATGTGAAAAATTTGGACACTATAGATCTAATTGTCCTGAAAATTCCAAACAACAGGAACATTGTACAAATTCCATTAGAGAAGAAGATACTTATGATCTTGAGAACCGTGTTTTGTATTCCTCTCTATCAAATGAAATTTCAAATAAAGCATGGGTAACTGATAGTGGATCTCCTAGACATATAACAGAATACAAAGATACTCTAGATTCTTTATCAGAGAAGGTTAATGGTGAAGTTACCATTGGTGATAACTTAGCACACTCCGTTGAAGGAATTGGAAATCGTACTTTGAAACTAAAATCAGGAAATACTCCTCTTCTTAAATGTGTACTCTATGTACCAAGGATTAAAAGAAACCTAATCTCAATTATAGCACTTGAAGATGATGGACACAATGTTGCATTTTTGGATGACAAAGTATTAACTTGGGCTAAGAACTCTTCCATCAAGAAAGCAAAGTTAATTGGTCAAAGAAAGGGATATTTCTATGAATTGAATACAAAATCTAGTCGATCTATTCAATCCCTAGTCCATGAAGCTGAAGATTCAAATGAAATATGGCACAGAAGATTAGGGCATCTAAATTTTAAAACTTTATCAACTATGGAAAAGATGGTTATTGGATTACCCAAATTAAATAAAGACCACCCTAGTATTTTCAAAGGGTGTGCTTGGCATAAAATCACTAGAAGTCTCTTTCATGATAGTACTAGGAAAACAAATAATGTACTAGAATTAATTAATTCATATTTATGTACACCTATGTCCGTTCCTTCTCTTGGAGGATTTTGGTATTATATCTTGTTCATAGATGACTTCTCTAGGAAAAGATGGATTTACTTTTTAAAATGCAAGGAATCAGAAGAAATCCTACAAAGATTTAAAGAATTCAAAGCATTAACTGAAAAAAAAAATTAGGACATAAAATTAAAGCCCTTAGAACTGATAATAGAGGAGAATATAGCTTAAACTTGTTTAAAAGGTTTGGTAAAGAATCAAGGATTAAGAGGGAGTACACTGTCCCTTATAACCTAGAGCAAAATGAGGTGGCAGAAAGAAAGAATAGGACAATTATAGAAGTTGTTAAGGCTATGATTTTTTACCAAAACCTAGAATATTATCTTTGGGTAGAAACCTCTTGTACTACTATTTATATTCAAAATAGAAGTCCTCACTCCTATCTTAAAGATAAAACACCTAAGAAGTATTTACTAAAGTAAAACCCAATATAAGTCATCTTAGAATTTTTGGATGTCTTGTATATATCCATGTTCCAAAAGAAAAGAGAACCAAGTTAGAACCCTTTGGGAGGAAAGTTATTTTTGTAAGGTATAGTGAAACTTCTAAAGCATATAAGATTTTCATACTTGGATAGAAAACTATTGAACTTAGCAGAGATGTAATCTTTGAAGAAGGTCTTGCATTCAAAAGAGCCATAAGTTATAATGAACCTTCTCCTTTATCTAGTTCTGAAAGAAATAGTGAATCTGAGTCCCAAAGGAAGAACTTAGAAGAAATTGAAGATGAAATTCAAAATATGAACCTTGACAAAAATTCAAAGAATAGACCACTTTGGGCCATTAAAATAGTTGAAGCAACTCAAGACTTTGTTGCACCTTCCAGAATAGTCAAAGAAAGCAAAAGACCTAAAATATTCTTTGGTTATACAACTAACATAAGTGATTTATCCAAAATAGAGCCAACCAATCCCTCTGATGCTATTAAACATACAGCTTGGAAAGAAGCTATGATAGAAGAATACCAATCTATCATGAAAAATGATGTTTAGGAAATTGTTCCAAGACCTAAAGGAAAATTTGTTGTTTCTTCCAAGTGGATATTTAAAATAAAGCACGTTGCTAATGGTAGTATTGAGAAGTATAATGCCAGATTTGTAGCTAGAGGATTTTCTCAAAAAGATGGGATTCATTATGAAGAAACCTTTGCTCCCATTGCTAGATATACCTCTGTAAGAGAAGTCTTAGCAATTTCCACATCAAAGGGATGGAAGGTACATCAGATGGATCTAAAAATAACATTCCTAAATGGAAATTTTTTAGAAGAAGTATATCTAGAGCAACCTAAATGATTTGAAACTCATGATCCTAACGCTTTTGTTTGCAGGCTCAACAAAGCTCTCTATGGGCTTAAATAGGGTCCCAGGGCCTGGTACAAAAGAGTTGATAAGTATCTCACCAACTTAAGATTCTCCAAGAATGAAGCTGATCCAAATATATATTATAAAAGAGATAAAGATGATATGGTAATTATGATACTATATGTTGATGATATACTAATAACAAGTGACGATCATATCATAGATCAGTGCAAGAAATATCTAACTAGAGAATTTGAGATGAAAGATTTGGGACTGCTTCATTACTTCTTAGGACTGGAAGTATGATATAATTTTGATAGTATCATACTAAATCAAGTGAAGTATACATCAAATATTTTAAAGAATTTTGGAATGTGGAATTGCAAACCTATCTCTTCTCCAATGGAGACTAATCTACATAAACTTAAGGAAGCAGCTGCAGAATTACCATCCATAGATTCTACTCTTTACAGATAGATGATTGGGTCTCTTATGTACTTAGTAAATACAAGACCAGATATTTGATATGTAGTTAATGCCTTAAGCCAGTTTATGTGTGAACCAAAGAGATTCACCTAGTCGCAGTTAAATGCATTATGAGATACTTACAAGGCACTCTTAATCTCTGACTCAAATATGAGAAATTTGCTTTAGACTTACATGGATTCACTAATTCAGATTGGGGTGGAAGTGTTTAAGAGAGGAAAAGTACTTCAGGATGCTATTTCAGTTTGGGATCAGAAATGATATCTTGGATATGTAGAAAGCAGTCTTTAGTAGCACAAAGTTCCACAAAAGCCGAATACATTGCAGTAGTGATGGCCTCCCAACAAGTAGTATGACTAAGGAAGTTACTTGTTGGATTATTTGGGCAAGCTATGAATCCCATGATTATTTATTGTGATAATCATTGTTCCATAAAGCTCTCAGTGAATCCAATTTTCCATGACAGGTCCAAGCATATTGAAATTGCTTACCATTATCTAAGAGATATGGTAGAAATGAATTCTATAAAATTGGAATACATTTGCACTGTAGATTAGACACCAGACATACTCACCAAACCTTTATCTAGAGTAAAGATAGAAACCTTCAGGAGGAGACTTGGTATGGTTGAGTTGTAATCCATTTGTACTCTATTGATTTTTAATAAAATAATTTTATTTTATCAAACTATTGTTATGGGCTCCACCATTTGTATTTATTTGTATTCATTATTTTAAGAGGTGACAATCTCTTAGATAATGTGCTAAATAGTAGAATTTTACTATAAGATCTATATGAGTTCAAGATCATATTATGATGTTGACATTGCTATGTTCATGGGTCACAAATTGGATAAAGGAAGAATCTTAGTATTCTCCAAGTTTATGTTGTATTCTAGTAGATCTTAAAACTTAGGATCATGTTCTGATATGGAAATACTAATTTCTATGAAATCATAACTTGGATAAATGAAGAGATTACTCTTTAGATTTATCCTGTGTAATATCACTAGTGGCAATGATTTGTCATATCACAGGTTTAGTAATATGACTTTGTATCATGTGTTCTATGATACCACATACTAAGAAGAGATAGACAGATATAGAGTATTAATTCTTGCTTATTCATCTGTATTGGTATTGCTAGATATAATATCTCTCTATAGGATTATTAGGTTAAGAGGGAGTGTTAAGAATATTAACCAAGATAAACCTACAAGTCTGATAGTACAGACTATACTTCCTCTTAATAGTAATATATCTCTACTGTTGGCATTTAATGATATATATATATCTTATAGGTGCCAAGTTAGGATGGATTATGTCCCTTGAGGGACATACTCTTTAGAAAGGATATATAAGTAGGTTGTAAATGCAGATTATAGGACACATAGTTACAACAATCTACTCCTATAAGGATTTTATATCCTACAATTTATATATGAGATTCTCTATCACAATAAAAGGTTAAATATTCATTATTGTATCTGCATTATAATAAGCACTAATTTCATCAATATTCATACTACTTAGAAGATCATTCTCAGCATATAAGATTGGATGAAAAGTTTGATTAGGAGATAAGGATTTAGCAGAAACTTTACAAAGCGATTTGTTATTTTTCATTTTCATTTTAAAGATCAGTTTGTCATTCATCATTATTGGGAAAATGAGGTTTTAGGGTTGTGTTAGTTGGTGTTCCATAAATTATAGTTGTATCTATTTATTTTGTTAATGGTATAATGATATTGAAATGTCTACGCTAGTTTAGTCTAATGATCAAGATGGAGAATATAAAGCAAAAGATCATTCTTAAGTTCAAAACTCAACAACTATTCCAAAAGAGGTTGAGTTTGATTGGGAAGAAGCAAAGACATTGTTTTTATTTTACCTAATTCTAATAATTTGATAGGCATAATCCATTTTCTCAAGTCCATATTCACCAGTAGTAGAAAAGACACCTAAAACTAAGACAAGGTGTTGCACATGACCTATTTAGTTTTAAAGGTGTTTACATTTTCCAAAGATTATTTGTATGATCATTTAGTATTTGAATTGTATGTATTCATAAAATAGTTGGAGGTAGTTTTGGGTGTACATTTATGGTTGATCTCATTAAAAAATGTTGCTCCTACAACTGGTCTCTGACAATTGGGAGATTCTCCTTAGGAAAGGTATAGTTTTATTCTCAATTGAAATGTAAAGGCCTTTTTCTAATAATTGCAAATATTTATAAACTTGTTCCTAATATTCAGCACTTTTGAAATTTATCTCTATTCATGACTAGGTTTTAATGTAAGTGAATGTTCCTCTTAAACTATCAATGTGCAAATGTGGTGATAATTCTTCAAAATCACAGATAGTTGTAGTTCACATTCCTAAAATAATTTCCCTAGAATAAGTAACACCCTTGTTCTGTGTTGGGGTTACAGTTTAGTATCTATTTAAGAGTTTTAGATATGCAAAGACAGTGAAGAAATGTTGAATATTGGGCTTGGGAGGCACTGGGAAAATTAGTGTGAAGATTTGTAAGGAACTTGGGCATCATTTGACTATTATAGGGTCTTGCAATAAGAAGACAAAAGGAATTGGATGTCCTTGGAGTAGATGAATACCTTTTTAGCAATAATGGTACCTAAAATCAAGTATTTTATAATAATAGAAGCATACCAACAATTCTCTTTAAATGATCTAATTGAGGATCAAAGATTATTGCCCTTAATTGCTAATTTGTTGGTTATACAAGTTTTAATTTTTTTCTTGATGGTAATTTTTATTAAGATTATGATGCTAAATCATGAAGACCATGAAAATTTCCAATCACATAATTAGCAATAGTTTTAGACTTTTTTCATGCATATATTAAGAGAAGTTTTATGCTCTAGCTTGTAGCTTTGCAGTAGAATAAGTAGTTAAGAGTCCAAGAATAAATGCATGATTTCACATGCATATCAAACCATTTTTTATTCCCAATAAACCATGCACAACATGCATAGTATTTGGTAAGACTTTCTTGCTTCTTTCAATTAATTTAGGAATTTGATTTATAGTATACATAATGTGACAACCAATCTTGCTTCTTCCCCAAGCTCTCTCAGGTCTCCTTAGGCCATGAACTTGGCCAAATAGGGCTTCTAATCACACTAAGCTCCTTAGGCCTCTATCAATGGTTCCTAATTCGATTGGTTTACATCGACCAAGTAGAACAAACTTTCTTGTTAACTCTCCATCAACACAATTGACCCCAAATGTTCATTATACTTCCCAAATGGATGGATAGTCATCTAGGAATGTATCTGGAATGCCTTCAAGGTCCTCAATCAAAATAAATCTTGAAACCCTAATTGAGTTCCAACTACTAAGAAAAATGCATTCAAATACTTGAAATAGTGCTACAAGAATTAGCCCTCCAAATGTAGTAAAACTCAATTATTTTGCAAAATTTCTTAACAAGGGGTCCAAAAAACCACCATTCCAGATACCCTTTTTAGAGACCTTATTGATTTTGGGGGTCTAGGGTTCCCAACTTGTCTGTACTATATGAACACAATTCTAGACTTAAAATAAGGGTTTTAAGGGTTTGGCATGATGTCAAATGGAAAAAGCATTTTTCCTTCCATAGGACTCCACCAAGGCTTCCCATTTGGATTGGGGTTACTCCATAACACCTTCTAACATATTATAGGCTCTTGTTGAAGTATCAACAACATTCAACCTCTCCAAATCCACTTCCTCTACTCTGTGATCCCTAAACAAGTTAGTAGGACTTGCCTAGGGCATTACTACAAGGGCCCCACCTCCACTATACATAATGTACATAGAGTCATGTTCCAAATCCAAAAAATTTGTATAGATTCTATGATGGGAAGTGGCCATATGACTCCATTTGTGCAAACAACTTGACTCAGAACAACAGACTGGTAGGGAAAAACACTTATTTCAAGCCCTCAAAACCTTACAAAATGATAAAATAAAGCCATATAGAATCTTAAATACACCTACTATAACACCTCCAAAATAAAAAGTTTCAAATCTAATCCATCTACAAACCAAAAATAGCATAAAACTATTATTGAGAACTTGTTGTTGAATCCATACAATGCAAAATATATCTTCTCTAACCCCTTGAACAAGTTGAGAATGACCTCATATAGGCTTACCATCATCACTCCTAACTATTTTAGACAACTATATCTCCTTCTAGACATAGTTGCACAAAATGCAAGAAAAGTTGTCAATGTTGTCGTTGACAACATTGACTACAATTGAGCAACTTTTACATCTTATGGAGTTAAGCCCTCAAACTTTCTCCTAAAGACATGAAACCTTGCATAATTTCCAAATAGGACTTTAAAAAAAAGGTCCTTAAAACCTTTATTTGACCATTCTACCCTTCTAGCCCCCAAAACACCTATTTGGCCTAGTGAACAACTTGAAGCAACTTTGACCTATTTGGGATTATCAAACCTAACAGCTTACCTTCTTAAGACTACATGTGTCCCTTTATTCACCTAGTGGTGTGGCTAGCACCACTACAAGCTAAAATCCCAAAGGGAGCCCTGGGTCTTCCTTAGCCCACCTAAGTGCCCCTACACCACTATACTAGTAGGGAAAAAAACAATGATTTGTATTCAAATTTTCTGTGGAGTTTATGAAGAGAGAAATATTTCATTTAATTAGATATCACTAAGTAAAACTCTAGATTTATTTTCTTTAAAATGGGCATTTTTTATTACAAAAAAAAAGCATCAGTGTTTCCAATTTATGCATAGAATATTGGAGTGGTGAATTACTATATTTTTCCTTCTTCCTTAGCTTTTAACAATTTCTTTGCGCTACTCTTTAGTTTCCATAACCTTAATTCAATCTTTTGTTTTCTTTTTTATCACAATTTCCAACTTCACATTGTAGATTTGGATATTCTCTGTTCAATTGGTCATTGAATTTGATTTTTTTATTGTGTGAGCTCTTTTTAACATTTTGTTTTCTTTCTTTTACACTACCCCAACAATGGAAGCCAAGGATGTAACCATGTATGTATTGGCACAAGCTCCCTACAAGGATCCCAAGTATCTACTGTTATTGCTAACTTGGGCATCACTATATGATCCAAAATGTTTTTGATTAGATAAATAGGTTTTACAGGGAACCTGAAACTCGAAAGTTAGTACGTAAGAAGGCTGATAATAAGTGTGATAGCCCAGCCAAAAAAGTATAAGTTCAAAGGCTGATAATAACCATTAAGCCCAGCCAAAGGAAAGAGTACTGAGAAAAGACCAGAAAAAGGAAACAATCAAAGCCACGGCCAAAAGCCAGAACAAAAAGCCAAAAGACAGTGATCAACAAAAGAATAGGCAAGAGTTATTCCTCATTCTTTTTCTCTAGATCATGCATCACTTGAGCAGCCTCAAAGGTCTATTGATTCTCCTCTATTTCCATCTATTGGGTCCTTTGATTCCCTTGGTCTTGAGCAGGAGTGGAGTTGTCCTTTGCAGGGTCGTCCTCCGTTCTGGCCTTGTCCCTGTCATTTCCATCCTCATCATCATGCATTTCTCTATCTTTGATCCAGCCCATGAGAGAGATGATTTTTTTGTTGATGGAGCTTAATAAGGAAAACATCTTATTCATAAGGTTATGATTGTAGTTTTCCAGATTGCGTATCCTCTGTTCTGCCAGAGTGAGCCTATCAACTGAATCCATCCTCCTGTTGGCATCCATTCCTTTCCTTGTTGCCTCAATGTGTTTCACCTGGTCTTTAACCTCCTCAAGCTCATGGAAAAGCCATTTGATTGATCTAAAATTATCAATCATGCTATTGTGAGCATTATTTAAAAGGTTCATCCCTATCTCCCTGGCTCTGTCCAAAATAGCCACGATCATCGGATCAATTAATTCTTCTAGCTGCTGCTCTTCTTGATTATCCACAAGGATTTGGGGATTCATGACCTCCCTAAAGATTCCCATTTTGGTGGTCTTGACATTGAAGTTGATCCACACTTTCCTCTTATCATTGGTCTGTAGTTCCCCTTCCGCATACCCAACTTTCTCCTCTTTCTGCTCCTCAGGGTGGAGATGGACAAGAGAAAAGGGCAGCACAAACACCTCCTCATATTGAGAGCACACATCCTCTAAACTCTCCCTCTTGCACTTCTTCCTTCCACTGTCCTCCTTTGTTTCCTCTTGCATCTCCTTCACCACCTCCTCAAACTTTGGATCCTCCTCATCGTCGCTACTTCCCTCCTTAGCCTTCTTAGCTTGCTTTTACCTGAGATCCCTAGGGCTTTTTCTGCTTGGGGTTATGGGGGGGGGGATTTTTGGACATGGTAAGTCACTGCTTTCCTTTAAGAGGAGATCTTGCCTTTCTCAGAACTGAGGCTCTAAATATCATCTGAGTCAGAGGAGTAACTAGAACTTCCAGACTCCACTATCTCTGTCTGAGGGGGGGCATTTCTAAATAGTCTGAGCTTTGAAGTGCTCATGGATAAGTAGCAGCAGCCCCTCATGCAGAGCCGGGTTTGCAATGGGCTTCTTTTTGAAGCTGTCCATCGCCTTACTCATAGAGATTAACTGATAAAAAGGGAAAGAAATTTTGGCTTTCTTTCAAAAATGATTTAAAATAACAAAGTGGTGGGTTCAGGCTCTATCAAACCTTGGGTCCAAAGTGATATACTCAATAACAGCTTTCAGAACATACCTCCACCACTTCTTCATGGAGTTCGAGACATAGTAGGTGTCAATATTTTTCAACGCCTTCAATTCCTTCTCACTCTCCACAAAATCCCTAACCGCATTGCTAAGAGCTTCTTATCCCTAAAGAATTTGAAACCCTCGATAGGGATCTCAATGACAACCATGATCTCCTCCTCCATTATCCACAAGTTGATGCCATTCACCTTAACCCTGCCATCTTTTTGGGACCCCACCATACTATTGGTCACCTCCTAATCAAAACTGTGCAGCTTCATGAGATACTTGGTTACCCCACCCTCATCTAGCTTTTCCCAAACTTTTGGCCTGCTTCTCCATTTCTCAAAGTCCCCCACCGGCTCCTTTTTGCATGTCTCACCCACCATCTCTGCACACTGCACACCCACTTTACTCATAAGCTCTTCACTGTGAGACTGGAATGGACCACCTAGATTAAGCAAAGAGCAAAGAAAAATAACTCTGTTGTTGCCCCTGAAATGATTGCAATAAATAACCCACAAAGTGTGGCAATTAATCAATGATGGAAATTTTCATTTACGAATTCCCAATCTTCTATTATGAAAAGTACCCATATATCTTAACCCTTTCATATTCATAATTACAACTTGATATCCTTTGTACTTCCTTGGATTTTATCCAAGTCGATCTGACACTTGATGTCTGCCAGCAAAGAAGTTCCAGGAAGCCAAGTCATTATTTGGTTTGTACCAACCCCTATATTTTCCAACCTCTTGGCAATCGAGTTTGCTTCCCAGAAAGTATGGGTGACGTGGAATTTTTTGAATTTGGCAAGGGTCTCTCTAGTCTCATTGATAAGATTTGAAATCATCTAAGATGGATACAAATTTCCATTGATGCACTTAATAATGTTATTCGAGTCCCCTTCCAGCCATAAATTGGTGACCCCAATTTCAAAAGCCAGTTTAACAACATTGCAATCGTTGTTGGCTTCCGCAAAATGATTTGTTTGGAAACCCAACGAGAGAGCGAAAGCCACAATACTATCTCCATTTTCATTTCTAACCACACCTCCACTACCCGAGGATCCAGGGTTGCCCTTGGAGGCTCTATCAAAGTTGGCTTTGTGCTAGCCTTCAGGGGGGAGGAGCCACTTGGCTTCCTGTCTTTTTCTCATTTTGTCTTTTACCTTCTCCTTTTTCCTACCTCCTATCTCAAAATCTCCCCCCTTCCTCATAGAAAAATTTTCCTTTATGTTAGTAAAGATCTTCCTTCCAACAACCACAGCTGGCTCCTCCCTGTCTCTAAAAATCCAATTGTTTCTCTCCTTACATATGCTCCAACAAAAATGGGGTAGGAGCCAGGAGCTGATTTCCTTCAAGGAAGACCTATTGAACATACCATGCCATTGGAAGAAAAAGTCCAAGAGGTTGGAAGGAATGCACCAGCTGTGGTCAAGGTCCTGGGTGAGGAAGTCCCAGACTGTCCTGGAGTAAGAGCAAAGAATGAACAAATGATTGCCTATCTCTGACTCATCTTTGCATAAAACACATCTGCTAGGCATGATATGACCTCTTTTAATGAGATTTTCTTGGGTGAGATTTTTGTCCTAAAGTGCCAACCAAAAAAACATGTTGACTTTTGGCATTAGGCCTTGGAGCCAGACCCTCAACCAAGGGGGGGACACTTTTGTACTCCATAAAGTAGAGTACCCAGAGGCAACCGAATAGAGCCCATTAGCATTATCCCTCCAAACCAGTTCATCCTTGTTAGTGCTGAGGGATAAGGAATTAAGCATGATCATAATTGGTTTAAGGTCCTCTGAGATAATAGAAAGGTCCTTCCATCCCTGTTCAGTCCTGTAGTTGCTGACTTTGTGCCCAAAAAGGTTGATGCAATCATTAGCCCAAACATCATAGCTAGGGTTATTAATGAGGGGGCCCTAAGAAAGCCAGCTGTCTATCCAGAATAGAATGTTCTCCCCATTTCCCAACTTCTAGGAGACCTTAGAGTTAGCCAAATCCCTGGCTTTTAAGAAGCCATTCCAAAAAACTAAGCCTCTGGGGATATCCTCACTAAAAAGAGTGAACTAAAAAGAGGGCCTTTTTATATACTTATTCACCACAGTGTCTCTCCATTCCCCTGTGCTACTAAAGATGTGCCAGATTTGCTTTGCCAGGAGGGCCTTATTGATATGAGTGAGCTTCTTGATTCCCAGACCACCATTCTTTTTAGGGAGACAAACTTTGTCCCAAGCAACAAGGGGGTACCTTTTATTCCTTTCAGTTCTCATCCATAAAAAATCCCTTTGGATTTTCTCCATCCTCTCAATGTATTTTTTGGGTATGGGAAAAAGGCTCAGGGCATATATTGGCAGGTTTTGAAGGATGGATTTAACTAGTTGACATTTTCCAACTTGGCTGAGAAAGGCTCCTTTCCAACCAACCAGCTTCTTACTGAACCTATCCAAGATGTCGTTCTAGAAGGAATTAGAGGGAGACATGCCCAAGGGGAGACCAAGGTAGGTAGAAGGAAGCTTCCCCACCTGACATCCCAAGATTCTAGAGATTCTCTGTTGTGTTCCCTCTAGAGTGTTGATAAAGAAAACAGAGCTTTTGTCCCAATTGATGAGCTACCCTGACCCTCTGGAATAAGTGTCCAAAGTGTCTTTCAAAGCCTTGGCCTCCTTGAACAAAGCCTCTCCTCCCATAATGGTATCATCAATAAATTTCTGATGTGTGAAGGGGGTACATTTGGAAGAAGGTTTAAAGCCTTTGATCTTCCCTTCTTTCTTTTTATTCTCCATGAGTCTACCAATAAATTCCACCAAGATGATGAAGAGAATCGGTGATAGAGGATCCCCCTGACGAAGGCCTCTATTAGGTTTGAAGAAATCAGAGGGGGATCCATTTACTAAAACAGCTAGCAACGGGGTGGTGACCAGCTGGGAAATTAGCTTGCAAGATTTGACATCAAAGCCAAAAGCCTTCAACACTAGCTCCAAAAAGCACCAATCCACCCGATTGTAAGCTTTAGACATGTCAAGTTCGAGTAACATCCCTTCTCTCTTACCAGCTTCCATAGAGTGAATCACTTCATGCACCATGATAATCAAATCTAAAATCTGTCTACCTGGGACAAAGCCAGATTGTTGTTGAGAGATAATCAGGGGATAAAGTTATGATCCAAAATGTTATGAAGTACTGAAGCCAATAGTAACTTGTCCCATGTCTCTAGAAAATGTACCCTAGGTGTAGGGTTCCTTGGTTCCCAGGAATTTGTAGCAGCAATTCTCATTGTTGGAAGAATAAATTCAATGAAGAATTGAGTGTAAGGAGTTGAAGAAGCAAGTTTTTCTTCTATGTAAATGTCACAATCATGATGCTCATTCCCTTATAGAAGCCTCTTCCACAATGACATTACCTCTAAATCATGCAAAGGATGTTGAAGTGGTTCCCAACCTTGAAACACTCTTATGAAAAATGACAAAGAAAATGCAAATGCAATACATGAAAAATTTCACAACTTGTAGTCCTCCTGATACTTGGACTATAAATTCTCAAAGACACTTGCAAGTGATTCCAATGTCATAGTACCTACCACAACACTTTCTCAGATTCTATCTAGTGCTCCCATAATATCCTCTATGTTGTCTAGTTGTTGTTTCTACTATGTAGTCTCTTTCTAAAACCACTCCTCCTTCTAGTATATTTCCATAGACTCTCTCTTATTTGATTATAGTGCATCTCAACTAGTAGCTCCAATGATGCAATCACACATCTATCTCTAGATTGTGCATGCATTTGTTATTTTATAGAATCTAGATAGATACTGACAGTTCCAAAGCCATAAACCTAAAGACCATCATGAGTGCATCCCACTTTAGGGAAAAATTGGATGTCATGTTCTTGTGCATATGTTTCAATCACTTACTCAATAGCTTTCATTTCAACATTCAAGTTTTCAAGATTGGTCCAAATCCTACACAAAAATAGTAGAGTTCACAAGAAATTTTACAAAAACATATCATAGCAAATATTTTTTGAAAGAAACAAGCCATAACCCAGTTAAATTGATCTAGTGTCTAATTATCTAGGTTAATTACAAATTCCCATAGAAGTGTCATCAGATTAGGTACAATAAACTGAGCAATCAGTTGTTTCTAGCTAGTAGGATCAAATACAAATTTCCAAGGTGATTAAATTACATATGCAGATGTATGTATGTATGTATATATGTAAGTGTATATGTATGTATGTATGTATGTATGTATATGTATGTATGTATGTATGAATGAATGTATGTATATATGTATTTATGTATATACATATATATACATATGTAAATGTATATATGTATTTATATATACATACACACACAGATGCATGTGTATATGCATGTGTATATAGATGTATATATATATGTATGTATGTATATATATAGAAAGAGATCTTGTGGATTATGGATTATAAACAAGAAAAAACAAAATTGACATTAATCATTTCTCATTTGTTTTGATTAATTGTGGAGATTTGTGCACAAAAGAGGGTGGAGAGCTCTAAATATTGGTGGAGATCAATGGAGATCTAGAATCTTGTTTTCATTCCCTTGTGATCACTACATTTCGTTACCGTGCCCTTGTAATCTCTACATTTCATTTCCGTGCCCTTGTGATCTTTGTATATGCATGCACACATGTATGTATGTATACAGAGTGATCTTTTTTAAGGTGCTTATTGATCCAGCTACATACATATTCTAGAATTTAAATAATAAAATAATAAATCTCACTCAACATGTAGCATGGCCAAAGATACGATGGAAATGCGTATTGGTAAGTATATTCCTCTTTTTGTCTCTCATTTTTCATGTGTTTATTTCACTTGAAGTACTATTTCTTAGGGAGAATTTTGTAATATTGGATTAATTTTATGCAGGAAGTGATGAGGACATTCTTGGATGTACCTGTGTTAGATGTATGAGAACACTAAAGGATTGTGATGAATTTCCCGTGAGCAATGAAGATGAACTTCCCTTGAGAGTAGCTCAACTTCCAGGTACTTTAAAGATTGATCCTTTCTTAAATATTTTAGATGTTAATGAGGAATTTAAATGTTGGGGGGGTGGGGGGTGAGGCCAAATGAGATTCCACCTTAACATGGTTGGCCCTGAATAGTAGAGAATATTAAACTATTCTTGAAACCAAGTGAAGACCAACATTAACCAATGATTGCATGACAACTAACTATGTGAATCTCTTGGTTTTAGGAAATGTAGAAGGAGACCATAGTTCAGCATGCAATCTCAATTCATATGCATATGATATCAGGTGGAGCTGAAAAAATTCAATAGGTTTGCATTTTTGTTAGAGTTATTTAATTAAGTATTTTAAGTTATAGATCATCATGGACATTGTAACTTTGACTCTTATAGACAAGGTAATGTCCTCAACATGCAAGAAAATCAAGACTTTCTATGTCTTGGCTTGCTTATCCATAGCGTCTAGAGTTCTAACATTCATGATGGTCTATAATTTTAAAAGCTTAATAGACCTATTAAATAAATGTAAACATGGTGCATTTTTTTAGCTCTACCTATTTTCCATGCATATAAGAAGCAACTACACGTGCATTCTTGATTCATAATTTAACAAGTAGGGTGAGCACCTACAACTTGATATATGATTCCTCTATGGGGGAGATGGTATTATCTCTAGAACCTTGTATCTTGGATACTTTATGGCCTTTTGTCTTTGCAATATGGAGATGTGGAGACCAATTTAAGGATGACCCAAAAAAGAAATGGTTAAGTATATAAATTTTCTAGAACTTATGTCAATTGTTTTAATCTAAAACTTATGTCAACTTTTTAAATTATGGCAATTTTCTAAAATTAGATTTTGTTGCTCCAATGCTTACTGATGGTGACAAATAGATTGTTCTTTCTAGATAGAATGCAAACAAGTTTACTAGGATTACATCAAAATAGGAAGTGAGGTATGTAGTATTTGGTACTTTTCTAATCTATATAGACAATGGTCATCAATTTTTTGAAATTGTGGATGAGTTAACAAAATTTGGTACAAAAAAATATTGGATAATGGTCATATATGTAGCATTTGGTACAAAACAATATTGGATTAAAGTATTTTCCATATTATACTTTGCATGCCATTATTTTAAATCTTGAAGGAGGAGAAAGATTCAGTAGATACAACTTTCACTTTGAATATTGATTTAGTCATGACTAATTCTGACAAGTTCTACAAGTTTTACTATGACTATTATTTCACCATGAAAAATGATATTTGACAAGTTCTAAATTAAATTTGATCCTTGAGAAGTTTTTCTCCTCAATTATGTTATCTCTTTTTAATTCTAAACTAATTACATTCTCTAATATTGAGCATAAGGCACACTTACAAACTTTTTGTTTCAATAACAAACAATGTTAATTACACTTTTGTTGTAAAGATTTGTAGTCAATCAGTTTTCTAGGATTGGGAATAACACTCCTTGGTCTAAATGCTGCTCAAAACCCAACTATTACAGCAACATGGCTAACAGTGAAACTTAGTTTGAGTTCATTCAGCAAAGATGGTTTTCTTCTAAATATGCATGTACGTCTCTTGTCTTGATTGATATACCATTGTCTTCATTTTCAAACATATTAAAGTTGGTCTTGTAGCTTACTGAAGTATATCATTATGCCATTGATTTAGAACTCCTTCATTTGAATTTAGTGTGTATCAATAGCTTTAAGAAAATTGAACAATGATATCATGATTTTCTCTACTTAGAAAAATGACTTTCTGGATATTTGGATTCTTCTTTCTTTATTGTATAATCAGGATATAGCACCATAGTATGTAGGAGTTCTTCATGGTATAATGGTTGATCCCTTTTTATCCTCAAGTTTCAAGGCAATGGATTGATTTCTTATTAATTAGATTCATTCATGATAATGACCTTATTCTTCATATCTGTGCTAGACAGGTATCACAAATTCAATTAGGATGATTGTAGCCATTGTGAGCACAATTGGAAATAGGGTATTTTATTTAGTGGTTGGGTTCATTCTAGTGCTTCTTGAAACTTACTACCATTTTGTAATTTATTTCAACCATGTTCTAGAATATGTATGCCATTGGCGAAAAGGTATTTGACTGATTTGAGAAGGATATAGATTTTCATTGACAAAAAAATTGTTAGTTTGCTTTCACCTACACCAAATAACAATATAATAATAGGATAACAAGTACATAGGCCCACATCCATCCAAATGATCTTCTTTTTGGGTATCCTAAAATAATGGGTTGACATCAAAAGGTCTAAGCTTCATCATATGATTTTACACTTAAGCATTCTAATAAGTGTGTATTTGCATGTTTGTAGGCCCAGAGAGTAATTATATATTTGATCTTAAGAATCCTATAAAGTATGGCTCAAAATTTTTGTCTTGGGCCTTCTCAGCTTTAAACAAAGGTCATATTTTCCACAAGAGACATATTCTTGTTCAACCCATTTAACCCATTTTCTATCATCTGTAATACCCTGGTCATTAGATAATTGTAAATATGAAAATCTAATCTTCTTTGTAAGATGGTGTTTTCTATACAAGTGATTCCAATGTCATAGTACCTACCACAACACTTTCCTAGATTCTATCTAGTGCTCCCATAATACATTCTTTTTTGTCCAGTTGTTGTTTCTACCATGCGATCTCTTCCTAAAGCCACTTCTTCTCCTTCTAGTATATTTCCACATACTCTCTCTTACCTTAAATTATGATCAAACTTCTAGATATATGCCTCTACCATATCTATAATAAACCTCACATTATTTTGAAACTCTAGCATAAGTGTTTGATCCTCGATAGCTTTCATTTTAGCATTTCAACATTCAAGTTTTCAAGTTTCCTCTTCATTATATGTTTGGTTTATCAATGATTTCCTTGAGTTTGATTATGGTGCATCTCAACTAGTTGCTCCAATGATGAAATCACCCATCCATCTCCAAATTTTGTAAACACTTATTGTTTTACATAATCTACATAGATACTAACAATTCCAAAGCCATAATCCTAAAGACCATCATTTCTGCATCCCACTTTAGGGAAAATTGGATGTCATGTTCTTGTGCATATGTTTCAATCACTTCCTTCAAAATCAACTAAGGTGCACCCATGGAATTATTTAGGTGAATCCCATTTCCCATGAGAGTTGGGGCTTGCTACTGAAGTTCCTCAAATTGGTGATACTTTGTCACCCTAAGATAGGTTATATTCTCTCTAGCCCCAAGTTGTTCCATAGTTGTACCTATGTGCTAGAAGAAATGACCTATTGGAAACATGAAGAAAAAAGCAAACATTAGCTCAAAATGCATATAACAAGAATTTATCAAAGCAAAAGAAAGCTATACTAATGCTTGCTTGATTTTTGCAACTCAAAGCAACCAACACAATCAAGCCCTCAAGCCACCTCTACAGCTCAACAAAGGCACCCATGAGAGGCCTTTTTAGTGTGTTAGGATGGGGGGAATGTTTGGTGTGCTCTCCTAAACACAATAACGTATGAAATCTCTTGAGTGGATGTGCAAGTGTGAATGAAAATGAAACATGAACCTAAACTACATGAAATGGAGAATACTTCAAGAAATGGCTATGGAGAAAGCCATACTTGAAAGTATTCAATGGTGAAAATGTGGAATGCAAGAAAGAAACTAACTAGTTATATAAACTAAACTAAGAAGCAAATGTGATGGAGATGAGAGAATGCATATAAACTTGACTAACAATGCAAAATGAAAGCTAAATCAACTACCAAATAGTTAGTATGCACCTAGAAATCTCTATGAACTCAAACTACCATGAAAGCTCTAGCACGAAAACTCAAAACTTAAAATGGCATGATAACAATGCAATAATGGGAAATGAAAAATGTTTGAGAAAAGGCCTCTATTTATAGGCTCAAGAGAGGGCTTGGTGAGGTGGCATCCATCTGGCATCCACATAGGTGCCACAAGGGAGACACATGGGCTAGAGGACAAGCCATGCAAAAGTCAAAAAGAGTCTTTAATGATTGAGAGGCTCAAGGTGTGCTCACACATGTGTGAGCAACCTTGGAGGAAGAAGTGAGGGACAAATGTATAAGAGATGTAAGAGTCATAAATGAAGTGGAAAGTTTATTAGATCAAGAGCTTCTCACACATGTGTGAGCAAACTCTTACGAGATAAAAAGGTGTTTAGAAAAAGATTTAGGATAATAAAGTGGGATTAAGTGGTGGGTAGGTTTAGAAGGATGAGAGTGATAGGTGTAGGTTAGGTTTAAGATTAAATTAAATATTATTTAATTTAATTACAAGTTTAGAGGAATTAATAGAGATGGAGGAATTAAATAAATAAGATTTATTTAACAAGGGGATTTATGGAGGGTCATGTATTAAATAAATTTAACACATTAGGGATGAAAGTATTCAAATTAAATTTAAATACTTGAGAAAATGAACTTATTTAATTAAAATAATTTAATTAAATAAGTAGAAGAATGTGAGGAATATAATTAATTAATTAATAATTAATTACAATGTCATGGGCAATATTAAAATTAATATAGTGTTAGGGACGATTTTGAGTGTCTACATTTAGCCCCTCTTTGATGTAATGTCAGAATGACATCATGTCAAAGAAAAGAAAATATAGGTTGCCCTAGAGAAGGTGGGATTCCTATGGCGATGATAGAGGAGGAGGGTGCCCCCTTGCAAAAATTGCGCAAAAAAAAAAATAAATTTGGGCACTTTTTGCGAAAAGGTCTTAAGAAAAGAATAAAAAGAAGAAAAACAGGAATAAATGACAACATTTGCATGACTTACGGGAAAACAGGGGACGGATACGACTCAGGGAAGACATGGGCTCAAACGGGGTCCACGAGGGGCCTATATAAGCCTCTAAAGGGCCCAAAGAAGGTCATTGTCACATCGCAAGTAGAGTATCCAGAGCAGATATGGACCCCATTGATCGTTTGCAACTTGGTGAGAATGTTCGAGAGTACCAATGAGCAGTCGAGATGGGCCCACTGGTAAGTCATTTGATCCTCTTCATATTTTGGTAGACTAGGCTAGATTAGGTGCACTTATTATGCCATAAATACACCAAAAAGTGGCTCAAATGGAGACGACAGTCTCTACACTATCGTCTACACAGACAACAAAGGGTTAATTTTGACGTCCATGGAGATGACAGGAAATATCCTGTCATCTGTGCAGATGCCAAAAGGATAACAGTAGCATCTATAGAGACAACAGGAAGCCTCCTATCGTCTGTGCAAATGCCTAAAGGATAACTAGACACGGAGATGACAAGGTTCATCTTGTTGTCTACGTAGACAATGGTGGGGGGCTTAGACGATAAAAAATGGTTCGTCGTCTCCACAAACGATAGAATGGGGTTGTTAGCTCAGCAAATCAGCATCTTTGCTGAGTGGGCTAAATTGAAAGAACTTGAGGGAAGATGCCCCATTCTAAGAACATCATAGGCTAGAAAAATTGATGCTCTGTATGTTTATGTTGTAGGAGGACATGGTGGTGTTTAAGTCGAGGGAGCACTATCCTCTGACCATGGTGATATAGGAGAGACTGACAGACATAGACTGGGGACATGCGTGTCTATGTGGGCTAGAGCACGTTCACGAGTGGCCAGATCTGAGGGCACATTTAGTGTAGCTATCAGCTATCATAGAGCGATGGTACATGCCTACAAGGAGCTTCCACCTACCGATAGGGTAGACTACAGTCACACTGTTGGATGTGTGGCAGATTCTATGAGTACCTATCAAAGGTACATACCTAGAGTATGTGCTGGAGGGTTTGGATCCATACTTGAGGGAGTGCTTTGGTAGGCGGCACCAGTGATTACCCATCCAGAGGTCATGGTTGTCATGCAGGGGCGCACTAGAGTAGAGGCTACTGAGGTTGGTAGTATACCTAGCCTCGCTAATATGGCGGATGCTACCTAATCATGTAGGACATGGGTGGCCGATCGGGTGGGCATGGCTACTGAGCACCCTGCTACAGGAGGAGGGAGTGGTCTACTGCTAGGGACAGAGTATCCTGGCTGAGCTATATCATGATTTGCACATGTGTGCATATCGAACCCAGCACACCGTGGGACTAGGACTGACCTACTAATGATCTGGTCATAGGAGCACATTGGAGTCACACAGCCTATTACGCATCAAGAGACCAGGCAGCCTGGGGAGCCATTTGCCTGTAGATATCGACCTCCCATCCAGTATACATCAACAGAGTCCATGGGGTTTTGGCATTGGTGTATTGATGAGATCATCATGTTTTAGTGGACTCCCTATGATGGGGTAGAGCAGTGGAGGCAAACACTAGCAGTAGGAGGCGAGGACAACATGGAGGATCAGATGTACCTCTCGTACACAAAGACAGACTGCTGGATCATTGGCCAATTCATGTGTGTGATCATGTGCTACATGCCCTCTTAAGTGTGATGAAAGTTTGGGAGGATATAGGATGTAGTGCTAGATAGATTTCTTTATCCTATGGTGTCGAGAGAGTACGGATGACTGTGGGGACACAAGACTACTCTACGATTGGCCCGAGCATCCTGGTTGGGGATGGCAGTAGTACCATGGTTGCATGGTTAGTATAGGGGAGACACAGGTATGACACTAACGTACACACAGTGGTGGGCAGCGCACCAGCAGGTCACGCTTACAGTGCCAAGGGCACCTCCACTGAGAGAGTAGGCACAGGGGGAGGGGAATGGAGCAGGGGACATGGGGCAGGCAACTATGATGCCACCATCGGTACAGGGGGCACAGGAGGGATCGTATGGGTGCAGAGTTCGAGCAAGGAGAGGGCCAGGGCTAGCACCAGCACAGGGGCGACCACAGATAGCACATTAGGTACAGGCACAGGCACAAGCACTGGCACCACCACAAGGAAAAGTATAGGGAGAGGACCCAGACATGGTCAGGGCCGAGAGGGACAACTTGTGGATAAAGGTAGCCTAACTGCATGGGATAACTCAAGAGCAGCAGGCATGAGCAAATAGTTTAGAGCAGGCCATGGGGGCCATACAAGCAGAGCTGTAGGTGCAGAGGGTAGGGGAGATAGTGCATAGGAGGCCTTAGCAGCCCTACAGGCATAGGTGGATGGTAGGGAGTTCATAGGGATAGGCACCCACACAGGGGCAGAGGAGTGAGCAAAGCTGGAGAGGCTCCGAGGAGAGGTAGCCAAATTACAGGCCGAGCAAGCCACCCATCAGGCAGAGCTGGATAGATATCACAGGTAAAGGGACATAGCCATACAGATGGTACAGCTTGGGGCAGCCATCTCAGTGATGTATGAGGCCCTCACAACTAGCCGAGCAGAGACACGGGCCATATGAGAGGCAACCTATTATAGGTCACTTTATAGGGAGGTCATGCCTGCTGAGCAGTGACAGTCAAATTTTGAGAGGGGAGCCAGCTCATAGATCTCAGGTGGCAGAGCTAGATCAGAGCAGTCCGTAGGATAGCAGAGACCTCCTCAAGGAGGGGATATATGGGGGTAGGGCCCTCACAACCAGCAACATGATTTCATATAGTGATAAGTGTTTTGGAAGATATGTGCAGATGCAACGATTTTTTGATGATGCATTTGTACTATATGATTCTACGTGATGTGTATATGCACTGTACAGACATTATTTTTGAGATATACATATGACATGAGTTGATGATTCTATGTGTATGGATGTAAGTGATGCATATGTATGGATTTATGATGTGGATACTAATGTTTGTGATGCAGGATGTGATGTTATGTGATGTTTTCTATGATATATGCATATGTACATGATGCCTTATATGTGTGTGATGTAGGTTAGTGGGTGATTATGAGATGTATGCATTGTTTTTTTTTTTATGGATGCACTATGTGTGTGTGTGTGTGTGTGTGTGTGTGTGTGTGTGTGAGATGTGATTATGATGTACATGCCCCTATAGCTAAAATAAATGTATGCAACTAATGAACTAATATAATGGACTAAAAATGCCTAATGAACACTAAATAAGATAAATAAAATGAACACTAATGCAATGGAAAATGAATGAATGCAAAAAATGGGAAGTGAATGCAACCTAATGGAAATGAACTAATGAATGAATATCTGTCATAATTGTCACTCATAGAAACCCAACAGCATAGCATAGGAAGGGGGGAATAAATAGGACCTTGTCTCAAGCACGACTTAAATGAAACCCTATACTACATGCATTCTAACTACATGATATCAAGAGATTCCATTGTTTTCATATGGAGAGCACACCTTAAGTTGATTTTGCAAAGGATTTTATGCATTATATGCTATAGAAGCATAAATAACATGACTCGTTTGCGTGGACTAGACATACAAAACTATAGAGACTTTAGGACGATAGGTGTAGGTTACATAGCTATGATGGATCAAATTTCATATACATAATAGAGAGGTTTGGGCACACCCAAAGTCTTTTTAGGGATCTTTGGTAGGATGTGTGCTAACTCGTTGCCCCCATTATGCAATGCATTAATATAACCTGAAACTAACACATATGAACAAAGCCTCCAAAAACATATCATACCACAAAAAACATGTGTAGTCAATGAGAGCAATTCTAGTACAACCAAAATATGGAAGATTGAGGTGCACCATAAAAGGCTTTCACTAACACACAAAATAAAATCAACCAAAAAAGAGACCTGATGACCAAATAGTCATTCAGTCCATAGTTCCTGCAAAGAACCTTAGGTCTAGAAGTGAATATCGTAATGTCATCTATAGGAAGGATTCATCCTATGAAAGTGTGTCAAGTCGAAATGTCAATGATCCTAAATCGTCTATTTCTAGCAAGGGCTATGAAGTGAACAAGTATCTTGAATCATTAAGTCTCAAATGGTGATTTTGTGTAAGTCCAAGTGGTCACTGTTGTGAAAAAGCTCAGTGTAATGGGATTGACAAGCACCTGACAAAAATAATGCCTTGCAGACTAGAGGTCTTGCAAAAAATGGAGGTGAAGCGAAGCCTCACAGACAAGAGGTCTTTTGTTTGATGTATGAAATGCAAGAGGCTAGATAAGACTTTGCACAAGGGAAATGGGATGGTGGAATGAAGTGAGGTGAAACGAGCCTTATAGATAATGGATCAAACCATACTTTTTCCAAGAACATTTTTTTGTTTTTTAGGGATTTTTTCAGGAACATTTTATGAATTTTTTTTTGGATTTTCTGGTTTTTTGATGTTTTTGGATTTTTTTCAGGACTATAAACACTGTACAAGAACTACAAAGGCTCAAGCATAGAATCACTTGAGATGTTGGATATTTATAGGCTCAAGGAGCAGATC
The DNA here is from genome assembly GCA_028749045.1 of Cupressus sempervirens. Taxonomy (NCBI): domain Eukaryota; kingdom Viridiplantae; phylum Streptophyta; class Pinopsida; order Cupressales; family Cupressaceae; genus Cupressus; species Cupressus sempervirens. The sequence goes on along the minus strand of CM053787.1, from coordinate 557,145,258 downwards.
TCCCTCTAGAGTAGCAATCTGATATGCCTTAGAACCATATTTGGCTATACTAATAAATGGACCTAGCCAATTTGCCTCAAATTTTCCTTTCTTTTCATGATTCTTGAGATTCTTCATATTATGCTATAAAACTAGGTCACCCACTATAAACTCCCGTGGCTTGACTTTCTTGTGATACTGAAGCTTAAGGTAATTTTGATACACACAAAGGTGGTTTAGGGCATTGAGTCATCTCTCATCAAGGAGTGCTAGCTCTTGTAAGTGAGCAACTCGGTATTCTTCTTCGGATATAAAATTCTTGAGAGAGATTCTAAGGGAAGGGAGCTCAATTTTGATGGGCAAGAAGGCTTCGGAACCATAAACAAGGGGAAATGGGTTGGCTCCTGTTGGGGTGCAGATGGAGGTATGATAGGCCCAAAGGGTGGGAACAATTTGGATGTGCTAATCACGACCAGCTGTATCAATGATTTTCTTTAGGATTTTCAAAATGGTTTTATTGGTAGCTTTGGCTTGGCCATTGCCTTGGGGGTAGTATCTAGTGGAGAAATGCTGGGTAATTTTGAGTTTCCTACATAGTGTGGCAACCTCTTGATTTTTGAAGGGGGCTCCATTATCAGTCATGATATCTTGAGGTATATCAAAATGACAAATAATGTAGTTCAAGATGAACTTGGGCATCTGTTTTCTAGTGATGTAGGTTAATGGGATAGCCTCAACCCACTTTGTGAAGTACTTAGTGGCGGTGATAATGTACTTGTGGCCATTTGAGGAATTTGGGTATACTTGACCAACAAGATCGAATCCCCAGTAGGAAAAGGGCCATGGGGTGATGGTGGGCTAAAGGTGTATCAAATCACCATGCTACTGACATGGAACACATCTTTTCACAAACTTATATGCATCTGCTTCCATAGTAGGCCAATAGTAACCTATCCTAAGAAGCTTTTTTGCTAATGTAAGGCCACTGGAGTGGGCACCACAAATCCCTTGGTGAACCTCTTCTAACACCATTCTGACTTCATTTGAATTGAGACATCAGAGGAGGGTTTTGTCAAAGTGTTTTTGGAAAAGTGTGTCACCTAGGATGCTATATCGGGCGGTTTGGCGGACAAAGGTTTTGCTTTGATTTGGGGTGAGGGTTATGGGAATAGTTTTGTGATGTAAATAGGAAAAGATGTCAGCATACCATGGAGACTCAGGACCAACAATCTCACACACCAACTCTAAATTAGTTTGTTGCTATGTTAATAACCAAGGAATGACACTCATATTAATTTGGTTTCCATTGCTATTTGATTCAAGGAAAAACTTCAATGCATGATTGGATTGATCAATTTCATTACAAATTTTGAACAATTTTTCTTTGTCACACCTTTCATCCAATATTTTTTGTAGTGTCTCTATTACATTCTTTCCAATATGCATAGCATCAAACAAATGCATGATAGAGAGGTTCTTGTAATACAGTTACCTACTAAATTGTGTAGGATAGCTTTTAAGTCCTTTTGGAAGTTGTTCATCAATGCCTTGAAGACCTTCATAAACATCAATTACATTATTGCTAAACAATATACATTATCCAAAATTTAATTTCATATAAAAACCTATGTTAGATGGAATGACATTACCTTGATGATTCATTCTATTATATTCCAAATTCCATATGTGAGGTTTCATTCTGTGTGGCTTTGATGTTGTCTCTTCTTTCCATTGAAAATATATTTTTTTAGTCATTTGATACTTATAATTTTTGTGGAGAAAGTGTCTATGCTCATTGAACACCTACTTTCCTAAACTTTTTGAATACGAGATTTTATCTTTGGACCACAATTTGGACATGAAAACTTTCCCTTTTCCTAAAGACCTACAAGGTCATGTATAATTAAATGACATGTTTACTAGAACATTCATATTTAAAATTATCACACGCAACTTAAACATACAAAAAATAATGCATTGGCACTAGTATATACCAAAAAAATGTGTTAACAGTTTTACATACCAAAAAAATGTGTTAGTCCAAGGGCATCATGTATTGTCCATACAAGCTTTGCATGGAATTGAAATATCTTTCACCAATTGGTCTAGAGATGTCATACATAGTGACCCCATTCCATAACTTGAGCAACTCATCAATCAAGGGCTCAATATATACAATCATATCTTTCACTAGGTACTTACCTAGTTGAATGAGCATAAACAAAACATAATTATTACGGCCATTTTGATATTGTGTTTGTAAATTAATCTAGATGACTATTAAATAGAAAACTACTTGGTACAATCATTTCCAACATTATGTTCTCCCTATTTATGGATATCCAACGAGGAATGTTATTGTTAATAATAAAAATAGGCCAGACCAAGTAAACAAATCTCATCTCTCCAATTGGATTGGCATTGTCTACTACCAATGAAAGTTTTAGATCATGAGATTCATCTTTAAATAATGGCCACCTATCTTCTATGTCCTTAAATGCAGATTCATCCACAAGAATTCACATAATGCCATCTTGAATTCTATTATGTGCATGGTAATCCATAAATTGTGCCAAGCTAGTGCACTTGAATAATTGTTGCAAACATGGAATAATGGAAATGTACCAAAGATCCTTGTGAGGCACCTTTTTGGTTATTTGATTTGATCGATATCTACTAATGTGACAATTAGGGCATTGTGTTGAAAATTCATATTGTTCATGATATCTAATATGATAATTGGGACATGCGTGTATTTTTTTATACTCCATTCCAATATCTTTCCTAATGGCCAATAATTCTCAGCAAGAGCAAGGTAGAATGTTTGATGGTGGTAACAAAAAATCACCTATCAACTTATGGAAAAAAATTTATTAATATAAAGAATATTAATGGTATGCTAACATAGAAGATGAAAAAAATGATAGTATACCTTAGCATACATGAGATTATTACATTGGATATACCATTCATAACCTTGAAGTTTACCCACAATAATACAACAGAGAGAAGAATTATATGGGAACCTCGGTACAAAGGCTCGTATTCCCTTTTAATTATAGGTACATCAAGGTTATCTTCTTAATCATCATTAGATGTGTCATTATTATTGTCTTCATCATCTTCATCAATTGTGCTAGTAACATCTTCTTCAATCCTATTCTTTGGTACATTATTAGTTGCACCAATACCAACATTTTCAATTGTGTTCTCTACCTTAGGATCATCTTCTTCCATGGGAGAATTACCTTCTATTAGATTATGGTGACTGATCAGGAAAGTACTGTACATACTCCATAATTAGTGGGGTTCAAGATTCGTAGATTTGGCACTAAAGTTATGGCTAATTTATGGCCGACATGTTATAACCCTAAAGCAGTTTAATATTTGTATAAAAGGGGTTAGGGTTAGGGATTGTAATATAGTGTGATGCAAAATTGGTTCGTGTGGTGGTATTGAGCTGTAAGGGATTACAGACTATAATTAGGTTGTAATCACTGGATTGTAATAAGATTGGACTTGCTACTTGGTGGATGTAGCCCAGGGATTGGGTGATACACGTTAAATCTTGGTGTCTTGTGTTCATTTATGTGTGATCTGTTGTTTTATGTTATTGGTTATATTTGCATGTAGTTTTTTATTTCTATCTATGGTTTTATCCTAACAAGTTGTATTAGAGTGAGGTTGTCTTTCAGTTATCCTCTGTGGGAAAGTCTCATGGTTAAGTGGGAGTCTCACGCTTGAGTGGGAGCGATGGAAGATGAGGGTAAGCTGAGTCTTAATAGGTTTAATGGGCAGAACTTCCAGTTATGGAAGATGCAAATGGAAGATTATCTTTATCAGAAGGATTTATGGAAGCCGTTGGAAGGCAAAGCCAAGAATCAGGGATCTATGTCAGATGTTGAATGGGATCTTTTGGATAGAAAGGCACTTGGAAGCATTCGGTTATGCCTGGCACCATCAGTAGCATTTAATATTACAAAAGCGAAGATGATAAAAGAGTTGATGAAAACCCTAGCAACACTATATGAAAAGCCCTCCACTTCAAACAAGGTATTTCTCATGAAGCGTTTATTTAATATGAAAATGGCAGAAGGTGGATCTATTATAGATCATTTAAATGAGTTTAATACTATTACTAGTCAATTATCTTTTGTAGGTATCAATTTTGATGAAGAAATTAGGGCTCTCTTTATTCTGTGTTCTTTGCCTGAAAGTTGGAATGGCTTGGTAATGGTTGTGAGTAATTTTTTTCCTGGATCTAGTACCCTAAAATGTGAAGATGTGATCGGTGTTGTTTTGAGTGAGGAAACTCATAGGAAATCCTCAAGTGGATCTACATCAAGAAGTGCTTTAAATGCACAAAGCAGGGGTAGAACGAATGTGAGAGGAAGTAACTCAAGAAATTGTGGGAAATCAAGAGGAAAGTCAAAGGGGAAAAGGTCTCAATCGAGAGTACCGAACGATTGCTGGTACTATGGGAAACCAAGTCATAAAAAGAAAGATTGCTAGAATCAAAAGAAAAATGAAGGAGATAAATCAGATGGAGACAAGGAGGCAAATGTGGTAAGTAACAAATCTGAAGAGGATGCTTTTCTTTTTTCTTTACAAAGTGTTGATGATTCATGGGTTTTAGATTCTGGTGCTTCATTTCATGCTACACCTCATAGAGGTTATTTCATTGATTATGTCGAAGGAGATTTTGGGCTTTTTTATTTGGGGGATAATGAACCCTGTCAGATTGTTGGAAAGGGAAAAATTAAGATTAAGTTGCAGAATGGGAATCATTGGCTACTACATGAGGTAAGACATGTTCCAAGGCTGAGTAGGAATTTAATTTCAGCCGGGCAACTCGGTAATGAGGGTTGTGTAGTTACTTTTAATGATAAAAATTGGAAGGTTTCAAAAGGTTCCCTTGTAGTAGCAAAAGTTGTGCAAGTAGGCACCTTATATATTTGTACAAGTCATATTGTTCCTTCTACTTTGATTGTTTCAGAGAAAAATGAATGTTCAGGAACAATTGCTGCAGTTGAGCAGGGAGAACAAATAGCTATTGTAGATTCTGATACAACACTGTGGCACAATAGACTTGGGCACATCAGTGAGAAAGGTATGAAAGTACTTCATTCAAAGAAAGTTTTACCAGGTCTAAAATGTGTTAATATGGATTTTTTTGAAAGTTGTGTGTATGGAAAACAAAAGAGAGTGAGTTCTGTAAAGATTGGGAAGGAAAACAAAAAGGAGAAATTAGAGCTTGTGCATACAAATGTATGGGGACCATCTTAGGTATCTTCCCTTGGTGGCTCTCATTATTATGTTACATTTATTAATGACACAACTAGAAAAGTATGGGTTTATTTCCTTAGATAGAAATCTGATGTATTTCAAACTTTTAAGAAATGGAAATGCTTGGTTGAAAATAAGACTGGCAAGAAATTAAAATGTCTTAGATCTGATAATGGTGGTGAGTATTGCAGTAATGAATTTGAAGATTATTTCTCCATTAATGGTATTCATAGATAGAAAAATATTCCAAGGACTCCGCAAGAAAATGGAGTGGTTGAACGCATGAACAAGACTATAATGGATCGCGCAAGGAGCATGAGGTTGCATGTTGGGTTTCCCTTACACATGTGGGTGGAAGCTGTCAATACTATAGTATATTTGATCAATAGAGGTCCCTGTACTCCTTTGGGATATGGTATTCTAGAGGAGGCATGGACTGTTAAGAAGGTGGGTTATTCTTTTCTCAAGACATTCAGTTGTGAAGCTTTTGCTCATATAGACTCTGAAAATAGAACCGAGCTAGAAGCTCAATCAAAGAAATGTGTCTTTGTTGGATATGGCATTAATGAATTTGGTTATAGGCTTTGGGATTTTGAAAATAATAAAATTGTAAGAAGTTGGGATGTCATATTCAATGAGAAAGTGTTGTACAAAGATTTGTTGCAGCAACATCAAAAGAAAGAAGATGATTATGTAGTGCTAGATGATACTCCAAAAGCTAATGTTCCAGCCATTCCTAATGAATAGTTAATAAATTTATAGGTTTCAATATATGTCAATTTATTTCCCCAAAGCATCTTTAGTTGTTCAAATATTGTGGTGCAGATGCACCCCTCAAAGCTCTTAAAGGAAAAGACCTCTTGAAGTCTCCCAATGTAGAAGAAGGCATGAAGACACCAATTAAGTTAATTGACATTTTTTAGAGCCAATAATGGCACATTGTACAGTTAATAATGCAAGAATGATAAAATGTCCTAAGGGGCCTAATAGCACCACTTCAGATTTACATTTCTTCTTGCTTCTCTAGCATGAATCTTGGAGGATTTTAAATTAGAATAAAATGATCACATGATTTGTGCAAAATGGATTTAATAAGAAAGAAAGGAAGAAAGAATTGTAATGTTGGAGAGGAAGAAAGGAACTATGTCTTCTCTCAGCTATGTTAGCATAAAGACATCTTAATGGTGAAGGATTCGTTTAAGCTTCTAGTAATACAATCTGCAAATGAATATGTGGAAGGTTAAAGCACAATGAGCTATAGAATTTCACCTCTCTTCCATGTAGAAGGGTCCATGAAGGTAAGGCATAGAATTTTAATGTTAGAGAGTAAGAAAGGAACAAAGAGTAAATGGAAATCCATCAAATAAGGAAGGCTCAATGTAGATTAGCAAACATGTTCTCAAAGTCATAGTGTATATCCTATAAAGGAGATCATTGAGCTTTTCTACTTCCTACACTTTTGAGACATCTTAATACACCAATCATGATTTTCCCATTTTGGTAAATATGAAAAATGATCATAAAAATAATGTGAATTGAGGGAAATAAAACTACCATTCTTGAATAGTGTGAGAAGGTGTCTAAATGAAGTATTTGTGTTCAATATATTTGTGCATCCATTTCCACATTGACTCGAATAAAAAAAAATTCCACTCTTTATTGATCAAAGTGCATAGATGCATCTATAGTAAGAAAGACTTCAATGTATGAGTCTACTATTATTTTTCTTCAATGCATCAATATTTGATTGTTTTGAAACATTGGACTAAATAAATATTAATTCACAAAACATGTGCTACTGTTAATTACATAACTATTTTCTAAAGTGAATTATACATAACATCTTTGTATATTTATATATTGTGAATGATATTTCATATTCAATTCATCACCTCCAAACCATCAAAATATTTGGAAACTTTTTTCTACATGAGACCTAACACATTAACCATAGAGAAAATTGAAAGGATTTAATAAATAAAATTGATCATTCTTCTATGTTTATGCCACTAGAGCTAAAGAAGAGTGAGCTAAAGATGGTTTGAGCATTTGTATAAGCAATTTCATAGTATCTTGAGAAAACCCTACTTCTATGATCCAAGAGGTATTTTATTCTTGCAAGCTTTGTTCAAAGTTATTCATACAACTTATAAGAAAGTTCATTAACAAAAAATAATACAACTTATAAGATAGTTGTTGAGCATGAACATTTTACAATTTATGAGATCCTAAGGCAACAACTACTTGAAAACATGAGGAGGATAAAGCATGAAAATCAAGAAGTCTTTAAATCTGGTTGTTTGATACTTCACTTGTTTTTTCATATAATTTACAAGTTTCCCAATATGTATCATCATGCATGGAGACAAGAAATTCCTACTACTCAATTAATCACAAAACATTATAGAATGCAAGATAGGAAGATGATTGATATTGATTTATTTAAAATATAGATAAAGATGAAAAAATGAGTAAGGATACCAAAGAACATTATTTAGAAGTATGTATAAACCATGTGTTTATTATTGAGAGAGATAGAACTTGTATGGAGGTAGTTGAACCAAGGGTTCAATGGTCGATGCCTCCTAGGGTTATAAAGTTGACCCCATCATTATTATACAATATGTTGATGCAATTATTGCATTAAAAAAATATCCTTATGTAGAGAGATGTGAAACCTGTGAGGAAAATGCAATTCATGTTGGCTTAAAAATCAACTAAAGGGCTTTGAGACATAATAATAGACTCTATATCATCTGAATAGAAATCATTCAAAGCACATTGACATTTTTTCATATAGTTCATGGTTGTATTTCATGCTGGACTAAATTTGATAGGTTGGCTTTAATGAATTGAGCATCATTGGTACAAAGTTGATTAAATCCCATTCAAATGTGTAAGCCTATGACCTTAGTGGTAATTGGAACTCTACTACATGTTTTAGTCCTTTTATCAAATGGTGTTTCCTTACAAAAGGGCCAACCACCAAGACTATAATAAATCAGTATCCTGTAGATAACCTTCCAAATTTGATGGTCTCCAAATTCTCCATTACCAGGAAGTCATTGAACAAGGTAGGTTTGAATGGTAGCTTGGGAAGATTGTAAGATGAGATTAGATTAAAATCTACAAACACAGACCACATATGTATGAATAATAAATTGCAAAAAATGATATCCGACTCTTCTTTGCAAAAATATCCATTGAAATCAATGCCATCTTCCCCCAATAGTCAAAAAATAGTAAAATCAAACAAAAACCTTAGATTCAAAGCCTTTAAATATCAGTAGAGTATGGAACTTGATCATTAAAATTCATTTTTTCCTTTCATTATTTCATATCATGGTTGGTATTAGTATTCAAACATACTTTTTTTCCTTTTGCTTGTACTTTGTTTGGAACATGCTTATTTTTGTAATGGGTACATTTAGAATTTTTTTTAATGATGTTTATATTGCTGGACTTTTTATTTTTTTTATTTGGGCAGTCTCTATTGTCACTTCTGTTGAGGTCTTTATGCAAACTATTGGCTACTTTTATTATGAGGCCAACAACAACCATGACTACACTACTCTATGAGAGAAATTTTCTACCTAGAAGTCTCAATATGGAGCATTTTATTGCTCAAGATATTCTTTAACAAGATAAATATCTATTACATTGTTTCATACACAAGCTAAGGTATCTATGGTGATATTGGTGTCATTTTGTTTCATCTATATTGATAGACTAGTCAGTTAGCCTTGGATTAATGACCCATACTAGCGCTCAAATGAGCATTGAATGTAGAGGGCCACATCAAATGCATCAACTTATAAAGCTAGGGGCATACCAATACCAAAATGATAAAATAGTGGGGGAAGAAGTTGTTAGAACATAATCAATCAAAATTTATGGACTCAAACTATTATAGAGTAATGTTTAAACTTCTACTTAATCCTAAATGAATAAATGGATGGAAAATGTTGGTGGGGGAAGAAGTTGTTATAACAAAATCAATCAAAAATTAATGACTCTGAGTTTCCCTTCCATTCAGGGTGTGGATTGAATCTCTTACCTGCGCTTTCACTATCTTAAAGACAACTCATAAAAACCCTCTCATGTGTGTGCACTTGCAATTTGCTAGATCGAAATGAAATGTTAACTTTTCTTCTTCTTCTTTTGTTTATATCTCGACTGTCATCAAAATTTTAACAATAAACTTATGTCTTGTCAAAATTTTGACAAAAACGTTAAGTGTCATCAAAATTTTGACAAACAAACTTAAGTTTGGTCAAAATATTGACCTTATCAGGATCATATTTTAAAAAGAAGTGAATTTGACAAGCCAAATTGGCTCGTCATCAAAAATTTTGGTCAAAAATGGAGGCCTAATGAACTAGTGCCTTATATGCTAGTTTTTAGGTAGGAAAATAACTCAAGCCAATAGGGAGTTAATCAAACTAATTGGTAAACTTGGGAACTTTTAGGCTCTAAACTCGAAAATCACCATGGACTAGCTTGACTTGGGTTGACCTATCTTGGAATAGGTCAACCTTGATCAACTTAGTCCAGGTCAACATAGTCTAGGTTGACCTAGTCCTAGTGGATAGGTTAGAAAGGCCACAAAAGATCCAGAATATGGTCTAAGTGAAATTGGAAGACCATAGACTGGTTAGGAGAAATGGTCAAAAGAGTGACAAAATGAGATCTAGAAGACCTTGTCAAAAGGAGAGATATGATAAATAATAATGAAGAAGGGGAGAGGAGAAAAAGAGACATTGAGCAAATGTCCATCCATGGTTTGAGAGAGGAATTATGGAAAAGGGTGCTAAAAGGTCTTAAAAATGCAAGTGTGTTAATTTTAAGATGGTACATTCACTACTTCAAAGAAGTTGGAGATTGTTCATATAAAGTTGTGTGGACCTATGAAGACAAGAAAATTATATGGTGAAAGTTACTTCATTATCTTTATTGATGATTTTACAAGAGTGATGTGGATTGCAAATTTAAGAGAAAAATCAGACGCTTTTGATAAGTTTAACATATTTAAGGGTTGAGAGTGAATCTGGTATGAAGATTAAAAGTTTTAGATTTGATAGAGGAGGGGAATTTACATAAAAATAGTTGCACAAATTTTGTGAAGATAATAGAATTAGAAGACAAGTTTCATCAAGTAAAACTCCACAATAAAATGGTATGGTAGAAAGAAGGAATAGAACAATTAGTGAAGTAGGTCAAAAAATGATACTAGAAGATAACTAGCACATGTCTGTTGGAAAGTAGTAGTTACCATAGTAGTATATACTATGAATAGAGTTCTGATCAGACAAGGGAAATTTAAGACTCCTTATAAGCTATGGTTTGGTTATACACCTACTATGTAAAATTCTAGAATTTTTGGAAGCAAATTTTATATCAAGAGAGAAGATGATATAGGAAAATGTGATCCTAGAAATGATAAAGATATATTTCTTTGTTATTCTACTAAGAGACGACCATATAGATGCTATAATAAGAGATTAAGGATAATAGTTGAAAGTGCAAATGTGAAGGTTGATATAAAGTTATAGGTGTAAGAAAGGATACCTAACTATGATTCTAAAGGAAATTAAGCTAGTAAAAGTCAAAGACCTATGAATAATCAAAATGTAGAATATGAACATTTCTTTGATTTGGATAATCAACTATAACTATAGATTGAAGATGAACCTAGACAGGAACTTAGAGAAGAGTAAATCACACCAAAGCATTTTACAAGGTGTAATCACTCAAAAATATTTATCTAGACTATGAGCCCACTTTTTGTTTGAATAAAAACACCGCTAGGAGCGGGGGAGTGAATTAGTGGTTTAAAATACTTTTCAAAACTTGAAACAATCACAAGTTATAAAAGTTAACGCGTGAGAAAGACAGGTAATACATAACAAAGTGACATGATATTTTAACATGAAAAAACCCTTAGGGTAAAAAACTACTTTGAATTTAAAACTTTATTGGCCTCTTTGGCAAATCTTTTAGAGCTACAACTCTGGGAAGCACCAACACCCTATTTTAGAAACACCAATCCCTTATACTTGAAGCACCAATTTCCAAAATGTAAAAATGAGATATAAAATTAGAGGATCGTCTATGTTACAATACAAATCATGAATCACTAGTTTCAACTTCTTGTTGAAAACATAATGCTTATTATACTTATATTCTTCTCTCTTACTAGTTCTTTTACATCAAAAATTGCACCAAAGTATATAGGTCTCTTTCACTAAATTTATCAGATGATGACATGCATAATCAGATCTAAAACAAAATATATGATTGCAATAAGATTACCTAAATTAAATTATTTCAAACTATCAACTTTCTTGAAGTGATAAACCCTTGTTTCTCATCAAAACATCAAGTATCCAAATATGTTTTCTTTTTCCATTAAAAGATCTGATCAAATATTGATATGAATGAATAAAGAAGAAATATATAACCATTCTTCTACCTCTAATAAACTTCTGCAATGAAAATCAAATCACAAATAGGAAAATAGAAACATAAAACATCACCCTCTTGTTTTTTGTTAAAAATCTACCTACAAACTATTTGGTCTACAAAGAATTCCACACAAATATTGCAACTTTTGTCAAAACTACCTATTGGATGTTTTAGAGGAATGTATCCTCTACTTATAAACCAAAAAATTAGACATTTTTGTGTCTAGTACAAACCCCAAACTTTAATTAAACCAAAATTGCTCAAAATTGCTAAAACTGTCATAATAATTTAGTAACTACTTCTGATAAACAAAGTTTTTCTCTTTCTATACACATGTTTTGCAAAAACTAATAGAGACCCATTTTATCTAATTCAATGAGATTTCCAAAAATATATGATAGTTGGGGTCTAACTGATAAAAAATTGTGTCAACTTTCACATAGACCAAAACTATTTTCCAATAACTATTTTCTTAACCAATGTGAACATTAAGTGTTAATTGTATAACACTTAAATGTTTGTCTTGAATATGTTTTGAACAATATTAAAAGGACATAAAATAAGATAACTACATGATGTTAACCACACCATATTCTCATTATAATTTCATAGACAAATTATTGACATCAATGACAACAATCAAAGACCAAATACCAAGGACTCAACACTTTCTAGAATTTTTGCATAATTTATCTATTGCTTATATTTGATCAAATCTTCAAAATATTTTTATTCAATTATAACCTATGGTTTAACCACCTCACCTTAAGAATTCAATTTAATTGAAAGAACTTGCTCCATTTTAATTAAATATATTCCCCAAAATTGTCTTATCCTAAGTGTGCACACATAGAGCATTATTCCTATTTTTAAAATAATAGGAAAAGACATTTTTTTCTACACATGAATGAAAAAATTTCTCTGTGAGATGAATCATAATTTTAAAAATAATTTTAATTCTCCTCCACACATCTTTTTACTCTTAAACATCATTGTCGATCTTTCTTAGGTGAGATTCCTATGCACATGGATCACTCAAGATGCATCCTCCACCCTTGTTTAAGTCTCTTTTGCGTTTTAATCCCACCATCCATTTTTCTTTAAAAAGGAGGGATCTCTCCTCATTCTTAAATCTTATGCTTTATACTAATGTTATGATGTAGGATTTCTAGGTGGATTTGGAGCTTTGGAGAGCTTGGAGCATTCTCGCATCTACATCCACATACTTGCATTCTGATAAGAGATTCATGGCATATCTAGATTAGATTTATTTTATGCTTTAGAATAGCTCACGTAGTCTAAGTAGAAAGGTTTTGTAATATTCTCATTATTTTAGTTTAGCTTCGATTTTCATCTCTCATTTATCTTGCATATTGATTCTTGGATACTACATTTTTCCTCTTATCTTTGAATCTCTCATTCTATGGTTCATCTTACAAGGGTCGAATAACTTGGTTCAATTGAAAGCCACCACACTACTATTTTGTACCTTTGCATGTCATATATAGAGAGCTATAAGTCTTCTCTCAAGTCTCTCTCTTCATGGGATTCTCTAGGAATAAAGTTTTGTAGAAGTGTGCCTACTTTTTGGTATACATTATTGGGGCCCACCATGGGGCTAGACAACCTTGTCTAGCTCCATTTCTTGCATTTTTATCACTTTTTTAGCATGTTGGTTTAGATTTTACTTTTACAGATAAAATTATCATATGATACTTACTAGTGATCATACGATAATTTCTGTAAAGAAATACTATATAGAGATACTTAAACTATAGTACTAGTATTATGTACTATATCATATTGCAATTTTGCAAAGTTTTGTACTATTTGATACAAAATATCATACTAGAGAAAACTATCATCTGTAAAAACTAGAAAGTATCATACAATAATATTGCAACTAGAACTATCATCCAACTTGTTTCAATTAGCTAATTTGGCTTGTAGTTTGCATTTAACATTTCCAAGCAGTTACATTTTAGTTTTTTGGTTTCCTAACAACTCCTAATAAGTGGTTTTGCAGGGTTATTTTTAGATTTTGTTAACCATTTGATGCCCCAACCACTTTTTTTTTTGTAGGGTCTTATTGCTTGATTTATTATTAAGGACACTAAATCAAAAAGGGCTACTAACATTGTGGCAGGGCTTCACAAGAAAAATATTTTTAAAATGTTTTTGTGTGTCTTCTTTTCATTTTTATGTGTGGCATATTATGAGTTTTTTCCTTTTCTTAGGCACATAAAACTCACAAGTAAGAATTCATTTTTGGAAGGAGAGTATGCTCTTCACCTTTTAGGTGAATTAGAAATATTAACCCTTCATTGTATCAAAAAAGTGTGTGGGATACTCCACTCTTTAGTGGTTTTAATTAACTTGCTTGTCATGTTTGGGAGAAAAATTAAGGAGTAGGAGAGTATGCTCTTCACCTTTTATGTGAATTTGAAATATTGGTGTGGATCCATTTTGTTAATCTCTTAGGAATATTCATACCTTTAGAGGGCTTTCTATTGGTGGAAAGATAACAATAGGAATGTGTCAAAGTGAGAACAAGAAAAACCTAGCTAATTTGACCCACTATAATAAAAAACCTCTCGACAAAGGTAAAAGCCTTAGGGTCATAACACTTGAATCCACTTGGTGAGATTACTTGTGGGATTGGAACCATGAGGAGATCACTGGTTGGGTATGCTTAAAGGTACCCTTATGGCTGTGAGGTCTATTATTAAGTCCCACATTGGGAACAAAGGGGATGTTGCAAACGAAACCTTTACTAGACACCTTAGGATTATAGGCTACCATTTTTTGCCACTCAATATCTTCATGCAAAAATTGATCCTAATGGACTACTTGGATTACCCAAAAATTTGACTCATTGTATGTATCCCTTTGGTTGTGTTAATAGCACTTCCATGATAAATCTGATATCTATTGTGGGCAACCACTTTGTGTGAGATAAGCGGGCATCAAGTTATGGAACAAGGTATTGAGTAGTGAATTGTGACCTTTAGGTAGATATTTCTTGGAATATTTTCAAATGTACTAGACCCATGGAAGTTAATTAAACATGCACATGATGGTAGTTTTCATAGGGTTTTTGTTTTAAAACCTCTCAAGTGTTTGCATTGGCAAGGTTTTTTTGTCCCTTGTCCAATTGCTTGAAGACATGTGTTTTTTATACAATTTCTTTCAAAAACACTAAATTATTGTTACAAACTAAAATACACGCTACTATAACTATTACATTGTTCGAGTAAGTGAAAAATTGAAGTTAGACATAGGCCTTGTAGGAATGAAATCACAAAAGGTTGTCCCTATTGAGCTTCTATCATACTTCCTTTCTAAGAAGTATCATACAATACTTCTGGATTCTGAAAAATATTGTTCTATCTTCTAAAAACTATTACGCTACTAAATCAAACTCTATGTCATGCAAATACTATTATATTGGCCTAAACCGTCATATTTCTTCCTAGAAAGTATCATACGAAAATTGTTGCTAAACTTCTTGTTGACACAAAATTTTGCACCCTTGGTTGAGGTATGACCCTTAAGAAACCTTGAGTAACATGGAAATGACCTCCAAGTGTGGGACTTGCACTCTAAGGTCAAATATCCAAAGAAGGCTAACTTCCTTACAATCAGGATGCACCTAACTACTCTTGAGAGGAAAAGGGAGAAGGAGATGTAGGAAAGAAAACTACCTAATAAAATCTAAAGGGGGTGATGCACCTAGATTGAATGGTTGCAAGTCTGCATGTAGATGCACTACACATCAATGAAACACCCAACTACACTAATCTTATCTCTATTCTACCTTCTAAGAAACCATATGTAGGTTTAGAACTGGTTGAAGTTCTAATAGGAAAGCAATTTCATTATACAACAACTGCTAGTAGACTTAACATAACACATAGATGTGAGAAGATGAAAAGAAATATTCAAATCAAGGAAATACATGCACATATTAATAAATGGAAGGAAATAGTGCAGAGCATAATGCTACTGCAAAAGTATAGATAGGGAAGAACCTCGAAGACATATTTACAATTTCCTTTTATAGAGTTTAGGCATAACTCTAGTATTACATTGAGTTCAAAATCTAACCAAGTAGAATTGAGATAACAGAGAAGCAATAATTGTTGATCAAAAGAAATCATGATCAAATGCACATCCCTATGCTAGAAGATTTCATCTTTACATGTAGATCTGGCTCTAAATGGACAAAAGTGGTTTCTATTATCACTTGATTGGGCAGAAAGACAAGCATAATGGTGATTGGAATAAATATGCATTAAACAGGCATGGAGAACACTTAGAAGGCGGTTGTAGATGATCAAAAGGATCTAATTTGTCATTAAAGAGCTACATCTACTAGTGTTTTCAATGCCAAATTAGAATCCATTTACCCTTGCTACATGGCCCAATGTCCTCTAAGTTTTTTTCCACCTCGCCCAACCCTCTATTTTATGTTGACCTTGTATCTTTTTTTTATGCTTAATCACTGCATTGCAGCTCCTTAAAACTTTAACCCCTTAACCACAGTGACCTAATGACTACCATGATCACTGCTTCCTAGTCAATTTATGCCTTAGCTTCTAAAACCAATGATCAAGTGAATAAACATTGTCATAGGTGTTCCTGATTACTTTTTACTAGTCGCAGCTATCTCAAACCCTTCAGTCTTTAAGGCCCCAACCTTGTGAACACAACACTCTGAAGCATCCCTTCTACTTCAAAAACTGTGTGACTAAGGCTATGTTGATAGCCTTGCTCAGTTGTAATACAAAAAGCATCTAGGCACTTAACTACCACAACTCAACAAACAAAAGAGAAAATAGCATCTTCATTTGGTTGCAACGTAAGATGTTGCAGTTAACAAAAATGACTTGACCATGTGATCAACATGAAATTGACCCTTCACAACATCACCAAGATTATGGCTTTAACATTCATTTTACCTATGCAACTACAAAATTAGTTAGTCTTGGTTGCCATCCCCAAGTCATGATCTTAACTTAGGTTTGCATTCAACTCCTTGTGATACTACGAATAAGAGGATTGCCACTTTGCTGCCCTAACTTTGAGTTAAGCCTAACCTCCTAGGAATATGCAAAAAAGGGAAGATCACAACATAGCCACTTAAATTGTTGACCCAAAAGTTGGCATCAAATGCTTGTGACCCTGTGACTGTCATGGACTAACTGCCAGCATCATCATTCATATAGTCACGACCTAAATCCATTGAAGCTTGAAGCTGACTATGAACACATGACTAACTATAGAAATGATAGTTAGGCCATAACTACAGTGACCAAGCTTAAAAAGGTAGTTGCATGTTCGTGACTTAAGATAACATAAGATCATACCATGAAATATGAAGAAAATGGTTAAGACTTAGGGGAAAAGGTCAAAGTTTTACATATCCCATTAGAATTGCATGGCAATAAATGAATAAGATAATGGACCTAAGCATGGCTACCACCTTGATTCTCATGGAATTGGTCAATGTTTAGAAAACAAGGGGGGAGGTAAAAATGGTCAACACTTCTATCATATTGTTACCTAAACTCTTTCACCTAAATCTATTGCTTTCCCAAAGTTGACTTTTACTACATTATAGCTAACTTAGGGGTATTCATATTTTCTCATATTGCATTCCTAGGCTAAAATATGCATGTTTGGTTGTGTTCTAGTCTGAAAAGTATGACCTTGTCTCTTTGGATACACACTTGATTTGAGAGATTGTTCACTTGTCATTTTTGCTTACTCCGTCTATTTTTCTATTTGAATTTTTTTCCTAGCTTCTAGCTCAAGTTAGTAGTGTTGTAAGCTGCTTGGATACTTTTGAAAAGTTAATTTGCATAGCTACCCTTCTCTTGAGAAGTAAACATCTTGATTTTCCAAGTACTGAACTCAGAACACTTTGTGTTATCTCATTAAGATAAAGACTAAGCTATTAGATACCAATTACATCTAGGCTTCAATTTGGTTAAGGTATTTATTGTTCTTTTAGCTTTGAGAAATTACCTTCTCCTACTAGCCATCCACATAAGAAATCATTTGAAGGTGAACCTATTTTTGACATAGTCGAGGAAGATAAGTTTGTCACTTTGTACAATCCATTTAGCCACTTTGGTAGTTCTTTTGATACCCCGCTTGATACTCCTAGAGATGAAAATAGTGTGTCTTTCACCATAAAATATGAAGAGAGAATCTATCACCATAGATATTTTGAATATAAGAGAGAAGAAAATGAGAGAGGAAAGAAAGCCTATCAAGATGAACAATCAAGGTTAGAACAAGAGAAGCTTGAACATGTGAGACACATAGCTTCTAGAGTAACCACTCATATCTATGATGAAAATAATGCTTATGCTCATAATCCTCATGGTTTTGAAGGCCCTCACACAACAAATTTTTAAAATCAAAATGCTAATGCCACTTATAGTAATCCTTTTTCAACCTATGCCTACTTTGGTGGCAATGGAAATAATACCCCTCCAAGGACTCCAAGATCACATATTAAGGGATATATATCACCATCTAGATGCTCCCATCAAGGACAACCTTCACCTCATTAGAGTGAAGTGGAAGTGGATAATGAAGTGACCATTGAAGATCTCATCAAATTCCAACAAGATGATTACTATCAAAGACTTATGCTTAAAGCCTTGGAACAAAATCCAAATCAAGATTTCCAATACATGACTTTTGGAGGTTGGAAATTACCCCATGAATTTGACATGCAAAGGGTCATTCATAAGAGAGAACCTACAAAAAGTGAGATCTTGAAGAAAGAAATCCAAGACCTATGGAATGAGGTTGCATGTATGAAGTTGGAAAAGGAGAAAACTCAAACTTGGTTTGTTGAAACCATATACACACTACCTTTTGACAAAAACCTTTACATGATGCCTTTTCCAAGGGATGTGGAAATTCCTAAATATGACAAGTATGATGAAAATGGGGATCCACATGATCATGTTAGAAAAAATTTATGCACTTAGCATGGAATTTATGTATGAAGACACATATCTCATGAGGGTCTTTCTAAGGAGATTGAATGGACAAGCCATGGAGTGGTTCACAAAAATATATCCTCTTCTTAGGTCATTTGATGAGTGTGCAAAAAAATTTATTTTGCATGACTCATACAACATACAACACTTTCTAACCATGCTTGACTTATGCAACATTAAGAAAAAACAAGGGGAGCCTTTTGTCACATATTTACAAAGATGGAGGAGGTTTCACTCTAGGTATCCTCAATAAATCCCCAAAAATGAGAAAATTGATATCTTCATCAGCACTTTCCTACCTGAGCCATATTTCACTCCATTGACTGATTCATATAATGTGATCCTAAAGACTTTGCTTGATAATAAGATCATTTCTTTACTAGAAAAATCAAGACCCTAGGACCCCATGGTTTAACATTCATAGTGGAGGGATAATTTTTCCAACTATCATAGGAACAAGGGTCATAATACTAATAATTTTCTTAGGCTTAGGGACATCATACACAATCTCATTGATGGTCAAAAGGTTAGCCTAGGTGGGCCAATCAAGAACTTGTGATCATAAATATTTCAAACAATCTCTTCCAATCCAACACAAACAATAAAAACAATGATACAAAGATCAACTATACATACACAAATGTTGACAATGTGATACATATACTTGAACCCACTTATGAAAAAAGTTTTTACATGATGGGATATAAATTCAATGAGGAACCTAACTATGATAATGATGAGGAAAGGCCTGAAGTGACCTTAAGAACTCTTGACTCCCTTCAACACTTCTATGAGAATAGACCTATGGTTTCAATTAGGGTTTTAGATTCTTCTTCCTCTTATGGTGAAGGACTAAACATTGTTACTAGGGGTCGATCGAAAGTTGTCCGTAAGGTCACAAATCATCCCAATAAAGCTAATGTTAAACAAGTGGGGTCTTCCTTAAATCCTAAGTCCACCTATGATCTTGTGCACCAATTGAAACATACTCCTACTAAAATTTATATTTTTGAGATGCTAGAGTTATCTCCTTTGCACAAAGAGATCCTAGAAAATGCTTTATGCATAGCTAGTATCCTTATAAACATTAGTGTAGATGAGTTCCAAGCTATGGTTGATCACATTTCTACTCTAAATTACCTTTTTTTTTTAGAGAAGATGATAAAAAACTTAGCCACCCCCATAACCTTACATTTCACATAAGTCCAAATATATTTTACCCAAGTCAGATGAGTGTTGATAGGCAATGTTGTAGAGTTAAATATTGTTCCTTTCAATGTTATTCAACAATTGGATTTCTTTGAATTTTCTATTTACTTTAGATGCAAGATTACAATCAAAGCATATCATGAAGTTGAAAGCTCATCTAAGGGTCTCATTATGCTTCCTATTTGAGTTGGTCATGTAAAGGATGTGGTATTCTAGGTTCTTGATATTTCACTTGTATACAACATTTTGTTAGGGAGACCTTGGATACACGACATGCAAGTTGTTCCATCAAATTTTCATCAATGCACAAAGTTCCCCTTCAATAGTACTAAAGTCTTGATTCTTGGAGATAGTTCTATGTCAATTAACATAATCACTACTACTAAATCAGAAGTTCCAAATAACATAGCTACTAAAGAAGCTAGATCCTCACTTACTGACTATGAGAAAAAGCTAAAAGTGACAAGCATTGGTGTGGGATAGTGTACCTTAGATTCTATTGTTGCATTACCAATTTCTCCATGCTTTTATGGGAAACTACCTGAATGCATGAAATCCTTGTCCTCAACTATGAATATTTTTGGCTCATATGTTTAATCCTCAGTCTTGTTAGAAGATGAAAAGGAAGATAAAGCTCTTAGGGATTGGATATGTAGACAAGAAGACCCAATTGACGAGGTTATACACCTGTTTCTCACAAGAAATATAGAAAAGGCTACCAATTTCTCAAGAAGATGTGTTACCCTAGATATGAACCTTTGAACAATAATAAATATGCTCTTACTGAACCCATGAGTCATACTAATGGTCACAAAAGTAGAGACACTAGTGGCTTGGGATATAGGATTGACAACGGTCTTCCTATTTATGATGAAGAACCCCCTATAGCTAATGATTTAGAAGATGAGATTCAACCTATAGCTACTATTATTCTAGAAGATGATTTCATCCCTTCTACCTCCATCCTTTGAGAAGAAGACAAGCTACCTAATGATCACATTGTAGAGGCTTCCACTTATAGATAACTTGAGTTTGATGAGTTTGACATGGAGGATCATAATACATAACATATTAGAGGGAATATTTTCCTCATAGATTGTAGTCAAAATTTTCACTCAAATAAATATGAATGGGACTCTCTCTCTATCACATATCACAAATTTGGAATAGATGTTGTACATTCCTATACTATTCAAATCAATGTAGTTGACAAGTCTTTCATAGGGTTTGATGAGTTGAATTCTAAACTCACTTTAATGGACCACACCAATTCTCCTAGGTCTTATCCTGATTTGGGTACCTTTGAAGATTTCTCTATAGGCCCTAACTCTCATGTCACTAGAGATAATTCCTTTCATATTAATAACCTAGAACCTTCCACTTCACTATCTCTCATGCACCTCAATCTCATTGATTGGTGTTAGTGAATAGATTGTCCTCCAAGAAAACATGTGCAAATCTGACCCTGAATGCCCAAGTGAAAGGACTAATCGGCACCAACAGTTGGATAGTTTATCTTTGGGTTCATAACCTTCCTTTGAATTTTATCAGGTACATATCCCTGTATGAAATATTCAATGAATTAAATGCAAATGATTTTAACCAGAAAGCACGAAAGGATATCAAGCATCTACTCGTAAACACAGAGTAGACACATAGACTTAATAATTGAAAAGAAAGGAAACAGAATATAGCAGATTACACAAAGTTAATTTTTTGTACACTGCATTACATATTGTAAATGAAAATATATCCTCCATCCTCTTGAGAGGATTAAAAACTCAGAGCTTTAAAAGATGTTTTGAAAAGATGGTGCAACAAGAAAACAGTGACATTAGCACGTATTTCAGAGAAAACTAAAAATGATGCCAAGATCATAATCAGTGGAAGGAAAATACACCATAATCATAATTCTGATATAATTACCTCTAGTCTCCTTTCTTTGAATGTAAAAGACTACAAAGACCCTTTTACACATTACAGCCAAATCACTATTTTTAAGAAAGACGGAAACTTCTCTCACAATATTACATCAACCATCAAAATCCTATCTCTAACTCAGACACATAGTTCTGGAAAAGAGAAAAACCCATGCTCTGCCTCTCACAGCCTCTCAAGCCAATGGAATAACTTGCAGAATCTTCCCCTTTTGCAGCACACAGTCTACCATCTCTAAGAAGGAAGAATTGAAAAAAAAAACCCTTTTTGCATTTGTTGAAACATATTTATTTTTCCCTGATGTCGGTGACTGTTCAGTTTAGGTAACTAATTCTTGGAATTATCTTCACCCATTCTTTTATCTTCCTGGGGCATTAGACCAACTTCCCCCTTTTATGACCCGGTATCCTTTTTATTATATAGACTTTAGCTATATGCGAATTAAAGTTAATTGATAGATGTCAACTGTTGAATTATCACTTAATGTGATATTTATCACATGCTTCTATGATGTGTGACCTTTCTGATGTTTTATCATATGCCATTAAGAGGAGCTAAATCGATACTGTTGTTTACAGCTACTTTGGCCTCTATTAGCAAGTAGTTGCTAACACTGGGTGCAACTAACAATTTTGCCACATCAGTCTTACAAAATACTTCATCGACCTGTGATATTTAGTGGGGAAGGCTTGTCATCTCAGTTAATGGAATATAGTAGTGTGCAAAAACTGGGACAACAGACACATGTGATTGATCTACATCTTCCCAGATTTCAATCGAACATCAATTACATCTTTAAAGCATAATCTCTCTCAGATATTGTGCACACAAAAACCTCAAAATGCCTTCATACTAATGTGCAACTCCTCCATAAAGCTAAGCCATATGAGTACAGAATGAAGAATAGATTATAACCGCATTGAATGAATGCTCAAGTTAGACATGGATGATAGTCTATTCCAATATTTTCACCAAGCCAAATAATTAAGCTATGATCAATCTTTGAACTTGCTCTTTTCTTGCAGAGAATACAATCATTATATGTTTTTGTGCTAGCTTCATGTTCATAAGATTTTACTCTACAATGATCATATGATTTTTACAATGTGATGAAAACTTAAGAGAGTTATCATGCATGGTCTTTTGTTTATGCATGATGATTGTCTTCTTCACCAAAGCTTTCCACGGACTGTACACATTTCTTTTCTACTTCATCCGAGGGTCCTGTTGGTATTGGGTTATGTTCAATACGAGTGTCTAATTTCTTTAACAAAATGCTCAGTGGGTGCAAGTCCAAATCTCAATTTATATAATGCAAGGTTTGACCTGATCACGACATTCGTGTGGGGCTCACACATACTGTCCATGTCAATTTTTGTGTCTTTACATAAAACTTATATCATTTTACTTACTCTATGATCCAGTTATACATTTGGGATAGAAGATAGACTTTGATGGTAAAATATAGTTATAGCTATTGTGTGTATGGGTATAGCTGGCAGCACATGCAAATGTATAGGCTCGACTCTCTTTGAATCTGAGTTGACACTTTTCAAACTCATGTCCTGTACACTTGCTGCTTCTTCTATTCTTCAAAACAATCCTCTTTAACATAGCCAAGCCCAATCAAGATGCTTTTCTTTCCTATAGACGTTGGTCTGCTACTCATCTTCCATACTTTTATTGGCTTTGAGAAATCAATCTTTTAATTGATCGTGGCTTGAGATTCTTAACTAGTTCCAATATTCATGATTTATGTTCATTTTCATTTGGTCAAACAACTTTCATACACACTATCAATGCTTCAATAATTAAAACTCAACTCTTGCCCCTATACGCCAATCACTCACAATCAACTGTGAGTCTTATCATTCCTTAGGTAGGAGGGGATAAAGATGAACATTCTCCCATATTTGAAAGAATTGGGAATCTGACTGAGAGAAGGTTCCCATGGTGGTATCACGAACCATGTAAGGATACGCTGCTTTTAAGGAGTTTGACACCATGTCATTCTTCAAAACCACTCATGAGGCCACAAATGCTCTGCAGTGAGAAGTATTTACTATGGGAAGCTCGTGTCTTGTAAATCTTAAGTGCATGCATATTATTCTAACTTCGTGGTATCTTATCAAGGCATTGGAATCACTGCATTGGGAATAGGTTATGAATCCTCCCCCTAGATGCACCGTTCTTACTGAAAACCTCCACATAATCATAAAGAGGGAGTGCAAACACTTTACATGTGTCTCTTATGATATATATACTGCCATCATTTCTGACACTAGGATCGTAATCAAGTTTTATTTGAATCTTGTTATGCATTGAATTTGGTCAATTGTCTTCGAGTGTGTATATTTATTGCATATGTGTCACTTGTCTTTGAGTCTACATATGGTGATTGGCAGAACATGAAGAATGAGTGCAATCAAACCTTTGACAATTACACATAGAAAAGTAAACTTCGTATACCATCCTTATGGTCAATCACATTTGGCCTTGGGTGAACTTCAGATATAATCTTAGAGAATTCTATTCCTTAGCCTTTCATAGATGTCATGAGGCTTTGAGTTTTCCTGCTTGCTTTTTTGGCCACCTGACAAAGGATCTTTCCCCTAAAATAGAAAGAAGATGGGCTAGCTCGGCCTTTGAAATTTGGAATCTGGATATAGTGACCTCTGCACCTTTGAACTAAGTTACTGAACTTTGAAATCTACAGATTTGCAAATTGAACCACATTGGACTCTTTTGACCTTGTGAATTGACAACTGCATCTCTAGATTGGGGATGAATCACCAAAACCAAACCACTAAATCATACATGTGAACTTCTTAGAATGAGCCATTGAATCTGTAAAATAAATTAGTTTGAACCATCGAACTACTTTGAACTGCTTTGAATTTCAGTTCGAAGTGGTTCAAGACTCTACACTTGAACTTTGAGCTGTTGAATTTTGCTTGTGTTGAACTTGCAGGATGAGTTAACTGAACAATTGAATTGCTTTGAACTAGTTTGAACTAATTCAAACTTTAGTTTAAAGTGTTTCAAACTCTACACTTGAAGTTTTAAAATCGTGTCCATATCAAGTGCTAACAATTGGTCTACACAAAAACACAGACCTGAGCTACCATCTTTTCAAACTGACTATGAGATCACTTTCTACCTAAAGGCTATTGATCTTGTAGTATCTTCCACCAATGATCCATTTATTAACATGAATGAGTTTGATATCAAGTACCTTAGTCATAAATTAAAAATTAAAAATTAAAAAAAGGAGCTTTGATGGCAAAAACCACTTTGTAGCAGTATCAAAGCCAAAAAATAGTAAAAATCAAAATGTATCTAAAGGTGAAAACCTCTTCGAGTCACCCAAATATGAGGTACTTGGTAGTCTTCCTAGTTATTTTCAAGAAAAATTGTCAGTATTGATTAACCTACACAACCTATTAATATTAGCACAGAAGAATCTCCAAAGATTGTATACTTCGCTTAGTCACTGTCAACTAAAGAAAAAGAGCAATTCACTCAATTCTTTCCAAAAAAATAGAATAAACTTTTCTTGGACATATGAAGACACCCATTCTTGACACTGATTTAATCATGCATCATCTTTCTATAGTTCCTTATGTTAAACATGTTAAGTAAAAAATGAGGAAAATACATCTGTATGTCACCCTATTAGTGAAAGTTGAATTAAAGAAACTCATAAGCATCAAATTTATAAGAGCTACAGATTACACTAAATGGATATCTAGTATTGTACCTATTTCAAAGCATGAAAAATTCATATGAGTTTGCACAGACTTCCAAGATCTAAATATAGCTTTCCCTAAGGATGAATTTCCACATCCAAATATCAATATGATAGTAGATGTGATTGCAGGTTATGAAATGTATTCCTTTATGGATGGGTTCTCAAGATTTAACAAAATAAAAATATCTCCTAAAGATCAAGAAAAGACTACTTTTTCACTAGTGCATGTGGTACCTTTTGCTAGAATGTCATGTCATTTGGGCTTAAGAATCATGGTGCTACTTATCAAAGAGCTATGACAACCATCTTCCATGATATGATGTACAAAAACATGGAGCATGATGTAGATAACACCTTAGCCAAGTCCAAACAAAGAGATACTCATTTGGATGACTTGAGTTTGATATTAGACTGTATGGAACAATTTTAGCTTAGGATACATCCTAAGAAATGCTCTTTTAGTGTCACCTCTGGAAACTTTCTAGGCTATATCATATCTGCTAAGGGAATCAAAGTTGATTCTAAGAAAGTACAAGCTATAATTGAAATGCCACCTCCTAGAAACACCAGTCAATTAAAAGAAGTCTTCAAGGGAGATTACAATCTATAAGGAGGCTTATTTCTCATCTAGCTGATAGGTATCAACCATTTAATAAGAATATACATAAGGGCTCTACATGTATGTGGATGAAGAATGTGAAAATATTCTCACTTATATTAAAGAATATTTGGCCAAACCTCCAATCCTTATGCCTCCTATTCCAGGGAATCCTTTGATCTTATACATCTCAGCTACAAATACTTCCCTGGGATCATTACTAGAACAACATGATGAGAATGGAAAGGAGCGTGCTTTATATTATATTAGTAGAACCTTGGTTACTTTTGAGATCAACAACAATAACATTGAGAAAGCTTGTCTTGCTATAGTATTTTCATCCCAAAATCTAAAACATTAAATGCTAGCTCATACTACACATTTTCTTGTAAACGTTATCCTCTTTAAAGTTGTGCTTATCGGTAGACTTGATAAATGGATGATGATTCTATTTGAATTTGATATTTAGTATGCTGAATGTAAGGCCATTAAAGAACAAGCTATTGCAGACCAACTTGATTATTTTCCACTCCAAGATAACACTCCTATGTAGATAGACTTATTGGATTCATCTATTATATATGTCACATAAAGGACTTAGAAAATATTCCTTGATAGATCTCATACTCAAAATGGTGTTGGTGATAGCATTTTGTTCATTATACCTCATGAATATACAATTCCAAAGTCATACAAATTGTTATTCCCTTGCACAAATAATATAAAAAAATATGAGGCTCTTGTAAATGGTATAAAATTGGTTATTAAGTGGAGAATTATTGAGCTACACATTTATGGAGACTCGCAACTTGTCATAAATTAGATTAAAAATTACTATCAAATCAAGGATGACAAGTTGATTCGATACAAGAAATTGGTTGATGCTCTATTGAACTAATTCACCTTTGTCACCTTTCATAAAATTCCTAGGGATGAATATAAGGTTTCAGATGCTATGACTACTTTGGCATCCATCTTATAATTGAAAGAACATGAATCTTGGTTTGCATTCTTGGTGGAAGAGCTACATTAACTTTTCTATGATTCCCCTGACAAGTGAATCATGTGTACTATTAGTGGTTATGACTCTTCTTGTCATGCTACCATTTACTCTTACCTTCATGGCCAGTGTTCTTGATAACCTCACTCATAATGAAATTTTTTAACTCATTCATAATGCTTCCCATTATACCCTGGTCTCTAGTGACCTATATAGGAAGGGTCTAGATGGAATGCTCTTTAGGTACTTAGGGATTGATGAGTTTGAATAAGCATTACCTAAATTCCATGATGATATTTGTGTGTCTCACTCTAATGGCCTTGTGCTTGCTTGAAAATTGTGTAGGGATGGTTACTATTGGCCTACTATACAAGAAGATGTCATGCATTATGTTGTGTCTTGTAAAAAGCTTCATCTACATGGTAATTTGATTCATGCTCATGGACATGAATTAATACCCTCTATTATGCATTAGCTTTTTGAGTAGTGGGCCTTTGATCTAGTTTGAAAAGTACAAAATATCTCTTCAAGTGGACATAAGTTTATTATCATTGCTACATAATACTTCACTAAGTGGGTTGAAGTTGTTCCACTTTCTATCTCTAAAAGAAAGCATGTTGCTTTGTTCATATTGAATCATATCATTTGTCACTATGGCATTCCCTCCTCTTTAGTCACTAATAATGGATGGAATTTCAAGAACAAGGACTTAGATATCTTTGTAAAAAAATTCAAGAATAAAAACCAATTGTCCTCTATCTACTACCCTGTTCAAGTTGAGGCTTCAACCAAGACATTTCTAAAAAGTATGCATAGAACTATATACAAATATGGGAGATTAGCATCTATAGATCAATCGTGCATTATGGGCATAAAGGACTAGAATACATACACCTACTGGGACCAAAAAAAATTCTCTAGTTTATGGTTTTGAGGCTATTCTACCTTTAGAGGTTGAGATTCCTTCCTTGAGAGTTTCTTTGAAAGGAAAACTTATTGATGAAGATTATAGGGTTATGAGGATAAATGAGCTTGAGGTTCTAGATGAATTTTTTAAAGATGCTTATGATCATATGAGAGCTTATCAGAAGAGAATGTCCACTAGCTACAATAAGAAGGTTCATCTTAGAGAATTTCAAGTTGGTGATCCTTTCCTTAGAGAAAATCCAAAAAAATCATAGAATAGGGAATAAAAGGGAAAGTTCAAACCTAATTGGTTGGGTCCCTATTCCTATCTTCAAAGTCCTTCTTATAGATACAACATATGTTTACCAAATAGACTCCTCTCTTTTGCAAGTTATCCAGAGTTAAGATTTTGTTTTGAAGCAAAGTCCAAAAAAATACATTGATTTTTGGAATGAGCCCTTTAATCCATGCTTTAGCCCACAAAGGAGTATTTCCTTTAACCTCTTAGTTGAAAATAGAAGAGACCTTGAAGCATCCTCTTGGTTCAATCCCCCAAACCAAAATATCTTCTTTTTGACGGTAGAGGCTAATAGCATTCAAGACCAACTAGATGCTAGAAAAGTCTTGATTAATGACATCAATATTAACTAAGCTCACTCGATTAACAAAGGAAAGTTGGCATGGAACCAGTCTTAACCGAGCTCACTCAATTGCCAAAGGAAGTTTACAAAGTTGCAATGTTAACCAAGTTCACTTGGTTAACATAGGAAAATCATTTCAGAGTTAATGTCTACCAAGCTGGGTCGACTAATGAAGGATTTTCTTGAATCAACATATTTAGTTTAATGAATTGATTTCTTAAGTCTAGCTGACTTAAGGGATGAATATTGAATATTTTTAAGTGTATTCAAGATGACTTGAATAGGAAAAATATATAAGGTCAAGTTATGGGATTGACTAGGAAAAGAATGGGATTGAGAAGATAAACCAAGGAAGTGAATTGAAAGGACAACAAAGTGTCCTACTAATCAAGGAGGATCCAGTCTTCAAGATAGAGTAGAGATCTAAAATCAACAATATAGTTTCATCAATAATCAAGTAATATCATTGTTACTCTCTAATAATTGTAGCAGTGTATCAAATCTCTTAACAGAGTTAGCTTAACTATTATTTTTCAAATCCTCTAACAAGGTAGCATTTCTAGATTAATTTCCTAAAGACCTCTAACAAGACCATGTTAGAAATATATACGATAGGTTAAGTTTCTGAGAGGGGAGGGGTGAATCAGTAACCAATAAAACTTAATCCTTATTTACCAATTAATCCTTCATGAGTATTCTAATCTAATTGCATGCTTGAATAACTAAAAGCATAAAAATATTCATAACACTTTGACACACAATTTGGTGACCCAAAAACCTTCCAAATAGAAAGTAAAATTGGGGTAGGGATGACACCCACAACCTTTAGTACTACAGTATAAAGTTTTCCCGTTAAGGGTTACAATGATCACTTCTGATGATCTGCCCTATTAGAAGCAATAAGGACTACTAGGTCCAGCTTGCAAAAGGATTTACAAACATACAATAAAATATGCACTTGGTAAAGAGATTTACAAAAGACTGTTAAGTCTACCTTGTGAAGGGATTTAACCGATCCACCTATTAGGATGAAACAGTGGCTAATCTCTGATATGCAACTTGGTTTGCTAAGTGAGATTCCTTTGAGTGTAATTATCAGCTTGTTGTGATAGATAAACCTTTGTTTCTCATTAAACTATTGTAGCCTTTATATTCCACACTTCTACTCTTCTCTTCTAGTTACATTACTTCAATACATGTTTTGGATGTGATACAATACACTACATATATACCAATCCAAATTACAATTCAACAAAGTCGGCTACAATACAAGTTTACACAAAAATGCACAAAGTTGGCCCAACTGCAGGAACTTGGCTTCTAAAGACTAGCTCGATGAGATTTTGATACTCGGCATCCACTATCAATGCTTGGCATCATCATGCACTTAGTAGATGAAGAAGCTTGCTCCATACTGATCACTTCCAAATAGTCTAAACTCGGTCTACACTAGTGACTCAATGAATACTATGAAAGTCAGCATATAAACTAAATCATTGGAATCATATAGCATAGCTCGGTCAACGCTATCACTATGAGCTTAGTATAAACTAAATCACTTGGTTAACACTGAGTATAACACCCCACCAAGGGATCCAAAAGAGCTAACCTCAAGTATTTCTAAGTTTGCCAAACATTTTTTTTTTAAGAATAAAATATACAAAAATCATAAAGTAGCAAAAGCCATAACATACAATCATACAGAAGAAAACATAACAGATTACATTCCTTAAGGATCCCAAGACATTGAGTCACATTTAAATTTAATTAATACTAAGTTAAATAAATAACACATACATATGAATGAATAATTACAAGTCCAAGTCCATTTAAATAATATACATTTGTTCCAAATGCCACTTGGCAATAAATTTAGAATACACAATCATCCATTGTACATGTCACAAGGTATGAAAAGCTAAAAGAATATACATTTATAAAATAGATTACATCATCCCTTTTAGATCCATAAAACAAGATACAATACAATAAGTAAAATCATCCGTCAAATAGATATAACCATCCACATAATACACAAAGATAGAGTGAAAGGAAATGCAGAACAAGGAACTCAAGCCACGACATCTACAGACAAATCTCAAAGGTAAGAGTAAAAACCACTACCACCCAACCTTATGGTAACCCAAAAATGTCCATTCCCACCACGCTAAGGAGATAGTCTCAAGTCGCAAATAGGATATCAATCACAAAAATCAAAATCAATATCTAGGTCAAAGAAAACCCTAAAAGTAATCTAACTCAAAGGTTCCAAGATAAGTCGACATCTAAACCCAGAGGCAAACAAAGACACGTAGGAAATCTATACTGCTGGTGGGAAAGTGTCATTGTATGAACCAATTCTAGGGTTACCTAGCTAGTCTTTTAATCCTTTGGCCCCTTAGTGACTCTAGATGGCACTAATATCCTTTTGTACTGACAAGGCATACTAATAATGCATGGTCATAACCAAGCATCCTCTATGCTCCCATCCTAGTTTGTACTAGCACTCGAGGCATGGGTGAGGAAAACAAAGACTCTTATTAGGTTCATTTTACTCTCATTTAGTGTGGTGTTATCACTTATTAACAACTTACAATGGGTTACCTTGGTAGCCACTTTGGGCCCCGGCCTCCATTGCAAGCCACTTCCCAACTTAACATATAGTTTACCTACCCTAGGCTCATAAAAGTATAAATCAAAGAATCATAAATTTTCACCTCAGTCCTATAAAAGTGATTGGAAAGAATCAAAAGATAATCCACAATAACACCTCAGTTCTTTACAACCAACTGGAAAGCATCGAAAGACAATTCACAATAACACCTCAGTCCTTCACAAGCAACTGGAAAGCATCCCAAAAATAACTGATAAAAGACTCAAAGGTTAAGTCAAATAGGTCATACCATTCATCTCAGTTTTGCACAAGAACACCGAAAATAATAACGAACAATAAATCCAAACTTATCATAGAACATACCAGATACATTACCATGGTTGAGTTTAAAAGATCAGAATCAAAGCATCATCATAATATCACAAACATAGAACTCCCAAGCCTCTAGTAAAACAACCTGATTGGTCAACACTCTAGTCCATCCCCAAACCTAACATACAAGAAAACACTTAACAAATAGTGTAATTCACAGTTTCATTTGATTTTGAAGACACGCAGTCTAAGATAACATTAAGGTTTAATTTTTCATTTCAATCTATGTTTTTGAGTAGATGAGATTCGCAATTTACCCTTACAAATTAACCCATTCTTATATTTGAATAAAATGCACAATTATCCTTATTTGATTGTAAATTAAATATTGTAAAATAATTTAAAGGTAACTTATTTATTAAATTATTAAAATAATAATTATTGATTTTCAAATAAAATAATTATAATTTTATTAAAATCAAAATCATTAATAACAGTAAAATAAATTTGAAAATATATTAGATAATATTCATTATTAATTAAACTGAATTAATAATAATAAAAAACTATATTAATATTTATTAATTATTTATTAAATTAATAAAAATCATTAATAAATTTAAATTAATAAAATTCAAATTTAATAATTTTTTTATAAAAAATAATCTTTTAAAAAGCAGCACCTGCAACTTTAGAAAGACCGCAAGCTTGTGTGCTACCATGGCAACTTTGCTATTGTGACAGCAGAGTACTGTCATAGTAGTACATCCACTATCACGGTAGAAGGTCTATCGTGCAACCCATTAAAGGCCACTGACAACCTTAACATGGTCACGGCAAAAAAAAGGAATGTGGGAGGTGGGGGTGTGGTGGCCCCACCTCCCCACAGTTATTATATTTTTTAATTATTTATTTCAAATAAATTTATTTAATAACAGTCCTTCCCCTCAATATCACGTTTTATAGTATATACTATTTTTAATAAAGAATTCTATCAATACTCTGATAGAGGAATTACGACAAACTAATCAAATTTTCAATATAAAATTTTCATTTCTTTCAAAACCCTTCTCGATTTGATTTTCAATTTTTAAATCTACTGAAAGAGGTTTCTAATGATATTTTTAATCATCATGTATACAGAAGAAATCCACATGCATACCAATACTTTCAAAATAAAATATTGAAAGATTTGTCACAATAAAATTTGGATAAACAATTCGCAGTCATGAAGAAGACATGAATATTAAATAACATAATTAATTGGGTGAACAAAACACAAGAATCTACCTGGTTCTAATGCTAAATTCACAAACACGCAAAGATTGTGAGAGAAATCTTTCCTCTCAAAACCTTCTCTCTGAAAATTCCCTTCTCCAAAATTCTTGGTCCTTTCTTTTTTTGTAAAATGAACCCTCAATTGCTAATAAGGAGTTCTCTCCTAAAAACAGGGCACTAATTGTGCGATCACTCAAGGGAACTCCTTGATCACAACTTTTTAAACTCTTTATTATCTTTTCTTTTATGTTTTCATGCACGCTTTTTGCAATCTAAAATTTCTTTATTAAATTTATTTGCTTTCTCTTTTTAATTAATTTATTATATTTTAATCTCATGCATAAGTTTTATGCAATTTAATTAAAATAGACTTTATTAA
Organism: Cupressus sempervirens; assembly: GCA_028749045.1. Taxonomy (NCBI): domain Eukaryota; kingdom Viridiplantae; phylum Streptophyta; class Pinopsida; order Cupressales; family Cupressaceae; genus Cupressus; species Cupressus sempervirens. The sequence goes on along the minus strand of CM053787.1, from coordinate 557,111,880 downwards.
ATAATTGCTTACTCTATCTTAATAATTTTTGAAGTGTTTTCTAATATAATATTTATTAAGTAATAATAATATTTAGCATTTATTTAAAAATGATATACTAAATATATTATTATTAAATTAATTAAACATTATTACGCTCTCAAAGTAGAACTATAATTTCCTCTTTAAATTTAATTCTTTTTATTTAATTAATTAAATATAATAAAATATTAGAAATATCATAATAATTTTCCATTAAATTAAATCATTAATTAATCTTTTAATTCGACTTAATTAATAGAAAAATCACCAAAGAACTAAAAGGCAAAATATGTAAACCCATCATAAAATACCACATACAAGTTCAAACTCAAGGGTTATAATCATGAATTTATGTCATATGATGAATTCAGAAGGGTAATCATCACAAATACCTATCCTAATTTTCTAAGACAAATGGTTACAAAGGTTAGGATTTGGACTCAAGAATTTATCTCACCTCTCTTACCATTGAGATATTGCAATAGGGTATGCTCATCCTGAAAATTTAGGGAAGTCGATACTTGATAACTACAATCTGCATAAAATTCACACATGTACAAACACATATATTCTAAACTAAATGGGCAATGGTAGGAAGTAGTGCATCGTGTAGATTCTAACTAGCAGGTGACTATGACTCCCTTCCTTAACCACATCAAAAATGTCATACATTAAGAAAACATACACACACACCATATACATGCAATATGGGGTAAGTAACCATAGGAAAACACGTGTAAATAATCCATCTACCTAACATCATCAAATAACTAAAATCATAGTAAATAATCATCATCAAGGTATAATCAAACATACATGAACTAACTGATACCAAAGTAGTCTAATCATATAATCAACTGAGTATCAAATAATATTCAATAATCCAGAAAATAATGTTACTAATCATCAAGCATAAACATAAACTGGCTTAAAAGAGTTTGGTGATAATCATTGAATGTAAACTAGGGGCAAGCACTACATCCACCCCCCCAGACTTAGGCTTACTCCTGGAAGCCTACAAGAATGGTAAAACTAAATAAAGAATTCACTATGCAGGTCCTATTGGACCCTTTCCCCCTGTAGGAGGATATGACTCCACTAAGAACACTTCAATAATACCCAAAATAACAAGATGCTATAATAACCATAAAACATACTATTGTAAGACATACATAACAGGCACATGTTTTGAAAATAGTATAAATTCAATTTTTAGTTTTGCCTAGTTTTAGGCTTAAGTATATTTCAGTTTTGAAATTAAGTGTTCAAGTTTGAGAATATACAACTAATAGTTAAAGTTCTATTTTAGTTCAACTAGTAGCAAGTTTCCAGTTTTGAAATGGATATATATAGCAATTCAAGTTTCATTTCAATTTAACTAGTTCAAGTTTTAAGTTTGTAGTAGATATACATAATAGTTTAAATTTTGTTTTAGTTCAACTAGTTAACAACTAGTGGCATTCCAATATGCCCAGAGCTCCCAATGTAGAACTCAAGCTCTGATACCAAATGTAATGCCCCGCCAAGGAATCCAAAAGAACTAACCTCAAGTTCTTCTAAATTTGCCAAACTTTTTTTTTTTTAAGAATAACATATACAACAATCATAAAGTAGTGGAAGCCATACCATACAATCATATAGAAGAAAAAATAACAGATTACATTCCTTAAGGATCTCAAGACATTGAGTCACATTTAAATTTAATTAATACTAAGTCAAATAAATAACACATCCATATGAAAGAATAATTACAAGTCCAAGTCCATTTAAATAATATACATTTGTCTAAATGCCACTTGGCAATAAATTTGAAATACACAATCATCTAATGTACATGTCATAGGGTATAAAGACTAAAAGAATATAATCTATTTCAGATCCATGAAACAAGATACAATACAATAAGTAAAGGAACCCACACATTTTAGTTAACACACAGGTCAACCTATATTGCTAAACATGGTGAGTAACATAATATCCATATAATAATGCTCATGAAACATAAAAATATCATTGCTTTTAATCCCATGGCTGATATGTCAAATTGCACCAAGCAACATAAAAAAATTTAAAAACTTGGGAATATGCAAATCTAGTTGGGAGGGAAGGGGGAATCATGTGATTCTCCCCTCCCTTCATCTCCCTCTTCCTTAGGCACTCAAGGAGTTTCCATGAATTGACCTCTCCCTACTTGCACGTGTCGTGTTAGGCATACCTGGTCAAAGTTTAGGAAGGGCACAAATTGAGACCCCATGCGATGATGAATTAGGAAATTAATTATAAAATCACAAAAACATGGTTTTGTAACTTTATAATTAATAAATAAATTTTATAAATAGTCAAATCAAGTGCATTTATTCGACTGCATAGATGTCGTCGGGAGGCCCTTGGCTAAATAGCAACACAAATGCACCTAATTTGACTATTTATTGAATTTATTAATTAATTATAAAATCTCAAAACCATGGGTTTGTAATTTTTTAATTAATTAATAAATTCAATAAGCAGTCAAATCAGGTGCATTTATTTGGCTTCATAAACGTCACTGGGAGGCCCTTGGCTAAATAGCAGAACAAGTTCACCTGATTTGACTGTTTCTTGAATTTATTAATTAATTATAAAATCATAGAACCATGGTTTTGTAACTTTTTAATTAATTAATAAATTCAATAAATAGTCAAATCAAGTGCATTTATTCGACTACATAGATGTTGCGTGGGAGGCCCTTGGCTAAATAGCAGAACAAAAGCACTTGATTTGACTATTTCTTGAATTTATTAATTAATTATAAAATTACAAAACCATGGTTTTCTAATTTTTTAATTAATTCAATAAACTACTATTGGCAAGGGGCTTTTTTATTCTGAAATTTATTACTACGAAAGATAGAAATGTCATCCTATGTCATGGTTTCTCTTAGGAGGAGAGGTTACCCTTGATGGCCAAACCTTGGTATAAGGATTTTGATCTCTCGACTGAATTCTTTAAAAAATTTCCTCTATGGGTAAGGTTGCCTAATCTTCCCCTTCACTTATGGTTGGATTTTTTCCTAGAGGTTATGGGGGAGGCCCTTGAGAATTTCTCACTAGTTGATACCACTTCTTCCAATGTGTTTCAAATGACGTATGCTTGCATTTTTGTGGAGATAGATGTCTCCAAGGGGCTCCCTAAAATGATTAAGTTGGTCTCTCCTAATGGCTCTTGGATTTAGCTTCTTGATTATGAGGGTATTCCCTTCAGATGTAGGAAATTCTATAAGATCGGCCACCTTACTATGTGTTGCTCCTTTGAAAAGGTTAGATCAAAGAAGTAACCTTCTTGGTGGATTTGGGTTTTGGATGATCACTACACAGTTTAGAAAGTTCCCTCTATTGGGGATGGGTTGGTTGATTTTTCTCAAGATTCTTTGGTGGTAGATTTTGTTGTTGATTCTGATGATTTAAATGCAACCCCTATAGTGGTGACCAATAAAATTGTCCCTCCTTTAGATGCTACAATTGTTGATTTTATAGGTGTCCCTCTTGCAGCTTTGTCTCAAGATAGAGTTGTTGCCCCTTCTACTGTTGTCCAGATTTCATGTGGTGGTGGTGGTATTTCTTCTCCTATTATGAGGATTTTGGGGGCTAGTTGTGGTGTGGTTGACTTTCCATGGCAGAAGGATGTTGGGAAGGTGGAGGATGGATGGAAAATGATAAAGGGAAAAAAGGTCAAGCTCGCGAATCCATCATTTGATATGTCTTTATGTTCTCAAAAGATGGGACCAAAATGTAAAACTTGAGACTCGGTTTTCTTAACTTGTTGTTCACTTGTTCTTTTGGAGGTTTTCCCTTTTTGTTTGGTTCTCATGGGCCTTTTGGTCTATTTTTCTTTGTAGTTTGACATGGTTTAGGACTATTTATCTATTTCTTTTGCAACCATGGGGTTTTAGGATCTTGTTCAAAACTTGTTTGCATGGTAGAAGTATACTGTGTTATTTGTGAGGCCACCCTAGTCATCTTGTTTTAGGTTGGCAACCTATTTCACCCTAGGAATGTTGTATATTTTGTTCAGGCTTCATTGAAAGTTATTAGATCTGCAAAGGGTTTCAGGCACCCTTCAAAACCTATTTTTCTTAACCAAATTTTTTTAAATTAATTAATAAATCCAATAAACAGCCAAATTAGGTGCATTTATTTGGTTGCATAGACGTCGCCACTTGGGAGTTGGGGAAAAATATGGGCTTAGGGTAGGACACATGTATAGAGGTTTATTAGTATTATAAATTATCTAATGTTGTTGATTAGAAGTTAGGCATATATAGGTGAATTAGTGTAGGTAGTTAATAATAAAATGGGTAGATGTAAAGTGTGAAGTTTAGTGTTAGTGATTGTTAGTAGGTAATAGTTGATGTTAGTAGTAATGAGTAAGTAGTTAGGGTGTTATGGAATTTTTAATAGTTAATGAAAAAATCGTTTATATAATATAGTAGGTAAGAAGATCTATTTAAATTGTAAATAATTCTAATAATTTGGCTAGTAGACATTGATTTAAATGGTTTAATAGTAGTAATATGTTAATTATGGTCAATGTTCGGCCAAACAAATTGGCAATCAACTAAGGAGCAATAGCTTGTGAGTTAGTGTATTGGTGTGAGTTGTAGTATGAAATTAATTGGTAACTACTTGACTAGAGGTTTGAAAGATAATTGTTGCTACTTGTTTGTTGTGACATAATGTTAAATTATTGATGATTAATTTAGTACCATAGTTTAATAGACATCTAGAATATTCAACATCCCAAACCATAACACATATTACTATAATATACATTACTTAGTAAGTGTCTTATAACTAGGATATCATGCAACCAAACCTTATATACGATGTTAGGAATAGTGTATAGTACGAAATGGAGATTATTTAGTGGTCAAAATCAAACACGATTATGGATTTTTTTTAACCATTGCAATTTAGATCAATTGTGAACCTATTTATTAGAAAGGTACTTGTGCAAAATGTTATGGATGCAACCCTCACCACAATTATTAGGTTGTAACATTTAATTGATATCCTATATCAAAAAATTATACAACAATGCTTATAGGGAAGCGTAATTTTATGAAAATCATCTCCTAGTCTATAAGTTATAACTTGAAACTTACTAAATGATAACATCAAAGAATCCATGGGGACACATATTTTCTATTAATTTTCTGATGTGGTGAGTGTAACGAAACATCTAGCCATGTCACCAAACTAGAATTATACATTCAACCACATTCCATAGGTACATACATCATCACAATTAAGATAAATCTATACATCAAATAGGAACTATGTCTTTAGGGTACACTAAATATAATCATTCTACCTGAGACACCTAAGATCCTGAGCAGATATACTCTGAATACCTAACTATTTAGTAGTTTAGTTGCTCTCACTCTTGTCAATATGTGGTTTCCCTAAGATTAATAGTTTAATTGTTAAAGTATCAAACTGAAACTTATATTACTCAAGGAAAAGATATAATAAGATTCTGAAGATGATTAAGTGAACTGAGATGGAATGAAGGAGATTTGATGCTATTCTGTCTGCTATTCTGCAATATGTACTAGAGGAGATCCGATGCTTTGAATATCTACTGGAAGACTTAAGTATATTTTTGTGTTCGTTGTATATCCTGAAGCAAAGGAGATCGCAGATATATTAATGCAGGCAGATGAAAAGAAGTCACGACTAATAACCATGACTCATATTTGATTAGACATGACTATTATTAAGTCACGTCTATTAGACATGACTATTATTAAGTCAAACAAAATGCAGATTGTATTATAATGCTTACGCCTGAGAACATATAAGTAACTAAGACAAGTGTACATAAGACTAATACAAATGCCCGATAATATATATATCGATATTAAAATGACTCTCGATAACCATTAGTCAGTTTTTATATTTAATACCGATGGACTTTTAGATTAATGTAAATAGATATGAAATCATAACTTATGTTATTAATTTATATTTAGAATAACAGTATATGTGTGTGTGTGTGTGTCTCTATATATATATATATATATACACACACACACACACACATATGTACGTATATATATGTATATATACATGTATATATATATGTGTATATATACATACATATATGTATATATACATGTATATATATGTATGTATACATACATATATGTATGTATACATACATATATGTATGTATACATACATGTATATATATATGTATGCATATATATATATACATACATATATACATGTATATGTATATATATATATATATATATATATATATATATATATATATATATATATGTATATATGTATGTATGTATGTATGTATGTATGTATGTATGTATATTTATCAAATATCTCATACATAATATAACATAAGTATAATTATAAGAGTTATAAATAACTCTCCAATTAATCTATACATTAACATTAATAATAATAATTAATAAATAAATAATTTTGTAGTTATTTTTTTGCCTATAAATTTTGGGCATAACAACATCAAACCTTGACTATATAGATGCATAGTTGTAGAAACCTAAACTCTAAAGTATGTAGATGCAAGTTTCATTCCCACTTTATAATTCATGTGAACATAACACAATCTTTAATTTTTAATTACTTTAAAAAATAATATAATATTTAATTAAAAATAAAAATAATGTATTTAAAATCTACTAATCTAATTGTGCACATAACAACACTTACTATATGTCTACTAACATTTTATTTCATAATAGATTTTATTTCTTAAATTATGTGAAAATTTAGTAGTATATTAATAGAATAGAAGTCGTCTCTTTATAATATCAAAAATATATAAAGAAAAAGATATAACAATCTTACTTTTTCATTTATCTAAATATACTGAATCATTCAACTAATAAAATTAGCTCAATTAACTCTAGTGATTTTGGATAATGCAAATTAAATATTCAACTTGAAATATTTCTTGTCAATCGTATTAATTCAATTAAAAGCTAACAAGATTTTTTCATACTCTTTTAAAAAATAATTAAATTACTCATCCAATGTCTATACAATCATTTTTATAAATACCCCCTTCAAGAAAATTTAAGAAAAACTTGTTTGAAAGGAGTTAAGTACAAGGACTCTAGATATTTGAGGCCAACCATAGTACTAAGAATTGTTTAAAAGTTAATAAATAATAATATTTAATGCTAAAAAATAAAAGTAAGAGGCAAATATAATTTCAATGGCTTACTCCAAAAAAATTAAAAATCTTTTGTCAAATGAAATATATTTGTTCACATTTTCCCTTTCTTCTGTTCTTAAATGGATTTTTTTTTCCAAAAAAGATCTTAACATATAAGTAAATTGCTAAAGTGATTTATGGATCCATATTTGTGGTTAAGAAAAATGTATGATGTATGTTTTGAATCAATTACATTTTTTATCACAATAAACATATATTCCCATATGTAGGTGGTACCCTATGCAATATACTATTTTGTTCTACACTAATAGAAGTCCTAAACCATTTTTTCTTATTGTTGAGTTACCATCATTAAGGTCGGTAATAGAAACTAAATCAGATTTGAAATTTTAGTTAAGGATATTGTGTCACAAGTAACTAAATGTAAGTTTAATCGCTTTCAAGAAGAAATGAAATAATCATAATGTCATGTTATTATTTGTGGAGGCCACCATAGTGGTTTTCTAATCCCACTCAAATCAAATGAATGAAAGAAATGGACAAAATAAGTCATAGCTTGATGTTCTTTATTGTTCCGCTCTTTCATCAATCTTGTTGTTTTGTACCTCACACACTTACCACTTCAGGCTATATGTTTTAGAGTATAACATAATTTAGCACAGGCATGAAAGTAGATTGCGGGCACCTATTTATCAACTATATATGTCATAAAATAAGGTTTACTCATGTGGTTGATCTGTTTATGTACAGACCATAGAGGATGCATTCCATTATGCTTCATTATTTCAAAGATAGACAAAAGATGGGTAAATAGTGAAGAATTTGATCACCAGTTAAAAATCTCTCCATTGGGGTAAAGAGGATGGGAAAAAAATCTGCCATGATAGAATTAACTAGCCATTCGTTTCTTGTATGTTAAAAGCATATAGTTTGCCACCCAATTTTTGCAGATCGATAGATATATTGTTTAAAGACTCCTTGTTAATGGGGAATTATCTAACCCTATTTAGTTGTAAAGATTCACGAGGAAGGGGTACACTATTGCACCTATCATGTTTGTGTTAGTTGCACTATATTATATCCTCAAAGCCAGGAATCTTGGCCCTCGTATAAAAGGAATGCAGTCACCTAATAAAAGAAACTAATCAATGCACAATTTGCAGATGATACTACTATATTCTTCAAACTGAGGAAAACAATTTTGGTAATGCTCTTGAAAGACTATAGTTTTTTTCTATTTGGCCTTTGTACAAAAGCGACTCCACACAAATCTATTGTTCTTGGTTGTCTAATGTTGCTCCTAGTTGGATTGCCAAAAAAAAAGGGATGAAGATGGGTTGGCCTATCCACCATCATTATTATTAGATATCTCGGCATCCCCTTAGCATTGTCTCCATCCACAAAAAACAGATTTGGCATTGGATCTACTAAAGTTGAGAAATAGTTTTGAATTGGTACACTCACCTCTCCTTGGCAAGTAGATTGTAAGTTGCTTAGACAAAATATATTAATCTTCAACTTGGCTTTTTAATTTTTTTCTAACTATCAAGTTAATAATGGGGCAAAGAAGAGATGAACTATGGAAGATTCTAAGTAATAATATTGTGAAATTCAAAATAACTACTAGTCATATCTTAGTGTGCAATGGGTATGCCAAAATGATATGGTAGAACTTATATGTGAAATTTGAAATGAATTTGAGGAAGTTGTAGCCTTATTGATGTTTGATGATGTGACTAAAAAGAGAAACATAGATGGAAATTACAAGAAGTCATAATGCTAATTAAACAAAATTCAGAGAATGTAATTGACTAAACATGTGTAGTTTGCATTTGATAATTTTATCAACCATATCTCATCTTCTTTAGATTGAGAAACATTAAAAAAAAATTGTTTCTATGCATATCTTATGAAAGTGAAGATGGTCTATCCAAAGGCATGTAAGTTCACAAACACTTAGAATAGATGTGAATGTCAAACCTTGTTGGTCAATATTTGCCAATGTCAATTGTTGCTCTCTAAAGTGTAAGGCCTTGTAATCTTTATATTGATAAAGCCCATACTATTTTCAGTGGTATTTGATGGTGGTTTCCATGACTTATTGGGAGTAATGGGGATATTTTTTGAGTCTTTGTGGTCCCAAGCAAGGCTTGTGTAATTTCTAAATTGTAAAATAAGTAAATAAAAGAAGTTCAGATAGTGTGTCACCATTGTTACATACAAATGCTTTGAATTGTAGGAATTGGGACAATAGTTGTTCTTCATCGATATTTTGAGCATGGTATTCCCTTAAGTTGTCCTATAGTAGATTAGGAAATTAGCTTTTCTAAAGAGAGAAATATGAATCTATTATAGAGTGAAATTGTCTCATTTTTCATGAAATTTTTTATGTATGTTTGGAAAGTAGATTATTCTTCAAAGGTAACTACATAACTTGTTCATGATATTAAAATTTATTAGTCTACAAGTGTAAGCAATGTATTCCATAAATTTGAGAGGAGTGCACAAAAGTGGACTAAATGATCTTGTGCAAGTTTGGCCACCCAATATTTATTGTACCAAGGATTAAAAAAGAGTTGGATAACGAGTCTAAATGACCATGTCAATAATTTTTTATCTACACTAGTTCCAAAAAGGTCATATGCCATGAATTGAGGCACTAAACCACATGAGTTGATTAGTGAGCTTGTCATTGGTTCCTTTAGCCTTTGGTGTAGGTCAAAGTTCTATTAGGCATATAATCATCAAGTTGTTTATGGACATATATAGATGTTGTGGCTTGGATTTGGTGATGTGTAAGGATATTTACAATGAAGTACCTGAATTATGGGTTTTGGTTAAAGTTATAATCATGGTGTCACAAAAGGTGGAGAGCAATTTCATGTAACTTGACATATGGTTATATCCAAGTTTGTTTGAAAGTAGATGGGCCTTGTGGGAAAAAACTTGGGAACACCATTACAAATAATATTTTTGTTGTGTATTCATTGATGGGATATGTAGAAATGGGTAGCCATTTCATGGTTGGAGTTAGTTGCCTTCCCCTAGTTGTAAGATTGTACTTCTTTGATCCATATGCGTATAGTCACTAGTAAATTTGGACTTATTTTTTGACGCGCGGACTTCAAAATTGTGACTCACAAACATTGAAAAAGATTGTTGCTAAACTAGAGTCACAATGTTGATGCACATCACAACTATCGATTTATCAACGGTAATAACTGTCAAAAATTATCGCCATCATTGTCACATAGCAGCGTTAGAAAACTAGTTCAGAATGTTGAAATATCAATGACAACCAAAGATGATTTGATGGGTATTGCATACCATCAACAACAAGATGCATCGAAATATCGACGACTATTAGAGATGATTCAATGGGTTTGTCATACCCTCAATGGTAGGATGCATCAAAATATCAATGACTACTAGAGATGATTCAATGGTTTACTCATACCGTCAATGGCAGGACACATTGAAATATCGACACCAATTAGAGTTTTTTTTTAAAAATTAATAGTCTCACTGTATATCATGAGGCTAATAATAGTCATATGAAGTCAAGAATATATCAAAGTAAGACTTCATGCCTCACTGTATATCAGGCTTGAGATAAAGATCATTATTATATATTTAAAATTTTATGGTTCCACAAGCATGAGGAAGAAATTTTGAAGTGAATTCTTGGAGAGAAGTTGTAGCTTGTTTCAGTCTTTGTATATATTTTCTTCTTCATAACTAGATGTAAATTTTCTTGATGAAAATTAGCCATTGGAGATACGAACATGGTTCCCTCTAAAATGTATACAAAAAAATGTGAGTTTAAAGGACTATTTTAGGACCAACCATTTAAGCAACACCTTAATTGGATTGAAATCCTTATTATCTAGCGAAGTTGTGATTTCTACACCTTTAATTTGAGTTGATATTCTTGGATTACCTAGATAAGGTGCTAACAATATGTGGATGTTATCCACTTCTAGATTAAAAACTTTAAATCCCTCTAAAGATATTGATTACAACATTCTCTTTTATCTCTTTTACATATTTGAAACCATCAAAGATATGAAAAGCACAGAATTTTGTTGCTATATGATAACAGCTGAGCCTATATGAGGGAGATTTAGATTGGGTATATGGCTTGTATGTAGAAACTATAATAAGAAAAAAAGAGCATACTTAATTTTTCTTGTGTTTGACTCATGCAAACCATGATGATGTCAAGGAGGCCAGGCACAAGGAAATGACTATAATGGAAAACAGTGTGTTGAAATAATCCCCATGAAAGAATTTCAGTGTGACCCACAAGAATTAAAAAAGGAAGTTTGTGTAGAATGATATGATTTGAGCCATCATGAAAGAAATTTATGTGTATGAAATGTGGAGTGGGAGGTCACCATTTTTATAAATATGTTTGTGAATGAATTGACAAGTTTACATGACTTTGAAGTACACCATTTGAAGTGCTTATGTAAGTCAAATCAAAGAATTCAAATAGAATTTTAATGGAGAATCTAAATTTGAATAGATCACTAGAAAATGGAGTTTTATATCTCCCCATCCACTAGGTGCTGATCGAGACAAAGATCCATATCCACCTACGACAAGGGCAAACCTGGGAGTGGTATCAATACAAATTTAGTTTCATGTATCTCAGCAATGTTACCATGCTTGTGCATTCTAAGGCTCTTAATATAAATTTCAATTTTGATCTCCTTCATGTTTTATAGTACTTTCATTCCTTATAGATGTAGTAGCTTAGTTTCTACAAGACCTACCAAATTAGCTAAATTATCAAATAAACTTGGGAGCACTCCATTGCACTAGGAAATATTTAGGGAAGACGAACATGTAGAAATGGTACAAGAGCTATTGAAAGTTGATTCTTTTTCTTATAATAAATTCAATGTGAATGGATTGGTATTGATTAACATTAAAGGGGAAAAAGGGCATCCTTACATACTTCAAGAGATATTGAACTACAAACTAGGTTATATTGATCCAAGTCATCAAAAGCATAATTAAATATTTTGTACTTGGAAATAAGTAGTAAGCAACCCCAAATGGTTAGATATTTTTTGAGGCTAAAGAGAATGGAGATGTAAATAGGATAACATGTCTATCTAAAAGAAGAGAATGATATATTTTTTAAAGTAGGTAGTTTTTTAAAATAAAGTCCAAAAGTCTCTTAAAATAAATGTCTTACAAACCCAATTTGATAAGAGAGGATTGTGAGTGTTGATCATTAAGAAGTGATAAACACTTTCCAAGATATCAAATTTAAAAAATAAAAATGATTTTGCTATCTAAAAGGTGATTTTTAGACTCTTTTCGATTCAAACTAAAAATGACATGTCCATTTATAAAGTTCATTAACTTGATAACAAACATCACTTAAGGATCGATTAAATGAAAAATACTTACATATTTTTTTTTTAATACAAATATTTAACTAACTAATACCATTTTCATTAATTCATTCTTTACCAGATTATCATTATTTTTAAGTTCTCTCTCACCACACAAATATCCTATGATTCAAGTGAGAGGGAGTGATTATTTTAGAATTTACACGAGGAAAAAGCATGCAAAAAACTAAATACACGTGTATCTAGACATTTTTTATTTGCAATGAAATAAAACTCAATCCTAAATATATGCATATAGAACATTCTTTATTTTCATAAAACGCTAAAAAACTAGCTAAAAACTTCTTTAAAAAAAATATCTTTAGAGGGATTTAAATATATGCTATCCATTATGGTTTTTTAGAAAACAATTAAGATGCCAATGATATGGTGTTGAAAGTGAAACTCTAGCTCAGCATCAAATAATTTCATTACAAAAATATCTCAAATCATCAGCTTATTGTCTTTATACTCTAAAAAGTTATGTGCCAAATATTTGCAACAAACTTACACCACAAATCCAAACAAGGCCAAATCTTGCCAATAATATCAATTTATCTCCATGACAACAATACCATACCATGATAACACACAAGCTTCAAATAAAATACTACAAAAAATAGGATAAAATATAATGTGGCTTACTTCTCAACATGTGCAGTCCAAACTCCCATATATAACTTCAGTGTATGATTGCATAACTCTTGTTGTACATAGCCAAAAAGTAATAATTTCAATCAAAGCAATTTTGAAATTTCAAAAATATAATGCAAGAACAAATCCAAATATGCTTGATTATACCCACCTCTTCCCAAGCCTTTTAAATTGTAACCCCATGACATAATAGACTCATTCTCAAAGGACACAAAGAAGACAGTTACTCATTATATATGTATATTGATAACCAAATACTTTCTCCTCCTTGGTGGAAAAGTGTGATACACAATCTCTTGCAAGAGTAGCTTCATGTTTGCATACAACTTATAGAGAAAGTAGCATGGTGTCAATTTCTACTAGAGAAGCAATGGTAATCATCAATAAATCATAATCTGCATATAACTTATAGAGAGAGTAGCATGTTGTAATTCATAGTACTTATGTTAAGGCCATTTTAAGGCATTCACCTGGAACCTGCTATGTTCACCCACTAAAAGTAAGTACCATGTTGGAGACTTCAAAGTTCAAGCACCCTCATCTACAATAATGACAATAATGCATGTGAGAGACAATAATGACATGATACAAAAATAAGGTGTAACTAAAATGCTTTTAATAGGGAAATTAAAACCACTAATGTTTTAACCAGATCATAAATTAATAAAAGGGATTGTTAGTGCAATAACAAACCTCAAGTATCATTGTCAAACTCCGAAACTCTAGCTTGAGTTTTTAGTTCTGCTACTTGGTACTGTGCAACCAAATACAATGAAATCATGATCAATTAGCAATACATGACACATTTCAACAAAGGAGACAAAACATGTATTTTAATAACATAAAAATGTAGAATGTAGCAATAGTCAAAAAAGGAACTAGGGCACAAAACATTTCTTTTGATGTAGAATGTTGTGTTTTTCAGCTCCACATGTTGTCCTATGCATATCAATTGAGATTGCATATTGAACTAGGGCCTCCTTCTGCATTGCCTAAAACCAAGATGAATGAAATAAATTAATCCAAAATATAGATTTAATCCAAATCTTAGAAGAATACTTTCATTATTGTAAGCTAAAATATATGAATGGAACCATCTTTGGGAAAAACCTACAAATAAAAATTGCCTCACACAAGAGGACCCTCCATAAATCATATATTCCATTCCTAAATTTTTGCATTTAAGTCACTTAGGAATTCTAGTCTAGAGAAAATTACACTTATCATCAGTATTTAAAACATATTTATATGTTTTGACTAATATAACAATGCATTGAAGGGATCATAAAGTAATGGAAAGAAGAAAATGAGAGCAAGACGAGAAGAGGAAAAAATTGTGTGAGGAAAGGAGGTAGAGATATACTACCAAGAAAGAGATAGATAATGAGGCTTGATTCCATGGAGAGAAAGATGGGGTTGAAGTAGAAAAAGGACGAACAACTTGAAAATTAGCTAGTTCAAGATCTGTATGGTTCAAGTACATTGAAGTTATTTATTTGGTTTGAAGTGTGTGTTGAGAAGGTTTGGATCCTTTCATGTGTCACTATTATGCCACAGTCACAGTATGTCATTCAAATCAAATTGTGATGGAAATGGAAAAGCTTCCATTATCAAGTTGGTAAGGCATTTGGGAAGAATTTATGGGACCATATATTTTTGTTTAGTTTTGATAGGTTTAGTTTGATAGGTTTAGTTTCGAGAATCTCTTCATATTCTCTACTTAACAAGGCCAACCATGTGAAGGTGGAAGTTCATTTGGCCTCTCTCCCTTCCCTTATAATCACTCTAAATTCCCCATTAACACCTAAGTAAATATTTCATTCATTTATTTTAGAAGTATATCATTGAAACATTATAATCACATAACAATCATTAACACGATATATAATTCATTAATACCCATAAACATTCATCA
Organism: Cupressus sempervirens; assembly: GCA_028749045.1. Classification (NCBI taxonomy): domain Eukaryota; kingdom Viridiplantae; phylum Streptophyta; class Pinopsida; order Cupressales; family Cupressaceae; genus Cupressus; species Cupressus sempervirens. Next base: position 557,096,682 of record CM053787.1, on the reverse strand, counting down.
ATAATTTGTGAACATGTCAATCATTATAATCACATAAAAATATTCAATAACATGACATAAAATTCATTCATAAGCAACATTCATAAAAATTTGTTAACACATTCATCATCAAACAAGGTTTTTAGCATTCATTTCTTCTTTTGTTTTTTCTTTTTTTGAAGATAAAGGCTAATAGGCACATTGTGACTATCTTCAACATCATGCGGCTCTTGTGGTTATGATCTTACAACATGAGGCTTCCTCTTCGTTTGTTGAGGACAAGGATGATGCACCCTTGCAATAAGAAATAAATGGATTTAATTCTAAACATTTTTTGATGTTATAAGTATTTCATCAATCTAAAGAACATAATAGGGATTTTCTTTACCTGATAGTGCCACATCATCTATTGTCACATTTTTTCAGCTCCAACCTCAACATGCTCAACACTAACATCACACTCTGCATACTCAAAAATTATCACGTAAAGGTTACACCAATTGCAATTTAAGGTGTTAAATTTTATTAATAATTACATGATTAATTTTCAATAGAAATTCAATATGTACCTATATCATTGTGATGCACGTAGAGCTCTTTGTCATGTGTAGGATTTGTACCTTTATCATCATGAGTAAGATCTGTGTTGAGAGTAGTAGGTTGCAGTGAAATGTCATGCACGCATTCTTATCATTATTCAAAATTAACATCAAATAGATTATTTTTCATGAAGTTCTCAATTACTATTATTATTCATTAGGTCTATTTACTTATGTGTCAACCGCTGCATCAAAATCTTCTACTCCTATTTGGCCACTAGAATTTGTGCATTGGCAGACAACCACTGCTTTATAGCCTTGCTTGAAGCCAATTTGTTTGTCCTCTTCTATGGCTGCTAGATTAAATTTAATGCCCTACATTTTTTGCATAATATCATCAATAATTAATGTATTTCTTATTTTTAAATTTATATTTAAAAAAATGATATGAAATTTCATTTACTACTACTTATAAGGCGTGAGTGAATTTTCATATATCCACCAGAGCCAAGATGGTGTTGACCAACCTTCTCTTTCCTAGCTTTTGTTGCCTTTGATGTGTCTTGCAACCTATATATGTAAACTTTGAAACATGTTAGAAATATGTTAGATTATATAAATCAACAATCATACTTCTAGAAATATGCTAGATTATATAAATCCACAAAAGAACTAAAAATGTAAATTGTTTTTTTTTTAAGATGATGTCAACATTTTTTTGGAAAAATGACAAGTTTTGGAAGATGGAAAGTCATCCATCTTGGATGAGCTCTTAAAGGAGGTGAAAGGTCATTTTTTTTGTATAAAAAAATGTAACTCATATAGAAGAGAGGAGAGGAGATGTGGAGCTAGAAAGATGAATAGAAGGGTGTAAGAGTTTGTATAATAAATCAATCATTTTTTGTGAAATATTGCTGATATACTAGCATTTTGATTGCAGACTTATTATCTCCTCCTTTTTCTAAAGGTTATGGTGATTATTAAGTTTCTTATATGTGGTAGTGAATATCTAGAGCTACTGTTGATATTATAAGTGTGCATAACATCTTTGGGTTATGGCAAAAGGCCTCATTGCTCACTATTAAATAGTAAATACTATGCAAATTTAGAATGACAATACATTGATTGTATAATTCTCACTATATGGGGATAAGGGAAGGTGTTAATTGTTTCTTGGTTGTCTTGATAGTTATCTTATGGGTTTGAATCATAACCATTTCTCCTTGTGAAGAGTTGACCATGAATCTCAACATTAACTGTTGTTGCAAGCAAAAATAGTGAATCAACATTCTTCAAAAAAAATGTGACAAAGGCTTGGTTATGGTGTGCATGTGTGTTTGAAGGTTTGTATGAATTCATGAGATGTTGAAGATTCTCTTGGAAGGATGTAATAGATGAGAGACTGAAGTTTATGAGACGATTATCATATTCAAAAATGAAACCCTCATTATAACAAGGCTTTGAAGGTTTGGGTATCTCCTTAATGACTAAAAGCCTGAAAGTCAGTAGTTTGGAAGGTTATGACTATTGAGAGATTGTTGGAAGCATGAATTTTAATGATATTCCTATGGGGGAGTATTGTAGATATGTTACTATGAAGATATGTTACATTCATGACTGAGTTTGTCATTGATGTCAACATAGCAGTTTTCTGTGGTATTTGACAAAACAATAATGGAAAGATCAAGTTGGTACAAATGACTAGTTGAGTATTCTCACTATCCAAATTTATGAGAGATACCTTTCAGTATCTAGTATATGTAGTTAATAGGGTGACCGTAAGAAGTTGAGTCGCAATTCCACGAAAGTCAAAACTGCGGAATTGTACTTCTCAGAAATGGGTACCTGATTTTTCTAAAATTGAGTACCCATTTCTAAAACCAAGCTTTGGGCACCCGAGCCAAAATTCAAAAATTGGGTACCCGATATTTAAAAGTGGATCGGGTGCCCAAGGTGCTCAAATATCAGGCACCCGATTGCTTTTAGAATCGGGTACCCGATTTAAAAGACTTTATTAAACCCCTTTTTTTGGCATTTTTGAAGTCATTTTCATGACCTCAAAAATGGGAGCCCGATTAGAGACGCATATGGGAGCCCAATTTTCAGCCCTACCAACCACCCCCCTATTGCTAGTTTTTGATATACCAGGTATTTTAATATGTTTTGTACTATTTTATTTTATTTTTTCAATTTTACATTTTATATGTATGTTAATTTATTGTTTTTTTTTTCAGTTTTAATATACGTAAAATTGTAAATTTACATTGTTAATGAGTAGATGTTTAAATTTTTGTATCTGTTAATTAAAATATAGTTTCATAAATGTTTATTTAAAAAATTATTATTTTAGATTTTTTGAAATGTATTTACTTTATGTATTTATTACAATGTTGAATGATTAGATTAGATGTAAATTCATTGTTTAAACATGTAATTACAAATAAATATAACCTCAACCTAGAACCGTATAACCTCGACCTTGTTTAATCTATAACCTCGACCTAAATTCATTGTTTAAACTATAATCTCGACCTAACCATATAGTTATGTACAATAAAACCCTAAACATATATAACTAAGTACTTAATCACATAATAGCCCGCCAAGGGATCCAAACAAAAAGCTTAGTATTTAAAATGATTTTACTTAAATTGTATTGTACTTTGTTTCATGGATCGAAAATGGATGATGTAAACTATTTTATAAATGTATATTCTTTCAGCCTTTCATACCCTGTGACATGTATAGTGGATGATTGTGCATTCCGAATTAATTTGCCAAGTGGCATTCGGAACAAATGTATATATTATTTAAATGGATTGAACTAAATTAGTTAATATTATTTCATGTGGATGTGTTATTTATTTTACTTTTAGTACTTATAATTATTTTAAAATGAAATGTAAATGTGCTCATTAAGGAATGCAATCTCTTATGTTTTTTATAAATGTAAATTATTGTATGTATGTTATTGCTTGCTTGGTAAAACTTTTGATTAGTTCTTTGGATCCCTTAGCTGGGCATCATTTAGGATTAACTATAATGTCAATTTTTATTGAATTTAACTCTAATCATAACCCTTACTATCATCTTAACCTTAATCTTAATTTGCTAAAACCTACACTAGATAATATATAAATAATTAAATAACTTTCCTATCTTACCTTGAGTACTAATTTTATAAATGTCAAACCCTAAAATTGTAACCTTATTCATGATAAACTAAATTATCCTAGAGGAGCATCATATCTACATCTACATGTCATGTACATGTGAATCTAAAAACATTTGTACATATCTAATTACATCATTTATTGCATAGGAAGGATTTAAAATTTTCATTATATATATTATCCATGCATATCATATCAAAAGAATCATATAGAGATATGTCATTTACGACATGTCCATCATAGATAATCAAGAAGGGTACTTAGGTAAATTTATATATATAACACTATCTATTATAAGAAAAGAAAAACACCATATATAGGAGCATCTCATGTACATAAACTTAAAAAAATTACCATGACACATGTAATGAGATTAAATAATATTTGTACGATTCATCACATATAAGTTATCAATGTATAGGGGTGATATAATCAAAATATCAAAAAATGAGTGATATCAAAGCATTATATCTTAATATTTAACACTAAAATAAACTAACCCCTGGGTAACCCTAAACCAAATTGAATATATCAAACTAGATTGAAATGTAACCCTGGCCCTTAACTAATTAATATTATACTTATAAACCAAATTGAATTAAACCATGATCATAAACCTAATTATATATCCCAACTTAACATTACAAACCTTGAATTTAACCTTGAATCCTTTCCCCAACCATTAACAAAATTGAACCGTTACCCTAAGATTGAACCAAGTTAAACGTTTACCTTAAGACTAAACCAAATCACCCTAAACTAGAACTCAATAATATATTCAACACTTTAAAACAAAATTCAAACCTAACTTTTTTGAATTAATGTTGGTTTTTAATCTAAAAGCTCTAACTATAATTCTATATCTAAACCAAATTTAGCACTTCAAAACTTAATTCAATTTATTAACTCTTGTCCTAATTGAAACCTAAGCATGTAAACCTAATCAAAAAATACAAACCAAATTGAACCCTAATCCTAAAACTAATTAAACATTAATATCAAGGTCTCAAAATGATACATCATAAAAAATTAGAAGAGACTTGAACAAATCAGGCATCTAATTAAGTAACCCTCCCTCACCATGAAGAGGTGGAGGTGGAACATCAGTGCGAGTAGGAGCCTGGACTACACCCTTGGATGCCTAAGAATATATCTAAAGAAGTGAATAACTTGTCTTTCCATTAGATGCCTAAACCTTTATATCCTAAGTGAGTATTCATCATGTAATATCTAATTAGGAGGGTATTGAAGCACTCTAACACCCCAATCCCTAACTAGATAATTATGTTTGGGTGGACTAATTTCTATTTATCTTGGGTTGGAAGTGCCTAAAAGTTTTTTTTTGGAGACTGGAGATTCCCCTATTTTTTTCCTATTTTCCTGTATGGATAGCCTAAATGTTTATTGCCTTTGCAGAATGGAAGGCCACATAACAAAATATTGCTTATTCTATAAAAAGAAATACCCACCCCCTAGTGATATATAGTAAGATCTTTTTCCTAATTTTACTATCAATTTTTTTGGTTAGAAGATGATGATAGTTCAAAATGATTTAGAAGATAGGGATAAAATGAGAACCATCATTCCTAATGAAGATGCATTATTCCTTGATAAACCCATTTCTATCATAAATCAGCTCCTCCATCCAAAAAATTAGTAATGAGAAATCCCTTGGTCAAGTAATCAATGGAGGGCTCATAAAATTGATCCCCAAGGGGAGATAAGAATCTCATTAAAAATTAGAGACAGGACACTCCTAAATACATATCATACAAAATTATTGCCAAGGTCTTAGCCTCTAGACTAGAAGATATCCTACCCAAGATCATTAACCCTACACAAAAGTGTTTTGTTAAAGATATTTATACATATTGGAGAACTTGATAACCTATTGGAAGACTTTGGATTGGGAAACATTTCCAGGATAGAGTGTAGGCATGCTCAAATAATTGATTATGAAAATGTCTACAAAAAGGTGGAATGGAGTTTCACTATGATGATGCTGCAAGCCCAAGATTCCATCCAATATTATGTCAAATGGTGTCCTCTCTTATGATTGGTGTCATGGTTTTAGTAAAGAAATTAATGGGGTTAGATCATAATTTTTAGGACTCTCTAGATCAATTATGAAAGGGTGTCCTCTTGCATCCTCTTTATTTTTTATTGTTGTTGACTCATTAAATTATCTCCTTAGAGATAACCAGTTGTCTCTAAAAGTTAGAGGATCTACTCTCCAAATAATTAATAAGTATCTAACGTATAGTTTTTTGATAATATTTGTATTCTTTTTAAGCTAGAAGAGTGCAACACGAGTCATTTAATGATTAAATTGGACCTCTTTTCTTTGTATTGGGTAGTAAGATTTATGTCTCTACATCTATCTTATTGGGGCTAAATATTGAGTCCCCTACCTTGTGTAGTAAATATGGTATTGGATGGAGATGTCATAATTAAGTGGTTAGGTACCTAGGGATTCCATTTGTAGTAAACCCTGACATATAAATGAAATGTGTCTTTATATCAACAAGAAAATCTTTGGAAAACTCAACAACTGGAACTCTAATTATCTCACTTTGGTTGGTAGAATTCAAGTATGTTAAAAGATTCTCTCCTCATATTGGGTGTACTTCTCTTCTTCCTACTTATTTTATTTAAATTAGTTTGGTCTTCTATATAAATATATTAGGAACATTTTATGGTCACATGGAAAAGGAAATATGAAGAATCATGCTACCAGGAGTAGTTCACATAAAGAAAGGAGATTAGTAAGTTGGAATGAAAACTTTAAGAAAGTTCAAGGGATTACTCTGGCAATAAAATGGATATCCAAAGCTTCATAAGGTAAAGAATTATGGATTATGATTAGAATTAGGATTATTATATGGTTAGGGATAGGGTTCACATGTATTAGTTCATTACCTAACATGATCTACACTTATACTTTGCATTAAAAAGTGGATAATATTTAGGATTCAAACTACAATCATAAATAATTTTTAATCAAATCATAATTCTATCTCTAAGCTTTCATTCTAATTGTAACCTTAACTCTCATCCTAACGCCATCTATTATATATCCTAAAAACAATAGGACCATAATAAATATCTGAAACCTAAATATAATTCTAACTAAAACCATAATCCTAGGTAAGTTCCCTAACATTAAAGGACCATAATAATTATAATAATCTTAAGCTTAGCCATCATGAAAACCGTTAACATAACAAAATTGTAAACCATAACCTTGTCATAATCTTAACTTTGTTTCATCCTGAGATGAACATATAATCCATAATGAGTTCATACAATCCCCTAGTGTCACAAAATAAGTGTACATGAAAGAAAAATTAGCTTGGTGGCTCCTGTTTTAAGAAAAGAAACCTTGAACTAACCTAGATATAGTTTTTTGGAGTATTATTTTATGATTAGACTTAAAAATTTGGTATTTAATGTTTAATTTGACTTAAGTGTTTAACTTTATTTATTTAATTCATATGATTGTAATAAAGATATGCGCATTTATATAGATCTAGTTGATAAATTTTAGATTTAAAATTCATTAAATAGTAATTTTTTCATGTTTTATGTTGTGATGTATTTTTGTCATGTTTTATGTTTTATGTTGTTTAAACATATATGCAGATTATATTTGATGGACCCACCGCCACCCCCTCCCCCTCCCATACCCCCACCTCTGCCCCCTCTATCTCCACCTCCACCTCCACCTCCACCCACACCTCCACCACCCACTGCAGATGAGCTCCGCAAGACCATGAGGCATAACCTCAACGAACCTCATGCGTGATATAGAGGCTATCTGACATGAGAGGCACCCCCCCTCCTCACCTACTACATCTTGCAGATAGCATGCAAGGTGTGATTGACTCCATCCATCATTTTGATTCAGACATTGATTCATTTAGATCATGGAGCGAAAGCATGTGTGCCTTCTACTCTGACGGCTTATCATAAAGACAAGTTTATAACCTGCATATAGGTAAAGGGAATTTTAAACATTATTTTGTAAACCCTAAGACGGATGAAGAAATTAATGATAAGAAGCCTCGCATTTTCATTAGGTGGTGTACACATCCACGTATAGCAACACATTTTTGGGAGTGGGGGTGGATGGTATTTGACCATCCACCACACGCTAACCATGAGGTGCCCATGTACTTCCTTAGGAATTTATGGGCTAAGTTTGAGTTGTGTTTGAAACCCAACTATTTTGATATGAAAGCATTTTAGGGGGTTGGTAGAGGGATGCCTTAGGATAGGCCTGGGGCAAAGCTGAGCAATAGAATGAGAAACCGTAGGCTAGCTGAGCCCCTTGTACCTCTTCCTGTGCCTATTGTGCTTGCTCCTCACCATCATTGAGTAGTTTCATTTTCTTTTACCCATTTGAGTGCCCTTTCGGGCAATTTAGTACAGCAATGGATGCAGGTGGTACATGCTCCTCCACTTGGACATGTTTGTACTAGCTGTGGAGGCATATGCATAGGCCCCTAGAGCGATCTTGATGTAGCACATGATGGCCATTATGCTGAGGGTGTAGATTTTGATGATGATGTATCCATGGTGATGGTAGTGATGAGATAGACGTGTCATCATTTGTTGACCTCATGTAGCAGGGAGAGCCTGGAGAGAGTCAAGAGCAGCAGGTAAAATTTTAATTTTAATATAAATATAAAGTACACATAATTATTTACTTTCTACATACATGTGTAATTGTATTAACCATATTAATTTGTACTTTTGAAATAATAGAGGATGGATGATACTGTTCCTCCTAGGAGGCAGTATACTCTTTTTTCGAGACCTACAAACATTGGCATCCCTTATACAGTATGCACTTTGAATTACACTGTAAAAATGTACATTCAAACTCAAATTTAATAACATGTGCTCATATGTTCTTTTTATCTGATTTTGTAGGGATTGTCTGCATCTACATAGATTGATGTTAGTACGGGTCCTACTCTAGTTACCACTGAGGCACAGTCTCAAATACATGCGGTATGAACTTTTGACTGAAGACAAATAATTTGTATTATTTTTATGTATGTACATTATTATTAACTTATAATCTGAACAATTTTGACTCACATGTATATATATTTTATGTGTTTTGATTTTACGAATAGGAGCCATATCATACTCATCCATACAGGCCTCAGTATAGTCTATTTTAGACTCCATCTTATGATTATCGTGCTAGCATACCTGTAGACACATCTGTGACATTGGCTACCACTCAGGTATGATATATATATATATATATATATATATATATATATATATATATATATATATATATACATATATATATATATATATATATACACATATGTATATATATATATATGTATATATATATATATATATGTATATATATATATGTATATATATATATATATGTATATATATATATATTATATATGTGTATATATATATATATATATAATATATGTATATATATATATATATATTATATATGTATATATATATATATTATATATGTATATATATATATATATTATATATGTATATATATATATATATATTATATATGTATATATATAATATATATATATATATATACATATATAATATATATATATATACATATATAATATATATATATATACATATAATATATATATATATATATATATATATACATATATTATATATATATATATACATGTTAAATTTATAGTGTATAAAAAATGTAGTGTACAAATTATGTACTTTGTAATTAACCATGTATATTTAATTTTGACTAAACATTTATATATCCATAATTTTAGGACTATGTCACCATGAGTGTTGCTGAGAGCACAGGACTTAGCCAGATGGAGGTACCTACATCGTCATTTGAGGTTAGTATTGTGATTTATGTACATAATGTATAGTTCATTATGCTCTAAAATCAAATTTTGAAAATGTATGTATTGTGAATTACAGGACCTCACCACTGCTACATTTGGTAGTTTTGACAGTGTGCCTCCTCCCATTACTAAGGGACACCCATCTCATGTGGTATTTATTTTATTATGTAGTGAATATTTAATTTATTAGCAAGCTATATTTTGAGACCCATTTCAATTAAGCATGTACATGATGAGACGTGCCTCATGTTACACGAGGTGATCCATCTACCTCACAGGGTGTTCGACATGACGAGATGACTCATATTACACATGATGATCCATCTGAGTCCTCTTCATGTGGATAAAGAGGACATTCGATCAGATAGATGAGGTCTTGTTGGCACCTATAGATTGTGTTTTTATGATCTATATTGTTTATGATGTATACACTTTGTGTTAGGACAGTTAAAACTGTATGTTAGACCATGTATTTTTTCACTTCATAGATCATGTTATGATGTATGTTAGACCATGTACTATTTTTTTATGACTTCTTATCATGCTTGTGTATGTAGTATATATTATTATGTTTCATCATGTTTTAAGTATATTCAAACCATTTTCTTTATTCTAACATATTTTATTCATGAACATATGACACATTTTGTAAGTATATATGCAAGATGAACAATAATTTTAACTATCTATAGAGCATTATTGGATAAATATCACATCAAATTTATGCATTGAGATTCATACAAATAAAATTGACCTACTAGATTAAAAAATGTATTGATAACATACCTAACAATGTATCATAAGTGATCTTAATGTGTTGTTTGTTAATGTAAGACTCATTATCACCTAATAAGACCTATTATGTGCTAGTAAACATATGAATACCTATCATAACTTATAACAGACATAATGACCTATTAGGACTCCTATGTCCCCTTGAGACACACATGTATGGATAACGTACCTAACAATGTATCATAAGTGATCTTACTGTGTTGTTTGGTAATGTAAGACTCATTATCACCTAATAAGACCTATTATGTGCTATTAAATATATGAATACCTATCATAACTTATAATAGACATAATGACCTATTAGGACTCCTATATCCCCTTAAGACACACATGTATGGATAACGTACGTAACAATGTATCATAAGTGATCTTAATGTGTTGTTTGGTAATGTAAGATTCATTATCACCTAATAAGACCTATTATGTGCTAGTAAACATATGAATACCTATCGTAAATTATAACAGACATAATGACCTATTAGGACTCCTATGTCCCCTTAAGACACACATGTATGGATAACGTACCTAGAAATGTATCATAAGTGATCTTAATGTGTTGTTTGGTAATGTAAGACTCATTATCACCTAATAAGACCTATTATGTGCTAGTAAAAATATGAATACTTATCATAACTTATAACAAATAGAATGACCTATTAGGACTCCTATGTCCCCTTAAGACACACATGTATGGATAATGTACCTAACAATGTATAATAAGTGATCTTAATGTGTTGTTTGGTAATGTAAGACTCATTATCACCTAATAAGACCTATTATGTGATAGTAAACATATGAATACCTATCATAACTTATAACAGACATAATGACCTATTAGGACTCCTATGTCCCCTTAAGACACACATGAATGGATAACGTACTTGACAATGTATCATAAGTGATATTAATGTGTTGTTTGGTAATGTAAGATTCATTATTACCTAATAAGACCTATTATGTGGTAGTAAACATATGAATACCTATCATAACTTATAACAGACATAATGACCTATTAGGACTCCTATGTCCCCTTAAGACACACATGTATGGATAACGTACCTAACAATGTATCATAAGTGATCTTAATGTGTTGTTTGGTAATGTAAGACTCATTATCACCTAATAATACCTATTATGTGCTAGTAAACATATTAAGACTTATTAAAATGTATAGAAATTATTATGACCTATTAGGACTCCCATGTCCCCTTAAGACACACATGTATGGATAACATACCTAAAAATGTATCATAAGTGATCTTAATGTGTTGTTTGGTAATGTAAGATATAATAAATACAATGAATAAAATGAGTAATGAACTAACATATAATCAATACAATGAGTAGTGATCTTTAAATTATCATGTACAAGTGACTTGTTTTTAACATTACAATCAATAGTAATTTGAAACTTCAAACAAACATTAATTCAAACATGCTTGAATGTAAAAGTAATGGAAAAAAATAGGAGGTCATTACTTAAATTGACAATTAATTTATAATTTATCAAGTGCATAACTTTAACTTTCAAATAGAAGTAAACTCTCATTTTTGAATTAGTTTGTACAACATATTTCACAATATATGTAAGACAATGTCAATGATATATTTATAGTTCAGTGAACTCAAAACATAAAATTGGTTCAACACATCTCTTCAAATGAGGTCTTGTAAAATAAAATTGCAAAACAAAAACACATGTTAATAAACACATAAATTAATATTCAAGGTATCTGAACTATGTAAATATATGTGTAATTTGTATGTACTTACTATGTGAAATTGCACAAGATGTTGATGTTCGATCCACTTTAACATTTAAATTTGCATAAATTGTAATTAAGACCTAAATAAGAGGTATATAAGTTCTCTAAATTGGTATTGACAACACAAACATACATGTAATTAAATTATATAAGTACATATATATACATATATATATATATATATATATATATATATATATATATATATATATATATATATATATAATACAATAATGAAAAAACTTACATGTGTTTGATTTAAATGTAGTCATCCCACTGTACCATCTGCATCCTCTCTCTTTTGCAATGCATCTATGATTGTCTCGTGCTCATCCATTGAAATTGTCCATAATACCTTATTGGCGGGTCTCCCTTTGTATCTTTCTAATTTGATATTTGTTGCCACAACCAAATGAGAATAGTGTAAAATCTTCTTTTCGGTTTGGTAGTCTTCAAATGTTGGCAAACCATTTCTTCTTGTTAGGTATCTACATAGCCAGGTGCCAGCTACAATGACAGACCCAATTGGATACTCAAAACCATCATCGTCTACTTGATGACATGTCAATTTTTTCTTAGGTTCCACACATCTAGCTAGCCAATACTTAGTCCGTTCATCATTATCACTAGGTGCAATAACAGCATAAACATGTCCTACAAGATAAGATAAAGTATAAAAACACTTTAATCACATGAGTGTACATATGAAAATTATATAAATTGAAGCATGGGATCACAAAAAAATCTAATTAAATTGTGCATACCAAGTTCTATGAGGTCTGAAATACGATCATAGTCTTTTGATGCAAAAGTAACATTCTGGTCTTCATTTACTATATCATCTTCAAAATGCGTGTTAGTAGGTGCTAATGATCTTTGTTTCCAATCTTCAACCCATTCTGTATTCTCACATTCTTCCCATTCACCTGCAAGACAAAATTGACAAAAACAAGCAAGCTCCCTAGTCCATATAGTCCAAGTGTTAGAATCTGAACTCCTAAATGAATGTCATTTAGCTGACCCACTAATTGTATCACAGTCATATCTTGAAGGGATATTATTTTCTTCAACTATTTTAAGAAACATTTGATTGTAGAGTTCTGACTTGATCCCGTGTATAAATATTTGTTACACCATTCGACAATCTCATGTGCATTTTTGAATTTAGCTTTTTCCTCAAATTTTAATTGCTCTCTACTAAGGGCTCTCTTCACACATGCACAAGCACCATCATGTTCTCTTTTACCATGTCCAGCCTCAAAAAAACTCCACACATGTTGGATGTTAGTTTGCCTATGTATCCTACTCAACCAATAGAACATTCTAGGATTCTTGAATTGTCCTGTACAATTATCTGACCATATCCAATGTTGTGTCATTTGAATTTGTCTCTCTTTTAAATTATCATAAAAGACCTTGAAAAAATATTGAAAAAACTCAAATGAATGGAGTTTATTATCACTTATATAAAAATGGTACGCTCTCAATATTTTTTGATCCTCCTTTGTACTATCAGGTGCATGCCTATAAACTATATGAACATAAATTGTTACTTGCACTGAATTGTAATATTGTGGTTGTATCTCTTCTTGCGGTGCAAGCGTGTAGTTCTCTGCAAAGTCAACAACTAAAAGTATAGTCCCAATTGGAAATGTATTGTTACATATTTGAAATTGTCCATCAAGCCATCTAGAATATTGAGAGTGTTTAACATATTTTGGTATGATCACACTCTTAAACTCATCCATAAATGCATGACAACTAACTTTATCTGTAACTAGATCACACCTTCTTCCAATCTTCCCATCCTTCAATGGATATTCAATAGTTTTGAATCTTTTTACCTCAACTAATTTTTATCCAAAAGTAGTCAAAGCATTTTCATGCAAACATTCATCTAAAAAAGAAAGATTGTTGCACATATCACATGTACTAGAAAAACATGCATTGAAAAGAAAGTATTGATCATTAGGTGGCTTACAAAACAAACCTGATATGAAATCTTTTATAGTTTGAGGTGGTATTTTTATAAAAAATTCTTGCAACATTTCTTTACTATGCATGGTACCATGTATAAATCAAAATATATCATAATGTTAATGAAATTGAATATGAGTTTTACAACAACATGTGATTCTTTCCTTGTTAATCCTTACATACCATGGTTTACACTTTTCAAAAGATCTTTGACTAATGGTAATATTTAATACCTTACCATCTACAATTTTTTTAAACAATTCAGTTTGAATCATGTCCAAAAGGTGTTTAGGATGTGGATCACGTATTTTTGACCCAATTCTCAATTTAATAACATCTCTTGAATTAGGTGATACTCTTGTATTATCATGCCAAAAAGATTCAATCAAACTTTTGACTTCACTAGTAAGTTTTATATCACATCTCGGGAGTCTACAACTGGAAGTCCATAAAATATTTGTTGAATCGCATTCAAAGTTAACCCTTCTCTTTATAGCTCTTTCTAAATTCTTACGATTCACATTAAGATATCCACTTATGTTGCTAATCAATCTTTTGTCAGATGTTGATTTGTTAACTAAAGCTGTTGTTATTGCTCATCGTGTTGCATTCTTATATTTAGACCGACTTCTCTTTTCGATAACATCAAAGGCACTAGCAACAGCAGATACAACTTGTTTTAAAGACTCATTTTTATTCTTGGGTTTTGTATACATTCCCAACCTTCTCATTACTTTTCGCATTTTAGACATTTTAATTAGTCGCAACATTAGCTGACATTGAAACCCAAATTTCTTATTATAAAAAAAATGCCTATACAATCTATTAGCATGTGTCCTAATTTGTCTCCATAAAACCAATCCCCTATGATTATCTAACACAACATTAGGAATATGAAAATTATGTTCAGATACTTTACTATCATTCTAACATGTTTGTTCAGTAGTTGGTGTTTCTATGTCTACATTCATGCAATTTTTATTTTCAGACACTTTACTATTTTCATTGTTATTTGGGATTTGAATATCATTTTCAAATTTTCTTGGTATTTCTTTTGGGGCATGCATTTCAATTGGAGTTTTTTGTGCATGATCATTTGACAATTGCTTCTCATGAAAAAAATCTAAATCGTTTAAATCGTAACCTGCTTCTAAAAAATCACCAATTTCATCACGAGAGATAATTTGAGGGTTTGGAGGCACACCTGTATTGAATGCATGATTAGAATGTGCACCTGAATTTTCTTGTATTGGGTTCTCTTCTTTGACCTCTTCATCCATCGTGGTATCCTCAATGTCTTTCTCCTTTGAAACATTGTTCAAGTCTCTAATTCTTTGTCTTCTCTCTCGTTGACATCGTGCTTCATTCTCTTTATTTGTTGCAATCTCCTCATCTATCAGAACTTTTGCTTTCTTCTTTCTTCATTGTTTTGATCCCATGTTTGCACCAATTTTGAATTTGAATTAGTAGCTTGCAAATTGTATAAGAGGACAAGAAAATAGAATAAGCATGACAGAATTTGTTGTTGCAAATCGAAACTCGGTTTGTGGGGCAACTTTTGGGGCCCAACGGGTACATTAGAAATGGGTACCAAATTGCTTAAAAATTAGGTACCCGATTCTTTAAAAATTGGGTGCCCATTTATAAATTGGGTACCTGATTTTTAAGCAATAGGGTACAACGGTTGAAAGCAATCAGGCACCCAATTTTTGAATTACAAATCGGGTGCCTAATTCTTGAAACATGAATGAGAATTTGGTATGGCACCCTACTTTTGCATGGGGTTTTGCCTTGGGGAAAGGCATGGCATAGGCTTGGTCCCACCAAGCCATGCCTTTATGATCTATTTGTTTTCTAAGGCATTTAATTGACAATTTTTGGTATTGTTTGTAATTTTTGTATAGTCGTCCCCATTGAATTTTTTGGTGAGACAAAAACCCATTATAGGTCTTACTGTTCTGATTCCAAAAATGTAAATTTTATAGTGTTATTAGTTTATTTGCTATTTTTTCATTATTTATTAATCAAAACTATCTCCTAAATGTTAAAAAGTGATATTCGCTAAAACTTTAATAACTTTTTTATTTTATAATTTTTTGTAAATTAATTTATATGTAATCAATCTACATATAATTCTTTTGATGTTAAAAAAAAAAATTGAAAAAAGTGAGATTTTGATCAAATTATGTGATCCGTACACGAGAGATTTTAAAATTTACCTTTATAGCCAATTAATAATTAATAATAATAAAATTATTCAATAAAAAATTAAGAAAAAATATTGTCATCAATCTTAGGTATATTAGGTAACTCCCTTTAAAAGGATTTTTTAAAATTCATATATTTGTGTCAAATTATGGTGTCCGTACACGAGCGTGGTATGGTCCTAAAACATGCATTTTGAAAAAGTGGTTTTTAAAGATCCATACCAAAAAAAAATCTATAATATGGGTACACAAATAAATTACATATTCAAAAACTAGATTTTGAACACTAAAAAAATTATTTCTAGAGATTTTTTATATTCAATCTCTAAATATCTCAAATTTTGACATCAATTGACAAAAAATTTCAAAAGCAGGAAAAACACTTCCACTTTTTGGCCAAAAGTGAGACCCAACTTCTTGCACTAACCCAATATCGAATGAAGAAATGATAAATATGGAAGAAGTTAGGTAATTTTTGGTGATGTCTATTCTGAGATAGAGTTTACAAAGGCATGTTCTAGTAAACTTTTTATATCTCTTAGCAGAGTTGTTATTCTAAGAATTGAGGTTGAGGATGTGTAGAATACATGTTGGTGATGACATGGCTAAGTTTTCTTATCATAATATTACATGTATAGAAAGCTATTCAAGTTGCAAGGCAGAAGATTAATGTTAATGCTAAGTGTAACATGTTCTTAATGTGGTCCTATAATGATTAATTGAGAAGGTCTAATAGCCAACTTAGGGAATTGTTTTATGGACTCCATATAAAGGAAGGAAATTTTCCTTTATCATGATATGGATGTATATGTTATTGTAAGTAGCAAAGAGAGTGGAATGAGAAATTGAGCAGAACATAGCAAAAGTGAAGGAAACTTCATTGTCGAAGTTTTGCTGAGTGATTCGAGGCTTGATATTTGGATCCAAGGTTTGTGACCTAGTCTACAAGGTCTGACAGTGATTGGTTCGGTTGATAGAAAAAAAGAAAGAAGAACATACTAGTAAATTGCATGTTTGAGCAATGAGCTCTTCTTGTAGTTGAAATTGCATGTTTGGGCAATGGGTTCTTCCTGCATACATTGTACTACAACTCCTAACAAGGTTGGAATCTCCTAACAAGGACTCTATGTACTAAATGTTTTAATAGACTCCTAACAGGGTCCATCTTCTAACAAGAAGTATTTATATGAGTACATCATGTTGTGGGCATCATTCCCACTAGGTTTTCCCTTTGATCAATGGTTTCCCTAGTTAAAATATCTCTTATAATTGTCTATGTGAATCTTATTATGGTTGTTATTTACTTTGGTTGAATGGTTAAGTTGTTTAAAGAAGATAAATGTTCTAATTGTTGGATAATTGATTCACCCCCCTCCCAGTTATCTTGGTGGACTATTGTTTTTAACAATCAATATCAAAGCCTCAAGTCCTTGAAGATAATGTTTAACAACTTTGGGAGATCCATGGAAAAAATGTTAAAGAAAGATAGTCCTAAATCTAGCAAAGGAAATTTTGACACCCAAATGGTGGAAATTCTTGATGAGTTATCAAATTTTTGTAAAGAACAGAGTATTGAGTGTTCAGATACAGAATCCTTCTGTTGTATACAAAAGAATAGAAGCCCAAGCAAAGATAGATCTAGATCCAAAGAAGAGATAAAGATAGAGGAAGGTATTGATGTACTTACAAAGAGAGAACTAGAAATTATGAAAATTTTGTTTGTTGGACATGTAAAAAATTTGGTTATCTTTCATCCAGATGCCTTAAGAGATTAAGGAAAACTAGAAAGAGTTTACTTTCTGATCAAGTTGAAGAATTTAGAGCAAGTGTGGAAAGATCCTTGAAAGATTGTGATAATAAGGCTAGATTGATAAATGAAAAGAAATTAATAGGAGAGATAGCTTTGGAGACTATTATGGAAAGTGCAAATGTGAGAATTGATGAGAAATTCAGGATACAAGAGAGAATAGTTGATTACAATTCAGATGATGATGTTGTTACTAAGTCAAGGAATGATGAATATTTCTTGAGACTAACAACAATTTGTAGAATGAAGGAGAGCCAAGGTAGGAACAAAGCTTGGAACCTTCAATAGAGCCAAGAGTTGAGATAGCAACTCCTACTTCGAGAAAGAATATGATAAAGAATCACCCATCTGAGCAGATCATCAAAAGAAAAGATAAAGGTGTGATGATAAGAAGCAAAGTCAATGAAGAACTATGTTTGATATCTCAAGTTGAACCTAAGAATGCAGATGAAGCATGTAAAGATGATTTTTGGAAACAAGCTATGAAAGAGAAATTGGATAGATAGTAAAGAATGAGATATGGGAATTGGTCCCCAAACCAGTAGACAAGAATGTGATAGGAACTAAATGGGTATTCAGGAACAAGATGAATGAATAAGGTGAAGTTGTAAAGAATAAGGAAAGGTTGGTATGTAAAGGTTACTCATAGCAAGAAGGAGTAGACTATGATGAGACCTATGCTCCAGTGGCTAGAATAGAAGTAGTAAGATTATTCTTAGCCTATATAGCACAAAAGAAATTCAAAGTATATCAGATGGATGTCAAGTTAGCATTTCTGAATGCAGAACTTGAAGAAGAGGTATACGTTGAATAGCCTAAAGGTTATCCTTTGACACATGATAAAGACATAGTATGCAAATTGAAAAAAGAATTGTGTGGCTTGAAGCAAGCACCAAGAACCTAGTATATGAGGTTGGACAAGCATTTGACAAAGCATGGATATAGAAAAGATATGGTAGACAGTAGTCTATACTGAAAGGAAATTGGTGATGGTTTGATGATTCTAGTAATATTTGTTGATGATACCATTTTTGGAGGAAATGATGAGGAAAGTGAGAAGTTTGTAGAAGAGATAAAGAAAGAATTTGAAATGAGTATGATAGAAGAAATGAAATATTTCCTAGGATTGTAGATTATACAGAATAAAGAAGGAACCTTTATTTCTCAGACTAAGTACTTGAAGGATTTACTAAAAAGGTTTGGTTTGGAAACATGTAAACCTATTGCAACACCTATGGTAATTGGACTCAAGTTATCTAAAAAAGATGAGACACCTACTATTGAGTAGAAGCAGTACAAATCTATGATTGGAGGTTTGCAATATATGACTCACACAAGGCCAGATATAGAAAATACAATTGGAATTGTTGTGAGATTCAAAGTTGATCCCAGATAAGCACATTATGCAGTAGTCAAAAGGATATTTAGATATCTGAAAGGAACATTAGAGTTTGGATTGTGGTATGACAAATCTAATGATTTTACTCTAAGTGCTTATACTAATGTTGATTGGGTAGGCAGTATGGATGACAGAAAGAGCACCAAAGGTGGAGCCTTCTTTCTTGGAGGATGATTGGTTTCTTGGTTGAGTAAGAAGTAGGATTGTACATCAAAAAGTATAGTGGAAGCAGAATATGTTGCAACAGCAAACAATTGAAGTCAAGTTGTTTGGATGAAGTAGATGTTGAAGGATATGAGGATAGAAATCAGTGAACCTGTTGTCATACATTGTGACAACACAAGCACAGTAAATATGTCTAAGAGTCCAGGATTACATTCGAAGACTAAGTACATTTCTATTAAGTAGACCACATGTTGAGAGAGAAAGTTGCAAATAAGGAAATTAGATTAGAGTATGTGAGCACCAAAGAGAAGATTATAGATATATTCACTATGCCTCTTCCCAAAGAGACTTTTGAGTATTTACGAGGTATGCTAGGGGTTATGCCCCTTCCTACATCTAAGTAGAAGATGAAAGAGTGCATTAGTCCAATGTAATAGAGCACCATTGTTTGTTTGGACTGAATTTTGATGCTTCATATATGGGGGAGTATCTTTCATGGATAGAGTCATCTAGGACTCTTGTTGGATGTTGTTTTTGAGTAGTGTCTTCAGACACTTGAGCTAGTAAGAATTAGTTGCTACAAATTTTGATGCAGTAAAGTTGGTTGCTGAAACCTTTGACATTGATGTCAATGGGGGAGAATTTTAGCATGAAAAAAATGTTAAGGAGAAGTACTACATCATGAGAAGATCATGAGGAGAAGTATACATGGAATATCAGTTTGATGGAAAGCACATTGAGGTATATCAATGGGGGGGGGAATGATTGATGAAGAGGATTTGAAAAGAAAGATGAACAATGTTTTGTTGGTATTCTTGGAAGTAGATTTTTTTCATCTATGTTGACATCAATGCCAAAGGGGGAGATTGTTGAGAGATTGTTGGAAGAATGAATGATGATGATATTCCTATGGGGGAGTATTGTAGATATGTTACATTCATGACTAATTTTTTTATTGATGTCAACATATTAGTTTTATGTGGTATCTTACAGAAGAACAATGGAAAGATCAAGTTGGTGCAGATGACTAGTTGATTATTCTCACTATCCAAGGTTATGAGAGATACTTCTGAGTATCTAGTATATGCAATTAACATTGGATGAAGAAATGATAAATATGGAAGAAGTTATTGTAAGGCCCCTTCTCTAGTACCATATAAACCCTAAATAACATGAATATGGTCAGAACTAGGAAGCATAAGGAGGTGAGATGTCATGTCTTTGTCTCTCATGCATGGTATGTGAATTATAGATTGTTACCATACACTTTATGATAGAATGATGATAAGTGGGTTTCAAGATTTAGGTATTTCATGATTGGAATCCTTCTTATTGATATTGGACCTGAGATCTTAATTGAGACTGATTTACATTGGTCATTATTGTCATAAGTATTGTATTCAAAATTTCATCAGATTGGTGAGCTAAGACCCTATGGAATAAAGACTCGAGATGTTATGACATAGAAAACTATTTTGATGGGTTCATAGTATGTTATGATCTATTAGTATAGTTATTTTAGGAGGCCATGGTGAAAAGATGAATTAACACCCACCCTTGTGAGTACTAATAATAATTATTGATAGAAATTGTTATTAATTTAGATAGAAGCCTACTCAGTAGAGCTCGGTATGATGTAAGTATAATAAGCCTATTATCATGTAGTGGATGATAATTAAGATGAAGATATAATATATTGACTAACAAATATAATGGGTTTACCTAATGATAGATTTTGAACCTATGCAGGCATGATTATGAAAGCCTCCCAATTTTCTAACATTAGTGATTTTGGAGACATATGCCTTATAATTTGTAATATCTCATAATGATAACGAGACAGTGTTAGTAATGAAACTATATTTAACTTAATCAAGGGATACTAGATGGGATATTTAACTTAATCAAGGGATACTAGAACTAATTTTCATGTTGGTTGATCTAGTAGTATAGATTCAACATCTCATCATAGGAAATGGATTAAGATGTACATAATGTTAGTTGGATCATTTGATTTGATAATTAATGTTGATATGCAGATTTTGACATTTTAACATTTAAAATTATTTATATGAAAATGATTAGGAAATAAAAGTTGATTATGACAATTGAGTATGTTAAGGTGAATTATTTAATATGAAATTTATCATGCACCTATAGACATGCATTTTATATGACCTCCTTGGACTACTGATGCTTGATAGTGTGCAGGAAGTGGAACCATGAAAATCTTTGGGGGAAACAAGTTCCAAACTTATGTTAACATGGCTAGCCAAGGTGAATCTTTGGAAGATTCAAAAGCCTCGTTGTGATGTACTTTTTTTCATAAATGTAAGCTTGCTTGTGTATGAAATTGTTAATCACAAAGATGTATTAGGGACATGTCATGATGATGTGGAATGTGCTTTTATGTGTCACTTGACACTTGTGGATCTTGTGTATTAATGAAACATCATCTAGGGTTTTGGTCATGGTGGTATTTTACCCTAAGACTAATTACCTTGTTAACAATTAAATAAACCTACTTGACAAGGTGTACTATGGGTCACTATCACAAGGAAATTTGAATCTAGACTTGACTAAGGGTTTGAAGGGTCAGTAGGTGGTCCCAAAGTGCCCTTTGTGTGAAAATAAGCTACCTATATGATAGTATAACATGTTAGAGACCTAATTTTGACCATATTAATGCCTAGATAGCCTAGGTGGCCCTTTTACCAATGCATTATTCCACCAATTCGAAAATGGAGTTGTCACATGAGCTCGTTCCCATGATTCCACTAAGTCAAAAATAGTAAAATTAGGGGGAGACAAGTTTGTAAGAGAAAGTGGCTTGGTGTTTTTGCTAAAATAGTTAGTGGGAAGGCCTTTTTAGAGAGTCATGGAAAAATTAGTGGGGTGTTCACCCACTCTCTAAGTTTAGAGATAGTTAGAGTTTTGGAGGGAGGCTAAGGGAGCTCTTCATCAACTATCATTAGCATTAGCTTGGACCAAGGTAGGTGCTCAAACCATGACAATTTTGTTTTAGCATTGCATAATGAATCTATAAGTATGGAATGTTGTTTTGGAATCATGGATTGTTATGGAAATATTTGTGTTGTGTTGTGATTGTGCAATGAGTTTCATGTATTTTCCTGGTTTTCTTCCTTGATCTCTTTTTTTTTCTTTGAATGTTGAATTTATTCATGGGTGTGAAGGCTTCACTCACCCTTGGGAGGGAAGAGAAGCCTTGGGCGAAGGGGTTAGTTGGGCTCAACATTGAAGTTGAGATATTTTCCTCTTGGAATGGGTTTTTTTGTTCATGAGTATGGGCTCCATAAATCCATATGCCTTGTTGTTATTATGGGAAGAATAAGTGTATTGATGTAATGAGAAGGATGTATCTTGATAGCCTCGAAGAGGCATTATGCAATTAAAAATGTATATGTTTATATGGATATGGCATTCTCCTCCCTGAAGAGACCACATTCACCCATTGTTTCATGATTCCAAAGGTGAATCATTGTGTTAAACCATGGAGGGATTGTATATGCATTATGGTGTTATGTTGTATGCTTTTTTAGCTGCATGAGTGTAACCCATTTGAGTCTTGTTTCCCCTACTTAGTGGGTGGCTTCATAGAAGCCTAGGATGGCAGGTGAGCCTCCATGGTTCTTGTTGTTTTCTTTGTGATGTAATTGCAAATCTTGTGCTCAAGGGAGCAATGGAAAAGAAAAGCTTGGAATGATCATCTTGTAGGTGTTGTGTGAAGGAGAAAGCTTGCCATTGTATGGTGTACATGTATTGGAGAATATCTCCCCATCTTGTTAGATTATTGTTGTAATGAATGATTGCATAGTATTAAGGGAGGGATATGTCATTATGTAATACATTTGGAAGGATAAATCTTCCTCCATGTCATTGAACATTTTATTGTAAGGGTAAAAATTTTCATTTTTTGTTGGTGTATTGTGCTACAAAATAAACTCTCCATTTTGTGTATATCATTGTGAAGAATGGGTTCATGGAAGGAAGAAAGCAATTTGGATGTTCTATTAACTAATTGCATTGAAAGAATCTCTCTCTATGTGTTTAGTTTACATTGGAAATAAAAGGGTTGTTTTACCATCTTAGTCATACATGAAAGGAAAAAGAGAGTTTTATGTAAAAGATAGTCATAATTATCTTTGAATCATGGATGGAAAATTCATTTTATTGTGGTTGCTCATGTAAAGGAGTTTCATATTGTAGTTAGTTGATAAGAAAATTCATTTGGAGTTCTAGTATGAGGAATGCACTAGTAGATGTTATAATGAATCTTTCCCAAATGTAAGCGATAAAATTTATGTAATATATCAAGTACTTAGTATGAAGAATTCCTTAGGAATTGAGTTTATTTATTATGAGTTTAAGTGGGTTATATAGAACTAATAATTTAATATAATATACTAACCAAATTAAGTCACTATTAATCCCACATTCATATCCTATCAAATGGAGTATAGGAGAGAAGGCAATAAACCTCTTGTGAAAACCTTGTTGTAGAAGCATTTTATCTCTCTGGATTTTGTATGGAAAGGGAGAAATAACTCTTTCCTCAATTAGAGAGCAATATAATATTTAGGAATATTCCAAAGAATCAGAGACATAGGAAAAATAAATAAAATAAAATAAATTTAACAATGAGACTAGTCATAATCTTATGATTGCCTTGGTCCTCTCATCACATCAAACAAGGAATTATACATATTAAACATATTCTAAAAATAATAATAATAATAATAGTGGTGTCTTATCCCTATCAAGTTTTCCTAGGAAACCCACCTTGTTAAAAAGTAACAAAGCAAACACACAAAAATATAAATATGGTACAGTAAGGGGTGGCTTTCTTGGGCCTTCTTTTCAACCACACATGTGGTGGCCCCCTCCCCATCTTCCCACACCACCACACTCCACTCATGTGATCATGAAGCTAAGGGAAGGAGGAAGGGTGGTTAGGTGAAGAGAGAATGTTAGGGTATTAAGGAGAATTTTTTTTAAAAGGAGTATCTTTTAGATTTTTCACACTCCACATTCACCCCAAGACTTAGGCATATTCTCTATTGGGTTGTCACTTCAGTACCCCCCTAGATAAGTGTGCCTACATATAGAAATGAGTGCTTAGGGAGAGAGAGATAGGTACCAAATAACTAGTAGTATTTTTAGGAAACCATGTTTGGGTTTAGTCAAAGGGAGTTGTAGATAGTGGTTAGGATGGATGGAAAGAAACTTAGCTAGTATTTAGGTTAGGCTTTTTAATGATGAAACATCTAGTAGCATGTTCAATAAATAATAGTGGGATGGTATATTAGCTTATGAGTTAGAAAAAATAGCTAAGGCAGTAAGTAGAGTAAATTAAGTAATATAGTTAATAAGAGGTATTGTGTGTGTGTGTGTCTGTGTGCACGCGTGCGCGTGTGTGTGGAGGGGAAAATAGTAGCATGATAATTAGAAATTTAAAATTATATGTTTTAGATTAAGGTAAAAATAGGCTTTGAGGGGACCTAAAACCCCTTTACATCATAGACCCAAAAGATATTCAAAGAAAGCCCAATCATCCCAAATGTATCCAAACTAGAAGCATGCTACAACAGAAAAACATTATATGACTAGTAGCACCAACAAAAAATCAGAAAAGAAACCAATAGGAACTTCTTAACTAGCCAAGGGGACTAAGAATTCCATTTCACTCCCTTTTTATGAGAGCGTAAATTCATATCAAATTGAGGAAGGGCCTTTTTAGATCTTTTCCTATGTTTTATTAATGGTGTGTAGAATTTTAAATTTTATAGCGGAATGTTATGGGTACTTGGTTATTAGTCAAAGTGGTGAGTGTTAGGATGAAGATAGTGGTTGGTAATCGGTAATGGATAATTAGTATGTAGAAAGTAACCTAGTGTTAGGTAATGGAAAATAGTTAGGGGACAACGTTGTGGAGTAATGGATTACTATTGTATGGGATACAATCATGATAGAACATTGTTTTTTTTTAAATAAAATAAAATTAAAATTTAAGGAAATATGTCATTAAAGGCCTTTGGGGTTTGAGTCACATTATGTTAGTTAGTAGTGATTAAATTTTAATTGGGGAGACTATTTTGTATTAACGCATATCATGAATGATAGCTATTGTTCAATATGACATGTAATTGCTCTATAGTGGACATGACTATGCAATTTGGATGCAAAGACAAATAGTGGAAGTCATTAGTAATACAAGTAAACCTAATAAATTATGTTGGGAAGATATAAGAAGAATAGACCAACTATATAGGATTTGGGAGAGGGGTAAATTACTTTAGTAGAGAACGAGTAATTATGGAACTCTATTCGAGGAAAGCGTGGAGGGTTTACCTAGCTAAGAAAATCAAACATCCCACTTGTGCTCAAATTTAGTTACCTTAGTGAGACATTCATTCCCATACCATGTTCCAATTGACAACTAATTTCAATGACACACATGTATAAAGAGCAATGTAAATATATGCATAAGGATTTCATTTGTTGTACCCTACCTTAGATTTGAAATTTAAATCATACATTCCTATAATTTTGTACACTCACTTAAAACAATGCTACGTTGAACCTATCTCCAGAAGGCTCATTACCTAGCCTTTATGACATAAGTGATCAAATTATGAATCTTAAATTATACTAGTATTAAGGATTTATAAATTATGCTTTTCTTCCCAATGTTGTATCAGCAAACTTTTCATCGGCTCATAATGCCATTTCAATTGAACACACAACCACCAAGTATAGGGATCACTTTGGAGAATGGATTGAAGGATGCCAAAACCTTATGAACATAACTTTTTCGCAGAGACCTTGAAGAGCAGGCCTTGACTCCTAACCATTCGATAGCCTAGTTAATAGTGTATAAGTTTATTGGTGGAATCTAAGTTTGTATCATGAAAAAAAATTAGTTGTGTTTTTCCCTTGTGGATTTCGGGTATGACAGTTATGTAAGTTTTGGTGATGTCTATTCTAAGATAGAGTTTACAAAGGCATGCTCTAGTAAACTTTTCATGTCCCTTAGCAAAGTTATTATTCGAAGAATCGAGGTTGAGGATGTGTAGAAGACATGTTGGTGATGACATGGCTAAGTTTTCTCATCATAATATTAGATGTATGGAAAGTTATTCAAGTTGCAAGGCAAAAGATTAATGTTATCTTTAAGTGTAACGTGTTCTTAATGTGGTCCTATAATGATTAATTGAGAAGGTCTAACAACTAACTCAAGAAATTGTTTTATGGACTTGGTATAAAGGAAGGAAATTTTCCTTTATCATGATATGGATGTATATGGCATTATAAGTAGCAAAGAGAGTGGAATGTGAAGTTGAGTAGAGCAGAGCAGAAGTGAAGGAAACTTCATTGCTGAGGTTTTGTTGAGTGATCCAAGGTTTGATATTTGGATCTAAAGTTTGTGACCTAGTCTACAAGGTCTGATAGTGATTGGTTCAGTTGACAGAACAAAGGAAAGAAGAACATAACACTAAATTGCATGTTTAAGCAGTGAGCTCTTCTTGTAGTTTAAATTGCATGTTTGGGCAGTGGGCTCTTCTTGCATACATTTTACTACAACTCCTAATAGGGTTGGCAAAAATCCTAATAGGTTTGGAATCTCCTAACAGGAATTCAAAGTCTCCTATCAAGGACTCTATGTACTAAATGTTGTAATAGAATCCTAACAAGGTCCATCCCTTAACAAGGAATATTTATATTAGTACATCATCTTGTGGGCATCATTCCCACTGGGGTTTTCCCTCTAATCAAGGCTTTCCCTAGTTAACATATCTGGTGTAATTGTCTATGTGGATCTTATTATGGTTGATGTTTACTTTGGTTGAATGGTTAAGTTTGTTTAAAGAAGATAAATGTTTTAATTGTTGGATAACGGATTCACCCACCACACCCCTAGCGCCCCCCACCCTCAATTATCTTGGTGGACTATTGTTTCTAACAATGACATGGTAATAGTGTATTGAAGGTTGTTTGTTCTAGTTCTTGAATGTTTTGAGAGGTTATAGGTTCAGTTTTTTCTTTAAGCCTATTAACATAGATTAGGGCCTATGAGTTATGTGCCTTAATGAACAAGTTAGAACCAAAGATTTTGGAATTGGAGAGAGTTCAGTAATGGGTGTTTGAATTAGCCTTTAGTTTTGGTAGATGTTTGGAAGAGTTTGATTTCCCACCTAAATCCCTTTTGGTAGATGGTGTAAAGCTCTTGGTAAGGTAAATGTTAGATATATAACTACAATCTTTTTTAAAGGCATATATCTAACATAGAATATTATAAATGTTAGATATATGATTATAGTTATTGTAATCAAGTCAAGCATTTTAATGAATAACTAGAGATCACTAATTTGTGCATAATTATATGAATACTACCACATACCTATTTTTTTGGGTGGTGGGTTAATTCATTTATCCCTTAGTCTCTTCTCTTTTGCATCTTCAATGATTTCATTCCACTCCAATTGTGGCACCATAAGAGGATGCTCGTACATTGGATTGAGCTTTAGAGCTCTTTTGTACTAGTCTCTCACAGTCTTTAGATGTTTACAAGATTTTTCTAGAAGTTGGGCTCTATTCAAAATATTTTGACCAAAGATTTCCTCCACAGTTTTTATGAGATGATCTTTTAATTCAGGGGCTTGCTCAGTCTAGTTTTTAACAAAAAACAAAATTGTTAGATAAAAAAATTAATTCAAGCTATGTACGTTGAATATATTACAACAAATGGATGAATGGAAAATGTAGCAACCAATTATATCAAGCTATGTACCTTTTACGTAATGTGGGCCCAAATATCTTAAATGTTAAATCATAAAAAGTTTCATAAAAAAGATCATTTCCTACAAAATCATCACGACATCATTAGTCATAAATGAGTTATGAATAAGTAAACTACAATTACACTCTAAATGATTACACTTTTAAAGTACTTGGAAGCTTAGGAAATTTTAAGGGAATCATATCTTTCTCGGCCATCAACAATGATGTCTCCAACGATCCAGTAGAAGTAACATGGGTTGCTCTAGGAAAGGCTGGTAAATTATCAGTTGTACTGGTATCAGTTCTATCACCATGAGAAGGAGTACTTGTCCCTGTACAAAGTTATTCAATGTCATACTATACTCAAATGAACAAGAAAGTACAAATATTATCATAGTAAACACATAAGAAAATGTAGCAAAATAAGGATTTACCAATGCTAGTTGCAACAGTTGTGGATGTTTGCATGCTCCTTATTGCCAATCCTGCAATCAACAATCTTGGAGTGTTGGCTAGCCTCGTGGAAGTAGACATATGGAAATCATCAATACCATAAAAATAATAATATATATATACAATGTATTTATCATGTCCCCAATTTTCTTCTAATAGAATTTAATAATAAAAATAAATAATAATGGCATCACTATCAAGAGAAACTCTCCACCTATGAGTCATTCCAAATAAATATTATCAAGTCAAGGGTAAGCAGAAATGAACACAATCAGGATTTAGGAAGGAATTTTCTTTTATAGATCTTTGGATACATATATGTTGTCATCGTCTTTTAGCATAGAAAAATGTAGTCACATGTATGGAGATTTAATTATTAGATCAAACTTGGCACTTAGATTGAGGCACGGACTAAAGTTATAGATGCAAGTTTTTAACGATATTGTTATGTAGAAATAGTATCACAAGAACACTGCAGCAGCCATCAGAATCATATTAGAGGCAATGATAGAAAGTTTCAGACTGACTATTATGTACAACACAAATCACTAGTAGAACCACAATGAGGGAGTCAAACTTATATAAAGGTTCATCAGTAGCACAACATGACAATAGTCTTATAAAGGGCACCAACAACCAAACCAACAATTTGATCAACACCCATCACATATTTAATAAGAATCATCACAAGCTCATGGACATGGAATTGGTCAAGAGGATATATAGTTAAAGGTTTAGCAATTATAATTAGAAAATATATATAATTTTTCCACATACAGCTAAGATAACATATTAGGAATGAGTATCAATTTTAGAGTATGGATAATGGATAATGGACTATATCAATCTTAAGTATCAAAGAATGAATACAAGTGGTTAAGTAAAGGAGAAGAGTGACCATGAAAATAGTAATATTAAATTGTCAATAATAATCATGAAGAAAATAATGTCCCTTCTAATGATTGAGAATTGAAATCACATACTTGTAGGACGTACACTGGTACCCTCGTCAGGTGGAAGATCTTGGTGCGGTCTCAAAAAATCATGTAACAAAACATACATATTGTGGTTCATGATCCATAAATTAGTATAAAACATAAAGTTTTATTAAACTATTGTCCTAGAAAAAGACTCATTGTTGCTTACTTCCAAACAATGTGTTCTACAACACAATTCATTTCTTGTGGCCTCTTTCTCTTCTGTTGGATGTGGATCCATCACAAGCCCAAGAATTTGTAGATTGGAGATCTTGAGGGTCTTTTTACACAAGGTTATAGAGTCACTACTATATGTGATATCATCATCACATAATATTGTGGTTGCAATATTAGCAAGTAATTTTTCTTGTGCAAGATGTTCTTTTCCCTTTCCCTATGAATCAAATTGTGACAGAAAATATCAGTAAAACAATCAAAACAAGTCCAAAACCTTTATGAAAGTAACATAATAATATGACATTTTGTAAAATAACAATTGCATTAATTTTTATAAAGAAGGTTTACTTGTGCTGGAGAAGGGGTGGGAGCAACATCCCTGCCTCTGTCATCTGATGGATCGGCCATGTCACCCTGTGACAAAGAATATATATAAAACCATCAGCATAATAAAAGGAATATTCTACTTAGCAAAAAAAACTTATTATTAAAATGGTATATTGTATATTAGAGTTCTAGTTGGAAGTAATTGGTTAAATTTTACATATATAGTACTTACAAGACCCATGAGAGTAACTTTATTTGTATCTATGCGACTCAAATTGTAATCTATTAGAAAATCTTCCCTTAAACTTATTGATTTTATCGCACATACAAAAACATGATTTCCCTCACTCGCCTCGAAAATGCAATTGGATCGTTTATTAGTTGACCCAAGATGCGTACTATTTATAAAACTTGCAATGTTCCCTGTTTCTTTTTGTCTTCCATCAATGTACACAGCAAGTCTTTTAGTTTGATCATATTCTTTTCATTGTAGATAATTTGTTGACAGTGCATACCTACGCATACTTTTTTTATATTGAACTATTTGCATCCAATTTTTGTAATTGTAACAAGGCCTTGCATACTCCGTCAATTCAACAACTTTGTTATAACTGACCTTTGTGCCATCCATGGAAAATAGGTCCAAACCATGTAATGATGATGGAGCTATGCGATATATCCTCTCGTTAACACAAAAATCAATGTTAATTGGAGGTAATTCTTTGGGTACCCATTCATTCTCAAGATGTGTGTACCTCAAGGGAACCTTGATGTCGCCCTTTGTCTCATCATCATAAGAACATGACCCCCCTTGAGCAAGGAAAAATTACATGTGTTTATTGAGTTTTCTTCTAATCTTTTTCCCTCTAGTTTGTTTATCTTTCGTAGATCTACTACATGCTCACTATCCTCTTCTATTCCCACATTTCCCTCACTTGAGAGACAAATTTGACAGATACATATTTGGTGGTACCTGGAAACCATCAAATGAGAGATATACTTGAAGGAGCAAAATATTTTGCTATAAAATAAGGCTAATATTGATGAAATTTTCCTAAATTTAATGTCGAAGGTAAAGATAAAGAAAGCATGTAATAAAATTATACCTCCCAATCCATGTCACTTAGTATGATCCTCGTTAAAGGGGTATAGTTTCCTGCATATGTAAATCATTTGTCTTAAGTTAGTTACAAATTACATGATACTTACACTACAAATTACATAGAACATAACATGAACAATATGCATACATCACAAAAAACATAACATTATTATTTTTTAATTGGTTACCTCTACAAAAAACATAAGTAATCAATGCCTAATACATTTCCATTGATCATCGATCATCTTCTTCATCCATCTCATCATCATAAACATCATCATTATCACCATCATCATCCAAATCATCAGAATGACCATCGTCAACATCATGATCATCATGATGACCGTCGTCATCGTCATCGTTGTCATCATCACCATCACCACCATCATCATCTTCGCCACCACCACCACCACCATCATCATCATCAATGGCATCACCATCATCATGAACATCTTCGCCATTATTATCATCATCATCTCCTTCACCTTCACCATCATTAGCATCATCATCTCCTCCTTCATCTTCACCATCATCATCATCTACTTCATCTTCCACTTCTTCGGTATCTTCTTTTTCAACGACATTATACTTTACCAGTCTTCCTCTTGGATTGTGTCTAATGAAAAATGACCAACCCAGTTTATGTGGAATGCCAAAGTAAAACACTTTCTCACACTGATTTGGAAGAACATATGGCTCATTTCCAACTAGCTCAAATGACCTTATATTAACCATTCTAAATATGTTATCATGTTCAATAATAGCTCTATCAGGATCATTTTGAGTCAGTCATAGCTTGTACTATTTGACATTGAATAGAACTTGTTTGAAGGAATTAAAGTCACACTCAATTATATCATCCAAAATGCCATAGTATATGTTTTTATATTGTTGAGGATATATGTCATTTCTAGATGAAATATTGGTGACGTCGAACACTATAGTTATCCTAGAATCACAAGTTCTCTTAGTCTCATCCACCTTTCTTATGCAAAATTTATGGCCATTATAGTACATAGCTCTGTGGTGCTTGACCTGTTATTTTTCAAACATGTCAAAATTTTGCATCCATTCTAAAGTTTATATTAAACAAATGGGTCATGGTATATTAACTTATATGTTCCTTTCCACCTCTTAAACCATTTGTTGGATCAATTGCCATTGGTGTAACATTGGGATCTCCATTACGATGAGCTTCTTTAACCAATGAAGCAACACCTTCCCATGTTAATGAGTGGCCTTTTTTTTGAGATCATTCAATCCATACCATCATCTAATCAAGATTGTTTGCAATATACAAATGAAGTGCATCCCACTCATGTGCAACTATATAAAATAAATATACTAGTTAGAAACAACTTATATTGATGATGGATAAGAATTAATTAACTACAATAACATCTTATAATTACCTCACTTCCTCAATCTACCTTTCCCCATCAAGTACTCCCCTTCAAATATGTTCATGGAGTTGGAATCATGAATGCAATCTACATGGATCTTTGATGAAAACTTGGGAAGATATTCACTAATGTAAACCATGGTCTAGTAGACCATATATCCCTTGACCATGGAACTTTCAGGAAGTGCTCTCTATCGAACCAAGCCCTTCAAAAACTTCAAGTGACTCTCAACCATCCACATTGACCTAGTTGGTACGGGTCCACACAATTCGATCTCCTTAACTAGATGTATGAGGTAGTGTTCTTGTGCATTGAAAAAAGTTGAAGGTAGACACTTTTGCATCTCACACAAAAGTTGAGGAATTTTTCTCTTCCATTTCTTTATGTCTCTTTTATCAATTTCTTTAGATGACAACCACCTAGAAGATATCCATCATGTAAAAATTTATTAATGAGACGAATAACACTTCTATACAACAAATCTAACAAATAACACGTCTAACCTCATGTATTCCCAAGATCATATATAACGTGTTTGACACTCATGTTGTCAAAGTTTTGTGGGAGAGATAGAGGTAGAACAAACTGCAATAATAATAAAATGATCTTTTCATAATATTATAAAATAAAACAATCAAAAGTACATGATGTTTTACAAATTTATTGTAAATAGAGAAGAACATGACTTACCTTGACGAAGGTATTTCAACCATGCATTTTCAACCCTGACCCAAAATCACCTTTCTTTGATATGAGATAGCTTATGTTTGTAGCAAATCCTATGGGAAATTTAGTTTTTTCTAGGGCTTCATATATGACATCAGTTTGTTGTTGCATTAGCAACCAAGGAATGGCGCTCCTATTAATCCAATTTCTATTGCTATTTGATTCAACAAAAAACTTCAATGCATGATTGGATTCATCAATGTCATTGCAAATTTCAACCATTTTTTTCTTTATCACACCTTCCATCCAATATTTTTCATAGTGTCTATTTACATTCTTTTCAATATGCATAACATCAAACAAATACACGATTGGGAGGTGCCCATAGTATGACAACCTACTAAATTGTCTAGGATAGCTTTTAAGTCTTTTTAGAAGTTGCTCATCAATGCCTTGACAACCTTCATGAACATCAATTATATCATTAGTAAGCAAAAGACAATATCCAAATTTAAATTTCATACAAAAACCCACATTAGATGGAATGACATTACCTCAACGATTTATTCTATTGTATACCAACTTCCACATGTGAGGTGTCATTCTTCGTGGCTTTAATGTTGTCTCTTCTTTCCCATTGAAAAGAAGTTTTTTGGCAATTCGATACTTATGATTTTTGTGCTGAAAGTGTCTATGCTCATTGAACACCTTCTTTCCTAAACTTTTTGAATGGTGAGATTTCATCTTTGGACCATAAATTGGACATGCAGATTTTCTCTTTTCTGAAGACCTACAAAATCATGTATAATTGGATGACATGTGTATTATAAGATTCATATTTACAATTATCATACGCATCTTAAACATACAACGAAAAATATATGTTAACAATTTTAGATACCACAAAAATGTGTTAGTTTAGGGGCATCATGTATTGTCCATACAAGCATTGCATGGAATTGAAATTGAATTTCACCAATTGGTCTAGAGATGTCGTATATAGTGACCCCATTCCATAACTCCAACAACTCATCAATCAAGGGCTCAATATATACATTCATATCTTTCACTTGGCACTTACCTAGTTGAATGAACATAAACAAAACATAATTATTACGGCCATTTTGATACTATGTTTATAAATTAATTTAGATGACTATTAAATGGAAAAATACCTGGTACAATCATTGCCAACATTATGTGCTCCCTCTTTATGGACATCCAAGCAGGAATATTATTATTAATAGCAAAACCAGGCTAGACCAAGTAAACCAATCTCATCTCTCCAAATGGATTAACACCATCTACTGCCAATAAAAGGTTTAGATTACAAGGTTCTTCTTTAATTACCGGTCACCTATCTTCTATGTCCTTAAATGTAGAAAAATCTGCAAGCATTTGCATAATGTCATCTTGACTTCTATTGCATGCATGTAATCCATAAATTGTGTCAAGCTAGTACACTTGAATAATCATTGCAGACATGGAATAATTGGAATGTACCAAAGAACCTCGTGAGGCACCTTTTTTGTTATTTGATCTAATCAATATCTACTAATGTGACAATTAGGAAATTTTGCTGCAAATAAATGTTGTTTATTATACATAATATGATTATTGGGACATGCATGTATTGTTTGATACTCCATTCCAATATCTTTCATAATGGTCGATAATTCTCGGTAAAAGCAAGGTAGAATGTTTGATGGTGGTGACAAACACTCACCTATCAACCTATGGAAAAACATTGCTATTAATATAAAGAATATTAATTGTACTCTAACATAGAAGATGACAAAAATGACACTATACCTTAGCATACGTGAGATTGCTAGATTGGATATACCATTCATAACCTTGAAGTTTACCAACAACAATACAGCAGAGAGAAGTGTTGTTTGGGAGCCTTGGTACAAGGGCTCGTATGCCTTTTCAATTACAGGTATATCAAAGTTCTCTTCATCATCATCATTAATGCACGACTATCAACATCTTCATCAGCTGTGCCAGTAAATTCTTCTTCAATCCTGTTCTTTGGCACATTATCAGTTGTGCTAATACCAACATCTTCAATTGTGTTCTTTGCCTCAGGATCGTCTTCTTTCATAGGAGTATTACCTTCTACTTCGATATTCACACCTCCATGTTCCACCAGTTCAAAATCCACATTCACCAAAGGACGAAAATCTTTTCCCCCTTCAATGTGATCATGTTGCCTACAATGTCTCTTAGTTGATGTGATTAGAATTCTTCGATTCTTTAAATCCTTTCATTTTTTGCAAGGACAATAACATTTTCCATCACCATTTCTTTTGAATTGAGACCACAATATAGCAGTTGTCGCCTTATTTTGTTTTGGGTTCATATTGTTAGGCATGGAATTTCTTCACAAGAAAATATTTTGGATAGAAAATTATATCAAATATAAGCATGCAAGCATTAGTAGTATCTTTTATAAAATCCATAATAATTAAATATTACTATCTCTTCAGTAAAGATGGCATCTAAATAAATCACAGATCATTAATTCTTTATCTTTAAAGGGGGAAGTAATGAAATAAAAAGAAGTTGAAGTTTGATCCTTAACCAAAATATCATCATAAATTAGGCACATATTAGGAGAAGAGTTAAGATCAATCCCACTATCACCACAATTCATCAGAGGGATGATAAGATGTTGCATGACTTGTGGGATTGTTACAAAGAGAGCATTTCTTATGCGATAAAGAATAATATAAGCATGGATGGTGGTCATGTGTCTATGCTTTATTGGAGAAGTGTCCATGATAGATTTCATAAGTTAAAAGATCTACAAGAATGTGAAAACAATGTACTACAATCTCAAAAACAATAAGAGGTTGATATTGAAGAATGCCTAGAAACATCACCTAATTATGTCTCTAGAAACTGCTCAACAATTGATTAACAAATAAGTCCAAAAAATAATAGTCTAACCTCAAGAAAACCAAATATATTTGAAAAAAAAAAAATTATTAGGGCAATGCTAGAGAGCTCAAGTGTTTGAAGGATGAAATGTCAATGAAACCCCTCTCTATTCCTAAGGTAAAAGTTTTAAACTTTGAAATCCTCGATGATCAAAGCAACACTCAAGAACTCACAAATAGAGATAGCAAAGCTTGCAAGAATATTTTTATTCACCTAATATAAAAGCTTGCAATTTTAAAGAGGTGAATAAATCATCTTCACACTTGATAATTTGCAACCAGTCCATCAAAGTATATTGTTTTCTAATAATTAAAACTAATAGTGATGATAAAGTGAAGCTACAAATTGGCACAAATTATGCTCTTTCTGAAACTCTAATTAAAGAAATAAAATTTGAAGAAATCTTGCACCAAGATGATCACACGACTAAAGTACCACATTTATATGAATCATCATCAATTTGGATAGCACTCTTCTCTGC
Source organism: Cupressus sempervirens (assembly GCA_028749045.1). Taxonomy (NCBI): domain Eukaryota; kingdom Viridiplantae; phylum Streptophyta; class Pinopsida; order Cupressales; family Cupressaceae; genus Cupressus; species Cupressus sempervirens. The sequence continues at coordinate 557,059,653 of CM053787.1, read as the reverse complement.
CAAGAGAAATTATACGCTAGTTTTTATCTTCTATCAAGCAAGAGAAACCCGCTATGTATAACCCAGGTACTAATTTAATCCAAGCTAGAAATGGGGTTCTAGTTGGAGATTCTCTATTTCAATCCTTTGAATTTATTATTGCTGAAAATGAAGTTGAAAATTATGAATATCTAAATTAAAAAATTAAGTAGAATGCTTGGTGTATTTAATGATGCTAGTTTTGGTGATCGTTTGGGTGTGAAGGCAGATATAATACCTGATATATTTAAAAGTACTCCACCAAGTATATCAAGAGTTGCTAGTAAGGAGTGTATGATGCCAATGAGTTATATATATATATATATATATAAGACATACTAAAACATATTTTTGTACCCTTACAATTACAAGCTTAATGTCGCAGATTTATACACAATCTTTAAATGATAGTGCTTCTACCAATATATTCATGTTATTGGAGGTTAATGTTTAGTCAGCTATTTTCATCACCCAATCTAAATTTCATTGTTATGTATTAGCAATTTGAGTTACTACACTAACTATAATCCCACGTGATTTCATTTCCCCTATTCTTGGATTTAACATGTGTTGTTTTAGTTATTGTCCACAATAGCATTGGTTTAATTATGGGTTTCATGCAATTTTTTTTCTCCATACCCCTTTACTAATTACTTTACCTTCTTATAAGCTGATGCTTTCATTGTTTAGTACATACAACATTTTGAATTTTAATAGTTCAAGAAAATTAAGGCATACACATAGATGTAATTTGCAATATAGGTAATAATTAATTCTAGAAAAATAACATGTATGATGTCTAATAGTTGTCATATGTTGTAAATTATCATACATTATTAAGTCAAAGAACTTCTTAATAACAATCTCCACGATTTTTAAGGACGGAAGGGCACTGATCCAAGGTATAAGTGAGAATTCAGTTTTTACAGTAGGTTTGACATATTCCAGCAAAAATCTTTGAAATTTTAGCATGCCAATAAATTTGACTAAAAAAACTACACAATTGAATCATCATAGCAATATAACAACGATTTTATGGCATTCAATATGTCTAACTACAACTTATTTTAACTAACAAAGACTTAAAGTAAGACCCTCCATTTACTCCTAAAGTGTTATAACTAACCTCCCTTTAATTAGTCCATTGTCAATCCAAATGTAAGTCCTAACATAAATTTCAAGAAAATATTGAAAGACAATGAACCATTAAAAAATGCTTTAGAAATTAGCCCCTAGAAATTTTTATGAAAATCCTATTGAATTCCATCCTAATCCTCGAGTTTGAATTGTTCTTAAGCATAGTATCTTGCTTGGGAGAATCCATAATCTCTGATAGATCTTATATTAGATAAGCTCTAAATTTGCCAAAGAAAATAAGGTGGAGGAAGATTGAAACATGCCATTGGTAAAGGGAAAAATGCATCTATGGAAGATGTACAGATGATTTTCAAAGTCAAATGCCAAGTTGTGGGTCTGCTTTGAAATATGTGGAATTTGGATCATTTTGAAATTTGCATTTGGGGGAGCTTCTCACAACTGTGAAAATATTAAACCCATAGTTTGCAGAGGCCATGACTTGGGTTATATCCCAAAGATACCTCAAAACTCACATGAAATTTTGCATCTATTTTTCCCTTTACAAAACTACTGCAAATGTCTGTCATCTGGAGCTTAAAATGTTGATACATAATCGAATGTAATATGAGTCATTGTTTCCATATATTTTTGGATGATGAATATATCAAATTTTTGAAGTTCTAGTTCGTTGTTCTCTTGAAAATGAATTAATGGAACCTAATTGAGCATCTTTATGTTAGTGGAGATTTGTAGGGCATTGTGCATCAGGGTGTTTTCTAATTCCTGCCCTCCAACGTTTTGACAAAATGACACCAACAATAACTCATAGCACAAAACTTGCAGATGCACAATAAATGCAGAGCCCTGATAAAGGAGAATGCACAACAAATTGGTCAGGGAGAGGTGTATATAAATTGTCACAAAGTTTCTAAGGTCATGCAAAATTGGTGAATAGGAAATGATCCACAGATATAATATCTTCCCCTGATAGTATATAAACTCCAATAGTGGCAAAAAGAAGGGTTTTTTTTAAACAATATGCAACTACTTGTCAATTCCAATTGAAACATCTCAAGACAATGAAATGTTGCTAGCAAAGTATCGGCTTATCTCGGGTTGTTCAAAAAAGACTTACCTTCAATGGCGTTGTAAAACTCTTCCTAAAGCCTCCCTCCTGCACACCCGCACTTTGTTGCCTAAACAAATGAAGTTTCACTTCTTTTCTTTTTGTTTATATCCTTGACAACATCGAAATTTCGATGCTAAACTTAACTATCGTCGAAATTTTGACGTTATCAGGATCATTTAATAATAATAATAATAAATTGACAAGCCAAATTGGCTTGCCATTGAAAATTTAGGTTGAAAATGACCCCCAAATGTACTAGTGAGTGGGTAGGGTAAGCACAAGTGAAGTAGCTTGCACTATTTATATGGAGGCTCTATTAGTAGGATAAGGGTTTGAAGTGGTCATGTATAAAATGCCTAAAATGGCAATGGAATTAAAGAGCATAGATGACATTGCAAAGTCATCTAGATGACATGTATCATTCAAATTTTATATTTTAATGCTTCATAGACATGACCTATACTTATATAGAATTTGTATTATCGGTGGTCAATATTTTCTTTGTTCACTATTATTATTTTCAAACCATGTATTGGCTTGGGAAAAATATGCAATTGTAGAAATATCTTGAAGAAAACATATAAAATGGTCATTGTAACTTAGCTACTCACCTCTCGCATGGATAACTTGAAGGACAGGTCTTATTCTTGCAATCAACGACTCCTCAATTTGACTTAGAATTTGTGAACATTGAGGTTCTTGATCTAGGTCCATATTACTCCAATTTTGGAAGCAATTTTCATTTCTTTATGAAGTACATCTATATTAAGTGATTGATTCATTTGGCCTCCTTGTTATTATTCATGTTTATCTTTTCATGCATAGTTGGCATATTGAAATATTATAAAGGTTATCAAATGTTTAGTTGAAATTGTCTCTTGTTGTGCAATAATTGTGAGAGAACTGTGGAATCTATTTGGGCTAGGGGGTTAATTTGAGTCTTCCTTTTCTTCAAACATTTTTTGTGATTATTGTAATATTTTTAATTTATTAAAGCAAAGTCGATGGTAAATAAAATTATACATTTGAATCCAAAAACTTAAGCACTTGTAGCTTTTTATTTAGTAAAAAATTCTTTAGAATATATAATAGAGAAAAATATATAAGATAAGATAAATCTATTAATGTCCAACTAAAGACCACCAAGGATCTAAGGGACTGAGAGTGTATAGAAATTTAAACATTTTGTAAACTTTGATTCATGGTAAGTTTATTAATTTGTTAAGAATCTATTGACTAATTAAATAATTTTCTAAACAACTACATTACCTAAGTACATATTAAAAAATCATTTGAGTGACTAGATAATTTACAAAACAACTACATTTAAGAATATATGAACAAATTATATAATTTTACAAAACAAGTACATTACTAGACTACATTTAATATTCTATATAAATATTTCATTTCAATAAGCTATTGTTTTGAATTTATATTATATCATATAAAAAGTCCTAAATGATATCTCATATTAAATCCTATTTGAAAAAAGGGAACAAATTATTATCACATCCCAAGAATTCTACATTAGAACAAAGTATTTTTGCTAGAATATTGGTAGAGCATTTTCACTTAGATTATTGGCAAAGCATAAAGAGATCACTCCCACACCTAGTAAAATGAAAGACATTGAAAATCCGTGACAATCCAACTCATTCTAGTGAAACCCTCAACTAATTCAAATCTAGTCCACTATTCATTGTTAGAGTAAATAATTAATTAATTATTAATTATTTATTCTATTGCTTAAGCTTACTTAGGTAAATGCATTTATTTAATATTTTGTATTTAATGCATGTAGTGGTTAGTTGTTGACAACACGAAAGTTTGTTCCCTTCTAGCATGTTCCACCTTTTGTGGATATGTGCTGAATTGTCATCTTTATCTTCTAGCACCTTCCAGCTTGTTCTACAAGCTTCCTTGAGGTCTTTATAAGCGACCTCTCCTTCATTGTATTTTTATCACAACATATCATAAAGCATTGTGCATATTGTAAATACATTTTCTTCTTGTGTTTACACATATTGTCTCTCATGTCCGTTTAGAGTTTTACCCTTGCTCCATGCTCTTCCTCTCCTTGGCTTCTCTTTGACAAATTTTCGCATGCAAGTGATCTTGAGCGTCTTCGGAGTTGGCTTTCATCAACTCCAACATTCACATGGTAGGCCTACAAGCTAACATTTTATGTTGTGTAGATCATATCATTGGTTGTCATCCATTGAAGAAATGGTCCACAATTTCCATATTGAATATAGAGGAAAGAATTGAAACCCCTTTGAACATCTTAAAATTCCATCTTTAAACACAATTTGTCAATAATTTAAAAGCAAAGATAAAAATCAAATTTTGGTGTAAAAAGTAAGTGAAGATGGGATTAGCATTTAATGCAGAGACAATGTTAACAAGAAGTGAAAATACAAATTAGTATTTCATGTCAATGAATCAATAAAAAAAATATAAGTATAGTTAATGTTAGCAAGAAGAAAAAATACAACGCATGAAAATAGATTCTTTTTGTTTTTTTTAACAAAAATAGAAAATCCAATCATGAAGGCAATTACCCGAAAGATAAAAAGTTATATTTTTGAAAATGGTCCTTTATTTTGCTATATTTGATGGGGTAGTTATGAAACAGGAATTTGAGATTTGTCAAGAGCAAAAATACAATGCATGAAAATAGATTCTTTTTGTTTTCTTTTAGAAAAATAGAAAATCCAATCAGGAAGACAATTACCCCAAAGATAAAAAGTTATATTTTTTTAAATGGTCCTTTATTTTGCTATGTTTGATGGAGTGATTATGAAACAGGGATTTGGGATTTGTCAAGTAGAGATTATTGTAGTTTTTAGATGATGTATGTAGTTTTTGTACAGCACCTTATGTTTTGTTTTCTTGCAGGAGTGGTGTTAAGTAGTGAACAAAATGAAGAACGGAAATCATAATAAACGATTAAAGGCTACTAACAAACATGAATCTCCGGATAGACCTTCACTCGCTCAAAATGGAGAAACTGTTCCAACAAACAACTCCTCTGTTCCTCATCTGAGCAATGATGATAAGTTATCCAACTTGCAGGACCTTAATAATTTTCTTATTAAAGATATTGTAAGCTTGAGAGAAGAAAGAAAGGCCTTGTTAAAGAAGGAGAAAGAAGCCCAAGATGCTCTTTTGGAGTCTGAGAGAAGGCTGAATGAAAAAATCGCAAAGAAAGAAGATGAACTCAGAGATGCAATTGAAGAGAAGAATAGGTTTGAATCTTCTGTTATGCACTTAACAATCAGAATTGGCTCACAGGTCATTTGAAGCTGACAAAGTTGAGCTTTTTTCCAAGTTGATAGAGGAAGCATTGATTTGGCTCAATGCAAAAGTTGTTGAGGTTTGAAAACAAATGCAAGAGCGACGGAAAGAGGAGCTTGAGAAAGAGTGCATATCCAAGAGGCAGTCACAAAAACCTTTATCAGGAAAGTTGTTTGAACTTCAACATATGGTCAGTGAAGGTAGAAAACAACATTCAGAATTAAGTCATCAATTCCAAGCTTCTCCAAAGTTGCTTCCAAGCTTCTCCAAAGTTGCTCATACAAGAAATTGAAGAGCTACAAATGGAAACAAAGCACATGAGGTCTTTACTTAAAATACAGTTTGAGATGCCGAAAGAACAGATCATTGCAAACACTGGATTTTATAATGAGATTCAAGAGCTCAGAAAAAGATTGGCAGTGATGCAAGGGTTTTTGATTCAGGTTCCAGATTTTGCACAGGCCATGAATAACGGATTGAATGATTTGAGATATCAGGTTTCAAGACTTGATGAAGGTAAAAAGTTTCCCAAGGAGAAGAACAACTCTCTTGTTCAAGTAGCATGTTTTGCCCCTGATTTAGGAGGAAAGAAGGGAATAGAGGAGTTGGAAAGCTCTTCGGCCAATTTCAACAATGAGACCAAAAGCAGAGATATTAGGGACCTCAAATTGTGTACAGGGCAATCAGATGAGAAGAAGAGAGAAAAGAAGCTGCATCATGTATGGTATTTGGTAGCCTCAGCTGGGGTTTCAGCAGCAGCTACATTTGCTTATCTAAAGTTTCCAAAGCAGCTGTGAGACCCCTCTTTATTTCTCGAGAGTTGCCTCTCATTAGATGTTATATTCGGTGACAGTTCGCTAAGATTTAAATAAAAATGTATTCTATTTTACTGAGTGTAACATAGTTTGAATTCACTCCCGATGAATTTCATTGGCTGTATGCAATCCGGAACTAGGGTGTCTCAAAATCTTAAAAGTTGTGTTCATTTCATAAATTTTGCTCTGCCAATGTTAACTTCGCATGAACCGATTATAGATTGTCTTATAAAATAGAGTTATCTGTTAAAGCCAGTTGTGCATGAAGCAGTCATCCTTTTGTCATAATATTGCTGAAGCTACTGCCCTATTACATGGTTTAGTCTTGGCCAGATGAGGAGGATATCGTAAGATTCACATTGAAGGCAATTCTATGGTTATTATCAATGCATGCATTAACAGAAGTATACAGAATTGGAGCTTAAAATATATTTTGGATCCGATGTGGAGATTATTAGGTTCTTTCTCGGATGTCCACATATCTCACATTTTGCGTTAAGGCAATCATGTGGCAGACTTGCGAATTGGGGTTGTGATGGAGTTTTTACTGATACATTATCCCCTTCTAATTTTATCAGCAATCATTCAGAACTAGGCAAATTGATTGATCATGATACGCAGAGAGAATTACCAACAGTGTGGGATATCAGATGACTAAATCTTTCCTCTCTCTTGTCAGATTACTTCTGCCTGCCTTTTCTGTGATGTGATTCTTAGCTTTTTTCTGGGTTTGGCAAGCTGATTCGGGTTTTGCTTGTCTCTGTCATTTCCTATTCTCTTGTCTTTCCTTTCCTTTTCTCTTGTTTCTTGGCGATGATTCAGAGTTTTCTTGCTAGTTCTTTCTCTGAGGAGTCTCCAGAACGAGCTTATTCTTTTAATAAATTATTTAAGTGCTCCGTCACTTTTTGTTTTGTTTTTTTTTTTTTTAATTTAAAATTAAAAAGAAAATCAAAACGGTGTATCAATATATTCTTGTCCAAATTTGAAATTTAGGAGACCATCATCAAATAACCACATATTTTACTCATTCTATCAACAAAACTTTGTTTAAAAAACCAGGATTTCAATGACAGGAGGGCTACTTAAATAGGGATACAAGCAATGGCATTGTACAAAGAATCGTCTTAGCTCTGCCAAACAGGTCTGACAGCCGGTGATTACTATTCTTGCCTCAACCATTAAGAATATAATGAAGATGTAATTAATATAAGCATTGTTAGATGTGTGCTGATTATAGATGGATTAATGAGACGGCAGCTGAGTTGCCAAGAAAAGATGTTGTCATAGAGTAATTGCTGGTGTAATGTATTGAGCTATATTGTGCTCTACTGCCCGCAGTGGATTTTATTACTTCTTCCTTATAACTCCATAATTGCATAGTTATATACATAACGAGTATACATTTTTCTACTCTACTGGACATGTATTTACTCAGTTCTGCTACAAGACAGCTACCCTCATGAAACCCTAAATTTCCATTCCAGGCCTTAAAAAGAAAACAACGAGAGCTGCTAAAATTTCTTGGAAGAGAAACTATTCTGCATAATAACAAATCACCAGATGTAGTAGCAACAGCAGCAAGGTCGGGCATTCCACCTGCAACATTGCACCGAGGTCACCTATTCGAGCGTGCCCTTCTCAGGGGCCCTACATTTGGCAGGGAATCTTGGGCGGATCTGGTAACAGAAGCGATAAAGCAGTCTTCCGTTCAGTAAAAAGAAATTAACGGACATGATGAGTTCAATTGTTGTCCATGCTTGAGGAGAAATGTGAACCATTGATTGAAGATGTCAGGTTGAACATCTAGTATAAGGAAATGCCTTAGGCTTAAAAAGAGAAAGAGGTGGAAGGACTTGGCTCCTTGTGATTATTGATGGGTGACTTTGATCTGAAAGTGTTTTGACTCCACTATTTTTGGCTCCCATTTCGAAGGCCTGGATGCAAATCAGAGGATCAGTATGCTCTAGAGGAGCTGTTTGAGGACCACCAACATATTTTGTAGTGGATAGATCACTCTGGTGGGGAGTTGGGTTAAATGGCAAACCTCTTGCTCTCACTCAAAGTTGTTTTGCAAAAAGTTAGGCCTCTAGAAGCATCTCTCAGATCGGGGATGTGTCAATTGATCACTGTCTTCGAAATCAGTAAGAAATTTGAGCTCCGCCTACCCAAAAGGAGACAATACTCTTATTCTAAAGGCTACAAGCAATTTTTTCCTGGCAAGATTTTACTCGATGATTATTTTCATAAGCAACTCAAATGGCAAGATGGCTCCTCTTTCTTTGATGTTTTTACCAGGCAAGTTTATAATATGCTGAAAGATGATTCTAAGATCCTTACTTGGACTAATCAATGCTGGGATCTAGACTGGCCGAACTCCGAATGGAATTTTGTGATTGACCTCATGTGGCATCAACCTGTTGAACCAAAAAGGTCCTGTTTTTTATGGTTGTTTTGCTTAAAAACTTGTTCTTGGATCTGTTCTAACATCTGTTGATATCCTTCCACTATATTATTCCATTTGTAGTGTCCATGAAACAGTCAAACATATTGAGTGTCAATTTCCCTATCTTGTTTGGTCCAATTCCTTTGAATCTCCTCTTTTGTGGAATTCTTGCCCAGGTTTATCTTGGATTGAAGTCCTTGCTGGTTATGATGATTCTTTTGATGCCAAGTCAAGTTTCGGGCTGTCTTATCTGCAAAGGTGTTATGGTTTTTGTGGAAACAGAGAAAAGCTGAAGTATTTCAGAAAAAGGAGTCTTTCTGAGTTTGGTCATGAACTCACACACAAATTAATAATGTTGCAGGTTTCAGCAGACTTGGAGATATCAAAAAGCAAGTTTATGATACTAGTTCAAGAGGTAGCTCTTATTATTTACCAGTCTGATATTAGATCAGCACACTTTTTCAACACTTGGAAAGAAAACTTGGGCCAAAAGGAACTCAAAGCACTCCACAAGTTTACAAAGGGCAATGGAATTGCAATAGGAGATATTAACATAATCAACAGTAGTTATAATTTACCGATGCTCCAGGATGGGAGGCAGCAGCAAGGATCACTCCCTTGAGAAGGTTCGACTCTGATGCAACAGAATGTAGCAATAATGTGACAAGGTCATGGAGCTCATAATGACCTGGTTGATCTATCTTGCGTTCAATTTTGATACAAATCTTGATGCAAGAATACATGTAAGCTCTATATATGTTGTGTACTTAATGAAGTCAGCGATGCATGGACCGATCAGCTACACAGTATGCTGGCATAGACTCTATTGTTACATCTTGTAGAACTATCTTTAAGTTTAATATAAAAAAAGGTTATTGAATCTGACTTTACACCTGCCAGTTGCCTTTGCTCAAAAGTCTGGATTTTTCAAGAAGTCCTATTTTCTGCATTCCTGCGATCATTGCTAGCCATAAGGCCACATTTTTTCCAGCAATACTGCCAGGTTTTGTCTAAGGCTTTGGTGGATGTAGTCCAGGTCTTCATGAAAAAGTGTGAAAGCTTTCACTCCCGTGTGCATAAAGCAAGAGGAAAGTCCACCGAGTGGAGCTTCACATTCACCTGAGCAGGGGAAGGCAAGGCAAGTTGAACTTAAGGTTGCATCTAAAAAGAGACACCAAATCTGTAAATGATACGCAAGGTCCTTTCGAGGGTCTTAGCATAGAAAGCTAGGGTCATGATTGCACCCAAAATATCCGTTGTGGTTGTCCTCAGATTTCAAGGAGTGAGTTCAATGGCAGTTTAAGTGAGTAGTGGTTGACTGTTAAAAAAACTTCTAATAAACTCCTGACGTGAAAATTATTTCCTAGTGTGAGACATGATGTTTTCCAGGTGGGAAATCGCACCACAGATAGCATATCCACTAATTATAAGAATTACAAAGACAATGATGAATAATTTTCGTCGAAGACATTAATTATTAAGTAAAATGTGCAATTTTGGTTCTTCTGTGAAAGTATAATGTTACATTGTTTTACCACTTGCTGGGATTAAAATGTATGCTTACACATGGAACTGAGAAGTGAAAATGATCTATTACATGACAATAATGCACCATGAACACACAAGCCAAAATTGTGTTTTCTACATCCTTTTAATCTTTGAAAAGGTTCCTGTTTCGGAGAAGTAGGTACTCTGTGTGCCACTTCCAAGGTAGCCTCCATGTGCCTGTGGATTTGTTAGTTCAATTCCCTGCAACACAACAAATTTATCCACATTAAGCCACAATAACAATGAAATACTCACCTGACTTCAAGCCATAACTCACAACAATTAAGATTACAAAAATACTCTATACGATAAGAAAATTGTTGAATAACAACTGTGTCAAAATCTGATCAGAATACTGAACCACATAGCTTAGATATAGCAGAAGATACATGCAGTGGCCACTTGTTTGGCCTCAAAATTGTAGTCCAGATTGAATTTTTCTACAAACCTGAACAGGTGTGAATGCCAGACTTGATGTTAACCCTGAAGTTGCACCACTGCTTCCATAGTTCTTCTCCTTAAATCTGCAATGTCACATAATACATCAGTCTAGGTTGGTCACCAACAAAATAATCAAGAACAATAATGAACTTGGTTAGACTGTCCTATAAATAATCACTTGTAAGACTAAAGAAAAATGTTTACTGTTCCATTCATAAAAGAGTGCATATAAATGATGCAAGCTATGTTCCATAGAGTTTTCAGGACAGGGACTGCAGAAAACACAGGGATGCATTTAGTGACAAAAGATGGAATACCTTTTCAATTCTATGGAATTCAACTATTTATATGATAAGGAAATCGTCGAAGTCATTATAGAACTGTATCACATGATACAAGACCTAAATTGTGATTCCACAATGAGTTGACATAGAAACTAGCACTTGCACCCAAAGGAGCAAGGGGTACGCCGATAGTGAGAAAATGTGGTGATCTATATAAGATTCATGATCATGTTTATGTGTGCCATACATTTAATACGACACAAAAAGGAATATAAACAACAAAAAAACAAATCAAACATTGTTAATTTGACATAACTAACACATACTCTTATACTCATATAAGAAATGTAGATGACGAAAGCAAAAATTCAAGATAGGAATCACAATGTTTGGAAATTATCCATTGATCCCATGGGTTACTTTATATTTAATTTTACGTCTAAGGAGTTTTGTTTAGAGTGGCTTCTTATTTGGATAAGGGAGATTGTCTATTCTCACATAATTTACAAATCAAAATATAAATGTTTTCCTTTATTTTTTATTAATTAACTTTTTTGACAAATGTTGGTCCCTACATAGACATCATCTAAAGTTTACACCTTTCGGTTTGACATTCATTTTAGTTTCATCATCTAGATTCTTTATATTAGATTACTAATTCAGGGACATGTCCAATGTTGCATATTTTGCATTGAAAGAGCATCAAATTCTCCCCTTTTATTTTACCATACACAATGTGGTGTACATCTAAAGATAAAATAATACAATACACCATTAAAAAAATACATAAATAAATTAAGATATTCGAATTTTCAAAGTGATGTATGATTTGGATTTGGTGGTACAATTAATTAAAGTTGTGTAGACAAAGTATGCTACCAATAGTTTCTCCACAAAACACATATTTAATAATCAATTTCATCCTACATAAACATAATAGATGCCCAACGTGTAATACACATCAGATACAATAGAAATATGGTAAAACAACAACAATAATAGTTGATATTGGATATATGCAAATTTTCATAAATCGGTAAATTGTATCGGATCACGACAAGGGGTATCTTTTCACCATAACTATAACACAAAAACTTTATACATTAGGGGAATATGATATTGAAATGCATAAATGTAGCCAATTAAAAAATTGATAAAGTAAACATAAACAAAGACATATAAATTATGGGGAAGTACTTTGTACCTATCTGCTCTATAGTGAGTTGTTGCAATCAAGACTCTTCCTTTTTTCTCATAATGGTATTGTTAAGTTTTGAGCCTAGAAATCAAAGAAGATATACAACAATAGGAAAGAGCCAAAACTGAACCAATAAACACCAGAAATATCCTAGGAAAACCCTTCTAGAATGAAGGGAAAAACCTAACCACACAACAAAAAATATCATTTTATTGATCATAAAAGTTCAAGTGTGCAATGTCCTTTGCTTGATGCGAATATATAACAATAGGAGAGACTCTTCATATTATAATTGAAGGTCTCTTGAGATCCCATAACTCCCATAATTAATTATATCTCTTTGAATTTCAATGCCTCAATGCACATCGAAACATTTGATATTAAAATTTAAACATAAGTGTCATTTTCAGCTGAAGGTGACAAAAACAGTAATAACATCCATATTTCCCAAGATAAAGATTTTATCGCAGCTACAATCTTCTACGCTCCCTCTTAGCCCGAGAGAGATCTTTCACTGAACAATCATATAAGACTACAACCAAAATGTCAATGATAAAATCTCATCATATAGATCCTATAAAATTCATGGAATCACTCAACATGAAAACCTGCAACAATTACTCGTTGTTAATAATCATGGAATTACTCAACATGACAACTTGTAACAATTACTCATTGTGAATAATCATGGAATCACTCAACATGACAGATTTGTAAGACTCATAAAAGACTCACAGCTAAGCCTTTAATCACAGACTCTCTCAACATGAATTGTCATGGAATCTCTCAACATTATATCCAACTCCCATCACGGAACCTCTCAACGTGATGACACCTTGGACTCTCTCAACAGACGTTCACTATCGCATAGTGAAAGAGGTATCATAGCTGATCTTACAATGTCATTTATTCACACAAAAATAAAATAGGCATTAACACAATAAGACTTAGATCCATTAAGTCTCAAATTTTACAAGCATATTGGAGTATGACGGGGATTCCATAAGTACTCCCTCTTAATTATGAAGCCTCCCTCTAAAGCTCAATATCTCCCTCTGGAGCTACAATCTATATCTTGTTGCATCCTACAACCAAGGGAGAGTAATAAAAATCAATCCATAATAAATATTAATACTACAAGCATACTAGAACTATACATAAATAATTATAGAATTCTTATGAAGCTCAGGAACTCGTCTCTAATGAGCCACTAATCCCAATTTTTCAATCTTAATCCAATCTTCTACTTTATGTTCCCTACTAAATTGGCTTGTTCTGAAATTATGACTCTTAAAAACAAAATTCATTCGCAATCCTAAGAGCATCAAGGAGTTTCAACATCTCCTACTAAATAATTAGTATTTTAAAAAGGAAACATAGCAATATCAAAAAATAAAAGTAAAAAATACTTATCTGACAATCTTTTGAGATCCTTTGGCGAATTCACTCCACAGTCTTATAGAATCCCAAAAGATGATTTTATCCTTTAGCGCAAACTCAGATAATCTTACACAGTCATAAAAGCCTCACAATAATGGAACTCCAAATCAATCTGAGAACTCTACGGGTAGCTCTATGGAAACAACTTCAACAACTTTGATCGCTTTTAACACAAACACAGAAAACCCAAAGCCAAAACTATTGGTGTCGAGACTGTTTGCAGGAAGTGTAGACATCCCTCAAGATCAAAAAAATAGTGATAATAATCTCGAGAAAGTAACTGCACTAGCAAGTTTCTTCTTCCATGTTCTTTATTCACTTTCTTTCCTTCCCCGTATAGACTCAATCTAAGATGGAAGACTGAGCTGCATTTACATTAACAAAATGTGGATTTAGGGTCAGTGTTTTTTATTAACCATCTCCACGCTTTTCAAGAGACTCCTTAACTGTCATGTCCACATAATGAATTTCAATGATCTATTCAAGCTATTTCCAATTTATGCACCAAACCTTAACTTCATATAACTCTTGCGATTGAAGTAGTAATAACAAGGGATTACTTGACATCCAAATATAGTTGAGTGAACCGCAAGTGACATGCAAAGGAGGATACCGGCAAAGAGAGAAGGCATCTGTGACAAGGTAACTTTAATGCCACCCGCAAGCTATAATGCTCCAGCAATTGATGCTTCCACCTCAATCCTACCAAAGAAACTCATATATAGCTCTCCCTCTTGCCTCATGGATTTTCATAATTGTCAGTTACAAAATATCGATTAAACTCACCCATGCCAGCACAACTGATAGGACACAACTAGAAGAACATAAGTTGCAAAGAATTGACAACTAACGTTTGTAGTTAGGCCATCCCTCTTGTATTCACGCCCTTCATGCAATCTTTCTTAATAGGATTTGGATTTGAATGATCAGCCCCAAGGTGAGAAATTCAGACGATTGACATTTGAACCGATTAGAGAGACGACCTTTGTGACAATCACAAGAATGAATCGAAGCCTCTGAAGAAACCGACACACATGAATGAATTTCTGATAGCCTCCACCAGCATTTCTAATCATATATGATGTCAAGAGACCAGCATGAATCAGAAGACTAAGCTGAGAATACTATGGTCGTTCCAAATGAAGCTCAAGCAATGCCAATTCTTTTCCCTTTCGTTCATGGTGATGATAATGACAAATATTTGTGTCCCTTGATCAAGCATGCATACACCTTAAAGAAAATATGATAAGAAGGTGAAAACGATGATCAAAAGATAATCGATAGAAGGTGCGACTTGAAAACCCAAGCAAAGACTTCATGATGCATTACCAAGGAGGAGGCCCAGAACATGTGAAAATGAATATGACAGGTAAATAAGTAGATGAGAGAATAGCAATGTTATGTATGATATGCTTACAAATAATAACATAAGCATATCTAAATTTTAATAAAAGAGTAGCGATTCAATCTATAAGAAAAAAAAATAACGAGGCTATGATTGGAACAAAGACTCACCTACGTTAAGTAAAACACAATATTATGGTTACTTGAAGTGATCGTAGCCTCTTTGTTTCATTATGATGGAAATTTTCTTTCTCTCTCATCAGGATTGAAACAGCTCAAAGAATGAAGCAATACATGCTTCTTGATAACTGCCACCCGTGAGAGTTCGATCAAAAAATTGATGTGATCTTTGATTCTCAATCATCATGCTCGTCGGATCATCAATGTGGCTTCAAGTCCACATCCTTCACTACCAAGTGCAATGGTCATCTGATACCATGTTAAGTTTTGAAACCAGAAATCAAAGAAGATAAACGACAATGAAAAAGAGCCAAAACTGAACCAATAAACACCAGAAATATCTTGGGGAAACCCTTCTAGAATGAAGGGAAAAACCTAGCCACAGAACAAAATATATCATTTTATTGATCATAAAAGTTCGAGTATACAATATCCTTTACTTGATGCGAATATATAACAATAGGAGAAACTCTTCATATTATAATTGAAGGTCTCTTGAGATTCCCATAACTCCCATAATTAATTATAACTCTTTGAATTTCAATGCCTCAATGCATATCGAATGACACATGTCATTACATTTAATATTACAATTTAAACATAAGTGTCATTTTCAGCTAAAGGTGACAATAACGATAATAATGTCCATATTTCCAGAGATAAAGATCTCTATCACAACTACAATCTTCAACAGGTATATGGATTATTTTTCATTCTTGAATATCGATCAAAGGAGAATGGTGGCTCTATACGAAGGTTGTCTAATGATTTAACTCTAGATATAGTTGTAAAAGTCAAACCTTGTTGTTTTGTTGTACTAATATCAATTGTTGTTTTTTGAAGCGTCAATCCTTGGGATTTATGTATAGTGAGTGTCCATGATATGGATAGTGGTATTTGTGTATAATTACCCAAGGTTATAGGTGTTATAGGTAAACATTTTGGGTCACCTTGGTCCCAAGTGGTCCCAAGGTGGGCCATTGTAATTATCGAATAAGACCACATATAGAGGTAGTTCTAGGGGTTTACAACCCGATGTATACATAATATCTACCACCTCCCCAAGTGGTCCATTTACAAGGCCCATTTGAATCCAAAGTTTTTTGGTTAACATTGCTCATTGGCCTTTACATAGCTTGAGTTCTTTTGGAAGTTGATCAACATCACTATTGAGGTTTGGTTGTAGGTGTGTTTTTACTGCAATACTAAGTGCAACAGGAAAATTGAGTAATTTAAGAATTTTTCTATTGTGTAGCACAATTAAATTGTTTGTAGAATAAAGGCGCATTGATTGGTCAAATGTGCTTTGTTCGGAAATAGATAGTGTTTTGTTTGTACATTGCATAAGTAATTCCCAATCTTGTTCAGTCAATTCTACATTATGCATGTTGTACAACATGCAATCAAAGTCAATTTGACTTTGACTGTCACCTTGCTACCGAAACATGGTTGCTAATGTGATAACCATTATAAATTTCTCCCAAAGGTATCTAGCATTTGAGTGTGATGCATAGATTTTTTGTTGATGGGGGAAAGCCTCACGCAATCTATTATCTATTTTCAAAAGCAATTTTGGTTCTATGAAGCTGAATTCATCAATGAGATATTTCACATCTCTCATCTCTTCTTCAAAGACTAATAGATATTGTCCACATAGTGGGTACATTTCTCTTATTGGTAATCTAAGGGTAGCATGTATGGTTGAGGCGTGTATGTTGAATGTCACAATTCCTGTAGGAACAAGCAATGGATTTTTTTTTTATATGCTAAAATCCAAAGTGCATGTCTGATTCAATGTATCAAATATGATTTCCCTATGCCTGTTGTACCCTGTATGGTCATGCAAAGGGCTTGTTTGGAGGAAATATCATTATAATGCTCTTTAATAGTGGCAAGTGCTAGTTCTTGTTTGGGAGATAATTGATGTAGTGGAACATGCTCTTGTAATATGGAGTGGTCATCTCTCTAGGATGTCTTGTTTCTACTAATG
Organism: Cupressus sempervirens; assembly: GCA_028749045.1. Classification (NCBI taxonomy): domain Eukaryota; kingdom Viridiplantae; phylum Streptophyta; class Pinopsida; order Cupressales; family Cupressaceae; genus Cupressus; species Cupressus sempervirens. The sequence goes on along the minus strand of CM053787.1, from coordinate 557,042,446 downwards.
AAATTCTCTACAGTGTTGTGCAAATGGGGAGGTATAGAAAACTCATCCCAATTGCCGATATTATCAAAGTCACGTCGACAAAGCATTTCAAGGGCATTCAAGTTCTCACCACCAGCAAGTCCCATTTGTGATAGCAATTCCCATTCATTCATTTCACTTGTATTTCTCGAATCCACTCCACTTGTATCATCTAAATCCTTCTCATGGTCAACCTCTCTATATATCAAATGGTCCACATGCCAAACATGGTAGCTATTTAATTTTATTTGTTTCCAATTTGCAACAATGTCTATAGAGATGCTATGATAATGCTTGTATAAAAGAAGCTCACTCCAACAAAAAGTCTCGAATTGTTCAAATTCCTCGTCACGAATACTATAGAAACGAGGGAAAACATTGACAATACCCTTTGTGAGTAGCCGAAAATGAGAATGATCCAGTAGTTTCAAATTATGGCAGTGGTTCCATCTCAGCGGGCCATTGTATGTAGGAGTGCAGATAACTCATTAGTACTGTATTATCACCTAGAATTTTGTTAATTTGATGGAAAACTTTACGCCCAACATTTAGTGTTATAAACGAGAAACTAAAGCAAGTGGTAATTTTTGTAGTGTATGGAATGTGTCCTACACTCCAATATCATGCTCTGAAATAATCTCAAACATAAATCTACGATATGTTGATAGTGCATGGTGTTCACCTACTTGTTGTTTGCATATGCGCGTTCGCATATCAATACAACTCTTTGATTTCATTTCTAATTTTGATGTGTATTTTTCTATATATTTAAGAACAAGCATCTTTGATAAAATTGGTTGGAATCCATATTGGCTCTCCAAATTGAAATCATATCTAGGTTGTGAATATTCAAGCTATCATCATTTCGGACTGGAACATACCTTTTTTTTTCATACTCATCACATGCCAAGGATGAGCTACCACTTTCAGACCAAGGGGCTTTATAGAAACACTATAAAATACTACCTCATTTGCGTAAGCACATTGCTTCAGTACATTGTGTGTGTCATTGGATATAATTGATTGATTCCTCATAGTCAACACACATATCTCTAGAGAAGATAGCAGTTGTTTCCAACAAGCAAGGATCTTCTTGCAAAGATTGATGTTGTCAGTTGTTTCAACAAGATGGAGTGCAAGGATTCCATACATTCAAATATTTGTCAAAGAATGACCTTGATCGTTCTATCTCCTCATGATTCTACCATTCGAATTTGTCCATGTCAGGTGTACCAAGAATCCACATGAATCCATGTATATGTCATGATCCCTGAAGTTGCCATTCATATCTATACCAATAATTTGTCACACAGAAGAGTTTTTCTATTACTTCTTCATGGAATATCGTGAACCTTTGATGCAAGAATAGGGGAGTGATATGTGGATTATTGATAATGTTATTTGTGCAATGTTTGTTGGTTTAAAGGATTGATGGAAGGCCATTCAGAAAGAGTCATTGTAATTAAGGCAATTTAGTATCTATAGCACTAAATGTGAAGAAAAGAGAAGGGGTTCCTATCTGGCTGATCATATTTAAAAGTTCACTGTGATGTTTACTCCAATATGTACGAGTTCCCCTAAAGGAAGATCCAAAGTGCATTAATTCTTCAACCAATTGAGTGTTGAGCATTTGTTGTATGTGCAAGCGAAGGTTTTCAATGGTGGTTGGGATGGATTCCTCTAGATTTGTCTTGGCAAACACTTAAGTCCCCGAGTTCGATGTCTCATCATTAGATTCAATACAAAATAGTGGAATCTTGGATGTAAGAACAAGGACATGGTATGCATGTTATTAATAATATTGTTTGTGTGTTATTTGTTACTTTAAAGGATAGATGGAATGCCACTCAAAAATAATGGTTGAAATTCTAGCCATTTATTATCCGCAACACTAAATATGAAGAATAAAGTAGGGGATCCTAGCTAGTTAATTATATTTGAATGTTGACCATGAAATTTTCTCCAATACGCTCGGGTTCCCACAATTGATGACGTGTTTGGGAAGAACAACCAAAATGACTCCTAAAACTTTGATTATATGAAGTTGGGTAGGCAGTGAAACTTGTTGCACCCATTTGAATATTTCTTCTACTCTGCCAAACCCAGCCCCAAATATTATATCGTATTTATGAGATTTTGGAAAAACCAATGGAGAAACCTTGATAAGAGGAGAAATCTATTTCCAGGTACTGCCCAAGACCACACTCCCTCCATTACATAAAGAATATATGGCGAGAAGAGGAACATGTCAAAGCTAAGTAGGAGTCTCCAAACTGAAATAAACCCTTCACCTATGATGATATGATAGCCTAAAATCTCAAAAAAATTCATTGTAGTATTAAAACTATATTTTCTAAAATATCTTATGTTCAATTCTCAATTCATGTTTTTTTATAGTAATGAGAAAATACTGATAGATTATTATTAGAAAAATATAAATAAAATATCTTTTAGGAGTTTATTTATTTATTTATGATAATTGATATAAAAATAAAAATAAACATTTAAAATAATTAATAAATGAGAATAGTAAAGAGATTAAAACCAAGAAATGATCAAAACTAGCACATAATTAAAATGTAGCTCTTGAGGATAACAAATCCTAACCAAATAAGAAACAACCCATCAAAGCTCAAAGTAATGGTGATTATACTAAAAGCATTATAAAGAGTATCTAAAATAGACTTGACTAGAATCTTCTATAGTGCCAAAGTGAACAAAAAGATGCTACGGTTGGATCTCATTCTTAGCAAGAACAATGTGAAACAAAATTTCATTTAGTTTATCTCGAGTTGTTTCCAAGTCAAGGAGGTATACAACTAAGAATCTAGGATTATGAACTTATTCTCAAAATTGTTTCCAATTCACAGATTATAGCCAATAGGCACATGACTAAGATTATAAACATATTCTCACTATCAGAATACCAACTTTCCTACACTTCTATATGCCATGAAACCCCATATAATATGATATTTACATGATATAAATAACAGCTCCACATGTTTAAAGTTCAAACACAGAATTGTGTTAGGCATTATGAGACCATATTATTCTGTTGCAAATTATTAGTGTGTAGCACTCAAGTAGTTGTGAGTGTGAAGAGCCAAACCATGTGCACAATAGACGGATAAACCCCCTCTTCTGATTCACATCCAAGCAATTTTCTATGAATTGTGAAGTTGCCTTGATTTCTTTCTACGAAGGGAAATTTCACTATTGGCAAAGTTCACCAAATATAAATTGGCAGGGCACCTCTATTGGTAGTGTTTATATATCTCATGTATGCTGCACCATTTGAATCCATCTGTTCAAATTTTAGCATGAAAACGACACACTTTACACTTAGAAGAACCTGCCAATTGTTTTACTTGTGACCCCACTGACAGTAATCATATTTAGATGATAAAATTAAAAAGCTTCAAATCTTCCAAAGGCATTACCAAATTCAGAATCAGTGACAAGCTAAGTAATAGTGGTAGCAAGTTTTTGGTAAGGTATTAAAGTTTTCCATAACATCCATAGAATTGGATGGATTTTCCATATCTAACTAAAAATATTCCATAAAATATTTAAGTTTCATAAATGTGTCTCCAACCTGATACAAGCTTACTGAAACTACAAAAAACGTATGAATAACACATAAAGTAAAGAATGGAAAGTAACAACAACCTTTTAAAGTGAGTAATCTAGCTATACTAGCAATTGCACCTAAGGTTGCAATAAAGACGCCAAAGATAAATATATTATGTTTTATCAGGATTTTCTCAGCCCTAATTCTACTCAGTATTTAAACATTGCTACAACTAAATAAACAAGTGCTCGGGACGAGCAGCAGTCCCTGCCATCTGTTGGACTGTCAGGGTGAGCAGCAGTCCCTACCATATGAAATTTATTACAAAAATCTGTCAAAATGAGAAGGATTGTATTAAAACTAGCACACAATGAAATGGATTTAAGAGTGGGCTGCGGATATTTTTTACTGGAACTATGAAATGAGATTAGAACATTTGCAATATTGAATAAGCCTGGAGAAGCCTTCATTTTTTCTCTGTAATCTCCATTCCGATTAGTTGTTCGCTTACAACACTCTGTGACTGTCCAGTATTATGAATATGATCTAAGCCTCTCGTTGAGAAATAGCGAAACGGCTAGTAAGAATGGGTACAAGATACTAATCCTCAGCGCAGGTGAATTATAACCCCTAAGTTTTATACTTTTTTCTCCTTCTTTCAAGGGGTATGCACTCTATCTCTGCATAGATTTACTTTGGACCCTGGATATGGATCCTGTGAAAGCAATATTTCTGGGCATTCATTCAAATACTGAAGTTCTCTAAATAAAGTAAAACAGGTATTTGTGCCTGCAGATGAGGATTGAAAATTGTGATGAGGGTTAAAGATAATACTACATTCACACTGAGATGATGCAAAGTGATGAAAAAACTGCTAAAACAGACTTATCACAAAAGAAAAATTGGAATCCCTATTTTTGTGTGATGACGATATCTGCACAGCGACTGAGAATGTTTGAAACAATTTCTAAATGAATTCTATGAGATTGGAAGCATTAAAAACGGCGAGGAATCCTACAAAATACTCAATCAAATCTTATACACCTTAAAACCCAGCCATTTCAGGAGCTAAAATTAGATCCCTAAGATCTGCAATTGCATGCATCCACAACCTCAAAAGGAATAAACCTCTCCAGTTACCAAAGTTATGTCACGAAAATGGAGGATATGAATTCCGCGCACACCAAACACAAACCCCCAAAACCACGTCTATCATACAATCAAGCTAGGGTATGATTGCTGCAACAAAAAACACAACCATAAGCTTCAATAATTAAAATAAACAAGAAACAGAAGAGAGAAAGAATGAAATTTGTCAAATAAAGCAACTAATTTAATCGGAAACATTTTAGGGGAAAAAAATCCAGTCCATTCATTACCGAATGAAATGTAATCAATCGAAGAGAAAGCAATGAAAACTTGAAAATTGCAAACATAGTCTGAAGAAGAGGAGGTAACAGACCGAAGGCTTTAAAGGGTGCTGGGATAAATTTGAAACATTTCCCATATGCAGGAAAATGCAGACTTTTTATATTGATTCCATTCCGAGTCACCATGGCAGAGCCTGAATTAAACAAACAAGTGATGAAACTTGTTGCAGGCGCTTAGGAATCTTAATTCACCTTAAAACACTCAATGAGAAATGTATTAAAATATTTGAAAGGACTACACTTGTCAGGAATTGCATATTCGACATGCCTATTTTGATATTATGAAATTAACGCTTGAGATTAGTTCAATCATCTTGCATCCTATATTAATGAATACCGATCATTGATTTTAAAATGACGTTTTGAGACATCAAGAAAGGGACGCCTTCGGCGTAAAAATGACTGGCAAAGATCCACTTCATTTAATTGAATCACAATAATACAGTTTTCTAATCACATTAAATATTAACCATCTCATATGTGAGCCTTGGAGCATATTCTCACATGATTACAGACTTAAGACTAGTGCCTAAAATAAATGTATTTAGTCAATGAACACTAGTCAATGGATTTCTTATGAACCTTCTTGTATGCATTCACCTTCTATGATCTCATGAAACTCCTCAATGCACATCAATTGATAGCATGGTTTCTTATTGACTTCAAAGAACAAACAGGGTCCAGGCTATGAGGTAAGCATTTTTTGTATTCAGTATATTGAACAAAGCACAACCATATCCACAGGTCTCCCTTATGATTATAATAATTTCAATTGGGTTGCAAGGTGGATTTGAAACAAGAAGCGTATATGCTTAAGTTGGAGGAAGCTTATCATCACTACCCTAAATAATTTAACATTATAGAAACATATGACTAACAGAGTAACAAGAATGTGGGGTAATTCCCACATTCTATTTTATTCCTACCTTACACTTGTCAAGCTTTTGGGTCAGGCTATACATTGAATTCAATTGTAAAAGTGCCAGCTGGTAAATCTGTAATGGCCCAACTACAACTCATCTCGAATAATTCACTTTATGGCCCGGCTATAGAACACCTCAAACTACAGGTCAGGTAGTTGTAACTAATCCTTATTTATTAAACATATTTAAGGTTTTCCCTCAGAGAAGTTTGTGCCTCATCTGAAATTGATAACTAATGAATGAGATGGATTTTTTCCAAGTACGAGTCCAATGAATGCTTAAGAGTTTATATCACTGACCCCATGCCCCAATGTGGCTGCTTAAGTGTGCTTTGTGCTTAAATTTAAGCAGCTGGAGTGTTCCCATGCCATTTTCCAATCACGGGAAAAGGATAATTTGGAATCTATCCCTACTTTTGTGGAGAAGCCATGGCTTAAAGTTTATAAATAAGTATTGAAAAAGAGAGGGGGTTGGAATCAGCAATCGTTGCTTATTGAAAAAAATGACAGATAGCTCTACAAAATATTTTCCCTCTCATTTATCTCTCTTATTTTTTCTCATTACATTTTTCTACAAGATTTATTATCAGAATTTTATTTTAACATTCTATTTAAGCCTTTCAAAAAAATAAGCATCATCAAAAATCAATAAGCATGGGGCTACCCACTTGAGTAGCGGCTGCTAGCCAAAATAAGCTTAGCAGCCGCATGGGGACCTGCCCTAATGCAAAAAAATAGGGGTGGGAAGTCCCCAAAGAAGTAGTGGTATCCTTATACAAAAAATAAAAGAATATTGTAAACTGTAGAGTAGTGAATTATAAATATGGCCAATCCCAGTTTAGGAAATAATTTAACGTCATCCATTACGAAATATTGCCTACATTCAAGCAAAGTTAATGAAATTAAACAAATCTTCTATAAGCCCATAATATTTTGCCAGGTCTGCCACTTTCAGCATATGCATCCATACCGGTGCTATAATTCATAGCTGGCTTATTTCTTAAAGATCAAAAGACACTCTTAAAAACAAATTCTCCAATAATAGAAGCAAGCAAAGAGGAGAGAAGATAGTCAAGATATAGGTTCCAACATCTCATGGATGAGACTAATTGGTAGGGAAGAAAAGTGGCTGCAATGAAGACCTTGCCCAAATTGCCTCAAAGGAATATTTGGGCCAAACCCACTTTAATATTGTACTCATGATGATGCAGGCCAAAACACAAATATGAATAGGAAACATGGCCCCCAATCTTTCATGCATCCTTAGAAATATAATTGTATAGCAAGACCCAAACACTAAATGCAATTAGATATAGCTGGTATAGGGACCAGGGAAACATGTGGGAGATTAGTCTTGGAGATGAGGGCCTGAATAGAGGTATCTGTGCCAAATACGTGTGTAGCTGAAAACAACTATTCCCAATACCGAAAATAAAAGAAATGCTAGAAATTGAAGCAAATAACATAAACAAGTGCCTAAAATAATATACAATATAAAAAAGGACCGGCAATTTTGACCCAGTACATAACTCTGCCACCAGAGAATAGAAAATTTATTATTTTTTGCCAACAAAGCCTGCAAATTTCAGGTAAACGGAAATATATTACAACATGAGTGCATAAAATCCCCAGATAAATGAAGGCTACTGTGACCTGATTGATAAGGACAACTCACAAATCATCTTTGCTATTCAAGATTCTAGCTGCTATTAAAAATGGTTACTGTTTAGGTTGTTCGTGAAGATTATTTATAGAAGGTGCAGGCGGTCGGAAACACCTCTAGTGAATTAACTCCACTAAATATCCATCTGAAAGAAATCAATATACAGATTTCATCGATCATTAAAAAAATCTGTTGAGATACATAAAGATTAGAGATCTGAAATATCGAAATAAATATGGTTGGTCTTGAAGATTGATACAGATTCACATTGATTGCTCATTGAGCAGTTTTCAACTGGGAATACAGCCAATGGTATCTGGTTTGTATGAGCAGACAGGTTTGGGCTGAAATGCCCATCTATAATAGCCTATCGGCTAATTAATAAAACTTCAATCACTACCTTTGGAATTTCCATTGACAATGTGCAAATAATGTAAAGCACTGCAAAGCACAACTACATAATGATATGACATAAAATATTAAAATCTTAAAAACAGGAATGACTGTTTTGAGTGAATAACTGAAAACCTTTTGGCCACTTTAGCTGCAAGCTTGTTTTGCCCAACTGATACTCGTAGTTTCCCACTTCCAGCCTGCCCTAGCATGCCATATCCTTCTCCCAAACCATCTCCTGTTTTACATAAGGGAAGAAAATACCATGATTATAAGCAAAAACATTCTCTTAACAACGTGGAGCAATGCTAATTGTTCAAATACATAGCTATGAATGATATCATTTACATACAATTATAATTATCTGAAAAAATATATAAATTCCATTTGAGAGTATATATCATCAACCATTGCAACAATTTAAACTGATTGCTTAAGAAAATAAATGACAAGCTAATACATGTGGCTTATGTGTATTTTCATACAAAGGCATTCTAATGTCTTACCTAAAGAGCTTTCTTCAGGTATACCAAATTGCATCCTATTTGCAAGCTTTCGCATGTCTGTTACAGCATATCTGTGTTGCAATCAAAATTAATAACTGTGATTTTATGCCAATAATTTCCTCATCAATTAGCTAGAAAACATTTGGCTGCTCAATGGTTGCAAACAGATTTAACATACCTTTCTTTAAATTTACGCAGCCTTCGCCCACCTCTCTTCTTTTTGGGTTCAGAATCTGGAACTGGTAGAGGCTTAGGCTGTTTTGCAGGAGGTGGTTCCTGCCACTTCTCAATTTTCTTACGTATTTCTTCTCGTAGGTTTCGACCAGCTTTTCCAGTAAGGTCGGCTCTTGATGAATCTACTCGAGCTGCAAGAGTAGATTTTGAAGCCAATAATCTACATGCACGTATTCTCAATGAAGGCGGTGTGCTCTGGAAAATCTCTGTTTGTTCGAGATAACCAACACGGAATTGAGAAGTTGCCGTAGAAAATCCTGCCAAATTCTTTTTCTTTGCACCTAGTAATTGCACATTACAGGCAGGCATTTTGGCCAATGAAGAGAGACCTCCAGCAGTGCCCATCAGTTTTGCTGCTACTGCACTGCCCACGATGGCAGACAGATTGGGGGCAATGTAGCCCATCCTACTCTCCACAAAATCCAAAACCTTCTTTTTTGCCACATCAAGTGCAAGAGCTCTGTCACAAGCATCCAATGTTTTCTGAAGATTTTCCTCTGACAGAGGCTTCCCACTAGTAGTAGATGCCGTGACAGAAACAACCATTATAATAGCAGAAGGTAAAAGACCCTCAAGATCAACCAAGGTTAGGTCAACCTCATTTCCAATTTTCTTTACAACTCGAGCGTAGTCAATTGGGTGGTGTACAAGAGATTCTAACTCAGGAAACTTCAGCCTATAACGGTCCCGAATGAAGTTGTGAATGATAACAATTTCATTCTCAATATCAACTGACAAAGCATTACAATCAACAATCAGCTGATACTCTGGTTCATCTTCCAACACTATCCCACTACTCGAAATATCATATCCCTTTTGCAAAGCTTCTTCAATTTTCTGAAAATTAGTACACATCAATCAAAGTTTTGTGTGAACAGATATCCACAAACCAAAGTTTAAAAAAACTGATTTCCACAAAGCCTTAGCTAGAGTTTTCTGTAAAGACCGTCTATAATTTCATATTTTATAACCCATTTACTTGAAATTAAATGAATAGCTATATTTTTCTCTGGGTATTTATATATTAGATGAAATAAACCACTTTTTCTGCTGCATATTGACACCAATATGGAAGATAAATATCTATGTTTGGCTTTGATTCACTTCCTCTTTTATTTGCATCTTTGCATAATAGCAAACAAATTTCATCTATGAACGAAATGAAGGTTGGGTTAATAATTTTGTAGAATCTACACATATCATAGACAAATTTAAGCGTGCAAGAAAGAACAAGATTCTGACAAACTGTTCCCTTATAGTTTATGTACAAGCATGAAATAGCATTCATATTGCTGACCATTCAAATATGTTTCTACTATAGTCTGCCCTTGAAGTCAAAAGCTTTATCTATTTTTTTCTGAGAAAGGAATATACGAAAATAAGAGAAACATGTTTTGAAAATTTAAAAAGTAAATATAACAGGAAGTGTCTGAATCAAAGGAAAAGATAATTATATTCTATATGTGTAAATATGCATAAAACTATGTTTATTTTATTTTCATTTATTATGTATTTGTTCTGCACTTACTTGCATGATATCAATATAACGTTGTGTCTTCTGTAGCTTTGAAACACTGTCCAGATCATCATAATTAAGAGTTTCAATGTCTGCCATCTCATCATCAACATCTTCTGCCTCCTCCCCTGCATCATCATTCTCATGGTCCTGCCAATACACAACTTAGCTAAGAACATTTGAAACTTCATATCACAAGCACTACTATTATTTCAAGCTTACATGGAAAAAATGAAAATCAATCATTACCTCGTGTCGATGTCCAGAAAATAAGCAGGCATTTAGTATTTACTAGTTTATCTATAAAAAAAATTTATAAAACTTGAACTAGACTTACACTAAGCGGCATATCATTGTCGGACAAGTCGTCGAGATCAGCCAAAAATGAATCTGCAAGAGTGGCCTGCAAGACGGACAATCTGAAATTAGATAACATTCTAGTCAAGAGAATATATTTTACATGAAAGCAAAAATAAAATACATAAACAAGCCGTACGAGGAGCAGTAACAATAAAATATCTTCTTACTGAACGAAATTTTTTTAAAAATCATGTCACAGAGTTCGCCAAATTTCTGCAATAAAATTCGAAATTCAACAAACTTCAAAGAAAATTAAAATTCATTTTCATTCACCCTCATATTGATATGGATAAGGTCCTACCATATTTTGCAGACCTCAGTTGGAATTTTATACTCCCTTCCGTAGTGTTTTATGCAGAAAATGTTCGAATCGTCTATACCTAAAAAAAAATTGAATGCGATTATTTAGTATCCAAGCGCGGATTCAAAAAGCTTTTTAAACATGAATCTGCTTCAACTGAAGAGATCGCAACCCATCCCTTGGAAACGCCACCTGCAGAACCGATTAACCCACAACCCTTCAGCTACACATCTTTTCCACGCAATATCGTTCCTGTTGTTTAGAAAAAATACGACGGAGGGCATTGACACTTTAAACCCGCTCCTAGCCGCCATTCTTTTAATAATTGATGTTTAGATTTTATTATTTTTATTATTTATTATGTTTTGGTTTTTATTATTTATATTTTATTTTGTGAGTGGGTATTTTAAATCGTCTCTTTTATACAATATATCAATATATTAAAACTTAGTAGTCTAAAATAATGAAATATTTGAACTTGATTTTTTATATATAATATATTTACTATTAATATATTCATATTTAAATAAAAATGTCAAACATTTTTATATTATAATATAATCCATTTATATATCTTTTTAAAATGTATCAAATTTAATATAAAATGGTGTTCTTTTTATGGATTTATTATTTATATTTCTTTAAAAAATAAATATATATATAATCAAATTTAATCCCAATAAGTTTCAAATTTCTTCTCCTTTTGTATTTTCATCCAAACACAGACTTGAACCTTGTGACAGAGTATATAAAATTGCAATAGCCACTATTTTTGTGGTTTTTATCACCATTCACCAATGCACATTGGATCTAGCTTGTTTCCAAAATTCATATTTTAGCATCAACATCTTTGGGTCACTAAAGAATAAAAGAAATTAATAGTAACTAGACCTCCTTATTAAATCTTGTAAAATGCAATAAGCAAAAATAACGGACATTTTTTAGTCAGAAGCAATTTACATAGTTCATATGTTGTCAAAAACTTATACCTGCTATAGGCAATAAGTCGAATTGCAACTTGAAACTTTACAAACTTTCATGTTTTGCTATAAAAACATGTATTAGAAAAGCCAACATTAAGAATGGGAAAAGCTTTTAAAATGGGACTAATGTACTCGGCATACATGACATCTTCAAAGTTATCAACAAGTTTCTTACTTTGTCAAGCCAGTTCACAAAACTGGCTTCCTCAACGCTTGATCTAATTATATCCTAGGATTATGCACCCTTAAAAAGGCAATGCCAAGGCTCAAAATGGACAAAAGCAATCTGTTAAATAAAGAGTTTTTATCCTAAAACTGAAAAACAGACTACACAAAAGCAATTGCTAAATCTGGACAGCCATGAATAGAAACTTCCAAGAACAGAACTCATGTTCTTGATTACTGCAGGCACTGTTAAAGTGTACCTAGGCTCCACATGTGTGCCCTGCTAGAGGTGTTGTAATCTAACACTATCTTATCAAGGACTCTGTATTCACCAATTTCAATCTCTCTCTATACATTTCAAACTTCCCCTTAGCTTTACTAGAATGCCTGTAACTTGTTGATGTGTTTGAATGTAATCTAGAGCAATAGATCCCCTCTTAACTCTATGTCTGAGCAAGTGTTGCTTGATGTCAATGTGGTTGGAGCAATTGTAATGAACTTGTAAAGCCATATGGCTTCACAACTACAAGCGTTGCTACCATGTACTCTGCCTCTACTAAACTCCATGCCACTAAAGATTCCTTCCTGTTTATCTAAGATATGACTTCAAAAACCCAACTAAAGCAACATCTTGAAGTCCTCTTCATATCGCCTGTCGAATGGCTTAAACATCACACACTTAGGCTTGATTCTTAAGCTAAAAGTGTTAAATAGTCAAAGTTGACTTATTTTTCCAAATTTGATTTCTTCCTTAGTGTGTGATGTTTAAGACGGGTAGTCACCTGCATCTCCTGCCCATTCAAAACCCACAATTCCCTACAACATCAATTCATCATTCCCTAAATATCTTATACCAAAATGTATTGTGTCATTTAATTTCAATAACCCATTGTATCTACCTAGACCATTAATTAGCTCAAAGCGATCACTACAAAATGTATATTTGGTCTAGTATTAAATGGATGCATTGAGGACCCAATCAACCGCCACTATAATCAAACAATCTTCCAAATTTGAATCCAACTTCGCATACAACTTCATATTTAGATTTGTTAGATTGTTGCCTATAAATTTCAACTAAAGTTTTATTAAATATGGATACAGTGGATACCACTCCTTTATCAAAGATGATAATGCAAATAATGGATGAATTGGATGCAATCACTAGCCTCAAGCTTCAATTCTCTATAGTATGGTACATAAGGTCCCTAAAACTTGTTTGTTTGTATTTTTTGAACTTTCTCATTCTCAGTGTTATTGTGTAGTAATAAAAGCCTATGCCTCTACTATAGCCATATTGTCATTTGACGAGACCTATTACCTATTAACCCCTCATTGCCTTATCAAAGAAAAGGCCAGATGTTTACTTGATGGGTAAGATTTAGAATCAAGGCAAAGATAGTTATAAAACAAATATGAAAGATGTGAAGTAGAAGGGCAGAGAACAATTTCAATTGTTGGGTAGGAATTGTTGGAAATTTTACATTAATTAGCTAGATTAGGTTTTCATTGATGGGAAGTTGCTTCCCGTAAGTCAGTTATGTAACAAAAAATGGTTTTATAAAGCCATTGATATGCTTTGTATCAAGGTGTCTAGTTCTAAATAATATATCTATTAGGTGTCGAGTTGTGTAGTAGAAAGGCGTGCTCAGGCTTGTAAGGTTGGTCAAGTGTCAAGTTGAATAAGCTATTCTCTAGTACCGAGTAAAGCAGAGTAGGTTGTCAGGTGCCGAGTTGCCCTGTTGTCTTAAAGTGAATTTAATGCCGCATGTGTTTTCTTAAGTGCATCTATAATGACATGACTTCTAAAGTACATTTTGTATGTTCCAAATCTTTTATTCCTTAACGATATTCAATTTTGAAGTCCTATTTTTAGATTGCCTCATGCGAATAAATCTGAGTCATTAAGGAGTATCGTCTTTAGTACCATTTCCAGGCATGATAAGGACAATATTGGTGACAGTCTACATGGCAAATGACAAGTTGCACTATGATTATTTATTGAAGTTGCCTATATGTATCTTTCATTGCACACTTTCGCAAACATCCTGCATATGCTTAATTAGGCAAATTTATTTTGTGAGTTGAGATTGTGCTTCAAGATGAATTCTGGGTGGGATATTGCTTTGGATTGCAAAATGTGTCATCAACAACATCGTCTCATCATGCCAAAAAAAAAAATCGCATTTGGTTGCCGCCAGCATTAGAGGAATCTATGTTACCCAGTCATGTTACGGATGAGGTGATGAACCAAATGTTCATAATGCATTCACAAACGATCACAACAGCCATCTGGCATATCATTGGTGAAGAGCTTCTATGTCCATTGGCACATGTGTTTTTCTATCCTTCTCAGGTCATATCTATATTTCTATCCAATGCCATGGATTTTTTGCAATCTCCGGATAGGCTTCAAGCCTTGGCCCGAAAGGTAATCTTGCCACATTTCCTAGTGGATAATAAATTGACTATGGCTATGCAAAAGTATGATTTGTGGAATGATATGGCTTTAGTTGGTAGTCTATTTTCACATTCTCAACTTCTGCAAAAACATGAATTTTATGTTGTTTTTGAGGCTATGAAGAAATCTATAGATACTTGCAGTTTTATTTATTTGAAGCATACTCTGCCATTTGATCCAAGATTAATGGGTGTGCAATTGGTGGAAAGAATTAAGTTAGTGGGTTTGGTCATGATTGTATTGCAAAAGGATTCTAATGTTTCAAAATCCATACAACCGAATGCACCGTCAGAAAATTTACAACCAATTGAATAGAGTTTTTGGGATTCAATTGGTGCAATTAACTCTGATTGGCTTGTAGATAGTTCAGAATTTTGATTTCACTTGGGAATTCTTTTAGCTGGATTTGGATTTTCTAGTCGTCGTCTGGTACTTGTTTGGGCAAGATTGAAAGATAGTGTTTCTAAAGGTCCCTTTCAAGTTATGTCACCATCAACTAGTGGTATCTCTTGTATGTTGCAGCTTTATGTCTAAGTACTTCATGCCAAAGCTATTGTATCTGAATTTCATAGAAGTTTAGATTTGGTTATCTTCAGGGGTATATAGTTGGGTGATAACCCTTTGTAATTGCTTGCTCATAATATATAAATATATGTAAACATTGGGGATGATGCTAGGTTTTCTTCACTGATTCTTTCCCAGTTGACCTCTTTGAATTAGATTAATAAATATTATAGTGGCTAGCCACTTTTGCCTAAAAAAAAAAGACAATATTTCTTTCTCTTGTTTTTCATTTGGTATCAAAACTAGCAATACATGATGTGGCAATGATAGGGTTTTAAAGGAGGCTATTCACTAGTAAGAGACGATACTCCATGAATGTTGTGTTCCACGGGTGACTTAACAATGTGCTAAGTTTTTTTTTTCCAGAATGCCAAAATTGTGAAGTGATAGCATGATTGTGTTGTTTTAGAATGAAATATCAAATAGAATGTTGCGAGAGACGCCAACTCAAGGAATGTGGTTATTGGGATTTGCAATCTACACTAGAGTGTAGACATTTTTGAGGAAAAAGATCATCCTGTTAAATTTTTTGATTTGAAACCACATTGATAAATTCAAGCACCTAGAAAATATGAAAAATAGTGATGGCGATTTGATATGTGTTTGATGACGTGCTTAATGTTCATGTGATATTTTCTTAACGTTTCAAATTGCTTCCAACTTAGTGTTTCCAAGTGATTATGACACTGATAAATTTCATCTACAAGTTCAGATAGTGTAGTGCAGTGGAAGACATGGATTTCTTCCTGCAAAAACATTTCTCCATTTTTTGATCCTGTGACCCAGTGTTGAAGGGGAGAGGAAAATGGTGGATTGAAATCATTTGAGAAGCCAACGTGCAGTGACCACTAGCCTTGAGGACTACCATTAAAAACTAATGGTGGTATGTTTTTTTTAATTTGTCATTTTGGGATCGAAAGAGGCATCTCTCATGCTAGTTGTGCACTAAGAAGAAATATCAAGAGGAAAGGCAATCATTGTTTAGATGCAGATAGAATGATGTAGAGTTAAGAAAAGATGTGATCAATTTGTTGGTTGCATTTCACGGAAAGAGCAAAATGTCAACCAATTGATAGCTTAATTAATAAAATATTGGAGAGAAGATTTTGGGCTAAGTTACCGATTCAGGTTCGAGGATGGGTTCATGGGTTCTGGCAAATTTTATTTTTCCCATTTCAATTTGTGGGTGGGTTCATGTGTGTGTGTGTGTAAGGTTTTAGGCTAAGTTGTCGATTCAGGTTTGAGGATGGATTCAAGTTTGAGTTCAGGTTTGTGGGTTCATGCATTTTTTTTCCCATTTGAGTTCGTGGGTTTGGACAATTTTCCCATTTGGTTTCATGGGTGGGTTTGTCGTGCATAATTGCAAAACTTAGTCATTTCATAGTATGAATGTATGTTTCTTGATCATTGATCAATGCCAAATGTCAAAGATATATATTAAATACCCGCTTATTAATCTATGTTCATGATTGTATAGAAATTCATACATTGAATTACTAAATTTCAAAATGAAATTTCAAAACATAGTTCACCAAATAATAAAGTTTGAAACATAATGAATGCCAAGTGTTTAATAGTTTATCAATGATCATAGTATCAAATGCCCTTCAAAGATCAAATGGGTCATCAAACAATGAGGGATCAATGGCTTCATCCCCGGCTACAATTATATCTAGATCCTCATTATTCGAACAAACAATCTCTACAACCTTCTCTTAAAACTCGCAAAATGGGCACACCAAATGAGAGAGCAAATGAGAGATTAGATAAGTGAAATGTTTTTTCTTAGGCTCCTTTTAGGGTTACATAAAAAAAAAGTTAAAAAATATTATTTTAAGTTGTTTTATTTTATTTTTTAGACCCTATTATTGTGGGGCCTCTTGGTTTCGCCCAAATTCATGCCAACAAAGACTTGGATGGAGCCATAGTCTGAAATTCAAACTCTGCCTGGACACATAGTGAACCTGGACATGAACTTGGACCCAAATCCAGGTTACAAGGTGCAAACCCGACTTTGTAGGTTTTAGGCATACACAATAATTGTTGGTTAATGAGCAATTCCTAGTTAGAAAGAAGTTGAATTGAAAACTTCATGACAAATGCACAAAAGGTATGTGAAAAAAAAAATGCACTCTTGATAGGTTCATATGGAATGATTGGTATTGTCTTTTACTATTCTGTCAACTATTTGTGGACTGATCAAAGACTGACTATTTGAATGGTGAATATAATTCATGTAAAGGGAAACAGAGGTTTTGAGGTTTCTCATGCCAAGCAGTTGAGTTTGCATCCCCATCTCCCTATTTCATGTGTTTGTTTGCCTTTACCTTAGAACTTATTATCGTGTATTCAATTTTGGTTCTCAATGTTTCTTTTACCTCGTGCTTACATTCATTGTTGAAAGTAGAGTATGGCTACATCTATGTTATTAATTGTTTATGTCTTTAAGGCTATTTTAGCTACACATGAGGAATATGTTGGAAATACAATAGGGAAAGTAAAGTTTGAGTGGGGGGAGTGAATATAATGTCCCCACTAACAGTGTTAGTTAGGGATAAATGATACCTGTAAAATAAATGTTAGAATCACAATAATAATAAAACTAACTATATTATTATACCCTCTAAGTTAACCCCAATCTTAAAGATGTCTACAGATCGAGCTTCTTAGCTCATAGCTACCTCGTCATCATCTCAAGAGCGCACCCCTTAAGATTCTTCTTGGACGAGCATCTTCTATCCAAGGCCAATGACATATGCATATGTTTGACAATATCATAATATTTGGTACATCGATTATCGGCCATGGCAGACAATGGAGATCTTAATATCTCCATGCTCCATGCTTTGATATCAATTCTTGGTCATGGCAGACAATGTAGATCTTAATATCTCACACGCTCCATGCTTTGAGCTCACATTGATTCTTGGTCAAGGCAAACAATGGAGATCTTAATATCTCCATTCTCCATGCTTTAAGTCTCATTAATATCCATGGTGTTAAACCCATGAGCTAGCACAATATTATCCACAAGTATGATTCATAAATATAAATAAATACATAAACATAATTAAACAAATATAATCCATAAACATACCTTTCTTACCTTCTTCTTTTCCAAGAGTCATAACCTTTTATAATACAAATCCTTTGAAAAGTCACAACACTTCATAATTATAATCCTTTCGAAAAGTCACAACACTTCATAACTAAAATCCTTTGGAAAAATCCGAATACTTTATAATCACAATATTTTTGAAGAGTCACAACTATTCATAATTATGACCCTTTCAAAGGTTCACATCCTTTCAATATCTTTCATACCTTTTCAAAAAGTCACTTCCTTATTTTCTTCATGATATTACTTTCCTCTTCTATTTTTCCTTTTTGAACTCCTCTCTTCTCCGCTTCCTTTTTTTCCCCTCTAAAATAAACTCTCCTCTCTTTTATATCGTAATTTTAAGGAGTCATGTCTATTTGTTAAATATCTCTTGAATTTTCATTAGATTTAGTTAATTTATATTATTCTATGCCATATTATTTATTTACTTACTTATTTTTGTTAATTATTATTTATTATGAAATTCTATTTAGAAGTTAACATACTTTCTACAATATTATCTCTTGTATTTAATTTTATTTCTTTATTTACTTTTTGAAAATTTATTATTTATTATTTATTTAAAATATCATACTAAATATTATTTTATTAATAATATAGCTTAAATAATTTTTATTTCCTAGTTTTATAAATATAACTTTATTATCATTATTTATTTAATAACATTTTCTTATCTAATTATTATTAAAATTCTATCTTAAAATGAGGATATGATAGTGAATCAGCCCTTCAACTATTTAACCCTTAAAAAAATTCACCACATATCTATCTCACAATTTGCATGTAAACTGAAATAGTTATCTAAACATATTCATCCATAGCATGAAAGCAAATAATATTCAACACATATATGACACAAGATATTTGGTTACCCAAAAACCCTCCAATAAGAAGATATAATTGAGGTGGGGATGGCATCCACAAATCTTCATTACTGCAATAATAAAGTGTATCCAATGAAGGCTACAATGTTTGATCATAAATTATGATCTACCCTATGAAAGACCTACTATGTTAAAGGCTTACAAGATTGTTAGATCTTACCCTGTTAAAGGATTTCAGCACCCTGTTAGAAGTGTGTTTGATTAAATGACTTTAACTTACAATGAAGTAAGCACCATGCTAAAGGATTTACAATAGCCTATTAAGACTAGTATGTTAAGAGATTTAATAGATTCACCTGTTAGAATGTTTTAGCAATGATCCTGTGGTTAGCACTTTGTTGCTAGATAATAGATCACCTCTTTCCTGATGTGTACTTGATCCTCTTTGATCAAATGTATCACTTCTATCCTCTAATCCCTTTCCTCTATTATGCTCTAACTAATTTTGCAGTGTATCTCAATTCACAAGTCCTTAGCCACCATGAATGCTTTGTTTGTGCATGCAAACTTCTCTCTTCACTCCTTCCTCTCTCTTTTTCTTTTAGGGTGTATCCTCCTTATGAAGACTTAGGTAAATTAGGGTTAGGTATGAATCAATGATTTTGATTCACCCATTTTGTTGCTTAAAACATCTCTTCAACTGATTGGTTACAAGGCACAAGACAACTAATCACTAGTTGCTTACAAGGCACAATTGACAACTTTTGACACAAATCCCCTAAAACACAAACTAGGACTAGGGGAGACTCAAGGATGGATACCTAGTCTATTTATGCCTTAAAAAAGGTGGGATGATGGATGAATACATATTATGCAACTTCCTTCCAATGGTTGCTTCACAGTCCCTACCTTAGGCTTATAGCCCTTCAATATTGTAAAACAAGTTTAAAATGAGAAAAATCCACACAACCCCTGAAGTAAATCATGGATTTGGATACCATTTTGGGTCTTACAAAACATACCTAAGCACCAAGACTTGGAAGTGAAATCAAATAAGGTGTTCATCCAATGCCGAGTGGGTGGGCAGAACCATTGAGAATTTTTCTATTTCTTCTAACACATGCCAGACATGCATGGGGTTGGACAATTAGCCTTATTAGGCCTCCATTTACAAAGGAAGTACACTTTTCCTTTGAAAAAAACCCCAACTTAAAAATTGGAAAGTGAAGGGGCACACATATGAAGGTTAAAAACAAGATTTCAAGTTTTGATGATTCCTTTGTATCAAGTTATGGGAGTTGTTGTTCAATACTGTGGGCATGCACATGGGTCTTGCATGATCAAGACATTAATTTCCTTCCTACCTCTGCATGTTATCATCTAAAACCAAATGAATCTTAAAATACAAGGTCAATACTTAGATTTCACTAGAGCCCATTAAATTTTCATGGTGAAATCCCAAGATATGACTAATTTTGTATGAAACCCCAGGTCTAGGCAATAAACTATGACAATATTTACAAAATTATAGATATCTAGAGTTAGAAATTGATTTAGAACCACAAAAAAAATTAATTGGAAACATAGTTCATCCAAGAATCCAAAAATGTGACTCAATCACCCTGGCTTGTCTGTACATGTCCATACAACCTATTACAACATCATATTTGTAGGAAAATAATTATATTTTTATTGATTTAAAGCAAAATTACACATTATGTTTCTACCACCTACCTAAAAGGGCAATGTAGGCATCCCCAATAGTCATAACAACCTTTCAAACCATATTTGGTTGTTGGGGAGTGAAAATACAAATTTTGCAACTTTTTTCTAAAAGTTGTTTGACAACTTTTTAGCAAGTTTGCAAGAATTGTGCAAGTTTGCAAGAATTGATCAAATCATGATCAAGACTTAACTAAATGATCCAACATGGATCAAAAAAATTCAAAAATAAAGAAATAAGGAAATATACTAAAATCTAAGGTTATTTGACACCTTTGACCAACAGTTGACCAAGGGCTTATAATGTGCCAATCTTGGAACTAGGTCCTCCAATTGGGTCCAAATAAATAACCTTCATCTGTTACCTAACCTAATAGTTCCTAGGACCTCCAAGAACTTCATAAAGTGTATAGAAACACTTAGTTTTATGAAGGTTCTCTTGCACCATACTCCCCTTGAGTTTTTTTATTTCAAGTTCCTACTTGAGGATAATTGTTCAACAAAGGTGCCATGTTGTTTGATTTGATCCCCTATGACTTAAATAACATCTATATCAAGGAGTCCTTTTGTAACGCCCCACCAAGGGATCCAAAAAAATTAACCTAAAGCTTTACTAAGTTTTCCAAATGGTTTTTTTTAAAGAATAACATGTATAACAATCACAAAGTAGTGGAAGCAATAATATCCAATCATACATAAGCAAACATAACATATTATATTTCTTAAGGATCCCAAGACGTTGAGTTACATTTAAATTTAAATAATACTAAGTCAAATAAATAACACATCAATATCAAAGTACAACTACAAGCCCATTCCACTTAAGTAATATACATTTGTTCTGAATGCCACTTGGCAATAAAAATCAGAATGCACATTCATCCACTATACATATCACATAGTATGAAAGGCTGAAAGAATATACTTTTATAAAATAGATTACATCATCCCTTTCGGGTCCATGAAACAAAGTACAACACAATAATTGAAATCATCCATCATAAAGATATAATCATCCATCATAATACACTAGGATATAATGAAAGGAAATGCAGACAAGAAACTCCAGTCATGGCATCAATGGATGAATATCAATGGTAAGAGTAAAAAGCACTACCACCGACCTCATGGTAACCCAAAAAGGTCCACTCCCACCGTGCTGAGGACACAGTCTCAAGTCCCAAACATGATATCAATCCCAAAATCAAAAGTAATATCTATGTCAAGGAAACCCTAAAAGTAATCTAACTCAAAGGTTTCAAGATAAATCAGCATCTAAACCCAAAGGCAAACAAAGACACGTAGGGAATCTACTATGTAAGTAGGCAAGTGTCATCGTACGAATCAATGGTAGAGTTACTCTAGCAGTCTAACTTGACCTCGACCCCCTAGTGACTCTATGCGACACTAGTATCCTTTAGTACTAACAAGGCATATTGATGCATGGTCGCAACCAAGCATCCTCTCTACTCCTATCCTAGTCTATACTAGCTCTCGAGGCATGGGCGAGAAAATACAAAGACTCTTATTAGGTTCATTTTTACTCTCATTTAGTGTTGTGTTTTCACTTATTAAACAATTTACAATGGGTTACCCTAGTAGCCACTTTGGACCTTGGCCTCCATTGCAAGCCACTCCCCGACATTACATATGTGTGATAAAATGTTGACACACTTCTATGAGTCATTATATCCAAGATTGCTCAAGAATGAGGTCTCGAATGGTGGCTCATAGCTCTTTATTCATGGAGTGCAAGGGTTTGTGATGAAGGCCCTCAATTTGACCTAGTTTGCACCCATGCAAGTATACCATAAAATGAGAGATTCAAAGATCAAAATATGAATTCAAATGAAGATGCAAGATCATCTAAATGATAACAATGCAAAGCAATACAAGAAAGAAAATCTAATCTATGAAAGGAAATAACAATGCAATATTGATCTATGAAAACAAATATGACTCTAAGATAATATGAAAATGCAAGGATGAAACCACATGATGGAAGCCATGGATGCAAGAGAGAATAAGACAAGAAGAGAGAAGTTGCAATGAAACTCCAATGTCCAAACCCTAAGGCTCAAACTCCTTCTCCAAAATCGCTCTCTAAACTTATAGCATAACAATACTATAGCAATGAACTATTTTCTCTATATATCTCTCTATTGAGCTCTATTCCTCTATATCTCTCTATATTGCTATATATAAATTGAGAAGGAAAGGACTCCTTATAAAGGAAAATGTGGAGGTGAGAGGCTTCTCACAACCAATATGGGATAATAGAGTTTGATCCATGTGAGAGAAAATTCCACCAATGAAAAAAGAGGAGTGTTTGAGAAGAAAGTGGAAAGAGGAAAAAGAGGAATCTCACTTAGAGATATGTGCATTTAAGTGTAGAGATTTTTTTTTTTTTATAAAAATTATTTAATTTTTATTTATTTTATTTCCTTTTCAAGTGGGTTTAATTTTTTTTTAATTTAATTTTCTTTTTCACATGGGATTTTATTTAATTAAAAGGGAGCAAGTTCTTTTAATTAAATAAGAAATATTTAATTAAATTAAAAGAGGGGTTTTTCTCTTAATTAATTAATCATGGATTAATTATTTAATTAAAAGAGAGGTTTTCTTTTAATTAAATAAGACTTAGGATAAAATGATCAAACTTTAGGAAATATTGAAATAACTAAATTAATTACAATTTGATCAAAGAAATTGATTTGAATTGATTTAGTAAAATATTGCAAACTATTGATTAAAGAAATTTGATAAATTGAATAATGGGGGCCCTTAGTCTAGGCGACCATTTTAGGATGCATACAACATATAGATAACCTACCCTAAGCTTATAAAATCACAAATCAAAAAATCATAGTATTTCACCTCAGTCCTATACAAGTGACTAGAAAGCATCAAAAGATAATTCACAATAACCCCTTAGTTCTTTACAAGCAACTAGAAAGCATCCCAAAAATAACTAATCGAAGACTCAGAGGTCATGACAATTATGTCATAACATTCATCCCATAATCATACAAGGACACTGAAAGCAATAACGTACAATATAACCAAACTCATCATAGAGTATGCCAAACACATTACCATGGTTGAGTTTAAAAGATCAAGATCAAATCATCATCACATCACAAACACAAAACTCCCAAGCCTCTGGTAGATGTCCTAGAACTAGTCAACACTCTAGTCAACCCAAACCCAAAACATAGACAACATACAGGTAACAATGTAGTTTCATAGTTTGGTTTGATTTTGAAAACACATAGTTGAGTTAATAGTAAGGTTTAAGTATTTTTTTCAATGTATGTTTTAAGTAGTTGAGATTTATAGTTTACCCTTACAAGTTAACCCATTTTTTATATTTGAATAAAATGCACAATTACCCTTATTCGATTATAAGTCAAATATTCTAAAATAATTTAAAGGTAAATATTTAATAAATTATTAAAATAATTATTGATTTTCAAATAAAATAATTACAATTTTATCAAAATCAATATCATTAATAATAATAATAATAAATTTAGAAATACATTAAATGATATTCATTATTAATCAAACTTAATTAAACTAAATTTAATTAAATTAATTAATAATTATAAAAGAACAACTATATTAATATTCATTAATTATTAGGCAAGAGCCTACAACACAACGGTAAATTGTGAGCCTCTTAATTGGGAGGTCTTGGGTTCGAATCTACTCAAGCTTAAATAATAATAATAAATAATTAACATTGGCTTTAGCCCCTTACCAATCACAAAAAAAATCATTAATTATTTTTTAAATTATTAATAAACAATAATTTAAGTTAAATACAATTTAAATATTATAAATAAATAAAAACAATTTTAAAAAAATAAAATTTGAAATGCATGTAACATTGTGTTTAGGGCCCGCCAATCTTTAGAAGTCGTGCAGTCCCCCTGTTGCCACAACGGCTTGCAGCCGCAAGAGTACATAGTACTTTTGCTATCGTAGTACCCTATGAGTAGCAGCGGTTATGCCATCGAGGTGAGGATAAGGCGGGAAGGTGGGGTAAAACCCGCCTCTTCTCCCGTTTTTTAATTTAATATTTCTTTAAGAATTTTTTTAATAAAAAAATTATTTTTTATAAATCAAACAATCCCCCTCCCCAATTCAAACTTTTATTTTATATATATATATATTACAGATGTTCTATGAAACACTCTGATAGGAAAAATATGATCAACTAGCCAAATTCATGTTCCCTTCCCAATTTTAATAACCATTTTTAAATCTACAAAACAAAGGTTTTACTGATATTTTTAATCCTTACGTATATAGAAGAAATCCACATGCATACCAATAATTTCAAAATAAAATATTGAAAGATTCATCACAATGAAATTTGGATAAACATTCACAATCACGATGAAGACAGGAATATTAAATTACATAATTAACTGGGTGAACAAAACACAAGGATCTACTTGGTTTTGATGCTAATTCCCAAACACCCAAAGATTGTGAGAAAAATCTCTTCTCTCAAAACCTTCTCTCTGAAAATTCACTTCTCCAAAATCCCTAGTCCCTAGAAAATGAACCTCAATTGCTGATAAGGAGTTCTCTCCTAAATTCGGGGCACTGATTGTGTGATTACCCAATGGAACTCCTTGATCACAACTTTTTAACTCTTTATTAACTTTTTTGAAACTTCATGCATACTTTATGCAATTTTAAATATCTTTAAGAAATTAATTTCTTTTTCACTCTTTAATTTATTTTCGAAGTGTTAATTGATAAAATATTTATTAACTTAAGTAATAGTAATATTTAGCATTTATTTAAAAATGATCTCATAAATATATTATTATTAAATTAAATTAATATTATTACACTCTCGAACTATACTATAATTTTCTCTTTAAATTTAATTCTTGTATTTAATTAGTTTTCCAATTAATTAAATATAATTAAATATTTAAAATATCATAATAATTTTTTATTAAATTAAATCATTAATTTAATCTTTTAATTTGACTTAATTAATAGAAAAATCACCAAAGACTTATAAGACGAAATACGAAAACCCATCATAAAATACCACATACAAGATCAAACTCAAGGGTTATAATCACAAATTTACGTCATACGACACATTCGAAAGGGTAAACATCTCAAATACTTGTCCTAATTTTCTAAAACAAATGGGTTTAAAAGTTAGGATTTGGACTCAAGAATTTATCTCCCCTCTCTTACCATTGAGATATTGTGATAGGGTACGCTCATCCTAGCAATTTAGGGAACTCAATACCTGGTACCTGCAATCTGCATAAAATCCATGCATGTACAAACACACATATTCTAAACTAAACAAGCAATGGCAGGAAGTGGTGCATTGTGTAGATCCTAACTAGCAGGTGACTACGACTCCCTTCCTTAACCACATCAAAAATGTCATACATAAAGAAAATATACACACACAACATACACATCCAGTATGGGGCAAGTATCCATAAGAAAACATGTATAATAATCCATCTATCTAATCATCATCAAATAATTGAAATCACTATAAAAATCATCATCAAGGTATAATCATGCATACATGAAGTAACTAGTACCAAGTAGTCTCGTCATAAAATCAACTAAATATGAAACAATATCTGATAATCTGAAAGATAATGCTACTAATCATCAAGCATAAACTAGCCTAAAAGAGTTTGGAAATAATAACAAAATGTAAACTAGGGGTAGGCACTACACCTTTCCACTTTACCAAGTGTTGCATGTATTTCCTCTGTCTCATTTTTTTAAGCAACTTTGTCTCAAGAATTCCTTCGAACTCAATAGGTTTTCTTTGGGGAATATTTGTGACATAGTCTTCACTATCTTGAACATTTGTTATCCTTGCATCACCTTGGTAAGGGGTGAGGTCTACAACATTAAATTCCAAAGGTTGAGGAAACATTTATGCACAAACATAATTCTCTAGGGATGCCCAAAAGAGGAACCAAAAGGAATTACCTCTACATTATTGCAATATCGAACAATACAACACTTTTTAACTTCTTTGCTTGTACCAAAAATGAGCACTCACGAGCATACTCACATTGTCTATTTCTTAAAAGGGTTTAACAAAGGTTGAGCACAAGTAGAAATAAATGAGTGTTTATGATAGTTTATTGTGAAATAAAGTGAAATATTTATGTGTAGTTAAATTATGATCTAGCCAAGTGTTCTACTAAAGAATGTCACTCTGAATAAATAGATATTTCTATCAAGATTCAACTATTTAGATTATAAGTCAAATTCATTGACCCAAATTTCATAAATAGAAGTTCAAATGAACTACATGAGCTCATATTTTATAAGAATGAATAGTCTACTATAGCAGTCTTGGTTTGAGTGACATCCTTCACCCCCTGGGCATCAATTAGATGTGGTAAGTGCTAAATGACAAACTTTCAAAGTAGGACCTCTCCCAATGCCTCTCTCTAAGGACATTCTTATCAAAGTCCACCACAAACGCTAATTTCTTGGGCCTTCATGAAAAAGCATGCTCTAGTAGCTTCTTCCAACCTAGCCCTTGTTAAGGCTTGTGTGACCATCCCCACAAGGAGAAGACCCTGTAAATTGTTGGAGCTTCCAACACACCCCCAATACATAGAAGGTATCATTCCATGAAGAGAAAGATCTAATGGAATTCATGAAGTGGGATACTAAGCTAGAAGTTAAGGGGCTGAATCAAGATACAACACATTTACCACAAGCTAGCCTGGGTTGATTTTCATGGTTCATGTCAGTGCATTATTTTGTTTCCTAAATGCATCTAGATACCTAGTAGTTGATAACTGAATAGTTTGATATGTTATTTTTTAACTATACACTTGATAAATTATACAAAATGGAACTTCATTGTTAGTAAGAAAGTATCTATTCACCCTATGATTTAAAAAAAATCCTGCACATATTGAAAGCTAATTTCTTTTACCAAAGAAAACTAAGATTGTTATAAAAGAGTAAGTGAAACAAACAATTTGAGAAGCAACACATGACTCACCACACATTCTTTGATATATCGATTAAAGATAGGATTACATGTAATGATGGTGCTTTCAACACTTTTATAGGGAGAGTGATCGATCCTTGTCATTTTACAAAAGTGATCTAACCAAGTTGGAGACTTCAAAGTTGGAGCATCCCCATCTACAATAATGACAATACTGCCTGTGATAGACAATAATGACATGATACAAAAATAAGTTATAAGTAAAATACTTTTAATAGGGAAATTAAAACCAATAATGTTTTAACCAGATCATAAATTTAAAAAAGGGATTATTAGTGTAGTAACAAACCTCAAGTATCAATATTTTCAAACCTGGGCACTCCAGCTTAAGTTTATCAATTCTACTACTCGGTACCCTGTAACCAAATGCAACGAAATCATGATCAATTAGTGTTATAACAACAACTTTAAGAAGACTAAGGTTAGCATGTTACCAAAATGGTTTCAATTAGTAGAGATCAATTTTAGTGAATGAAAGCATGACACATTTCAACAAAGGAAACCAAACATTACTTTTAATAACATCAAAATGTAGAATGTAGGAACAATCAAAAAAAGGAACTCAATGATAGAATGTAAATAGTGAAAAATCATTGTTTGTAGCCACTTAAGCATCTATATGTCTTTGGTTTGTCTCCCTCCCATCCAAAATAAGATTCAACCACTTTGAATTGAGAATGTGCATGCAGCAATGTTCCATATGCATGGACAATAGGTAGAGTTGAAAAAACCCAACACGTTTACATTAATGACCTATATATAAAATGTAAAAATGTTTTATTTTTCAGCTCCACCTAATGTCCTATGCATATCAATTGAGATTGCATATTGAACTAGGGAATCCTTCTACATTGCCTGAAACCAAGACAGATTAAACAAATTAATCAAAAATATAGATTTAATCCAAAATATAGATTTTCATAATACAAATTTAACCATTAATAGGTCTTAATAGATTCATTAAGTGATTGGATGATTAGTTTAGGGACTTGGTATTGGTTCAATTGAAATTTAGTAGTTCAAGAGGATATGTTTAATTTAAGAAGGTGTATCTCATTGGAACAATTAAAGAATCTATCCTTGTACATGGGACAAATGTGTTGAACCACTATGCTTTGCATCATGGTGGTATCAGAGCAAGGGATTAGATCCTTGCAAGTTGGTGAAGGTTAAGAGGAAGTCAAGGAAAGACAAAGATGGGTTTGAAAAAAATAGAAAGAAATATGCTTGAAGCATACAAAGCATTGAAGGGATCATTTTGTAATGAAAAGAAGAAAAGAGAGCAAGATGAGAAGAGGAAAGAATTGTGTGAGGAAAGGAGGTAGAGCTATAATACTAGGAAAGATATAGATAATGAGGCTTGATGCCATGAAGAGGAAGATGAGATTGAAGCAGCAAAAGGATGAACAACTTAAAAATGAGATAGTTCAAGATGTTTAAGTTGTGATGGATTGTGAAGAAGATGAAGAACCTATTGCTAAAGAGGTTTCAAGGTTTTGAATTAGATGTCAAAGATAAAGGTTTTGGTGAGGAAAGCAAGGAAGTAAGTCCTATGAGGATTGAGTATGATGAGTTAGTGTTGTTTGGGATAATGATGAGTCCTTTGAGTGAGGAGAAGGGTATAGAGGCTAATGATGTAACCTTGATGGTGAATGAAGACTTACAATGCCAAAAGGAATAACATGAGGTAAGTGATAATTTGGAAGAAGAAATGATCTCATTGAAAAGGATGCAATGGTGTTGGTGATGGGTCATGAGAAGATCATGGAGGTTGTTTATGCTCCAAGAATGGAGATTAGATATGTTAATGTTACCAAGACATAAGAGTTTCTTTGGGTGGCATACTTGGTGAGTTTACAGATGTATACAATTGGGATGATGAAAATGAAGATATCTGACTAGATGAAGAGCAATGAGCAGGATGGATTGTTCGTGATGCTAAGGAAGAATCTTCCCAAGACATCTTCCCCTTAAAATTCCTTTGTATGTGTACAATCTCACAATAGAATATTATCTTCAGGTAGTGAGATTGGATATTTTTATAAAGTTGATAAAAGTTTGTTAGGTGGAGTTTGGTGATGACCAAAGGAGTCAATTAGACACATCTACATCAACATGAAAGAAATGATAGTCTCTTATTATTCCATGAAGCTTAATGAGATGAGTCCTCACATTGGATGGAAATGGATTTTAAGTTGTTTTGAGTCCTTGTGTAGAAAAGAGACTATCATATTGTCTTGACCATGATAGTGACAGTCTTAGTAATATATTGATTCATTAAAGGCCAAATCTATATGGTTGGGAAAAAAACACTATGATTGACTTTGAAGTGCACTGAGGTTATTTATTTTGTTTGAAGTGTGCATTGGGAAGGTTTGGATTCTTTCATGTGTCACTTTTATGCCACAATCATAGTATGGCATTCAAATAAAATTGTGATGTAAATGGTGAAGCTTCCATTGGGAGTTTGTTCATAAATCCTTTGTAATCAACCAATGAGTTTGATCCATCTGTGATGTAGTGCAAGGCAAGAGAATCCCCAAAGGAGATGTCCAAACCCCCCAAAAAAAACCACATATTAGAAACACAACAAAAAGCAATAATAATGCAAGATTTGATACCAAATCACAACTTTTTATTCATAAAAATAACTGATTACATGCAATATGCCCGACTATAAGGCCTTCCAAGTTAGGGCCAAATATAAACAAAAATTACAATATCAGTTCTACAAGATCCCATAAGATCCAACTTACAATCTCAATCCCAGCTAGTCCAAGTCTACAACTGGATAAGAACACCAAGAAGAACCACACTTGTACCTTCAAGTCCACCAAGCAATCCTGCGATTCTCAAGCCATAGCTACTAGCTCTTCAAAATTTGCATCTATCCGTCATCCTCTTCTCCAAACTGGATGACCACACTTCTCATACTACCTAAAGACTCTACAGAACCCTTAATTATACCCAACTAAGCCACAAGTCAGCCCAATTCATTACAAACAAAATTAAATCCCTTACATTAAATGTATGTTGAGCCACAAGTTGGCTACACCACAAATTAAATACCCATACATAAATTAAATGCCAAAAGTCAACTCATAGACAACTTGGCAGCAACAAGAACCAAGACCAAGCTGAGTGTCAGAAAGACCAAACCAAGCATTAGGCAATTTCCAAGCAATGTTGAGGTCCCAGAGCATGCCAAGATCCATAAAGTATGTCAAGCTCCATAGTGTATGTTAAGTCCTCCAGAAGCAACTGATCTCCTTCATCGACCAAGCTGACTCAAGAAACACTATAACTGAATGCCCCAAGCTTTGTCAAATGTTGTCATTAACTGAGTTACACTTCCTTCTTTGACAAAGTACCAACTCCAAGCCAAAATACCTCCAATCATGCAAGACTGCAAGCCAACTAGGGATGCTCCCGCATTAGACACCTTAGGTTTAAAAAGATGTTCTCAGTAGCTAGAAGAACATCTTTTGGGATTCAACACATAAATCCCAAATTGGTTCTTCACATACATATCCTCCAAGTCCTCAATTTGTACACTTTTTCCCTTGTTCTTCTTTTTGTTCTTCACATCCATACTCATGTGCTACAAGTCTACTTTCCATACTGATTTGCAACCTTCTCAGACCGTGTCAACTCAACTTGACTGCCAATATTTAGGTTCCTCCTACTAAGCTCTTCATTCTGTAAAGGAATCATGGAAAACTTCTTGCCACCTTTCTCAATAATAAACACATTATTGAAACAATCATGCACAACCCTACAGTCATACTGCCAAGGTTTACCTAGCAACACATGAAAACTATTCATTTCCACAATGTCACACAACATTTGATCCTTATACTACATAATCTAGAAATCAACAAGGCATTTCTCCCTTACTTCTAAAGCATGCTCACCTTGTAACCAACCAATCCTATAAGGACAAGGATGCCTCACTCTCTTCAAACCAAGTTTTTGAACCATCTCCTTAGCAAAAAGGTTATTAGTACTACCACCATCCACAATCAACTTGCAAACTTTACCACTAGACTTACAACAAGTCCTGAACAAACTAGATCTCTGAGAAGAATCCAATGTCCTCTAACCAACCTGTACTTTCCAAGCTAGCAAACTCTCTCCTTGCTGAGGTTAATTGACTTGGACCACAACTTCATTCACAATATTAGTTGTCCTACCATGCATACATTCAAAAGATCTTGACCACATCTAAAACAATTACCTTTGAACACACCTCCACCTGTCCTCCTCTTTTGATCAACAAGTTTTGGTTAACCTTCTACACTCAATTTAGCTTGTGTTGAGCGATCCTACTTCTCCTTCCCTCTAGCATTACCTTGACCTTTCCTCTTCAACTTATCTTTTGCCTTTAGAACATACTAATAAGCATCCTCAACTAGAGAAATATTTAGCATACTAACCTCATCCTGAATATTGAATCTAAAACCATTAATGTATCAAGATACCTTCTCATTTAACACTTCTCTATGCCTAGACCGAATAGTAAACTTGTAGAAATTCTTGATATAACCTTTCATAGTCATATCTTTTTGCTTTAGATTCTAAAATCTTTTAAACAATTCAAGTTCATAATCAATAGGAATGAACTTAGCCTTTAACTTAGTCTCTACCAATTTCCATCTAGTGATCTTTATTTCACCTTCCTCCTCTTTGTCTCTTTGTAGTTCTTTCCACCAAAGAGTAACATGTCCTTTCAACTTAGTTTGTGCCAACCTCACTCTTAATGGATCCTAAATATCCTCAAGCTCAAATTAGTCTTCCAATTCACCAATCCAATCAATTGGGTCTTCAGGAGTCAAAGTATCTGAGAAATTAGAAACCTCCATCTTATGCTTCAATTTCAACTGAGGTCCAAGTCTAGCATACTAACCAATCCTAGTTCCAATAGGTCTCTCCACATGATTAGTTCTATCCTCACTACTAGATCTAGTAACTTCAAAGTCTTTAACAACTTCCTCATAGCCATCTTTAGTACCCACATGCCTAGGTACACTACCTAAAGCACTCACAATTTCAGTAATCATGTCACTCTTCATCAATGCAATCTTAGATATGAATTCTTCTCTAATCTTCTTTGAGATCCTTTCCTCTACAACGTCACTAAGATCATCAATTTCCCTAGGGTCTAATCTTCTTGGAGGCATCTTCCAAATTTTTTGTAAACCTAAAACAATAGATCCACCAATCAAGAAGATCAATCAACTCCACAAGATCAACCTTCTCTAACCCAAGATCTTGGAGCAAACTAGCTCAATTTCAATGATCTATCCACACACTTAGGAACAACCTTTTCTCTGATACCACCTAATGTAATGCAAGGTAGGAGAATCCCCAAATGAGATGTCCAAACCCCTAGCAAATAACCACACAACAACCAACAACAATAATGCAAGATTTGATACCAAATCACAACTCTTGATTCATAAAAAAAAAATGATTACATGCAATATGCCTGGCTGTAAGGCCTTTCGGGTTAGGACCAAATACAAACAACAATTACAATATCAATTTTGTAAGATCCCACAATATCCAACTTACAATCTCAATCCCAACTATTCTAGGTTCACAACTAGATAAGAACACCAAAAAGAACCACACTTGTACCCTCAAGTCCACCAAGCAATCCTCTAGTTCTCAAGTTGCAACTACTAGCTCTTCAAAATTTGCATCTACCCTTCATCCTCTTCTCTAAGCCAGATGACCACACTTCTCATACTACCTAAAAACTCCACAAAAACCCTTACTTATACCCAACTAAGCCACAAGTTAGCCTAGTTCATTACAAACTAAATTAAATCCCTTACATTAAATATATGTTGAACCACAAGTTGGCTACAACACAAATTAAATACCCATATTTAAATTAAATGCCCAAAGTTGGCTCATAGACAACTTGACACCAATAGGAACCAAGACTAAGCTTAGTGTCAAAAAGACCAAACTAAGCATCAACAAGTTTCCAAGCAATGTCGAGCTCCGAGAGCATGCCGAGCTCCATAGAGTATGTCGAGCTCCATAGTGTATGCCAAGCTCCATAGTGTATGTCAAGTCCTCTAGAAACAATTGATCCCCTTCATTGACCAAGCTAACTTGGGGAACACTACAACCGACTACTCTAAGCTTTTCCAAACACCTTCATTAACTGAATTACACTTCCTTCTTCAACCGAGTCCCCAGCTCCAAGCCAAAATCCCTCCAATCATGTAGGACTACAAGCCAACTAGGGATGCTCTTGCACTAATCTGATCCTATTTAGAAGGTGTTATGATGCTTTAGTGAAGGTTTATTTGAGTGTGAAGTTGGTAAGGCATTTGGGAAGAATTGATGAGACCATATATTGTTGTTTAGTTTTGATAGGATTAGTCTGAGCTTCACTTGGTTTTGAGAATCCTTTCATATTCTCTACTTAACAAGGCCAACCACATGAAGGTGGAAGCTCATTTGGCCTCTCCTCCCTCCCCTATAATCACTCTAAATTCCCCATTGACAACTAAGTAAATATTTCATTCATTCATTTTAGAAGTATATCATTGAATCATTATAATCACATAACATTCATTAACATGACATATAATTAATTAATACATAAAACATTCATCAATAATTTGTGAACACATCAACCATTATATTCACATAAAATTCATCAACATGAAATATAATTCATTAATATGTATAAACATTCATCAATAATTTGTGAACATGTCAATCATTATAATCACATAACAATATTCAATAACATGACATAAAATTCATTAATAAGAAACATTCATGAAAAATCATCAACACATTCATCATCAAACAAGGTTTTTAACATTAATTTCTTCTTTTGTTTTTCTTTTGTTGAAGATAAAGGCTAATAGGCACATCATGATTATCTTTGACATTCTCCTATGACTCTTTTCATTTTGATCTTACGACATGAGGCTTCCTCTTCTTTTTTCAAGGACAAGGTTGATGCACCCTTGTAATAAGAAATAAATGGGTTTAATTCTAAACATTTTTAAAAATGTTATAAGTATTTGATTAATCTAAAGAACATAATAGGTAATTTTGTTTACCTGATAGTGCTTTATCATCTACTATCACATTTTGTTCAACCCCAACCTCAACATGCTCAACACTAACATCATGCTTTGCATATTGAAAAATTATCATAGAAAGGTTACACCAATTGCAATTTAAGATGTTAAATTTTATTAATAATTACATAGTTAATTTTCAATAGAAATTGAATATGTACCTACATCATTGTGATGCATGTCAAGGCCTTCATCATGTGTAGGATTTGTGCCTTCGTCATCATGAGTAAGATTTGTCCTAGGAGTAGAAGGCTGCAGTGAAATGTCATGCGCACATTGTTATAATTGTTCAAAATTAACATCAAATAGATTATTTCTCATGAAGTTTCTTAATTTTTGTTATTATTCATTAGGCCTATTTACCTGTGTGTGAACCGGTGCACCAGAATCTTCTACATCTCTTTGGCCACTAGAATCTATGTGGTCGTGAACAACCATTACTTTATAGCCTTGCTTGAAGCCAATTTTTTTTTCCTCTTCTACGGGTGCTAGATTAAATTCAATGCTTTTCATTTTTGGCATAATATCATCAATCTTGAGTGTATTGCTCATCTTTAATTTTATATAAAAAAATTGATATGAAATTTCATTTACTACTACTTGAAAGGCATGAGTGAAATTTTATATATCCACTAGAGCCAAGATGATGTTGACCAACCTTATCTTTCCTAGCTTGTGTAGCCTTTAATGTGTCCTACAACCTATATATGTAAACTTTGAAATATGTTAGAAATATGTTAGGTTTTATAAATATAAAAATCACTAATTCGTGCATAAATACATTAACACTAACACATACCTATTTTTTTCGGGTTGTGGGTTAACTCCATTATCTCTTAGTATTATCTCTTTTGCATCTTCAATGATTTCATTCCACTCCAACTCTGGAACCATGGGAGGACACTTGTACTTTGGGTTGAGCTTTAGAGCTCTTCTATATTGGTCTCTTACACTCTTTAGATGTTTGCAAGATTTTTTTGAGGATTTGGTCTCTGTTCAAAATATTTTGACCAAAGAGCTCCTCCATAGTTTTTATGAGCCGATCTTTTAATTCAAGGCCTTTCTCATTACATCTTTTAACAAAAACCAAAATTGCTTGATAAGAAATTTAGTTCAAGCTTTGTACCTTTAATATATTACAACAAATGGATGAGCAAAAAAATGTAGCAACCAATTATATCAAGCTACGTACCTTTTACATAATGTGGGCCCAAATATCTTCAATGTTAAATCATAAAAAGTTTCATAAACAAGAGCATTTCCTACAAAATCATCACAAGATCATTAGTTGAAAATGAGTTATCAATAAGTAAACTATAATTACACTCTAAATAATTACAATTTTAAAGTACTTAGAAGCTTAGGAAATGTTAAGGAAATCATATCTTTCTTAGTCATCAATTATGATGTCTCCAATGATCCAATAGAAGTAACATGGGCTACTCTAGGAAAGGTTGGTAAATTATCACTAGTATTGGTATCTGTTCTATCTCATGAGAAGGTGTACCTGTCCCTATACAAAGTTAATCAATACCATATTATACTCAAATGAACAAGAAAGTACAAATCAAATTATATTTAATACATAACAAAATGTAACAAAACAAAGATTTACCAACTCTAGTTGTAGGAGGTGTGGATGTTTGCATGCTCCTTGTTTTTTATCTTACAGTCAGAAATCTCAGTGTTGGCCAGCCTTGTGGAAGGAGGTAAATGCACATCATTAGCACTTGAAAAATAATATTATATATATACAATGTATTATCTTTTAAAAATATATATTGTAAAAATATGATAGTAGTAATAGAAAATTGTCAATAATAATCATGAAGAAAAATAATGTCCCTTCTAATGATTGAAAATTGAAATTACATACTTGTGGGAGCTATACTAGTACCCTCATTAGGTGGAACAACTCAGAAAGGTCTAAAAAATTTCTATAAAAAAAATACATATTGGTGTTCATGGTCCATAAATTAGTATAAAACATAAAGCTTTATTGAATGATTGTCCTATCAAAAGATTCATTATTTCTTACTTCTAGACAACGTGCTCTACAACACAATTCATTTCTTGTGGCCTCTTTCTCTTCTGTTAGATTTGGGTCCATCACAAGCCCAAGAATTTGTAGATCAATGCTCTTGAGGCTCTTTTTACACATGCTTATAGGATCACTGGTATATGTGATGTCATGATCACATAATACTATGGCCGCTATATCAACAACTATTTTCTCTTGTGTAATATGTTATTTTCCCTTTCCATAAGCATTGAATTGTGACAAAAACATTAGTAAAACAATCAAAACAAATCCAAAACCTTAACAAAAATAACACAATAATATGATATTTTGTAAAATTACAATTGCAAAAAAAATTATATATATGTCAACATAATGAAAGGAATAGTTGACTTATCATAAAAACTTATTAATAAAATGGTATATTATTTAGTGGAGTTCTAATTGGAAGTATTTGGTTTGAGTATTACATATATAGTACTTACAAGTCCCATGATAGTAATTTTCTTTGTATCTATGTGATTCAAATTGTAATCTATTAGCAACTCTTCACCTAAACTTTTTGATTTTATCGCACATACAAAAACGTGATTTCTCTCAAGTGCCTCAAAAATGCAATATTGGGTCACTTATTAAACCTGCAATGTTCCCTGTTGATTTTGGCCTTCCATTAATGTGCACAACAAGTCTTTTAATTTGATCATTTTCTTTCCATTGTAGATAATTTTCTTATAGTGCATACCTACACATACTTTTTTTATATTAAACTATCCACATCTAATTATTGTAATCGTAACAAGGTCCTACATACTCCATCAATTGAAGAACTTTGTTATAACTGACCTTTATGCCATCCATGGAAAACATACCCAGATGTACTAGTGCTTGTTTGAAAGGATGAAGTATGCGAAGTAATCAAAGAAGTGTGAACAAGAGCAAAATATTTAATAAATGCAAGTAAGTGATCCAAGGGATTATTGGATACAAAGTTGATGATCTGGTATCAAGATTAGGAGTAGAAGTCTAGTTGATGGGACATAGAAAGAGGAAGGAGCAATACAATTCAATTCTATTATTCTGCAAGGAATAATACAAAGATCATTTGGACAATGGATTCATTGATCTTGCCGCTGAAGTTATTTGGACAATGTATCCATCTTCCTTCTATGACTCCTAATAGGGTTGGCACAACTCCTAATAGGGTTGGAATCTC
Source organism: Cupressus sempervirens (assembly GCA_028749045.1). Lineage (NCBI taxonomy): Eukaryota > Viridiplantae > Streptophyta > Pinopsida > Cupressales > Cupressaceae > Cupressus > Cupressus sempervirens. Next base: position 557,004,296 of record CM053787.1, on the reverse strand, counting down.
CTAATAGGGATTCAAAGTCTCCTAAAAAGGACTAATATGTACCGAATGTTGTTATAGAATCCTAATAGGGTCCATCCTCTAACAAGGAATATTTATATTAGTACATCATCTTGTGGGTACCATCCCCACTATGGTTTTCCCTTTGATCAAGGGTTTCCATAGTTAACATATCTAGTGTTATTGTGCATAAGTATCTTGTTGTGGTTTCTGATTATATTGCTCATATGGTTAAGTTTTATTAAGGTTGATAATTGTGATAATAGTTGGATAACTAATTCACCCTCCTTCTCAATTATATCATACGACTATATATTCTAACAATTGGTATCAAATCTTCAGGTCCTTGAAGAGAAAGCTTAACAACTTTAGGAGATTAATGGCGAGTCATTTTAAAGGATAGTCCTAAGTTTGATAGAGTTAAGTATAATAACTTGAAAGAGAAGATGAAGAATCATTTATTGTGTATGGGTCCAGGTTACTGGCTTTTGACAAAATACACCTAGACAATTGTCAAAGAAGAAAAGCTTGAAGAATGTAGTGAAGTAGAAAGAGATCTATTCATGTGTAATATGTGAGCTAGATAGGTCCTATTATCATCTCTTCCTAAGAATGGATACACTCCAGTAAATTCTTTGGAAACATCCCATCTAATTTTGAAAGCATTATAATCTCCTTTTGAAGGAGATAAACATATACTAAGGATAAGATTGTAGAATTGGATATGTGTATTTCAAGATGCTAAAATGATAGAAGATGAATCTATAAGAAGCTACATTGGTAGGATATTTGAGATTATTACAGGAATCAAGTCATATGGTGGATCCAACAAAGAAGATGAGGTTGTGCAAAAGATCTTGAAAACTTTGACACCACCTTTCAAGCAAGTATCACATACGATTGAACTATTGATAACCTATACTGAGAAGTTCGCCAGTGGAACTTTTCTTGGAAGATTGGAAGTAGTAGAAGTAGGTTTGAGATAGTCTAGAGAATTGACAAGAGTTGAAACAACTTTCAGTGCCTTAAGTGTTCAACTAAGTTTTTCTAGAAGTGCAAACACACATAGATTTTGCAAGCAACCATAGAACCAGATCTGATGAAGATAAGAAGATTGAAGAAGGTATAGCCCTTCTTTTAAGAAGATAATCAAATGGTAAGAATATATTAAAATGTTGGACTTGTAATGAATTTGGTTATTATCCATCTAAATGACCTAAAAGAGAGAAAAAGTATGAGGGAAATTTTAAGCTAGAAGACCTATAAATTGTTTGTATGCAAATGAAGATGAGGAATCTGATGAAAAATTTCAGAGTGAAATTGATGTTGAGCTAGGATTCATAGCCATTAAAGAAGATGATCTTGACATAGAAATTAGAAAGGAAAAAGTTCTAGTTTCTCAAGTTGAAAAGAAATCTAATTGAATAATAGATAGTGGATGTTCACATCACATGACTGGTGATATGAATAAGTTTGTCAAATTCAAAAATCATGATGGAGGTATTGTTAGAGCTAGTAACAATGCAACTTGTCACATTACAAGGATATGATCTATTACTCTTGATTAAAAGACTAACACTGACGATGTTTACCTTGTTGATGAATTAAAACATAACTTTTTGAGTGTTGGACAGTTGGCGGATAAAGGTTATCAGTTGCAATTCATAGAAAAAAGACTTGCATTATCAAAGATAAGGATGGCAAGCTGATTGGAATAGGAACAAGGTCCAAAGGTAATGTATTTCAGTTGAATCCCATTGAGATGACATGTTTGGTTGCAAAAGTGGGTAACAGTTGGTTATCACATAGGAGGTTTTGTCATATAAACTTTAATAACACTATGAAGGTTAGTAGCACATTTACACTTAGAGATCTACCTAAGATAATAAAGCCTACTCATATTGTTTACAAAGAATGTATCTTGGCTAATCAGAAGAAGGTATTATTGTTGAAAATTGGCTAATGGAGGTATGTAACTATTATCATTTATGGCAACACATTATGCACATGCTTACAGGAAACTTCAAAAATAAAGATAGTGTTTAGTAATAAAAAAATTGTCTAAGTATATAATTTGGTATATGACAGTGTATTATTTTGTTTATAACTTGTTGCTGATGTCATATTACGACTAGCAAAGTTAGATGGAGATAGTATACATGTTGGTGATGATGTGTATAACCTCAAAAGTTAGTACAGACTTTACAAAACAAAGATAATCATGTTTTAGCAAAATAGGATAGTGGAATTAAAGGAAAGGATTATTTTGTTTACAAAATAATTACTTGTCCAATTAGGGTCAACATCCTAGATGTTTGATTTGAGTTGGAAAAGTATATTGTGGTCTTAGTTGACCTAGTAGAAATTTGTCCAAAGGCCTGGTATTTATGCAAAGGACATTTTGTCATAAAAAGTGTGCTATCATGTAATTGTGATGTTGAGCAATTGTATGCGAACTTTTGTAAGAGTGACATATGTGAAGTTTTGTGAAAGCTATTTTGTGATCTGAGATCAAGATGAAGATAAGAGATTAGTAAAGGAAGAAGTTAGAGTACCTATACTCAAGAAGTATGATTAATTGTTTGGAAAGTGAGCTCTTCTTGTAATTGGAAATGCATGTTTGGGTAGTGGGATCATCTTGCATCTACTGTACTACAACTCCTAATAGGGTTGGAATCTCCTAATAGGGATTAAAAGTCTCCTAACAGGGACTCCTTATACTGAATTTTCTCATTGACTCCTAATAGGGTCCATCCTCTAACAAGGAGCTTATATATTAGTATAGTATCTAGAGTGGATATCATCCCCATCGGGGTTTTCCCTTGGCTAGGGTTTCCCTAGTTAACAAAATATGGCATTATGAGTTATCTTTGTGCATTGTTACTGTTACTATTCAACATTACTTCATTGCTTTGTTATGGATGGTTTAAAGTAAGAAATAATATCTAGTTGGTGACTAAAGTTTTTAGATTACTGATTCACCCCCCCAAGTAATCCTTATTTCTAACAATTGGTATCAGAGTGCAGTTACTTTGAAGACGCTTAACAACTTGAGTAAGATTCTATGGATATAGAACAGTTGATGAAGTACCTTGAAGAGGCTCTTGAACATATTGATCTCCTTACTAAAGAAAGAGATAAGTTGAAAGAAAGATATGAAGACTCCAAAGTATACATTGGACAATTGAAGGAAAAGATTGAACATCACAAATCCAAGCCTGAATTTATTGAATCTAGAACTAGTGATGATGATTATTCAAAGATAAAGATAGAGTACAAGATCTTGAAGCATGATATTATGAATATGAAGTTGACTTTAAGAAATTATCTCGACAAAGTTGAATCTGATTTAAAGATTGAGAATGTAGATCTTAGAGCAAGTCTGGCAAAGAAAACATTTGAATTTGAAACATTGAAAGAAGATCATGAAGAACTTCATAAGTACAACACTATTGTGAAAGGTGAATTAACTCAATACAAGTAGCAGCTTGAGAAGCTTTATTCTAGCAGAGAAAATCTTGATGATTCAATGTCAATAGAGAGACCTAATTATGATAAATTTGGTCTTAGTTATCTAATTAACATGCTTGCAAAGAAACCTAAAATTAGATTAGATTTGAAAGAAAAAGATAAGTTTGATGATAAGATTGAATCTAGTCAATCTTCTAATAAATCCAAAAAAGTGGAACAAGATAAGGAAGTTGAAATTTTGGATGAACCAAAGCAAGCAAAATCTCCTAAAGAAACCAAGTATAAATTTAGAGGTAAGTGTTTTTCATGTAATGAAGTAGGTCATATGAAAAGAGATTGTACAAATAAGTCATTTAATCATGTTAAGGACTTTTGTTGTCATAATTGTCATGGTATGGGTCATAAAACAATTGATTGTAGGAAACATAAGTATGATAATGGTAGAAGGAATAGTAGAATGTCTAGAAATAATAACCCTACAGATAGAAGAAGATCTAATGAAAGGATATCAAGAGAAGGAATACCTTATGAAGATAGAAGATAGATCATGTGTTATAAGTGTAACAAATTTGGACACGTTGCTTGAAATTGTCATGCACATGATGATTAGTAGAATCCTAGAAGTAGAGCACCAATATGTTTGTTATGCAACAACTTCTAACATACAACAAAGTATTGTGAAATGGACAAAAACTTTGTAGATAGAAGGAACAATGGAAGAAAATTTGGGAACAAAAGGAATGATGGAAAGAACGTTGGAAATGATAGAAGGAACCATGAAAGGAACTTCAAAACTAACAGAGACAATAAGGAACAAAGAAACATAGCTAGTGAACTTCGAGAATAATTTAATGAGGCTTTTGTAAAAGAGTAGATATCTCAAAAGAAAGGCTAGATGATGATGAGATAGGAAGATCGAAGTCAATTGTTGAGTTTGATTCAACTAAGTTGAATTAAGTTTAGTCACAACATCACAATTTGAGAACTTCATTCAGATATCAAATTAGAGGTAACGAAGTTGGAAAAAGGTGTATCCAGTTAAGTTTAGATGGTACCTAAGCTCGGTTGTAGTTTTGAGCTTATCTAAACAAGTTATGAAGGAATTAAGAGTTACTAGTATTACAAAAAAAGTTAACTCTATAGTAGAAGATGAAAAACTATGTTTTTATAGAGAATTTAGTGAAACAAAGTCTTAAGGAGCATTGTCATGATGAAAGGAGGCTATAGTAAACCTCGGGTGGCATTTGAAGATCAAATAGATGATCTTGAGCAGTTATTTGATTACAAAATGTAACAGAGGACTTTTTCATGTTTGCAAAGTATGCAATTAATGCAAGTTCAAGTTGATGGAATAAATGGAGTACATAATTGATTTTCACTTTATTGTGAATACATCCAAAGTGAAGAGCACTCAGAAGTGACTTGTCAAGGCAATTTCAAAGAAAACCCTATTTTCAAAAAGAGGTATTTTAGCATTTTTCTGCAAATTTATTTGGTAAAAGTTCACATTTTGATAGAATCATGGATATGTCAGTAGTGCACAATGTTGAGAACAAGGAGAGACCTAAGTTAAAGGTTGTTTCCATGAAACCTACTGAAGGAAACCCTAACTTAGTATTATCCATTAATCTAAACAATGTAGTATATTTGGAAGATGTAGGAAGTTATCTAAATAGTAAATTTGAATCTATTGGGAGTGAATACATGAACAAGGATATGGAATTAGTTTTCAATCATGACATGACTGTGAAGCCCAAATTTGGACATTTAAAGGACCTAGAGCTATTCAAATATCATTTCTATCGTGAATTGGACACAAATGGATGGACACATATCATATTAAGTAGGATACATGATGGAAAACTATGGATGCAAGATAGTGTAATTGATATTTTTGCCAACCTTATTCATGAGGTTACTAGTCTTAGTAAATAAGGTAGTGTACCTACAGGTGAGAAAATGGTCAAGAAGAAAGTTGAGAGTTATACCAAAGCAATGTATAATGGAAAGGCTATGTTGATCAACACCATCAAGCAAGATGATGTAAGATTCCTAAGTAGAATCATTGCCTACTCTATATGTGCAAGCTCAAAGATTGATGAATTATCAGTCAGATTCATCTATGCAGCATATAAGATATGTGTAGAGAAGGAACAAGTTAACCTCAGTGAAATTTTGAGAATTAAATTACTTGAGAAGCTAGAAAAGATCAAGAGGACTAAGAATAGTGTGTTTAGATTTTAGTCACTAATCAATCACATATTCTTTCATGTACGTAAAAGATTTCCAAATTTATTAGTCACAGATATAATGAGCACTAATAGATGTACAATGGAGAAGATCATAGAAGCATGCAGAAGACATCCTGTAGATAAGATATTGGATAGCGAAAACTTAATAATGAAGACATTTTAGAATTAAATGAGACAAAGATTTAGAATTGTACCTGCAAGAAGACATTTTCATTATGGTTGATATTGATTATACTTATATTCAAGCAATGGAACCTCAAGAAACATTTCTTGATCCCTTGGGTTATGAATTGAATGAGAATATAGCAATTGGTTATATTGATTTATTATTGAAATCAGAGAAGGATAAAGCAGAATACAGATTTGGAACCTATGATGAGATTACCCAGTTAGCTCATTAGGCAACCTTAGAAAAGGCATCACACAAGAAGATATAGTCAATCATGAAGAAAGCCTTATCAGAGGCTGGTATGACTGAGACTGAGTCTGAGGTAGTTAGGAAAACCATGAAACAAGGAATACTAAATGTGCAACCTTTGTTAGTATCTGTTGTAGAGACATCTTTAGAATAGAACATTCCATATGTAGCAGTGTCAGATGTGCAACCTAGTGAGCCAAAGAGAAAATATGAGAGATTAGAGAAAGTAGTGACCACAAAGATGAAAAGGGTCAACCAACAGGCCACTAGACCAAGCAAGAGGAAAAATACATTGTTGAAAATTGTCAAATCTAGCAATGAAGAAGAAGAAGAAGAAGTCAAGCAAGCAAAGAAGGTGACAACATCAAAGAAATCAATATGAAAAGCTTGGCAACCCTGGAACTCAAATATAGAAAAGATTAACTCAGCTATTGCCATTGAAGGTAACTTTGTTTAGATGAATTTTTTTAATGATTTGTATAACTGTTTTGAGAAAGATCAGATTGATATCTCTACTACTAGATACATTATAGCCAATAATCTAAAATTGAAAGATATTGAGGGAATAGTGAACCAAAAAATATATGACAAACTTATTGAGAAAAAGGCACCAACAAGAGAAGAAAATTTAGAAATTCAGAAGTCTATGCTTAGAACTATTTGCAAAACTGATGATGAAGAAGAGATTAAGAGATTGTTGAATAATCTAACACCTTACTTGAGAAATAAAATAAGACCATTTCTATTTATGGTGGGTGAGAAAGATAAATTAAGAAGTGAGACTACAACAACAATAAACTAGATATTGATAGAATCAAAGACAACATCTCCACTAGCACCCAGAACCTCATAAGTGTCAGTGAGTGGTGACACTATGTAGATAGATCAGACGAATGTTACCATTGACATTGATGACACTAATCTATTTGAAGGTTCAAAACATAATGAACCTAATGCTGAGGATATTGAAGACAAACTAAGACAAATTGAAGAAGAAAAGAGATTACTTGAAGAAGAAATGAAGAAAGTGGAAGAGGCCAAGCAAAAATTGCTTGAGGATGAGAAGAAAAGAAAGGAAGAGGAGAAAAAGAAGAGAATAGCAGAAGAAGAAAGGAAGGAAAAAGAAAAGAAAGAAGAAGAAGAGAGAAGAATAAATGAGGCATCTAAGAAGCAAAGGGAGGATGATACTAAACCTTCTAGGTCATCTACTCTACTTTCACTTGCCAGCTTAGCATCTGATGATGACGATCAAACTAATTTGATCTCATCCTTATCAAAGCTTATTCAGAAGAATAGAATAGTAAAAACCCTACAGAAGACCTTAATGGAGGTTACCAATATATTACATAGTACTTTGGCAATACAACACACAAAAGTAGATCCAGGATAGAGGGCACATGCAGTGCTAAAGGCATTTGATGAAGAATTTACTAACTTGTAGCAAGGAACTTCAGAAGTGTAAACAAGATGGGAATATATTGTACGCTAAGTTTACTTTATCATATAAAATGACTAAAGACATTGACAGTCAAATTGGAAGTAAGATGAGTGAGCTAGAAGCTCTATCCTGCCAGATACAACATCCATCTTGTAAAGTTGATATTTTGAAGGACAAGTGGTCAGTATTCACAATGATATTAGGAAATTGGAACTTTAGAAGGAACACATTTTGAAAAGGATATCAGATTTTAGAGAGCTTGATGCTTTGAAAATATCTTTTGTTGAGAAATATTTGGAAGAATGTGTCAAGGCCAAGGACACCTATTCTAACTTTTTGTATTCAGACTTGAACATAGTTGAGATTACATCATATGCCTTATGTGCAATTCTCACCTTTGTTGAATTAGCCAAGGAGACATGGACTAAAGGCATGAATAATCTTAAGGAAAATTTTGATGATTGCATGATGATTCTACTAGCATAAAGTAGTAGAACAACAAGTGGACATTTTTTGGATAAATTTTGACATTTTGACCTTTGTCATTGATGTCAAAGGGGGAGAAGCACACATGAAAAATATTAATATTGTTAAGGGGAGCAGTATATTTAAAGGGAAGAGATACAATAGGTAAAAATGATTGTAAAGTATATTGTAAGGGGGAGCATATGTAAACATTGACAAATTGTAATAGATGTAATATAGATATATTTTTGTTGAAGTTTTGATTACTTAGCCAATTTTCCCTATTTTTTGCCATCAATGCCAAAGGGGGAGATTTTTGATAATTGGCTAATGGAGGTATATAATTGTTATAATTTATGGTAACACATGATGTAGATGCTTATAGAAAACGTGATAAGTAAAGATACTTAGTGTTTGGTAATAAAAAAATTGTCTAAGTATAGAATTTGGTATACAATAGTGTATTGTTTTGTTTATAACTTGTTGTTAATGTCATAATATGACTAGCAAAGTTAGATGAAGATAGTATACATTTTGATGATGACATGCATAACCTCAAAAGTCAGTATGAACTATACAGAAAAAAGATAATCATGTTTTAATAAAACAGGACAATGGAATTGAAGGAAAGGATTATTTTGTTTACAAAGTAATTACTTGACCAATTAGAGCCAACATCTTAGATGTTTACTCTAAGTTGAAAAAGTATATTGTGGTCTTAGCCAACCTAGCAGCAATTTGTGTAAAGGCATGATATTTATGTAAAGGACATTTTGTGATAAGAAGTGTGCTATCATATAATTGTGATGTTGAGAAATTATATGTGAATTTTTGTAAGAGCAACATATGTGAAGTTTTGTGAAAGCTATTTTGTGATTTGATATCAAGCTGAAGATCAGAGATTAGTCAAGGAAGAAGTTATAGTACCTATACTCCAAAAGTCTGACTACTTGTTTGGGTAGTGAGCTCTTCTTGTAATTGGAAATGCATGTTTGGGTAGTGAGTTGATCTTGCATCTATTGTACTACAACTCCTAATAGGGTTGGGATCTCCTAAGAGGGATTTAAAGTCTTCTAACATGGACTCCTTATATTGAATTTTCTCATTGACTCCTAATAGGGTCCATCCTTAACAAGGAACTTATATATTAGTATATTATCTAGTGGGTGTCATCCCCACTAGGGTTTTCCCTTGGCTAGGGTTTCTCTAGTTAACAAAATATGATGTTATGAGTTATTTCTGTGCATTATTATTGTTACTATTCAACATTACTTTATTGCTTTGTTATGCATGGTTTAAAGTAAGAAATAATATCCAATTGGTGACTAAAGTTTGTAGATTACTGATTCACCCCCCCTCTCAATAATCCCTATTTGTAACAATTGTTTCCTAACAAGAAGTTCACTACTATAGAGAAGCTAGAGATTATACACACAGATTTAAGTGGCCCTAAGAGGACAAGAGGATTCTATGGAGGAAGGTATTTTATGATTTTTGTTGATGATTTTACTAGAATGACATGGGTAGCTTTTCTTAAAGAGAAATCTAAAGCTTTCAAGAAGTTTAAGATATATAAGAATAGAGTTGAAAATGAAACTTGTGTTAAGATAAAATGTTTAAGATCAAATAGAGGAGGAGAGTTTAACTCTAGAGAGTTTTAAATGTTTTCTAAAGAGAATGGAATCAAGAGACAATTATCTTCACCTAAGACCCTTGAGTAGAGTGGGAGTGTAGAAAGAAGAAATAGATTAGTATTAGAGGCATCAAGAGCAATGATGTTTGAGAATGATGTATCCAAGGTATTTTTGAGAGAAGCAATCAATATAGTAGTGTACACTATGAATAGAGTACAAATAATAAAAGGCATGAATAAGACCTCTTATGAATTATTGTTTGTTCATTCACCGTCAATAAATTATTTCAGAATCTTTGGAAGAAAGTGTTATATAAAGAGAGATGATGATGTTAGTAAGTTTGATGCAATAAGTGATGAAGGTATGTTTCTTGGTTATTCATTGAAAATTAAATCTTACAAATGTTTTAATCATAGAACCAAGACAAAAGTTGAATGCGCAAATGTAAAAGTTGATGAAAAGTTTGGAATTAATGAAAATATGATGGATTATAATTGAATAAGAAAATAATGCTAGAATTGTTAGACAAAATCTAGAAGTTTTCTCTGAGACTAATAATGATGTGCAAATTGTTCAGCAAAGAGGAGAAACATTTGAACCAAGAGAAGAAGTAAGAGTTGAGTTAGCAACTCTTACCTCTAATAGGAATCTAACAAAGAATCACCCTCCAAAGTAGATAATTGGAAGCAAACACAGAGGAGTGATGAAAAGGAATAGAGTTAATGAAGAGATATGTTTGATTTTTCAAGTTGAGCCTAAGAGTACAAATGAAGTATGTAAAGATGATTATTGGATTCAAGCAATGAAGGGAGAATTAGACCATATTGTGAAGAATGAAACATGGGAATTAGTTTCAAGACCTAAAGATAAGAATGTTATTGGAACTAAATGGGTGTTTAGAAACAAGATGAATGAATAAGGTGAAGTTGTAAGAAACAAGGCTAGACTTGTGTGCAAAAAATATTCATTGCAAGAAGGAATAGACTATGAGGAGACATATGCCCCTGTAGCCAAAATATAAGCAATGAGAATGTTTCTAGCTTATGTAGAAAATAAGAAATTCAAAGTGTATAACCTTCCTAAATGGAGAACTTGAAGAAGAGGTATACATTGAGAATCCTAAAGGTTTCTATCTGACAAAAGAGAAAGATATGGTATACAAATTGAAGAAAGCTCCATATGGTCTAAAGTAAGCACCTAGAACCTGGGATGCCAGGTTGGACAAATATTTGGCAAAATTTGGATTTTCTTAAGTTATGATAGATAGTAACTTGTATTTGAGGAAATAGAGAATGGTTTGTTGATAATAGTAATATTTTTTGATGACATAATATCTGGAGGTAATGATGAAACAATTGATAAGGTTGCTGAAGAAATGAAGAATGAGTTTGAAATGGGTATGATAAGAGAAATGGAGTTTTTTCAAGGTTTGTAGATTGTATAGAATAGTGATGGTACTTTTATTTCACAAGCTAAGTATTTGAAAGACTTATTAAAGAGATTTGGATTGGAAAGTTGTAAGCCTATTGGTACACCAATGATAATTGGTCACAAGTTATCTAGAAAAGATGAGACACCTACAATTGAGTAGAAGAAGTACAAATCCATGATTTTAGGTTTGTAATATCTAACTCACACTAGACTAGATATAGCAAATGTAGTTGGGATTGTAGATAGATTTCAAGCCGACCCTAAGGAGTATCATTATGCAACAATAAAGAGGATTTTCAGATATTTGAAAGGAACATCTGGTTATGGGATATGGTATGATAGATCAAGTGATTTCACTTTGTATGTGTATACTATTGCAAATTGGGAAAATAGTATGGATGATAGAAAGAGTAGTAGTGGTGGAGTATTCTTTCTTGGAGGAAGAATGGTTTCTTGGCTAAGTAAGGAACAAGATTGTATTTCCCAGAGTACAATTGAGGTAGAGTACATAGTAGTAGAAAATAAATGTAATCAACTTATGTGGATGAAGCAGATGTTGAAAGATATTAGCATAGAATTTTTACAACCTGTTATCATAGTACAATTATAGTAAGTATGTCAAAGAATCATATATTTCATTCTAATACTTAGATATATCTATTATGCATCATGTTTTGAGCGAAAGGCAATAGGAAAGGAGATTATATTAGAATATGTGAGTACTAAAGATAAGATTGAATATATCTTTACAAAGACCTTGCCTAAAGATACATTTGAGCACTTGAGAAGTATGCTTGGGGTTATGCCCCTACCTACTTTATAATAGATGATGCAGAGATTGCATCAGTCCAGTGCTATAGAGAACTATTGTTTGATTGAACTAAATGTTGATGCTTCCTATACGGGAGAGTATCTATGATGAATATAGTCATTAAGGACTCTTAGTATTTGGCATTGAATACTATTTTTGGATGCTTGAGCTGATTGAAGACTTGAAGTAGTTGATTGACATAATGAAGCCTTTGTCATTGATATTAATGGGGGAGAGATAAGTATTATAGCATTTTAGAAAGATTCATGTAAGTAAGAAGAAGGAATATCTCTATGGAGGAGAAGCTAAAAAGTTGCATAGTGAATAACTCATGATGCCAATCTAGAAGATGTAGAAAAGAGAAATATTCTAGAGGATTTCAAATTTGATTGATGAAGAGGATTTGAAAAGATGAGAACAACAAAAACAATAACAACGTATTATTTGGTATTCTTGAAATCTAGATGTTTTTCATCTATGTTGCTATCAATGCCAAAGGGGGAGATTGTTAGGATGAATGCTAATGGTATTCCTTTGGGGGAGTATCCTAAGCATTGGTGAGCATTGACATATTGCATTCATGACTATGTTTGTCATTGATGTCAATATAGTAGTAAGTTTGTGAAGATTGGCAGAGTAGTAGACATAGATCAAGGTTGTATGGACACAATTTTGATTATCAGGTGATGTGCAAGTGAGAACATGTTCGACATTATATCGCAATGATGAGGCTAAATGTGTGTAACTTAAGTTGAAGACTACAAAAGTTATATGTGATTTATAGAGAACAATACATAGACAAAGTAATTATTAAGAAATTTCTAATGATTACATTATATCTTCTAATAAAGATATAATATGGAGATGCACAGTTAGATAGTGATAGAAGACATTCTCATGGTGACATCAGTGAATGCACATGCCCTAGTGTTGCATGTGTGAGAAGTTGTATAGATTGTGAGCCACTAGTGCTATTGTTATTGCAAAATAATTAATTATCTTATTATAATTAATTGGGAAAGCCTTAAGGATGACTTAAGTATTTTTTTGAAGATAGGGTATAAAGGAAAGATGTTTTCCTTGTTTGAAAGTATGGAGTATGAAAAGTAATCAAAGAAGTGAAAACAAGAGTAGAATATTTGGTAAATGCGAGTAAGTGATCCAAGGGATTATTGGATGTGAAGTTGATGATTTGGTATTGAGATCAAAAGGAGTAGAAGTTCGCTTAGTAGGACAAAGAAAGAGGAAGGAGAAGTACAGTTCAATTCTATTATTATGTTAGGAATAATATAGAGATTATTTGGAGAGTTGGTTCATTGGTCTTGCCCCTGAAGCTATTTGGACAGTGGGTCTATCTTCCTTCTACAAATCCTAACATGGTTTGCACAACTCCAATAGGGTTGGAACCTCCTAACAGGGATTCAAAGTCTCCTAATAGGGACTGATATGTACTAAATGTTGTTATAGACTCTTAACAAGGTCCATCCTCTAATAAGAAATATTTATATTAGAACATCATCATGCGGGTACCATCCCCACTGGGGTTTTCCCTCTGATCAAGGGTTTCCCTAGTTAACATATTTGGTGTTATTGTGTATTTTGCTATGGTTTCTAATTATATTTCTCATATGGTTAAGTTTTATTAAGGTTGATAATTGTGATAATAGCTGGATAACTGATGCACCCCCCCACCCTGCTTAGTTATATTGGTGGACTATATATTCTAACAACAACTTGGTGGAAGAAACCTATGGTATTTGATTATTCCATTAATAATCTTATGAATCTCTTATCATTTGTTGTTGTAAACTGAAACATACAAGTGTGAACTCAAAATATGACCAACCTTCATCAAATCTAGACAATTATGCTCCTATCTTGGGCTAAAATGGTCAACTAAGTTGACAAGAGAAAGGGAAGTGAAGAATCATGATAAGAAAAGAATGAATAGACTGACCTTGCTCAAACTTGATGAAATTTAAAGCTATGTGATATCTCAAGGAGTGGGTATATTTTTCCCTCTGAGATAGAAAATCAACAAATTAAATTTTTCATCTAGGAAAAGAAGTACAGCCTCCCATGCCTTGAAAAGATTATAAGTAATGATGGAAGGAATGAGATCCCCAATTCTCAAACAATGTACAATATAAGATAAAAGCAAAAATAAGGAAATCTTGAGTGATCTTGGTTTCTCTATTTTATTTAAGAATTCAATGATATGCCTCCTTTCAAATAGCACTTTTAGTACTAGACATCAATGTATTTCCTAAGTTATGGTGAGTTTGGATGTTTAGATCTGGAGTTCATTCTTAAAGGGATTTGTTTCACAAGAATAAGGCACTAGTAATTTCAAAGGTTTATTTCTAGAGTTCTCAAATATAAGGGATTTTCCTAGTCGAGTTGCCATTTTTATGTCTTGCATACACATCCCTTAGTCATTTGTTTTCTCAACCACCTTAGTATGGTTTTGGTGGTTGCTTAACTTATCTTTTCACTGAGTTAGTTTTTTAGTTTTATTTTGTCTTGTTATTCATTGTAGGGTAGAGGTGCTTCAACTTCACCCTTTTTCCTTCCTTTCTTTTTGTTCTAAAGAGTAGGATTACTTTCCTTTGATAAAATGGGTTTGGTAGTCTAAATTTTTGGCCACTATAGGGTTTCCTATAATTCATAATAAAAGTCACACTCTGACATAGAGTAAGTTAGTTTGGTTCTATCAATTTTATTTTGGTCTCATTTTGTTTACTGGTAAGGTTTCATTTCTTATGGTTTTCTTGGGCACATACCCTATTGAGGAGTGGTTTTTACCATCTAGGTACCCTTTAGCACCCTCTTCTGTCGTAGTTTTGAGTGAGGTAAGATCTCACCAGTTGAAGTTCATTTTTGTTTGGCTTTTCCAAGGAGTTACATAAATGCTTTCATGGGGTGTTTGAATGGTGGTTTTTGGGCTCTAAAAGATAGATAATATGCATATGTTTCACTATTACATGCACACGCATGACATCAATCTTAGTAAAGTAAGTGGTGTCTTGCCAATGCTCTACTGTCAGTTACACTACATTTTTGGTAGTTGTTAATGGTGCTTTTCCATCCTCAATTATGTTCCTTGATGCCACATCCTTCCTTGGGTTGAGTGTCTGGTGTCCTTTGCATCAAATTCGCTAGTATATTAAATTTAAATGATCATCACATCAATGGTACCTAGCATTTATTAGTTTCATATAGTACATGAGCGAATGTTGAATAAGTGGTTTTTAAACCACATAAGGACAACTCAACATCATAAGCCACACCACCAAATTATTTTCTAGGGTGACACATTTTGGTTTTCTAGTGGAGAGCAAGTAATTGATATTTTGTTAAGCTTGTAGAACTATATGTCTTATACTCATAGGGTTTAAAACTATAGGTTCTCAAGATTTAAGGATTTCTTCCCCATCTCTTTTGAGAGATAGTTTTTATGCTTCCAAGGTATGGCTTCTAGATACCATTCTTTTGGCCTTTTTATTAGAAGTTAATTTACGTATTGGAATTTTGGGTTTTATGTTCCTTCTCATGTGGCACATTTATCCTTCAAAGGAAGGGAAGGTAAGAGGTCCTAAAAAAACTAAAATCTTGAGTTTGATAAAGTAATTTAAATGCTTTTTGAAATAAATCATGATATTAACACTTTTCTAGTCTCCATAGGTACTAATGGGTATTGGCTTTGGATATAAACAAAATTATTTGGATACTATGGAAGGATGGAAGCCAATGAAAATTCTAGAAGATGGAGGCCACCTAATAAAAAGGGCATCTCCAAGAAAAGATGGGAAAACTATTCCCCAAGGGTTCCTATTAATATCACTTTGGTTTTGACATTATAGTGACAACACATTTAGTCATTATTTAGAAATTAGTGCATGTCGAGTGATCATAGCGAGCCAAGCAATCAGTGTGAGCTGAGTGATCAAAGCATGTTGAGCTTAAGTTTCTAGATAGTGCATGCCAAGTAATATGATTAGTTAGTGCCGAACACTAGTATGTGCCAAGCCAATAGTATGCATTGAGTCACTCTAGTGCCAAGAAGTCTATACATGCTGACTAATTTAGGTACTGAATAAAAGTAAGTGTCGAGTTCTAAATAAGATGAGTAAAAACATTCAGAGCACACTGAAGGTCAAGCATCAGATCCTATTGATGCTATGAACAGTTTTTGACATAGATGTTTGTTATGGCACAAAATTCTATGTAAACCATTTTTGGCCAACATAATCATGAATTTATGATTATAAGAGATAAGTATGGATTCATATTATGAATCCCTATGCAATGCATGCAACCAATCAGATTAAGGGAAGCATTAGGCGGTGATAAGGATCAACCCCAACAATTGATTCTGACCTAATCCATCTCCACCAATGTTTATTTGATAAATCTAAACCCTAAGAAGTTTATCATTATGCGAGGAGATGAATGCTAAGAGTTGAGAAGGTATTCATGGTGGCTATGATGGCTATGACAGAGTTATACAAAGAAGAATTAATCTAGAGGAACAAAGACAAGCAATGAACGGTTTAGAAAGGATAGATATGATAAGAAGGATCAAGAAACAATAGTAAAGAAGATATCTAATATCAAGTAGAAAGGTGCTAATTGAAGATTAGGTGTTGAATCATTCTAACAAGTGATACAAAGTAAATCTCTTAACTTAGTAGTCCTAATAGGATGTTGTAAATATCTTAACCGAGTGCTTACTTATTATGAGTTAAAATCCTTTAGCAAGGTGAGACCTAATAGTCTTTGTAATCCTTTAATAGGGTAGACCCCTCATAGGGTAGATCACAGTTTATGGTCAAAACTTTGTAGCCATAATTGGCCACACTTTACAACTATAGTAGTGAAGATTTATGGGTGTCATCCCCACCCTAGTTTTACCTTCTCCTTGGAGGGTTTATGGGTAACCAAAATCTTATGTTTTATGTGTTGATTTACTTTATGCTATCGATATGATGAATGGTTAGTTATTTTAGTTTACATGCAAAGTATGAGATGGATGTATCAAGAATTATTTTTAAGGTTTAAGTTTTAAGTGTTGATTCACCCCCCAACCCCCTCTTAGAACTTAATTTCTTAGTGATTTTTCCAACAATTGGTTTCAGAGCTTTGTTCTCTATTAAGGAAAGTTTGACAACCTCGAAGGTAAGATCTTAAAGATGGAAGTCTACAAGTTGAGAAAGACTATTGAGAACTAGAAGATTGATATATATCTATCCCTACATCAACTCAAGGAGGCAAGAGATGAACTAAAAAATTCACTAAAGAGAAGAAAGGACATAGTTATACAACAAGATGACACTCAATATCAAGAAGTAGACACTACTAGATTATTTAAAGATGGAGACTCATAAGAGTTTGATGTATCAATTATAGATCTGATGGATAAGAACAATTCCCTAAATAAAGAAGTTAGGAACCTAAAAATAGAACAAGAAGCTCAATCAATACTATTGTGTGAGAATACTTAACTAAGAAGGAAAGTTGAAGAAGACAAAGCCATGATTGAGGAAGAAAAAATAATTCTAGCTAATAGACTTAAGAGGAAAAGACATTAGATGTACAAAAGCTCAGAAACATGCAATTGGATAGAATGAATCAACTGATGATTGCAAATCAAGAACTGGATAGAAAAGACATTAAGATTACAACTTTGGAAACATGTTATACCCTACTATAGAATGAATTGAAGGATAAGAAGGAAAATCTTAACAAGCCTAGTGAAGTCATCAAGTACTTTGAAAATTTGATGGAAGCACCAAGGCTAAAGAATGATATTGCTAGTTTGGGATACTCTACTACTAAGCAAGGAGAATCATCTAGGAGTGGTGAAAAAAGGAACAATAAAGGAATTAATAGCTAACCCACTTGTCATCATTGTGGAAAATTGGGTCACACAACAAATGTTTGCAGGAGCAACACTAGAAATCAAAATCCTAAGCAAAAAATCAAGGGACATTATCATAAATGAAAGAAGCAAGGACATCAGACACATGAATGTAGGATAAATACCACCAAGACTTGGAGATTTGAAGGTTATTGTTACAACTATCAGAAATATGGACACAAGGAATATGAATGCAGATGCAAATCCAAGTGGACATCAAACAAACAGGCAAAGGGACATTATAATGGACATTCTTATTATTGGGATTACAACACAAGGTACAATTGTCACTATTGGAAAGAATATGGTCATATCCCTAAAAATTACATTAGGAAATATTTCAAAGGAAATTAAAGTAGATGGTTGAATGAGATTGTGTGCTTTAGTTGTCTTAAGATTGGTCATGTCAGCAGAAACTATCCAACTTGGTTACTTGCACCAAGAAATGAAGACAATAGAGGTAAAGAAAAGGTTGATACCAAGAAGGTAAGGTTGCAGATGAACAAGACATGGAGAAAGAACGAAGATTATATCACATCAAGAACATTGGAAATCAAAACCCTAAGCAAAAATTCAAGGGACATTATCATAAATGAAAGAAGCAAGGACATCAGACACATGAATGCAGGATAAAGACCACCAAGACTTGGAGATTTGAAGGTTATTGTTACAACTATCAGAAATATGGAGACAAGGAATATGAATGTAGATGCAAATCCAAGTGGACATCAAACAAACAGGCAAAGGGACACCATAATGGACATTCTTATGATTAGGATTACAACACAAGGTACAGTTGTCACTATTGGCAAGAATATGGTCATATCCCTGAAAATTACATTAGGAAATATTTTAGAGGAAATTATAGTAGATGGTTGAATGAGATTGCATGCTTTAGTTGTCTTAAGATTAATCATGTCAACAGAAACTATCCAACTTGGTTACTTGCACCAAGAAATGAAGATAGTAAAAGTAAAGAAAAGGTTGATACCAAGAAGGTAAGGTTGTAGATGAACACGACATGGAGAAAGAAGGAAGATTGTAGCACATCAAGTTTAAATGAGGTCACTTCATCCAATGGATGAGGTGATCACATCATCCCCAACTGGGAAATCAAAGGTATGTGTGGAATTGATATTTGGAATATTACACATCAATTCCAAACATCTAAGACTTGTAAAGATTATATATGCATGAATTAAGATGCAATGAAGAAGTTAGAAGCAAGAGCTATTCCATATATATGTTATTTTCTATGTTGTTGTCAAGCATTTAGAAAATTTTAGTTATAGCCAAGTAATAAAGATATGCTAGTGATAGCTGAGCTCACTATATTAGCCGAGCATGTTGAAAGTCCTATGATAGCCAAGTTTATAGCTATATATGTTGAGCAATAAATGCCAAATTTGAAGGGTTATATAGTCAATTTTTGGCTCCTTTGCACCTACCAGAGTTTTAAGAGCACAAAGGTGATTAGAAAAAAGAGATTCAAGTATTTACAAACTAGATTCTATTGCAACTCGACATCATTCATCAGATTTGAGAGGTATTTAGCTTGTGTCGAGTTACATTGTTTCATATTTTGCAAACCCTAGAGAATCAATATGAAAGCTAGTTATTCAAAAATAGCTAGGAAAGAGGGGAAGGAAATTTTAAATGTTTAGTTAATTAATATTGATGTGAGACACCCCCATTTTGAGAAATTCTTGAGATCACGTATAAGGGAGATCCATCTGTTGCATTATCCATAATACCACCAAAGGTACTAATGATTCAAGATGTGTGATGTTGCTATATTGGCATGATTAGAGAAGTTAGAGACATAGAAATTAGGGACACCTACCAAAAATTGTGTGATAATGGTGTTTTGAGGGAAGAAAATAAGATCACTAAGCGAAAAGGGTTGACACATGACCTAGAATTTCCTTAGGGTTTCAAAACTAAATGGATTAAGATCATATTGAGTCATATACATGATAATCAGATTTGGTTAGATAATAGACCAATCAAGATTTAAAAAAGGATTGTTCATAGAGTATTAGGGTACCCTACCATAGATAGACTGAAGATTATGAGAAGTGATGCAAATGAGGTTATTGAAAAGGACAATAGAGTTGTGTGGAACTATTAGAAATAGGGAATACTAAGAGGTTGGGCCTACGGGGGGGGGGGTGTGAACCAAAAATCTACAAATGTTTGTCATCAACTGGATATTATTAATTACTTTGAACCATGGATAGAAAAGTAAACAATTAATGATGAATAGTAATAATAACCATGTGTAAAGAGAACTCATAACACCATATTTTGTTGACTAGGGAAACCCTAGCCAAGGGAAAACCCCAGTGGAGATGATACCCACTAGATGATATACTAATATATATGTTCCTTATTAGAGGATGGACCCTCTTACGAGTCAATGAGAAAATTCAGTATAGAGAGTCCCTATCAGAAGACTTTATATCATTGTTAGGAGATTCCAAACCTATTAGGAGTTGTAGTATAGTGGATGCAAGAAGAGCTCATTGCCCAAACATGCACTTTCAATTACAATAAGAGCTTACTACCCAAACAAGTAATTATTCCTTACGTATGTAGGTGTTGTATCTTCTTTCTTGGTTGATCTTTGAACTCAACTTGATCTCACATCATGAAATTAGGTTCTCAAAACTTTGCATATATTGCTTCACAAAAAGTTCGCATATCACTTATTACAATACAATTGCACATTGCTTCTCACAAGATATCCTTCACATAAATACCATGTTTTTTCACAAATTTTTGCTAGGCCAACTAATACCATAATATAATTTTCCAACTTAGAGTAAACATCTAGGATGTCGGCCCTAATTGGTCAAGTAATTATTTTAATTTGTAAACAAAATAATTCCTTTCCTTTAATTTCTCTATTTTGTTTCATTGGTAAGTCATGAATATCTCTTTTTCATACTATCTGTACTAATTTTTGAGGTTATAAACATCACCATCAACATGTATACTATCTCCATCTAACTTTTCTAGTCATAATATGACATTAGAAACATTTTATGTATAAAAGAATGTATAGCTATAAACCAATTTCATAACAATTTTCTGAGTACCAAAAGTTAAGTATCCTTACTTTTGAGGTTTTCTACAAGTAAGTACATCATGTGTTGCCATTAATGACAAAAATTACATCACTTCATATATCCAATTATCAACAATCTCCCCTTTGGCGTTGATGGCAACAATGTAAGGAAAATTGGTTAAGTGACAAAACCTTAACAAAAACTTATAATACTTATCATCTAGTACATTACATATACTTCATATTAAAAATGCTCAATTGATTAATTTATCCCCCTTTGGATATGATTGCTACATGCATAACTTACTACACAAGTTTCTTCTGCAACTTTTCCCCCTTTGACATCAATGATAAAGGTTAGAAATTCCAAAAACTTTCAAAAAAGTTGTTTGTCTGCTGTCAAGCTGCTAATATTTTCATGGAATCATCAAAATTTTCCTTCAAAATATTCATACCTTTCTCCCAAGAGCCCTTTTCTACTTTAATAGTGGTGAACATTGTACATAAGGTATATGATGCAATCTCAACACCATTAAGGTCAAAGTAGGTGAAGTTTGCATAAGTGTCCTTACGTTGACATATTCTTCCAACTGTCTCTCAATGACTAATATCTTTAGAGCATTAGATTCTATAAATTTTGATAGGATTCTAAAAATTAGGTCTTTTTCAAGTTCCAATTTCCTGATGTCTGAGTGAACACTGGAAACTTGTCCTTTCAAATCATCAACTCTACAAGAGGGTTGTTGTATCTGACTAGTTAGAGCTTCCAGCTCCCTCAACTTCCCTTGAATCTTTCTTTCAAAATCTTTGGTCAACATATGAGATAAAGTACATTTGATGTACAGTACCTTGCCAACTTGTTGACATCTTTGGAGTTCCTTGATACAAGTATCAAGACTCAAGAAATCATTTTGAATATTATAACAAATGGTACTAAAAAGATTACCATCATGTGAAATTTGAGCCTTAGACTCAACAACATTCAAAAAATTAAACTCATCATCAAATGATTTTACCACTTCTTGTGCTCTCTATTTGGGGTCTTCTTTAGTATGATTGGATGTGAGGGCGCTATGCAATTTTTCAGTCACCTCCATTAATGTTCTCTTTAGACTTTTCACCTTTTTGTTCTTCTCAAACAATTTTATCAAGGATGAGATCAGGTTAGATTGATTGTCATCATCACCTATAAGGTTAGCAAGAGATATAAGAGAGGATGAGCAAGATGCTTTCACCTCATCTTCTTTTTGTTTCTTCTTTGTTGCCTTCTTTGATCTTCTCTCTTCTTCTTCCTTCTCTTCTCTTATTTTCTTTTCTCTTTCTTCATTTTCTTTTTCATTCTTTTCTTCTTCCAACTTTTTCTCTTTTTCTTCTTCTCCCCTCTTTTCATGTTCTTTCTACTTCTTTTCTCCTTGAAGCAATTTCATCTTGGCTTCTTCAATCTTCATCATCATCATCATTGGAGTCCTTAATGTCAACAATGCTTTATTTCTTTTCTCAAGCCCATTAGCATGTTGCTTAATGCTTTTAGACCTGTGAGTCTCTAGTAACCTTTCAAACTTCCTCATAGGTTCACTTGGTTGCTTGACTGATACAATAGCATATGAGATGCTCTATTTTTTAGGAGTTTCTACAATGGATACACCAGATGCTTGGCCAACTGACATAGGTGTCACATACATTACACCTTGTTCACCAGTTTGTTTTAGTCTGAAGATAGTTTGTTTAACTGCTTGTGATTCTTCTTTTGATATACTAACCTCAAATAAGTTATCTTCATCATAGATGCAATCTTCTTATGAGATGCCTTTTCTAATGATGCCTAGTAGTTTGACTAGGTTATCTCCTCATACGTTCCAACTATATATGATGCTTGATTTGTATCAGATTTTAACATTAAATCAATATAACTAATAGCTACATCATCTCTCAATTCATAACCTAGGGCCTCGAGAAATGTTTCCCAAGGTTCTACTACTTCAATATAGGTTAGGTCAATGTCCACCGGAAAACATATATCATTCTTAAATCTATCAACAATTACAGGGGCAAATTCTATATCTCTATTTCATATCATTCTGAAATGTTCTCATGATCAAATTTCTGTTGTCCAAGATTTTCTCTACTGGATGCCTTCTGCATACATCTGTTATCTTGTCCATAGTGCATCTTTCACTGCTCATAATATTAGTAACTAATAAAAATTGAAATCTCTTATGTACATGAAAGAAAATATGATTAATCAAAGACTAGAATGTGAATGCACCATTCTTAGTTCTCTTAATCTTCTCCAAATTCTCAATAAGTTGTACTCTCAGAATCTCACTCAGATTCACTTGTTCTTTCTCAACATATATCTTATAAGCTACATAAATGAAGCCTGTTGACAACTCATCACTTTTAGACCTTGCACAAATAGAATATGTAATGATTTTGCTCCAGAATCTTACATCATGTTGTCTGATGGTGCTGATCACCATTGCTTTACCATTGCAGATTGCCTTAGTATAGTTTTCAACATTTTTTCTTAACTGGTTTCTCACAAATAGGTACACTACCTTGCTTTCTAAGACTAGTGAGCTCATGAATAAGGTCAATAGAGATATCGACTACATTATCTCCCATCCAAATCTTTCTATTATGAATTCTACTTAATACGATCTGTGTCCATTCTTTAGTATCAAGTTCATGGTAGAAATGATATCTGACTAAGTCTAAGTCTTTTAGATGCTCATGTCTAGGCTTAATAGTCATATAATGATTGAAAACAATTTCTATATCTCTATTCATAAACTCACTTTCAATGGTTTCAAACTTACTACATAGGTAGCTTCCTACATCTTCCAAGAAAACTACATTGTTTGGAGTAATTGATAAGGTTGAATTAGAGTTTTCCTCTAGGGGTTTCAAAGGAACAACCATTAATTTGGGTCTCTCAATATTCTCAACATTCTAAACAATTGACATATCCATGATTACATTGAATAAAAAATTATCAAAGAATTTTTGTGCGGAGAACGGTAAAATACATTTTTTGGAGTAGGGTTTTGCTTGAAATCATTTTTTCCAAATTACTTCTAGGTGCTCTTAGCTTTTGAGATGATCACAATGTAGAAATAATCAAGTTCGTAATCAATTTATTCAACTATAACTTACATTAATTGTGTACTTCACCAAATCAAAAAAATGTTTATTTTGCTTTGAAATTGAATGTCTGCTCAAGATCAATTGTTTGATCTTCTAGTGCTATCTGAGGTTCATCATAGGTTTCTTTCATCATGAAAATTCTTTATAAGGCTTCACTCCATGAATTTTTCTGTAGAAACATAGATTTCATCTTCTTTCGCAGAGTAAACTTTCTTTGTTATAACAATAGCTCTTATTTCCTTCCTAACTTGTTCCAATAAGTTCCAAATTGCAAGTGAGATTAACTATAGTGGTAACATATTATAATACATCTTCTCTCAACTTCAATATGAGTAGCTCTATCTCTAAATGAAGTTTCCAATTCTAGTGCTGTGAACAAGCTTAATTCAACTTGGTTGAATTAAACTCAATTATTGACTTTGATTTTCCTATCTTAGAAACATCTAACTTTTCTTTTGAAATATCTAATTCTTTTACAAATGCCTCATTAATTTCTTCTCAAAGTTCACTGACTACATCTGTTTGTTCTTCATTTTATTTCTTAGTTCCAAAGTTACTCTCCTGATTCCTTCTGTCATTTTTGAAGTTCCTCCCATTATTGCTTCTACTTCCAAAGTTTCTTCCATGATTCCTTCTATTGTTTTCAAAGTTTCTTCCATTACTGCTTCTATCCATTCTGCAGTATTTTGTTGTATGTCTGAAGTTTTTGCATAACTGACATACTTGGGTTTTGCTTCTAAGATCTTTCTGATTAATAGGTGCTTGACAATTCTGGGCTATTTGTCCAAAGTTGTTACACTTATAACACAAGATCTGCTTCCTTTCTTCATAAGGTCTATTTTCCCTTGATGAGATCTTCTTCTATCTGTAGGGTTAGCATTTCCAAACATTCTACTATTTCTTCTATCATTATCATACTTAGGTTTTCTACAATCAATTGCATTATGACCAATACCATGACAAATATGACAGTAAAATTTTGCAATGTGATTAAATGATTTATTTGTACAATCACTTTTTATATGACCTATTTCATTACATAAAAAACATTTACCTCTAAATTCATACTTTGTTTCCTTAGGAGATTCCACTTGCTTAGGTTCATCCAAATTCTTTGTTACCTTCTCTTGTCCAACTTCTTTGAATTTATCAGAAGATTGACTAGATTCAATCTTATCATTAGATTTATTTTTCTCTTTCGAATCTAATTTACTTTTAGGTTTCTTTGCAGAGATGTTAAATAAATAACCAAGACTAGTCTTATCATAAGTAGGTCTTTGTATTGACATTGATTCATCCAACTTTTCTCTACTAGTATAAAGTCATTCAAATTGTTGCTTGCACTGAGTTAGTTCACCTTTCACAATAGTGTTTTACTTATATAGTTCTTCATGATCTTCTTTCAATATCTCAAATTCAGATGTCTTCTTAGCTAGACTTTCTCTAAGATCTAAATTTTCAGTCTTCAAATAAGATTCAATTTTTCTAGGATCATTCCTCAAACTCAACTTTAGATTTGTTATCTTAAATTCATGCTTCAAGATCTTGTACTTTGTTTTCAGTTTTGAATATTCATCATCACCAGTAGATTTAGTAGATTTAGGCTTGGATTTGAGATGTTCAATCTTGTCCTTCAATTGTCCAATGTATACTTTGGACTCTTCATATCTATCTTTCAACTTATCTCTTTCTTCAGTAAGGAGATCAATTTGTTCAAGTGCCTCTTCAAGGTTCTTCATCAATTGTTCCATATCCATAGGGATCTTACTCAAGCTGTTAAGCCTTGTTTGAGTAACTTCTCTGATACTAATTGTTAGAAATGGGGAATATTGGGAGGGTGAATCGGTATTCTACAAAATTTTGTTGCCAACTAGATATTATTAATTACTTTGAACCATGCATAAGAAATTAAACAAGTAATGCTAAATAGTCATAATAACCATGCATAAAGAGAACTCATAACACCATTTTTTTATCTAGGGAAACCCTGGCCAAGGGAAAACCCCAGTGGGATGATACCCACTAGATGATATACTGATATGTATGTTCCTTGTTAGAGGATGGACCCTATCAGGAGTCAATGAGAAAATTTAGTATAGAGAGTCCCTGTTAGGAGATTCCAACCCTATTAGGAGTTGTACAATGGATGCAAGAAGAGCTCACTACCCAAACATGCACTTCCAATTACAAGAAGAGCTCATTGCCCAAACAAATAATTAGTCCTTAAGTATATATATGATATATCTTCTTTCTTGGTTGATCTCTATCCCTATCTTGATCTCAGATCACAAAATCAAGCTCTCAAAACTTTGCATATATCGCTTCACAAAAAATTCGCATATCACTTATTACAATACAATTAGACACTGCTTCTTGGAAGATATCCTTTGCATAAATACCATGATTTTTCACAAATTGCTGCTAGGTCGGCTAAGACCATAATATACTTTTCCAACTTAGAGTAAACATCTATGATGTTGGCCCTAATTGGTCAAGTAATTATTTTGTAAACCAAATAATTCCTTTCCTTTAATTCAGCTATTTTATTTCACTGGTAAACTGTGAATATCTCTTTTCTGTATCATCCATACTGATGTTCAAGGTTATACACATCATCATCAACATGTATAATATTTTCATCTAACTTTGCTAGTCATAAAATGATGTTAGAAACATTTTACATATAAAATAATGTACTACTATAAACCAGTTTCATAGTTAGACAATTTTCTAAGTACCAAAAGTTAAGTATTTTTATTTTTGATTTTTTTTGCAAGTAAGTACATCATGTGTTGCCATTAATGACAAAAATTACATGACTTCATATAGAATATTTTCAATAGGAACAAAAGAGGGATGCCAATTGACACAATTTCATATCCTTCGGTAGCATTTGTAGTCAGAGTTATAGCGTACAAATTCTTTTAGTAAAGCCAAATGAATAGTGTTTCCTGCATGGCAGTTGACCTTGGCTACAAGATTATTAGACATGATCATTCTTATGATCTAGTTGAGTTGCAACTTCAACGACTCTTAGATAATTTGGAAGCCATCAGAAGGCCAAAATTGCATCATGTAAGTTTGATTCATTAATTGTTTGCATATTCTTTTATGTGTAGAACACTTTTCCCACTTTTGGTAAAGTGGTTTGGAAGACAAATAGACAATTAACCCAATAGATAATAGAGTACATTGAACAATTAGAAGATAATTTTTATTATGTTATGATAAGCTATTTTGATGATTTCAAGAAGTCAATGAAACAAAGGTTAAGAATACCTGTATCCCTAATAGAAAACACTACAATGATATT
Source organism: Cupressus sempervirens (assembly GCA_028749045.1). Lineage (NCBI taxonomy): Eukaryota > Viridiplantae > Streptophyta > Pinopsida > Cupressales > Cupressaceae > Cupressus > Cupressus sempervirens. The sequence goes on along the minus strand of CM053787.1, from coordinate 556,976,929 downwards.
TGTTTTCTAGTGGATGCCAACTAGACATATGTGTGATGAGTCTATAAATTGTCACACACACACACACACACACACACACACACACACACATTTATTATAATACTTCACCCCATAAATATAATGCATTTCCAAGTTATTTCTATACATTAACGTGATTTATGAAGTGTTAACTATGATAAATGATTTATTGATTAACATTTGTATGTGTGAGCAACCTCAAGCATCTGTGCAGCTGTTGTTACACTGGGAAAAAGATTTAATGAAGGAACCATATCTTCAAAGGGCCCAAGCAAGAGGACAAGACATAGTTTGAGGAAGAAAGCTTTGATTGCTGCTACTTCTTCAGCTACTAACTCCATCTAGGACACGACTAAGATTGGTAAGGAGGCTGTGAAGATGATAATGAAACTGCAATAGTTTCCTGAGTCTTCTTTTCTGGTTGGGTTCCTGTTTAGGTCCTGTTTGCTGGCTGGCACTTTTGGTTCCTATGTTTGGTCCTATTTTCTGGCTTTTGGTTTTTATCTTGTAATGTAGGTTCCAGGTCCTTGTAAAACTTGGGTACTTTATCTGGACTTTTTTAGTGGTTTCAGGTCCCTGTAAAACCTGATTTTGGTTCTACTTTGTAGTAGGTTTTTGGGCTCTTTCCTGTTGGATGGCTCATTTTTTCCTTTTTTGAGGATGCGAAAGGGTTTCGGGGTCCCTTCAAAACCTGTTTTTACCGTAATCTAAAACATTTGTTCTTGTAGCTAGTTAATGCTAAGTTGTGATGATTTATTATGATTAATGGTTATTATTAAAATATAATTATCTTGAGATAATTAACATGTTTTTTTTGAGGTATTTGAGTCATTCATGCAGCTGGGAAGAAGGAGAAGTAAGTTGACACTTGTCAATAATGAACAATTGGAGGAAATGTAGAAAAAAGTAAAAAAAGAAGCTTTGGTAAAATGGGAATATCTCACTAAATTATTAATGAAATTAATAACATCTTAAATATTTGGAAAGCTTAAAACAAGGTGCATAAACCCTTTTGAGTGTTTGATTTAGTTGAGAATAGTTAATGAGTAGTGTGGATCAGAAGTTGACTCAGTAAAAGGTGGCACATTTTTTGGCAGCAAAGAACCACTTTCAATAAAATGGGCATATCTTCCATGATTCTAAATGAATTTTTTTTTCCAAAATGATCAAGAAATATAAAGATGAGGAATATAACCTAGTAAAAGGGTTTGATCTAATTTGTAATAATAAATGAGAAACATGCATTTGAGTGCATTACTAAAAAGATGGAACAAAAAATCAACACACTTAGTCATTAGTTTTGTAATAATTCTCTTCCTTGTTTAAATGAATGATGAGACACTTGTTAGATTGTTGTTAGAGAGTCAATAAGCTTATATTTTCAAAAATTTAAGCATTTGATATGGACACACACACACAGACACACACACACACACACACACACACAATTTGCAATACAATTCCTACAGCCACTACTATTGGTAATAATAAAGTTGGTAATACTTGGGATTAGAGAAGTTTGTAGTAATAGTATATGGATTTTAGATGCATGGAGAATAATAATGAAGAGCCATTATCATTTGCAACAAGTTTGGAAATTAATGAAGACATGTTCTCTAGTATCATAGAGGAATTTTGTTCACATATTGATGAAAATGTGTTGATTTACGAGTGTAGGACTAGAAAATGGGTCAGAACCTAACATACTATGAGCAATCACAAAACTCAATAAACATACGCTAAAACCATTCTAATCTAAAATGAAAGCCAAATAAGACAAAGAAAGAAACATATGTAAAAATCCTTCTTTTAGTTGTAGCTCTTATGTCCCTTTTTCTTTTCCATTTGATGTAGCTCCAATTGCCTATAGTGCACACAATTGAAAGAAAAATCCTATTGAAAAGATGATGCTATTAAGAATACTAGAAGAGTGATTTCAAGCCTAATGGATGCTAAAGATGAAGACTCTAAGAATATGGCTCTTAAGGATTAGAAATGGGAACAAGAAGGCTCGATTTATAGCCAACGTCCAAGAGGAGAGAATTGAATGAGAGGGTGGAAACTTTTCAACGCAAATGTGCAACTTGGCACAATATTCCTTAAGAATATACATGATGCATATGACACAAGATGCCAAATGTGAGATTTTGTGGCACATGAAAGCCAAAATAGCTAAAAGTGGAGGAGAATCTATGACGCACATATGACACCTCAAAGCCATATGTAGGATTCTATGACACATGAAACTCAAAATAGCTAAAAATGGAGGAGATTCTATGACATGAATATGACACCTCAAAGCCACTTGTATCTAGGAATCTATCACAATGGTGGCTTATTATAGGCATGTGTAAGGAATAAAATATATCAAATATGACATATTTTAGCCAAGTATAGGGAGAATATCTATGACATGTCATGTCCATGTGTCAAGAATAGGTGGAATATTTGAATTAAAAATTCATATATCCACATAAATAGAAATTAGAGGTGGAAATTAGGACTTAGTAAATTGAGAATTTCCAAAGTTTGAGAAGGCGGACCAATTACTTAATAAAATATCAATTAATTGAGAATGTTAGGAAGAATGATTAGTAATGTGTAATAAAAATAATTGGAATGACATAGGACAAAATTATGGGTTATCTAATCCTATAGGAAAAATTAGTAAATAATTGGTCAATTTGATTAGATAAATGTGATAATATCCTATGTTGAAATGCGATGGTTATGCAGACCGACTACAATGATGATGAGTAGATCAAAGCCATGATCAAATTGAATGATTGATTAGAATTGATAGCATGCCAAAGACACATGACATGGATAAAAAATATGTAACATTTAATAGACATTTTCAATGCTACAAGATCAAAATTGATTGATAAGGTTGATCATAATAACATCAGCAAACATTGTCAATATTATTAAATTGGTTTGATAATTCCACAATTTGACACTAAGGGACTCAACAATATCAATGATTGGATGATAAGAATGATAGTTTGACATAGCACTAAAGGACATAATAGTACTAAGGTCAATTATGATGGGTTTGATAAGATTTGATAGGTTTCCAAGGTACTAAGAGACATGACAATGCCTAGGGTTTGACAAATGATGATTGATTTGAGAAATTTGACACATTTCAAGTTGATTATGGTTGATTTGGGGTGATTTAGGTTGATTAGGTTTGATTTAAAGTGATTATGGGTTGATTAGGGTTGATTTTAGGTGATTCTAGGTGAAATTGAAATAATTTTGGGTTGAGTAGATGAGATTATGAAATGATTTGCAATTGATGTTAAAGAGGATACGAATGATGAAGGATATTGTTGAAATATAATCGAATTACAATCAAGTTGGCCAAAAGATCAGAGTTAGTAAAATAAGAAAATGGGATGAGCTAGTGTGAAAAGTGATTAAATAGTAGACACAAAACATTTTTTAGCATCTACATTTTCCCCTCTTTGATACAATGTGATTTAGAGCATTGTGTCAAAGAACAGTGATGAAAAAGCCATAAAGCATGGCCTAGTAGGGGTAGTATATATGGGTGCCCCATTGAGAAATTGACCATGATATGGGTATGATAGGTCAATTTGCTAACAATGAGAAGACCAATCCATAGTAATTGACAGATCACAAATTTGAGCTCAAATGTGAAAGTTATGGGGTTCAGAGTGCAAAACAAGGGTCAATTGAGGCCTCGAGAGTAGTTTCATGGGTGAAACCTTGATAAATTGAAAAAAATAAATAAAAAGATAGGTCAATTTTTTGAAAACAAAGAGACTAATCCAACACAACTGACAGATTGCAAATTAGAGCTCAAACACAAAAGTTATGGGGTTTGAAGTGCAAAATAGGGGTCAATCGGGGCGCCAAGAGCAGTTTCAGGCATCTAACTATCCCAAGTGCACCCAAAATGCACCCAAGTGTGCATAGGGTTAAATTAGTCATTCCAAGTGCACTCTAGGTGTGAGGCCTCACTCTGACCCATCCTAGCATAGTTGATACATTATTATTTTGATACTCATGACTCGATATGTCTGGACACTATTTGATGCACTAAACATTATTATGTTATTTTATGATGTGTGATGCTTTACTTTCAGATATTTTATTTCATCATTTAATTCTTTATGAACATGTATAATGATGAAGTAAATGAATGCAGAACTAACACTCTGATTATGCAAATTTTTTTAAATGGTCAAATATGAGTAGAATGAGATGAACAATTGATTATTAGAAAAATGGATGTTTTTAATTTACACAATTTACCTAATATGTAATTTACATATATGCATGTCATTTCTTGAGCTATTGATGTGTGCAATGAGTGTGCAGGATAGTTAGCTGGGAAATCTAATGGAAAGACGAAACTGAACCCCTTGTTAATTTGTGCTATTTTTTGCATTGTCTTTCTTTGAAGGTTGTTATTGGGTCTTACTATTCTCCTAGCTTTTTTTTGGGTTCTATTAAGTCTTTAAGGCCTAAAAACATTAAATTTAAGTACCCTACAGGTAAGGGTATGGGTTGGGAGTACTTTCCACCCCCTTAGCCTCTTTGGTTGACTTTTAGGGTCACTCAAAAACCCTACTTTTGGTTGATTGCGAAAATTGATTTGTCTCCTTCATGAGTTGGTGAATCAAACTCCACCTTGGGGTTACCTAAAGTCTAGTTGAGTTAGGATCATATTTAGATGCATTTTGGGAAAAGTTTTGGGGTTGTTACCCAATCTCTAGTTTTAGAGAGAAGTTTGAAGATTGAAGGAAGGGAAGGAAAAGCTCTTCTCAACTTGTCAATTTACCATAAATTTTTGTGAAGGTAGGGTTCTTCACTCTTGGATCATGTTCTTCATATTGTTCATACTTTGATTCATGCATAAGGCATTGTGTTGTTCTTGTATTGCTTGCATGTGTGTTGAGGTTGTTTGGGGAGGCATCTTAACTTGTTCTTGGGTGTCATTCTTATGCTTTACCTTGACATTTTGAGGGGATTTCATGGGGATTGTTTTGGCAATACTCACCCTTTGATAGGGAAGGATTGGCCAAGTATGGGGGAAGGGTCTTAGTTGGACCTCAATAGTGTAGAGTCTCCTCTCATGGTGAGAAGAGGGAAAGAGGGCAGGGTGTATGGGCCCCTAATTGTCATCACATACCTTGTATGAAAATTTGAATTCTTGAAGAAGGGAAGAAATGAAAATCCTTGTGGTATTGGCCTCAAAAGGGCATTTGTAGAAGAATGGAAGTTCTTGAATTTTATCCCTGAAAGGGCTATGTTATGGTATGGTGATTGACGTCTCCTATTGAGAAAATCCACCTCCCCCCTATTTTGGTTCAATGTTGAACCTATTGTGCAAAATCAGGTTGGGAATGCATGCTTGAATTGTTTATCATAATATGTTGTTTTACCTCTAGGTCAGTTCTTGTCTTTCCGATGATTCCCTTGATGCATTGAAGATATTGGAAAAAAAATATCTTGTGAAGGACCTAGAAGAGAATTCATTTGAATTGTAACATTATGCAAAATATATTTAAATTTTGATGTATTGGCAAGGATGTCAGGTTTTTTTACTAGTTCTTTCCCGATGGAGCCTCGAACCAGGTTGATTAATAAAGAGAAAAGATTGAGAAACTTTCTTGCATTGTAGCCTACGTTATTTCAGTTCTTGCATATGTGCATTGATGAGTAGATAGAATGATGATGATCAATTACACATTTACAAGTTCAATCTTGCTAAAGAAGGAAACTATAATATGTTGAAATTCTCAATTCAATCCATGTTAATTGGAAATAGAACAAATCTTGTATTATTGCTTAAACACATTATTCAATTTCTTGGCATTTTGGCAAATTCAATTTGAAAGGAGTAAGATAGCATACACTTCCTTGTATTAAAATGTATGAAAAAAAATATGCCTCTTAGAAAATTAGGCTAGTTAGAAAATTTTCACACTTAAAAAATAAATCAACACTTAGAAAGGAATTGGCTTGGAAAAAAAAAAAGTGCACCTACAGGAGGATTTTGCTCTCTGGATTTTGTATGAGCATGTGATTTTAACTCTATTTGATGACAAAGAATATTCTCTCCTTGATTCTCTTTGAGACCTTTTGTGTAATTCAAAAATCAAATGAAATAACATAAATAAATAAAAATATAAAAATATCCTATTTATCCTACCCACTTAACTTTATGCACTAACTACTCCCCACTATCCTATAAAACTTTCTAATCCTTATTCCCATCCTTCTTGGCGCTGGAAACTAAAGAATAGTAAAAAAAATCTATATCTACTATGTACCCTCAAACCTTGTCTTGTCATGGGGTAGCAAAGGCTAATGGGAGGTGAGTATTTTTTTGTCATTAACATCTATTTTGTCCCAACTTACCTTTTTTCCTTGTATCCTCCTTATCCTAGCGCTAAGTCTTCAAGACTTGCTGCCACCCATTAATACCCTGCAGTCATGTTAGTTTGAAGGTTAGGGTAGTTTTGATATTTTTATGTTTACCTTTATATCTTGGTTGGCCATTGGTCTTAACTCCCCTCTTACCTCACACCATGCACATCACTGCTAGCAGTTTTGAGTCTGGGTTTGCGTGTTGCCTCATCCCAGCTGGGCTTGCGCTTGGAACACGCACCTTGCTTGGGGAATAGAATTGCCACGTGGGCAGGGAGGTGGGTGGGGAGTAGTTTAGGTTGTCTTCAAGTTAGTAAATTAGTTTTAGTCAAATGATAGTTTATATTAAACTTAGTTTGGTTTAGTGTTAGGTAAGTTAATATGTTAGTATTAAGGTTGTCAAAATGTTAAGTTGATTAGTGTTATGCATGTTGTAAGTTAAATGTTTTTTTTTATATATATGCTAGTTTTAGTATGTTTTATTTTATGTAAAGTTTTCAAATTTAAGGTAGTTTAGATTATGTTAGCATGTTAGTTTAGATTTTATTTTTATTTAACTTAGTAGTGTTATTAATTTAAAATAGATCTTAATATCAACAAAAATTGTTATTAGAATAACGATGTATTAAAAGTTTGTTTAATAATGCCATAAATGTTGTCTTACAAACAAGTTCTTTTTCGATTAATTAGACATACATCACTTGAATGGTTGTTCGATTAAATAAATTTTACTATTAATAGATATTTTGATTACTTTAATGATAATTTATTGATTTATGTAGTAGGACTTAAATCACTTTTAATTATTTTTTACTATTGTTCTAAGAATGTAAGATTTTTATGGCAATTAAAAGTAGACAACTTGAGGTCCTTTTAAATTAGTTGGTTTAATTTAATTAATTGATTTTAACAATAAATGTTTGTCACCTTATTCCTTTTGGGGCTTTCAACTGAGTCGTAGCTTTAATAGTTTGATTAGAGACCTTGTATCTGCCTTGGATGTAATTTAGTTTTTTATCATTTTTGAACTTATCATCTTAGGGAATTTGAGTTTAATTATTACATTTAAAAAAAAATTGTGTGTATGTGTTTGCCCTATATTTTGGGCATGACACTAGGATCACCAAGTTCACCATGTGCATACTTGGGAAGCCCAATTGCGCTTTGATAGTGTAGACTGCACTCTAGAATGCTTTGTGGGCCAAAATTAGTCTGACTAGACTCGAATTGGTTTGAAAATTTGTGTACATGCCAAAAACCATAGAATAAGGTCAAAACATGGGTAAAATGAGTAAAAAATGGTCAAATGTTTCCAAATTTGGTCAAACCTAGGTCGAACATGGTAGAAAGTTAACAAGTAGTTAGGCCGAGGGTCAAAAACAATGCAAATGAACTTAGAATGACCCAAAATTTGGTGTACATGTTCAAAACCCTAGAAAGAGGTAAAAACATAGGTCAAACTAGTCAAACATAGTCAATTTTTTCCAAAATTGGTCAAACCTAGGTCAAATCAAGGCCAAAATTTGTGGAAAGCCACAGAAGGTTGATAGACAATGTATGATTATGTAGGAGTGTTGGAATATAGGATAACGATGTTTTTTTTGTATCAAGTATGAGACAATGGTAGTGGATGAAATGGATGTTAGAAGATAGAGGAGATGAGATGAGGACCAGTTAGAATGAGGTGAGGACTTTTTCTTTCATAAAGTACACTATATATCAACAGAGCTTTATTTTGAATTGGTAAATGAAATACAACACATCATGGCCATAAAGGGCTAGAGTATAAATGCAAGCCTTTTGCATAAACAAGCACGATGTAGATAGAACAAATGACCTTTTCCTTCTTGAGGCATATATACATGCCCTAGACTCTCAAAGGTACATTCATTAGACAGAAAACATAAGATGACCATGAACCATCCCAACCACTCTCATAGATTAGTTTATATCATCGAGTGGCATAGGAACATGATCGAAGAAAATAAAAAATAAAAAATCACCTACTAAACAATGTGAGCCAACAACTATTCCTGTCCATTATTACTTTCTTTTTAGTGTTTTTGGCTTTGTGTCAGGTTTGTGATGTGATAGGTCTGATTGTTGGTTTAGTTGATAGTGACAAGTTGGATTGATTCTTGGTTCACATTGCTCAGATAGGGAAATTATCATTCAAGTGCAGTGCTTTGAGTTTCACTTTACAAAAGTGCAAGTGTTTAAGAAAAAGGGGTGATTATCCACAGTGCATATTTACAAGATTTATTGCAAGTTTTTGGTGGGTTTTGTGATTTTAAGGATTTTTGAGGATATCTAATGCTTTTGTGTTACTCATTTCTTTAGGACATTTTATGTTTTTTAGAGTTTATTTCAAGATATTTATGATGTTTAGTGGTTTTTTTAGGACATTATTTGATTTTTATCAATTTGTTTAGGAAATTTTATGATCTTTATGGATTTTTTCAAGACATTTTATGATTTTTATGGGTTTGTTCAGGACATTTTATGATTTTTAGGGATTTGTTCAAGACATTTCATGATTTTTAGGTCTTTTTTAAGGATCATATTTGAATTTTAAGGATTTTTTCAAGATTGTATCTGAATTTTTAGGATTTGTCTAAGATTGTAAAGGATTCACAAGTGTTAACTCAACTTTGATATGAAATAAGTCCAATGGGTAACATGTTCTTAGGGACATGTCCCCAATTCAAATTCAAACTTGCACACTGTGTAGCTTAGATATGCCCCCAAATAGGACACCAACTATGTGCAAAAGCCAAAGATAGAGTATGTATAGATTGGTGAGGCTTAGGCAAGATAAAAATAGATATTAACTACTTTTTGGGCCATGATGGAGAACTAGGGATGTATTGTAACATGAAGGATGCGATTAGGAAATGATAAAAGGGGGAGAAACTAGATGGAATCTCGATAGATGGAGGAGCAACAACAGATTACACATGGTGCCTGTTTGCTAGGTTTTCACCATGGTACTTGCCCAAAGTGCCTATTTTCTAGGTTTTCACTATTGGACAAATTTTTTCTTTTGACTCAAATTTTTGTGCCAAGACATCCATTTTCTAGGTTTTCACCAAGGCATCCATTTTTTCATGACTTTTTTTTAGGGTTTTAAAATGAAATCAAGTATAGTTCTTATGAAGATGCATTTTGTTGATGGAAATAGGTAGTGGTTCACCCTCTAGAGTTGCAAGTTGATACACTCTAGACCCAAATGCTACAATAACTACACAGGGTCCTTCCTAGTTTGGTTCAAATTTTCCTAGTTTCTCTCTATGTTTTAGAGGGATGACTTCAACCCACCTGGTAAATTATTCGATTTCTATGATGATGAACTTATGGCCATCAAAAGAAGGAGGAATAATAGATCCGACAAGATTAACTACCCATTATGAAAAGGGCCATGGAGAGGTAACTAGCTAAATTTCTTGCATTGGTGCATGGATCAAGTTACTATGTATCTAGCACTTATGACATGTTTTAGCAAAATTATTAGCATCTTGTTCCATGGTGGGCCAATAATATCCAACTCTTACCAACTTCTTGGCTAGACTCAAACCATTGAAATGATCTCCACATATACCTTCGTGTACCTCATGTAAGGCAATTTTGGCTTCTTTCAAATCAAGACATCTAAGAAGGGTTTGGTCAAAAGATCTCTTGTAAAGGGTATTACTGATGATGATGTATCAAGTCACTTGTTAGATAAAGGCTCAGTGCTCATTCTTGGATGGGTTAGGGGGTAGGATTTGGGCATGTATATAGTCATACATGTCTTAATACTAGGGGGCATCATGAACAAAAAGTTCATACATGAACTCAAATTGAGAGAGTTCAAATGATGAGATCAAAAGTTGCTCTACAAGGAACTCACAAAATTCCACATTTTGAGGCATATCAATCACAGAAGTGATAGTGGCCATAGCGTCAGCTTGCCTGTTGTGTATTCTTGGGAGTTGACAAAAAGAGATAGTAACAAATTTAGATTTGAGAAAGTCTGCCATCTACTTGTAAGGCATTAATTTATCATCTTTGGTTTCATAGTCATCATTGACACTTTAGATGACTAACTGGGAATCACCAAATACTTGCAAATGTTGTATGTTCCATTGGATGGCTAGTTTCAATATTGTAATCATTTCCTTGTATTATGCTATGTTGTTTGTACAACTGAATGCTATCTAGTATGACTTAGGGATTATGTCTCCTTGGGGTGTGACAAACATAATAGCAACTCCTAAACCATTTTTGGTATGTGATCCATCAAAGTAAAGCTTCCATTCATTAGCTATATCCATGTTAAATATGGACTCATCTAGAAAGTCTATCAACATGGGATGATCATCTTCCATAGGTGCTTCTGCTAACTGATTAGCTATTTCTTTCCCTTTGATTGCCTTTCGATGTACATATTCTATGTGAAATTCACTAAGGATCATAACCCATTTGGCTAAGCACCCTGTGAGAGTAGCTTTTCTTATGAGATATTTTGATGGGTCAATCTTAGAGATAAGCATGGTTTTCTGATGGAGCATGTAATATCTTAGCTTTTGGGCTACAAAGATGATGACAAGGCATGCTCGTTCAATGAGTGAATAATTTAGTTTATATCCCAAAAGTGTTCTATGGATGTAACAAATGGCTCATTCTCTCCCTTGTTCATTAGTTTGTGCTAAGAGAGCTCCTAATGTTATTTCTATAGAAGATATGTACAAAATGAAAGGTTTTCTTGAAATAGGAGCCATTAAAATTGGTGGATAGAGGAGATAATCTTTGACCTTTTGGAAAGACTCATCAGATTGATTGTTCCCTTGAAAGGATACTCCCTTATTTAATAGATGTTCAAAGGAGTTAATAGCTTCAAATTTTTTGGAGGAGTCATTTCAAGTATTGCTTTTACTTTTTTAGGATCAACCTTGATGCCTTGTTGAGAAACAATATAAATGAGGAGCTTTCTAGAAACAACTCCAATTGCACACTTTTTAGGATTCAAATGAAGCTTATAGTTTTCCATTCTATTGAATATTTTTTCTAAGATGCCCAAGTGATCACTTCTTCTAAGGGACTTGAAAAGTAGGCCATCAACATAATCTTCCATGAGGATGTGCACGAAATTGTGGAAGATAATAGTCATCACTCTTTGATATGTTGCCCTGACATTTTTAAGGCCAAAAGGCATGACATTCCAACAATATATTTCCCAAGGACATTTGAAAGTTGTTTTGTGTTGATCTTTAGAAGCTATTCTAATATGGTTATATCCAAAGAAGCAATCCATCGGTGATAACATCTCATATCCAACTGTCATGTCTATGATGATGCCTATATTTGGTAATGGGAAATCATCTTTGGGACATGCTTTATTGACATCATGGAAGTTTGTGCATATTTGGATGCCCATAGAGTGTTTGCTTACTGGTACTAGATTAGATATCCACTGTACATAGTGAATGGGTCTTATGAAGCCTACATCCAATATTTTCTTCAATTCGGCTTTGACATGGAGAGCTACTTGGGGATGCATCTTCCTCAAATTTTTCTTTATTGGTTTCACTCTTGGTTTTAGTGGCAAGTAATGAAGGACTAGTTCAGGATCCAATCTTGACATGTTTGCATAAGACTAGGTGAAGTTGATCTGTCTCTCTAGGAAGAATCTAAAAAAATCATCACTTTCTTCTTTTGATAATGAGGCTACAAAATGTATGATCTTAGGGTTGTTAGGTGTTCCTAGATTTATCTCTTCTGTCATTTCCACAAGCAATGCTGATTTTTCCTTCAATGGGGGTATGTACAATCTTCCATCCTTAGGCACCTTAGAGAGGTTTTTACCCTTGGATAGGTCCTTTGTTTTTACTTTTTCATAGTCTAATGGTGCCTTTCAGTTTTCACCAAGAGACCTACTTTTATCATTTTTTACTATTTTTCCAATTTTGTGTCTACAAGATGGAGTTGATTCCCCAACGTATGTCATAATGTTTAGGTCAATGGAAAAGCCTAATTGGTAGTCTCCTTGTGGTATGTCCTCATAGAGTTCAAAAAATTATGCAATGGAATCATTATTTACAAACTGGTCAAATGGAGGTGGTCCTTGTTGGTCCCAATCAATAAGTTTGGGGTAAACTAGGGAAATTCTATCATCGATGTTAAATAAGCTTTGGTTGAAGGCAAAGATATGTGTATTTCTATCAAATGGGTCATAAGCTCCATGTTTAGAGGTGGGAGGCCTTGGGTACCATCGTATTTTATCATAAAATTCTAAACAAGTTGAGGGACCCATAGAAGTTCTAGTGATGTGCTTATCCTATATGGATAGTTCATCAAGTTCAAAGATGTGGTTGAGGCCAAAGGAGCTATCAGGATTATCAATGTTGGATTTAGTTTCTATGGTGTTAGGTTGGGTGTTCTCAGATGCCTTTTCATTAGTTGAAGTGTTCGCATTCTTAGACAAGGTTGACTCAGTATTAGGGAGGCCCAATAGAAATGCCTTGAATCCAAGTCCTAGGCTGCGAGGTCATCCTACTATAGTAATAGGCTAGATAATACCCTTTTTTTGAGGTCCCAAGCCACTACAATTGTCATATGCCCTTTTCTGCATGATGGTAAATCTAGGCCCATAATTTTTTGAGGATATAGGAGTAGGTTCTTATTCTGCTTTAGCCTTTTCAATCCATGTAGATGTATTTTCATAAACATGCTCTTCATGTAGGCAACCTCTACTAGTGAAAGTCACGAAAGGTTTCTTTTGAAGTGTGAATTTAGGTCTAATCTACTTAAGTTGTGTGTTTCCATAGGATTGGGGAGAAATGGGAAATTTCCCAATGTGAAATGTATGTGACATAGAATACTCACCGTAACCTTGATCTTTAATTTTGAGCTTTCCTTTGAATGCAATTGCAAGTTTGGTAGGTTCAACATATTTGAAGTAATTAAGTAGCTTAGCTTCATTGATTATGGGGACTTGGCTTATAGTGGTTCCTCTAATATTGGCACAAAATTGGAAGGGGTATGGATTACCAGGGATGGTGACCTCTACATTGTTATAGGGAAAATTCAAGCATTGGTGGTATGTAGAAGGCACCACTTTCATTGCATGGATCCAAGGGTGTCCTATTATCATGTTACAATTCATTTTGATATCTAGGACCTAGAATACTGTATTCTTGGTAGCCAGACCAACTCTTATGGATAATATGATAATGACCTTGGAGAAGTGTTCACTATCATCATAGGCCTTTATTGTGATTCTGCAAGAGAGATCCACATCTTATTTAGAGTAATTTAGACCCTTGAAAACTTTAATGGTACAGATGTTCAGTCCTGCTCCTCCATCTATCAAGAAATGTATGACCTTGACATTATGGATAAAGACTTTGAGATGGAGGGGGTCATTGTGGTTGGGTTTGTCTTTAGGAATATCATAGGGTGAAAAAGTGATATGTTGTGATGTGGTTATGTTCTCAACCATGGCCTAAAACTAGGAAACATCAATGTTATCTAGTACTACTAAATATTTTAAAGCTTGGTCAAGGAATTTCTAATGCTGGGGTGATGCATATAGGAAATATAGAATGGATATTTGTGTAGGGGTTTTTCCAAGCTGGTCTACAAGGCTATAATATGAAGATGTAGAATCAGTAGGTTGACTAGGGGCCATAGGTCTAGTAGAGGTGGTAGGTCTAACTAAGGCCATAGGTCTAGCTAGGGCTCTAGATAAGGTCATCCAAGTGTGGCAAGTAGTGACAACACAATGAGGGTCTTCAAAATTTAAGGTGAATGTGGATATGCGGGAGTCAAACTCATTGAAATAGTTGATGGTGTATACATATCCAATGTATGTGTAATTAGCCAGCGAGTCAAAGTTTAAACTCGAGACTTTTCCTTTTTCATGATTACCAAAGGATCTTTGAAAATAATGTAATCAACATTTGATGCTAACAGTGAAGGATCTACAGTGATCACCTTATCATCAATAAGGTATTGGATCTCATGCTTAAGCTGAAAACATGACACGGTCTTGTGTCATTTGGTGTGGTGATAGTCACATAATTGTTGTCATCCCACCAAGAGGGTATTGTTAATGGTTCATCTTTGATTGTGTATAACTACAAGAAGTTATTACTGAGTAATTATTGGAGTGCAGTCTCAAGAGGTATCACCAAGGGTTTGCATTTCTTGTCTTTGTTTGTAGGACATCTTCAAGGCTTGTCCTGCATGGAAGTCTCAATTTTTTGTTATGGAGGTGGTGTTACATTTGGAGTTTGTGAATGTGTAGGGTTTGGACCTTTTAGAGTAAGTTGACGTTGTGTTGTGTTGATTGTTTGTGCATCCATAATACCATCATTGGTTACATTCTTTTTTTTGGAGAAATTTTTTTCCTTATCATTAGACAAATTTGTATTGGTTTTTTCCTTGTTTGTTTTGAGGATACCTTTGTAGATGAGGACATCTTCAATGCGAGCCCCCTTTTTCATTATCTTAGAAATGGTGCTTGGATTTTTGATCTTGAGTTCATACATTAAATGAAGGACTAGGTTTTAATGCACATATTAACTTGTTGTTCTTTGAGAATGTTCAGTGAGCATTGTCTGAAAAGGTTTCTCCGATGTACTAGGAATGTTATGAATGATTCTCCCATCTTTTTTTAAGTTGAGAATAAGTTAGATAGTGTCACCTTACTTGTTATGTTGAAGGAAAAGTGGGAGATGAATTTTTTGCTAGTTCTAACCAAGATTTGATGTTACCACAAAGTTTGAAGTACAACTCAAGTGCGGGCCCATAGAGAGAATGAGGGAACAGTCTCATCAAATAGGTGGTCTCATCACTAAGTTCAGTACAAGAGGCACATAATTTCCTAATATAATCAACTGGGTTTCTTTTCCCTCAATATTTTTCAAATCTTGGTGCCTCGAAATGTTTTGGGAATGGAGGCATATATAGATTTTTGTCAAAGGGATTAGGACATAAATCCCTTTCTATATGTAGGACTTGTTTCTTTTGTATGCTCAATGCCTCAAATTGTTTGACTAACTATTTGAACTATAGTAGTAAATCCTCATTAGGGTGTTGAGTGTTAATAAGCCTTTCTTCAAGTCTTTTATGCTTATGAGTAGAGAATTTTATATGGAAAGAACTATGTCTACTTGGTTATGACATTTCTGTATCTAAAGACTTGGGTGATGTGTCACTAGGTAGTGGAGGTATGTTGACACCTTGATGATAGAAAGGTCCTTGTTGTGGTAATTGGTGTGGTATTGATTGTGATTGTTGTACCATAGGTTTTTGTTGCATCACTTGTTGTGGTTGTGTTGGTTAACAATTTGTTCTCTTATTTTATTTTATAATCTGACTCTTTAATACCCAATATTTTGGAGAGAAAAATGGATGTTACCAACAAATGGGTCAATGTATGTGCTCTATCACTACCCTCTGAATTACAAGGTACAACTCCCTTAAGACTTGCAATGATTCACAATGAATATGACTTTCTTAGATCAAGTTTTGACAGAAAAAGCTCTTAATTTGGTAGCAGTAAAGGCTAATTGAATTTCTTGTAGACACAAACATTTTAGGCAAAATAGATGAGATAACCTATCACACTTAATGGAATGAATATATTAGTTTATCTCCGTGACTTAATTCTATTCTAAATGCAGGTTAATTATCTAAATGCAAAAGACTAAAAGAAGGAGAGATGCACATGAGGGAAAATGGAATTTCTTGAACTATTAGGCTTAGATAAAATGGAATCTAACAAGTTTTTAATAGATTCATCCAAATTTATTCTTAAATTCTTAATGAACTAATTTTAACATGCCATAAAACAAACAAGAGGAGAAATAGAATCACATATGAACAAGTAAATGGAATTACTTATATTGTAAATACTAGGGTGAAATGGAATCCACAAGTTGGTCACAATATCACATGTAATCATCCTTCAACTCTCAATTGAATGAAAAAATAATCTATTGAATGGGAAACAAAACATGAAGAGAAAATTAGGTAAATAGAATTACAAAGCCAATTCACAATCAAGTTTTCCGACACTTGTATTATCAAAAGAAGTTACATTTATAGTTTCCTATCATACCTCCTTTCTAGCAGAGCAATAGTCACACAATATAAATAAAACATGAAATTATTTAATCTACAACATAGTTTGGACATGTGGTATCATCTTGTCGATGATCCTGATGTCATGGCACTTTCGAAACACCTAGTGACTATTGATCTTCATACTATTTTAGGAACCCTATGTTAATCTTTGATTCTTCATATTCTGTTGTTTGGGGCCAAGTATATGTAATTCATATTTCAAAAATCACTGCAAGTTTGAATTCTAGCCATCAATCTCAAATTAATGATCATGATTAAAACATAATAGTACTCTTTATTTTTTCTCATGGCTTCTTTTTATTCACACGATATATTGTTTTGATGTGATGATGCAATCAATTGATTTTTGTTGTTTCCCTGACTTAAGGTTTCATCTAACCCCTTACGAACATGAAAAATCCTATTATTTCTCATTCAGAGCTTCAACCCTAGGTTATGATTAACCCTTTACAACCATGCAATCTTTAGTGTTTTTGCTGCTTCATTATGTTAATTGTATGTTATCCTTAATCACTTATAAACATGCAACTCGCATTGATCTTTTAGATCTAATGACCAGGAATGAAAGATCTTAACTCTTTGTTCTATTCTACAATGTGGGTCAACTTGCTCCATATGGCACATTGTTTTTTTTGTGCACCATCACAACTTAGATTTCCATTGGTTAGCCTTGAGTTGTGATCATACACCTAGCAATCATTTTTGGCATTTGATAGCTTTGCAACTGTCATCTTTAAACTACTAGCCAAGCTTGCAATCAAGCGATTCCTTACTTTTGCACCATTGGAGCTACTCATATTGACCTAACATTTAATTTTTCTAACATGCAATAGTTGTTTTGATGTTTAACTATTAACACTTTTTTCCAAGTCACTACTTATCATATCTTTGTTCTACTGACCACAACAAAATAGTGACAACTGTGACCTAACCATAATCGCGCCTTCACAACATTAACTTCAAGTTCTCCTTAATTATCACCAACCACATGATCATGTAATTTATATACTTTCACTCTACCACTACCTTAACTCTGGGTTAACTTTAACCACTAGTGACTATGTGATTTCTTCTAGTTCATTGTTTTGCAACCTACATTAAGAATTAGCCTTAACTCCTTGCAACACTGTGAATGTATGGTTTCACTCCATCACAACATTAACTCATGATTAAATTTAACCCACTGCAACCTTGTGAAAATCATTTTGATCTAACTACAACTTTCTTTCACATCTTCATCAATTTCTCGATTAACGTTGACAACATACGATGATGCAAACACTGTTAATCTGCTCTTTATCTAATGGTCAAGGATCCACTTCTAAGAAAAATTGACTTTTCAATTGACCAATGGTATGCATTCTTTTTTTTGATTGAGTTTTCCACTCATCCATGTAGGTTGCTGATAAAAATTGATTTCTCTGCATTCTGAGCTCGATCACTTGTGATAACTTCCATTGAAATGTTATTACTATAGATCTTTGTCTTTGAAATCCTTCTGGAACTGTAGATGATGAATCATTAGGATTTACTAACCTTCTTCTCATCAAGGAGACACTTATAAAAAACCCACTAAGACCCTAAATAACCTAGGCTTTTGATCAATGCAATACTTACATGATTTCCCACTTTAGGTTAGGTCAAAGGAATGATGAGAAGAGAGATCATCCTATGGGTACTTCTAGATTTCAGACTCAAGACAATGATAAATTTGACTTGACCCAAACCTTAAGAAAAAAGGAATGAACTAAAAGTTTGGAAATAGGTTGTTGTTGAGACACCTCTGTTGGTTGAATGTGTGGCCATGTATGCAACTATTGTTGTGGAGGTATCTGTTGAGTTTGTTGTGGCACATTTTGTTGTTGCAATAATTGTAGTTGATAGGAAAATTTTTTCTCTAGGCATCTTTGGTATTTCAACTATTTTTTTAGTTGCTCCTATTGTTTAGCAAACATGAATTGTTGTTTTTGGAATTGTTGCTGATACATTGCATGTAAGTCAAGTGGATTTAGACCTGGTTGTGCATTAAGGACATTAGATCCTTGCACCACTTGAGGTTATTTTTGTTGTTAATGTTGTTGTTGATGTGTTGTATGCATGTTAAGGGGATTTTAACTTGGTTTTGTATCATGGATGTTGAGTCCTTGGTGCACTTGAGATTTTTGTTGTATTGGTAGTTGATTATGTCCTTGAGAGGTGAACATCATGTTTGGGTCTTTGTTTTGATACTTATGGGTATTTTATGTTTCAACTTAAGAAATCATATCGATATGGAAATGGGCCACATTCCTTTGGGCAATTGGTGATATGTTGATAGGACTCTTCCTTTGTGTGTTAATAGGGGTTTGTGTAATAAGTGTTGATGTTTTACATGGTATACTCATAGGAGGATCCATAACACTTGATGTCATAATAGTTGGTAGAGTTAGGAGCAAGTGTGTGCTTTTTTAATTTTCCTCCAAAGAAAGTATGTTTGGCATCCCTAGAGTGCAAATCCCCTTAGGCATGTATTTTTGTTGCATTATTTGATTGAGGTCAATTCTTAACATCCACTTGGGGTACTTTGGAAGATTCTTGTTTCCATTGATTGATGAAGGTTTGTTAAATAAGGGATTGATATTAATGTGTTCAAAGTACTTTGGAGAATTTTGATGGCTAATTCTTGATGATATATCCTAGGTGTTATCTTTGTGTTTGAAAATTCCAAAGGTTGTTTTCCCTTGTCCAAGTCCAAACTAATCATGGGTTATATATTTTTGAACACTAGGTTGTCTTGATATTTAGACTTAGGTCCCTCCAAATTTGGATTAAATTTGACAATTTCTTGGGGTGCCAAAAGTTTTGGCAAGCCCTAACAATTTCTTTGTTAGTGATTCCATAGTCTGTGTTAGAGTCATCACTTAGGTGTAAAGTACCTTGTATGTTTTGAGGATTGAAGGTACTTGTGATAGGTTTACTAAATTCTAATGAGTGAGTTTCTTCATCCTTAGAAGTTTTAGGTACAATTCCACATTTGGGTGGTATTAGTACAAATATGGGTTCAAAATTAGGGGTCCATTAAACTATTTTCTGTGTAGTTGGGAGAACATCATGGTAGATGTGTTGTTGATGGTTGGTTGTGTCATTTTTGGATGATTAGCATTTTGCAAATACACGCTCAATGGGTCCACAAGAAAAGGTTGTGAGGTTTCAGCTTGATCTTTGTCAAGTGTTTGTTGAGATTTCTTACTCTTCTGTGGTCATGAATGAAGCTTAGGTTGTGTTTGTACCTTGGAGAACAAGGGTTGATATAGCTCTTCTAGTCTTTGGGCTGATTGTGTCCTTGTAAGTGTTGGCATGATACTTAAGTGTGCATATGTAATGCAGAAAACCCTAAAGGGACACTCTACCTACCAAGTGTGCACCTAAACTACCAACTATACTTTGACAGTACCAAGTATGCCCTTGGTGCACTTGGGGCCCTAAAGGTAAGCATTTGATGATCAGAAGGTATGCAATTGGTAAAAAGATGTGTTAGGGCAATAATTATGCAAGTGTGAATGATCTAACTATTTCTAGGTGTTTTCTAGGGTTTAAGGATGCAATACAAGCTATGAGAATGTAGTTTGGGGTGTTGGAAGCTAAAATGAAATCCCTAATTACTAAGTATTCTCTAAAAGCACCAACCATGCACCTAAAGTGTGCAATTGGTAAAATAGAGGTGTAGTTCGTAAAATAGGACAAATCTTGATAATCTGGATGTGGGTATGCAAGATATGAGTATTTTTTGGTTTTTTTAGGGGTTTAGGTATGTTGTGAAACCTATGGAAGTGTGAAATGATCTAGGTTTTTGATATAAAAGATGAAAATGTCCTAAGGAGATGATGCAAATGTAAATGTGAATAATGCTTTAGATTTTGACTAATGGGTATTAAAATGACTCTATGGTATGTAAAATGAAGATTAGGGTTGGAATTTGGACTTGGGAATGATGTTAGAGGTTGATCTATGCAAATTGGATTATGGAAAGGAAGTAATGCTAAGGTTGATAATGATTTTTAGGAAATGTAATATGGGGATATGAGATCAAGAAGACTAGTTGATTGATAGACAAGTTGATGGTGTTCGATATTGGAAGAGATGCTACGATTTTGAACTATGCAAGATGAAGTGGTTATGCAACTAGCGTTAAGCAAAATGAAATTTGGGGAGACTAGGAATATGATAATGCTATGACAAGGGTGTATGCAAGGTTTTGAACTTAGGATCAACTTTTTGGAAAGTATTAGTCTAAGAGTTTAACCTTGTGAAGATGGACTTTGGATCTTGACCAAAAAGAGACAAAAAATGAAAAAGATCAAGTTGATAAAAATGACAAGGTCAAATCCATCAAGACATATATAGAGTTTGACCCAATAAAATGACAAAAATGATAAAAAGATTATGGTCAAGATCCATCATCCATCAACATTAGGAGATACTCTAGGACTCATACTTTGTTCTAATTTT
Source organism: Cupressus sempervirens (assembly GCA_028749045.1). NCBI lineage: Eukaryota > Viridiplantae > Streptophyta > Pinopsida > Cupressales > Cupressaceae > Cupressus > Cupressus sempervirens. The sequence goes on along the minus strand of CM053787.1, from coordinate 556,955,887 downwards.
TGACTAAGTTCAAAGGTTTGGGTTTAAAATGAAGTTTAGTGGGGATCAAAATGAGGATTATGCTGATTAGATATGCAATATGAAAAGGTCCTAGGATGCAAAATGATGTTTGGGGTGCAAAATGATGTTCTGGGTCATGTTCATAATGAGGGCCTACACATGCTTCTAGAGGTAGTTCTAGGGTCCCAAAATGCAGTTTGGAGGCATAAAATGGTAATGTTGGTCACCAAGTGTACTATGATAGCACCGAGTGCACTTTGACAATAACAACTATGCCTTGTGGTGCATTTGGGGCTAGTTTGAGCATAGTTGGTAGTTTCATGGCGCAATTGGGAGACTAGGTTGAAAGCTTGTTGTTTCTGGACTAAGTGATTATGAGATTGCTATACCAGAGAACTAGGTTGTTGGGGATGATGTTAAAATCATATTGGAGATGAAAAATAAGGGTTATGACTTGTGGAATGAAGCCTAAGGTGTGCTCAATGAAGGTTAAGACATGTAGAGTGAGGTTTAGGATATGCTGAGAAAGGGGGACCTATCTAGGCACCTAGTGGCAAATTAAGGATCCCAAAATGCTACTTGGAAGTATAAACTGGGTGTTCTAGAAACCAAGTGTGCTCATAAAGAGCTAACTATGCCGATGGTGTACTTGAGGCTAGTTAGAGCATAGTTGGTAAAGTGATATGAAACTAAGGTGATTTTATGCTTGGTGACTTCTAGACTGTTGTTCAAGAGACCTAATTGAGAGGGGATAGTGCTATGATTAGACTAAGGATGAAAAATGAAGGTTAGGACACACAAAATGAGGGTTAAGATGTGAAAATGGAGGTTGGGTATGCATGAATGCAAGTTGGGAGATGCAAGATGTAGATTTAGGGTTGGAATGCAATGACTAAGGGATGCAAAATGAACCCTAAGGAATGCAATATGAAAGATTATGGATACAAAATGAGGACTAATAAAATGAAAAATGAGGTCTAGAGGGTAGAAGCATGAAGCTTAAAGAATAAAAAGTGCAATGGTATGCTATGTACAGGCGAAATCTAAGTCACACCAAGCACTCATAAGGTTACAATTTTCCATGTTTTCAACATCTCAAGTGTTTGGACAAAATTTTGTAATGTGTTGATAAGAGATGTAATGTTTTGATAGTATCCAAGGTTCACATTTGTGTTGGTGTAAATTTGCAAATTTGGCTTTATCTTGATTAATGTTGTTCACACACACAAGACAAAATAAATAAGAATAGTTGTTGTTAAAGTGAAAAGACACACCACAACCTAGGCTTTAAGATTGTATACACTATATTCCCACTTGAATTGAAATTTAGCCACTCTTATCTAGAGCTAATAATGTAGGATCTTGGTACCACAGGCTCCCCCTTACAATGCACTCACTTCTCATGGCTACCAAGATCTAAATCCAAATGGTCATCACTTCCCAAGGGACTGTTGCCTCTATTAAGGACTCCAAGTATGTGGGATATCTTCATGGACATGAGTGACCCCCTAAGCCAGTGGATAGAAGGGATTTTGGCTACTATGAAAAGGTGTTTAGTTTAGGCATTCGATTTGACAAGTGAATGTAAAATTCTACAGAAGGTCTCCCAACCTCGAGAACCAAGCTTTGACACACCACAAGGGTACTAGAGGAGAGCTATCACGTAGTAATACCACCAATATGACATTAACCATATTAATTTTTTTTATAGCAGCTAGAATGTTGAATTGGCTTTGGCCTGCTACTACTTCAAGGTCATCCCTTGGGGCTCACCAAGTGGTGAGTCTTGGGTCCAAGGCATGCCTCTTTAAAGAAGTTGCATAGATTTCTCTTGCACCCAAGATCCACAAATGATGAAGGTAGAGGATACATCCATGTAACTCCTAGGGTTCTAAACAATAAATGGACACTAGAAAGAAAATAAAATTCTTTTTAGTGCACCAAAAAAAGTGTTATCTAATATAAGAAATCCACACACAAGGTTTAGACAAGTACATAGTTCTTCAATAATGTCTTGCAAACAAGCATTATTAGTTTGTAATTGATAGGTATTCTCCAAATGATTGCCACATATTGCAAATATATCATCATTAATACAAAAACATCTATCCTAGGTCCTAGAATGAAATTGTAATCCTAGATGCAAATTCTAATCAAAACATGTGCTTTCTGTGAACAAACTATGCTCTGACAGAGCAGGCAGTGCCCCTAAAGACTAGGAAAGACTCAGGAGGCCCCCAAGTGTGCTCAAACAATGCCAACTACACCCTTGGTGTAGTTGGGGCTAGTTTAACTGTAGTTGATAGTTTTTAAGTACAATTGGGAGACTGGATGTAGACTATGGGGAAATGAGGCCAAAATAATACCTTGAATTTGAAAATCAAAAAGCTACTCAACCAAGTGTATTAAGATAGTGCAGAGTGCACCCATGGTGCACTTGAGGCCCAAAAGGGTGCAATTAGTGTTTTTGGAGCGTAGTTGGTCAAACATGAACAATAGATAGGGGTTATGGTGACTCCTAGGCCCCTAAAATAACTTCTTAAAGGTCCCAAGTGCACCCAAATAGAGTAGAGTGCACTTTGAGACAAGCAGCTACAAAAGTACATAAATGAGAGCTAAAAAGATGTTACTAGGCCCAATTAGACTAGGTGTGATAAGAAAGAGTAGATAGACATTACACTCCTTCAAGTGAGCTTGTACCTTACACCTAAAAGCACAAAAACAAGAAACCCAAGTTAGTTTGCATGATCTTCATGTTGGGTTCACCAATCGTAGGACCATAAAATGGGTCAAAACCTAGCATATTATGAGCAATCACAAAACTCAATAAATATACACTAAAACCCTTCTAATCTATCATGAAAGCCAAATAAAACAAAGAAAGCAACATATGTAAAACTCCCTCTTTTAGTTGTAGCTCTCATGTACTTCTTTCTTCTCCATTTGATGTAGCTCCAATTGCCTATAGTGCACACAATTGAAAGAAAAAGCCTATTGATGAGATGATACTATTTAGAATACAAGAAGAGTAACATGAAGCCTAATGGATGCTAAAGATGAAGACTCCAAGAAGATGGCTCTTAAGGATTGGAAATGGGAGCAAGAAAGCTCAATTTATAGCCAATGTGCAAGAGGAGAGAATTGAATGAGAGGGTGGACACTTGTCAATGCAAATGTGCAACTTGGCATGATATTCCTTAGAATATCCATGATGCATATGACACAAGATGCCAAATGTGAGATTCTATGACACATGAAAGCCAACATGGCTAAAATTTGGGGAGAATTTATGACTTGCATATGATACCTCAAAGCCACATGTAGGATTCTATGACACATGAAAGTCAACATGGCTAAAAATGTAGGAGATTCTATGATGTGCATATGACACCTCAAAGCCACTTGTAGCTCAGAATCTATGATGATGGTGGCTTATTATAGGTATGTGTAAGGAATAAAAATATCAAATATGACATATTTTAGCCAAGTGTAGGGAGAAAATCTATGACGCATCATGTCTATGTGTCAAGAATAGCTGGAATATATGAATTAAAAATTCATATATCCACACAAATGGAAATTAGTAAAATATAATTTAGAGGTGGAAAATAGGACTTAGGAAATTGAGAATTTCCATATTTTGAGAAAGAAAAGCAATTAATTAGTAAAATATCAATTAATTGAGAATGTTAGTTAGGAGGAATGATTAGTAATGTGGGATAAAAAAGATTGGAATTACATAAGATTAAATTATAGGTTATTTAATCCTATAGGACAAATTAGTAAATGATTGGCCAATTTGATTAGATAAATGTGATAATATCCTTTGATGAAATGCTATAGTTATGTAGATCGACTAGGATGATGATGAGTAGATCAAAGCCATAATAAAATTGAATGATCAATTAGAATTAATAATATGCCAAGAATACATGGCATGGACTAAGAATATGTAACATTTAACAAACAATGTAAATGCTATAAGATCAAAATTGATTGATAAGGTTGATCATAATAACATCAGCGACCATTGTCAATGTTATTAAATTGGTTTGATAATGGCATGATCTGACATTGAGGGACTTGACAATGTCAATGATCAAATGATAAGAATTATAGTTTGACCTAGCATTGAAGGACATGACAACATTAAGGTCAAATTTGATGGGTTTGATAAGATTTGATAGGTTTCCAAGGCACTGAGAGATATGACAATGCTTAGGGTTTGATAGATGATGATTGATTTGAGAAATTTGACATGTTTTAGGTTGATTATAGTTGATTTGGGGTGAGTTGGGTTAATTACACTTGATTTTAGATGATTCCAAGTGATGTTGAAATGATTTTGGGTTAGGTGGATGAGATTATGAAATGATCTACAATTGATGTGAAAGAGGATACAAATGATGGAGGACATTGTTAAAATATAATCAAATGACAATCAAGTTGGCCAAAAAGTTAGAATTAGTAAAATGAGAAAATGGGATGAGTTAGTGTGAAAAAGTGATTAAATAGTAGACATGAACCATTTTTGAGCATCTACAATGAGGAGGAAAATAAAGATAACATTATTTTGCAAAATAAAGAAATCACCATACAAAAGGTTGCTTCATAAGATGAATGTGATGTCAAATTAGACCTCCCACTTTAAGAAGAGAGTCACAAGAAAGTGAAAATCAATCCTCTCATGTTGAAAAGTAAAGAAGATATTGAAGAAGATAAGTTTTGGGATGACTTAGAGGAGTTTTTCTTTACATTAGATGTAAAACCAACATCTTTTGTAGAGAAAAACTATGAGCCTTATGAAGATGGTGCATAATTTCCTGTACTTTTATCAAATCAACCACAAAAATTGGTTTCTAAAAGGCAAGGAGAGGATAAAGAAGAAGCTCATCTACACAAAGCCAACAAGGAGGGTTCAAAGTTTTTTCTTTCATGAGGGTTTCCAATTAGACATCTTATTCATATGGAGGAAAATAAATCTTCACAAGCTATGTTTGCAAAAAAGGAAGAAGTTACAATTGAAGATGAATCTCAATATGCATATGTAGCAAATAGAGAAATGTTTTAGCATACTTATGGACTTCAATGTGCAATATATATTGTCAACATGAAGTAATAAGTGATTTTGTTAAGGTCTTTCCAAAAGTATTGTTGTTTGTTAAGTTTCTACTAATGTTGTAACTATTTCCAACTGCTCATAAGCTTGTGAAGCATTGGAAGATTTTGAGAAGAGGAAGATACTTCAAAGAGCTAGTTAATGGTTTTGTTTGAGCAAGTCATGCTTTTTGGTTAGTGAAGGTTAGGATAGGCTAGGGTAGAATTTTCATTCAATAAGTGTTGTTACATAATGCCTTAGAGTTAGTTGTTGTCTAGTTTATTTTGTTTCCTAGTTCTTCTTGTCTTAATGGCTATTTTGGAGGAGTCCACAACCGGTTGGTTGCATGCATTTCATATTATTTTTCAAGGATCTAAGTGAGTCAAGTTTCTAATTTTGGAAGAGAGTATTTACATAGATTTTAAAATAAATTACATTTGTAGTCGAGTGTTTATGATGTCAAGAATATCTATTCAATGATGGTGTCTAGTTGGTATTATCTATAGGTTTCATATTGTAATTGTTAGTCTTGTAGCAACTATTGTATGGTTTTAACAATCAGTCCTACAACCACTACTCTTTGATTTAATAGATAGTCCTACAACAACTGCTATGTGACTGAACAATCATTTTACAACAACTACAATGTGGTCTAAAAGACAACTTGCACCAATTATGGGGATATCTATATCTACCGATATTAAATATGCCACACTCTTGGTGGGACCTAGTTATTCAACAATAAAGGGACTTGTACTTTTAGCTATTTGAAAAGCTCAAATCTTCTCAAAACACCAAAAGTGGTACTATGTTTATGATTTCCATTTATTAATAATATTTTTCATTTTTAGTAATTGATTACCTATGCGTTACATTTTGTTTCTCAATTATCACTATTGTAATTATATGCTTCATAAGTGGTTTGTTTTGTTTCCTTCATACATACATTATTATTTGAGGATAAACAACCTTTTAGTTGGGGGGAACACATGTAAGCCTTGTATTTTAATCATAGGAGGATGAACTTTAAGGTACATTTTTTATATTACCCTCGATGTTCTTGATGATTGATTAAAGTTGTCACAATATTTCATGCTAAAAGCTTTCACTTCTATATATATATATATATATATATATATATATATACTTCACCCAATTAATGTAATGCACTTCCAAGTTATTTATATACATTAACTTGATTTATGAAACATTAACTATGATAAATGATTTATTTATTAACATTTATATGTGTAGCTAGTTAATGCTAAATTGTGATGATTATTATGATAAATGGTTATTATTAAAGTATATTTAAATTTAGGTAATTAACATGTTGTTTGTCAAGTATTTGAGTCATTCATGTAGCTAGGAAGAAGGAGAAGTAAGTTGACACTTGTCAATAATCAACAATTGCAAGAAATGCAGAAAAAGTTAAAAAGACAGTTTTGGTAAAATGGGAAAATATCACTAAATTATTAATGAAATTATTAGTGTCTTAAATATTTGGAAATATGAAAACAATATGCATAAACCCTTTTGAGTGTTTGAGTTAGTTCAAAATAGTTAATGAGCAGTGGAGATTAGAAGTTGATCGAGTAAAAGGTGGCATATTTTCAGGTAACAGAAAACCACTTTCAATAAAATGGCCATATCTTCCATGATTATTAATAAAAATTTTCAAAATGATTTGGAAAGATAAAAATGAGGAACATAACCTGGTAAAAGGGTTTTATCTAATTTGTAATAATGAATGAGAACCATGCGTTTGAGTGGACTGCTAAAAAGATGGAATAGAAAATCAACAAACTTAGTCATTAGTTTTGTAATAACTCTCTCTTTATTGTTTAAATGATGAGACACTTGTTAGATGGTTGTTAGAGAGTCAATAAGCTTATATATTCAAAATTATAATCAAGCATTTGATATATATATATAAAGTTCGTAATACAGTTCTTGCAGCCACTACCGTGCAATTTCTTGTAGTTTCCTACAACCATTACTATGTACTTTGATTAATTTCTAGAATATATATATATATATATATATAAAGTTAGTAATACAGTTCTTGCAGCCACTACTGTGCAGTTTCTTGTAGTTTCCTACAACCATTACTGTGTACTTTGATTAATTTCTAGAATTGTTGTAGTTTATATTTTTCAATGATAGAATAGCTTACAGAGTTTTATAGTGCATATAATTTGAATACTTGTTTCAAGTATACATCCTCAGGTTGAAAACTTAAATGTTTCTTCTACATAAGAAAGATAGCTACTCATTTTGGATGTCCAATCCATGAGTTTTGTTTTTAGAACCAAGTTATTGATCTAATTGGGAAGCCAACAATGTGCAAGAAACAATTTCCAAGGTTAGATGGTTGAGATGCTTTCCATATGAAATAAATGTTGATGAGGCTTCAACAACCATTACTACACTATTGGCCGAGGATATTGGAAAGGCTGTTACATCCTTTGGAAATTATGAGAAGGCAAAGTCTAGAATAATTATTAACTTTTAGACTTCCTCTATCATAAGGAAAAAGAATAAGATGGTAAAGAAATTGAAAGAGAAGTTTGGAGAAGGTGCAGAAGAAGAAGGTGATGAAGAGGAAGAAGAAGAAGAAGAAGAAGAAGAAGGTCATGGACTTTTGTAACTTACTCAAGGTTTGGGTGAAGATGATGATGTAGAAGGTGTCCAAGAAGAAGAAGCTGAGGAAGCACCTAAGGTAACTACTAAGAAGAAGAGGAAATAAAAGAAACAAGAAGTGGAGAAACCAAAGAAGACTTTGAAACAGTCACAACAAAAACCAGTTGTACCTTTAACAAGGTCAAGCACAAGGGCTACCACTGCATAGGCAAAAGAAATTACAAAGGAAAAAGGGAAGAGATCAAGTGCCACAATGGAGCTGAGCCAACCTATAAAGAAACCAAGGAGGAAGTATAAGCCTCAAGAAGATACAAAAGAGGAGAAGATAGAGTCTAATGACTTGAGTCAATTCAAAGTGGTAAGCCACAACCCTTCATCTGATATATATAATCTATGCGAAAATGTTAAAAAAAATATAGATTTATTAGGCTTTTCACATATAGATTTTGATAAGCTAGGGAGTGTGGATAAAAATATTTTATAAGAGGCCATATATGACATGATGGAAACATTTAAGTCCACTCCTCTAGAGATTGCGAACTACATACCAAAAAGCTTATATGATAGAGTTGAGCAAAAGTGGAAATTCATTTTGACTAGTAAGAGACAAATAAGAGAGGCTACATTAGCCCAAGCTATGCCTACATTGGACAAGCAGATGATTGTGGAATCAATGGAGAAACATAAAGGAAAATTTGCTCCAAAATATAGAGCATTTCAAATACTAAAGAAGCAAGCAGAAGATGTCGTAACCAAGAGTACATGGTTTTGAAAATCTATTTATGGGTTATCCACAAAAGCAATAACTAAGAAAGGAGAGAAAGAAGAAGGAGATAATGCAAAATATGTTTCAGCAAAGGAAGGTACTATGGAGGTGACAAAAGAAATAGTTGAGGAAGAACAATAGGATGCACAAGATGTTCAAGTGTCAAGTGCCAATTGTCCACATGCAGACCAAGAGAGTCAATAGGACTCAATTATCATCAAGGATGTTCCTGATATAACATCTCAGAATGCTAATTCTTTGACTAATGATGATATGGAGAAGCTACAACAAGACTCCACCAATGCAACTTTTCCATGCACCAACCCAATATTGGTGAGAGTAGATTAAATTAAGAAGCTAGATAATGCATCTGCAAGGGAGAACCAACAAGCCACAAAAAATGTGCCCCTATTAGTTATAGAGGTAAAGGAGAAAGAGACATGATCTATAGAAAGATCAAAAAGTAAACCTTGAACAACAAGATGGTACCACCAAGACACCATCTGCTATGTCTACCATAGTCATTTAGATGAAAGAAGTAGATACAGAACCAATAGCTACGTCATTATCTAGCCTAAGTAGTTCAGGTTTACTAGCTATTGTGATCATTGAAAAGGATGGAAATGAAGTACAAGGGTAAGGAATCTAGTTCTATACCCATTCCACCATCACATGGTGAAGTACATATAGAGGGAGAAAAGAATGAAGAGTATAAGGTGACTACTACAACTAAGGAGAAAAATTCTATACAGACATTGGTTACTTTACCAACTTCTACATATCCTCTCAATAGTAAAACTCATTAGAGGCCAAATTCATAGGGCATCCCATTGCAAATTTCAAGGCTAAGTGCTAGCACACCAAAGAGTATTGATGCTACATCATTTGAGGATGTTAGCTTAGATGAGGTGATTGAATTACCCTAGTTTGATCTATCATCAATCACTCTTGATGAAATGAACATTCCTCAGGACACTCTACAACAAAAGAAAAGGCAAGAAATTCTAAGGAGGGATCACAAGAAAAAGAAAGTGTTACATGAAATCAAAGATATATTCATTGATTCTTTTAGCTCCTAGATTCAACTGCAAAAAAATCCTATTATAGAGAAAGTTGTCAACATTGTGGACAAGATTAAGGATGAAGACCTAGACACAAATGTAAAAATATTAGAATGCTCTGAAAGGAAGTTTCATACAAAATTTATGGAAAAGATATCTAGTGCTATTGCACTTAGACAAGTTGATTTAGAAAACAAGATGGAAAATGTAAAGAAGGTGATAGAGGAAATTTTCTCTGTATACACTAATTTCTGCAACATTGATATATTCACTAAGGAAATTCAATAGGCTATTGACTAGTTGCAGGGAGATTTACAACTCATAGATACTACACCGAAAAAATCTCCTGGTAATAGTCATTAACATTTTTCATTGGTTACTGATGACTCAAAGTAGGCTTGCCGAGATGCAATAAAAAGATACCAATATTAGATCTACTCTAATCAATATGCAGCCCATTTTGACACCTTACATGGAAGTATTGCACAAGAAACTAGCCTATGCAAAAAAATTGATGAAGAAAGGTTCCCATCTTTCTACACGTGAAGGCTTAATTGACCTCACTACTAATCTTGAAATACAGATTCATTCACCTAATATAGAAAGTGATAATTGGGATGCAACTTTGAAGATAATATTGGAGTTACATAAGTCATTTTTGGACAAACACACTGTAAGTGTACACCCCACATGACATAGTGTCAAAAAAGAGGGATTATACAAAATTTGAAGAAATTTTTGTCAAGGAAGATATCAACTCAGAAGGAGTCAGAGAATAGAAATGAAGCATTTACTCAAGGGGAGTAAAACACAAAGGTAACTTCAACATTTTTGAGCATTTTTTTTGCAAATTTTGAAGTTTTGAAGATTTTTTATAGAACCTAAGTAGAGAAGAGACATTGCCTAACTTATGCATAAAAGGAATGTGTATACCATCACAAAGTGTTTTTTCCACTCACGTCAAAGGGGGAGATTGTTAATCTCATTTTGGTTTTGACATTATAGTGACAAAACACTTAGTCATTATTTAGCAATTAGTACATGTCGAGTGATTAGAGTGAGCTAAGAAATTAGTGCAAGTTAAGTGATCAAAGCATGTCAAGCTTAAGTTTCTAGACAGTGCATGCCAAGCAATATTATTTGTCAGTGCCAAGCATTAGTATGTGCCAAGCAAATAGTATGCGCTGAGTCACTCCAGTGCTAAATAGTCTATACATGCTGAGTGATTTAGGTACAAAATAATAGTAAGTGTTGAGTTTTTTAGAAGATGAGTAACAACACTCAGAGCATAGTGAAGGTTGAGCATCAGAGCCTATTGATGCCAAGTGAATAGTTTTTGACATAGATGTCTATTATGGCACAAAATTCTATGTAAATCATTTTTGGTCAATATAATCATGAATTTATGATTATAAGAGATAAGTATGGAGTCATATTGTGAATCTCTATGCAATGCATGCAACAAATCAGATTATAGCATTAGGTAGTAATAAGGATCAACCCCAACCATTCATTCTGACCTAATCCATCTCCACCAATGTTTATTTAAGAAATCTAAAACCTAAGAAGTTTATCATTATGTGAGGAGATGAATGCTAAGAGTGGAATTTGTGGTGGCTATGATGGCTATGACAGAGTTATGCAAAGTAGAATCATTCTAGAGAAACATAGACAAGAAGTGAAAGGTTTAGAAAGGATAGATATAATTAGAAGGATCAAGAAACAATTAGTAAATAGGAGATCTAATATCAAGCAGAAAGGTGCTAACTAAAGATCAGGTGCTAAATCATTCTAATAGGTAATATAAAGTAAATATCTTTACTTAGTAGTCCTAACAGGCTATTTGTAAATCTCTTGACCGAGTTCTTACTTAATTGTACGTTAAAATCCTATAGAAAGGCTAGACCTAACAATATTTGTAAGCCTTTAATAGGGAAGAACCATCATAGGGTAGATCATAGTTTATGGTCAAAACTTTGTAGCCATAATTGGCCACACTTTACAGCTGCAGTAGTGAAGATTTATGGGTGTCATCCCCACCCTAGTTTTACCTTCTCCTTGGAGGATTTTTTGGTAACCAAAATCTTATGTGTTATGTGTTGATTTACTTTATGCTATGGATGTGAAGAATGGTTAGTTATTTCAATTTACATGAAAAGTTATGAGATGGATGTATAGTGAATTATTTTTAAGGTTAAAGTTTTAAGTGTTGATTCACTCCCACCCACCCCCCTCTCAGAACTTACTTTCCCATTGGTATTTCCAATAGTTCTAGGCTAGCTGGTTCTTAAGATCCAAAGCATAGAAGGACCCATATGAGTTTTCCTAAGAAGAGAGGTTCTAGAAGCAACAAGTTAGCAAATGAAAGGATACATGCACAATCGACACTCTACAAGAGTGCGCCCAAAATATTTATCTTTTGATCTCAATGAGGATTCCCCTTTAATGTCTAATCCTTTCAGTGTGGTGATATGGGAGGGTGCATAATGAGGACTCCCCTACATGAAATATTTTCAACATGGAGGGATCCTTTTGGTCATATTCAATACCTACTTAGAAGGAGCTTCACTTTCTTTTAGAAACACCATAACTCTACAAAATATAGATCAAGGTTTAGGATTCTCTCTTCCTCATGACTTGGTTTGGTGATCTTGCATTAAATGGTAGTCATCATTCAATGTTTTTATATGGAAGTCTTGAAACTCAAGCCCTTCTAATATGTAGGTGGATGTGGCATGATTCCTTTTGAATCTAGCCTTCCACCATTGCTATTGGCTGACATACTTATTAATGATGTAGCAGATAGTTAATAATGATAGATAAAAAACTCCTCTTTATCAACTACAGGCTTCCCAATGTACCTAATGCATTTAAGATTGTCAAAAAAGTGGAGTTCTCTTATCAACCAATGGGAACCTCAAGGAGATAAATGACAAATATTTGAGAGAAAAGCATGAAAATATCAACATTTATAGATCAAATTTTCTTTTGGAAATCCCCTCTTTTATCCCCTGCTTCTCTCTATTCCCCTTTCATTTTTTTTGGATGTAATTCCTTTTTCACATCTTTTTTGCATAAAGAAATAACTAGATCTTGTAGATTTAGGAAATAAAGGTGGTAGGTAAGTTAGTTATATGTATTCCCACCTAAAGTTTTATATCCTTGTGTATATATAAGGAGAATGTCAATTTTTCTAGCATCAGAAAAATGGATGATTTTATCTTCCATTTCATTATAACACCATCATTATGAATGAAAACACTATTACCTTTTCTACAATTTGGCTTCCTTAAAGTAGTTTGTTTGTTCCACCAGTGCATGTTGATATTTATAAGTTATGTTTTGAGTAGAGGGATCATGGAGTTATTTCTACGAGATTCATTTATCTCTAAAAGTAGTGAGATCTTTCTGTTTTTTTGCTATTATCTTCATTGGCTTGGATAAAACTAAATGATCTTATTTATTTTGACACTATTTAATTTGATACACCTACTTGTGTTAGATTTATTGATCAAGCATATGTTTAAGTTATTCTACCATTGAAGCATGTATTGTTGATAATAATAGTGAAAATGTATACTATGTGTAGATTAAATCTCTAACCCTATAAGATTTTTCATTTATGTTATTTTCTTTTTGTACCTCCCTTGGTTCCATCCTAAGATATCTTCCCAACCTAGCTTGAGTGATTCATTTTTTAGACCAACATGCATGGGATATCGATGAAGGTTTTTCCTGCCTTATTATAAATACAACCACCTCCTTATCCAACTTTTCTCACTCCTTGCACAATCAAGAACTAGTGTATAGAGAGCTTGGGAGTAGAGATTTTTCACTTTCCATTCTTTTAGTGATATTGGTTGAACATTCTAGTTAGGTGATAATTGTTACTCTATTGGTAGTGTGTGAAACAAAGTTATATCAATAGGTTCATAGTGAGCTAGGGGGGACCAACAAGGGATACTAAGTCATAGAAACATTTGGAATGATATGATAACATTCAAGGTTGGAATTGAGGACTCAAGGGTTGTCATAAGGTGCTTTGTTAGTGCCAATTATGCTAAGGTGGTATCTATAGTGAGAAAGGGAGGAATTTTTTGGGACTCAAAATTGAAGCCCTGATTTTGAGTACCATTGAAAAACATCAAGCCCTATAAGCCCTTTTTAATGCATGTGTACTGGCTATTCGTTCGAGGCCTAAGAGGTGTTTAATGTTTCAAAAACCTTGCATTTAGTATATCCACTTGTCGCATGAAGATAAATTATCATTCTAAGTCATTCTATGAAGTTCTATTTTGAGCAATGACCAAATCTACATTTTTGTCTAAGTGTCAAACAACGACAAGAGGCCTAGTTTGCAATTGAATATCTTGCACCCAATAATGTTGCATGAATTGCCACTTTGGGAGTGTTTAGTGTCCATAATAGAGAACCTATGTTTTAGATTTTGAGTCATTTTGAATATGTTTGACTAGGTTTTGAATCCCTCAAAGTTGGTCATATGTTGTTGTCATGTTGATGCAAATTGTTCATAATTCTGGAAGGCCCTATTTGACTTGTTATAATTTTGACCAAGTCAACCAAAATGATAAAATTCCTTTTGAATTTCATTCTAGAGGTAAGATACTTTCTATGTTTCAATTTTGAGCTTATTATGAATCCATTTGATCAGTTTTTGAACATGATTCCAAATGCAATTTGTGATATTTTACTTGTGTCATAAACTGTAGATTGGTTGGTACCCTTGTTTGTGATGTCATATCATTGAATCTATGATAGGTGAGATCAAATGGATTGTACCATTTTTTTCTACTCTCAAAATTCTTTGAGTGTTCCAGTTTGTAAGTCTTGACTAATCCATCTGCACACTTTTCCAGGTCCATTCCATTTGCAATTTTTTTTTCTGCCAGTGTTTCCAGTCTGCAAATTTTGAGTAGCCTACTTTGACCGCTTGCCAAATGGGCCTAGTTATTCATCACGAGCCCTAATTGTAGATTTATACTATCTTCATGAAAATGAACCAATGCCCTAGTTTTCATTTCTTTAAGTGTCAGTTTATCTAATTTTCAGAGCCAAATCTAGACACATTTTATGGTTTTTTGACATGTTTTCTATGCAGACAGTTCTAAGAGGGCAACTTTGATAGTCAATATCTTTTGACTGAGAATTTTTCATGAGATGAGATTTTACATGGTGCAAAGTATGTGGAACAGAGAATCAATCTATTCAATTGCAGAGCCTACTCAGGTGTTTGGATCAATTTTTAAAGCTGGTCAAAGGATCTCCTAGCACAAAATTGATAAGTTGTAGAAAGAGGTGAAATGAGTTTTAAAAGTTAAAAAAATGATGCAGATTATTTCCAATTAGAATAAGATGATTAATAGATCAATTCGAAAGTTTAGTTGTTTGGAAACGATTTTTTTTTTAGCTAGACCCCTTTTTGGGCCCCACTATTTTCATCAGATCGGTAGGATGGTGGGAATGGAAGGTGTTCAAGAGATGTTTTATTTTTTATGAGTAGTTTGATGCTTTGGCATATGAATATAATCATTTCAAATTGAATAGATGAGCTTGAGGTGCAAGTACAAGATATCAACATTGATGAAATTATTTTTGGTATACACATCACCCTTCAGATGAGCATTCTGAGTACACTTAAAATGGACAAAAAATGAAAGATTGAAAGTCACAAGAGATTTAATTACATCAATGATTTCATGCCTCACATAAAAATCTGAGCAATTTGTTGTAATGAAGAATTGGTTTTACTAAAGGCCATAAATATAGAGGTAGGCACCATTTCTTGTTACATCGAAAAACTTTTACATATGAGGCACCAAAGTGGACAAATATAAATTGCAGACCAAAAATAAATATGGATTAGCCATATTTGTTTGAGATTTGATGCCTTATGTATCATGAATATGGCTAAGTTAGCTAGGTGATGGGGATGGTGTTATATGTGGTAGCCACATTTGAAATGAGGAGGTGCTACTAAAAAGGGGACTACTAATTTCATTTGTAGCCATTTTCCTGATATGATTGATAGGAATTTAACATCATATTCTTTATATATGAAAAGAAGGATAAGAAGATTGCATTAGAAGAAAAATAGACTAGTCAAGTACATGAACTTGAATCGCTTGTGCATCGGTCCGTATTGAATGCACTCTATGTTTGTGGACATCTTGGCTGACATTAAGAACAATTTTTCGAGTGCTTTTGGCCTTTCCCTAAACATATCAATTGATGAACATAGGATGAAGCTGAAATATGTGTCTTGTACAAGATGTACATTTATTGTGAGCAGAATTATATTGTGAAAAAAAATTGAAAATGGCTAAAAAGGGAGCTCCATGCAAAAAAGAAAAGACAAAACCGCAACATTTGCAAAGGAAGTCAGAGGTAGTCCATGGTAGAGGAGCTCCACGTTGAAAAGAAGGAAAGAAGCTATCCACAACACTAGCCATAGAGGAAAGCCAAAGGACCTACAATGAAAAATAACATGGGGATTTCAAGTATCTATGCCCATGTCTTGGCGAGGAAGCCGTGGTCCATTGCATAAGGAGATGACTCAATTTTTTCAAAAGGTAGAATATTGAAGGATGTTGCAGCAACCCAATACCATTGTCTCTTTCCAAAACCACACAACGCCTCATCAATATCAATTTTCCTATGATAAAGTAGAGGATGAAACTATTTGAAGTTGAATGAAGGTGTATAGGGATGAGCAAGTGCTATTGCAATGGAAGAATTTTGCCAAACCATGTGATTCCGCTAGGTTAAGGGGAAACAAAAATAAAACATTTGTCCCACATTTTCCATGTCTAGTTTGTTTTGAGTGTTTAAATACCCCAACACTCAATAACTAAGTGTCTTAAAGACACAAATTCTTTTGAAGCCTCAACCATGTGCATGGGTCTCGTGGTCAGAGGATATAAATGGCATAATTTTGAAAGAACACGTAAATCAAGAAAATGATATGTAATATAATGACCAACTAGCTTCTAAAAAATGGTAGATCTATGGATGAATCATGAAGTGACACATGGTAGAGGACTTAGGTGCAGTGCAAATTATGAGGTGCTAACGTGGCATGAGAGAAACGTGTTGTGAAGGTGCTTCCCCGCATGCATAGTCAACAACTTGCTAACTATAGTGAGAGAAAGTGCCTAGCTGACACATGGTAGTGGGCCTCAATCAGAGGTGATGTAGCAAGTCTAAGATGGGTGTTTTAAATTTTTCCATGTGGCAAGATTTGACAGTTGGCACTTCCCCGCATTTCAGGGATGCATGGAAGTTAAGCAAAGTGGGGAAGCGCCTAGGTGCCACATAGCAGTGGGCCTATGTTAGAAATGACATGGTAGTAATTGGTGAGGCAATTAGAGGGTGCCATGTGGTGCCTGGTGTTAGGTGACTGTATAGAATCCAACCAATCAGAACATGACACGTATCAAGACCAGTCAAACCAAGTTTGACCTAGATGAAAAATGGAGGGGAATTTTCAAAAATATATTTTTATTTTATTTAATTGTTTCTCTAAAAAAATCATGTGCAGGTCAGTTTTAAATAAAATAAAATATTATCCTATAGTTGAAACTTTGAGAAATATTTAATATTTGCAACCAAGTGTAGTTTCAAAGCCTGGAAGGAGCCCAATTTTCAAAGCTAGATTCTGGGAGTTTTTGATAAGCAAACATAGTAATATTATATATCACCAGAACTAGGAGAAGACAAACTTTCTATTTATAGAATTTATTTTTGCATAGGAAGCCGTCTATTTAGGTTATACAAGGTTTTCTCCTAGATTCCTAGTTTGCAACCGCATTCAGGTATCAAAGTTTAGTTTTGGTTTCTAGCAGGGTAATGAGTTAAATGTATGTAAAAGGCAGTATAAATATAGTTATGGGTGAGTTTGGTTACATTCAAGTTAGTTAAATCTAGATTTTATCAACCTTTCATGATGCATTTCAAATATTTGAGCAATAGAAGAGTTTTCATCATTCATATGAGATATTTCCAAGTTTGTTACAGAAGAATGATGAAAACTAAATTAGATTTCAAGAGTAGAAAGAGGAGAGATGTTTTATAATAGCAGAGGATGGAATTTCAAGTGGACACATGTCATCTTCAGATCAGATCTGGAAAGTCATTCTTTGTATATATCTTCTTCTTTCTCATCCATTGAAGAGGTTGGTTCTAGTTCTGGAGAAAATTTACTCACTACTATGATACCATGTGTGTTCCAATCTTGAGTTTTCTCAGATTTGTGAAACTAGGGTTCCAGTCTTGATGTGTTCTCATCACTATGACACCACATTCTTCATCATATTTTCTCTTGTATGAACAACAATAATGAAGATAATATAACTAGTTCTAATTTTTTAGGCAGATCTATGTTTTAATTTCATGCATCTAAATTTATAGTTTCAAGGAAATGAATACAAATGAGTAGTAATCTCCTTAGTTTCATTTTGATTCTCATCTCCTATCTCTATAATCTGCAATCTTATGTGGTTTAAGGACAAAGAACTGAGACCCATTTGCAATCCCTTTAAGGTTGTATTTTGATATGTTTTGCTATTGGAACAAAGGGCCAAGTAAATGCTTGATGTGTTTGACAAGGTTGCTGGTTATTTTGAGAAGGATACTTCATAAGAATGAGGTCTTTATGAACACCAATTTTTGATTCACAAAGTGATAAGATAGATTTGATATCTTGGTGTATGAAATATGTCATTGATATCACAGATGTATGTGTTTGATTCATGGAATTTCCCAATAGATAAGGCATTGATCAACTATAGGATCATTGGTTCTTACTGCTACATATTTGGGGTCTTGTTGAAATCAACATCATTAATCAAATATATTTCCCTTATAAGTTGAAGAACTAAAAAGGATGCCCTCACTTAGCTTATCAATTTCTTAGGTCATGTTATTAGCTATTCCATGTCTGAGATCTGTGCATAACTATTAGAAGATTAAGGGTTTTATCTACTTTGTTAGATTTAGGAATATGTTTTAGCATTGGTACCATGTAAGTGAATTTGAAGTACACCTGCCTAGGTTTTGCAAAGCCTAAAGTAGAAGAAGGGTCAAGCCTTATAGTTGGCCCGATTTTTGAAATGGTATGTTGAATATGGGAAGTAGCTACCCCTAGATGTATCTTGTTCTCATCGGGGTAATTCAAAACCATGTTATTTCAAAACAATAATGGAATCAATGGTCTAAGTCACTTGGAGTAGATGCATTATTCAATGAGGGTTACTATGATTCTTGAGGTAGTAATGCAGTGCCTTTTCTAGGTAACATGCATAGTTGAGCATGGGGAGCTATGGTAGTTCTAGGCATTTAAGGAGTGGCACAAAGGTAATCAGGAGGCTCAGGGAATTGAGATCACATAGGGCCAACATTGGAGTAGGGCTATCTATGGGGGATGTTGAGGTGAAGACATAGGGGGCTAAGTCAGGAGGTTAAACATGGGTTGGATAGGGGTAGATTTTGGATCTCAAGGATTATTTTGAGTTGCAATAGAGGTGTTAGAACCAAGGAGGTTTGGTATCTACTTCTATTCCATAGGGGTGTATATTAAGGTAGTCAGGTGTGTGGACAATTGATGAATATTGGGGTAAGGCATAGTCTGGGTGAACAAAATTAGCTGGACCAGAAGGGGAAATGCCAATATCGTGAGTGGTTGGAGGTTCTAAGGGAAAAGACTCATCCTAGGCATAGGCTAAATCTAAGACAAACATAGACAAATGTATATGTGTGTGCGTATGTGTATGTATGTTTGTATATCTATATATACATATATAGATATATATCTATATATGTATATCTATATACATATACATATACATATGTATATATATACATATATACATATATATCTATATCTATATATGTATATATATACATATGTATAGATTAGTTTATGGTTGTCCTTGTTTTCAAGGATCTTTAGGTGGGGCACTATGAATTTTGCTTTCTTATTGGTGGTTCTTGGGACTTGTACCTTATTGGTTGTCTATGCTTACTTGGTTATGGTACTTTTACCTATTTCTTAATCTATTTAGTCATTGACTTCTCATCCTTGTTGAAATTATTCTTCCTTACCATTTATTTTCTCATTAGTATCATCTTGGATCTTGATAGGGTAGTCTTCTTCTTGTTCATCTTGTTGTGCCTACACAACACGTGCCCCATTTTGAATTTAAAATGGGGACCCCCTCTTTTCTTTAGCATAAGAGATCCCATTCTGTAAAACAGGGCACCTAGTCAGGTGCCCCTGTGGATAGGGTCCCCCTCTAGGTCTAGGACAATCTAGGATATCTCGTTACTTGGTCCCAAAAGAGGTTGGTTAGTTAGAAGGTAAAATTTTTGACAAGGCACATAAAAGTGTGCACATGCACACATTGAGCACATGTGCAACTAGTGGTGGTACACAATGTGCGCCCAAATGTTTAACTCTAGAGAGGCATAGATGTATACATGCACAATGTCTTTCCCCCCACATCTACATTGCACCTATGCACCCTAAAATGTCCACACCTTTAGATCATCTTATCCTTGGCTTTAACTTACACAAGGTGAATCTGGGTGCACACATGCATAGGGGTAAAAGCATAGATCTGTGTCACTATTTATGATACAAAAACCTGTTTTGGTCAAATCTTATTTCTCTATCAAAACTCAATTTAAAAAAAAAAACTAAAAATGCCCTTTTATAGATCTCAGATTCAATATCATCATTATATAATTTTTTGAGTGTTTTGATTAGTTATAATATGTTATAATCTCAAAATATTATAAGTTGATATTTTAACTTTTCAGAACATGCTCACTCAGAAAAGGAAAAAAAATAGTAAACCATATCAAAAAAATTAAAAAATTTATATTTATCTCGAGAGGAGAGAATCCTCTTCACGAATATGTAATTTATTTTCAAGAAGGTATAGATTTGATAGGGAAGTTTTGACAGGATGAAAAAATTGTTGGATTCTAATAAGGTTGAACTTGAGAACTTATAACAAAGAAAATATACATAAAAAATAATTATTTCTTTTTTTTTTCACTACTATACATGTCATCTATAAGATATTTTCAAATCAGAACAAAAAAAGATGATTTGCATATACTTGTTTAGTGGGAACTACACCCTATATTTTTTACAGTTAAAAAAGGGACTTCAAAATAAAATAAAATGAATAAATTCTTACTGAAAAAATTTATAAAAATTATAGGCATAAAATTTATCCAATTCTACACATTTCATCAGTTTACATCATCTTCATATTTTAAACACAAATACCATTTTTTTTGTCATTAATGTTGAATTGTCACATTCTGATATCCCGTTTCTTTATAAAAGGTGACATAGGTTTGTTCTTTTACCCATAGATGTGCATATGCACATCTCACAATGGTGGGTGTTGTACACTTCATGTGCATACATATTTCAAACCATGCCTTATGAATATTGTGCATGTGTGCTATGTGTGCAAAATGCAAAAAATATATTTAACAAGAACACCACAAGGTTAATGTGTGCATAGTGTGCACCTTGCACACATGCGCTAGTGTGCATGGTGCACACATTAGCCTTGTGGTGTGCTTGTTAAATGAATTTTATGCATGTTACACTATGGGCACATGTTCTTTTTATGCCCTTTTAGTCAATTTTGTCAAATTTCAATATTCTTTTACCAATTTCTCGCTAACCTTGTCATAGTACTTAAGTGTCTTTAAAGTTGTTAACATCAATATATTGACATGATTCCTTTGTGTAGGTTAAAATGGCATCATCCTCATCATTTATGATGGTGAAGATAACACCCAAACTAGTTAGTTTAAAGTTCTGAGGTGCACTAAAGAAATTGCAATTTATGGATAAGCACCCAGAGGTTCGAGATACAAAGATGAGACATATTGATTGGAACACATTCCTGGTATTATGAAACAAACCAAGGGAAAGGTTAAAGATGATCTCGTTGTTGATCTTGAGTGGGTTACTAAATGTGGCTTCCCATCCCAGATTCATCTAGTATTTAGAATTGATTATGGCACTACCCCACCATTATATGCCAGAGGAAAAGGTTGTAAGGAGAATTATGGGAGAGATGGTTCTAGATATACACCCTGATAATATCAAGAAGGCTTTTCACTTACCACCTATGGACCAATTCCTAAAGATTACATATGACATAGCAGATAGGCGATACAGGGAGCATGAACAAGTGGAAAAAGTTATAGTACAGGAGAAATACCTTATTGTCCAACCCCCTACTAATAGAAGAGATGGAAAGGTTTCCATGACCAGGGTGTACATGAGAGATGATATTAGCTACAATATAGTACTTTTAAGAAGAGTTATGGGACTCCCTATGGCCATTCATCTTGAAATGTGGATTATTCATTTCATTGAAACTATCAAGAGGAGGGTTTTCCAATTTATTGGGCCACCATCATCAATAATTGGAAGAAGAACTCATTTTAGTGAAGATTGACCCTCATTTTTACATGACTTCCTATGTGGTCTATCTTCTAGAAACTAGAAAAATTGATTATCCAAGGCTAGTGATGAAGGGAAGCATGCAATACACCAACATCTAGCCCTATATGGTGTACCTATAGTTGGTACAAAAGAAGACCCCTTTCAAAATCCTAGAGTAAAGGATGGTGAATGATAACTTCATCTTCATTATAATATGATTCAGTGAAGGAGATTATGCAAAGATATTTTCTATAGAGGTTGTCACTTGAGTATAACAAGTAGGTTCTTACTTCATTCACTTCAACAAATTCACTTATATCTAAGTGGAAGGACCCTCTTGTGTCCAAAGAATATTCCTTGCTATTTGTCCAACAACTTGATACTAGTGGAGATAGCTAGGTAAGTGACCTTGACCTATCATAGGGTCAGAAAGAAATATAAGAAGATATGGGTATGGACCATTACTATTAGATCTTTTGTGGTCAAGTAGAAACATGATATTGCTAAATATGAGCCAGAATAGGATTAGTATCCCTTGGATGATTACCCAATATCTTGGTCCTACTTTGATAAGATTTGGATGGTACAAAATCTCATAGGGAAGCAATTTATACCTTATGCAGTGATAGAGGATCACTTGATTAATTGTGTAGATTACTATGATATTTAAAATAGCAACTATTGTAAGATGTGTCTATGGATAGAAGAAAAGACCCTCAATTTGACCATAGAATTTAAGATATGGATACAAATACTCCATATGTGTTGGATCCATTGTATAGTAAGGATATAATTTTTGAAAGACCCATAGTGAAATCCAAGATTAGCCAAGAAGAGAATGAAAAAATACAATATAGGGCCAAGCATATCATTTAGTTGACTAAAGATTCAGTGAGAAATCCCTTTTACTTAGAGCCAGTTCCTAATGGACTGGTACTACATGCTACAACTAGATCTAAGAAAGGAAAAGGGACCAAATTCATTGTCCTAAATTACCAAGAGAAGTCCCTAGTATGACCAAAAATATTCTACAAACATGAATGGGAAGTGGCTTACTTCTGTAGTGATCTGAATTAAGAATTCATATTACAATACCAAGTGTAGAATGTGAGGTATTGTAACTAAATTAAAAGCAATTAAAATGCAATAGTAGATGTTTTTGCAAGCCCAAAAGTGATCCATACATTTGAAAAAAGAGTTTATACAAGTTTGATGGATCCTAAGTGTCACCATTATCCCTTGGAAATGAAAACAAAAAGTCCACAAGCTAGTTAATTATAAAATAAACTCTAACAACTATAAAAACTACAAAAATCTATTTTAAAAATTATGTTGACCTGTAGAAGTAATAACTTTCTACTCATAGCTCAAAATCACAAATCATCAAAACTTTTGGAAAGATCTTCTAAAGTGCTACATTCATTGTTTGGCATCGCCAAAGCCTAGAAATGCCCCGAAGGCCTCCAAAAATGCAAATCACTAGAACATAGAAAATATCAAAAATATTAATTTTGGATTTTACCCAATTTTCTTATGAAAAAATCCTCATCATCTTCCTAGACTATATTTTTATCTTCCTAGACTATATTTTTATCATTCTTTCCTCCTTCAGAGGAAATGGGCCCCATTTCATCCATACTTTGCATTAGATGTGGAAAATGAAGTTGGATTTGTTAAAGTGTAAGCTATTTTCTCCATTGAAAAAATTGTCCTTCTTTTACCACATGGTACAAATAGATTTTATGGTTCCTCAAATTATTCATGACAACCTCCACAATTTAATTACTTTGAAGTCAATTAACAACTTCTGGATTCAACTATGTATGATTGATTTCTTCAGCAACATATGCAATATCTAGTAAAGGAGGGAAATATGGCTTCCACAGTTCTACATTGAAGACTAGGTGAACACCCAAAAATGGATGCAAGTTGAGTTCAAATGCATTTTCACCAACTTTCTTTATAATCTTATAGGACCATAGTGAAGAGGACAAAGCTTCCTATGAGGGCCTTGTAAGCGTTCCTTCTAGAAAAGCAACCATATCTTATCCCGAACCTAAAGATTATGAGGAGTTTGATGCTCATCATGCTTTTCTTTATACTTCTTAATGGTCTGATCCAAAATTTAATGAACTTGCTTCTACAAATGATGAATTCTATCAATGAACTTCATTTCTTTGTCCTTCTCCTTATCTAAGAATGGTACAAAGTTAGGTTGCATAGCAAAAATTGAAACATTTATTGGTACTAAGGGCTGATACTTGAGATAAATTTAAAATGGGTTATGGCAAGTTGAACTATGAATTTCCCTATTATAGCTATTTTTTACATAGGGAAGGTTCTCATCCCATGTATCAAGATGTTTGTAGTGATATATATGCATGATTTGAATAATCATTCAATTAAAAACCTTTTTTCGACCATCTATTTGAGGGTGAAAAGTAGTAGACTTTTTTAGTTTTTTGTCCATCATTGCCCATAATGAAGACCAAAAATTACTAAGAAATTGACTATCCCTATCTAAAATAATGCTTTTTGGTATTCCAAAATGAACCCAAACATGTTAAAAAAAGAGCTTTGTTGTTTCTTATGTAGAGATTTCCTTTCTACAAGCCACCAAGATTGTCATTTTCAAAAATCTATTAACTATAACATATACACAATCATGTCCATATTTAGTGGTAGGAAGATCAGACATAAATTCCATTGAAATTGAATGCCAAGGTTTATTTGGGATTGGAAGTAGTAAATATAAACCTAGATTACAATTTGTAGGCTTTGCAATGGCACATGTTGTACATGCTTGAATGTATTCTATCACATCATTTTTCATGTTTGGCTAGTAAAAATATCTTTTTAGTATAGTAGTAGTCTTACCTATTCCAAAATGAATAGCAACCTTACTGTAGTGAGCTTCCCATGTTAACTTCTTACATTCTTCCTCAAGAACACAAATTTGGCAAAAGTGGTAAAGCATTCCATCTTACAAGTAACAATCATTCACCCTTCCACAAGCTAAGTATAAACATCATTAAATTCATTATCATGTCCATACAAGTGGGCCCAATTTTCTGTTTTGTGACCACATGATTCTAATACCATACTTATTCCTACAATTGGAGGCCTACTTAGACAATCTACTACCTTATAGGTGCTTCCTTTCTTATGATGCATGTTGAGATGAAATAGTTGAAGATACATTGACCATCTTTGATGCATATCATTCTATAATTTGCCTTGTGTTTGCAAAAATTGAAGGGGTTTGTGATCTATGTGGATGATAGTCTCCTTTCCCAATATGTAATGTTTCCATTACTTACAAACTTGAACAATAACATATAATTATTTATCATAGGTGGGATATATATGCACTGTATCAGAAAAAATCTTACTATGGTAGGCAACTGGATGTCCATGTTGCATGAGGACTGCTCCCAAGGCATATTTTGATGCATAAGTTTGTATTTCAAAATATTGTTGTAAATTAGGAAGAGATAAAAGTGGTGTAGAATATAACCTTTGTTTTAACTCCTCAAATTCTTTTTGTTGAGCACCTGTCCACTTGAATTTCATGTTCATACCTCCTGGTAATGATTGATTCAAAGGCCAAGACACATTTGAAAATCCAAACACAAATCTATGATAAAAGTTAGCTAATGCAAGAAGCTATGCAACTCTATGAGATTCCTTGGAGTAGGCTAATATTTAATTACTTGGGGATCTTTTTAGGATAAACATGAACATTCTCACTATCAATAACATATCCCAAGCAGTTAATACTTTTCATACCAAAATAATATTTTTCTTTATTTGCATAGTATCCATGGTCTTGTAATGTAGAAAATATTAGTTCCACATATTGCAAATGTTCTTCCCAAGTTTTACTAAAAATTAGAATATTATCTATATATACAACTACAAATGAGTTAGTGAATGACCTAAGAAAATCATTCATCATCCTCATAAATGTGGTTGGGTCATTTGTGAGGCCAAAAGGGATCACCAACCATTCAAATAGTCTCTCTTTAGATTTAAAATAAGTCTTCCATACATCTATTGGATCAATTGGTACTTGATGGTACCCATATTTAAAGTCAATTTTAGTGAAGAATTTTGCCCCTCTATGTTGGTCTAAGAGATCATTTATCCAAGGAATTGGGTATCTATTTTTTATAGCGATCTTATTCAATGATCTATAATCAATACAGAGTCTCTATGTATCATACTTTTTCTTTTCAAGAACAATTGGGCTACCACAAGGAGATGTACTTGGGTAGATATAACCTTTCTAAATTAATTCTTGTATCTACCTTTTTATCTCATTATTTTCTAGAATTGACCTCCTATATATCGACTCATTAGGAAATAGGGTTTCTGGTATCAAATCAATAGAGTGTTTAACTTGGCAATGTGAAGGTACCTCTACTGGTAAGTCAAACAGATTATGATATTTTGTTAAAATATGATCCATTGATCTTTTTTTTCTGTTGTGATGGACACCATGGAATAGGAATTACACACATTTTCTCTTTTGTTCCTTAGGATAGATCATTAATAACACAAATGTACTAGTTTGGGATATTAACCTTCTACATTGTTTTGCACTAATCAAAGATATAGAGTTTGCAAGACTTACCTTTGGAATCTAGTACTTTTGTACACCTAATTCAATTGTCACACTTTGTGGCCTTGAATCATACACTCCATGACTTAGATACATGTATGGCTGCCTCAATAGAATATCACACACATCAAGAGGAGCTACATCATAGATCACATCCTCTTTGAATAGTTTTATCGAATATGAAAGATGACATTGCTTGTTTACTTGAATATCCCACCCTTGGCTCACCCACCCCATAGAATATGGTTGTAGATGTGATGTTGTCTTCAAATTCAATCTTTTTATAGTCTCAGAAGATATCAAATTATTTTGACTACCATTATCAATGATAAACTGTAAATCTTTTCCTCCTACCCATATTCATGAATGCTATAATCTCTTCATCATCATTAGAAAATACCTTTGTAGTGACCACAATTGGATATGGGTCATCTTCAATGATTTGTTCATCCTCCTTTTGTTTTCTAAAATCTATCACCTTGGGTTCAATAGCTTCTTCATGGGTTTCCATCATTAAATTCTATATAGTTATACAATATTGAGTGTTATGAGAGGGACTTTTCTAGACTTCATACCATATACTTGATTCTTTCCCTATTTTTTTTAACCCTCATGTCTTCTTTGCTGGCGAATTTGGAGATGGTTCCTTGGATATTTTTCCCCATTGGATTATTACTTTCACCTTTCTATTTTTTGTTCATTGGATTTTCCCTACTCCGTTTTTGTTTGAACTTCTCATCAATTTTTGATGCACATTTGAAAGCATTGGACAATGTTTCTATATTCAAGAAATCCATTTTAGATTGAATGTATCTATAAAGACCACTCTTATACTTCATAAATCAATGTTTTTTTGAGTCTTTGATGCCAAGATTTGTAGAGAGAGCATGAAATATGTTGGTGTACTCTTGAAATAATTGTTATTTCTTCTGTCAGAGTAATTACCATTACATATTTTTTTTCATAGGTATCCTCAGGGCAATATTCTTGTTTTATATGCTCTACAAATTATTATCATGTGGTTTTTCTATCAAATAACATAGAAAATTCATGTCTATCATGAGCTTTTTGGGTTTCTTCAGTTGTAAGTGTACCTCCCATGAAAACTTCACATGATTCTTAGTTTTGAAAAGGGCAAAAGTTATCTTTTCAATATTTTGAGAAATTATCAACACAAAAGGACCTCTCCAATTTGGACACCAGTCATCAAAATTTTTTACATCAATTTTCCCTTGAAAAGTTGGAATATAAAAATTTACATATAGCTTGAATGGGGTTTGCCCACCAAATTTTGAATTGCTTGGACTGGCCTATAACTCCCTTTTTTCAAGAATCCATGAAAATTGTTGCATCATTTATTCACATTGTTTATTTAATGTGTCTTCTACTAGTATTTTGAAGGATTCATCCATCCCCAAGGGGAAGAATAGAAATAAGGTAGTGTAAGAAGAAGAATCCCAATTAGAAGAGGCTCAAAGTTAAAAAGCACAAGTTCTAGGAGAAGAAACTAAAATTCCACATACATAAACCTTATCCCAAATAGAATCCTCTCTATTAGTACCCAATAGAGCTAGGACTGAGACAATGGTAGTAGGGGAGAAGAGGAGAAAGTTAAAGAACAAGAAGATCTCCTCATCTCCTAAAATTTTGGAGACTCTACTAGAGGCAGAAGAGGAAGATCAAGGGGACATGATTGAATATATCACACTAAATAAGAGAACTTAGTTGGCTAGGGTTACATAAGAGGAAGGATGGAGGAGTGCAACCTAAATGCCTCCTCTCCCAGAAAAACCAATCCCACTTGAAGAGTATATAGACTAGGAGGAATTGATGGATTCTATAGAAGAAGATGACTCGAATGCATATGACCTCTAGGAGTTTGATTTTATGTTGACTAGGACACATTTGGAAGGAAGAGTAATAAGGGACATGCCTTAGAGAGAATCCATAGGTGTGGACTAGAAAAAAGTCCCTCCACTATTGCAAGGACTAGTGGGTTTACCACTACACCACGAGGGAAGCCACCTTGACCTCATCCTCCTGCACTAGAGAAAGAAGCTATTCCTAGGCCCTTATTATTCACTCAATTAGATAGTCAAATAGATGGTGAGAATGATTTTCAAAAATTGCACACTGATGAGGTTTTGGGAGGAAGGGTATATTAATAGAGGGAGGGAGAGAGAGAGAGAAAGAGAGAGAGAGAGAGAGAGAGAGAGAGAGAGAGAGAGAGAGAGAGAGAGAGAGAGAGAGAGAGAGAGAGAGAGAGAGAGAGAGATGGAGGGAGGGAGGGAGGGAGGGAGAGAGAGAGAGAGAGAGAGAGAGAGAGAGAGAGAGAGAGAGAGAGAGAGAGAGAGAGAGAGAGAGAGTCGACACCATGTGTAGAATAATAAAAAACCTCTCCTCTGAGGATGATAATGGCCACACCATTAGTCAATCTACCCAGGTCAGAAAAGACCCGAGAGGGGAAAAGGGTCAGTCTCTGAGATGACCTCCTCTTTAGGAAATTACACGTCTCCTATGGGTGCTACTGTAGTATGGCTAAAGAGAGAGGACTTGACTTACTGGAGAACATATGTAGAGTATATAGTAGTTGAGAGGATGGAGGTAATGACGAAGGTAGTGAAGATACTGACATCTATTTAGGGTGATCTAAAATAGCAAGCCTTCATTATGAGGAATCAAAGTAGTAACTTAAGAGAACATATAGATATACCTCCTCCACATATGAATATTGAAGATATTTTCCCCAGAGAATACCAAATTTCAGAATTAGTACTTTGGAAATCCATTTGGGACATGACCAAATTTTTGACCACAACAGGTCTTAAATAGGTGTTTCAGCATCTGGATGAAGATGAAGCCAAAATTTTGGAATTAAGAAAGAAGAATGGTATGCTCTAATAATATGTAAAGTAGGTAGTCAATCCATTGGACCTTGACGATCCTCAACTCACTCTAGTGACTACCCTTGAAAAATGAGCTCCAACCATAAGACAAGGGGAATCATTTTTGGATACATACCAAAGGTGTCATCATAGTTTTGACGATAGAGGTCTCTACACAATTGAAGGTGATATGCACCTTTAGCACAAAATTTAGAAGAACACTCATAAGTTGGTCATGGTGGTAGAACAAGATTTTGGGCTAATGGATGAAGTGAATGCTTGGACCAATGATTTGGAAGCTTTGAAAACCATCAAGGGGCAGAGGTATCTGGGGCTTATAGGAGTATATATGGTAGATGAGTTAGATAAAATAGATGATTAGATTGAGAAGGTATCAAAGAAAAAGAAGTTATGATAGGATTGTATGAGGGAATCTAGGATATGAAAAATAAGCCTTGAGAGTAGGTTTTGGAGGCAAATACATACTATAGTGCTGCTAACTTGGAGATATTTTGTGATAACTCAAGAACATAGTTATGCTTAGTTGAAATAGTGGTACAACAATTCAGAGCATTGTTGGAAACAACATCATTTGAAGATGATATCAGATGAATATTTAAAATTGAATAGGCATTGATAGAGTTGGACTCCAAGTTGGAAGATTTTGTGGAGACTAGGCTAGAAATCAAAAACTATTGACAAGTAGTGCAGGCCAAGTATGACTCCTTAGACTTGTTGAAAACTCAAGAGATAACTATTGTTATCCAAAAGTTCAAAATGATACACCTAGACATCATTTTGGTACAAAGGTTATAGAACCCTGATGTTAGAAGTTAAGATTTTACACTTAGAAATTTTTTTCTAATTTTGGTCTTACCACCTAGAGGTGTGCTAGTGTGTAGGTGCAAAAAACACAAAGGTGCACTAAACCATATGGTGCACTAAAGCCATAGGTGTGACGGAATTTTTTCTCAATTGCAATGGCACTGATAGTTAACAATATGTGCCATTTTTTGAGCATTTCATGCATCAAAAATATTTTTTTGAGGTAGTTTAAATGATAGAGACACACATTAGAGCTTAAGTTTGGATCTAAAAAAGTTCTAGAGACTCTCAGATCATCTACATACTTCTTTCTTCTTATCTTCTTCTTCTTTAGGATTTCTTGAGTCATGTAAAGGTCCATGCACCATGCAATTAATAAAATAAAGAGTGTGGACCTACCTATCATCTGGTTAGGAGTCTGTTTGTACATAATTTGCTCAAAATTAGTGATTTTAGCATGCTTTTTGCAAGGAAAAATTCCTAGATCCAAAAATTTCATGAAGGATGGGGTTTCCTATGAATATAGAGATGTAATATGTATTCAAAGATGATATTTTGATGCAATAGAGTATGTTTTTGGTAGTCTTATTCTATGTGTAGTGTTTATTGCTAGAATGTGCCTTTACTTTATTAATTTTATGTTCATGAATAGCGATGGAGCCAATTTTTGCTGTATGTTAATGCTTGTGTGATCTATTAATTTTGGTGTTTTTCATTTGCTAACAAATTCCTACTGTTGTGATGAATTGGAGAAAGGATCACCTTCAAGTTCTTGCATATCTATTTGTCTCATATAAGTGCACTTTCCAAGGCTATATTTTTTGATGAATTTTGAAATAGCCTACAATTTTTATTGTTTCCTTGTACAATTGCAATGGTGAAGTGAAGAAAGTATTGCTCCTAATTTCATCAATTTTCTACTTGATCCTTTTGAAGATTTAATTTACAAAAGTGTTATTACTTTGAATTATGTCCATTAAAAAATTTATTTTTAGAATTTTCCTTTAAATTCTTGTTACACTAACTTTGTTATTTTCTTTTAAACATGTGATTAGAATAGGGATCCATATAGTTGCATTATGAAAACTTGCATTGATCTAAAAATCAGAAAATGTAAAAAACAAGTATTTTTCTATGGATTGCATTTCTCTTGGAATTGTGTAGTTAAAGTACTGGCGAATGCTTCCTTGTGACATTCACATTTATCTTCAATTGAGCTACCTAGTAGGTTGAAAAAAACCTTCCGAAACCTTGGAGGCCAATTTGATTAGTTTTTAAAGAGAGAAATACATAAGGATTTTTATCATTGACATTGTGTAAAATGGCCACTCAATAAAAGTGGTGCTAGAAGGAGGGCAATCTGTAAATCTCTAAGTCTAAAATCTTATGGATTTGAAAAATTCAAAGTATGAAATTTGGTAGTTCATAGAATTTATAAGCCTATAATTATGTAGTTCACAAAATTTCCAAGTTTGTATTTTTATAGTCACTTGGGTTTTTAGGTGCACTTATGCATAGATGCACTTATTCACAAGGTGCACTAAACATAAGGGTGTGCTAAATACCAAGGTGTACCAATTTAGAGGTTTGCAAATTAGAGGATGTTGACCCAATGTTCCACTTTCAGTGAGCTTTGAGGTTCTCTCATAGAAAGTGTGAGTTATTATAACTTGACCATTTACAAAAACCTCATAGTGACATGGGGATATCGAAAATCTTCTCGCTCACTACACAAATCCCATCATATTATTCCACTTCACTTTCCAATTCTTTCATCATAACCACTTCACAAAAAACCTCATAACATCAAAGTCATCCACCACCATCTTGTCGATATTATGTATGTTGCACACATTGCATAATATTTTTTATATTGTATTATTTTAGTATTAATGTAATGTTGCACCTAGGATCATCTAGATGGACACACAACATGTAATATTCCCATGGGATATACTTGATGAGTTGTATTGTAACATTGTGATTATCAACCTTGTTTTTGTAGTAACCTTTGGGTTACAATAAAATATTCAGAGACAGAGAAACTCATGAGGGTATTATAGCAGAGAAAATTGATGGCCTCATGAAAGAGAACTATTCCACAACTAGAGATGGAAACATAAAGGACGGAGGGAAAATTAAGGCCAGGAAAGAAGACAGGATCAAAAGAAGACAACAGACTACTTGGTCCTTCCCCCCCGAAAACTGGCATAAAGCCAATTTTGATGGGGCGGCTAAGGGGAACCTTGGTCCCACCAGATGCGGTGGAATCATAAGAAACAACTTGTCAGGGGGCATTGCTGCTATCTCCTCCCCTATTGGTCACCAAACCAACCATTTGGCTGAAGCTAGTGCAGCCAGACTCACTATTTAGCTGGCCCTGGACTCAGGGATTGAACATCTATGGCTTGAAGGAGACTCCCTAAATATAATAAATTGTATTTTAGGAGTAACCAAACCCTCATGGACCATTGAAAGCATAATTGAGGACCTAAAAATGGACATGAGAAAATTTTAAAATTACCACGTCAGCCGTGTCTACCGTGAAGCTAACGTGGTTGCTGATTGGTTCGCAAATGCATTGGTCACATTCAATTCGGTGATGCCACGGGGAAACAATAATCATTTTTTGACAGTGGCTATGGAGCTCATCTGAAAGGAGCAAATTCAAGGTACCAACTCAAAATCTTTTTTATGATGATGAGACATGCTATATCATGTTTTAAAAAGGGAATCATTTGGAGTTATGTGGAACCCCCACCGTTTCATAATAATGTGTACGGAATACATGAGCAGAAGAAAGCCAGAGTTAAACCCAATAACATGCACATTAAAGCTCTTGTCCTTAGCGATTTCTTCATCTTTGAGCTCTGCAATTCTATTAAGGGTTTAGGGTTAGAGAGGCATAATATGAAAATGGTGGGAGAAAGGATTAGAAGAGATCCATGGGGAGAAATAGAGAGCTAGAAAGAAAAAGGGAAGGTTTGGAAAAAACTCCAAAAGGGCGGCATAACTAGCTTCATGGAGGGGCTCCATGGTTTCGACGTGGGGGTTACCAAGATTATGGTTGAAACCTGGCACAACAGAAAGGTCAAAATTGATGGTGTTTCCCACCAAATCATAGAGGGTTTCATTACGGAGGTGACTGGCTTCTCCCAGGAAGGCATGAGCTTCTTCAAGGATAAGAAGATTTTCGCCAATGCTGTCAATGATTTTGTCAAGAACGACAAGGAGAAAAGAAAACTGGTAAAGATTAACACCTACTATGACATTGAGTCCATCAAGAAGATCTAGGGGCATGTTCTGAGGATCATCATAGAGTATGTCACTTTGGAGCCCAGGTTTGATAGAGTTAGGACCCATCATTTTGTTCTACTTAATCATTTTAGACATAAAGTGAAAATCTCCTTTCCTTTCTATATTAATACTTCTATGACTAAGAATATAAAGAGTTACAAGAAATGTCCTATCAAGAACCCCGCCCTTCATAAAGGCCTTCTGCTCCTCATTTTTGAGTTTTTGAAAACCCAGACAAGAGGCAAGTCCATTGGGGTTTCAGGTGGCTCCTTAGAGGACACCACTAGCTTAGACTCAAGGGAAGTGCGCGTTATGAAATCTATCAAGTCTGAAACCCTGAAAGCCAATCCCTCTCCCCGCTTCCCTAGTAGGAAGAGCCCCAGGTGCCCTCCCCCTAACCCCCCTTCCCCTCATCCTAAGGAGTCTAGTGATGAGTCAAATATGGAGTCAGAGGAGGCGGATTTGGTGGCAAAGAAGGAAAGTAAGTTGGAAGATGACAAGGAGAAAGATAATGACAAGAAGGAGGTGACCCCCTTGGTAACCCAGGATAACCCCAAGAAAAGAAAATTGGACCAGGCCCCAACCCATGATCATCTTAGTGAGCTCGTCGATTTTCCCCCCAGCCCTATTGTGCCCACCTCCCCCCCCTTGGAGGTCCCCATTTCGCACCCAGAAGAGATGATAGAAATCATGGTTGAAAGGGGGGGGGAGGCCATCAGGGAAAATAAGAGATCTTGGAGCAATCTCAATGTGGATAGGGCCAGAATGGGCATTGTTAGAGAACTTACTAAAATCCATGTGTTGGGGGATCTCGATAATAACACCCATTATGACGAGCTCCTTGACCCGACTCTTCTGGTTCTCTCTGATAATGTTCATGAAATGGGTTTCAACTTTCTCAACAATGCAAAGAACAACCTGATTGACAATTTTTGCTCCATTAAGTGGCTTTTTCAGGAAATTGAGACTCTGAAGGATAGGTCCAACCAGACCAACAATAGGGGGGATGTCAAGGATCATGAGGCCAGAGGTAGTAAAGACCAGGAGGGCAGCCAGGAAAAAGACAAAAGCCAGGACCCCAGAGGCAATCAGGAGGATAGAATCACCTGGATCGAGCAGAAGCTCCAAAGGCTAGATTTCATCCACCAGATTGTGACTAAACAGATTGTGGATACCCTCCATACCTTGAATGAAAACATTGTTAATCTGGGGGACTATCTGACCAATGCTGGTCTTGTGGGGAATGTGGAGTAGAGTACAGAGAACAGAACTAGCCAGGAAGATCCTCAGAAAGAGACTAGAAACCAGGAAAGTCAGGGGGACCAGAAGCATTTCCTCCCCAGGATCCAGGAGGAAGAGGTCAACCAGAAGGAAAGTGATGCTGCAGAAACCCTGCAAGCAATGGAAAAGAAGGGACACTAGTCTGCCCGCCAGGCTCTGTTCCTGGCCTTTGTTTCTTAGGCTTCGGGCCTTTTTGTTTCTGGCCTTTTGAGATAGCATTTTTTCTGTCTTTTTAGTTTTAAGTTGTTTTGTGTTGTAAAACTTTGGGTTTCAGGATCCCTGTAAAACTTGTTTTCCTAATAAAAAACCTTTGGATTTCAGGGTCCCTATAAAACTTGTTTATCTTATCAAAAACATTGTGATAATATTTGATGTACTTATCTAATATTGGGGAAAAGAATTAAATGTCCAATATTAAATGTGGGGTCAATGGGTTAGGTAGCACATGGTTTATGTAATATCACTTGGTGGTTTTGTAGGACTTGCTACTATATAAGAAGCCACAAGGGTAGTTGTAGAGACAAGAGAAAAGGGGAAAATAAGGCAAAAAGGAATGTCAATGAAGACAAGGCTTGATAGGTTATATTGATTGGTTGTGGCTATGTCTTTGAAAGCTTCCATGGTTATATGGCAATGGAGTTTTTTTACTAAATAATACATGGTGATGGATGCTTTTGGAGGCTGGGTTTTTCTCTCAATGAGGGTTTGCTAGGGTATATCTTGTGTAACATTTTTGAGGGTATGTTGTCTATTATCTTCCATCTAGATTCTAATTACATATTTATTTCAGATCTATTATGGTTTATGTGGAAATGGTTATACTTATTGTTGCATGTTTCCTTACACATCTTCACCCATGGATTTCATTGCAAATGTACAAGATTCACCTATCAATTTATAAGGTCCACTCTATGACCTCCCTAAGAATCCTAAAAAATTCTTTCAAAAATTCATCTACAGTAAGGCATGAACAACAAAAATCACATCAAAGTCTTTGGGGAAATATGGAACAAAAAGCAGATTCCACATGAAGATGTATTCATTCACCTTTTCCCATACACTTTGGGGGAAGTTGAATTCATTTAGTATGTAAATCTACCATCAACATCTATGAAAAGTTTCTAAGCTTTCAAAAAGTTGTTCCTAGATCAATTCAAGACATTTATCAACCCGATTATCTTGCACCACCAATTCTTGTCAATAAAAAGGGACCCTGTGAAAATCATCTCTTAATTTAACCATCATTTTAACATGACATACTTGAGATTGGAAACCCCTTATACCATACCATTGGAAGCTATAATTCAAATAGATTTGAATTCTATGGATCAAATCACTATCATATTTCTTAGATGACTTCTTGCTACGAATATTGATACTCTGGAAAAGGTCTTTGAGGAGGCAAACACCTTCAGCAAACAAGCCAATCCTAATTATGGAGGCATGATAGTCCCAACTAATGCTTCTACCATGATACCACCATATCCATCAGCAATACCAATGTTGTGCAATCAATATCCTCCATTGAACCTGATACTAGTTTAATAAATTCCTGTAGTCCCGACACTAGCCATAACCTATCCAAGATTTGAACCTCTAAAAGTGACATTCTTCAAGAAGGATGTGCCCACTGTAGAAACAAAGAACAATGTGACATCTGAACTAGAACAAATAAAGAAGACTATATCCCAAATCATAAATGAGCTCACTCATTTATGATTTTCATAGCAGAAAAATAATAATTCCAAATAGTCTAATAGAAACACAAATAAGAACTATGGAAAAAACAAGTCAAATAACTTCAATTCTTATGGGAGAAATACCACTAGAAATATCTTAATAAAACTAGTAATGGAACATGCATTGTAATAATGGAAGCATACCAACTAACAAAAATAACAATGTTTAATTTGTTGAAGTCAATCAGGTTGATGTAAACCAAAGCACATCTAACAATAACATGTTCTATAGGGGAAATTAGGACATAGGCCAAAGTTTGAAAGACATGAGGAACATGTTGCTGCTCCAGTTCAACACAATGTTGTTAGAATCCTATGAAACTTCATTATGCATTGAGCTAGAAGAATTTTCCAATGAAGAATTCATGCTCCCTTTCAACTAAGAAGCAAAACCATAACCCTCCAAAATGTTCTCTTTCCACAATGACAACAAGAACACACACAACTTCTACAATTGAAAGGAACCACTAACTAATGGGATTCCCCCTGGATTATGACCTACACTACCTGATCTATGAGAAAAAAATAATCCTACACCAGTTCATGCACCTAACGAGGAATAATATTCTCAAATGAAAGGAGTAGTGCCCACTTTATTAAAGAACAATGCATGGTCCATAGAGAAGTATATCACCATCACAAAATCAAAAAGGACCAAGGAAAACATTTCTATGTATGACATGTTGCAAAGTTTTCCCACTCAAAGAGAAGCCATTTTGAAGATGCTAGATCATACCAAGTCATCTACTAGCACCAACACATAAAATGTGAACTCTCCCCAAGTCAATTCCATGAAAGCCATACCAACCATGTTCAAGGATAAGATAGAAATACCTCATTTTTTACTAAGTATCTATATCTAGGGAAGAACCTTCATAACTACATCATAGATTCAGGTGCCTTAAGAAATGTTATGCCGCACTAAATATCTTAGAGGCTAGGACTATCCCCACAACCCACAAATTGAGTTGTAATTCAGCTTGATAAGACATGAGTAAAGGTCATTGTGGTGTTAAAAGATGTAAGCATCCAACTGATTATAGATCTTTGGATTCAAGACATCATCGATATTCATGTAGTAGACATTCCCAAGACCTATGGTATGTTCTTTAGTAGGGAATGGACTAAGTGTCTCAAGGGATGGTTCTCCATGGATTTCACCCAACTATGGTTACTATGTAAGGGACTGAACAACTGCATTAAAATTGATGTAGAGCCCAATATGAAGAGGATGATAACAAAATATAGTGCACCCAACAAAGTTTTGTTCCTCCAATCCAACTTAGGTCCCTACAGGGTGATGACATTTGATACCTCCCAAACCAAGGAATCTAACTAGAACCTTGCCACAAATTAGAAAGACTCTCCTTTAATAGACCTCATCACTAAGTCCATAGAGAAAAAGGTTACTAATTTGGAGTACCATGGAGAAGATGTAGACCCAAAAATATTTCTCTTCCCTATGTTTTACAGGTTGCATCATATGAGCCATTCCAAATTTGAATGTCTGAGTTGCAGAGATGTTGAGATAATGGATGTTGCACACATTGCATAATATTGTTTATATTATATTATTTTATTTAATTATGTAATGTCACACCTAGATGGACATGCAACATGTAAAGACTCCCATGGGATATACTTGATGAGTTGTATTCTAACATTGTGATATATTTAACGTAATTATTTAATATTGGAGAAAAGAATTAAATTTCCAATATTAAATATGGGGTCAATGGGTTAGGTAGCACATGGTTTATGTAATACCACTTGGTGGTTTTGTGGGAATTGCTACTATATAAGCAACCACAAGGGTAGTTGTTAGTGTGAGAAGATAGAAGGAAAAAAGGGCAAGAGTCGACTGGGACAAGGCTTGATAGGTTAGCCAAGGGAGCATTTGTGAAAGTTGGAAGCATGACATGGGGTATGTGGATTCATGCTTGTTCAAATGGATTGCTTGGTTGTGGCTATGGATTTGCAAGCTTCCGTGGCTGTATTGCAATAATGTTTTTGCTAAATAATACATGGTGATTGATGCTTTTGGAGGCTAGGTTTTTTTTCCATCAATGAGGGTTTCCTAGGGTATATCTTTGGTCACATTTTGTGAGTATGTTTATTCTCTTGCATGTGGATTTCAACCAAATTTATTTTAGATCTATTATAGGTTATGTGGAAATGATTATATTTTTCTTGCAAGTTTTCTTACAAGTGGTATCAGAGCTATGGTTTTATTATTGTAACCTTAGATTGAATCCATGGGAATGCATGAGAGGATAAAAGAAAAGGCAAGATATATGAGTTGTTTTTTGCAGATCTGAGGGTTTTGAGTTTGTTGTTAGGATGGGATGTTGGTAGATTTTGGGCATGTGAAATTGTTGGACAAAAGAGTTTTTTAGATGTTTCATTTAAATGAGGGTTTCAGGGGGAGCTTGCATAAATTACCTCCTGGGTAAAAATATACGTCACCATTGGATCCAAATTGATGTTTCCATAAATTTTGATATATAATATGCCCTAGTTTGGCCATGTTCAGAGGACATGAAAGAGTTTTTTAGTTTCAGCCCATGATGGCTTTCAAATTTAATCCCGTCAAAATTTTCATTACAAATAATTAAAATAAAAAATCATAATGAAAATGGTAAAAAGACTGTCTTAGTAAAACAACCATAACTTTCTCTCAGGATATTGAATTTCAGACTTCTTATAGGTGTTGGAAAACTAAATTAGAGCACTACAACTTGGTGTAGGTTTGATTTTATGATTTTGATATTTTGTTAGGTTGTAAGAGCACGACATTTATATTAGAGCATAACATGGGCATATAGAGGTTGATTTTTGACTTCGAGTAGTCAATAGAAAGCTCTTGGAGAGTTCTACACATTGGTTCAGATTTGGTGCAAGTTTGGCATGGTTTATTTGGTGATATATTAATCTAAATAGTTTATGATATATAATGACTATGGTGGCATTGTGAGTTTATGACATTGTATGTTTGGAGATTTAAGATTTGATGTCATTGTATACTTAGTTCATATTTCAAATTAGTCTCATGATGATATGATTATTAGTATTTGGTTTGGATATGCATGATGACTTGTTGGATGTACAAGTTGTACAATGTTGTAAGTGGTCTATACTTATAGGTTGTGTTTATGGCTTGGTTATGGGTTGTCTTTGCCCATTGATATTTCATTATGGATGCATATTTAGATTGATGGATTGGGTTTGGCTTGTCTATTCCCTAAGTCACATGATTTGCTATTTTTTCTTCATATAGAAGGGATGAGATGTCGTTACTAGGTATAGTCATGGTGGAGGACTGTGGTTGACTATTTTATGTTGACAGGTTAGACACTTTGAGAGTTAGTTGCTTGGTTCATGGATGTGGTCATGGTGGCATGGATTTTGGCATGACATGATTAGATATATAGGTACATCCTTGATGTTCATTGGTTCATTAGGTGGTATACTTCTTGGTTGAGGATCATGGTTATTTGTTTTCTTTTAAGGAGCTCATGATGTGCACTCTGAGTTCTTTAATTGTTTTATGCCTTGGTTGATTCTCATGGTTAGAGGATGGTTTTTCACCATGATGTCATGACTATCTTGGATACATGGTTTAGTGGGATCTTGTGACACTGATGAGGTGATAGTGTAGGATTAGTTCTTGGTTTAGTTTATATCTTCTTGGTTTGGAGATCTTACTTTCACTCGGTACTGTCACTTTGGTTGTGTGAGTGTAGACTTGGAGAATCTTCATGTAGGAGATGGATTTTATGATGCCATAGGTGACTTGGTACCATAATTGAGTGGAAGTTTTTTTTGGCATTGATATATTTATTGAGTGTTTGCAGATGTTGGAGGTTTGTCTTAGATCTTGTTGTTGTAGAAGTATCTTTGACATTTGCAAGGTGCACTTGTTATATTCATGGTGTGCGAAGATGGTTAGATCTTGAGGACTCATGGGGTTCTTGGTTATCTTCATGGTGTATGGAGATCGTTTTTCTTCATGGTGTGTGGAGATGGTTTTCTTCATGGTGTGAGGAGATGGTTGCATCTTGAGGACTTATGGGGTTCTTGGTAAAGGTGTGGTTTATGCTTTCATTTGGCATGTTATCCTTGGAGTTAGTAGCATGTTATCTCTTTGGTTGAGATGGTTAGATCATGTTGTCATGTTTATGTTCCTAAGGCCATGGTTGGAACTTTGACATTGATCTTGGTTTAGTTTCTTGGTATTGAGTACATTGATCATAAGCTGGATACTTCATGATATTTCTATGTTGCATTTGGAGTTGGCATGGATTGATTGGTTACAGGTGCTTATAGATACTTAGAGATAGTGGTGATGCTGATTTCTCTTGGATTAGAGAATTATTTTTTGGGACAATTTTTTGGTTTTAGTCAAAAGTCTGAGGGGAATTCACTTGATATGGCCTTTAGAGGACATTGTTCTTAGATGAGTCTTGGTTGGAGGCTTGGATATCTTGATGAGCATTCTCATTCCCCACTCTTGGTCTACTCATCAATTTTATACTTGAGAGGTATAGCCCATTGTTTCTATTAGGTGCATTATATTTATGCTTTTCTTTCATGGATATGGATATTGAACTATAGTACATTAGCTAGTTCTAGAGGGTTCATTTGAGAGATGATTTAACATTTTTATCTCCATTTTCATATGTTGTTATGTTGGTTGAGTTTGGGAGATGGTTTTTGTATTGGGCATATTCCTTGGATTAGGAATGCTTTATGAGTTTGATCTTATTGTGAGAGGCTTACATCCATGATTAGTTATATGGGTTATTTGGGTGTTGTTATGGCTTCATAGTTGGGGTTTTATATAGGAGATCATACTTGCACAATTTACATCTAGAGGCATGTAGGACATGATACAAGTTATGATTTGCATGGCTTCTCTTGGTCTTGGTTATCTTCCTCGATATTTGATTTTTCTTACATTGGATTTGAGATTGGTTAGAGATTGTGATCATTGGTTTATACTCATGTATGTCATGTGAGAGATGAAATGGTTATTCCTTTATCTCTTTTTTATGTTGGTGATGGAGAACTTGGGAGAGTGTTGGAGATTTATTTTTTATGAGAATTGTTCTTGTAGGTTATTGGTTTATGTGTTTTGGATGTCCTTGATACTACATGGATTCACTTCTTTGAGATATTGTGAGTAGATTGGTTATAGATTTGATATTATCTTTTGTAGTGGGAGCTTCATGGTATATATGTGGCTGATATTTCTCTTGAGGCTTGTGATTGCAAATTATAGATTGGATATATTGATGATTTGAGATTCACTTGGTATACCCTTGGAGGTATGGATAGTTGGATAGGTTTGGCACTTGCTATGGGTGTTATTTAAGCTATGGATATTTTGACAACTACAAATACATGTGATTACCTTTGGAACAAGTTTTTTGTGCTTGGAATTTTAGTTGGTATAGGATTTCATGATCTTCTAATGTGACAGGTTGGGTGGATTTCTCTTTGGATGACTTTTATGCATGTTCAATGGCAATGGCATAATAGGAGGTGAGATCATTCATGTTTGAGATGCTAGATACTTTAATTTTGTTGTGGGTATCAGGATGGAGCACTTCATGTAATTTGATCCATGATGGTGGATGTGTTGGGAGGGATTGTTTCCTTGTTCATTTATGTGGCTACAAATTGACCATATGCAATGTATAGAACAAGTGAGAGATTGTTGAGATAATGGGTGTTGCACACATTACATAATATTGTTTATATTGTATTATTTTATTTTATTATGTAATTTTGCACCTAAATGGATGTGCAACATGTAAAGACTCCTATGGGATATACTTGATGAGTTGTATTGTAACCTTGTGATAATATTTCATGTAATTATTTAATATTTGGGAAAAGAATTAAATTTCCAATATTAAATGTGGGGTCAATGGATTAGGTAGTGCATGGTTTTAGCACATGGTTTATGTAATACCACTTCATGGTTTTGTGAGAATTGCTACTATATAAGCAACCACAAGGGTAGTTGTTAGTGTGGGAACATATAAGGAAAAAAAGGGCACAAGCTGAGTGGGACAAAGCTTGACAGGTTAGCCAAGGGAGCATTTGTGAAGTTTGGAAGCATGGCATGGGATGTGTGGATTCATTCTTGTTCACATGCATTTCTTGGTTGTGGCTATGGATTTGAAGGCTTCCATGGATATATCGCAATAGTGTTTTTGTTAAATAATACATGGTGGTGGATGCTTTTGGAGGCTAGGTTTTTTCCCTCAATGAGGGTTTCCCAGGGTATATCTTGTGTTACATTTTGTGGGTATGTTTTCTATTCTCTTGCATGTGGATTTCAATTCCATATTTATTTTAGATCTATTATGGGTTATGTGGAAATTATATTTTTTCTTGCAAGTTCCCTTACACAAGATGTGGTTGTTTAGGTGATGACCCAAATCTCTCCATCGACCAATACTAAGAGAGACAACTCCCTTGTGTTAGACATTAGAGCTAAAAATGACATTTAAGACACTTCGTAAGCCCCCCTGAAAGGGGATGACACTATGAAAGGATCCCCAATAGAAGAAAATGAAGAGGACCTTAATGCATCATACAAAGAAACATCTTTAGATGGAGGAGCTTTGTCCTCCCCCCAAAAGGAGTAATCACCATATGAAGAAGATGATGCTTTATAAAAGTTCAAGGTTGGGTCTTGATCATTTTTCATCTTGAACCTCGCATCTCTAAGGTCGTCGAGCTCATCTAGGAAATCCAAGGGAAGAAAAGGAGTCACATTTCCCTAGCATCAGAAGGAACTACTAGTAGAGAAATAACACAAGAAAGATGTATTGGGTCCCTAAAGATCAAGTGGAAGAGAAGGTTAGAAAAAATAAAGTTAAGTCAAAGGTACCTAAGAAAGATCCAATTTGGACTCTCAAGTTTGACAGTTCCAAGTGCAAAAAAGGACCCAGAGCTGCGATTGAACTAATAGACCCTAAAGGAAAATCCTTCTATGTTTCCTATTGTTTATAGTTCATATGTACCAACAATGTGGAAGAGTATGAAGATTTTGTGTGAGGACTCCTCTTTTCACTAGAAAAAAATGTAAAGGCTCTCATGGCAAAAGGGGATTCTTAAGTGGTGATTTGACAGCGCAAAACAATTTACTCTTGCAATGCCAAAAGGTTAATGGCTTACCACAAGAGAGTATGGGACCTAATGGAAGATTTTGAAGCATTGAACATCATATCCATTCTTATAAGAAATAATACCATTGTAGATGCACTAGATATCTCAAATAGTGCATTATAACCCATAGAAAGCATGAAACTCAAGAAATTTTCTATTGAACTTGTAGTTACCCCATCGATTCTAGAAAAAATAACAAATTTCTAGGTTTTTCAAGATGATCAACATATTTTGGAATTCATCATGTGTAGTAGTTTGTTCAAAGAAAAAATAATTGATGACAGTCCCATGATAGAATTAGAAGATCAAGACTATGAGAATGAGGATGCCATCCTAAACCTAAAGACCAACACTATCCCTAAAGGAATGATAGAATTAGAATGCATATTAGATCACAATGAAGCCACATGGTACGATAAATATTTTGAAGAAAAGGGAAATGATGAGTGAAAGTAATATAATTTAGGTATGAAAGATGAACCCAAGATGGTCAATATCAAGAAGGCATGTACCCCTCAAGAAAGGGCTGAAATGTTATGCTTCTCACTAAATATAGAGATGTCATCACATGGAGCTATGAAGAACTTAAAACCTATGACCCAAATATCATCACTCATAATATCCCATTGAGCTAGATGCTAAACCTTTTTGGTAGAGGCAAAGGCCAGTGAACCCAATCATCAAACCATTAATCATGAAAGAGGTTCATAAATTGTTGGATGCTAAGATCATTTTCCCTATCCGACACTCCACCTGGGTAGCCAACCTAGTGCCAGTAAGAAATAAAAGTTGAGAGATTCTCCTT
This sequence comes from Cupressus sempervirens, assembly GCA_028749045.1. Classification (NCBI taxonomy): domain Eukaryota; kingdom Viridiplantae; phylum Streptophyta; class Pinopsida; order Cupressales; family Cupressaceae; genus Cupressus; species Cupressus sempervirens. The sequence goes on along the minus strand of CM053787.1, from coordinate 556,911,185 downwards.
TGTGTCAATTTTAGAAACCTAAATTAAGCATCTTAGAAGGACAACTATCCATTACCCTCGCTTGATGAGGTACTATAAATACTAAATGGATCCAAGATGATGTCATTCTTAGATGGATATTTTGGATACAACCAAGTGATGGTGGATGAGGATGATAGATTAGAGACTACATTCATCACCAAGTGGGGAACATTCACATATAGGTGAATGCCTTTTGGCATAATAAATGTGGTATCTACATTCCAAGAGGCCATGGATGAAGTATTCAAAGGGTTGGTAAACATGTGTATCATCATCTATATGAATGCCCTTATAGTGTTCTATAAGGATAGAAGTAATCACATTTCCAACATGAAATAGGTACTCAAAAGATGTAGGAAGTACAAAATATCCATAAATCCCAAGAAGTTCTCATTTGGGCTTAATAAGGGGAATCTTGTCAGGCATATCATCTTGGGAACTAGAATTTATATCGACCTTGAAAGAGTTGAAGTAATACTTAAGTTGCTACCACCTGAAAGCTATTAAGAGTTATAGTATTTCTTTGGGAAGATAAACCTTGTGAAAAATTTCATTAATGGTTTCATCGAGATAGTTTCCCTCTATATAATCTACCAAAGAAAGGGGTAAAAATTAAATGGACACTCGAAAGTCAAAAGGTCTTTCAAAGATATCAATGTGATCATTTCTACTTCCCTAGTTCTCATCAGCCCAAACAATCAAGTACCTTTCAAAGTCTACTCATTTTCCTCAGAACACTCATGTACTAGCATCCTCATGCAAAAGAAAGAGGGCGAGGATGAGAGACCAATCACATTTACGAGTTGTCTTCTCAAGAATGCAAAATTGAATTACCCAAACTTTACAAGAAGATATTCACATCAGTTAAAGCAATCAAGAAGTTCCAACATTATATACTATGGATTAAGGTGCATACCACAATACTTGACCTTATGGTCAAGGAATTATTGATACATAATTAATTGGGAGAATGGAGATGCAAGTGGATGGCTATCCTACAAGAATTTGACTTGGAAATTCAACCCATAAATCTAGTAAGAGGAAAAGGGTTGACCAAAATGATGGCTGACAATGATGAGCAAGGAAAGGTATAGTATCTCATGTGTATGTAGGTGAAGAGATCATATTGTGTAGGTGAAGATATCATATGGTTTTTGGTATCAAGATATTGCATAAGGTCTCCTACAGAGCTGATGTCCTCAAGGTATGAACAGTTCTCAATGCTGAGCTTTAAAGATGAAATTTGAATCCTTTATGCTCCAAGATAGAAAACTATACAAGAGAAATTATGAAGGGATATATTTAAGTTTTTTAGACCATAAAAAAGCTAGAGAGGTGTTGGAACAATATCACAACAAGTATGGCATAGGTTATGGGTCAACAGAAGCTACAGATCACTAGATTCTAAGTTCTAGATATTATTGGCCTACCCTCTTCAGAGATACCCATCAATATGTGCACTCCTTTCATGTCTATCATAAAATTGCTAATAGAGAAGGAAACCCATAAATGCCATTGCAACCTATCTTTGAGGTCCTTTCCTTCGCCAAATGGGGTATATATTTCATTAGACTAGTAAATCCACCATCTTCAATTGGGCATACTTATATCTTGATAGCTATAGACTATTGTACAAGGTGGACTAAGGAAAATAAAATTTGAAATTGTATGACACAAGTAGTCACCAAATTCCTTGAGGAACATATTGTGACTAGATTTGGGAAGCATTTATTTCTAGTGCATGAAAATGGAGACTCCTGTGCATAGATTTTCCTTACTCAATGGGACTTAAAGAATCAAGTGATAATCAAGTTTTCATCCAACTACTACTGGCAAGGGAATGGAGTTTTTGAATCCACCAATAAGAATTTGATAAAGGTAATAAAGTGCCTACTCATAGAGAACCCAAGGCATTGGCATACATAATTGAAATATTCCTTGTGGACTGACATAGTTAGAGTAAAGAATGGTTTGGGAACATCCTCATAATTGAAATATTCTTGTGGATTGACCTAATCAAGCACCTTGGTGGATAGTGTCCCCATCTAGGTCTAGGTTGATCTAGGATGTTTTTTTGAGCCCTCCCAAAAGAAGTTAGCTAGTTAGAAGATCAAATTTTTGACAAGGCCCATTAAAGTGTGCATGTGTGCACATTGCATGCATGTTCACATAGAGGGGGTGCATAATATGTACCCAAGTGTTTATTTATGGAGAGGCACAGATGTAGTCATGCACATGTGTGCACCCTCAAAGGTGTGTTTTGCATATTGTCTATCCTCTCATGCCTATAAATATAGACTCTTCCCCCCACATAAGACCACTTAAGTATCGAGGAGACCCCAAAGCCATACCTATGCACCTTCAAATGTTTGCACCTTTTCTATTAGCTTATCCTTTTCTTTAACTTACACAAGGTAAATTTGGGTGTGCACAAGCATAGATATGCAACCCATAATGGTGCACATTGTGTGCTTCGTGTGCATAAATATTGCACACCTCACATTGTGAATGTTGTGCACATGTGCATGTGCAAAACATGCACAAAATGTGTTTAATAAGCACATGACAAGGCTAATGTACACACATTATGCACCTTGTACACATGTGCAGGTGCATCTGTTGTGCAATGTGTCTATGTGCACTATTCAAGCCCTTTTGGTCAATTTTGTCTATTTTCATTTATCTTTTTCCATTTTCTCACCAATTTGATAATTTAATAAGCATTAGTAAGATGAAAAGAGTAAGAGGATTACAAAGATTTATCAAACTTAATAAAGTGGGGTACAAACAATGTCAAATTGGAAAAATGACAAAGTCTAGTTTCAAGAGAAAGACCTATTGTTCTAATAATATTTTAGAGTTGATTAATACTAATTTATGTGGTCCTATTAGAGTAAAAATCTATTGTGATGACAATTAATTTATTCTATTTATTGATGATTTCTCTGGAATGATGAATATGATGTTTCTTAAAGAAAAATATGATGCTTTTTAAATGTTTAAGTGGTATTTGGAAAGAGTTAAAAAGGAAACATGAAAGAGTATGAAGTTCTTGAGATCAGACATAGAAGGTGAATTCAGATCAGTTCAATACATTCTACAAGGACAAAGGGATTAAGAGACAAATTAGTGCACCAAGGACTCCACCATAGAATGGAATAACTAAAAGAAGAAATAGATCGATCATGGATTATGCAAGAACACTAATGATGGAAAAAGATGTTTCACAAAAGTATTGGAGAGAAGTTGTAAGTATTGTTGTTTATACACTAAATTGAGTTCAAGTCAAGAAAGGTACAACAAAAGTCCATTTTGAGCTTTGGTATGGCTATGCAACTAATGTCAATTATTCCAATTTTTTTTGGAAGAAAGTGTTACATATTGAAAGATGTAAGACACATAAAACTTGATGCAAAGAGTGATGAAGGTATATTCCTAGGATATTCTACTAAAATAAAGGAATGTGAGTATTTGAATTCTAACACTATTTTTTTTTGGAAAGTGAAAATGTTAGAGTTGATTAATTTAATTTTGACAAAACAATGAAGAGGAATGCAAGAAAGAACCTAAAGACTACAAAAAAATTGTCTACATCTATGAAGGAGATCCATGTACATTACTTGAACTAGAGAAAGCGGTTTTTGAGCATAAAAAACTAGGCACTTATGAAGTTCAGTAGAAAATATATGTTGAGCATTAGCATGTTGTCAAGCATTAGGATGTAGGAGCCATGTTACATCTAGAGATACTTGAAGAAGAGAGAAAGTTGGACCAAGTGAATTACAACAAGAAGAAAGAAGATCTGAATATATCTTTGCAAAATATGTAAGAAGGAACCATACACCTGATCAAATCATTGGAAACAAAGATTCATGAGTCATGATAAGAAGAAAGTTAAATAGTGATGCATGTTTACTATGTGATTTGAGCCTAAATCAGTTAAAGATGCATTGGAAAATAAAGATTGAATTAAACCAATGAATGAGGAGATTGATCAAATAGGGAAGAAAAAGATATGGAAATCGGTATCAAGATCAAATGATAAGAATGTGATTGGAATAAAATGGGTATTCAAAAACAAACTAAATGAAGTCATAAGGAAAAAAGAAAGACTAGTTTGTAAGGGATATGCACAAGAGGAAGGAGTTGACTATGGAGAGACATTTTTTCCAATTGCAAGATTGGAAGGAGTGAAAAATTTTCTTGCATATGATTCTTATAAAGGATTTAAAGTATATCAAATGGATGTCAAATCTACATTTTTGAATGCAATCTTGGAAGAAGTTTATGTTCAACAACCTGAAGGATTTTTTGACCCAAATAAGAAGAGTATGGTATATAAATTGCACAAAGTATTATATGGTTTGAAAGAAGCCCCTAGAGTATGATATGAAAGGATATATACTTATTTCGTGAAATTTTTTTATGCAAGAACGAATGAAAATAATAATATTGATGTAGGGAGGAATGAAAAAACTAGGGCCAAAAGAACACTAGCTATCCAAACCACCTCGCAAGAGTTAACGACAGAAAATACAACACAAAGAACAATAACCAAAAGGAGGAAGAAGAGACAACACTTATTGATTCATCAGATAGTTAGCATACATGCCCAGTTGTAAGGCTTTCTTGGTTATGACCAAAAACAAAATAAATTCAAATCCACGATATCCTTTAAATTTGGATTTCTAGACACATATCTTCTAGTTTTTTTTACCTCCTCTAAGTCCTACCCCCTAAAATGAATTCCTAGACCTCCTTAAATACTTGTGCAACCATAGGTTGGTCTATCACAAAATTAAACCTTACATTAAATGCATGCACAACCACATGTTGGCTCACATCAAATATTCACTACCACTATCAAAATTAAATAGGTGCAAGGTCGACCCAAATTGGAACTAGACATAGACAACTTGGTCAAAGAATGACCAAGACAAATACTGACACTTGACACCAACAGTAATACTTACTACCAACATATTCATTCGGCACATGAAGGAACACTTAGTCAACACTAGATTGCTATAGTAACTTGACATCCATTAGAGCTATAGTAACTCGACATCCACTAGAGCTATAGTAACTCAGCATCCACTAATAACTCAACATCCATTAGAGATATAGTAACTTGTCATCCACTAGAGCTATAATAGCTCGAAATCCATTAGAGCTACAATAACTCAACATCCACTAAACATCACGAGAGTAACAGAAGATAGGAAACCACTTGCACTTGGCTCCAACATGCAAAATGAACAAAGATGAATAGGATAACAAGGCAACCCAGGATGCTCCTACATCATATAACTGGGGTTGAAAGAAATTATTCTCTTGAATCATTGGGATGTCACAACTTGAGTTAAATCCAACCTAGATTGAGAAATCCATGAAGCACCTTCAATAGGTCTATTCTTCCACTTCACTGAATATTCATAGTAATCCTTTCCTCTTGTGCTCTTGGCAACTCTTTGATCCAATATCTATTCAACTTCCTCAATCTACTTCTTAGAATAATCTTCTGATATAAAAACTTCATCATCTGACTTATGATACTTATAGAAATCAACAACATTGAATATAGGGGATATATCCATGTCATCAGGTAACTTAACTTCATAAGCATTACCACTCTCAAACATCTTTAAAATCTTACAAGGTCCAAACTTCTCCATCTTCAACTTACTATGTGTTCCAATAGGAAATATTCCTTTCTTCAAATGAACCATCACCTCATCACCAACTTCAAAATCATGATGTCTTCTAGACTTATCAACATTCTCCTTATACTTCTAATTACTTTGTTCCAACCTCAACTTCACTTCCTTATGTTGTACGTCTAGGCTATGTTCAATCTCAAAAGTTTTTTTCCTTGTATTCCTATTCACAAAATTATTATATGCAAACTCAGCATGTGCCAACACTATTTCCCAATTACTTGGCTTATCTCCCACTAAATATCTCAGCAAATTACCCAAGCTTCTATTCACAAACTCTATTTGTCCATCTGTCTGTGGATGGAATGTGGAACTAAAATTCAACTCAGTAGCCATCTTCTTCCACAAAGTTTTCCAAAAATAACCAACAAACTTACTATCCCTATTAGAAATAATACTTCTTGGTAATCCATGTAATCTCACAATCTCTTTAAAGAAAATTTTAGCAACATGCTTAGCATTTGATGTCTTCTTACATGGTATGAAGTGAGCCATCTTAGAAAATCTATCTACAACAATAAATATAGAATCATACCCCTTTAGTGTCTTAGGCAATCCAAGAACAAGATCCATATTGATGTCACTCCAAAGCTTCTCAGGAACAGTAATAGGTGTATAAAAACTAGTATTTTGACTTACTCCTTTTGCAACTTGACAAACTCTAGAACTCTTCAAATTTCTAAACATCCTTATACATTTGTGGCCAATAATACTTATCCTTCAACATGGCCAATAATACTTATCCTTCAAAAAACTCAATATCTTATCAATTCCAAAATGTCTAGCCAATCCACCACTATGCTTTTCTTTAATCAAATTTAACCTAATAGAAATTCTAGGAATACATAGTTGAATTCCTTTGAAAAAAATACCTTCTTGAATGAAATATTCATCATACTTACTTATGTGATTTTTTATATTTGTTTCTTTGCACTCTCTCCATGCCTTAGAAAATTTAGGGTCAGTATCATACAATTTTGTCATGCCTTCAAAATCAAGAACTTCAACCTTCATCTTAGTCAATAAAGGACCTCTTCTACTCAATGCATCGACAAATCTGTTAGTAACTCCACTCTTATGCTTAATGAAAAATGTGAAACTCTACAAATACTCAACCCACTTCATATGTCTTTGATTCAATTTATGTTGACTTCCCAAGTATTGTAAAGCTTTATGATCAGTATACAACACAAACTCCTTAGGAATTGAATAATGTCTCCATTTCTTCAATGCTTGAACAATAGCATAAATTTTTTGATCATACACAAAATACTTCCTTTTAGTATCATTCAACTTTTCACTAAAGAAAGCAATAGGTTTACTTTTTTTGACTTAATATAACTCCTATTGCACGACCAATTGCATCACATTCAACTTGAAATACCTTATTGAAATCAGGAAAAGCTAATACAGGTAACTCAACAACCTTTTGTTTCAAATTCTTAAAACTCTTACCAGCTCCATGTGTCCACTTAAATTCCTTTTTATCTCATCTCATTGTCTTAGTCATAGTATTACAAATAGAACTGAAATTTCTTATGAACTTTCTATAGAAACTAGCCAAACCATGAAATGATCTTACCTCACTCACATTCTCAAGTGTAGGCCATTCCAAAATTTCTTTTACCTTCTTAGGATCCATCTTCAAACCATCAATTGAAATCACAAATCCAAAATGCACAATCTCCTCTTGCATAAAAGACACTTCTTCAAATTAATCATGAACTTCTCTTTCAATCTCTACAATACTTGTCTAACATGCTCAAGATGTTCTTTCTTGGTCTTACAAAATATTAGAATGTCAACCAAAAAAAAAATCAAAACTTACCCAAAAATCTTTTAGAACTTCATTCATTAACCTTATGAAAGTATTAGATGCATTAGTCAAACCAAAAGGCATAACCAACCATTCATACAAACCATCTTTTATCTTGAAAGAAGTCTTCCATTCCTCACCTTCTCTAATTTTGATATGATGATAACTACTCTTCAAATCAATCTTTAAAATACTTTGCTCCGTTCAAACAATCCATTATGTCATCCATCCTCAACATAGGAAACCTATATTTCACTATGATCTTGTTAATAGCTCTAGAATTAGTACACATTCTCCATTCTCCATTCTTCTTAGGTGTTAATACAGTAGGTACAACACATGGACTCAAGCTTTCTCTGATCAAACCTTTCTATAATAATTCATGCACTTGTCTGTTAAGTTCTTCATTCTTTGTAGGTGTCAATTCATATAGTGCTTTGTTCAACAAACTAGCTCCAAGAGTCAGATCCATACAATGACTTATACTTCTCATTGGAGGTAAACTATTAGGTATATCCTTTGCAACAATCCTTTTATACTCATTCAAAAATTCTATGATTTCTTCTGGTACTCAGTCAATACTAATAGCTATCACTTGGTCACCATTAACTGATGCTTGGTTAACAATGTTTTTTGGCACTTGGTTACTATTGACACAACTCAGTCTCCTTGGAATTATAGCAAGACAAACTTGATTCTTTTTCATTTCCTTTTCAAATTGTTTCCCATTAACCATGAATTTTTTTATAGTAGTACAATTAACCTCATCTAGACTTTTAATCAAAGGCAACAATATTTGTTTCTTTCCATTCCCCCAAAGAGTATATTGATTCAATCTTCCATCATGTATAACATATCTATCATATTGCCAAGGTCTACCTAACATAATATGATAACAATCCGTATGCATAATATCACAAAAAACTTCATCAAAGTAATCCCCAATCTTGAACTTCACAAGGCACTGCTCACTAACCAATATCTTATACTCATCTTTGATCCATGAAATATGATAGGGTTTAGGATTGTTTAGCCTTTGCAATTACAACTCTGTAACCAACTCTTCTAATGCCAAATTTGTAGAGCTTCCATTGTCAATGATCACTTTGCAACATTTTCCAGCCACCTTACATCTTGTCTTGAAAAGACTTCTCCTTAAAATAGGTTCCTCATCACTTCCCTTATTACATAAATTTCTTCTCACCATTAACTTTTCTCTAGCCTCATGTCCTCTTTGTGAACCCTTATCATCTCCTTGAATCACAACATTCCTGCTACCTTGCCCACTTTTAGAGGATCTACATTCAAAGGATCTATGCCCTTCTTTACCACATCTAAAACAATTACCATGAAAACCATCTCTAGAATAAGAATTACCTCTTCCTCGGTAAGAATTAGTACCTCCTTGGTAAGGATTTTTCATTCGGTCTTGCCTTTTTCATTATTCTTCCATTCATATTTTCCCTTATCTTGTATATAATTATCCAATTTGGCATCTTCACCATAAGATCTACCTCTACCCCTCTAGAATCTACCATCTCTACCTCTTTGTCTTTATTCATGCTTCTTTGTCAAGATCTGCTCAGCCTTCAAGGCATATTGGTATGCTTCTTCCACACTTTCCAACTTCAAAAAACTTATTTCATCTTGAATTCTAGATCTCAATCCATTTATGTATCTTGCAATTTTCTCAACATCATCATCTACACGTCTAGATCTGATGTCCAACCTATAGAATTCCTCAGTATAATCCTTCACACTCATGTCTCTTTGCCTCAAGTTTTGCATCTTTCTCAGCAAGCTAACTTGGTAATCAAATAGGAAGGAATTTTTTTTTCACTTTGTTCACCATCTTCACCCAAGTTCTAATCTTCTCATTTCCTCTCCTTTGTCTATCAGTTTGCAAATGCTCCCACCATAGTGAGGCATGTCCTTTCAACCTAGTAGCTGTAATCTTCACCTTCCTATTATCAATAGTGTTTTCATACTCAAATTTTTTTTCCATTTTAGAGATCTAATCTAACACAAAATTGGTATCCAATTTTCCATCATAAGGAACCACTTCTACAATAGGCTTTGAACTTTCCTGAGACAACACTCTCAACAACCTTACTCTATCTTGATCTTCTTCAAGTTTTGGATTAGGGTTTGGTGTTACTGCTTCATCATCACTTACATCATCAAGATGTGCTCCTCTCCTCTGGACTGTCTCCATAGCATCTAATCTAGCTACAATTTGTCTCAATGTATCTAATATTGCATTATCAACATTTTTTCTACCTCAAACCATATTTACAAATTAGGTTCTTGCAAGATTGTAACCCTTTGCAAGTTGTAGGTCAAATCCTCAAATCTGCTACCCCACAACAAAATTCACTAAGGGTTCTACATAATCCAATCTCCACAAGGATGAACCTTGAGATCTAATACCACCTAATGCAGGGAGGAATGAAAAAACTAGGGCCAAAAGCACACCCAGCTATCCAAACCACCTCATAAGTGTTAACACATCAAAGAATACAACATAAAGAAAAACAACCAAAATGAGGAAGAAGAGAAAAAAAAACTTATTGATTCATTAAATATTCAACATACATGCCCAACTATAAGGCCTTTTGGGTTATGACTAGAAACAAAATAAATTCAAATCCATGGTCACCATCAAATTTAGATTTGTAGACACATATCTTCCATTTTTTTACCTCCTTTGAGTTCTACCCCCTAAAACTCATTCCTAGGCCTCCTTAAATACTTGTGCAGCCACAAGTTGACCTATCACAAAATTAAACCTTACATTAAATGCATGCACAACCAAAAGTCGGCTCACATCAAATATTAACTACCAATATCAAAATTAAATAGGTGCAAGGTCAGCCCAAACTAGAACCAGACACAAACAACTTAGTCAAAGAAGGGCCAAGACAAATGCTAACACTTAGGACCAACAGTAACACTCAGTACCAATAGATTCACTTAGCACATGAAGGAACACTCGGTCATTACTAGAGAGCTATAGTAACTCAACATCCATTAGAGCTATAGTAACTCAACATCCACTAAAGCTATAGTAACTCAACATCCACCGAACATCACAACAACAAAAGATAGGAAACCACTAGTACTCAGCTCCAACATGCATAATGAACAAAGATGAGTAGGATAATAGGACAAGCCAGGATTCTCCTACATCAAATATGTACTTGAAAAGTGAATCTAAACATAAGATATTACTAGATGAAATTTTTGGTGATACTATCATTTATGGAGGACATGATATGTTGTGCAAATCATTTGCTAATGAGATGAATGAAGAAATTGAAATGTAAATGTTTGGAGAGATTAGGTTCTTTATTGGTTTGCAATTTTATTAGATGAAGAAAGTTATATACATTACTTAATCAAAGTATATCAAGGAGATAATGAAAACCTTTGGAATGGAGGATTCAAGACTAGTTGGAACATCTATGGTGACTGGACATAAAATTTCAAAAAATTATGATTATGCTAAAGTGAATAAAATATTGTGCATGTCATTGATTAGAAAATTGCAATATATTGTACATAACAGACCTGACATTGCATGAATTGTTTGTATTATTGCTAGATTCTCTTCTAATCCTAGGAAGAATCACATGATGGCTATGAAAAGGATACAAAGATATCTGAAAGGTATAGATGACTATGGTTTATGGTATAAAAAGAGTGACAAGTTTGAGCTGAAATTTTAAATTGATGGTGATTGGGCTAGAAGCATTGACAATAGAAAGAGTACAAGTGGAGTCACTTTATTTCTATCTAGGAGATTGATTTCATGGAAAAGCAAGAAGAAATTTTTTTTTTCTCAACCCAAAATAGAGGGTGAATATGTTGTTGCAATAGTTAATTGTTCTAACATTTTATGGATGAGAAATTGTTGAATGGTGTGAAAGAAGAGATTATTGAATGTTTTGTGATATATTGTGATAACACAAGTGCTATAAATATATCCAAGAATCATGTGATGTACATAAAGACAAAAAACATTGCAATCAAGTATCATTACTTGAGAGAATTACTACAAGACAAAGAAGTGAGGTTGGAGTATGTAAACATGAAGGATAGTTGATATATTCACTAAGGCACTAGAAGGATGATTTTTAGTATCGAAGAGGTAAGTTAGGGGTCATCCCCTTATCTGAAAAAAATTGAGAAGAGATGCAACATTGTCAATTATTATGATAAGAATATCTTACAAATTGATGCAAGAGGTCACACTTTAGGAGCTACCTAGAGCTATGAAAAGATGGACATAAACATGAGTAGATGAGGCTACATGAAGTCAAGTCATCATTTGATAAACCAATGAGGATGATGTGATAGAGTGGATGATGTCTTTGGCATTCTTGTCAAAGAGAGAGAAGTATGACAATTATTATCAAATATTAGAAGAAGTACAAGATAAGTATATGTTGAGTTATAATCTACTAAAAGAGGGAGAAGATAAAATGACAAATAATGAGATGTATGTCAAAGAGGGAGCCAATAGATTTGATATTACAATTGGTGTTAGCATGAAGAATCTATAATTGATAGCATAGAGGGAAACACGTAATAGAAGAAAAGAGAGAGTATATTAGAGGTTGCATGGATGAGAATCCAAATGAATCTAAGGATATTAATGAAGATCTAATAAAAAATATAGAGGGAGTTGATAATGAAAAATATTGATAAAGTCGTTTGCATTTGCATGGTAACTAGAGGTTTTTCCATCAACACCGCAGAGGGAGATTGTTAGAAACTACAATTGGAACAATTAGTATGTTGTCATTGATGTCAAACCTTACTGGTGAGATATTTACTAATAGTGTAGAGTGTCATATCACTTGATTGATGAAGGGAATTTGAAAAGAGAGTTAACTAGATAAATTAGTGAAGTTGTTGAGTGAAGATGAGTAAGTATGGTGGAATTACAATGGGAACTTGATCCATTGGTCTTTGATAAGATAATGTGTTGTTTGAGAAGAGATGAGAAAAATACAAGCATGACCTAGTTAACTGTGGTCAATGGAGTAGAAGATTAAGATACTTAAGAGATAGGTGTGAAAATAGTAATAGCCAAGTAATAGTCATGGCTGAGTGAGATAAAGAAGAAAATGAAGTATTGACCGAGTGTAGTGAAGACCAAGAGAGATTGTGAAAGCCAAGAAAGACATAATAGTTGAGGTTGATAAATCCAGTTATGACTGAGAAGAAGAAGATAATGATGACCAAGTATCAAAAAAATAATAGTTTGTGAAAGAATCAAGTTTTGAGGCTGACATAGTTGAATTTTTGGATTGCTCAAAATGTTTAATAGATGAGGATTGAGGAGCTAGCATATTTAATGCAATAATTGAGTTTGTTAAATGATCAAAGGAAAGGATAGAAAGAGAAGTTTCTAGAAGTGTCAAGGAAGAAGTACAAGGATAAAATGATGGACACATTCAATGAATTTGATCAAACCCTAAGATCTATAGTTATGTTTAAGCAGAAAAAGATCAAAGATAACTATTTAAGGAGGTATAGGAGATGTTTAGTTAGTTTATTTCTTGTTGATTGGAAACTTTTCAAAGGACACTGAAGAATATAGTAGAAGAGGAAAAGTGAGAAGATTGGTGAAGTATGATTACTTAAAGGGTTGCCAAGTAGATCAGAGATGGGGAATATAATGAAGCCTAGTCAATGAACTAATAGATGAGTTGAATGGAGATCTAAATTTACAAAGTGAGTCATATCTTAATAGATCAAACCTAGCTATTACTTTCTAACCATTTTGGCAGTCAAAATCCTTTAATCAAGGTTAACCTAATAGTCATTTATAAATCCTTTAATCAAAGTGATATTCTAATGGAATGATATGAAGACCTCTAACCAGGCTTCTCCTCATAGGGTGATTAAATCCTCTAACAAGGTTACACCTAACAGTGTGTTTGTAGCCTTTAATAGGGTTAACTCTTAACCAAGCTCCCTTTAGAGTAAAAAGTGGTAGCATGTTACTTGGTGGTTTTCCCAAATTGGGTTTGCACATTAAATTCTAGTGTCATATATGTGTGAATGTTATTTTCATGATGCATGTTATTTACTATTGTTTTATTACTATTAGTTAGCATATATTGAACATAGTGTTAAGTGATGAATGAATAAGTTAAGTTGTTGATGAGTTAGTATATTGGTCAAGTAGTTTTAAGAGTTTGAATAAGTTGTTAAGTGTTAAATTGGTAAATTTTGACCTAAGAATAACTAAGTGCCCCCTCTCAATTATTCTTATAATTCTACCATGTGTATCTCAAAGAAATAGTTTCTTCATGCTTGGAAACCCTTCAAGCAATCACTCATCACTTCTTCTCAATTCTTCTTGGCCTTCTGCTTAGGTTTTCCAATCAACAACATCAACAAATGCTCCAACTTTCAACAACACTCTGCACACTTTGAAAGTTTTCCCTTGTACCTCCTTAAATAGGTAATTCTAATCTTTTTTTGCTTAAACACAATCATAGATCTTAGGCTTTATGATTAGATCCATCACATACAATATATCTGATCATCATCTTATTTATCCTCTTCTTTTCTAGAAATTTCTCTTAGAATCCATCCCTTTGGTCATTTACATAATCCTCTTTTGGTATTAAATGACCCAACTCATCGATCCTTATCTTCAACATTCTCTCCATATTCCAAGAAATCAACTTAGCCAAATAGAAATAAAAAAATTCTCATAAGCTATTAAAATGTCGTTCCCTGACCACCACTATATTTTGACACTCAGTCATCACTGTGTTACTTGGTCAACACTAAATTTCTTGCTCAATACATACACTATCACTTGGTTGATACTGATACTCTGTCAACACTAATTCTTCTTGACTTTTTCTAACATTTGGTTGACAGTAGCATCACTCAACATATACTTCAACTTTGTTAATATTTTTCTATTTCTCAGTTAGGCCTATTCATTTCATCTATCTTTGATCACACATTGACGGCTTTAGCATTACTGTCTTCTCCACTTGTAACATAATTTAAACAATTAATTTATCTCATCAAATTCCAACTAATCAAGTGTCTATTTATAGTTTCTTCTTCATAAATCAACCTTTCTCTAGATACTTTTGATGACCCTCTCTAGGTATATATGTCATTGGATTTTTGTAAATAATGGCCCATTTGTCCTAATTCCACTAGTAGAAAACTATGGTTTTTGGTCATTATAGGTGTAGGCATGTATTTTAACTTATTATATCATTAAATTTCTAGCCACTTATGTTATGTATGGAAAATGAAGTGATTTTGGCTAGGCATGTTGAATGTGGCTAGCCTGTGAATGGTAAAAGTTGTAGTAGTAGAGGGTTTTGAGGTTGTAGGATGATATTGGAAGGTGGAAGTTTGTAAACTAAATTATTCTCAAGGTGTTGGAATTGTCAATTTGTATAGGTGGTCATTCGAACTTAAAGCTTTTGGAATCCATAGTTGAAACAACTCAAAACCCTCATTTATTAGCCAATTTTGGCCCTTGGGTCTTCATCCTTGAAGAGTCAGGCCACAATAATGGTCCCTACTTTTTTGTCAAATTTGACACTAAAATATAAAAAATCTTCACTTTCAGATGCACATTACTAAAAAAATGTAAAGAATGTGAAGATGATGTAAACTTGTGATTTGTAGGATTTTCTTTCTAGCTAATAACAATATTTTAATTTATTTTTTTGAAGAACAAATGTGATGTTTGGTAGAGAAAGAATGCTCAACAAAGCCTGATTTGCAAACTCTATCATGCCTAATGTTTGCAATGTGCTTTTTGATTTGAGTGTGGAAAGAGCAACCTGTTTAGCCAATATAAGGTGTTCCACAAGAGAAAACCACTTTGTAGACCCCTGAGTTAGAATACATGTGTCTAGAGTCTTTGATAGGTGGGACATGGTTTCTAAGAAGACCTTTTTTGGTCAAGATCTTGGAGATTTTTTGGGAAATGCCTTCGAAAAAGGGGAGAGAGGCATTCAAAAAAAGAGGGGTTGGAGAAGGTTTGGGATCACAAAAGGAATGGTGGAAGGACTTGGCTTGGTTGTGAGCTTTGGATATTTTCTTGGGAGAATATTCATTAAGCCTAAAGTCTTGGTAGATATGATTAAGTTCAAGGCTTAAGTGATGATCATCACAAATTCTATAGGCTCTCAATTCAAGTGTCTTAAGATAGTACTTAAGTATCTTTCAAGCTTTTAACATAAAAATATTGATATGAGTCCCTCATGTAGGTTAAAATGGTATCTTCATCATCTATGGTAATGAAGATAGCACCCAAACTAGTTACTTTCAAGTTCTAAGGAATGCCAAAGAAATCATGATTTGTGGATAAGAACTTAGAGGTATAAGATATAGAGATGGGCCACATTGATTAGAACACATTCTTGGTATTGTGAAAAAAAATTGAGAGAAAGTTCAAAGATGATTTCATCACTAATCCTTAGTGGGTTAGTGAATGTGGCTTCCTAGTGCAGGAGTACCTCACACATCTCCCACATTCAATCTTGTGATGAAGGCTATAAAGACACCTAACCAAGCTATAAAGACTAAGAAGACTTAAAAGGTACTCAAGGAGGATCACCAAAGAAATCAAAGGCCATATTGGAAAATTCTAAAGTCTATAATGGCTTTGGTTATATGTAATGAGAATAAATCTTACAAGTCCTAAATGGACCAAATCCTATTTGTAATGGACCAATATAGTGCTTGGGTTGGATTGGAGTATTTAGAATCTAGGATAGTTTAATGATCAAAATAAGTAAGTTTAGTGGTCTTTTATTTAATGGAATTCAATAAATTGTATGTTGGCATTTTGAATTTTCAAAATCCAATGACTATTTAGATCTTAGAGGGAAGTATTAGTTTGTTAATGTTTTAGACTCAAACCTTTCAAATTAATGAGATAGTTTGTTGAAGTAGTTATGTTGAGAAGTCTTATTTATCAAGGAGGGAGTCTCTGTTATGGGACAGGGGGGAGATTGAACCCATGTATACAGTTTGGCAAAATAGTGAGCAATAAAGTTTCAAATTTTTGCAACTTGTTCATTTCTTTTGAATCTCAACTTGATTGATTTTGAATTCTTATGCATTGATAGGGTTTCCTTAACCATTCAATTATTTATTTGATGAGTTTTCATTTACTTTGAACCTAATATTGCGCTAGTATAAATAGTGACTATTTTCTTTATTGTTTTTGTCATCACAATAGAGTTTTAAGATTTATGGAGGCCATTCCATGAATATCAAGTCCTAATATTCATGGGATGTGATTATATAACTTGTATTATATGCTTCTAACCA
Organism: Cupressus sempervirens; assembly: GCA_028749045.1. Taxonomy (NCBI): domain Eukaryota; kingdom Viridiplantae; phylum Streptophyta; class Pinopsida; order Cupressales; family Cupressaceae; genus Cupressus; species Cupressus sempervirens. The sequence continues at coordinate 556,894,295 of CM053787.1, read as the reverse complement.
AAAAAAATTAGAACCATGTGGGATTGAGGTGATTGTAGTGTAGAACAAGGTGAAAGTAGTGAAAATGGGTGTCCAAGTGTAGTAGTGAGAAATCCACCCAATAGGGGTGGATTTGGAGTTTGAAAATGTACTAACATGTTGGATGGATGATGATTTGACCATCAATTGAATGTAGAAGTGTGTTTTGATAGGAGATTGCGAAGGCCCTAGAAAATAAGGGTTTTAAGACACAATTTAGGAGTTTTGATGTTACAGAGCATTGGGGTCTAATTCCTTTGGGAATTGAGCAATTGGAGACATAAGAAGATACTGTCCAAAAGTAGAAACTACCAAGAGAGACCTATCATGTAGTTCCTTTGTTAATTGGGTCATTTTATGCATAAAAATAGGGTACCCGTTGGGTATAGATGTACTGATTCAAAATAATAATATAGAAGTCTTTACTATGTAATATAACCCTATAAAGAGTATCTAAAATTGTCATTGTCTTATCAAAGAGTTTGAGGAAAGGTCAGAATATTCCAATACCAAGTCTACTATAGGGTTATTAAGACTAGTTACTAGACCTTTTGGTTCAGTTTGAAAAACTTTTGTGGATTGAGAGATTGGAATTGTATTAGAAGCCTAGAATTCCTTGAAATCAAATAACTCACAGATCACAAATCCAAATTCATCCTTTAGGAATCTTGAGGATAACCTTATATAGCTAGATCTCTTAAGAATTTGGGGTTGTTGATAGACACAAGAATCTAAACCTCTGAACCTTTGAAATTTCTAAGTTTCCTTGTGTGTTTAAGACCACCACCCCTGCCTCTGCATCACTTCCCATCACATATCCATCCAATCTTTAGAATTTATCATGGCACTAGCCCACCATTATGTGCTAGAGGAAATGGTCATAAGAAGCATTACAAGAGAGATGGTTCTTGGTATATGCCCTGATAATATTGAGAATGTTTAACCTACCACCTATAGACCAATTCTAGAAGATTACATATGACAAAAGAGGAAAAAGGTATAGTACAAGAGGAATAGCTTATTGCCCAACTCTCTACAAACAAAACAACCAGAAAGGTTGACATGACTAGGGGGTACATGATAGATGATATCAGCTACAATATAGTGCTTTTAAGTAGAGGTATGGGAATCCATGTGGCTAGTCATCTTGAAATGTGGATGGTTCATTTCATCAAAACCATCAAGAAGAGGGGGTTTCCAATTGACTTGGCCACCATCATTAACAATAACTTGGACAAACAACTCATTTTGGTGAAGATTGACTTTTCTTTCTATGTAACTTCCTATGTGGTCTATCTTCTAATAACCAAGATAACTTATTATCTAGGGTTAGTGAAGAAGGGAGGCATGCAAGATGCCAACACTTAGTTGTACATAGTATACCTATTGATGTAGGAGCATCTTGGGTTGCCTTGTTATCCTACTCATTTTGTTCACCTAGTAGTTCCTTCATGTGCCTAGCAGTCCTTCATGTGCTTAGCAATTCCTTCATGTGCCTAGCAATCCTGTTTTCTTCATGTGCCTAGTAACCCTATTTTCTTCATGTGCCTTGTAACCCTGTTTTCTTCATGTGCCTAGAAACCCTATTTTCTTCATGTTCCTAGTAACCTTGTTTTCCTTCATGTGCCAAGTTACTATAGCATTCCTTCATGTGTCAAGTTACCCAATGCATGCTAAGTGATTCTTCATGTGCCGAGTTACTCAGTGTATGCTGACTGTTTCTTCATGTGCCAAGTTACTCAGTGTATGTCGAGTGTTTCTTCACGTGCCAAGTTACCCAATGTATGCCAAGTGTTTCTTCATGTTCCAAGTTACTCAGTGCATGTCGAGTGTTTCTTCATGTGCCGAGTTACCCAGTGTATGGTGAGTGTCAGTATTTGGACATGATTTTGAGAGCCAACTTGCGAGATTTATTTCATTCATGAAATTTATGTTAAGATATTTTCTTGGGATGAGTTCAAACCATTGTTGGGTTGGCCTTCCTCTTATGTAATGATTCTAGAATGATCTGTAAGCCATTTTGGCAAGTATAACTAGAATGTTTAGGCTTAGAATTAGGCAAGCTTCAAAGAGAGCAGATTAGAGAGCAGAACTAAAAGTGCAAATTTGCAGTTGGATCTTTGAATGTGAATGTATTTGTAATTGGCCATAATCTAAAAGGCCTTATAGCTGGGCATGTATGAAGATATTTTGATTAATCAATAGAAGTATTTGATCTTCTCTCTCCTTTGGTTGTTGTTCTTTGTGTTCATTTTTGTTGTGTTAACTCTTGTAGGGTGGTTTGGATAGCTGGGTGAGCCTTTGGCCATAGTCATTCATCCTCTTTCCTACGTCAGTTGGTATCAGAGCCTAAGGTTCATCCTTGTGGAGATTGGATTGTGTAGAACCCTGATTTGGATTTGGTTGTAGGGTGGCAGATCTATGAATTTGACCTATAACTTGTAGAGGGTTATGATCTTGTAGGAACCTGATTTGTAAAGATGGTTCGTGGTAGAGGAAATAATGTTGATAATGATATATTGGATCAGTTGAGATAAATTGTAGCTAGATTAGATGTTGTGGAGATAGCCTAGAGGAGAGGAGCACATCTTGATGATGTAAGTGATGGTGAAGTAGTAGCACCAAACCATAATCCAGAACCTGAAGAAGATCAAGATGAGGAAAGATTGTTGAGAGTATTTTCTAGAGTGAATTCAAAGCCTGCTATAGAAGTTGTTCCTTATGATGGAAAATTGGACACCAATGCTGTGTTGGATTGGATCTCTAATATTGAGAAGTTCTTTGAGTGTGAAAACACTCCTGATAATAGAAAGGTGTAGATTGTAGTCACTAGGTTGAAAGGTCATGCATCTCTATGGTGGGAGCACTTGCAAATTTATAGACAAAGGAGAGGAAAGGAGAAGATAAGAACTTGGCCAAAGATGGTGAACAAGGTAAAGAACAAATTCCTTCCTGCTGATTACCAAGTTAGCTTGTTGAGAAAGATGCAAAATTTGAAACAAAGGGACATGACTATAAAAGAATATACTAAGGAATTCTATAGATTAGACATCAAATTTGGAAATGTGGATGATGATGTTGAGAAAATTGCAAGGTACATTAATGGATTGAGATCTAGAATACAAGATGAAATAAGTTTTGTGAAGCTGGAAAGTGTAGAAGAAGCATATCAATATGCCTTGAAAGCTAAGGAGATCTTGACAAAGAAGCATGAACAAAGATAGAGAGGTAGAGGTGGTAGATTCCAGAGAGGTAGAGGTAGATCTTATGGAGAAAGTGGCAGATTTGACAGTTCTATGCAGGATAAAGGCAAATTTGAATGGAAGAATGATGATAAAGGCAAGACCGAATGGAAAAGTGGTAATTTTTACCGAGGAGACACTAGTTCTTATCGAGGAAGAGGTAATTCCTATTCTAGAGGTGGATTTCATGGTAATTGTTTTAGATGTGGTAAAGAGGGACATAGATCTTTTGAATGAAGATCCTCTGAAAGTAGACAAGGTAACAGAAATGTTGTGATTCAAGAAGATGATGAGGGTTCACCAAGTGGACCTAAGGCTGGAGAAAATTTGATGGTGAGAAGAACCTTATGTAATAAGGGAGGTGATGAGGAACCTATTTTAAGGAGAATTCTTTTCAAGACAAGATGTAAGATGGCTGGAAATGTTGTAAAGTGATCACTAACAGTGGAAGTTCTACAAATTTGGTATCAGAAGAACTGGTTACAAAGTTGCATTTGTAGAGGTTGAAACATCCCAAACATTATCATGTTTCATGGATAAAAGATGAGCATAAGATATTGGTAAGTGAGCAATGCCTTGTGAAGTTCAAAATTGGACATTACTTTGATGAAGTTTTGTGTGATATTCTGCCCATGGATTGTTGTCATATTTTTTTGGGTAGACCTTGGCAATATGATAGATATGATGTACATGATGGAAGATTGAATCAATATACTCTTTGGGTAAATGGGAAGAAATAAACATTGTTGCCTTTGATCGAAAGTCCAGATGAGGCTAATTGTACTGCTATAAAAATTTGCATGGCTAATGAGAAACAATTTGAAAAGGAAATGAAAAGAAATCAAGTTTATTTTTCTATAATTCCAAGAAAACCAAGTTTTGTCAATGGAGACTAAGTGCAAGAAAATAGTGTTAACCGAGTGCTAGTCAGTGGTGACTAAATGACAAATGGTAGTATTGAATGAGTGCCAGAAGAAATTGCAGAGTTGTTGAATAAGTATAAAGAAATTATTGCTGATGATATTCTTGATGGTTTACCTCCAGTAAGAAGTATAAGTCATTGTATGGATATGATCCCTGGAGCTAATTTGCCAAACAAAGCACCATATAGATTGACACCTGCAGAGAATCAAGAACTTAACATACAAGTGCATGAGTTGTTGCAGAAAGGTTTGATCAGAGAAAGATTGAGTCCATGTGTTCTACCTCCTATATTAGCACCTAAAAAGAATGGAGAATGGAGAATGTGTACTGATTCCAGAGCCATTAACAAGATAATAGTGAAATATAGGTTTCCCGTGCCAAGGATGGATGACATAATGGATTGTTTGAAGTGAGCAAATTATTTTACCAAGATTGATTTGAAGAGTGGCTATCATCAGTTCAGAATCAGAGAAGGTGATGAATGAAAGACTGCTTTCAAGACAAAAGATGGTTTGTATGAATGGTTGGTTATGCCTTTTGGTCTGACTAATGCACCTAGTACTTTCATGAGGTTGATGAATGAAGTTTTGAAAAGATTCTTCGGTAAGTTTGTGATTGTTTATTTGGATGATATTTTGATATTCAAGAAGACTAAGGAAGAACATCTTGAGCATATTAGACAAGTATTGTAGAGGTTGAAAGAGTAAAAGTTGTTGATTAATCTGAAAAAGTGTTCTTTTATGCAAGAGGAGATTGTGTATTTGGGATTTGTGATTTTAGCTGATGGATTGAGGATGGATCCTGAGAAGGTTAAAGAAATTTTGGAATGGCCTACACCTAAGAATGAAGGTGAGGTAAGATCATTTCATGGTTTAGCTAGTTTTTATAGAAAGTTTATAAAGAATTTTAGTGCTATTTGTAATGCTATGACTAAAACAATGAGGGGAGATAAAAAGGAATTCAAGTGGACACATGGAGCTGATAAGAGTTTTGAGACTTTGAAACAAAAGGTTGCTGAATTACCTGTATTGGCTTTACTTAATTTCAACAAAGTATTTCAAGTTGAATGTGATGCAAGTGGTAATGCAATAGGAGCTATATTAAGTCATGAAGGTAAGCCTATTGCTTTCTTTAGTGAAAATTTGAATGATGCTAAAAGGAAATATTCTATGTATGATCAAGAATTTTATGCCATTGTTTAGCATTGAAGAAATGGAGACATTATTTGATGCCTAAGGAGTTTGTGTTGTATACTAATCATAAAGCTTTATAATACTTGGTAAGTCAACATAAATTGAATCAAAGACGTATGAAGTGGGTTGAATATTTGCAGAGTTTTACATTTGTGATCAAGCACAAGAGTGGAGTTATTAACAAAGTTGCTGATGCATTGAGTAGAAGATGTTTTTTGTTGACTGAAATGAAGGTTGAAGTTCTTGGTTTTGATGAAATGAAAGAATTGTATGATGCTGATCCTAATTTTTCTGAGGCATGGAGAGAGTGCAGAGCACCAAATCTGACAGATCACATAAGTAAGTATGATGAGTATTTCATTTAAGAAGGTATGTTGTTCAAAGGTATTCAGTTGTGTATTCCTAGAAGTCCTATGAGGTTGAATTTGATTAAGGAAAAGCATAGTGGTTGATTAGCTGGACATTTTGGAATTGATAAGACATTGAGTTTGCTGAAAGAGAAATATTATTGGCCACAAATGTATAAGGATGTTCATAAATTTGTAAAGAGTTGTGGAGTTTGTCAAGTTGCAAAAGGAGTGAGTCAAAATACTGGTTTGTATACACCTATTATTGTTCTTGAGAAACTTTGGACTGATATCAATATGGATTTTGTTCTTGGATTGCCTAAAATAGTGAAAGGGTATGATTCCATATTTGTTGTAGTGGACAGATTTTCTAAGATGGCTCATTTCATACCATGTAAGAAGACATCAGATGCTGAGCATGTTTTTGAACTTTTCTTTAAAGAGATTGTGAGATTGCATGGATTACCAAGAAGCATTATTTCAGACAAAGATAGTAAGTTTGTTAGTTATTTTTGGATGACTTTGTGGGAAAAGATGGGTACTGAGCTAAATTTTAGTTCTACATTCCATCCACAAATAGATGGATAGACAAAGGTTGTGAATAGAAGCTTGGGAAATTTGTTGAGATGTTTAGTTGGGAATAAGCCAAGTAATTAGGAGATGGTATTGGCACAAGTTAAATTTGCGTATAATAATTCTATGAATAGGAGTACAGGGAAGACACCTTTTGAGATTGTTACCAGAATGCATCCTAGAGGTATATTAGATTTGAGAGATGTTGCTGGTGAAGAAAAAAAAGCACTACAGGAGAAGAATTTTTTGATTTTATGGAGTTCTTGCATAAGAAAGTGAAGTTGAGGTTGGAACAAAGAAATCAAAAGTATAAGGAGAATGCTGATAAGTCTAGAAGACACCATGATTTTTAAGTTGGTGATGAGGTGATGGTTCATCTAAAGAAAGGAAGATTCCCAGTTGGAACATATAGCAAGCTGAAGATGAAGAAATTTGGACCTTGTAAGATCCTAAAGAAGTTTGATAATGGTAATGCTTATGAAGTTGAGTTACCTGATGACATGGATATATCTCCTATATTTAATATTGCTGATTTGTATAAGTATTAGGAGTTAGAGGATGAAGTTGTTATACTAGATGATTATCCTAAGAAATAGATTGAGAAAGTTGAACAGATATTGGATCAGAGAGTTGGCAAGAGTACAAGAGGAATAGATTACTATGAAGATTTGGTGAAGAGGAAGAATAGACCTATTGAAGATGCTTCATGGATTTTTCAATTTGAGTTGGATTCAACTTAGGTTGGGACATCTCAATGATTCAAGATAATCATTTCTTTCAACCTCGGTTGTCTGATGCAGGAGCATCCTGGGTTGCCTTGTTATCCTACTCATTTTGTTCACCTATTAGTTCCTTCATGTGCCTAGCAGTCCTTCATGTTCCTAGCAATTCCATCATGTGCCTAGCAATCCTATTTTCTTCATGTGCCTAGTAACCCTATTTTCTTCATGTGCCTAGTAACCCTATTTCCTTCATGTGCCCAGTAACCCTATTTTTTTCATGTGCTTAGTAACCCTATTTTCTTCATGTGTCTAGTAACCTATTTTCCTTCATGTGTCGAGTTACTGTAGCATTCATTCATGTGCTAAGTTACCCAGTGTATGTCGAGTGATTCTTTATGTGTCAAGTTACTCAGTGTATGCTGAGTGTTTCTTCATGTGCTGAGTTACTCAGTGTATGCAAAGTGTTTCTTCATGTGTCGAGTTACCTAGTGTATGCCAAGTGTTTCTTCAAGTGCCAAGTTACTCAGTGCATGCTGAGTGTTTCTTCATGTGCCAAGTTACCTAGTGTATGCCAAGTGTCAGTATTTGGACATGATTTTGTGAGTCGACTTGTGGGATTTATTTCATTCGTGACATTTATGTTAAGATATTTTCTTGGGATGTGTCCAAATCATTGTTGGGTTGGCCTTCCTCTTATGTAATGATTCTAGAATGATCTATAAGCTATTTTGGAAAGTATAAATAGAATGTTTAGGCTTAGAATTAGGCAAGCTTCAGAGAGAGTAGATTAGAGAGAAAAATTGAAATTGCGAATTTGCAGTTGGATCTTTGAATGTGAATGTATTTTTAATTGCCCATAACCCAAAAGGCCTCACAACTGGGCATGTATGAAGATATTTTGATGAATCAATAGAAGTATTTGCTCTTCTCTCTCCTTTGGTTGCTGTTCTTTGTGTTCATTTCTATTGTTGTACTCTTGCAGGGTGGTTTGGATAGATGGGTGAGCCTTTGGCCCTAGTTATCCACCCTTTTGCCTGCATCACCTATAGTTGGTACAAAAGAAGGTCCCTTTCAAAATCCTAGAGTAAAATTTGGTGAATGATAGCTTCATCTTTTCATAATACGATTCATTTAAGTAGATTATACAAAGAGATTATCTATAGAGGTTGTTGCCTAAGTAGCACAAGTAGGTGCTTACTTCATTCAATCCAATGCATTCACTTATATCTAGGTGGTAAGGATCTTCTTATGTTGAAAGAAGCTTCCTTGATATCCATTTGACAAGTCAATACTTTTGGAGATAGCTAGGCAATTGGCATCGACCTATGACAGGGTCAGAAAAAACATAAGAAAACATGGGTATGGACCATTAATATTGGACCTTTTGAGGTCAAGAAGAAATAAGATATTGACACATATGAGCTAGAATGGGATTTGTATCCTTTAGATGATTACCTAGTAGCTTGCCCCTACTTTGACAATAATAGAATGGTACAACATCTCATAGAAATTTTTTTATTCCTAATGTAGTGATAGAGGATCATTGGTTAAAATGAGTAGATGATAATAATGTTCAAATTTGTAACTATTGTAGGATGAGTCTACAAATAGTAGAAAAGGCTCTCAATTTGAGCATACCATTAAAGATATGGAATAGAGATACTCTAGTTGTGTTAGATCCATTGTATAATAGGGATAGAATTTTTGAAAGTCCCATAATGAATTTTGAGATTGGCCAAGAGGAGGAAAATGACATATAATACAAGGCCAAGTATACCATTCATTTGACTAGAGATTGGGTGAGGAATCCTTTTTACTAGTATCCAATTCCTAATGCACTAACACTACCTACTATGAGTAGGCCCAAGAAAGGAAAAGGGACCAAAGCCACCGTCCTGAATTGCCAAGAGAAGTCCCTAGTATGACTAGAAATAGTCTATAAACATGAGAAAGAATTGGCCTACTTATGTAGTGACAAGGTCAATGAGAAGAAGAGAAGTCCCTAGTATGACAAAAAATGGTCTATAAACCCAAGAGAGCTAGGACCTAGATAGTGGTATAGGGGAGAAGAGAAGAAAGTTAAAGAAGAAGAAGAGATCCTCATCTCCTCAAATTTTGGAGATTATACTAGAGGCAGAAGAGGAAGAGAAAGAGGCAAGATTCAATATCTCAAACTAAATAAGAGAACCTAGTTGACTAGGGCTATAGAAGATAAAAGATAGAGGAGTGTAACCTAGTTGCCTCCTTCTATTCCAAAACAACCAATCTAACTCGAGGAGTCTACTAACTAGGAGTGATGGATGGAATCCATAGAAGGAAACAACTTTGATGTCTCTAGCTCTCAAAGTTCAATTTTATCCTAACTAGGACATATTTAGAAGGCAAAGTAATAAGGGACATGCCATAGAGATAAGTTTTAGTTGTGGATAGGAACAAATTGCCTACACTACCATAAGGCCCAATGGGTTGATCACCTTTACTACCAGGGAATCCACCTTCACTAGATTAAGAAGCTATCCCTATGCCCCCACCATTCACTCAATTAGATAGTCAAATGACTGGTGGGGATGGTTTTCAACAATTGTATATTGATGAGGTTTTAGAGGTAGGGTAGATTTTTAGAGAGATAGAGAGAAGACACTGTGTGTGGAAGGATCTAAAACTTCTCCTTCAAGAAATTTATGGCCACGCCATCAGTCAAGCCACCCAAAATAGAAAAGACCCTAAATAAGAGTGATAGGGGCAAAAGGCCAGTCTCTAAGACAACCTCATCTTTAGGTCATTACATGTCTCTTATGGGTATTACTCCAACATGGCTGAAGCGAGAGGTCCTAACTCACCAAAAATGATATGTAGAGTATATATAAACTAAGGGGTTGGAGGTATAGACAAAGGTAGTAAAGATGCCAACATCTATTAAGGGTGATCTGAAGAAACTAGCCTTCGTCATGAAGAATTAGAGTAGTGACTTAATAGTACATATAGTTATTCCTCCTCCACATGTGCATATTGAAGATATTTCCACCAAAGAATACAACATGCAAGAGATAGTACTCAAGAAGGCCACTCAGGACATAACCAAATTTTTGACCACAAGAGGCCTTAAATAGGTATTTTGACATCTAGATCAAGATGGGGCCAAAATTTTGGAATAAATAAAGCACAATGATTTTCTCTAGAAATATGTAAAGGACATAGTTAGTTGAAAGGACCTTGACCATCTTGAGCTCTCTCAAGTAGTTGCCCTCAATAAATGAGCTCTAGCTATAAGACAAGGAGATTCACTTTTGGATGCATACCAAAGGTTGTATCACAATAGAGGTGTCTGTATAATTGAGGGTAATTTGAACCTTTTGCATAACATTCAAAAGAACACTGATAAGTTGATCACAATAGTAGAACAAGACTTTAGGTTAATGGATGAAGTGAATACCTAGACCAATGATCTGGAAGCTTTGAAAACCAATATTAGATTAGATGAAACTAGTAATGACACCATCTTATGAATTCACAATGTGATATGGTTTTAAAAATATGTTTAAATTGTGGAGAAATAAATGTTCAAGTTATTCAATTTTTCTTTACAAGTAAATTAGTGGTTGTAATGGAATAATATACCTGAATCCAACTTTTTTGACTATTTAGGTTTGTTTTTTAACAATTATTGATTGACATATTTTTGGATTTGATTGTGTAAAGATTTTTACCATCAATGTTTCGAATCACACTATGTGATCCATCATCAGGATGAAGAGAGCAAGAGATGTCAAAAAAAGTGGGTTGCAGAAGTTGACTGACCCAAAGATATAGGGACCAAGGGAGGGACACAATCAAATCCAGAAATATGTCAATTTATTTATACTATGGATTGTGGAAATTTGATCTCTTTAATTATTGATTGATTATTAAAGGTCTTATTTACTTATAATATTTTTCTTGTCTATTTTGTAGTAAATTATTGAATAGTTCCTTTCTATGGGTTTAATTCTATATTTTCCTTAACTTTTTGGTCTATCATGAAATTTTAATGCTTGATAGTATGGAAGGAAATCATTTTTCATGTATATCATTTTTTGGCATACAAGAAGATAGCGAAGGGATTTTGATTTCAATTGGTGGTGATGCGATAGTAAGCCAATTCGAGATTTTTTTCTAGCATTAATAGTGACATGTAGTTAATTGAAATCTAATACACCTTTAGGTATGTTTGTTGCACTACATGATTGGATAATTTACAGATACATTTGAAGTTGAAGTTTTAGTTAGTTAAATCTCTCCATTATATCTTTAAAACTTCATCTTGTTTGTCTACTATAATATGTTGTTGGCCATAAATCTTTACTACCACCATATCTAGTGTTGTTGATGATAGCTTTCTTATTTTTGTCCCTAAAGGTAGAAGTAGAAAAATGTACTAATGGTATGAATAATCACATTTTTTATATAGTTACTTCCCTCTCTATCTCCTTTGATAGTTTAGTGATAGCAGTCGTAATTGAAAGGCAAGTAAAGTCAACATCAAAAAGATTCTCTCCTATTGCATTATATTTATCCATGGTTGGCATTTATTTAGTTTTTGAGTGCAAAAAGATGAAATATTTTGGTTACTCTATGCCTTTATCTATATATATGTATTTAATGTTCTCAATTTGAAATTGTATAAATGGTTATTGTGATGATTTATTGACATGATGCAAGAAACATGTATTAACATGACCAAACATGACATTTAAGGTGATCTATTTGTTATTTTCTTTATGGTAAGAATTACAAAGTGGTCATGTATGATTATTATTATTTAATCACATTAGAGGGGATGCAGCCAAAGAGATTCAAATATCACTAGGGTTAATTTCAATATAAAAAAATTACCCAAATGTAGAGGTGGGGATGTAGGTGGACATTGACATGGATACATATAATCCTAGGGTTAATTCTAATAGAATAAAATAACTACCACAAGGGTTTAGCATACTTATTCTTTTCATTGTCTTTCTATATTGGCTATCACTGTAATCATGAAATTTTCCATTAGAAAATGTGCACACTGATTTCTTTTATAACTCCAGATTTATCTCAGTCTACGCCTCCCTCACATAATAAACCTTGATTTTTTGTCCTCTTTGGGTTTTTTGGGCATACAAACTAATGCCTCATGTACTTCAAATTTGTAGATTTAATTATGTAATCATTTGTATCACTTAGTTATGATGTTTTGTCACTTTCTTCCTGCATTACTATTCATATTCTCCTCTTTGGACCGCTCCTCATAAGGGAAAGATACTTTTACCTATTTGACCCCTCAACATATTATTTTGTGCATATGTTATATTTTAGGATCATCCATTTCAAAATTTATTCTAATTGTACTTTACATTGGGTCTTAGTCTAAATTCCATTCACTTTTCTTTGGTAGTTACTATGTCACTATGCAATCTTTGCCTTGACTTGTCACTATTCAATCTTTGCCTTGACTATGACTCTTAATAATGACTTGATTTTTTTCAAGACTTTGAAATCTTAACAAAGTGTCAATAATAAGACACCACTTGAAACTAATCATCCTTTATTATTCCAAGTCATTAAATTTTTATTTCATCATTTTGAGGGAAGTCCTCTTACTAATCATTTTCTTGTCAATGATCTCCTTCTAAAGCTACTATTTTTGTGCATCCAATTTGAAAAGAAGAGACTACACAAGATATATAAATGCCCCTTTTGACTACTTTTGCAGTGATTTCTACTCTTTTTATGGGACTATCATATGGCTTTATTACATTCTTAAAAGATTTGTATTCTTCTTGATTGTTGATACTTGTCAAGGAAAAGGAAATCATTTGTGTTTGTTCACTTTTACTTTCCTTACAATTTTATTAACCACACTCTTATCTTCTTTATACCATTGATTGATTTCTTTGAGTTTTCTATTTAAGATATTATTTTGAGTCATGTATAAACAAGATGTATGATTATAAGAAAACACAAGATGTTTGATTATAAGAAAGCATAAAATGTCTGATTATAAGAAGACACATAAGATAATGATAAAACACAATATTGATATTTTCTGTAAGGAAAATATTTATCCTATATGTTTTGTGTTGGAAATACAATAGGGAAAGTAAACTCTAATAGGAGGGTGGGGGGGGGGGGGGGGGGGGGGTGTGGGGGTTGAATTAGTACTTAAAACTTCAATCATAAAATCATTCACCACACATCCATCTCACAATCTATGCATCTAAACTGAAATAATAAATTAAGCATATACATCCATAAATTGAAAGTAAGTAAACATTCAACACATGTATGACACAAGATATTTGATTACCTAGAAACCCTCCAAGAAGAAGGTAAAAATGAGGTGGGGATGACTGATGCAGAGGGCAACAATGGAAGCACAATACAAAGGCCCAACCCCAAACAACATTCAAGATGATTCCAGGCTTGAACTTATGGTTTTTATACTTCAACCAATGTCTATCCCTCCAATGAATCACTATGAAAGTTTCAAGACTTGATGCACACAAGTAAGACACAAAGCAACTTGATCCCAAATCAAGCCTTAAGGAAAAATTCCCTTGAATTGGGTAGAATAGGGATTTTATGGTTCTAGGCCTTACAAATCTCAACAAAGACTAGAAACTATTTAGTCTCAACCCAACTAAGCCAAACCCACCATTGGTTGCACTCCCAACAACCCACAACACAATTTGCAAGAAAGGACCTAAAATCCTATTAGGTCTCTAATTTTTTTTTTTTTTTTTTCCAATAACTTCAAAACTTTCAAAAAGACTTGAGGAAAAAATTATAGTTTCAAGTACCCTTTTCCAAGTTCTCTCAAACCCCAAAGCTTTAGATATTAACTCCACTCGATCATATCATAACTTTGACTAAGTCCACAAGCCTAACTCGTTAGGTTAGGCTTGGGTTTCAAAGCAAGAGGTTAAGAACAGGTACATAGAACCAAAAATCCACTTCCAAGATGTTATAATGACTTAAATAAGGGCACTTTTTTTGGTCATCAAGTCCTCAAAGTCTCTCCATCTCCATAACTAATCTGATTTCTTCAAAATAGGGTCAAATACATGGTAATATTTGACATAGGGCTTGCTCTCGAAATTCACTGCCTTCAACTCCTATTCCAAAACTACCAAAATCTTGTAGTACACATCCCTAACTTTCTCCATACAAGTGGAGAAGAAATTCCACTTGTGGATCAGCAAGTTAGGGCAATTTGAATGCCCAAACCTTGAAATTGAGGGTTTCTCAAACCAACAGGTTAGTAAATTCATTTCATTTTGAAAGAGAAAAGATGGGAACTTCAAACCACTACCATAATCCTTTAGAAAAATAGCATCAACTTTTTAGATCACCATGGTCATCCTTCACCCCTTAGTTTCTATACTATACTTGCAAAATATCATAAAATTACACTGAAATAGCAATATTTTATTGATTTGAAAGCAAGGTAACAATTGGATCTTCTTCTCTGATCCATTTTTGAATTCCTCAAGCCTATATAGGCTATTTCCAACCATTTTACCTAACTGTCAAATGGTTTGGACCATTGGGTCTCTTAAACAAAAGTTGCTTAGCAAAATTGCAAAAGTTGCTAACAACTTTTAAGCAATTTTTGCGCTATAGCAAGAAATGTTGCAATCGAACTTTATTGACACTTAGGAACCTTATTAGGTTTCCAAACCTCTAAGACACACCCTAAAAGACATAAAATGATTAAAATATCACCCATTACAACCAAATGATGCCCAAGGTTTATAATCACACCAAGGGGTCTTGTGTCCTTACAAAATGGATGGGTCATAGGGAGATCATCATATCTATCCCTAGACCTTATTAAAAAAATATAGATGAATGAGAGTCTGGTGCCTTGCACCATACTTCCCTACTCAAAAGGAACTCTAGTCTTTAGAGTAGTCAAGTGGGAAGGATCAACTCCATGTTCTTTGAGAGCCTTCTCAATCAACCAAGTAGCATTTGCTGCTATTTGTCCTTGACATTGAACTAGGTACTCATAATATGTGTGCCCCCTTGTTTGTTTGTTGATCCTCCTATCAGGAATAGTGTCCACTACTAGGTTTTGCATAGGTGGTATGGTTTTCTTCAACACTTCTTTAGGATCTTCAAGTGTACCTTCATCCACATTAGTTGACATAGCACCCTTGAAAGCATAAATGTTAGAAACATTGAATATAGGAGACAAATTAATGTTAGAAGGAAAGTCAAATTGATAAGCATTATTGCCACATCTTTTCACTATCTTGAAAGGACCAGTCTTCTTCATTTGGAGCTTGGTATGCATCTATTTTGGAAGTCTTGCTTTGTTAAGGTGTACCATCACCATATCCCCCACTCTAAAATATACTTCTCTCCTCTTTTTATCTTCCTGTTCCTTATATTTGATTGAAGAATCCTTCAACCTATCTTGCATTTTTTGATGAATCTCTTTCATAACCTCTGCAAAATGTTTAGCTTGAGCATTTTTCTTCTCCATTTCTTTGATGTCCTTGAGTTCTAATGTACCCCTGGGATGAGTGCCATATACAACTTGAAAAGGTGTGAGCCCTATACTTCTATTAACTTAATTATTAAAGGAAAATTTTGCTTGAGGTAAGACACAATCCCATGAAGTTTCATGCTATTTTGAAAGAAATATTAAGATGTTTCCCAAAGACTTATTAACTGCCTCTATTTGACCATTAGATTGAGGATCGTAGGTAGATGATAAACACAAGTTAGTCCCTAACTCCATCCACAAAGTTCTTCAAAAATGCCCCAATTTTTTTGGATCTCTATCAGATATAATAGATAAAGGCAAACCATGAAGTCTAACAACCTCCTTGAAAAAAAAACTTGCTATGTGGGAGGCATCATGAGTGGTTTTATAGGTTATGAAGTGAGCCATTTTAGAAAACCTATCAACAACTACAAAAACACTATATTTGTTTGATTTGGTTCTTGGAAGTCCTACCACAAAATCCATGCTTACTAAATCCCAAGGCTTGTGAGGTATTGGAAGAGGTGTGTATAGACCTACATTTGATGTATTCCCCTTTGCTTGTTGACAAATCAAACACCCTTCAATAATTTTTTTGATATTTGTATACATCCTAGGCCAAAAGTAGAATCTCCTAACTTGCTCTAGGGTCTTATCAACTCCAAAATGACCTGCAAAACTTCCAAAATTATTCTCCTTTATAATTTTTTCTCTAATAGACCCCTTGGGAACACAAAGTTGACCACCTTTGAACAAAAGTCCCTCTTGCAAAATATATTCACTGAAATCAGTGTGATACCTTTCCCCCATGGATTTGTGGACTTGGTATGCCTCCTTAAAGTCTTCATCTTGTTCATATATATCCTTCATTGCATGGAAGCCAATTCTTTCTAACTAAACTTCTTGGATTTTCAAGTTCCTCCTACTAATTGTATCAACAACCTTGTTGCTTTCTCCTTTTTTATGCTTAATGATGAAGCTATAGGTTTGCAAGAATTCTATCCACTTCATATGCCTATGGTTCAATTTTTCTTGTCTATTCAAGCAACTTAAGGCATGATTATCAGTATATACAAAAAATTCTTTAGGTAATAAATAATGGCTCCATTTCCTAAGAGACTACACCATAGCATAAAGTTCAAGGTCATAAGTTGAATAATTTTTTTTGGCCTCATTGATCTTTTCACTAAAGAATGCCACAGGCCTATCCTCTTGGCTCAAAACACCTCCCATGGCCTTGTTACTAGCATCACATTCAATTGTAAAAAGCTTGTAGAAATCAGGTAGCACTAGGACAAGTTGGTTTGCAATCTTCTTCTTTAAAAACTCAAATGAATCAATAGCCTCCTTAGTCCAAGAAAACACTCACTTCCTCCCTCCTTTTATAGTATTGATCATAGGAGCGCACACACCACTAAAATTTCTAATAAATTTCCTATAAAAATTGCAGATACCATGAAAACATTTTACCTCTGATGGTGTGGTGGGAGGTGGCCAGTTAAGGATGGCCTCAACCTTTGAAGGATCCATTTTCAACTCATTTCCTGATATCACAAATCCCAAGAAGATCAGCTCCATTTACAAGAATGAACATTTTTCCAAATTTATCATTAGTTTCTCCTCATAAATTTTATGCAAAACCAAATCTAAGTGCTTCAAGTGTTCATCCCTATCCTTACTGAATATTAGTATATCATCCAAATATACAACAACAAATTTATTCAAGAAAGGATTTAAGACTTCATTCATAAGTCTCATAAAGGTGCTAGGTGCATTGGACAAGCCAAACGGCATCACAAGCCACTCATAAAGGCCTTCTAAGGTCTTAAATGTTGTTTTCCACTCATCTCCACCTCTGATCTTGATTTGATGATATCCACTTTTGAGATCCACCTTAGAGTAAATGTTTTCCTTCCCCAAAAAGTCCTTGAGGTCTTCTATCCTTGGCATAGGGAACCTATATCTAATGCTTATCCTATTGATTGCCCTAGAATTTGTACATAATCTCCATGTGCCATCCTTCTTAGGTTCTAGGACTACAGGTACTGCACAAGGACTTATACTTTTTCTAATGAATCCTTTAGCCAACAACTCTTCAACTTTTCTTGCTATCTTCTCATTTTGTTCAGCGCTCATCTTGTATTCTACTTTGTTCGGAAGTGTGGCTCCTAGGATGAAATCTATGCAATGACTAATGTCTCTCTTAGGTGGTAATGTTTCTAGCTTGCTGCCTAGAACTATGCCTCCATACTTTTCTAACAAGTCCCTTACTTCCTTGGGTCTCACATCAATTACCTTTTATTTTCTTTGTGATTGTTCAATGGGATGTTTTTGTGGTCTGATTACCAATGCAAAGCAAGGAATGTCCTTCTACTTACTGACTCTCATAAACTCCTTTTCACCTATCAACCTCACCCCATTAGTAGTAGATTTCCCATCATCTGGTAAAGGTGGCATGTTATATTCAACCCGTCCTTGGTTATGGTATAGAATTTTTTTTTTCCATCATGCTTAGCACATATATCATATTGCCATGGCCTCCAAAGAAGAAAATGCAATGCATCCACCTCTGCCACATCACATAATACTTTATCCTTGTACTCCCCAATTTTGAATTCCACCCACACTTGTTCATTTATAAGTGTTTGTTTCTCTTTTGTCAACCATGATACCTTATATGGATAAGGGTGAGGCCTTGTAATCAATTTCAACTTGTCAACCATCTCCCTAGAAGTAACATTATCAGATGAACCAAAGTCTACTATAACTCTATAGACTTTTTTGTTTAGTTTGCAATAGATCTTGAATAGTGACTTTCTTTGTGGTGGTTCTACTATTGTAGGTTCTTTCAACATTGTTCTTTGCATCATTAAAGATTCACCATGCTTAGGAAGTGCAGGCCTAGAGGTGGCAGACTAGTATGATGTAACACTTTTCTTATCTTCCTCTTGAGTTAATTGGATTCTCCTATCCCCTCCTTGTTTATTCTTTTTAGGAAACCTAAAGGTCTGATGTCCTACTTAGTTACAAGTGAAACATTTTCCAATAAATACACTAGGTCCTCTTCCACTAGACTTTCCTCTACCATTAAACCTCCTACCTCTAAATGACCCTCTATTAGTAGGTTCATTTTCATTATGTGAACTACTAGACTCCTTCTAATTTCTACTAAAGGATCTCCTTCCTTGGAACCTACCTTTGCCTCTATTGTTATTTCCTCTACCCATATTGTTTGTATCCCCTCTCCTCTTATGTTTTTCTTCTATTTTTAGAGCCATATTAAAACATTGATGAAATGAACCAAGAGTAATCAAAGTTAATTCATCTTGAATACTATGTTTCAATCCATTTACATACCTTGCTAGCTTCTGCTTTTCAGTCTCATATACCTTGGCTCTGAGGGTTAGATTGTGGAACTCTTGTGTGTAGGTACTAACATTCAAGTCCCTTTGCTTATGGTTTTTCAACTTCTTGTGCACCAACATCTCATAATCATCAAGTATAAACTGCTTCCTGATCTTAGCCTTCACTTTCTTCCAAGTGGCAATTTGTTCTTTGTTCTCATCTAATCTCTCATTCTGCAAGAAATTCCACCAACTCAACGCAGGGCCTTTGAGGTTGGCTTTAGCAATTTTGACCCTCTAATTTACAAGGGTTGCATAACATTCAAAGTGGTTGTCTAGTGCCTCTATCCAATCCAAACATTCATCAGGGTCCAACTTACCATGGAAGATAGGTAAGTCTCCTTCTACCTTCTTTCCAACTCTCTCCAATGCTGCAAGGAAGGGTCTCTAATCTACAAGGATATTGACTTGATCTTCATTTCGCCCTATTTCCTTTGGTTTAGACTCCCCATGGCTTCCCTTTCTCATTTTATTCTTGAGTTTATCTAACTCCCTTTTCATAGTCCTATTTTCTTCCCAGACTACTCTACTTTTAGTCATTTGCTCTTTCACTAGCTTGGCTAGTTCCACATTGGTGATCCTCAAGGGAATCTCCCTTTCAAGTTCTTCTTCTCCATCATCCATAATGTCTCCTAATGTCACAGCAAGATCAAAGTGGCTCTGATTCCACTTGATACAAAGGGCAACAATGGAAGCACAATACAAAGGCCCAACCCCAAACAACACTTAAGATGTTTCAAGGCTTGAACTTATGGTTTGTTCCACTTCAACCAATGTCTATCCCTCCTATGAATCACTGTGAAGGTTTCAAGACTTGCCACACACAAGTAAGACACAAAGCAACTTGATCCCAAATAAAGCCTTAAGGACAAATTCCCTTAAATTGGGTAGAGTAGGGATTTTATGGTTCTGGGCCTTACAACTCTCAAAAAAGACTAGAAACTATTTAGTCTCAACCAACTAAGCCAAATCCACCACTGGTTGCACTCCCAACAACCCACAACACAATTTGCAAGAAAGGACCTAGAATCCTATTAGTTCTCCAAACTCTGACTTTTGTCAATAACTTCAAAAATTTCCAAAAGACTTGAGGAAAAAATTACAGTTTCAAGTACCCTTTTCCAAGTTCTCTCAAACCCCAAAGTTGCAGAGATTGACTCCACTCTAGCATATCATAACTCTGACTAAGTCCACAGGCCTAATTAGTTAGATTAGGCTTGGGTTTCAAAGAAAGAGTTTAAGAATGGGTATATAGAACCA
Source organism: Cupressus sempervirens (assembly GCA_028749045.1). NCBI lineage: Eukaryota > Viridiplantae > Streptophyta > Pinopsida > Cupressales > Cupressaceae > Cupressus > Cupressus sempervirens. The sequence goes on along the minus strand of CM053787.1, from coordinate 556,874,097 downwards.
AAAATCCACTTCCAAGATGTTCTAATGACTCAAACAAGGGCATTTTTTGATCATCAAGTCCTCAAAGTCTCTCCATCTCCATAACTAATCTGATTTCTTCAAAACTAGGTCAAATACATGGTAATATTTGACCTAGGGCTTGCTCCCCAAATTCAATGCCTTCAACTCCTATTCCAAAACTACAAAAATCTTGTAGTATACATCCGTAACTTTCTCCATACAAGTGGAGAAGAAATTCTACTAGTGGACCAGTAAGTTAGGGCCATTTGAATGCCCAAACCTTAAAATTGAGGGATTCTTAGACCAGCAGGTTAGTAAATTCATTTTCTTTTGAAAGAGAAAAGATGAGAACTTCAAACCACTACCAAAATCCTTTAGACAAATAGCATCAACTTTTTAGATCACCATGGTCTTCCTTCACCCCTTAGTTTTTGTACCATACTTGTAAAATATCAGAAAATTGCATTGAAACAACAATATTTTATTGATTTGAAAGCAAGGTAACAATTAGATCTTCTTATTTGATCCATTTTTGAATGCCTCAAGCCTATATAGGCTATTTCCAACCATTTTACCCAACCATCAAATTTTTTGGACCGTTGCATCTCTTAAACAAAAGTTGTTGGCAACTTTTAAGCAATTTTTGTGCTATAGCAAGAAATGCTGTAAAAATTGCAAGAAATGTTGCAATTGGACTTTATTGACACTTAGGAACCTTATTAGGTTTCCAAACCTCTAAGACACACACTAAAAAATATAAAATGATTAAAATATCACCCATTAGGACCAAATGATGCCCAAGGTTTATAATCACACCAAGGGGTCTTGTGTCCTTACAAAATGGATGTATCATAGGGAGATCATTAGATCTATCCCTAGACCTTAGTACAAACATATAGATGAATGAGAATTAGGTGTTTTTTGACAATGACATCCAAAAATCTCCACTACTATAGTAATAAAGTGTATCCAATGAAGGTTACAATGTTTTGATCATGAAACATGATCTTCCCTATGAAAGGTCTACCCTGTTAAAGGCTTACAAGATTTCTAGATCTTAACCTATTAAAGGTTTTCAACACCCTGTTAGAAGTGTGCCTGGTAAAAGGACTTTGACTTACAATGAAGTAAGTACCCTGTTAAAGGATTTACAATATCCTGTTAAGACTACTCTATTAAGAGATTTAACTAATTCACATGTTAGAATGCCTTGGCAATGATCATTTGGTTAGCACTTTGTTTCTTGATGATTGATCACCTCTTTCTTTATGTGTACTTGATCCTCACTGATTAGATGTCTCTCTTTTATCCTTTAACCTTCTTTCCACTATTCTTCTCTAATTGGTTATGTAATGTATCTCAATTCACAATATCTTAGTCATCATGAATACTCTATTTGTGCATGCAAACTTCTCTCTTTTCTCCTTCAACATACACATAAAAAGTTTAGGGTTTATCCTCCTTAATAAGACCTAGGTGACTTAGGGGTAGGTATCAATCAATGATTGTGATTCACCCATATTATCACTTAATCCTTCCCTTTATTTGATTGGTTTCATGTACTACATAGGGTTTCTCAATAAAGAATTTTCCTTATCATCTAGGATCACAAAAAAATCCTCAAGTTGGCTCCAAAACGGTTTACATAGTATTTTGCACCATTAAAAACAACTATGTCAAAACTATATTACTTGGCACTTGAAGTCGTTGATGCTCAACATCAACTATAATTTCAATGTTGTAACTCAACCTTTGAATGACTTGACATCCATTGATCACTCAACATCTAAATGACTTGATACATGAGTGACTCGACACTTACTAATTACTCGACAATTACTAAACATCTCTCACTTGACATATACTATCTAAAAACTTACACTCAACATGCATTACTTGTTCAACATGACTTAAGTATATTGTCACTCATATGTCAAAACCAATCTAAGATTAACAATCTCCCCCTTTGACATGAGTGGAAAAATACTTGGTCATGCATGAATAACCTTATCCTTTCAAGCATAATTGACTTACATACAAAATTTTAAAACTTCAAAATTATGCAAAACTTATGACTCATTAGTTATACCTCAAAATTCAATAACTCCCCCTAAGTTGATTGTACCATTCTGAATTGAAAAAATTGAATACTCCTTCTAAGTAGATTCTACATATGTTGACTTGCTGACCTGGTTTCTACTTGATTTTCAAAACTTATCTCTCCTTATCATGCATTATTCCAATTTATTTATACTACCCATTTTGACACTTATGTCATTGGGTTGTACACTTATAGTGTGCTTGTCTAAGAAAGTTTTCTGGATCTCAAGTATTATCTTCAGCACTACATCCCAGTTATCACAAGCTACCTCCAATGATTTGATTTGGATGGCTAACTTTACAACAAGATGAACTAAGTCTTCATGTGTTCAAAGATGGGGATCTTTATGCATTAATGTCTTTGCAAAGGCTAGCTCCTTGTGAAGTATTTCCATGCATGGGGTCAACATGGATTGGATGTTGATCAGTGTAGCTCAAATATTTGCATCTTGAGCATATAGAGCTTCCAATTGACCTTGGGAATTTATCAAATTCTTGAAGTGCCTCTGAATTTGAGCTAGAGAATAAGGTAGATTTTTACCTATTCTCTTCATAGCTCCCTCCAAATTGTCAATATGGTGCTACACTTCTTGTGTGGATAGAGTTGTATAACACAACTTAGTGTAAAGTGAGAAAATATTCTCTAAGACTTTCTTTACATTGTCAATCTTGGTTGCTAACTTTACCTAACTAAGTGCAATATCACTTGATATCTTTTCATCTACCTTGAAATTTCCTCTTAGACCATTCAAGTAATTTTGAATTGGAATCTAGATCTGCATCACTGATATGTTCTACAATGTTTACCAACTGCTCCATGATAGGCTTTTCTTCTTCAAGTTTTGGTAGGCTTAATACATCAAGAAATATTTCCTTGATGTCCTGCAATGCTTGCTTCTACCTAAGATCCCTTCTAAGAATTTCTCATTTCTTTTTCATTGCAAGTGAATCTTTTAGTATGCCCATTTGTTCAATAGTGATAGTTTCAAGGTCAAACTTTGGTAGAAAAATCACTTCATCCAAGTTTACATCACCAAATGATATAAGTCCATCTATCTTGGATGTACTAGGACTAGGCCTTGATGACTAAAGTGGTGTAGCTTCTACACTTAGCCTGTGAAGTGCTTGACTTAGAGAAGTAGCAATTTTTGGCAAAGTAATCAGTGTTTGTATAACTAATTTCTCCTCAGGCTATGTAGTCAAGTCTAAATCTTCAGTCCTCTTCTCTTCTTTCCTTTTATTTTCAATTGAACCTTGAACTTGTATTGTAGGTGTAGGAGTATCTACTTGACCTGTTGGAACTTGTATTTTATCTCATGCTTCTATAGCAACTTCTGGTACTGACACAGTGTGTACTAATTTGTTAATTTTGGTCATGGATGGCTCTTTTCTTTGATATACTACAAGGGGTAATGTAGGTTGAATCACAATAAATTGAGGTGTTTTTGATATGTCTTGTGTTTCCACCTCTATAGATGTCTTCTCTACCTTCTTAAGTTCATCTACTCTCACCAATATTGGATAACCACATAGTTTTTCTTTGGTGGTGGTGTCTTGCAATATTTTCTACATGCCCTCCTCTATCAGGGGATTGATATTCTAAGCCACATTGTCAAAAACATCCTTGATCTTTACTGTTCAATGTTTTCTTCTATGACATGTTGTGGATTGGCACTTGACATTTGAATATTTGGTATACTATATTCTAATTGTTGCTCATGTTTAAATGTTTCTTGTTTATTTTCATTTGTCTTAGTGCCTTCCACAAGTGCATCTTTCATAGTATCAATTTATCAATTGTAGTTTAACCATAGTTACTTCTTGTTCATCTTTCTCATCACCTACCTCAACAAGTGTCTTCTCAATTGCCTTAGGTGTTTTTAGCCCATAAATTACCTTCTATATTTGGGTACTATGCTGAACAACATCTATTTTACAAAAATATGGAATGCTCGATACTTTGGAGCAAAACTCCCTACATGCTTCTTAATGACCTTTTTCATCTCAAATTTATCTAAATCTAGAATCACTCTTGCAAGTGTAGTCTCTCTTATATTTCACTATGTTCTGAGACTATATTTCCATCTTTGCTAAACTCTATTATATAAGTTCTTTGGTAGAGAGTTGGAAATCTCAATTGGAGTCATCTTAAATATTGCCATCATGGCATATAATGACTCTTCTACCTTATCCATATCTAACTTTTCAAGATTGTCAAATTCAACATATAGAAATCCACTCAAATCTGTATTATTCTTTAAATTTTCACATAGACTATCCAAATTAGAAGAAGGACTATGACTTACCACTTGAAATTGGCTATTATCATCATATTCTATCCTCTTCCTCATTTGATTTAGCTGGAGAAGCATGCTTTCTCCTTGGTCTCTTCATAGACTCATCAACTTGTATAGTTTTCCTAGCCTTTGTCTCTTTTGGCTTTGCCACATCTTGAGCTTTCTTAGTAGTATCTCTTGTGCTAGTTCTAGTAGTTGGTATTGCAAACTTAGGTTTTAAAACCTTCCTTGGTTTGTTGACTATTGGATCTTTAGCTTTCCTCTTCTTCTTCTTTGTGGCTATAAGTGCTTCATTGGCTTCTTCTCCCTTGGCACCTTCTTCAAGTTTGGCTTCATCTTCGTCTTGATATTCTCCTTGACCTTGTGTTAGGGTCAATGGTGCTTGAGTAGGAACTTCTTCTTCATCATCTTCATTGTCTTCCTCTTCTTCATCTTCCTTTACTCCTTCACCAAATTTTTCTTTTAGCTTCTTAACAATTTTCTTCTTCTTTCTTATTACTGATGCTTTCTTCAAGTCCATAGTAATTTTTGATTTGTCAACATCATAATTTCCAAAGGTAGTAGCCTTAGAATCTACTTCTTCTACAAGAAAAGTTGTAATTATTGCATATGCCTCATCTACATCTATCTCATATCCTAGAGGTCTTAACCATATAACCCTTGGAACTATAGCCTATACATATGTGAAATTAGTATCAACTAGAAAAAAAAAATCATTAAAATGTTTCTCAACTAGTGACATTAGGATCCTGTGTCTTTATTTCATAAACTTCTTAAAGTCCTCAAAATAACTAGTCGTAATAGACTAAAAGTTTTGTCCGATTTTCTCAATGTATTCACCTATTTGTATTGCAATGGATCTACTTGTCTTCCATGCAATTTTACCAAAGGAAGGAAATGTGTTCTGCACATAGAAAAATATACATACAAGTATTGATCCAAAATTGCATTATGCACTCCTAGTTTTCCTTATGGCTCCCAATTTTTCTGATAATTGTTGCAATTGTAGCTCGACAAGGTCATAAGTATGATCCTTCTTCACTATCTTGTATCCCCATGTCAACTACAATACAAGTCACACTATCTAACATGCTTGATTGAAAGAATTTGTATGAGATAATCCTCACTAAAAAATCAATTAGAGGATTTGTGATTGTATCAATTGTCATTCCTCTTTTGTTCCACATTGCCCCTGTTTTTTTCTCAATGACCTCCTTTGCATCACTCCTTATAGTTGTGGGTCTGTCTAGGTTAAAATACCCTATTACCCTCTACACAATCTTTTAAGTGATCTTATCAGTCCATTCTCTAACCATACTGAATTATCATGAATTCTACTAGTAACAATCTTAATCCATTATGACTTAAAGACGTTTGGAAATTCTAGGGCACATGTTAACCCTTTTCTTTCTACAATCTTGTATTCCTCCTTCAATACTATATTTTCACACAATTTTCCATATAGGTCTTTGATTTCCATATCTCTTATGCTACCCACCTTAGATGTGTAACATCATCTCACATCTTAAATTATTAGGACTTGTGGTGGTATCATGGATAATGCACCAAATGAGTCTTGTTTATAAGAAATTTCAGGAATTGGCTTGAAATTTGGTTGTCTAATCTCATTGCTGAAAAGTTAAACATTTAAATTTTTTTCCCTCTTTGACCTTAGTAGTAGAAGAACAAGATGCTATTTTTTAATACCTAGGGTTTACACAAATTCAAATAGTTTAGCTCGGCACATGATAAATAACCTCACAAATATGTTGAATGGTGTCAAATAGTGGTTGAATTTTCTCTACAAATGCTTGGAATGATCTCTTCAATTCACCTTTAGATCTTCATGCTTTTTCCAATTTTGAATGATGTCAAATGAGTGAAAATTGATCAAATATACCTTAAAACTTCACAATTAATGCTCAATGCTTACACAACTATAAGCTCAACTTGTATAGAAATTTCAACTCAATCATCTTCCATGTAGTTTACTTTATGCTTAGAAACCATTATGAGCTCGGTCAACACTATCACTTATGATAGCTCGACACTAATTATATTTCAATCAACAACCATAGTAAAAGTTTTCATGCTAGATAGTAACATGAAAACTAACATAACTTTAATATTTATTCCAACACTTCACATATTTCTTCATGCAAATATAATTTTTTTAGAACTAAATCCTTGGAACTAATGTATAGTATGTCATTTAAATATCAGTCCCACACATACTTCTTGATTGCTTAATTGGAGGTGGTATGATCACCTAACCCATTGGTTGAAGTGATCCCATCTGAACTTGATGTGTTACAATCTTCATTTCTTTTCCATGTCTTGTTCATCTCATCTTTGACATTTTCAACATCTTCCTTTCCTTTTCCTTTGTTGAACTCACTGCTAGGTGCCTTTTACCTTGTTAGACAATTCCTTGCTTATGTGACCCATCTTCAAACAGCTAAAACATGTGGTTTGACTCAACTATCTTTTTTAGTCACTTCCAAAATGTGTTCTTATGAAATTTTCAGCAACATGTCCATACTCTTGGACATAGTGACAACTATACCTAGTATTATAATCCCAATTATAAGAGTTTCCATTGTGCTTTGCCTTTGTGTGCTTCTTTGATGACCATTTAGGCTTTGATTTGCACTCATACGCTCTATGTCCATACTTCTGATAGTTATAAAAATGACCTTCAAATATTTGTGTGCTTATGGTCTTGGTTATGCATTAATGTGCCTGATGTCTTTATTTGTTTCATTTGTGGTAGTGACCCATGAAATTCTGGTTAGGATTCTGATTTGCAGTCTTGCTCCTACAAACATTGGCAATATGACTTATCTTACCACAATTGTGACAAGTAGGTTTGGAGTTCTTACCTTTGTTACTTTTCTCTTCACCACTTTTAGATGATTCTCCTTCTTCAGTGCTGGTGTATCCTAATCCAATAGTATCACTGTTGGATCTAGGAGATCTCATCCATTGCTCAAAATACTTAATAGCTTCACTAGGTCTGTTGAAGCTTTGAGCAAACCCTTTTTATCTTTTTAGATCATTTCTTAGTTGTTTATGTTGTAACTTCAATGTTGTGGTCTCAATATCTTTTCCATTTAGTTTGTGATTTGCAATCATCATTTGATTCAATGTTTCTAATTGCATGTGAGCAATCCTATTCACCTTTGATATTTTCTCTTCTAGTCTATTGGTCAATATCCTTTTGTCATCTTCAATCATGACTTTGTCCTCTTCAAATTTATTTTTTTGGCTTAGTTACCTCACATAGCAATACTAATTGGACTTCTTGTTCAATCTTGAGATTTCTAACCTCTTCAGTTAGGGTTCCATTCTTTTCCATCAGATTTGCAACTACTGCATCCAATTCACTTGTATTTCCATCTGCAAATAATTTAGTAGTGTCAATCTCTTGGTAATGTGTCATTCTCTTCAATAGCTATCTCTTTCCTTCTTTTCAATGATCTCTTTAACTCAACTCTTGCTGCATTCAACTGATGTAGGGCAAGTTGTATTTCAATCTTCTAGTTCTCAATAGTTTTTCTCAACTTGTAGACTTCCATCTCCAAAATCTTTCCCCAAGGCTACAAAGCTTTACTTTCTAGAGAACCAAGACTTCTAATACCAATTGTTGGAAATACAATAGGGAAAGTAAAATCTGAGAGGGCGGGTGAATTAGTACTTAAAACTTTAACCATAAAATCATTCATCACACATCCATCTCACAATCTGTGCATGTAAACTAAAATACTAAATTAAGCATATACATCCATAACTTGAAAGTAAGTAAACATTCAACACATGTATGACACAAGATATTTGGTTACCCAAAAACCCTCCAAGGAGAAGGTAAAAATTGCGTGGGGATGACACCCACAAATCTCCACTACTACAATAGTAAAGTGTATCCAATGAAGGTTACAATATTTTGATCATGAAACATGATCTATCCTGTGAAAGGTCTCCCCTATTAAAGGCTTACAAGATTGCTAGATCTTACCCTATTAAAGGATTTCAACACCCTCGTAGAAGTGTGCTTGGTAAAAGGACTTTGACTTACAATGAAGTAAGCACCTTGTTAAAGGATTCACAACAACCTCTTAAGACTACTCTGTTAAGAGATTTAATTGATTCACCTATTAGAATGTCTCAGTAATGATCCTTTGGTTAACACTTTGTTGCTTGATGACAGATCACCTCTTTCTTGATGTGTACTTGGTACTCACTAATCAAATGTCTCTCTTCGGTCCTTTAACCTTCTTTCCTTTTTTCTTCTCTAACTGATTATGTAATGTATCTCAATTAAAAATACCTTAGTCACCATGAATACTCTATTTGTGCATGCAAACTTCTCTCTTTTCTCCTTCAACATACACATAAAAAGTTTAGTGTTTGTCCTCCTTAAGAAGATCTAGGTGACTTAGGGTTAGGTATGAATCAACGATTGTGATTCACCCATATTTTCACTTAATCCTTCCATTTATCTGATTGGTTGCATGTACTACATAGGGATTCTGAATAAAGATTTGTCCTTATCATCTAGGATCATAAAAAAATCCTCAAGTTGGCTCCAAAATGGTTTACATAGTAGTTTGCACCATTACAAACAACTATGTCAAAACTGTATTACTTTGCACTTGAAGTCCCTAATGCTCAACATCAATTGTAACTTCAATGCTATAACTTGGCCTTTGAATGACTTAACATCCATCGATCACTTGACATCTAAATGACTTAGCATTTGAGTGACTCGACACTTACTAGTTACTTAGTACTTATTGAATATCTCTCGCTCAACATATACTATCTGACAATTTATGCTTGACATGTATTACTTGTTCAATATGAACTAAGTAAATGAATTAAGTATATTTTCACTTATATGTCAAAACCAATCTGAGATTAACATTTTGATCATAGTTTTTTGCATGCATCAATGGATAGTAAGTATACAATATTCCTGATTTCTTATTATTTAGGCTAATCTGCATGCATTAAAGGTTTGATTAAAAAAATTGAATTGTATATGCATTGATTTTTGTAAGAAATAATGTTATAAAAAAATGGATTTCTTGTGGATGGGAGAAAAATTGAAGGTGCTCTGCACTGAAGACAATTTCATGGGAAAGATAGGCAACTTACGAATGCTTGAAATAGGTAGAAAGATTATCAAGGCAACATTTGCATTTTATAAATCTTTCTAAAATGAGTTATTTTAGTTGCATTGGCATGCTCATGTTGGCCTAACACAAGGGTAGAAATTGATCTCTCTAGCTGCTCCAAAATTGGGGATAAAGAGGTTGATGCTATTTCTCAAGCCAATAATCTATTGTCACTGAAATTGGTGAAATGCCAACAAATTTTTGACTTGGGTTTGGTTTCCATAAAAATTAGATATGTTCAACCACATTACTTGAATCTTAAATGGTGTGTTGGGATATCTGATTAAGGCATTGAACTTATTGATATCAAGTGAAAACAACTAGAGTTTCCTAACCATTCTTTTTCTTTTTCTTTTTTTCCTTTTTTTTTGGATCAGTAAATGGTTGAAGCCTAGATTAATTATTATTTATTGTAATTAATTATTTATATGTGTTAAGAAAATTTGAACCCAAGACCTCCTACATGAGAGGCTCACAATTCTTACATATAGGTATGTGCATTTCAATCTAGTCATCCCATTTCTTCCTCTAAAATAAAACTAGTTCTCAAAATATACTTTTATAATTGTATTCAAGGTCCATCATTTGATGTTGGTGCCATTAAAAGGTTTAAACCAAAATTTTGTTTAGAACTCCTAGTTTTGTTGTAATGTTCCCTAAGTGGTCTTCTTCAAACTTAGAACTTA